>CM069553.1:4282500-5682500 GCA_035773235.1 Eospalax fontanierii
TGTCCTGGCTCAGCACAAGCACACAGAGGTGGCTGACAACCATCCTCTGTCATGGGATATTCTGTAACCACGTACTCTGAATTGAAGCATTCCCTCCAGGAAGGAAGAAGGAAGCTCACGACACTCAGGAAGTCTTGGACATCTGAAACTTCCAAGATTCATAAACCCCTCCCCAAGCTTGGAGAAGTAGTAAACGTTGTTGGGAGAAGAGAGGAGGCAGAGCTGCCCCGGGGAGCTTCTTCAGCCAGACCAACCAAGCTGCCTGCAAGCAGATCATGAGTGCTCACCTGTGTTGGCGTGGGTTTTTCAGTAATGTAGATTGCCTTTGTGCCATCCATCGTCCTGTGAGTAATCCCAGTAAACTAATTGGTTCCTGGTGGACTTTGGTAAAACTGTTAGTTTGGTCTGTCCTTAGTTCTCTATCTAGAGTCTGTGTCTGCATCTCCTCAGGAAAGCGTCACAACATGAGCTACTACCGTTTGACATCTCCCCTCCAAACTGAGGTGTCCTATGTCCTCTCTGAGCAAGATGTGCAAACATTTACCAGGAGAAAAGAAGGAAGAGACATTAAAAATAAATTAATGGCCCGAACCAGGATTTATAGATGCCTCCAAATGGTTTTTTTCTCCTTTAAAATAGAAGCTTCCCTCGAAGAGAGCCTTGTTTGACGCAGGCACAGAAGGAGTGTATGTGTGTGGGGTGCAGCAGCTCCCTCTCATTGCCGATGGACGTGGCTCTAGGCGCCCAGCAGAGCCAATTTGGAGACTCACAGCTCTGATGGTGCTCGGAGCTATTGATTTCCTGCATGTGTGTTTCCAGAGATTTCCCAGACAGAGAGAAGAGCTCCAATTCTCCCAGTACTGTTCCAATTGTTCTTCTGTTGGTGGGGAGGGCGCTGGGGTGAGAATGAACAGGTCAGTGTGTTTGGGCGCCTTCTCCCACGCAGCTGCTCACCCCAGCTTGCCAGGCTCTGTCCACTGTTGGGTGCCAGAAAGCTAGGAGAGCCTTGTGGAGAATCCCAGTGGTGGTTCATCTGCTTTCCCAAGCTCTGTCCTGGGAATGTGCTCTCTGGACCCTTTCAGGCAAGCCTGCGGCTCACTGCAGATACCCATCGTTAACGTGCCTTTCACGCTCCTCAATTCCCTCTAGAACTTTAACCATCATGGTAAACACAAGAAAGGGCATTCTTCCCAGGGAGAGCCATTCATCACAACCGTTCCCAGTTTCTCCAGTGAAAGGGACACATCCACTGCCAACGGGAAGAGGGAGCCAACAGGTATTTTTTTTTAAAGAGGCTCTATCTGCTGGAGGACTGAAAGGAAAATGTCCCCTCTGAGCATTTAGTCACACACATCACAGGCAACAACAGTCTCAATCTTCATTTGCATGGCACGGGCATTAGATGTGGTCCACTTACACCAAGCTCCGCTTGATGAGGCAAAAGTGCCAGTACTCTTCAAGCCTTGACGCAGACGGAGAGAAAATGCAGCCAGGCAAATAATATATCACCCTGCCAAGGCGTTTTCCATTTTTAAAAGGACAGAGCAATTTTACAGGATTTCTGGAGCTTCTTTGCAGCAACTATCCTTTGCCATTTGGTCTAGCACCTTGGATAGTCTACCTGGAAGTGTTAGTCCCAGCGACAGCTCCCGGGTGACACTGGGTATGTGTTCTGCTTTTTGCTCTTGAACTTCTAGACACAAGAAGGGCAAGTAGCCTGCTTTTTATTGTTATTATTATTATTTCTCTTCCGCCCCCTCCTCCTCTTTCTCTCCCTCCTCTTCCTCCTCCTCTTCTTCACACAGGCTGACTGATCTTGGCTGTATAAAAATAGCCAAGTAAATGCCACCCTGGTGGACAGAACACAGTATTTTGGATCACCTGCAGTTTCTGGGTGTAGAACTGACACTCAGGCTTTACAGCTACTGGTAGACAAACATAATGGTGGGTTAGAACTTCGCAGTTAATTTAGGAGACCCCATTGGATTCCCTATGTAAGACAGTGAATTGTGCTCATACTTGATGGGGAGAACACTTAGGAGGAAACTAGAACTATTTCTTGAATAAATGAGCACCAGGCACTACTAGTTAGAATGACACGTGTGGGAGCTTTCCAGGTCTGAAGAATTCAGATGTAGGTATTTGGTGAAATTTCCCAAATTGTTCCTGTGTGTATGGTGTTCGTGCTTATGTGTGCGTGCACGTGCATGTGGAAGCCATAGGCTGACATTGTGGGTTAACATCTTGTTTTTTTAAATATTTTATTTATTATTCTTATTTTATGTATATGAGTGTATTGCTTGCATGCCTGTGAGTGTATCCATGCCGTAAATGCCTGTGGAGGTCAGAGGAGGAAACTGATCCCCTGGAACTGGAGTTATGGATGGTTGTTAACTGGCATATGGGTGCTGGGAACCTAAAGGGGTCCTCTGCAAGAACAGCCCATGTTCTTAACAGCTGAGCTGTCTCTCCAGCCCAACATCTTATTTTTTCAGGCAGGATCACTCGTTGCATCTGGAGTTTGCTGATTTATCTGGGCTGGCTGGCCAGTAAGCCCTAGGTCCTCTGCTCTAACCCCTTCCCCAGAGATGGTAGTATATTTTTGCAGAGTCACATCCAGCTTATGTGGGTGCTTAGGAATCAGACTCAGGTCCTCATGTCTGCATGGTAAGCAGTCTTACCTACCACATCATCTCCGCCATCCCCCAACTTCTTTCTAAGGTACTCTACACCTGGTCTCAGCCATTGTGAAGTGTTTTGTTTGGAGGTAGGCAGTGGATTTCATTGTTTCTAATCCCCAGCCCTGCCTGGTTTGAAACATCTGAGGTGGCTGAATGATGAATTCCAACCTGTCCTAGGAAACGTTAGTCAGCTGGCAAAAGGAAAGAGCCTAACACAAGGCAAAAGAGCAAATGACTTTATCTGTTGGTGATTATGTTTGACAAGATGAAAAAGAGAGAAATCCTTTGTCACTGGAGAAAATTGTGTTTTGAGAAGTCTTTGCCCAAGTCTTCAGGCTGGGCTTTACACAGGATGGATTAAAACGGAAACAATCCCAGGCCGGCTCCCTTCCCTCACAGATAAAGAGCCGAGAAACAAAATTTCATTTTCCGCTGTCTACTAGGCAGACCTCTGGAAGCCAGAGCGGGAGTCCCGGGTCTGCTCAGAACGGTGCTTCCATTAACCAGCAAATTCTCTTTCCAGAAACCTATTTTTGAATCGCTATTTACTACTAAAATTTTAATTTTTCCTCTTAGTATTGTCACACATGCAGGCTGATTCTTGGTGGGTGGAATAGCAAGACAGATGGGAGTCTCTCCTAATGAAAAGGAGAGTCAGCTTTCACTCTGAGAGGGTGAAAAGATCACTGTTGTCAAAATTATTCTTCTGATTTCACATTTGTCTCATTCCCGAGCCGCTGCCACAGTGTGCTCAGAACTTGAAAGAACATGTTGCTGGCAGGAAAACAAACTGTTTTGACTCAATCTATGATTGAGATTTTTTTTCTTACATTTTTTCCTCTGCTGTTAAAAAATTTAACCTTTTTAAAACCTCTACACTCCTTTAATGTTTTAAGTAATTTTCTCTTAGATATTGATTAAGTGCCTCACCTCCTTTGAGTCTTTGCTCAAACGTGAGTTTTTAAAAATAAAAATTATTTAATTAACACATAAAAGTGTGTGTATTTGTGGAGTACTAAGGTGGTATTTCCATACAGACATATACCATATAAAAAGACAATCTTGGGGCTGGAGAGATGTCTCAGTGGTTATGAGCACTGGCTGCTCTTGGAGAGGACCTGGGTTTGATTCCCAGCACCTACACGGCAGCTAACAATGGCCTATAACTCCAGTTCCAGGGGATCTGACACCCTCTTCTGACCTCCACGGACATTGGGTGACATAGGTCCACTTACATCCATGCAGGCAATACATTCATACATATAAAATAAAAATAATACAAATATTTTAAAGATGACAGTCTCTCTCTTTCTCCCCCTCTCCACCTCTTCTTTCTCCCCATCTCCACCTCTCTCTGTGGTCTCACTATGTATCCCTGGCTGTCCTGGAACTCTCTATGTAGACCAGAGATTTGCCTGCCTCTGCCTGCTGAGTGATAGAACACCACACCTAACTGATGCTAATTAAAAAAAAATTATTATGTTTGATTTGTTTTACCTGCATGGATGTAAGTGCACTACATACATTCATGGAGGGCAGAAGAGAACATTGTATCCGTTGGAACTGGAGTTACAGACGGCTGTTAGCTGCCATGTAGCTGGGAGCCAAATCCAACTCCTCTCCAAGAGCAACCAGTGCTCTTAACCACTGAACAATCTCTCCAGTGTCTCACTAACCAGCTGTAAATATTCTGTTCTTTGAATTATCTCTGAATTGGAGTTCCGTCATTGATAAAAACAAACAAACAAACCTAAAGACAATTCTTCACTTGAACTTACTTAATATTTTCATGAAAATTATGTTTTTTTTTTTCTTTTTGAGACAGGGTCCCTTTGTAGCTCCAGCTAACCTGGAACTCACTATGTGGACCAGGCTGGCCTTGAACTTACAGAGATCCACCTGCCTCTGCCGTCCAAGTGCTGGGGTTGAAGGTATGCACCACCACGCTTGGTGAGAATTATTGCTTTTACTTTCTTGAAATTGTGATGGAACAAAAGCGAATTCTACCTTCTTTTCCAGGACACCTTGTTTTTATACAGCCAGATGGTTACCTCTAACCTTGACTCTCCAGCTATAGCCCCTCTGTGTACTTGGCTTCTTGATATGTCTATGTGGCTATCAAACAGGAATTCAGAAGTATCAGAATGTGCCAAACAGAATTCTGGGTTCCTGCCTGCCTCTTCCCCAGTCTAAATTATTTGATTTGATTTTTATTTTTGGTTTGAGTCAGGGTCTCCCTAGCTGGCCTTGAATTATGATCCTTCTTTTGCCTCCACAGTGTTCAGGTTACAGATATGGCCTCCCCCAACATATTTCAGGAGTCTAACAGGTCATTTTTCTTTGTTTGTTTGACAAGCTTTACATGTAGCCCAGGCTAGTCACAACTTTGTGGTGATCCTCCAACCTCAGCCTCTCGAGTGCTGCAATTATAGGCACACACCACCATGCCTAGCTTTTGACAGGTGATTTTACTTGCAACATATAAATGGAGTTTTTGTGGAAGATAGGAATAAACTACACTTGTAAGTGTTGAGCACATCAGGAAGAAATGAATAGAACAAATCTTAGGAGCCCTCTGAATGACTTACCAGTGGTGGCCTGGGTGACTTAAGCAATTCTCCATCTCCAGCATCTTCCTGGAGCCTCCCCAGTTAAACAGACAATGGAAGTACCAGGAGGTCTGGCTCAGCAGAGACTAGTGTTCCCCTGTCCCTTCCCTCTAATCAGATTGCCACCCACCCCCAGCCCTTTCTACGTAACCCCTTAATGGGGCTCAACCGTGGTCTCCCTGGGTCTGATGGTGCTATGATACTGGCCTCCTATGACTGTTGACTCAGCCAGATGTGGTGGCACATGCCTGTCATCCTAGTACACGGGAGGCAGAGGAAGGAGGATCAGGAATTCAAGACCAGCCTCAGCTGGAGTTTGAGGCCTCCTTGGACTGCAGGAGATTCTGTCTCAAAATACCTGGGTATTTTGGAACCTCTCCCATTTTCAGGAGTCCCCTCTCATGTATCCTGCGTAGATCTACATTTGCGCTAAATAAAAGCACAACAGGAACTGGAAAAATGGCTCAGCACTTAAGGGCAGTTTTTGGTCTTGCAGAGGATCTGAGTTCTGTTTCCAGGCAGCTCACGACTGTAACTCCATCTCCAGGGATCAGTGCCTTCTTCTGACCTCCATGGGCACCCAAATAGATAAATAATAAAATAAATCTTAACAGTCATGGAGAGATGGCTCAGTAGTTAATAGCACTGGCTGTTGTTGCAGAGGACCTGAGTTCGATTCCCAGTACCCGCATGGTACTTAATAACTGTAACACCAGTTCCAGGGGATACAACGCCCTCTTCTGACCTCTGTGGGCATTACATGACAGGGGTACACTTACATACATGCAACCAACATACTTGTACACATAATGAAATAATAAAATAGAAAAAATAAATATTAAAAATAGTAGTAACAACAGAAACAAAAACAAAAACCCAAATTGAAACAAGAGCAACAGAAGGCATGAAGCTTTTTGGTTTTGTTCTCCAAACCTGTGAGTCCTGATTTCTTAGCCTTTTCTACCTTTAGAAAAGAAAACATGTCTTTTCTTCTGAGCCCACAGAAACAATATAAACTATCAGACTGTAATACCAATAGGTTCAAGAAAGAGTAGGAAGTCTCTGGGATGAAAGAGAATGTCTAGGGAAAACTGGATTGATTGTCCAAACAGCCTCCGAAGGTGAGATACTGCAAGGAAGACCCTGGAGACCAAGGGCACTCAGGTGTGTTTTATGCAATAGCTGAATGACGTGGAAGGGTTTTATGATCATAGCTTTTGTTTAAACAGCTTCTCCTGCAACCCAAACGATGAAGGGCAATGTTCTGTTCTAAGTTTTAATTGCTAAAAGGAAAACAAAGCCTCCAGAAGTGGAGCAGCTGTCCTCTCCCCCACCGTATCTCTGGACTCCTCTCTCTTTCCGGAAATTCTGACCCATGAGACAACTGAGTCATCTAAAAATTTCAACAGATTTCAGATCTTTAAAGTCAGGTCTTTAAAGAGTTTTTTTTTTTTTTGTGTGTGTGTGTGTGCGCATGTGGAAGTGTGTGAACATGTGCCATGCATAATGTGCATATGAAGGTCAGAGGACAGCTTTGTGGAGTGCTCTCTTTCTACTTTTATGTAATTCTGGGGATCAGCCTCAGGTTACCAGACTTGCCTAGTAAATGTCTACCTACTGAACCATCTTACCAGCTCCACAAATAGTATTTTTAAAGGTTTATTTCTATTTATGTACATGTGTGTTTGTCTGTGTGAGTGTATGCCATGTGTGTTCAGATGCCCATGGAGGCAGAAGAGGGGGTCAGATCTCCTGGAGCTGGAGTTACATGTGGTTGTGAGCCACCCGGTCTGGGTACTGGGAACCGAACTTGGGTCCTCTGAGAGAGCGTCCAGGGCTTTTAACCCCTGAGCCATTCCCTACTCACTGATCTATTTAATTTTATACATATGAGTGCTTTGCGTGCATGGATGTAAGTATGTTGCATGTGTTCACTGCCCTGGAGGCCAGAAGAGGGTGTCAGATTCCTTGGAGCTAGAGTTAGGGATGGTTGTTAGACTTTGTATGGATTCTGGGAATTGAACAGTGTGGGGGTCGGGGATAGTGGGTGGTGGGGGGAGCTCCTCTGTAAGTGCAGCCAGTGCTCCTAACTACTGAGTCATCTCTCCAGCCCTCACTTTTGGTCTCTTAAGACAAGAGTCTTGCAATGTAGTCCAGACTGGGATTACAGGTATGTACCACTGAAATTGCTTTCCTCCCTTCCTTCCCTCACATTGTGTGTGTGTGTGTGTGTGTATGTGTGTGTGTGTGTGTGTGATGAAACCAGGGCTTGTGCATGTTAAGCAAGCACTCTCCCACTGAGCTATGCTTCAATCTCAGATAAGAGATCTATCTATCTATCTATCATCTATCTATCTATCATCTATCTATCTATCTCTCTATCTGTTATCTATTATCTATCCTCTTTTTGAGAAAAGAGTCTTGCCACATAGCCCAGGTTGGCCTTAAAATCATGTTCTTCCTACCTCGAGTTTTTTAGGACCAGTAATTCATTCTTTCTTTTAAAAATTTTTATTTTATGTTTATTTTTATTTAATATTTATTTTATGAATGTATTGCCTGCATGTATGTAAGTGCACTCCTGTCATGGAATTCCCGGCAGAGGTCAAAAGGGGGGGTCAGATCCCCTGAAACTGGTGTTACAGTTATTAACCACCATGTGGGTACTGGAATGGAACCCAGGTCCTCTGCAAGAGCAGCCAGTGCCCTTAACCACTGAGCCATCTTTCTAGCCCCTAGACCAGTCATTATTTTTTATCGTCGTGTGAACTATCTTAGCTTAAAAAGACCCTCAATTGTAAGAAAGGGAAGAGGGGAACCTGTTAGACACACACCTCTCCGATATTGTTCTTTTAGCTCATTTCCTTTTTGCCCTGTTCTTGGTGAAAATGAGCCTGATGAGCTTTCCTTTGGGGATCATCTAAGCTTAAAGGGGCTCAGCCCATATTTTCCTATCACAGTCCAGTGCTCCGGAGGTCTCAGAAAATTCTGACTCGAGTCCGCATTGATCGTCTTCACAGCTAGTCAAAATAAAGTCACTTCATTGCTGAACGCTGATTGGGACAGAAAGCCCTCTTACATAGATTTCTGAGGTTAAAAAGTTATCCATTTAATATTCTAATTATTTGCTTTGTAGACTCTCTTTCTGACTAGCAATATGCTTTGTTTGAGGGGCCTTAGGGTCAAAATTGGCAGGAAATGAGCAGTGCACTGGCCAACTGGATCTTCATTAAAAAAATTAGTCTTATTCAGTGTGTGTGTTATAGGTTTGCACGATGTTTTAGTACATGTTTGTGTGCAGGTGTGCATGTACAGGCTGCAGCAGGATACTGAGTATCCTGCTCTATCCTTCTGCCCCTTATTCCTTTGATGTAGAGGTCTTTCACTTAATCTGGAGCTAAACTGGTGGCGAGTAAGACCAGCAAGTGTCCTGTTTCTGCCCACGTCAGTGTTGGGGTTACAGGTGCAAGCAGCCATGTCTGGATTTTTATGTGGGTGCTAGAGTCCCAACTCAGATCCTTTCTTGTATAGCAAGTGCTCTGGTCCACTGGGCCATCTCTCCAGCCACCAAAGGGAACTTCTAACTGCCTCCTTTGCCAAATATGCTCATGTATTGTCTCATGCCACCTCCTTTACTAAGATACCTAGCTCAGGGCTGGAGAGATGGTCAGTAGAGTGCTTGCTGTGCAACCAGGAGGACCTATGTTCAGACCCCAGCACTGACATAGAAAGTCAAGCATGATGGTGTGCACCTGTAATCCTGGCTCTGGTAAGGTGGAGACAGGGGATCTCTGGGGCTTGCTGGTCCATCAGTTTAGCTGAATTGGTGAGCTCCAGGGTTCGTGAAATACCCTGTCTCAAAAAATAAGGTGGAGGGGCTGGTGAGATGGTTTAGCAGTTAAAGGCACTTGTACCAAGTTTGATAATCTGAGTTCAATCCCAAGACCCACATGATAGTGGGAGAGATCTGACTCCCACAAGTTACCTTCTGAACTCTACATGTACACACACACACACTCACACACACTCACATACACACTTCACAATGCTTGATTATCTTCTCAAGTCAAATCCTAACTATTCCCAACATACTTTATTCTCTAATTTATGGATTCTCAAACACTTTGATAAACTTGAAAATTACTGAGGACCTTAATGGGCTTTAGTTTATGTGAATTGTTTATGTAGAATTAGGTATTTTCTAAATTAAAAGTAAGAAATTGAAGAATTCACTGGTTCACTTAAAAAGAATAACAAACCCACTACAGGTTAACATAAATCATGTTTTTAATAAGAAATAACAAAAATCTTCAAAACAAAACATAATTAGGTATAAAAGCACATTGTCTTTTTATTACAGTTTTGAAAGTCTGGTTTTGTCTAGCTTATGGGAGCTGGCTGGACTCTCAGGTCTTTTCTCAGTCTTTTGTGTGGATATGTTATGTGGTTTTTGCAGAACTCCAGGGGACACATGTGAGAGACTGATAGAGCATCAGTATGAAAATGCTTTAGCTCTTATAGATCCCCTGAAAGTCTTGGAGACCCCTTAAACCCTACTGACCCCTCAGTTAAGACCTGCTATGATGGCATGATGTAGGGGTTTTGATGTGCTAAGTGACACTCTCTAGAGGTCTAGGCAACAGAGGTTGCCTCCTCCTGTTTTCCCTCTGGGCCCTTCCTTGCTGTTGTTAATGTTTGTTAATCCTCAAGGCTGTGCTCTGCTTGAAGGGAGACACTCAAATTTATTCATCTATATAGTGTCAGGATCACATTTGGCATCTGTCCCAAACTTTGCAGAAGATACAGTTGCTGTTAATTTCATTTTTTTTAAAGACAGGGTCTCATTTTGCTGCCTAGGCTGGTCATCTGGTCATGAATCCAAGCGATCCTCTTGCCTCAACCTCCTGGGACTCCAGGTATATGTGTGTGTGTGTGTGTGTGTGTGTGTGTGTGTGTGTGTGTGTGTTTATACGTGTGCGCTATTGGTTTAAAGTAATTATGATTATTTTACTTGTTTGTTTGAGACAGTGTTTCATTCTGTACTTGGGCTAGCTTGGAACTGGCAGCAATCCTTCTGCCTCTGCCAAGTGCTGAGATTACAGGCATGTGCCACCAGGCTAGATCTTGAACCTTCGTTTTATTAAGATTTTTAATTATAAAAGCAATATAACCATATTTTAGCTATTATTATAGAAAACAGAGACAAGGGAAATCACTCCCAATCTTCTAAGTATTATTTCTTGAGTACATCAGATCAATCTTTTACAAATATAGTTTTCTATCTCTTTCTTGAGACAGGGTCTCATGTATCCCAGTATCCCAGGCTAGCTTTAACCTTGCTATGTAGCTGAGAATGATCTTGAATTTCTCTGATCCTCCTGTCTCCACCGCTCCAGTGTTGGGATTACTAGCCTGTGCTACAATGATTGGATTATACGATGCTTGGGATGGACTCCAGAGCATCATGCCTGCTAAGTAAACAGTCTCACAACTGAGCCATATTCCCAGCTCTGAAATGCAATTTTCTGTATCTATCAATCATTCCACTATATTTTTAAGTGAACACCATAATTTTGAATATTTCCTTCTCCTAGCAATGGATGAGTTTTCCATTTTTGACATTTAAGACTAGCAACAGTGGTTGATTTCACTAAGTATCCATCATGAGCACATTTTGATACATCCAACTTTCTTTTTTAGAATGTGTGTGTGTGTGTCTGTGTATATGTGCACACGAGTGCAAGTGCCCTCTGAGGCCAGAAGAGAGCGTGGGATTCCTCTGGAGCGGTAGTTTCAGGTGGTTGTGAGCCCCCAGCACGGATGCTTGGAACTGAACCCGGATCCTCTGCAAGATCAGTAAGTGCTCTTAACCCCTGAGCCCCCATTGTCCACGTTTTTTGTTGTAATAAATACAGTGATTGGTGAAGAATACCTTCATACACCGAACAATTTTTTTTCATTCGGTGTTATTTCTTTAGAATTGATTCTCAGAAGTAAGATTACTGGGTCAAAAGATGCAGACATTTTTATGGCTTTTAACATATACTGTAAAATCGCTTTTCGAAAGGGTTATACTAATTTACACCGCACCAGCACTTACAAGAACACGTTTCAGCACCCAAATCCTCAACACAGGTGCTATTAAGAATGCTAATCGATAAAATATTGTACCCTAGTTGTTAAAATTCCACATTTTTTGAGGCTCATAAAATTAAAGTTTATTGAAGAATGCGTGTATAACACAAAACATTCTTTGGGGATATCTTTATTTCTGGAGCAACCTAAGAAATTCTCAGTGGTGAACACCAGAAAAGAACACATGTTGTGTGAGGACTGGCACACAATTCACTCTGACAGTCAATCGGAATGCCAAAACACTCGATCGACTTTTCACTGGTTTTACCAGTTGTCAGTAACAGAGGCAAAGCGGGGAGTGCCGCCGGGAGGACGACGAGAAATAAAACGTTTTCACTGAACCGTGCAAGTTTACAGACTGCTTTACAGCCGACCTCCCTCCCCTTCCTCCTTTCTGTCCACGTGCAGAATCCCTGCAGGTCTCCGGAGAGCAGCGCAGCTGCCGGCGGAGCTGGCGTGAGCGGGGCGTGCTCGCCAGTCCTGTACATGTGGACCGGCTCCCAGGGACGCTGCAGCTGCGCCCGGGCCGGGGCTCCGGGCTCATTGAGGGGCCGCGCGGCTGCTGCGGGCGCGGGGGACCGAAGCCCAGGGAGGCCCGGAGGAAACTCGCTGCGCCTCGGGCCAGGCGGGCGCGCAGACAGCTAGCGGTCCCCAGGCTGGGCTGCGCGGCCTCAGCCCGGGACCGGCACCTATGACTCATCCGCTTCGCCGGTCACATGGGCAACGTGACCAAAATAAAGTTTCAGTATTTTAAGCCGCTGGAAAAGGGGACAGCAGAGAACACGGGGGCGGGAGCGGAAGGCGGGCGCCTACGACCGTGGGGACGCGGCGCGGGACGAGAGGGCGGGGCACGACCAGGGGGCGGAGCCTACAAGGGGGCGGAGGCCTCCAGGCGGGAGGGGGCGGGACCTGGAGGGGCGCGCGCCCCTCCCCCGCGGCGGGCAGCGACGCCCGGACAGGCGGCCGAAGGGCTCGGGAGCGGCGACCTGCCGCACTTTAGCGCCTCACTGCGGCGCAGCCCCGAGGCCGCTTCCCGCCGCGCGCCGGGCCCGGGATCCCGGAGATCCCGGCGCGTCCTCAACCGCCACCGGGACCCCCACGCGCCGGCAGCGGCTTTCCCGGGAACGTCCTTCAGCCCCGGGAGCACGCGGGAAAAGCCCCGGCGCGCCAATGAGCGAGCGCTTTCCTCGTGACGGTCACGCTGGAGGCGGGGCTTCTGGGAACTCCCTTTGATTGGCCTGGGCGGCTTGGGAAACACGGTCGTGACGCCCAATCAGAATGCCGCGTCTCGGCCTCGAGGAACTATTCCGTGTCCGTCCTGTCCTGATTGGGCCGCCCTTCCGGGACCTGGCTACTGGGGAGCTTTGTTTAGGTCCGGAAGGCGGGTTTTCCTGGGAGTGGGTGGGGAGGGGGCGTTGGTTCTTGGCCAGTCAGCTCAGCCCGTGGGGTGGACACCGGCCAATGGACTGCCCGCAGAGGACGCTCCTCCCGGAGAGTAGTGAGACCCCTGCTGCGGCCCGATTGGCGGCGGCGGCGCTGAGTGGCAGCTGCGTCGCCCAATAGGTGCTGTGCGTGGGCCGCGGGGCGGGGCCTGGGCGGGTGCGCGGCGGCGGCGGGGTGGCTGGGCCGGCGGCGGCGGCGGTACGAGGCGCGCGCTCGGGGTCCCGGTCGCGAGGAGGAGGAGGATGTGGCGCGCGGAGGGGAAATGGCTGCCGAAAACAAGCCGGAAGGTAAGAGCCCGAGCGCGAGGGCCCTGACGGGGGGCGGGCGGCGCGGCGGCTCGGGCCCCGCCGGACATCCCGGGCGTCCGCGGCGCGGGGCGCGAGCGCGGGGGCGCGGCGGCGGGCGCCCCGGCCGGGGAGGGGGCCGACGGGGTGGGGGGGCGGAGCGCGGCCGAGTCCCGAGGTGACTCGCGGGCCGGCCGAGCGCGGCGCCCCGCACCCAGCCCCGGGCGCGGGTGGGCCAGCGGGTGGGGGGCGCGCGGGGCGGGGGCCGGGCCGAGCGAGGAGGAGGAGGAGGAGGAGCCGTGGCGGGCCGGCGCCTCCCCCACCCGGCCCGGGCATCCCCGCCGGCCGCGAGCCCGCGCCGCGCCGTGCCGTGCCGGGCCGGGGTGGGGGCCGCGGGGCGGAAAGTTTATCCGCCGCGGGCCCGCTGGCCCCGGCCGGGCTGCTCCGGCCGGTCTCTCCCCACCGGGCGGCCGCGGCTACGCTCAGCCCTGGCCCGGCTCCGGGCGGCGGCAGGGCCGGACGTCCCCTGCACGGCCGGCCGGTCCACGGGGCGCCCCCCAGCGCCGGCGAGGGGTGTCCCCGCGTGCGTCCCCGCCGGGGGCAGCCCTCGTCCTGCCGGGCGCCCCTCGGCCGAGGCCCGGGTGACCCCTCCCCCTTCGCACCCGGGCAGGGCGGGGGGCCTGTGCAGCCTCCCCGCCCCTCGCCGCTCGGCACTTGCTACCTTGCCCTTGCACCCCCACCGCGGGGAGGGTGGGGTCTGGTGGCGATGGCGAGGGAGGCTGTCCAGGCTGCCTTGCCCTTTACCTTCCGTGACCTCGCTTGCACTGGGGTCGGTCTGAGCCGGTCCCTTTCTGGGGGCGGCGGGGCGCGGGCTCCGCACTCCCGGGTGCCCCTTTTTTGCCAGGACTCGGGCTCCCGGTGCTCTTCCTTCTTTCCTCGCCCAGTGGCTCGTGGGGGCCTGTGCGGCTCTGAAGTCATCTCTCAGGAAGGCAGACACTTCCAGATCTGTACATTCTCGTTACCCTGTCCTGGGTTAGTGTGAGCTCATTTTCTCAATTCCCTTTGAGTTGCCCTCTTTCTTGGAGGGGAAAACTGGACGTTCCAGTGTTCGGTTCCCTAGCTGTTTCTTCTCTCTCTCCCTCTTTTCTCTCTCTCTCTCCTCCCCCACCCCCTCCTTGGAGTTCCCTGTCTGGGCCAGGGTGGGCGCCCCAATCAGATGTAGGGCAGGCCTTCCGTTGTGCCTACTACTTGAGCGAAAAGGGGCTACAGCCGTGACTCCTTTCTGGCAGGAAAACAAGGATACGTTTTTGCTCTCACTTGATTCTTGCATCTTAGGAGGACACCCTTCACCAGTTGACACTACCCCACAGGGAAAAGGTCACGTGCCCTTGATTGTCAAGAGTTCTGATGACTGTCTTCTGAGCGGCAAGAACCAGTCTCTGCGTCCCACTCTCAAGAAGTCATTGAACCCTTCTTGGAAATAAACTTCCTTTTTTTTTTTCGAGAGAACTCATTCCTCCTTATGGCTCGTGTTTCCCAGTCAGCCATATTTAGTGAGCCTGTTACCTTGACTTTTTCTAATTTTCTCAAATTGTATTCATGTTGGCTGGGTAAGGAGAAGCCATATGCCTTTCTATCCAGAATAGGGAGCAAAGGCACCCTTGTCGCCCACGTGCCATCACTGGAGAAGAGGTAGCTTGTGTGCTCCTTGTGTACCAGAGCCTTCCTTTGGCCCTGGTGGAGTTCTAGTGGGATCCAAGCATTTCTTTAGATCCCATACCTTGTAGGCAAAGGGGAGATTTGATTGCTTGTCATTTTTTGCTGTTTTGATTCTCAGCACTGCAGAGATCATTGATGTGTGCATTTGTTCACACATGAACACATAACACACACCCCTTACTTAGTGTGGGAATATCCTGCATACAGGAAGAGAAAGTTAGAAGGGTTGTATGACTAGCTCTGCACTTGGGGAATGTGTGGGGACTGTTAACCTGCAAGGACCTGTAGATGCACGTACATATACATATGTGTGATGTTATTGGTGACTCCAGGCTTGGAAGAGTCAGGAATATCACTGAGAAATGCCGTCTCTTAACCACCTCTCCATCTGTCATCTGTAGTGTACTGATATGCTACCGGTTCACCACCTCCAGTGTGTAGAGAGTGCTTGCTGAGGAGCACCTGACCAGGCACTCTGAATTTAGGGATAGTCTTCTCAGCTTGATTCTGCCCAGAGTGGAAGTTCTTATCCTGAATTCTTTACTGCAGTGTAGGAGAAAGCGATTGCCTGTGTTTGGGGCAAAAGACAGGAAATGGAGAAGAATCTGTTTCTCTGTGACAGACCTGGAAACGAATGGCCACAAGTGCATCCCTGCTGTATTTTGGCCTGTAAAGTCAGAGAGGCTGTGAATTAGGAAATGTGCTTGCCCCTTCACGAAAGGTCGGCAGGATTTTTCCAGGTCTCTGAGGGTGAATGTAAAGCACCCAGCAGCTCTGGCTCTGGTCGGGTACCTCCTCTCTGCTGCTCCTGTCACTCAGCAGTGAAGTCTTACTTTTTGACAGGCTTTGTGTGGAAACTCTCCCTCCCCTCTCTCTAAGCACTTTTTTAGCCAGGGAGCCCTTCACCTTGATTTCCTGAGGAAGGAGATGTGGCTTTGCTTTCTGCATACTACCCATTGCCAGAAAGTAGAGCTTTTGGTCTGATTTTCCTTTTCTGAGTGTGTGTCTTTTTCGTTTTTAGGCTGTTTAGTTTTAAAATTCTGTCTGTGTCTGTCCTCATGGGGAGGGTTAGGTATTTAAAGGGTGTTAGTGAACCTTGACAAAATCAAGAGCTGAATACTTGCTGTGTATATTGGTGTAGACCCCACAGAGTCATCTCTTTTCTGATGGTGACTCTTATGTGTGTACTTCTCCAGGGCACTGACTGCCTTTGGGAGTCTTTCTGGCTCAGCAGGATGCTCTGGCCTGGACTGTGGGAGAAGAGGTAGAGGAGTTCACAGAGGAGCACTTCCTGGCTCAAGTTAGGCTCCTTGAGTTTCATAGGCTGTGCTTATTGTCACGGGCCCTGCATGGTTGGAAGTCTGCTGTCCCTCCACCCCGGTGCAGGGCTCTCTTGCAGTTAGCCAGGCTACCCTGGTTCTTGTAATCACTTTGCTTTTTTACATCTCCCTGTCAGAACATGACTCCCCTCACTCCCTAGTGTTTTGGGAAAGGTCGGGTGACTACTTCTTTCCTTGTCTTATTGAAGACCTGACTTGCCTGCTTCTGGGAAATGCTGGGTTTCTCCATCTCACATGCATGTTGACATGTGCACAGCAACCTCTCCTCAAGGTCACGTTGGGTCAGCTTTCTGTTCCATACTCAGCCACCTTTTCCTTTTTAATTTGAAAAAATTATTTTGCTTTTTGAGATAGGGTCACACTGTATAGCTTAGGCTGGCCTGGAATTAGCTGTGTAGAATAGGTTAGCCTTGAACTTGCATCAGTCTGCCTATCTCAGCCTCGAATGCTGGCATCACAGGCTTGGGCAGCCATGGTTGCTCAGTTACATTTTTGTTTCTCTGGTTTTCAGGCTCTGGTGGTTTTAGGTTTTTTTCCCTAAAAATGATTCGTTCTAGAGTCTGCAAGTTGTTTAACTCTGTGATTAGACTGGGTTTCTTGTGTTCTGGTGGGATTTGAATTCTTTCTGGTCTCAAGGGAGCCCCTCTATAGTGTAGGATGACCCCCCACCCTGCCCCCCTGTTTCCATCGTTACTTTGGGCCACTCTTCTGCCCTGTTTCTTACAGTTTGGGAAAATGCTTTTACAGTTGTGCTTGTTTCTTTTTAAGTAGCAGAAGGCGGTTCCCAGGTTCTCCCCTCAGTTCTGCTGGTTGGCTCTGGCGGCACCTTTGTGCTTGTGAATCTGAACTCAGGCTATTGCGGCCGTTCACTCAGCCCTTCCCTGGCTATCTTCTGCCTATGAGGATCTGCAGGGTTAATGTGACTTTGCTTGAGATCATATTGGGTCTTGTTAGTCTTTTAGTCTGGGTGACATTTCAGTGTATCTTGTACTTGTCTTTAATAAAAGTCTTGTGAGGTTTTTTCTGAATCTTAATTTTTTGGATTGTAATCTTACAAAAATGTTCTTCAATAGTGTACTATTCTGTCGAGCTCTTTCCTCCTCCCTGAAGGAGTGGGGGTGGTGAAGAGGCTGGAGGGTGCATTGGGAGAGGCATTTAGCAGCTTTCCTCCAGACTGTGGGCGTGTGTATGTGTGTGCGCGTGCAGAAAAAAGTAGAGTCTACCCTAATGTGATTGTCTAGACTTAACTTTTAGGTCATTTAGATATGTGAGCGTTTGGAGTGCTTATTGAACATTTAAACAGCAGCATTCTCTACTAGGTATGCTGGACCATCATATCAGACACATCCTTTATATTAAGAAGTCGAAACAGTGTTTTCTCTCATGATTAACTAGTGTGGTTCATGTAAGTAGTACATGAGCTGCTGACATGCTTTTGCTGCCAGGAGGTGTTAACAGTCGGATCTAAGGCCGGTCTAGACATGACCATTCACATGCAAGCACTATTTTCTGATGAGACCTTGCTATTCTTTTTTGACTTTTTAATTCTTTGTGCTTTCTAATCGTACTGATATTTGTATCTTTTCTGATGAATAGCCTAAGGTTTTTTTTTTTTTTTTTTATTCGACTGAGGCATACGTCATGATGTTGATACTCTTAAAAGTAAATCTGAAGTGGGGTTTTATTTTTGTCTCTTAGTTTCCCTTCCCCAATGCCCAGTGTGTATAGAAACTAGTTCTGTTAGCCTTTCAGGCTGTGAAGACTCTTGGATGGGATTGTTACAGTCTGTGATTGGCAGTAGCCTTTGTCCATGTGCATGTCTGACTGGTAGTTTTTGAGATGACAGGGATGATAATGTTTTTCTTTTACATTTCCTTCTGTAGCTCATCTGCTCCAGTGTTTAGATCTCTTGGTATCACCATGCTTTGTTTGATGTTCTAGGCAATACAAGTTCTACTTTTTCCTTAACCCTCTTCCCTACCTAAAGAGCTTCTATTACCTATCTGTTTTACTATTTCTCTACTGCCTTTCCGTCCTTCAGCGAACAGACTATTTACCACTCTGTTGTCTTGTAAACAAGGTTGTTCTTGTTTCACTAAGTGTTGGAGATGGCATGGGATTTAAATCCCAGCAAGGGGATAATGGTATTTATAGCTGGAAGTTAGGATAAAACACTGTCCTTCAGGCTTCTGAGCCTCCCCATATAGAATCTTGGAAATGTGTTTTTGTGGCATTTATCCAGCTTCTTTCTGTCTCTTGGTTCGATTACAGTACATTTCTTTGGGCACAGCTAGCAGTATGCCAGGCATACTCGGACCCTCTCTTAATGTCCCTCTGCCTCGTCCTGTACTATCTTCCAGTCTTTGGTGCGTTGAGTAGTCCTGTTTCGCAGTTCTCCTCCTGCGGCTCTGTCCATGTAACTTGAAGGAGCGAGGGCCATTGTGCTCCAGATTGTAGTGTATGATCTTTCTTCCTTCTTTTCTTTTATTTGGGTACAGGATGTATGTAGTTTAGACACTACCACATCCTTTTATTTCTCCGTACATACATGTTGTGTTTGGCAGTTCTGTGATTGTTATCATTGTGTCATTGGAAAGTGTATGCACAGAGACAGTTTCACCCTGCTTGTCATGTGCTTGCTTATATATATACATATATATATGTACACACACATACATATATGTACACACATATGCATATATATGTACACACACATACACACATATATATACACACACTCTGTTGTTCAAAGTAAACGTCCCCTTCAGTGTGTTAGAAGCAGTGTCTCTTAAGGCTGCCTTGAATCTTTTTGCTTTGAGTACCCTTATGTGGGTGCCTGTAGGATGCCATAAGTCTCTTTGTTAAAGATTGGTTATGTTATTTGAGTGTTTTTTAACCTTAGTACATGGACTTAGATATTTTGTACCTCAGTGCAAAGAGAGGCCAAGTGCCAGTCACACCCACTCCCCTTTTTCTTAAAAAGAGGAATGCTCTTTATCTTTACTCTCAAGTGACTGGCTGGAGATGAAAGGGCAGAGATTTGTTGTACCTGTTCTTGTGTATCCGTCCCAGTACTCAGCTCACCCTGTGCTGGGCTGTGCTGTGAGACAAGGCCTCCCTGTAGTCCCTCCTGGCCTGGAACTTGCCGTGCAGACCAGGCTGGCCTGGATCTTAGAGAACTCGGCTTGCCTCTGCCCCTGCCTCCTGGGTGCTGGTACTAAAGGCATGTCCGTGTGCCCGCTCTACGCCTGCTTGGTGTAGCTGCGTGATTTTCTGTGCACAAGTCCTTGCTCAGTTAGAAAAGTAAAACCACTCTTTTCTTCCCCTCCAGATTATCTAGGCCTTTCAAGTCAAGAAACAGATCCCTTCCTGAAACCCTTGGCGGAGAGTAACTTGGAGGGAACTATGCTGGCTTTGTTCTCTCTCTTCCTCTGCTTTCTGCAGGATAGTTTTGTACACCATGTCATGCCTTGAAAGAAATGTTTGATTTGAGGCTGAGTTCCTCTCAGTTTTAAACATGGCAGTACCTGGAGGAGATAAGGAATTGGCATTACACTTAAACTTTTCACTTCCTCATGCCAGCTATCCTCCCACTCTGTCTCTTGCCAAAGAACATCCAGAAACAATAACCATAACAAAATAATTCCCAGTAAAGCAAACCATCCTGGAGGTTTACTCTGATCGCTGATGCTCTGCACCTTAGTCACTAGCTCGGGCCTGGGATACAACTGGTACCTCTGGGTGTAGTCTAAATAAATGACTTTTGTATCCTTTCAGTCAGCGGCAATATCTCTTCTCACCTAATGAGTACTGGCAACAGTCAAGTACTGTGTTCCCCTGGAGTTCTGCAGATGTGAAAGAATGGGCGCTGATTTCCAGTAGCCACAGTGAAGGCTGTTGTGACTTTTGTCTTTGTTGCTGCACATTGTCATAGAGATATCTGTAAGGAGGGTGAACCATGTGTGTGAGTCTGTTTAATCTTTGTCAGTGAGATATGTTTGTACATCATATTAGAACTATGTGCAGATACATCCAGAGGGGTCCTCTCCCTTCCCCTCCTTCCCTCCCTCCCCTCACTATCTGTGTCTCCATGTCTTTCTGATTTTCTTTTTTGACAGTGTCATATAGCCTAGGTTGGTCTTGAAATCCTAGTTGAGGATGACCTTGAACTCCTGAACCACCTCCAAAGTGCTGGGAATACAGTGTGCCTCTGTCAGAGGTATTCTTTCAACTGAAAAAAAAAAGGACAAAAAGACAGTCTGTGTTTACAGTTTTGAAAAATGTATTATATTTTTCTTATGTCAGGGTTGAGTGAACTGCCAGGAATCATTTCTGAAAGCATATGAATAAAGTCAAGAATTTATATCTTTAAGAAAGATATAAATTTAGACTTGGGTTTTCATCCCTTTCTGAGGAGTTGGTGTGCCCCATTGGTTTCTAGGTAGTTGGATACCAGATCGTTTGGGAGTGATAATAAGAAATTTATACAAAACATGAAATTATCACAGGAAGCAAAAAGATGCTGCAGTGAAGTGATTACCCATTTATGACTAAAAATAATCTTCAAGTGGTAATTGGAAGGATAATTGACTCTCCAAGTAAAATGGAATGTCTGTACTCCCCCACATGGGCATTTCTACCACAAAGAAGTTGATGGACTTTAAAATGTTGTATTTTTTTCCTCTTTTTAGAAAGTACTTGAAATAAAATAGCACTTTCTAGTGAGGAAAATGTAAAGTTTGATAGAAGTTCAGTAGAATGGAACATTTCAAAAATAGATTCAAGATAAGGCTTTTTATTGCAAATCCACAAGGGGGTAGTGATGTTCTATCAGAGATATTTGTGGTGGAAATATGCGATGATCTCCTAACATTTTAGATTTGCAGATAAAACTGGCCTGTTTGCATTTTAACTTAATAAGATCTCCTTTTTAAAATGTTTATTGGCAAAATTGTTTATTGCTTAAATTAAACAATCCATTTTGGGTGAATGGCTATTTTAAACTGCGAGTGGTTAGCAAGAATGTCCTTGTAGTTTTGTGCTTCAGGGAAGGATCTCAGGGTCACTGCCATTTCTAAGAGTGTGATAATCTTAAGTTTCTCAGAGACTACTGGGGATCTAAGAATCCATGGCTTGGGTGTCCTGAATAAAACCGTGTCTGAGCATCCCTTAAAGTTTGTATTGCTTGTTTTTAGTTCTGCCAGGGGTGAAAGATGTGAACTTTCTCTCTCTTAGCTTTTAATTAGTTCTTAATAAATCAAGTGTTGTCATTTCTTTTTATTAGTTTACATCAGTTGATAAAAGCATCCCCCTCCCACCCCACCCCCCCGGACATAAAAATTGCAGTAGTTAAGGTCTGTGCTGGTCCTGTGTCCTTCCCCCCATCCCCCACTTTCAGGATCACTTACAGTTGTGTCCTGGGGTGCAGCCAGGCAGTGCTTCCTCTTGCTGTCATGCTCTCTTGGTGAGTGAGAGGCTGGCAGAAGAAAGCATTAGGCCTGAGATGGCGTCTCGGCCTGCTTGTTTAGAGATGCACAGAAAGCACGGTTTTCAGAGGCCTGGCTGCCAACTCTTGATAATCTGGACCAGCTCAGGGTAGAGGTGGTGCTTTTCCCTGCCTCGTGCAGGTGTGCTTTTTATTTCTGTTCAGGGCAAAGGTAAATCCAGTGTTTCTGTTCTCTGTCTCTCTTCATTCTGAACCAGGAAGGGCTGTTTCTTTTACCTTCTTTATTAAATGACTTTGGTGACTTAACATCCCAGACCCACACTCTGCTCACGTACTCCAAGCTCTGTTGGGAGCTGAGCTATGACATCAGCATTTTCATTCATGAATTTGGTGCTTCTGGTCTCTTACTTTGTATTCCTGAACCAACACTGGCACATGCACAGATCAGCTTGCCACTAGTCAGCCCATAAATCAACGATAAAAGGTAAAGCAAAAGATAAGCCACCGGAGTTGTTTTGATAATGCTGTGAGCCGGTCTGCACCAGTGCAGTTTGGATAAGGTTCTGGCTAAACAGATTGGAGTCTAAAGCAGCCGGTTTAGTTATCTTATGATCTCCTGGACTGAACTGTATTGTGGACATACTGACACACAGTTTTGTTCTTGCGGGAAGGTCAGAGTGCTGTGCTAGGTCTCCTTTGTCATAAAGTAGTATTTATTTTATTATTTGTCTAGATTAGGGTTCTACTTCATTTCAAAGAGATCAGGCCTGGAGATTAAATTATGTTATACTCAACTTACTTCTGGAATGTGCTTGAAAAAAAATTTTTTTTGAGCATCGTTGCTCTTGATATAATTTAAATAATGTGATATTTTATAGGTTTAATGCTTTCTATTTTGATATGCTGTGTTGTAGAACTGGCATAGCATCCCTTGCCCTGGAGTCTTGATTCATCTCCTTGAATGGACCCTCATGTAACTGGACTGAAGCCTCTCCTCCGGGGAGGTCACTATAGTACCAAGTGAGAATAGCTTTTGAAGAAGTCTTACTTGGAGTTTTCTTCTGCAGGGTTGCTCTGGAGGCTGGGACTCTAGCCTCTGGCAACTTTCAAGTCTGTGGTTGATGAATGGTGAGCTGTAAAAAAGTTCATTTTCTGTGCTTTCTTGGGGGTTTGCTGAGTTTTTGATTATTTAATTGCCAAAAAGAGTTAGAAATACAATGTGTCACATTGTAGCCCAGTTCGTGAATAGTGTACTGTGAGTACTGTGCTGAGTAACGTGAGCTGCAGTGACTTCCATTAAACCCATCTTTCTCCTAAACACGGATGTGCGCTGAGGGCCTTGCCAACATACCTTACTCTGGAGAGTAATAAATTAAAAAAAATTTTTTTTTGGTGTGTGTGTTGTGTGTGTGTGTGTGTGTGTGTGTGGCCATGTGTGAGGGAATGTGCATGTTTATTTGTATGGAGGTCAAGACTTGACTTGGGTGGGGGTGTCTTTCTGTCTCATTTCACCAGTAGAGCTTTTTGAGACAGTTCTCACATTGAACCTGGAGCTGGCTGATGGACTACACTGGCTGGCCAGTGAGCCCCAGGTGTCAGCTTGTGTCTGCCCTCCAGTGCTGGGGTTACTGTTGTGCTTTTGTGCCCAGCTTTTACATCGGGGCTGGGGATCTGAACTTAGATCCTCATGCTTGCAGATCAAGCATTTTACAGACTGTACCATCTCTCCCAGACCCCTGGAGATGGCATTTTAAACCATGGGGCACTCACAGATATTGTTTCCTTAACTTAAATGTTAGGATTTAAGTTAAATGTGTACTTAAATGAAACTAGAGCTTCATGTTCCTTTGGGTTGAACTCAGTTATCTGAAGGGTCACAGATGAGTGGCTTGTCTCCAAGCTAGCAGTTTTCTTCAAGTAGATGTACTAGGAAAAGCCAAAACAACTCTGAATATGCATTTGAAGACACATAGGATATTTGTTATTTTTCCTAGGCGGTAAATAGTTTTGGTATTATTTAAATATGGTTTATAAGGAGGAATCTATTTGCAATACGCATTGTGGAATTGTATACTATTTATTCGTATACATATGTTTGTATGTGTATATATCATCTACATACATAAGTTACGTGGATATAGTTTCTCCCCTGCAGTTCAGGGATTCGACACAGGCTTGGAGATGCTAACACATGCTTTACGACTCAGCCGCACACCAGCCCTCTTTGTAACATTAAAGAAGGAGTTAATTTTGAAGATTTCTATTTTTAATTCTAAATTACGTGCATATGTGCACCTGTCTGTGTGTGGGTTTGTGTGCCTGCGTATGCAGTGACTGGAGGCCAGAAGAAGGTGGTATGTCTCTTGGAGTTGGAGTTGACACAGGTGCTTGTGAGCTGCCTGGTGTGGGTGCTGGGAAACAAACCTGTCGTTTGCAAGAGGGATATGCGCTCTAAACTGCCAATCCAGCTCTCCGGCCCCAGCAAGTCTTTTTCATTTAAAGCATTTTTACACTTACTCACATGGTGGGGGCATGTGGAAGTCATGAGACAGGTTGCTAGAATCAACTTTCTACCATGTGGGGAGTGAACTCAGGTAATCAGGCATGGTGGCAAGTGCTCTTACTCTTTGAACCAACTTACTGGCCTAAGCAAAAGAATATTTAATGAATAAAAACTTCGTAATTTTCAAAACTGTCCTATCTCTGTAGTATTTCTGAAAAGCTGTTGGCTGGTTTCACATCTTGCCAGAGTCCTGCAGTGTCAGCATTGTCTTCCTTGTCCTGCCCTGGATCAAGCAGTGTAGGTCAATCCTCAGGCTACAGAGGCTCTTGATCCCCCAGAGGCTTTTTAGAATCAGCCCACTTGGTTCCTGAACAGTGTGCTTTCCTTCAGTAGCAGGACAGGCTGCCATGGCACACAGAACCTGGCAGTGTGCTTCTTGCCAGCTCTGCTGCCACTCCTGTGACCTCTGTACCACTTGTCAGGTAGTTCTCCACTCTACTTTTGGTTCTGGCTACGCCTCCCAGCTTGTCTTTCTGAGACCTCAGCTCTGTAGCCCAAGTTAGTTGGTAATTATTTTGAGGAGATTGTCCTAGAAATGACCTCTGCAGGGTCTTGCCATTCTTTGCTGTGATGATAAGAAAGTGAAGTTGGATGCATAGCCTGGGCTGCTGCTCTGTGTATGGCTTTTCTTTGAGGCACTTATCAGGTCAGGACTGGAGGTGTAGGCTCAAGCCATGTAGGAAGGGGTGGAGTGCGGCCTCTGAAGTGCCTCCTTTCTGCCCCCTGCACATACAGGTGTTTTGTTCCCATCTGTTTCCCACACTGTGAGTGTTTACATTAAAGAAAGGGACTGTTAAGATTTTTAATGAAGATGTATGTACAGCATTTAAATGTTAGTCTTCCTGGTCATTCCCTGTGGTAGATTTTAAGACTTTATTCAGGTATGGATGAGGGTTCATAGTTTTGGAAAATAGACTTAAGTAATATATGACTGCAGATGAAAGTGTTTGCTAACCTCAGACATCTTATGTTCAAGGTAGTGTTTATATTCATTTAGCTCTGTTTTCTGGAGTTGATTAATATAACTGTTATTAAAATGTATCGATTGCCAGTAATTCAGTAAATACAGACTCTTCCTATTAAACTCATGGGGTCAGGGAATTGCCGTGGTCTGCTGTAATCAATAGTATAGGATCTTCACTTGGATATACTCCCTGGGCTCTTCCAGGCCTGGTATTGGGGAGGCCTTGAACATAATCATTTTTTGAAAGTTTCTTTTGTAAAGATAGAGGGGCAAGTTCAAGTTCCAGCTGTTGTGAGCATTCCTTGCTTTGTCTTTCCATCTCTGCTGCCTGAATTATTTGCTTTGACAAAGCTTCGATGGAGGTTTCTTCCTCATTTAGTTTTATTGATGGAGGCTGTTGTGCTTAAAAGAAAGCTCTAACGAGTGGGGAGGTGGTGAGTGGGTACTCAGCTTGTCTTTCTTTCTAGGGTTCCTCCAGAAATTGATCATAGATTGCTTGATCAAATTCAGAGCCCAGAAATTTACTGCAGGTATGCCGGCAGGAAGACACATGAGCCTTTGTGAACTGAGTCAGATTATTCTAAAGATGATCCATTGCTGCTGGTGTGAGTGCCTCTTGATGCAGATGAGGTGGTGGGGTGACCCCTCGAACTGTGCTGAACATCCTTGGTAGCTTTTGTCTGTCTTCCACTTAGTTGAGTTTCTCTGGTCTCTTCGGCCATGTCGGGAGGAATGTAGGTAGTGGTGCTCCTTGCTGCCTTTCCGTCCTCCCCAGTGAAGCTCCCTGCCTTTGCCATTGATGGAGGGGCAGAGGTAGAACTGTTGTTTCAAAAAAAATACTAGAGCCCCCATGATGGTTCTGAGTGTTCATGAAGAAGCAAGCCTCGGAAGTGATGGTGCACAGCATTGCGCAGGTTCTTAACGCCACTCAAAAATGGCTGCAATGGTAAATTGTGTATTGGGTATTCTTATCACCATCAAAAAACCCCAGAAAGACAGGGTGGTATCTCACACCTGTATCCCATCAGTTGGGAAGCTGAGCAAGTGGATTGTAAGGAGTTATAGGCTAGCTGGGTCAACATAGTAAATTCTGGACCACCCAGGAACACATAGTAAAATCCTGTTTCAAGAAAAGAGCATTTTGGATTGCAAGAAACCCAGCCACTTCAGAAAAGCCAGGTAGGGGTAGTTCTAGTCTAAGAGCAGAAGCAGCCTCAGCCTCTGGGAGAGACATGAGGGAGTGAGTCCCTGGAATGTCTACACTGGATGTCTCTCTAGAGACTCCTTGGGCTGAGCTGGGATCCCATTTGTGATGCCAAGGCTCCTGTCTCTTCTATACATTTCTCCTGGCAGATGGGCTTTCTGCATTTCCCTTGGAGCTTAAATTGCATGCAGGTATAGCCTGCTGTGGCCACTCAGTCAGGCCTCCTGAATTCTTGACCCTAGTTTACTGCTCACCGTTGTCTGACTGTACCCTCATGGCTCAGGAGGTTTAGAAATACTCGAGATGGAATGGGACTGACCTCTCAGCTCCCTGCTTAGGGTCCATAGACCAGGTGTTGGTCCTAGTGGCAGCTTGGTTAGGACTTGCTTATTAGAGGAGTTAAACAGAGAGGAGATTGTGTGAAGAGGGGTCTTGGCATCTTGAGTTGGTTCCATTAAGCAGCGTGAAAGGAAATATGCTGTGGGTTGGCTGGATGGCTCAACAGTTAAAAGGTGCTTGGGACCAAGCCTGAATTTGATCCCCAGGACCCACATGGTGAGAGAACTGATCCGCGAGTTGTCCTCTGACGTCTCTGTATGTGGGTTGGTGGCACACACACATCCATATACACATACACAGATGCACAAAGAAATAAATGCAATACAAAATTTAAAAAACATATTAGCTCCTAAATGGGTTTCTCATGTTTAGTTACTATAATGATTAAACTTTTTGCAGACAAAATGCTCACTGTACCTACAGATAGGCATTCTAGGGGCCTGGTCAGTCAGCCTTGAGGCAGGAGGAGTAGATCACTAGTTAGTGTTGTAACTGTTAGACGCTTGTCCTTGAATTGTGCAAAGGAGGACATCAGAATACAGTGGTATGTGTCCTTTGTCCTATGGGCATTCTCAGGCATCTTAGGGTGGGGTGTCAGCATCTTCAGAGGTCTCATAATTAAGATACTTGGGTGGGCTTCATTTCCTTTCCCTCTTGTGGACAGTAAGCTTAAGTGTTTGGAACTGTGGATCCTTAATTGAGAGTGAAAGACAATGGGGCTGGAAAGATGGCTCAGTGGTTAAGGGCAGAGGACCTGGGTTTGGTTCCTAGCACCACATGGTGGCTCACAACTGTCCATAACTCCAAATTCCAGGGGATCTGATTCCCTTGTCCGAACTCCACTACTCTACACAGGTGCACTTACGTACATGCAGGCGAAATGCTCATACACATAAAATAAAAATAAATAATTAAAAAATAATGTACACTCGTGTAGTGAGAAGGGGTATGGGAGGAGGAACCTCACAAGTGGTCTCTGTTTCAGGCCCCGCCTGCTGCACCTCACTGGGCCTTTACTTCACATAGCCTCCCTGCCCGTCTCTGTTTTTCATGATTTCTCATAGAATTATTGAGAAGTTGTGCAAGTTGAAGACCATGAAAGAAGAGTTGTGGGGAGGACTGTGAAGGGGGCTGGGAGCCTGCACAGCATTGAACTTTCCACGTTCATAGCAGTTCAGCACTTTATGTTTTCTAGGGATTACCTTGAATATCCAGTGTGAGGAGCAGCAGTGCTCAGTCTTGCGCCCTGCTTAGCACAGATGACAGCACAAGGACTTAGAGTAAAGTTTCGGTCCCATCCTGTCTTGAGTGCCTGTGTGTATGTCTGTGCGTGTGTGTTGTTTTGAGACAGAATCTAGTTCAGGCTGATGTAGAACCTTTTACATATAGCTGAGGCTGGTCTGGTCATGAACTCCTGATCCTTCTGCCTCTACTTCCCAAGTGCTGGGATTGCAAGTAGGCATCACTATATCTGACACGATTCCTTTTAAAACAGCCATTTTATCAAAAAGCAACTCATGTGCCATCACGTCAGCTTTTTACAAGTTTGGTCTTTAGTATACTTACAGTTAGGTGGCTGTCACCTTGATAAAATCCATCTTTTCATCATTCCAGAAAGAAGACCTTGGTGGGTGTGGTGGCGCATGCCTGTAATCTCAGCATTTGTGAGGCAGAGGCCAGCCTGGTCTAGATAGCGAGCTCCAAGTCAGGAAAGTCCTGTCTCAAAAAGATCAAAAAAATAAAAAAGAAAGGAAGGAAATCTGCTCTGATGAAAGCACACTGTGCACATGCATGAACATGTATGAATTAAGTTTGATGAAAGTGCACTGCACACGTGCATGAACATGTATGGATCTGCTCTGATGAAAGCACACTGTGCACATGCATGAATCTGTCCTGATGAAAGCACACTGTGCACATGCATGAACATGCATGAATCTGTCCTGATGAAAGCATATTGCGCACGTGTATGAACATGTATGGATCTGCTCTGATGAAAACATACTGTGCACATGCATGAACATGCATGTATCTGCTTTGATGAAAGCGCACGGCACACATGTATGAATATGTATGGATCTGCTCTGATGAAAGAGCACTGTGCACATGTATGAAAGTGTCATAATGAAACTCATCATCCTGTCAGCATGCATGAATATGTTGGCGGTCACTTCACACTCTCCCCTTTACTGCACACTTCCTAATCTATGTTCTGTCTTAAGAGGTTTGCCTGTTACGGATGTTTCATGTAAATGACTCACAGCATGTTATGTTCTGTGTGGATGGCTTCTGCTGGGATGATGTTTGAAGGTTCATCTGGGTTGTATTGTGTTGTCACTCACTCCTTCTCTGGTTGAGTAATCTCTTCTGAGAGACATCTAACCGTTCACCAGGTGACGGGCAGTAAGGAAAATGCTCCTATGAACTTGGATGAAGTTTCTGTGTAGACATGCTTTTTGTCCTCTTGGGTACATGTCTAGGGTGGAGTTGTGACTTACACTGACTGGGAGGCTGTTGGCCTTGGATCCCCTGGAGCTAGCTAGAGCTCTAGGTTGTGAGCTGCCTGATGTGGGTTCTGGGAACTGGACAACAGCATGTGCTCTTCCCTCTGAACCGTCTCTCCAGTCCTGCCTTTTTCTCTCAAACATGTCAGCAGTTGATGAGGTGGTGTTTACCAGTTGTCCCATCTTTCTGTCACTAATGCTTTTGGTGTCATAATTAAGAAGCCATGGTCTCATCTGAGTCATGGAACTTGACAACCTGAATTTTCTTCTCTGAGTTTCAGCTCTTGTGTGTAGATTTCTAGTTCATTTTGCTGTTAATTTTTGTAAGTTGTGAAAGATAGGCTTCTGACTCCATTCTTTCATATGTGGATATCCACTTGTCACAGTACTTTGTGGAAAAAGACTGTTCTTTCCTTATTCAAGTATCTCGGTACCATTGTTGAAAAATAGTTTGACTGTAAATGTGTGGGGTTTATTTCTGGAGTCTCAGCTCTCCTCAGCTGATCTGTTCCTAGATGTCTGTCCTTCTGCCATCACCACACTCTTGATTTCTTACTGGAGCTTTGTCTTTTTTTTAAAAATAAGACCGAGTCTTGCTATGTAGTCCAGGCTGGGTTTGCAGACCTTCACCTGTCTGTCTTGTCTGTCTGTCTGTCTCTTTAAATTGCTTTGGCTATACCACATTTCTTGTGTTTATTTCAATATTAGAATCACCTTGTCAGTTTCTGCAGAAAATGCAATTGAGATTAGGTTAAATCTGAACCTCTTTGAGGAGTTAAAACATTGCTAATGGATCTGCTGTACTCTTAGCTCCTGTTTAACTCAGTCAGTTGGGCATCTTACCTTAAAAGCACACTGCGGTATAAATTTATTAGCACAGTAAGCTGTTTTGAAGTACACTATAGTGCTCTGCTAGGCTGGAACTGGACCTTTCAGGTTATAGGACAGCAAGTAGCTGTGTTGTGTGGCCTGTAGGTTCTTAAATGTGTTCTTTTGATGTGAAAGGCTGCTGACGTTTTGCTTGTGGAGGAAAAATGTGCTGTGCTAGTACTGCACACTGTGGTTCATAGAGAATCAGCAGATTACATCAGTGAACATTTAATTATCAGCAGTGGAATATGTTACAATAAAACTGTGATGTTGATATTATTGTTGGAAGTATTAGAAGATATTCTAGAATCTTGTACCACAGGGCTGTGTGAACACTAGTTATTACTATGTTTTGGAGTTAGGCCATTTACCCAACAAATAATAACGAAGTGCTCGTTTGTGCAAGGGTCAGGAAAGTACAGACTCAGTCCCTGTTCCAATCCTTTTGGGAGCAAATCCCGGAAGGGGAAGGAATGGGTGGAGACTGAAGTTGATCAGGAAGTCTTCTGACTCACGGTTGGACCAGTGCTGTCAAGGCAATTTCCGTATGGAATAAAGGGATTGGGCTAATCCGAGGGGTTAGGGGCGTTTGGAGCAGAATTTTGGAGGGATGTGGGGGTTAATTGAGGGAGGAATTAGGAAAAGTGTTCCAGATAACCAGGTGACTGGGAGTGGATGTGTAGAAGATAGTTGGGTCATATTTTGATCCTGTAACTAAAAAGTTTTATTTTTATTATTAGCAGAGGAGTGGAATCAATTGGATAAAGTCAATTTTCCTTTAAGGTGCTAATAAGGGCCACCTGTTTACCTGTCTAGCTTCTTCCACTTTATACACAGCTGCACACACTTGGTTGACTTTTTCAGATTCTGATTGTGTGTGGGTCCAATACTTTCTTATGGCTGTGGCCTGGCTCACATCTGCTGTCCTGACCTACAGGTGCACCCTCCTTCAGAATGCAGCCCACAAGGGCTTGATGGCTCTCATTGTCTCTGGGTTTCAGCTCAGATGTGACTTGTACAAACCTTCCTGCCTTGTCTTCTCATCCAGGTTGGCATCAGTGTACATAGCACTCTGCTTTTCGTGGCTACAGGTTGGAGTTGCTTATTTACTCATCCTCCCCAGTTAGTTCAATTCCGTGTTTCTAGAGGTCAGGCATGAGCATCGGGGTTTGGTAAGGATGACCAGAATTCAGGGAAAATCACGCCTGCCAAGGATTGTCTGTAGTGTTGAAAGAGATGGTGGACTTGAGTTTACATATGTGTGTGGAGGGAGGAAGGGAAACAGGAAGAGACGAAAAGAGAGAGTTTTGTAGTTGAATATGGGCCTTGATGGAACTGTAACTGCTGGGAGTTGGGCGAGGCCAAAGTGAAATGGTGACCGCTAGGTACAGAAGTGCTGCTTCAAATGTGGTTTGGCAGCTTTCGAATGTGCACACCACAGGATGCTGAGGTAAGAGATTAAGGAGTCCTTCAGCATGCTTTGTCTCCTCAGAATGCTGTGAAAGAGCAAGGGAACTTGGTGCTGAAGTTGTGTATGCCAGGCTTCTTGGCACAGGGCAGTGTAGAAGAGAGTGCTGAGTCCATCTAGAGCAGAGCCGTGTGGTTGGATAGGGGAGTAAATTAATGATTTCACAAGAGTTAGGTGAACTCTGTGTAGTGAGATTGCCATGGGAGAAGAGAAAGAGTTTGAGGATGGAAAGGTGGTGAATGCTTACGTGTGTGGAGGGGAAGAGGCTCCATGAGCTGAGGAAGAAGAGTGTATGTTAGTTACTAGGTGCTCAGGGTTAGAGGCAGGGCACGGTGGTATGCTGTTGTGAGCGGACTGAAGGCTAAGGAAAAGGATTTGCTGTTGCCAGATTGATGGTGAGTTGAGAGAGTAAGGAGTAGAGATAGATGGTCGATGCAGGATTTTGGCGGTAAATGCAGATTGATGATGGAAGTGACAGGCAAAGATCAAGTTGAGGTTGAGAAACAGAAATCCCTGTGGTGCTGAACCTTTTGGGTTATGGCTGTATTAGTGTATCTACTGGTGCTGTTAAAAAAAAAAAAGATCACAAACTTTGTGGGGTTAGCAGGACAGTTTATCATCCCAGGGTTTCTGTGGGTCCTGAGTGTAGAAGAGCACAACTAAGTACAGCCTTGCAAGTCAGTGCTGTCCGGAGCTGGGTCCTCGGGAGGGCTCAGCCGGGGAAGGGTCATCAGAGCCCCTAGTGGCCTGCTGGCCAGAGGTCACTCAATTCCTGTTAAATGAGCCTTTCCTGCTTACATCTTCCTTCATTAGAACCAGCAGAGGAGAGTCAAATAGCAAGACAGAAGTCACAGTATGTGCCACCCAGTGAAAAGCTTGTGCTGGTCAGCAGCACCCACATTCAGGGGTTGGAGACTGCATGGATGTTAACGCTGGGGCGTGGGGGTTGCTGTAGCGTGTTCCCCACAGTAGGGAAGGAGGGAAGGAGTGGCTCTGCACTAGGATACACTAGGGCGGCCCTTCAGACAGAGGCCTGGAGATGCGGAAGGGAAGATGGGAGCTTGCTAGGAGGGAAGTTTTGGAAGTGTCATTCCAGGTGAAGGTTAAGGTGTGGCTTTCCAGTGACCCCTTTTAGGTGGTCTTCATTCTCAAACTATGGGCATAAGTGTTTCTTCGTCCTGCCTTGCAGCTGCCAGATGAGCCATCTCCCTTGCTGAAGTAGAATTCCTTCCTGGGGTCCTGGCTGCACAGCTGTCTGCTCTGCTGGCACGGGTGCTGTTGGGGAGGAGCTGAGGTATCTGTCTGGAAGGCTCTCTTGGAATAGGATGGTAGGAAGTAGAAGGCGCAGCTCGCTGCCATGCCTTCTCTACTGAGTAGAGACATGAAACCTGATGTGCGCTTTCCTTGTCGCTTGAGTTCCTTGTGTTATACAGATGCTATTGAACTGGGCTATGTTTGATACTGTGATATTTTTAGGGCCTTTTGAGTGGAGTGTTTGCTTTTATGATAAATGATCCTAAGTTACTGCACCTTCCCAGTTCTTGTGTCCCATTTTTTATTTTATTTTACTTTTTTAAAGTCTGTCCTTTATGTCACTCTTTTTGCTCCTGTTGATGTGAGTTTTTAGTGCTCTTCCTTCTGATTTGTTGTCTCTGATCTGAACCGAGCTTGGCAGCCTGATAATTAAGCTCGTTGGAACTTGGAGTTGCTTAGTGGTAGCCATGTTAGGAATGTGGGTCGGAGCACCTCTTTTGCAGTAAAGTAGGTGAGCCTGTGTTCATGGACTTCATGAAAGTATCTTTTCGGCCTTCCCAGTGTGCCTTGGCTTTTTTCCTAGCCCTGACTGTGTTCAGATCCCCTGTTTCTGTGTAGGGGAATGTGGCTGCCATTTCCTTTAGACTAAGGAACTGCTCTGGTATAATAAACTTACTCTCTCCTTTGGTTCTGATGAGGTGTTATTTTGGGACAATAGTCACAGGTGGTCTGGTTCTTGAACCAGACAATGGTTGAGAAGCCTGAAAACCTCTGAGATGGGTATGCAGCTGTGCTCAAGCCAGTCAGTGGGGTCATCCCTTCAGCTGCCTGGGCAGCCCCTCTGGGAGCTTCCCCGTGGCGCAGCATTTCTGTGTTCCTTTGCAGCGAGTCTGGTCTGGGGAGTCCTGCTCTCCCTGCCAGGGGCCCTTTTCTAGAGTAGCCATAATGCCTGCTTCTGCCTGTAGGATGACAGTAAGATTTTATGTAAGAAAATGCCTGTGACATGTACATAGAGCTAGAGAGCAGCCCTGGTCTCTTGGGTTGATTCTCCTCATTCTGTGAGGATTTAAAAACACTGTTAACATGAGTACTCGTAACAGTAGGTGCCACTAAAGCAGTATCACTTTAAATTTTACAGTTGTTTCTAGAGTACATTCTCTTAGACTACGAATACTTATACAAATGAGTACATTTGTTAAATACTGTTCGATTATTTTCAGACCATTGAATATATTGGCTTCCTGAGCAAATTAAACTTAGGGAAATTGTAATGATAATATGATTCATATCTAAAAATCACTTACTACTTTCCACTCATCTCTGTTGTAGTAAACCAGCCAGGTTTCTCTTGCCATACATCAGGCTCAAAGCCAGGTCTTGTTCCTGTGTGCTGCTGAGGTCTGCAACTGTGTTGTGTTCTGTTCTAGATACCTGCTTGCTTTGAACCTGACTGTAGGAATTAGCTGTATTCGAGGGCCTGCGGACAGTTCTCCAGTTCCCTTAGCAGCTGTTGTCTCACTGTGTGCCCTTCCCTTCCCTTCCAGACTTTTTCCCTTTCACTGCAAGTATGTGCCTTAATTTTATCCCTTTCAGGGGTGTTATGAGAATTGGCAATGGTATTGTAGCTTTTAGGGTATTTAAAACTTTTTGAAACATGATAATAGAGAAATTCAAAATATTTTTTTGTGCTGTATCACATACAGATTTTTTTTTTCTCTTAACCTTTTGTGGTTCAGGAAAAGGATAAAAGCAACCTGTGTTGGTAATTCAGCCTCAGACACCATCAACCGGTTTTATAGAGTGTCTCTAAATCCTATCTTTTGACAGACCTTGCACTTTCCTATTTGGTAGACTTGTTCTGTAGCTCAGAATTTTAGTATTGGCTGTTAGTGTCCATGACAGTTCATACTGCCTTATATTTTGAATGACTAAAGGGATATGGTTTGTCCTAAAAGCATGCATAGCATTCCTGGACTGAGAATTTATGATCTACCCATGTCAAGGGCAGGAACATCAAGGCATAGCACCTCAGAGCAGTTGTATGAGATAGGATGCCCCAGGGCTGTGTTAGCAGAGGGAAAGCTTGCTTGCCAGAGACAGAGGCCTTTAGCAGATCCCAGGACTGGAGGTGGCAGAACTCCTTCCTGTTCATGGACTTTTGGGAATGCCATTCTTTTATAAATTCAGCAAGTATTTGCACTTCTGTTATGTGGTGGACTTTGAATTAAGTACTACAGATACTCTGGAATGAACAGACCAGACCTCCCTTCAAGGATGCCCTTGATACAATCTGATTTTGAGTTTGTCAGAATAATGTTTATTAGAGGAGAAAAGCTGCTAAATTGGCTTTAGATGCAGAGTGACCTAGGGACTAAAGGTGGTGTTTTAGGTTAGCAGAAGACGTTTCTGAAAGGAATGAGTCTTCTATAATTAAAAGGTTGTTTACAGATAGCATTGTGCAGAGATGGCCAGCTGGTCCTGAACCTGTCTTCTCTTCTGGGCCTTTTCCAGCTGCCCTTGCAGTTAGGAATGGTCTTGTGGCCAAGTTCTCAATAGTGGAGTGAAAGCAGGGAAGTGGGCCCCTTCTGGCCTGGCCCTTTAAATCCTCTGGGCATAATGATGGTGTGTGCCCTCACCTTACCTGACTCAGGGCAGAGGAGCCCAGTGACCCAGGAAGCCCTGCCATGCGATGGAGCAGAGCCAACTCTGCTCACCGGAAAACCTGTTCTGGACTTAGTATGAACTAGAGTAGATATTGATGATATTTGAGCTGTTATGCAGTTCTGTGGGTTAGTTAGTTTGCCTAACTAGTGTAGACACTATGCTTAGGGTGCCATGTGATACTGGTGAGATGTGAACAGCTGCTCTCGGCCTTAATCTGGTTACTTAGATGCAGCACTCTCTACAGTGATCATGGATTTCAAGAAGTAATGTAAGTCTTGGTAGAGTAGGCGACAGGAAAAGTTTAATGTGTCACTTGTAACGGGTGTGGTGGTTTGTTGCTCTCAATGTGGCTGCTCTCCTTCTTTGATTTAATAAGCTATGTAGATCCTCAGCTTTAAAAGTGCTCTGTGGAGACTTAGACATCCTCCATCTTTATTTCAGAGAACTGTAAATACAGTTTCATCCTGCTCCTTCTCTCTTCCAAAGCCTTTAATCGCTTCTTACTATGTAACATTTTATTTCATTAATCCATCCTCCCCATCTGTGTGCATGTGTGATGAAAGTGCCTATGAGTAACATCCTGACCTTGGTGCTCTGAAGACAGGGAACAAAGCAGCTTGGTCTTAAGTCTCTGCTTGTGATAGTCACCATTTACACATGGCTGCCAAACTTGGAGCCTTAAAAAACCATGTCTCATTTTATCATTACATTTTTTTTTTTTTTTTTTTTTTTTTAGTACTTTCTCTTCAACTAGATACATAGATGTATGTTTAAGAGCTCAGAGTCTCCCCACTTGGGTATTTCTAGCAGATACTGGCACTGTGCTTAATTGAGTAACATCCCTGTAGTTCCTTTTAATTATTTTGTTTGGATATTCTGGCATGAATTAAATTATAGTCTTTAAAGTCTTTTTAGTCTATTATTCAAAGAATTAGGTAGTTGTGGAATGTCAGGACTGGAAAGATCTTTTTAGGTCACCTTTCTAAGTCTGGATCTCTTAGGTTGATGGTCTGGTTCCTGACATTCAGGATGTGGCTGTGAATCATGGCATTGGCTCATTTGGCACTTGTAAGAGACGGACTCTCAGGTCCCACACAGACCTGTGAGTCAGAACTCATATTTGACCAAAGCCCTCAGATAATGCATATGGATGTAGAGTTGGAGAAATCCCATTCAGGTCCTCCTCCCCTTCGACTTGAGGAATCAAACAAACAATGCTTGCCCAGAGTCACACAGCCATTTGTTTCCCACCTTGGGATCACGCATGACCTTGACAGAAGATGGTTACTTGGGTGTCCTTTCTGGACATCTTGCTCTCATGAATGAGAATTGAGTCCTGTGCATCAGAACTTTAAGCATTCCTGGTTTGGTGAAGATAGAATCCAGGTGTCTCCTGGCATGTTCCCAGGCCCTGTCCTGGGTATATACTCTGGAGCAATGAGGAAAAGTTGGATAATAATTTCTTCTTATTAAAATATTTTATTATTTCTATTTTATGTGTATGAGCGTATTGCCTGAATATACGTAGGTATACCTGTGTTGTGCAGTGCCTGTGGAGGTCAGAAGAGAGTGTCAGATCCCCTGGAACTGGAGTTACAGATGGCTGTTAGCCACCACGTGGGTGTTGGGAACTGAACCTAGGTCCTCTCAGGGCTGGCCAGTGCTTTTAACTGCTGAGCCCTCTCTCCAGCCCCTGCTTTATTTTTAATAGCATTTACCTTGATGGCAGAGCATCCCACTTAGGGTCTGTGTGCTTTGCCCCTTTAGAATGGCTCTTTAGGAGGGCAGGACCTTTGCTTGCTCTAGCTCTCTGTTGGGTCTCAGCTCCCCACACTGTCTGTAATGTGGCTGGTACACCTTTGTGTCTGTAGGTCAAATGGAAGGGGATGAATTAGAGCTATGTTCTGTGGGAGGGAGGGAGGGAGGGAAGAAGAGACGGAGGGAGGCTGTTTTAACTCTCACCTCCAGGGCCATCTAATTCTAGGGCCAGAGGCTTCTGAAGGACTACTTGCCCAATGGAGCTATAGAAGATACCTAGGGAGAGCAACAAGACTTGTACTGCTGTTGGAAGACTTGAACCCACACCTCTATGCTTTTCACTCTACAGTGTTGTCTTGAGGGGCTGATTTGCCTTGACTTCTCAGCATTGGGTGGGGGTACCAGGTTGGACCACTTGAACTCTGCAGATCTTGGGACTGGTACTTACTTCTTCTGTGGCTAAGCCACTGCACTGTTAGAGACATCTGGAAATGGCTCTGTATGTGGTCCCCTTGGGTAGGGTTTGGCCTAGGCCTCTAATCTAGGATGGCTGTTTTGCATTGTTCACATTGTCTTGTGGTTTGGCTTATTCGCCTGAGAACCTGGAATTTTTGAGGTTAGGATTTATTAAATTTTACTTTCTTTTTCTGTGTGCCCTTTCCAGTTAAATTAGTGGAGACTGTTTATGATGCCACTGGTGTGGGGAAAGGACGGTTGAGCTTGTCCATATGTCTTCATACTGGTTGTTTTAGTGCTTAACTTCTCTCATTACCATTTGGGATATTTTACCACAAATTTCCTTACCAGCTTTTGAAACTAGATGTGGAAATCCATTTCTTGTGAAGCTGTTCATGTTAGCTGTCTCACCAAACACTGGTGATTCTTAAGTTTTTGACTTCAGACTGTTGTTAAGATGTCTTGAAGAGTAGTTACTTTTATGATATTTTTTTTCAGTAATAGACAATGTTAGAAATAGAAAAGCCTTCAATGTGAGACATTCTTCTTAACATCATTAAAAAATTTCATGGAGATATCCTGTGTGCCCAGAAGGCTCGCTGGAGGGGGGCAGGTGTTGGAGGAAGTTGGAACTCTGCTCATTGCTTTGCATACTGGATTGTCACTCCTTGCTCATGCTGTAGGTGGGACTAATATTTGCTGAGACACTTCTGGTATAGGGAGAATCCTTGGATCTAGATGTTTCCATGGGTTGTTTTTGCAGAGATTACTATAGGTTGCCACTATAGAGTAAATCAAATGGAGAGGGGCTATAAAAGTCCTAGAACAAGAATTTTTCAGAAATTAAAAAGAAAGAATTAAGGAGCTGATTGTTAGCCTAGGAATCTTACTATGGGCGAGATTTTTGTATGAACTCCATAGGTAATGTGACTTCAGAGGCTCTTGGTTGTGGCTTATATGGGAGAGGAAAAGTAAAAATTCATGAAAGTCAGGTTTAGTCAGGCAAGCTTGTATGTAGAAAATGCTAAGATGTTAATGTAGTTAGTTTTATATCTGTGTGGCAGATATCTCACTTACCCATCAGATAGAGAGGAGTGCCATCTTGGGTTCTGATGTGACGTAATACAGAGGCTCACTTTCCAAGGACAGCTAGTAAGTGGTTTACACTTTATTTATTTATTTTTATAAATGTACAGATATTTTTGGTCAAGTTGTTGCTATTTTAAAAATTTGGTTTATTTTATGTACATGAGTGTATATAAATGTACTTGTGTTCATGCAGTGCTCAAGGATGCCAGAAGAGGGCATCAGATCCCCTGGAATTGGAGTTACAGATGGTTGTTAGCTGCCACGTGGGTGCTGAGATTCAAACTCAGGTCTTCTGTAAGAGTAGCCAGCACTCTTAACCACTGAGCATATTTCCAGCCCAAGTGGTTTATATTTTGAATCTAAAATGTTAAAGGGTGATTTTTGAACTTGTAAACTGTCTTTGTTTTTTTTTTCAGTTATAAAAACATGTGACTCGTATGATAAATAATCTAAAATTTCACTTAATGCTGTAGCCAAACAAAGAAGTGATTCTTAGGATGGAAAACAATTGACTCAGCCTGGTGTGATGACATTGCTTTAATCCCAGCACTTGGGAGGCAGAGACAGGGAGATAGATCTCTGTGAGACTGAGACCAGCTTGTTCTACCTAGGGAGTTTCAGGCCTGCTGGGGCTACAGAGAGACCCTGTCTCAACAAAACAAAAAAGAAAATATTTAGCTGGCAAGACCCAGATACTTTTTTCAAGTTTTCATTGTATAGGCTTTAATATGAAAACTTGGGATTTTATCAGAATGAAGTAGTTTAGGAGGAGACCTTGTCTTCTGACTTCCTCCCACTTTATTCCATTTTGTAGCTCTACATAATGGTCGTTGGCACTCAGTAGATTGGTTTTGTCAGACTGGCCTGGAACTCAGACCTGCTTACTTCTGCCTCCCAAGTGTAGAATTAACAGTAGATGATGTGTAAGTTGGGTGTTGAGTGTGTTACTGGGACATGGTTAGTAATGTTGACACTGAATGCAAATAAATATGATATTACCATTACTTTTAGAAGAATGTATTCTGTATATAGCACATATGTGTCCCATTAAAAATTGCACAGGCAATGCATGTTCTCAGTAGTGTATTCCTCACATATATTTTAAGTTTGGAAATGATCTTCAGCCAGCAATGTAAATAACTGTTGTTACCCTCTAAGCCATTTGTGAACCAGAGACCGGTGTTTTTACCATCTGAAATGCTGTATTTCTTAGAAACAAGAACATTTTTCCATAACTATAATAGTCACAATCTGGAAATTCTCATTGAGACATTTCTGACATCTAACCCTTAAATCCTATTTCAGTTTTGACAATTGTTAAAAAAGCACAGTCCAAACCTGGGGCGTGCTCAGTCGTCCAAAGCTGGGGCCTGCTCAGTCGCCCCTTCACTCTCCTGGAACACAGAGTGGTTCTCAGTTCTTTCCACTCTCAAAACTGCGACAACAAAGGTCCCAGGCCAGTCATTTTGTTGGAATGTTCCTCATTTTGGATTTGCCTGATGTTTCCTCATGATTTAGATTCAGGTTTTGCATCTTTGGCAGAAATATCACAGAAGAGCCAGAATATATCTCTTTCAAAGATTAGTTTTACATTTTATTTTCTGTTTCCTTAGAGCGTTTCCCAAAGTGTATTCTGCGGAACTAGCACCTACTGTGTTCTCAACACCGTGCCACCTATAGAAGGTAGGATTTGAAAAAGCTTTTGACTTACAGGAAGGGGTGGGCTTGGCTGTGAGAGTAACTCCTTCCTCACAGTGCAGTGGAAACCGCTTTTGACCAGGACTTAGGAGGCCTAGGTTCTGTCTTTTAACTGCTGTGTGATCTTAGATGAGTTACTTAATCCTTCTGGGACTGCAGAAAGAACACCTGCCTTGTGAACTTTCTGTAAAAATTCAAAAAGGCAGTGGATTCAGTTGCCCAGAAAAGTCAAAGCACCCTGCAAATGTTGGATCACTTCTATATTGAAGAGTCCAGTCCAGATGATGTGGAGACAGAATGGCATTGTGGGGTAAAGCTGTGGGGTAAAAATTATTTTTGAATTCTGGTTGAGTTACTTGTAACTGTGGATCTTGGCCAAATTAATCTCAACCTTAGGTTCTGTATCTTTAGAGTGGGAGTAATTAAGAGTCCTGTTTCATCCTGAAGATTAAATGAGGAGGAGCAGGGTGTCAAGCCCTCTCTGAATGTCTGATATGCTCCACAAAAGTGCCTGATATGTAGAGCCCCACAAATGTTTACCCCCAGTCAGTAGTAGAGAATAGATATACTTGATCACCAACTAAGATTGAAATTAAAAAAAATAGAAGATACTCCAAGGCTTAAATTGTGAGGGGATGGGTCATAAAGTTGCTGTGCCTCTGCCTCCTCCCCATTATTTTACAGTTTACTGAACCTGGGCTATGAGTAACCATAAACCTGAACCAGACATGTAACATCATTGAAATGAAAGTGGCAGGAAGAGTGAGATGTCATGATTATACAACTCTGTGAGCAGGAGATCGGTTGTCAGACAACAAAACTAGTTATCCTTTCTACTTAAATTACTTTTCTGTGTTTTAAAACCTTTAAAAATCTTTTTCGATAACTACAACCACATTTAATTCAGTTTGGAGACTGTCTGGAGGAGAATAGCACAAATCCCTGTCAGTGCTTGGCACATGTGCTTAATTGCTATTTATTTTGGGTGCACAGTGATTGGAAGGTCTTAGGTTAGTCCTGGCAGTGCTTGTTGCTGTGAGCACTGTGCTAACTGAACGTAACAATACGTGCTTATGTTTTCCTGAGTCAGTTCCTATCCTATTAATTAAATCTAAGCACGTAATACTTAGAGCTAAACAGAAAATTGTAGAGCTTCCTTTTAATTTTATCACTGGAAGTTGTTGATCAAATATATTCCCAATAAGATTTAGCAAGTGGATTTACTGTTAGATTCAATCATTTGCATAGTTCATTCTTGAGGTTGAGGACTGATGAGTCATGACGGCCTTGTTTGAATAAAGGTGTTCTCATTGACCATAGAACAGTTTTTATTTTTTATTATAAATGAAAAGGAAATGTAGGCATTGCCGCTTGGTTAGAACTTACCTCTTAGCTATCGGATAGCCCAGAAACAGCCCAGATACATTTCTTTGGATTTAAATAAAAGATTTGGCAATGTGAAGGCAAACTGAAGGCAGAAATTCTACTTTTTGTCTCATTAACTGAGTGAACATTTTTGTACATTTTAGAAAGACTTAGCTAAATTATAATATGCCTCTAAAATGATCATTTAGAAAATATTTGAGGGTTGACTAGAAAGGATGGTTCATTCTCTAGAATTATAGCTGTCAGCCAAGCACATCATCTGTCAACTCCAGGAGCCCCACTTGTTACATTTTTGTTGTGAAGTGGGTTAGCAAATTATGTTGTGAAACTGTGTATCACATACACATTTTGCTAGATAAGGACCGTGAAATGTCTTAACAGCATTTGCTTGACACTCCTATTTTGCAGTGTCAAAGTTCAGCTGTTTCAGCTGAATACTGGGATGCAGTTGAAACCCAGGTATACCTTAATTTCATTAACTCAAGATACTGCTGCTTGCATTGAAAAAACCAGCACATATGCTTAATTATTTAATCTTTTATAGCTATTCTAAAAACATTAAATGGTAGCTTTTAATTAAAAACACATTTTTATGCAGTATTGGTATATGAACAGTTCTTTTCTGGTGTAAAAACAAAGTTTATTACTGTACTTTAACCAGAAACCCTGAAATGTGATTTTATTATTTATTTTTGTGTGTGCTGGGGACTGAACCCAGGAAGGACCTTGTGTTTCTCAGGTGAGCTGTCTGCCAGCGAGCTAAGCACCAGCCATGAGCTTTTAGCATTCCTTTTTAAGTTCCTAATAACTCTCCCACTATTGAAATTGCTGGATTCATAATGCACAGTGGGGATTTACCCATTGTTAATGTTTTTTGAAAAAATTTGTATTTTAGCATTAATCTAAAATTCTGGAAATGGTGCAGTTTAAAAATTGATCCTTGGGGTACCCGCTGGCTTGTCACACGTCTGTTGCTTTTTAACCCCTGGCTTTACATCCCTATGAAGTGCTGTATTTAGAAATTTGATTGAGACAGTGCTTATACAGCATTTTGCTTTTCCTCTTTAAAAGCCTTTTGGCCGAATCACCACTGCCTGTTAGGATATCAGAGTGGAAGAGTGAAGCTTTACCTATGACAATTGAACCACTGAAAAAAGAAAGGCACACACACACACACACACACACACACACACACACACACACTCAAGTTCACCTCAGTGCAGCACAGGTTCCTTAAAAAGGCTAAAAGGACAGATGAAGTTAATATCTGTTCTGACCATAGACATGGAGTAGAAGCTAGAGTTGAATATTCTGTTCTGCTTTCAACAGCTTTCTCAGGGATAACTGTTCATGTATTGAATCCACCAATAAAGTGCTGGCCTAGTGCTATTTTCATGAAAGATACCCTCTAAATATTAAATATTTGAATTGAATATAAATTTCAGAATTTCATCATTACCTTCAAAGTTGTATACTTCACAGGGGTTAAAAAAAAAAAAAGAGAGAGTGAATAAAACCATACTAGGGCAGAAAGAAGGAGGTGAAGCCTCATGGGGTTCTGCCTGCTGTGCTTTTAAAGTTTTATGGCCCTCGTACCTCCCGGGGGAGGATGAAGTGCTGGGAGCACGCATGAGCACATAAAACCACAAAGGTTTTATAGTGTGTAATTAATAAAAACTTCCTATTAGCTTTCTTTCAGTTGATTTCCTTACGGTTTTTTAGCAAGATGTTTTAAAAGAGTTTTAATCTTATTTTGGTATTAAATTGAAATTTTGGATTTCTCAAAAGCAGTTTCATAAGGTTTTTCAAGTTTTAATACTGCTGTAGAAATATATGACTGTGTGATAATTCAATTGGTTATATGGTTCATGGACCAAAAAGATTTAGCATGCAAAAACTCTCTAAGGTTCATCCAAGATTATAAAATATTCTATATGATGTGGTAAATTTTTTCATACTATTTTTTGTGCCCAATATTTTTCTTTTTAAGATTACTTTCCCTGAGAAATACAAATGTGTTAATCAGATGGAATGTTTGTGACCTTAGAAAATATTTTTTATTCTTTTACTTACATCTCTCCTCTATAAAAGATTGCATTAAATAAAAAATACAGTAAATAACTGGAAAACACATTGTCTGCCTTTTCATGCTGTGAGGCAGTCAGTGCCTGTGCACCTCTGCCTGGCTGCTGACTTGTTACTGAATGACAGGACATCTTGCAGGAATTTGTACTCGAAAGAGAATTGAATGATTTTTGATTCTGCAATGATGTGGGAAAACTGAAAATATTAAGTAACTTACCCAAGGTCACACAAGTAGAAAGCAGCAGAAACTGGGCCGCAGTATTAGACACTGGACTCTCCAGTTCAGTGTTTTTATTGTACTTGTTAGTATCAGAAGATATTGGTGAAACTGTAACTAGAGCAGCTTCTGTGTTGATGCTTTGATGTGCTGTCCTTAGTGAGTAGATATCGTACACTTCAGATGCAGACCGGCTGAGCCATCTCTCCAGCCCTGCAGACGTGGATTTCATTTAGCGTAAAAAATTGGAGTGGGTAGTTTGAAACTTTGACCTAAATTTGCCACAACTGGCAAGGAATTTTGAGCCAGGAAAAGGGACTGCATTACAGGAATGGAAAAACAAATGATGTAAATAGACGACGAAATGGATGTTATGTAAAGAAATGAGCCAGAAAAGCACCAGGTAGGTTGTCTGATCATCAGGTAGTCAGACATACTGTCTCGCCTAAAAGTAATTAATTTTTCTCTGACTCATTTAGAAAGCTATATTTTGATGAAATGCATTAATTTTACAGGTGTATACATGTAAACCACGTCAATTAAATGGATAGTTTTATTTTAGGTTTAGTCTAGAAAGGCTAACTTCTGTATTACGTGGTAGTTAACTGTAGGCTAAAATTCCTTACAATACTGTGAGTTTCTTTAGAAAGGATAAATCTCATTTGTATAATAGGGGACAGAGTAGTATTTTGTTTCTGAATAAAAGTCACATTATAATTATTCTTACCTGAAAACCTTAAAGCCTTTTCATCTTGTTGATAAAAGGTTTCTCGATTTTGTGAGGCTAAATCATTTTGTAATTTTGATGTGCTTCTGGGAAGGAAGGAGCCTTTAAAAGTGATGCTCTGGTTATGGGCAGCTGCTGGGTATTCCCTGTTGCCTTGCTTATGATGGAGTGAGGCTTAGTCCTATTTTAGAGCCTTATTGCCAGATTCCTGCTGCCCCCAATTTGACAAGTGCACAGAGCTTTGGAGAGTAGAGGCCTCTGATGCTCCTGGTCTCACAGCCACTAAACAGAACTGCTGTTTGTGACCTTGTCAGTGTACTTAAAAGGAGGCTTTCCTCTTCACTTTCTCTGAACTTAACTGTTTTCTTCTTTATAGATGATCATGGGAACAGCAATAGTAGTCATGTAAAAATCTTTTTACCGAAAAAGCTGCTTGAATGTCTGCCGAAGTGTTCAAGTTTACCAAAAGAGAGGCACCGCTGGAACACTAACGAGGTAGATAAATTTCAATTTTTAAGGGTATAATTATTTTAAGGATGAACTTTTTAGGTTGTTTTGCATAGCACTACTTTATATTAGCTTTAGTCAATTATTGAACAAAGAAGTTGTCAATGAAAAGAATACTTAATTTGGATTTGACACAAATTAGCTTGTGTCTTGACCTGTCTCTGATGTGCTTGGCTAACATTAAAAATTGTAAACTGCATGCTGATTCAACTAAAGAAGCTTGAGTTTTTATATGCCTGTGTTTTCTTCTTGCCCTTTGGCTTCTTGCGTTTGGTGTTTAATCCTCCCTATATTTCCGCTAAACATTAGTTCTCTCTTGTCTTGGATGAATGACTATGTAGTCCTAGTGCTTCACAGAAAGTTCTGTTTGAAAATGTGAAGTCCATGTAGAGTTGGGGGCAAGCTTAAATGTCCTTTCTGAAAAAGAGAGTTTGTTTTGGGTAACCACTTCACTCTAGCAGCAGGAATTTTTATTAGGAATGAAGGCTGCATAGTAGGTTGCACACCTGATAGCCAGGTGAGCAGTAGATTGGTGGAGCAGAAAGAAGAAAGTGTTTTTCTTCCGTGGTTTCCTTTTATGGTAAATTGTAACCTGGGATCTGAATGTTAGTAAAGCATTGCTTTGCCATTTAAATTTTTAGTTTGAAATCTGAATATTCAGGTTAGGGAAGGAGCCATTAAGTGTGGTGGTAGGAATTGGGTAAGTGTCCAGTTGAGTCAGTGTAAGGTGAAATCTAGTTACAGAGGTGGTGAGAGTTGGGTGTTTGTCAGTTTGTGGTCTACATTCCTCAAATTCAGATGGCTGTGGTGCCTGGCTGCTGCCATGTTAGTGTAAGTCCATTTGTGTTGCTGATTCAACATTTATTTCTAGGTAGGTTAAAATGCAGCCCCCTGCTCCTGATTGGCACTTGATTCTGTTAGGACACGAGAAGAAAAAGTGCTATCTGTTGAAGACTTCATCTTGAAAGTCTTTTGTGCCAACTCACTGGCTCATTGCTTTTGTTAGGAATTGTGGGAGGTTATGTGGATGAAAGTTTCTTTGCTTAACACAAGTTTCAGGTCTAAATACTGAGTAGAACCTTAAGCTTTGCTTTGTGTCTCAGTTAATTTTAGATCTCTTTTAAAGTTTATGTATTTTCATTATTTGCAAGAATAATATTTTCCCCATAGGGAAAACACTTTACTGTACCAATAGCTAGCATAGAAGCCCATGGTTTTGACAAGTGTGTTTTACTTGGTAATGATTTCATGTATTTTAGACCTGGAAAACAAAGTAAATAGGCTGAGAATAAGTTGTAACTCTGGCCTGTCACTCTTGTCTGCACCTGAGTGAACTTTTGAAGATTTTCAGTAATTCTTTACTTGGTTATGAATTATTTAGGAGCACAGTTATTCTTGATATTCCAAGAAACATAGATTTGAAGCCATATTTTTATGTATTAGCTCTAGTTTATAATTGTTCCAAAACACATAGTTTAGGCATATTTTCAGTGTTGTATTTTGTATGAAACTGGCAGTTCAATTATGTTAAATTATATTGAATTTAGAAATTGTCTAATAATTACAGCTGATGGCCTGAAAGTTACAAAAGTAGTTGTGGCAATGTCACAAATTTCATTGATAGACTTTTAAGGTCAGTGGCTTAAGCCTTTGGGAACTTCTAAGTAGTTCTTTAGTCTTTCACATAGTTATTTACTTCTAAGTTACTCACATACTCCTCTTTCTAATGCCTTAGATGTGCACTAAAACACTCTTCAAGGACCTTTTGTTTTTGAGGCAGGGTCTCACTGTGTGGTCTTGGTTGGCCTGGAACTCACTATGTAGATCAGGAAGGCCTGGAACTCAAATTCAGTGCTGGGATAAAAGGTGGACATCACCATGCTTTGACTTTTATTTAAAAATATTTTTATTTATTATTTTTATTTTATGTGTATGAGTGTTTTGCCTGCATGTATGTAAGTGCACCTCTGTTGCACTCTTGGAGGTCAGAAGAATTCATTGGATTCCCCTGAAACTGGAGTTATGGAGAGTAGTTAGCTGTCTTGTGGATACTGGGAATTGAACCCGCATCCTCTGCAAGAGCAGCTGGTGCTCTTAACTGCTGAGCCATCCCTACAGCCCCAGCCTTGACTTCTTGGTCTTTCTGCCTCAGCCCCCTGAATGTTGGTGTTACAGGCATGTGCTACTATGCCCAGCAGGAATTTTAAAAAAGTATTTTATTTAATTAGTTTTTATAAAATATTTTTACTTTTATTTTTTTTGTGTGAATGTATTGTTTGCATGTGTACTATGTACCTATGTCATGCATTACCGATAGTGGTCAGAAGAGGGAGTCAGATCCTCTGGAACTGGAGTTATGGACAGTTGTTAGCTGCCATGTGGGTGCTGGAAACTGAACCCAGGTCCTCTGCAAGAGCAGTCAGTGCTCTTAGCCACTGAGCCATCTCTCCAGCTCCCAGGAGGAATTTTTACAGAAGATGCAATTAAAGAAAATGAGAAGCTGCTTTGTATTTTCTTTGAGGACCATGGGTTGCTGTGGTCGACCCACTTCTGACAGCTGAAATGTGAAATTGTGGATCTAGATGAGGAAAGATGGATTGTGCTGTGCAGGCGATGGCTGCAGCAGCAAGCACGGTGGAAAAGTGTATGCGCTGAGGGGCGCAGAGGCAGCCTGGCTGAGCCCCGCTGACAAACGGCCACGCGGCACCTTCGCTGGTCAGTGCTTCTTGCAGTGATTTGTCGGCTTAGCACTGATACAAACTCTTAGGAAAGAACTGAATTTAAAGATTGGCCTGTGTTTTCTGTGTGGAAGATGGATGTGCTATTCCTGTGTATTTCTTGTCTTTAGGGGGGGAAAAACGGAATATTTGGTCGAAGACTGAGATCAGGAACTGTCAAGTCCAGAGGGTGTTCTGTGGTGACCATACCTAATGGCTTGGACCATAGGAGTGAAAAAACCAGTCAGTACAGTTACTAAAGTACCATCTCTGTGTCTGCTGGAGACTGGCAGTGTCCGATGTTCTTCACTGTTAGCCTTCCTGTTGACCTAACAATCTACAGGAATTGAATGGCTATGCCTCTTGCTGGGGCATTGTGGTCCAGCATGGAAAATCCTGTGTAGCCTCCTTAACCTGTGACACTCACAAAGGGAAGGGCAGTCACCTGCCAGAGAGGACTTAAGGAAGTACTTTTGCTCTGTGTGTGTATGTGTGTGTGCGTGTGCGCCTGTGGTTTGTGTGTATGGTGTGTATGCATGTGTATAGTTTTGTGGGTGCACATCATGCATGTGTGGAGAACAGGGGTATCTGCTCTCTTCCTCAGATACTTTCCACCTGACTTTTTGAAACAGTCTCTTACTGAATCTGGATCTCCCAAAAGACTAGCTGGCTGGCAAGCCTTCTCTCCCTGCCTCCCCAGCATTAGGATTGCAGTTGTGTGCCACTGAGGGTACTGAGGGTCTCAGCTTATGTGTCAAGTACTTTATGGACTGAGCCATCTTCTTCCCCCTCCCTCTTTCCCTCCCCTTTCCCCCTCCCCCTTCTCCTACCTCTCTCTGTCCCCTTCCCAACAGGTTCTTGTCATATAGACCAGGCTGGCCTTGAGCTCATGGAGATCCACCTACCTCCTGAGTGGGATTAAAGGTGTACACCACCATGTCCCATCAGTCCTGTCTTCAAAAAGTTTTAAAACAATGTTACTGTTTTTATTTTGAGTGTCTGAGTGTATTGCATGCATGTAGGTAGGTGCACCTGTGTTACACAATGCCTGTGGAGATCAGGAGAGGGCATGGGATTACCTGGAACCTAGAGTTATGGTTGGTTGTTAGCTGCCATATGGGTACTGGGAACTGAATTTTGATCCTCTGGAAGAACAGCCTGAACCACTGATCCATCTCTCCAACTCCCAGTCCCCTTTTTTTAAAAAATTCAAAATTAGATTTTTTTTGTTTACGTGGACATATGCTATGGTGTGCATGAGGAGATCAAAAGGGCAACTTGGTGGAGTTTGAGTCTCTCTTTAGTGGGTCCTGATGATTGAACTCAGGTTGTCAAGTACCTTTACTCATTGGGCCTTCTCACCACTTTTGAGACAGTTGTACTGTGTCTGGCCTGGAACTTGCTCTGTAGCCCAGATTGGGCTCAGATTGTGTCAGACCTCTTCCCTTAGCTCCCGAACATAGCTTGTGCCATCACATACAATGATTTGCTTCTTAGTAATGAGTATGGTAATCTTTGGATCGTAAAGGAAATAGAGGAAAAGTAGAAGTTTTGTCCCTATGTATTTGTAACTTGAGGGCTAGGCATGATTTCTATTTCCAGGAGGCAGGATAGCATGTAATAAGCACAGAGTATCATTTTCTTAAAAAAAACTTTTTTTTTTTTTTTTTTGATGTAGGGCCTCCCTTTTTATCCAGACTAGCTTTGAACTCAGAGGTCTTCCCACTCAGCACTCGAGTGCTAGGATTATAGGCATGGATCACTGTGTCCAGCTAGAGTGTGTTCTTTAATGGAATCCAGTCTTGTGGCAGTTGGTATTTTATTAGTTGAACTATTAATAAAGTTTTTGGATTTTGAGTTACTATTTTTAAGGCCCAGAGCTGGAAATAACTATGCTAATGCAAGTTTCTGTTTGCTTCATAATTACACTTATTAATGCTCTCTATATGCTGTCTAGACTGGCATTTCTTTTGTTTAGTCATCAATTAACTGTCTGACTTAAATATAATGGCTGCATTCTCGAGTCTGTGCTCTGGAGTTCTGGCAGTGTTCTACAGAGACAGACTGCTGTAGCAGAACTAGCCTGTCCTGGTGAGATGCACAGGCACCTTCCTTGCTGTTTCTGAACCTTCTGCTCTCTGTTCTTCTCGAACAAAGCTTTCATATTGTAAGCAAGCAGAGTAAAATTCCACTTTGTTGTGACTTCATTCTTTAAATGGCATCATGTGTTTTTTAGTTGGACGCAACTTCAAGATTTTCTTTTTAAAATGCATTTTTAGTGCTTAGAAACGTTCTGCCATAGAGGCAATGTAGATATGATAAATTCTGAAAACCCCATAAAAACCTGAAGAAAAAGGCCTGAGCACCCTTTAATTTTTTATAGGGGAAGAACTTAACATTTTTCAACATTCTGTATTTAGTGACCTTAAGACTGTAAGACAGTGGGAATCATTGTAGTTCATTTATGTTTTTTCAACATGCTGCTTTATCCCTTTAAAATTTCTATAATCACTTTTTGTGTGTAGGCATATATTCTTGAGTACTTTTTTTAGTTTTAATTTTTTTCTTTGCATAACTTTAAAAGTCATGAATTCAGGGCTACAGTTTTCAGGGAATTGACTTGGCTAGTGCATTATAAATTTCTTTGAAAATTGAAGCGACTTTTTTTTTTTTTTTTTTTTTTTTGAGATCAGATAGGATTCTTGAAGCTTCCTAAATGTAAGCTAAATTGAAAAACACCAGTACTCTAATCAGAAAGGCTGATGAGTTATTTTGGCTTTGATGACCTGGGAAATTAACTTTGGAAGCAAGACTTAATTTTTGGTTAGCTTTGACAGGTGGTAGTAGTTTCTGAGCACAGGCAAGGCTGTTCTGGTTAGATCACAAACAGGAAAATGTAGATGTGAACAGCAGAAACAGAACTGAGTTCTAACAGTTACAGAAACAAAGTATAGAATCAAGGTGCAAATTAGACGTGATAGTTTTGTAACAACTGGATTAAATATAATTATTTCTCAGTACTGTGAAGTGAGCAGCCTGTGTTAAGTGTGCAGGCTCCCATCTGCTGATGGCAGTGGATAGGATGCATCGAAATACCAGGCAGGGGAGTCCTTTCCTACTGGTGAGGGCAGGCAGGGAAGACTGCTCCCTTGAGGGTGAGTTGAGGACCAGCAAGAGAAGCAGATCTCACTTGCAGAGTGTAATGCTTATAGAATTTGAATGGGTGTGAAGGGAAATGTTCTTTAAAGGATGATAATTTCCTATGTCCACCTCAGTTTAGACCTTAGCTTATTAACCTCAGTGTGCAGTGCCAGTGCTTAGACAAACATCCGGCCCATAGTCGCTGCTCAGTAAGTGCTCTATCGAATGAATGAAATAGAATATCAAGGCTGCTTGTTCTGTTGCCAGAAAAATATTGTCTTAGAAAATATTTTATTTTTATTTTATGTGTATGAATGATTGCATGTGTGTAAGTGCATCCCTGTTGTGCCCATGACAGGTCAGAAGAGGGTGAAGGATGGAACTGGAGTTAAGATGGTTGTTAGCCACCATGTGGGTGCTGGGAACTGAACCTGGGTCCTCTTCAAGAGCAGTTAACTGCTCTTAACTTCAAGTGTTCTTAGCTGCTGAGCCATCTCTCCATAGATGGGATTCTTATTCAGAAAGACTGAGTGAGATTTGTTAAGGACAAAGAGGGAAAAAAAAAATCTCTTAAATATATCTTTTTCAAAGTTAAGAAAAACTTAGGATAGGAAATGCCACCTGCTTCCCACTTTTGAGGAAGAACACATTAAAGTAACTTGAAATGAAGCAGGATTGTAAGACTGAAGACTGAATTTAATCACGTCCCGTTTTCCTGACACGCTGTTGAGCTGTGTGGTGACAGATCCCCTTTTCCTGGTGTCAGAAGAAGCTTATTAATGTGAACGTTAAAATTTTATTTTTCTACTGTTGAATAAAATTTAGGCTTCTTAGCTCTGATTATTTAAGAATCATTTCTGTTAAGTGCTTAATTATTATTAATCAATTTTTTATATTGAAACATTTTCCAGTAAGTTTTAATAATCCCTTCTTCAGGCAATTCAGAGAACCTGCTGTATAGTGATTATGTGTTTTTATTTCATAAATGAGGCTAGTGAGACTTGAGTGTTTAGGAACTAGCATCTGCTGTCACCGAACATACTGCATGCACACTTTGTATCTTCTGCTAGACTGGAAGTTTTAGATGGACATGGGACTTTGCTGTGCTCATGAATAATACTGAGCACTTCAAGAGCGTTCATTGAATGAGTGAATGAGGAAGCTGTCAACATGGGCAGCTGAGTTACTCTTTTAACTTGACCTGAATAGACAGCCTGGCACTGAAAAATCACAGTAACAGCCATCCTGTCGGTGGGAGCTTCTCCTGAGGAACTTGGTATGAGGAGAGGAACCCAGTGTGTGCTCCCTATGTACAGACAGATCTCCTTGACAGGTGGAAACAGGAACCCTCAAAAGGGGGGTTTCAGCACCCTTAGAAAATAGTTGTGCCACCCAGCATCCTACCATCAGAAGGGAAGTTTCTACTCAGACTTTGTGTGGCCTGGGCATGTATTATACACGAGCTTGGAGAGACTTGCATGTGTTTTTGTGACTTGGTTTTTCTCGTACTATGTTGTATGTTGGGCCTTTCTGGACAGTGATTCACAGTGTAGTGTTTACTGACCTCATGCTGATGTTCTTCTATTCTGTGCCATTGTGTATCATTCAGTAATGTCTTGGGAAGGTCTGCTATTTACCAGGCACCAGACCGACAAGCCTCTGTTCTCTTGGGCTTCACAAGCAGTTCTGAGTTGACAAGTACCTAAGAGTTAAGTGGAGAAGAAAAGAGGACAGGACACTGAGGCGAGAGCACTGTGTAGGGGGCTCTTCTCAGTTCTTTAGGAAGTGTCCTGTGAACTGACATCTGAATGATGAAAGATGGCCAGCTGCCTGAGGCTCTGGGGAAGAATGCTTGCAGAGAGGCTAGCTGGGCAGAGACTCTGACAGGGAAATGTTTGTTTTAAAGAACAGCGAGGAAAGACACTGCTGACTGGAGCAGAGTGAGCTCCTGGGAGATAAACTAGGTGAGGTGGGCAGGGTGGACCTTCTGGTACTGTTTTTAGGTAATGGGCAGCCGTTGGAGGGGGAGCTTTGGAAGTGGATGCTATAATAGGGTCCATTTTCACTGTTGGCTGCTCTGTGGCTTTTGGCAGTCGTTGGAAGTCTTGGTAAGAGATGGTGATGGTGGTGATAGTGGTGAGAGGAGAGTAGTAGATGGATTTTGGCAGTGAAGCTGGAAAAGTCAAGAATGAGCCCTGGCTGGGACCTCACCCTGGTGCTGGTGGCAGTATGAAGAAGACCTTTTGGGAGAAGGAGATGGGTGTAGACTCAAGTAGACACTGCAGTGGTGATGTCGGGGTGTCTGGGTAGACGTGCTGTCTAGAGACAAAGATAAACACTGCTGTCAGTGTGTAGATGGTATTCAAAGCCATAGACTAAGTGAGGTCATCTGGGGTGTAAAAGGTGGAGGAAAAGGGGGCATATAGGAGAGCAGATGTTGGGGGCCAGGGAAGCTGAGCCAGAGTCGGAAGAGCGAGATAGAAGCTAAGAGGTTTCAAGGGGTGCATCTCAGGTTTCTGTTTGCCGCAGAGAATTGTCACAGACTGAGTATCTGATGGTTCTTAGGCCAGATAGTGGCATAGCTCCTACTGGACCAAGAGCAGATCGGGGAAGACCACACTCCTTTCCTGAGGCTCTGTTGTCTGTTCATGTGAGAAGTTGCTCACATTCTGGGGCTTGTTGCTCTTTTCTCCATACCCTATCCCCTTGGGCTTGTATGTGGCAGCAAGGGCGCAGCACCTGAGCTCCGCCCTGTCTTCCCTTTCATATTCCCAAAGCTGGCCACCCAGAGTTGTCACATCTCTGTCTCCAGGTCTGACCACTTCCATCTGTGCTTCCGTGTCTTTCAGTGCTGGGGAGTGTGCTGGGAAAGTGTATTTCCACAGTGATGTCATAGCCTGATGCTCAAGGTCTGCTTGGATACTCTGGGGAAAACCTCTCTGTTGTAAGTCGGTTTATTGGCAACCTAAGTTTCACCTGCTGCTGAATTAATTTTGCCATTTAGCATACTTAACAGATCTGGGGATCAAATGTGGCAGTTTGGGAGACAGTATTCTTTGGTGCACCAAAGGCTACAAGAATTGAACAAAACGAGGATGGGAAGTCAGGGTTAGATGTGGTTACCTGGAGGCTCTCAGCGGCCCTAGTGTCAGTGTTGGAATCAGGAATCAGGTTGGAGTGAAGGCGTGGAGTTAGGGGTGCTGGTGATGCTCAGTGGGAGTTTTGTTCAGGAGAAGGCACAGGGTGGCCCTGGAAGGTGAGATGGGAGACCCAGCACGGAGCATTGGAGGCTTCTCTCTGAGGAAGGGGCCTTGAAGATAGTGTCTGTTGGAAGAGGTTAACTGGTGACATATCCTGCATAGAAGCCACTGCAGGGTCCCAACACCACATCACACACTTCTGTCATTCCATGTGGAGTGGACCCAGGCTCTTAAGTCAGAGCAGCATCTTCTGAGGGAGGCTGGAGCAGCAGCAGTCTGGCCACAGCTTGGATTGTGGTGGACTGTGCTGCATGCCGTGCCGGGCTCCGGTCCTTTGCTGCCTCTCATGCTCTGCTCACCTTAGTTTTTCTTTTTGTTGTTGTTTTGTAAGGTTGATTCATATTACTAGTTGGACCCTAGGCTCTGGGGAAACAGTGGTGAAGCAAATGGGTCTGTACTTGTAGGACTTGTGTTCTAGGAAGAGCTTCCATAGGGGTAGGTTCCTCCAAGACCGTCATCTCTGGAGACAAGGCATTGCATTGTGCATTTCTAGGGCGCATGGCAATCTACTCTACTTGACCTGGTTACCTCATTACTGGCCTTCCTGCTGGGACTGAGCAGTGTCTCCTGCTGTTGGCAGTTGTCTTCCCTTTACCCAGTTCCCCGGCTCTACTTCTCACTTCATAGGCCAGTTGCTGGCGGTTGTTCCTTAGCAATACTGTCTCTAAACTTCTATCTTCTCCCCTCTTCTCTTTCCTTCCTCTCTGTATCTGTTTAATTCCAGATTTGTTCTCATGCTGTAAGGTTTTTCCTTCAGTTTCTTATGGGATATCTTTTTGTGCAGCCTCCTCTTCTGGCTTAGGGACAGTTTGTTCCTTTTCAGTGATGATCATCTCTTTGTGTGTGGGATTTGGGTGTGGGTTCATCCAACTCTGAACTCCGTAAGCTGGGCCGTGCATTCTGTATGTTCCCCTGGATGTGTTTGATGACCAGAGTCTGTGTAGACTCCAGTTCATCTTTACTCTCTGCAATGTTAAGCTTGTACAACATTCTTTGGGCACTGACCCTGTATCCAGGCCCGCTGTCTGGCCTGAGCACACCTAGTGAACATGTAACACCTTGAGTGCCATCTTCAGGTACTTGGTGGCTTTTCATGAATACTTGTATGGTCTGGGCACTTTCACGGGTGCTTGTAAAATGATCATAGAGAGTGAGCCTCTGGATCTGTGTGGTTTGTGGGACTGTCTCAGGTCAGGTCAGGAGGAGGTCCTTTTCATTACTCATCTTCTTACTAGCTCCAGTTCCAGAGTCTTCAAGGTGACTGGGGTTCTTTGAGAATTCAATCAGTTCTTTCCAAGGGGAGCACCCTCACCCTCAATGACCTAGTCACCTTCCAGTAGACCAGGGTTTTTTTTTTTTTTTTTTTTGAGACAGAGTCTCCCAGATGGCCTAGAGCTCACTGTATAGACTAGTCTGGCCTTGAACTCATAGAGAGCTGCCTCCCTCTGCCTCCCAAGTGCTAGGATTCAAGACTAGACCATGGTTTTTAAAGGTTACAGCTTCCAACATTTTCACACAGAGGGCCAGGCTGCTGCCTGTGAGAGTCCTTGTTTTTATCTCCCTAAGATAGCTGCAGCCCAGGCCCTCTCTAGTCACCCTCCCTTTTCTCTGTCATGGGGTATCTTCTGCCTAGGCACTTTTGCAATTAAGAGTTTATGCTTTCTTCTCAGACTCATGTCTTAGAAACTGTGCACTAGGTTCCAGAGGCTATTAGCTGTATTGAAATAACTTATAAAACTATAAGACACAGATTGGTGATGTTACATATGCAAATGTGAACTTGAACACTGTAAACTAGATTGACCTCTACAGGCTATTCCATTCTAAACCACACCCATCTACATCTGTCTACCTGTGTACACATGCTTAAGTATTCTTAAATGCCAACATCTAGTGGTGGGTTTGTAGCTACCTTATATCCGAAAGAGTTTGAAGTGTTACTTCATACTGTGACATTAGTGATTGGGATGACAAAAACCTCCAATTTTAAAAGTTGTAGGCACTGCCTAAGTCACTGCCATTTGCTGCCTGTATTTACAACTTATCACAACAGCTAGTCTCCACTGGAAGTCAGTGGAGTGAGGGCACCCTACTGGCATCCACATTCATGGGCCTCTCTTTACTCACCATCCAATACTTTCCCTTCTCCCCTCCCTCTCTGCTGTTCACCTGGACTCTACAACCTTGTGCTCTAGTCCCCCAGCCCCATTTCATTCTTACCACAGTAGCCAGAGACATTTTTTAAAAGACATTTTTAATACAGCTTTTAAGCATGAGGGTTAAAAGACAGAAAGAGACGCTTAGAAAGAAGTTAAGACGCCTGAGAGCATGGCTGTGGCCTCTCTGAGAGAGTTGCTAGAGAGCACATTTTAATTTAGGTCTTACTATGTAGCCCTGCCTGGCCTGGGGCCTGCTATGCAGACCAAACTGGCCTCAAGACTCAAAGAGATGAGCCTGCTCTGCCTCCTAAGTACTTGGATTAAAGGTATATACCACTATGCCTGACATATTCATGTGTCTCTGTGGGATGTGTGTATGTGAATGTGGTGCTTGAGTCCAGAGGTATTGAATTGTCTGGAGTCGTAGTTCCAGATTGTTAGGAGCCTTGTGAGTGCTGGGAACTAGACTCCACACGTTATGCACTCTTAACTGCTGAGGTATCTTGCTAGCCCCCCTCTCTGCCCCCAGCTCTTTTCGAAAACAGTAAATGTGAATCAGTCTGTCTCCTCTTTAGACACTGTAGTTTATTTTCACTGTATTTTGGATGTGAACTCAAACGTCATCATGTAACAAATCCCTGTTCTGTCTGGCCGACTTCTTTGGCCTCTGTGTTTGGCCTCACACATGTCTTCCCTCCTTGTGTCTGCTGGCTTCCCTCCCGCTATGCTCTTCCTCTAGATCTGGTGGGGTTTTTGTTTGATTTTATTTCTTAAACTTTCTAGGAAGAGAGGCTGGAGAGTTGACTCAGCAGTTAAGAGCACTGGTTGTTCTTGCAGAAGACTTGGGTTCAGATTCCATCACCCACATGGCAGCTGATGATTGTCTGTAACTCCAGTTCTAGGAGATCAGACGCCCTCTTCTGTCCTCCACAGGCACTGAACCACACAGATGCATTTACATACATGCAGACATTACACATATACATAAAATAAACATAAAACTCTCTAGGAGATTCTGAAGTATAGCCAGGATTGAGAACTACTGCTTTAATCTTTCAGAAGTCATCTTGTTGTAATTAGAAAGATTGTGTTAAAAGTAAGTAAAAGGAAATCTGGAGGGGAGCATTTGTAATAGACAAGTGGACAGAATGTTGTCTCTGAATTGACTGGCACTTCTGAATTGGGGTTAAAACTGTCAAGCTGGGGCTAGGGAGACAATTCAGCAGCCCTTTACTGCTCTCGCAGAGAACCAAGGTTTGGTTCCTAGCACCCACATCAGATTGCTCTGCCTGTAACTATGGTTGCAGGGAATCATATACTATCTTCTGGCACTTACAGGTAGGTACCTTGCACAGGGTGCACATAAACTCATACAGCTATATACACATGTACATAAAAAAAATCTTAAAAATAAACTGTCAAGAAGCCCCTGACATGCTAAGCTTGACATCTGTTAGGGCCTTTTCCTTCCCACCCTGAGCATTCCAGGCTAATATGGTAAAGTGTGATGTGAGCATTATTTATTTTTGTCTTTTTTACTGCCCATAGCCCACCTCTCTCAGTTAGTGGTTGTTTCCTGTCCTAAGACACTGTGGCAGTAGGCATCTCTGACAGTGACTGTTTGGTTTGGAAGGATACTGCGTGTTAGAGCATCATCAGTTTCTGAGAAATCTTAGTTGTTGGTCACTTACATTGCTAGCTTAGTTAGGGAAGGATGTAGAAAAGGGATCAAAACAGCAGCCCAGTTTGATATAGGGAGTCCTCAGAGGCTTTGACTGCTCCCTGACTTACAGCTTCTCCCTTAAGGATGAACATTAATGTAAGGGTGCTTTGAATCGTCCTCATTGTCTGTGGTTGGACTTCTTTGTGGAACTTTAACTCTCTAACGTTGAGTACCAAACAGCAACAGATTTAGTACAAGTTTTCAGATATTCACGGAGATGCCATGATGGTTTATTTTACTTTACTTTCCAAAATAGTTTTTTTTGAAACACCTGTATTTATGGCTTTTACTGCCTTATTGTTGGATAGTAGCCTTCTTTTCCATTGAATTACCTGCTTGCGCTTTCTTAAATCCATGCCGATCTTAATGGTTTAGGCCAGTGTGTTTCTTTACATTTCTTCTGCTCTTAAGTTGATTTCTTTAGCTTTTTTTTGCTGCTTTTTTTCCTAACTTAAAAAATTATTAGTATGGTTTGTGTGATTTGTGTGCATGCGTGCGTGCGTGTGTGTGTGTGTGCGTGCCAGTGTGCTTTTGTGGACATGTGGAGGTCAGAGGATAGCTTTGTGGAATTGGTTCTTTCCTATCTTTCTGTGAGAACTGGAGATTAAACTCAGGTTGCGGGCTTGCTGTGAGCACTTTCTTTACCTGCTGATCCATCTTGTAAGCTGACTTCTTTAAATTTTGAAATGTGGGTTAGAATTGTATGTTGGGTAAATGTGTATATATTATATGTATAAGGATAAATTGTATGTGCACATTGCATGTCTGCTTAGGTTAGAGCACCCTCAACAGCAGTGTTTGGAACCCATTTAGACTAGTGAGTTTGTGAGTACTCCTGTCTGGACCTGGCAGTTTGTCTTTCCTACTGTTGAGTGTACTCTTGCTTCCAGGACAGATGCACTCACCTTTTAGTGATAATTTTGAGGGCTCAGTAAGCTCATAGGTAGAACACAGACATAGTGGTGGCAAAGCAAAGGTTTTCTTGCCTGGTGTTGATCAGTGTAGTAATATTAAGACACACATAGGAGAACAGTAATTAGAAGTAAAGGCTTATGGAACATTTGGATTGCATTAAAAGCTCTCTCCTTACCAAAAGACCTTTGAGTAAATAAAAAGTTAAGTTATAAAGTGAGATTGGCCAGCATGTATTGGCCAGTTCATATATTTTAAGAACTTCAGTAAGAAAAAAAGACAATGCCAGAAAAGTGGACAAGAGACTGGAGCAACACCATCTCAGATGGTTGGTGAACTCAGGGAAAGATGCTCAGCCTCACTAATCTACAGGGAAAGGTAAAGTAGAACCACAGCAAGACATTGCTTGTATTAAAATGACTAAGTTGGAAAAGACAGCAGCAGGTGTGGGCAAGGAACAGAGCTGTTTGTATCTGCATTAGTTTAACCATTGTGGAGAATTACAATGATCAGAGTGAATGACACACACTATGCACTTGGTAGTTCGACTCCTTACATACATTATCAACATGTGTACATGTGTACATACATTATCACATGTGTACCAGAAGACACAGAGAGAGATCCTCTGAAGAACCTTGTTCCAAGTCCCACAAACTGGAAGCCCAAATGCTCAATAGAGCCCAGAAAAATTGATTATGGAATGTTTATATAATGTTAAACTGTAAAGCCATGAAAACGAGTAGACTATTGCTTTGCTCAGGAACTGAGTCACCTTCCCTAAATGGGACACCTGTATCACACCTTCTCCTCCTAAGGCTCAGGGATCCTTATCGAAGACAGGGCAGAAAGATTGCAAGAGCCAGAGGTGGTAGATGAATGCAAGGAACCTGTGTTTTCTGGACACCACAGAGTAGCTGCACATATGAACCTACAATGCTTGTGACAGCAAGCTTAAGACCCGAACAAGCCCAAGCCAGACAAAATAACTGCGGGTGGCGGTGGGGGGAGGTGGGCGAGATGCCCCTGCCCTAGTTGAGGAACTCTTGGCAGTTAATAGCTGCTGGGAGAGGGAGAGTCAGCTTTTATTAAGGGTGTGATGCTGGTTAGGTTGACTGCACTCCAGGGGATGGACCCACATCAAGAAGTGTTTGGGGAACACGAATTAGACTTGGTAGACCTTAAAATAATAGAGGACAAGTGAGGGGGGTATTTGGGAGTAGGTATGAGAGGAGATGAGGAAGGATTATGGACAGAATACATTGTATGAAATTCTCAAAGGATCATTGAAAAGAAAAAGTGAGTCACCTTAGCAAACACAGATGTTGAGACAAACCAGACATTAAACATTAAGTATTGTTTGATTTCATACGTAAGTTCCAAACACGTTTGAAAACTGATGAAGTGCATTTATGCATTTGACATGAGAAGTAGTTAGTTTAGAACAGGAAGGATGTGATTGAGGTTCTGGTGCTCATACTGCTCTGTTTTGGGCCATTGGTATGATGTACATATATAAACACACAAATATACTTGTGAATTGTCATATTTTCTGTTTGTATATATTTCAATAACTAGGTTATTACAGTGGTTTATGGTATAGAATAGATCATTTAACAACAGCGAGAAGTGAGCAGAGCAGCTACAACAGAAAAGTCTCACAAAACGCAGTTACCGGATTCAGAAGGTCAGTGCTAAGCTGCCATTAGGGTCATGTGAGTAGTGCTGTGAGTTAAGGTCTCCGGGGAAGCAGGCCTGCTGTGAGGGCTTACCGAGGAAGGGAGTCTTTGTTATGGGAGGAAGACGCTAGGCAACCTTGGAGAAAGTGCAAACAGAAGTCCAGAGAAAACAGGAGAGGCTCAGGACATTCACCCACCTCTTTTCCTGAAGCTCCTGCAGGGGCCAGGGCAGGAGCAACACTTGGAGGGGCCATATCAGTGATCTGCTGAAAAGGGTGCTAGAAAGGAGCTACGGTCTTCTCAGGTCTGCCATGAGAATCTGGCAGGAGTTGGGGGCTTCTGTTGGGTGGCAGGGCCAGCAACCGAGGAGAAAAGACCGTAAAAGAGCCTGTGAACAGGCTGAAAGGGTGCTGCACCTGTTCTGTCTGTCCCCACCTTTTGGAAAGGCTTGCCTATTTCTCCTTCATTTCTTCTGGGTGTCAGCACCTCCAGCTGCTCTGGCTTTGGAATGTAGTGGGTGTTCCGTGGTCATCTTTGAAATCTTGTGCAAATTCAGGCAAGGAAATCCTAGATTTACCGTCTTTGAGCTAAAATGTACTATAGTGATGGTTGTGTAACTTCTTGAATATACTAAAAATACTCCTTAAGTGGGTAGACCTTAAGGTATATGAATTACATCTCAGTAAAGCTGCCATTATAACTTGGAGGAAAGCTCTTAAAGAAAAGCAAGGAGACAGCACAAAAGTCAGGATAGGTTTTGCCTTTGGCATAGGAGGGTTATAAAGAGTCTCTGGGAGTTAAAAAGCCTCCTTGAATAGGGATGGGGTCCACAGTGTTCTTTATTACTAGACTGCCTGTGAAGACATTTTTCAGGAAACAGAAAAGATTATTATTTGTAGGCCAGTGGTGACAGATAGTGAGATCAGGAAACATGTCATTTTGCAGCTTTCTGAGGTTTAGAAGATGCTAGCATAGGTGATTTGGGGGCTGTGTTTTGAGATGTCGACTACAGGGTGGCAATTGTTCCTTAGCAGATTGTCTCTGTTACTCAAGCCATTGTCTTTGGAAAGCTAGAGGGAGATAACTGTGGAGAGTAAGTTTAAAAGTAGTTCAGTGATGTGTCTTCGTTGTCTCAAATGTGTTTGGTGTTAAACTTTGAGCAGATTTCTTTGTGTTTAGTACTGGGTATCACAGATCCATTGAAAAATTTGATTTCAATCTGTCCCAATAATCTGAGAAATTAGAGCATGCCCATCATGTACAGCCTCCTGGAAATTGCCTTATCTACCCTCCATTTACAGGGGCCACTTTTCATTTGAGTGTTTGTTATAGTTCTTTTTATTCTATAATAAGGAAGTTCTTTTTCTATAATAAGGAAGCAATTGCCCAGATAAAACTGTGCAGATTCCATGCTCGGGGCTGTAGTTGTACCGTAGTTGGAAATAGATGTGAAAGTTCAGAAACAAGCGTCTTATCTTACTTGTATGCAACAACTAGAAATTTTTGTTTGTTGTAGTTTCATAGACTTATAGCTGCTTCTTTTGGGATCGAACATAATTAAAAAAATTATTTCCACATGGTTTAAATTTAGGACAAAAAAGCCTTCTTGGTATTACTTATGGCACCTCTGAACTATTTGCAAAATTTCGGAGTTACATTTTTTGCATGACGAGATTCTCGAGTTCTCAGATTTGAGTCCAAAGTCACTTTCATGTTTTTTTCCATTAAGTAATCTTTTGACGAGTTTTCAAAACTAGTTTGTTCTTAGGCATCCCATGTGTTAATCCCTATCAGTGGTTGTGTTTGAGTGTCTGCTGTATACTGTTGCAGAAAACTCCTTAAGACACTTGTAAGAACAGCAAGGCAGACTGTATTTAGGGGAGGTTACCCGTTAGGAGCACAGCAGTGGGATTTTGCAGCAGAGGAAAGTGAGCTCAAGTTTTGAACACAAGGGCCGGGAGCAGGAGAGGGATGTGAGTGGGAAATTATCAAGAAGAAATATTAGAGGTTAGGGGGAATCTGACTGCTAAAAGGCAGACCAAGGTGATCAGACGCTGCGTGGGGTGGGAGTAGTGGTGATGGAGGACAAGGCTGGTTACATAGCAGGGACTAATGATCAGGTACTGAGCGGGGGACTTCTGGCACAGCCACACTGACAGGATTCGCGTCAGCACTGAGCTGTGCAGGTCTGACTCTGGACACTGAAGTAATTCAGAGGAGCCTGACTGGAGTTTGGTTAGGAGGTGTTCTGTTTGAAGGAACTTTTGGTCGGGGTAATCCCCCCCTTTCAGAAGTACATAAGAGGTGCTATGGTTTTGTAAGGAGGACGGATGTGGAATTTAGTTGCATTAGAGTATCCTGAGGGGCATAAGGAAATTTTGTATATGAGTGTGAGACACTGATTATCTTGAGTATTTGAGAAATAGGACAGGGCTGGAGAGATGGCTCAGCAGTCAAGAGCCCTGGCTGCTCTTTTGGAGGACCTGGGTTTGATTCCTAGCACCCACACTAGCTAACAACTGTTTGTAACTCTAAGTCCAGGGAATTCGATGCCCTCTTCTGAATTCTGTGGGCATTATATGACACTGGTGGGGTGCAGTTAACATCATGCAGGCAATGCACTCATACACAAGAAAGGGAGGGATGGGGAGGGAGGGAGAGAGAGAGAGGGAGAGAGGGAGAGAAAGGAGGAAGACACTTAGAGTTCTGTTTTAAAGGTGTTGATGCGGACAGCATCAGCAAGAACACTCTGGGCTGAAGGTGCTGTGTGCAGAGGGGTGGAAGAGGCAGCTCAGCTTGCTCGGCTGGGCTGAGCGAGTGACTGACTGGCTGAGGCTTTAGAGCATAGCGAGGTCAGAGGAGCCTGAGACTGCCTGGTGCTGGATTGGCTTTTATCTCTTAGGTAATTGGCATTGATCGAGAGATTTTAATCAGCAAATGATCAGATTCTCATCTTACTGAGTTACTCTGGACAGTCTAGAGAGTAGTTTGGAGAAAAGATGGGATTTGGGTGAGGAATCCAAACCAGAGAGGTTAATTGAACCCTGTTTCTGGGCAGAGGCAGTAGAGAAGGATCCCGACTGGGGTGCGAAGGTCAGCTGACTTCCAGGATGGCATGCCTCCTTCCCTGAGCTGATAAAAGGCAGATTAGAGTGAAACTAGATTCTAGTGGTTATACACTTCTTTTAGGAATGCTAACAGAGAAGTGTGACTGGAAAGAGCTAGAGTTTGGAGCATCTGTGCTACATTAATAGGTGCTGAGGAGATAGTGCATTTATGGGAAAAAAACTTTTGAAGAAGGGACTTTAGAACAGGTGGGAGAGGTGATGTTTGGATGTGTTGTGTTTGGCTCTCTTCTTATCTTAAAAGGTTCAAGTTGTTCCTGGGGAAGGGATTTATGACAATGGAATTATTTTGAGATCTTTGGGAAGGCTCTGCTTTTAGGAAGATAAGGAATTTTAGAACTCATGCTTTCAGCTTAAAATAATTTTTATGCCTTAGTAGTTTATTCTGAATCCTGTCCTGGCAAAAGAGAGACAGACTGCGGAGATTGCGGCTTGAGTGAATCACTATGGAAGATGAAACAGAGAAGAGCAGGTCTCAGGAGTGTTAGCTCATATTTGATAGTTGAGCGTGTTGTACCTGTGAAACACTGAAATGGAGATCCTCGGAAGCAGGTGGACATAGATCTGGGAGTAGACGGAAAAGTGCAAGCATCTCACAGTACTGATGCGGTTTTCCTAGAGGAGAAGGTGAGTGGGAGCAGAAAGAAGCTCTAGAGGTGAACCCAAAGGAGGCTAGCAAATGAAGAACGGTGGTGGTAGGACCAGAAAGGAAGTGATCTTCCAGAGGAGGGGAAGCTGGAGATGAGGACTGTGGGAGTTTCAAAATCATGAGAGGAGTTCTAGGCAGAGGAGCTCAACAGACTAAACAGAAAAAGTAACCCTGAGAAGCATTAAAGGAATATTTACTGTAGCCATTTTGGGAAGGTTAGCGGGGCTAAGCACCCCAGCCCTGTCTTTGGAGTACTGATAAGACCTTGAGTAGGGAAGGAAGAGAAGCCAGAGCAAAAAGCACACTTAGTTAAGCAGTAGTGGTTGGACTGCTCTGTGTGGCCACATGAATAGTTTGAGCTGACAAGGAGCTCATGATCACATCTATTCCTGGACCAAGTGACCACAGGAGAGAATGACTTGAGAACGGACTAGTCAGACCGGCAAGGTGGAGTTTGTTCTTTCAGAGTAGGACTTGTGGAGTCTTGTGGGGCGCCCTTCCAGTGCTGTGGAGCACGGTGCTGTAAAAGCTTGTGGTTGACAGCTTGTTCATCCTGCCTCTTTGGACCTTAGAAACACCTTCCTCAGGTCTTGGAGCCTTTAGCCTTGAAGGGGAGTGGGTTGCTACAAGCCCTCCTTAAGTGACTAGTTGTGCACTCACGTCGAGCAGCACGGAAGCAGGGAGGGAGGGGCAGCAAGGATGAGTGGTGCCGGGCTGCAGAGTCCACCTGTGGTTTAATATTTGTTAACAGTACTGCTTTGGGGAAGGAGCGGAGGGCCGTTTATTTAAATGAATTTAGAACAATTGGCTTATCCCTTAGAAATATTTGGCCATTGTCTCATATCTTCTAGCAAAATAATTTAAATGTAAAAATTAGGATGCTAAAAATAGTAGAGGCAAGTATAGGTCCTTATTTACAGTGTTCAAATGGTAAAGGCCATCCTGACCTTACCCATAATCAGAAAGCAAAGGCTGACCAATTGACTGCATGTAAATTCAGCTTTTCTATGTGCTAAAAAGTTCCTAAGATTAAAATGTAACTGACACACGTGTTTGACACACATTTGACAGAGGTTTTTTGTCCCATCTCTGAACCTCCTGAGTCAGATGGATTATGCCAGTGCTATACCACTAAGGTACATCTCCAGTCCCGTTATGTGTATAATATATATCGTACTCATTTTGTTAATTATCCATAATATCCTAAAAATAACTGCAGATTTCTGGTTAAGCAAGACTCATTGAGGACTGAAAAATGAACAAAAAACTGATTTTATTTAAATTTTTTGTGTATGAGTATATTGTCTGCATGTGTGTAAGTGTACCAGTGTCATGCAGTGCTCACAGAGGTCAGAGGAGGGTGTTGGATCCCTTGGAACTAGGGTTATGGATGGTTGGTAGCTGCCATGTGGATGCTGGGATTCTTTCTTCGGTCTTCTTCAGTAGTAGCCAGGACTCTCAATCACTGAGCCATCTGAGCCCCAGATTTAAGATTTTTAAGCAGACTAGGTGCCTAAGAGTGGACAGTGCAGACACTCAGTTTGCCTTTGTGGAGCTGAAGCATCTGGTAAAACAAGGCACCCAGGAATCTAGTTACTTGACCAGCATTATTCTGGTCTCTGGAGATGTAAGTATTGTGATTAAGGCAGGTAATCCTAAGAGCAGACATGTGTTTAGAAAGTCACCTAAAGGGATGGGAAAGAAAAGTCCAGGCTGCTGCTGGATAGGAGGCTCCGGTTTAGATGAGATGCCTTTAAAAGTGATGTTTTGTGGTTTGAGTGATGTGAGCTCTGTGAAATGAATGGGAGGCTTACTGTGAGGGAGTTTGGCTCAACTGAAGTAATGGGGGTTGGGTCTGGAAGTGATATCTGCCAGCCAGCCCTGGGACATAGGTTGGATATGGACTGGGAGGGGACAGAGCTGTTGACAACTCCTAGGCTTCTGGCTCTAGCCAATTCGTGGAATGTAACACAGTTTTTTTCAGTGTCCTTCTGGAGTGAATATACTTGTTCAGTCAAAAAAGTACAAGGAATTTGAATTTGGAGATGAAAAACAAACAAAACCAAACCACTTATGGTGGGGCTTGGAGTGAGGAAATGGTGGCCGTGTGGACTGTGGCAGTTCTTGAGTTCCTGAGTTCCTGAGTGACCAACTAAGTTCTCTGTAAACACTATGACAGTGCCTGTTACTGAGAGGCATGTGAGTGCCGAGTAGTTGGGCAGTGAGATGGACTTGATAACACCAGAATTTGAGACACACTGGGCTGAGGGGCTGTGCTCTCTGCTGTCTCCAGTCTAGAGTAGGCCTAGCCCACATGAAGTGTGTGATAGATAACTGGCAACAGATGAATGATCTGTGGCCCTAAGACTCGTAAGATAGAACTTATAGAATACAGAGGAAAGAGGACCTTGTGAATAAAGATAATGTTGTAGGGTTATTAATTAGTACTGATGTCCCCAATTCAAATTATAGTTATTGGCTGGCAGATATCTTAGTGGGTAGAAACACGAGCATGCAGTCCTGGCGACCTAAGTTAATTCCTGGAACTTGCATAAAGGTGGAAGGTGAGTACCAACTCCAGCCTTGTCTCCCTCTTTTACCATATGATACACAATAGTAATCATCAAAACAAATTTATAAAACCATAATTATATTCTCTTTGAAAGGATCTAACTGTACACTTGTGCCTTGGGTTCTTGGAGTTAGATTAGTTTCATCTATTCTGTTTTCAGGCATGTGAATATAATTTACAGATCTTACTTATCCTTGAGGGACTTACCCAAGGGAGAAGTGACCTCAGCGATTTAAAAATCAAATTGGTTTTATATATTGAAGGTCTTTAATAACCTTTCTTCCTTACAGCATTATCCTGCTTAAAGTAGTTTTGTGTGTGTGTACCTATGCACTGTGCTTACTTTATGGCAGTTAAATGAGTTTGACTGCATGCAGACTGTGGTGGCTGTGTGTTAAGAGTTGTAATCCTTGCATTACTCCTTTGGGCAGTTACTGGGGCAGTTTCTAAGTATTTTCGTTGGTCTTTGCTAAGTTTAGTCTCATGGTGATCTTGTTTGTTTGAAATCATTGGCAGGCAATAACTCCTCCTACTTAGGCAAGCCTAAGGAAGATTGTCCTTCATTTGCTGATGCTTTTTATGTGGGGATCTCAATACCACATGGCTTACCTGTAGCTTGGCAGGGTCTGTCTTCTGGCTGCTGATGCGGCTTCTCTGTACTCTGCCCCTGGAAGACTGTAACGTGCATGTCTAAGACCTTGAGTTGTGACTGAAAGTGACCTTTTATTTGAGAGACCCCCATACTGAACAGAAGGGAGCATGTGAGATTGCCACGTCCTTGCCACCAGTGGTCTATCCCTTTTAACACGTCACTTATTAGATTTTTATTAAAAAGTACTTAAACGTGTGCTGAATTAAAAGTATTGGTAAATTGTCATTTAAACTCAGCATAGGAGCGTGGTGGGGGAAAGCTGAGACTCCCTCTGTAATTGTGCATCCTGGAGGATGGGCCTCGACAGCTTGATTTATGAATGTGCCAGTCTGAGTTTTGTTGTTATAATAAAAATGTCCAAGGATAGAACATTACAGCAAGGAGGTTTATTTAACTTACAGTTTTGGAGGCCCATAGTCTAAGATCATGTGACTCACTGGCTCAGCCTCTGGTGAGGATCTTAACAGCTGATTCAGAAACACTCTTGGAGGGGAAAATCACATCACCAAGCAGGAAGCCAGAGGCTGGCCAGACCAGTAACTGATTAGGATCCCTTCCTTAGGCCTGCTCTATGTTGATCTAAGGACCTTTTACTAGGCTCCACCTTGCAAAGGTTCCACACCTTTACCCAGTACATCCACCCCAAGGGCCAAAGCTGATACAGAATCTTGGTGGGGCATTCTCAGACATACTCAACCATAGCATACCCTGCGGAGGTGTAGGTGATGCATACGCGGATCCTGTGTGTGTCTAACGATAGCTATGTGTGTGTGTGCGTGCTTCTGCATGGTGCGTGCACACACAAGCTTGAGAGCAGGAGAGACATCCAGCATACCTCTTCCTTAACAGTTTTCTTTTCGTAACACAGTATCTTATGGGTGTTTCTCATGTTGGTGCATGTGAGAATGAATGTGTGATCGCAGAGCAAGGGTATTCCCTAAAAACTCAAGTAATCCTATTATGTTCTTACAGTCGTGTTTTGGTTTGCGTTTTTAGCCGTAGATGTTTAGTAGAGCCAGACTCCTTTTTAAAAACAATGCGTTAACATTCTGGCTCACATGTTTGTGCGTACTTCTCCAGTTATTTTCTCAGGACAGGTGTGCTTGTCAGTGTGAGCATTCGCCATGTATTCTAGAAGTGTGCCAATTTGAGTTCTCAGTAGGCGAATCTTAGCGTCCCTTTCTCTCTGCCCTCGCCAATGGTGAGTACTCTCAACCCCAGCCTTTCAGCCTGACAGATGAGAGACAGTGCTTCCTTTATTTCTTGGAGAAAGGGTTCTGCTGTGTATCCCAGGCTGGCCTTGAACTCAAGCCCTCCTGCCTCAGCCTCTCAAGTGCCTAGGACCACAAGTGTGCTCCACCATGCCTGACTTGTTGCTTCCTTCACATTTCTTTTTATATTCCTGCGATTTATTATGTTTTGACCCCTTATCTTTTTTTTTTGATGTTACTTTAAAAATTGACTTCAGTTCTTTTACTCTTTATTCTAAAGTTGATCCCCTTCACCTCCCTGGGTTTTCTTGCAGTAAGCACCTTTACTTCATCATAAGTCACCTTACCTTGCTGGGTACCAGCCCTGTGAGCAGTGCATGTGGCCTGTGGCTCATTCTGGCCTCAGTAGCCAACACAGAAAAGTAATTAGGTCATCTCTCTGGGCTTTCTGTTTTTTTGTTTTGAATTTTTAGCCTTAGATGTTTGATACAACTAAACATTAAAAAACACCAGATTAACATGGTGAGGTAGAATTCTAATTTCAGTTTTATTTTCAAATTGCTACTTGTTCTGAATAGCTGGTCCTTTCCTGATGGCCTTGAACTGCTGCCGTTGCCTGTGCCACTGTGCCAGTCCCCAGCTCTCCTGAGCTATCTTCAGAGGTCAGCTGACTTGTTGCTTATGTTGCTGTCACGGTTTCCTGTCCTTGCATGTGACTTTTTTTCTCACTCTGATTTATAAAGAGGAAATTACTGGCCTTTTCTGCTTAAATATCTATCAAAGCATAAAGTGTAGCTTTACAGTAGGTAATTATTTGTCTGATTGCGCTTGGGTATGAGTTTCAGTGAATTCAGCTCTTGTAATCTTTAGAAATTGTGTGCTGAAGAAGCTTAAAAAAGCAGGTGTTCTTGCCACTGAGGATGGAACTGGAATAATTCTGCCTTTATTTCTTGGTTCACCTCTCTGCCTTTCTCACACCTTAGCACACCAGGAGGTGGGGGGTGGGAGTGTCCTTGGTCTGGTGTGGTCTGGCTGGCCTGGTTCCCTTTACAAGGTGTGGGGGAGGGATCAGCACCCACGATCTGTTTGCCTTGCACTGTGCAGCAATAACTAGATACATGGTGGGGAGGCCTTGCTGTAGGGTGCTTTTGCTCTAAATCCTTTAAATTGAAGATTATGATAGATTGAAAATTGATTGTGTGGACAGGCAGATTTCTTTAAAATATCTTTTTTAATTGCGGTAAAATGCACACAACAGAATGCAGTCTCTTTACTGTTTTGCAAACTCAGTTCAGTAGTGTGAGGTCCATTGGAGTTGTGCAACTGTCGCCACCATCCATATTCGGAACTTTACCTTCCAAGCTAAAATTCTCCACGCTCCTTGAACACTTACTCCTGTCCTGACAACCTCCTTCCTGCCATCTGTGAATTTAGTGCTCAGAGACCTCATAAAGGGGAGTGAGATGGGTTACCCTCTGTGTGTGACTGGGCTGTTGCATTTAGTGTAATGTTACAGCATGTGCTGCCATTCTCCTCCTTTTTAAGGCTGAGTAATAGCCCAGACTGTAGCAATCACCTTTTGTTTAATGTTTATCTGTTGATGGACACTTGTGTTGACTCTGCCCCTGTGTAGTTTAAATAGTGCTCCTGGGAACATGGGTCTGCACATCTGAAAGCCAGACTTCTTGAGGGTCCCCGCCTTCATTTTGTACTCGTTATTCAAGTACTTCTGTTTGAGTTTAGTTCCCATTCTGCAGAACCTTCTTTCTTGGATCACTGTTGATCTCACAGTTGTTAAAATAAGCCAGATATGTGGTTTATGCCTGTCATCCAAGCACTCCAGAACCTGAGGCAGGAAGAGTGTCATGAGTTTTAGGCTAGCCTGGGCTGCACAGCAAGCCCTTCTCTCAAACAACTGCAACCACGAGAAGTTAGATGCAGGTGTATTTTTCAGTGTTTGCTTTGTACTGTCTGCCACAACACGCTAGCCCTGCTTCCCAGCTTCTTAGAGGTGGGTGCCCCTGCCGCCCCACGTGCTGCATGCATCTCCTCATTCTCCTACTTTGGCATTTCAGAGTGGTGTCTCCTCAGGGCTTGGCTCTGTGCTTTTTGTGTGCAGCCATTAAATGTGGATATGACTTAGGACTTATTTAAATGGGAGAGGGAGGGTTATACAAGGAACTGTGGGCGTAAAGGAGGAGGAGGAGCTTGAGAGAGGAGGGACCACAGGGGATAGATATTATCAAGGGAGAAATGGAGAAAATGGGGATTCTTTAGCCAGGGAGGGCGTGGAGGGAGGGTTAGACAAGGAGAGAGAGAGGAGAGAGAGATAAATAATGCCTGACTAATTTAAGAAACTAGAAAGAATCATATTAGTCCAAAAAAACCTACTGGAATATTACTCATTCAATATCACTGAATGAGTTCATGTGCATGGCGGAAGGCTGCATATCAAGAAACAGTGCCAGACAGGAGAAACCTCCTTTTGAGTTGTTATCTAGGATAGTCCAAGAGACTCCTAAAATTACACAAGCTGTTACCACAGCCCTTATTTTTAAACAAGTTAAAATGATTTTGTAGTATTTTAAATATTTTTTGTTTATGTGTATGAAGTATTGCCTGTGTGCACATAAGTACACCCATGTCATGCCGTGTTCATGGAGGTCAGAAGAGGGTGTCAGACCTCCTGGAACTGGACTGTTGTTAGCCACTATGTGAGTACTGGGAACTCAACCCAGGTCCTCTGAAAGAATAGCCAGTACTCTTAACCACTGAGCCATCTTTCCAGCTTCCACAGTTTTATTTATTATTTTTTATTTTATGTGGGTGATTGTATTGCCTGCATGTGTATAAATGTACCTGTGTTGTCCGGTGCCTGTGGAGGTCAGAGTAGGGTGTAGGATCTCCTGGAACTGGAGTTACTATTGTTAAACCCACATGATGATTAACAATGGTAACCGAACCCGGGTCCTCTGCAAGAGTAGCCACTGAGCCATCTCTTTAACCCCATTACTTAGAATTTAGACCAAGCTTTTCCCCACCCCCCCAAAAAGAGAACCAAAGAGATTTCATTCAGTGGCTTACTTTCATATTTTATGTGAATGAGATACCTGTTTTTTGAGAGAGGGTCTAGCTATGTAGCCCTGACTGGCCTCAAATTCACTATGTACACCAAAGTAGCCTCACAGAAGTCTACTTGCTTCTGCCTCCCGAGTACTGGGATTCAAGGTGTGTGACACCACACCTGGCTGCAATGCCTTCTTTTTGAATTTATGAATACGGGATCATAAAGATGATAAGAATATAAATCAGGTGAATGACACTGATTTTAAAGAGTACAACAGCTTTATGATGTATAATTAATTGGTAAAGACTGTTAGATGGAAGGCTGGCCTGTGATGGCTTGATAAGTGTGTACATCGTGTAATGATAAGCAGTCCACATGTGCTGCACCACAGATGTTATGTCTCTGGGAAGGCGAGGACCCCGAGGTGACTCTTTGAGCATACTTCAAATGATACAGTATTGTTAACTGGCACCTGCAGGGTATATATTGATTCCCAGAACTCATTCTTCCTTCAGTGGAAGTTTATATTCTTAAGCCAGCATATCCCCATAGCCCCAGTCCTGGCAGCCACCATTCTCCTCTTCTCTGCTTCTGTGGATTTGGGACTTCCTCCTCCATGCCCCATCTCCTTCCCTCCTTCTGCCCTTCCCACTGTACACGTTCTCCACAAGTGAGCTCCATTTGGAGGATCTCTTTCTCTTTCTGATACTGATTCTTATCGTCACCTTTGCTAGCTCCAGTTTGCAAAGTCCTACATTGATTCCTGGGTTCAGATCTCTGCTTAGCTCTGCACTAGGGGAGGTCTCCTGTGGAAGAACTGATGGGGGCTCCAATCTCCTATGTCTGAAATAGAACTAAAGGTCTTCCTCCTGTGTCCCTGCATCCGAGAAGAGAACTCCAGCCTCCCAGGTGTGTTCAAGTCAAATCTCTGGGGTCAGCTTTAAAACAAACATTTTGCTTTAGTCTAGAAAGTGTTAGAGTTAGGGAAGAGTTATGAGAGTGTTATGGAGAGTTGTATGTGTCCTGTGTCTTGTTCTCCTGTTAACATGCTGGCTCCTTTGTCAGCAGGGAACCAGTTCCTTAGAGGCTGCACTCATGCCGTCCCTAGTGTCCTTGGCTTTCCCAGGACCCGTTAAGATGCCACACTGTTTCTAGTTGTCACCTCAGTTTTCAGACCTCCATGTTCTCGTCCCTCTGACAGAAGAGGTGTTCTGGGGAGACATTCTCCTGTTTGGATTGGTTTGTGGTTCTCCTTGTGGCTGATGTTCCCATGCTGTGTGTGTTTTCATAGTGTCCTACAAAGTCTGAAGTTGCTTATTCTAGGTCCAAGTTGTGCCTGGATTGCTAAGTTGACCAGGCTGAGGCTTTATTTCTGTTCCTCTCTCTGTGTCCATACTTGGTGCCTCTTCCTGAAGTCTGCCCAGAGTAGGTGCTTGACAGTTACTAAACAAGTGGGTGAATTTTGTCAGAGAGCACTTGTTCTTCGTCTTTGGCCTGCACATGCGCTCTTGAGCTCATTTCTCTTAGACTACTAATCCCAACTTTCTGTGTCCTGTCCATTGGTTCTGTAAGGTGCTGTTTCTAGATACATGTAATCAGCTTCTGCCCCTCTCGGGAGTTTGCTCATCTGTACATCATTTATTCTCATTAACCAAGTTTGAGTGTGTGTGAGCCTTTGGTGGGGAGAACCCCACAGACCAACCCTTCAGTGCTTGAGTTAGGGAGATGGATCTACCCTGAAATCCAGCTTTAAGTTTACAGTCTTGACCTTGACACCCATTCGCCCCTAAAGGGAGTGTCTCATGATAAACTTTGGGATCAGGTAAGAAAAGGGATGTGAATGGGGTCAGCACCACAGACACATTAATTGTAGAGCTGATGTCATTGCTCTTTGAGTTTTAAGTGCTGTGTTAAGTAGTAGAATTATTTTGGTTATTTCTCAGAGCAGGTGGGGACGGTATTGTTTTCATGTTATCAATGACGGATGTGAGACTTAGGTGAAGAGTGAAGTGAGAGTTCCGAGACCGCAGAAGCACAATTTGGAAGACTTTCTTGCTTGAAGCCAGTTCCAACCGCATGTTGAAGGGAATCCTCATAGCATGTGTGGCTGCCCACTGTACCGTGCAGCCTGTGCTTTGGGGTTTCTGTAGGGCTAGGGAGCCCTCAAACAAGTAACTGATGAGATCAGCGGCAGGGGAATTCATTTCCCTTGCTTTTGGTTGTTTTTTTTTTTTTTTAAACTTGTATCTGGGGGGTCTTGTCCTGTATTTTGTCAGATGGTATGTTAGTGTCTGAAAGTTTTAAGTTTTGGGAGAGAGGATCACTGATAAGCTGTGTTTGAATTTTGTTGGCTTAAAATTTTTGTGCCACACATACGTGTACATGCCTGTGTGAGTGTGTGCATGCCATGGTGCGTATGTGGAGGTCCGAGGATGACCTTGGGTGTCAGTCCTGGTTTGAGGCAGGGGTCTTATTGTGGTTGAGGCTCCATGGTTCTCTTGTCTCTGACTCCCATCCTGCCATAGGTGCACTAGGAATATTGACATGTGCAGTCATGTCTGGCTTTACATGTCTTGTGGGTGTCTGAACTTAGTCATCGTGCTTGTGTGGCAAGCACTTACCTACTGAATCGTCTCTCCATCCTGAATTTTTTGTTTTAATTGACATTTTAGCATCTTTGACACTTAATGATTGTTTGCCTGCGGCCAGTGTGTCTGCATGGAGACTCAGGGATGGACTGAATCTACCTGTGCTGTATTTCTAAGCTGTGGGATTCTGACCTGACTCATCTGAGAGATGTGCCAAAAAGGCAGACCCCTTAGCCACTTCTTTGGTGTTTAGAATTACAGTCTCCTAGTGGTAAGATGTGAGAAACTGTTTTACAAGTGATGGTTTAGGTGGGGGCTTCTCATTCAGATGAAAGAAGTGAGCACTGATATATAGGGCTGGGGAGTCCATAGACAAGTAACTGATGAGATCAGCAGCGTGGGAATTCATTTCCCCTCCTTCTTTGGTTCTTTCTGTATCTGGGGGATCTTGGCCTGTATTTTGTCATGTTTCTCCCATGGGGTAGCTCTAGAATGAGTGAGCTTGGCTATTACAAATGTGGAAGGCTACCTGGAAGATTTCAAACTTAAAAACATTTGTGAATTAAAATATTGTTTGCCCAGGTAGAAGTATGTCCAAAGCTGATTTCAGATAGCCTCTTCTTAGAGAAGGTACTCCTTGACCTTTTGATTTTGAAAATAGGGCAATTTCATGGGTATATCTAATGTGGCTATTAGTGATCAATGCAGATAGTTCAGACTGTGTGTGTGCTTGCTGTGTCTGTCTTCATGTTTGAACAGTGAGGGTTCTCTTATTAACTCTGGAAAAAGGCAAGTAGTGAACCACTCTGGAGCAGCAGTTCCTGTGGCCTCCCTAGAGGTCTTTCGACCTTCTGTGCATGGCAGCCACAGCTCAACAGCCAGGGTCTACATGTGTAGGATGAGGTGCTCCCTAAGATGTTTCTGTTCAGCGTTCTCATTCTCAGTTTTCTTTATTGATGAACATTTGGCATGTGCTAAACTGCACTGTTTGCTTGTTTTTATTTGTTGGATTTCTTTGGCAGACTTGTACCCCAGGCTGGCCTGGAACTTACAGTGCAGCCTAGCTGAGGATGACTTTGAACATCTGATCTCCAGCCTTTACCTCCCGAGTGCTGAGATTTCAGGAGTGTACCATCATACCTTGTGTATGTTGGTCTGGGGGTTGAACCCAGGGTTTGGTGCATGCTAGGGGAGCGCTTTGCCAACTGAGCTACAGCTCTGTTTATTGTTTAATTTACTTGTGTGTTTGGTGTGCATGTTTTGGGGGGGCACATGGCATGTGTAGAATCCAGAAGACACCCTTGGGTCAGTGCTCACCTCCCACCTTGCTGAGGTAGGGTCTCTTAGTCATTGCTTCATATACCAGACTTCTGGAGTTCTTCTGTCTCTGCTTCCATCTTGTTGCAGACTTGCTGGAATTACAGGTTTCTATGGGCCTGGGAGGTCTGAACTCTGTTTTTCACATTAGTGTGTCAAGTGCTTTGTCCATGGAGCCATTTCCCAACCACTTATTTTTATTTTTAATCGACACATAGTAAGTATGCATATTTATGGGATGCAGTTTGATGTTTTAATAATGACCAGATGACGAGAGTTTTCTTTTGGAGCATTCAGAGTCATTTTTCCTAGCTGTTTTGAATACACGGTTGCTAGGTCACCGTACAGTATTTTAGAACGTAGAGAAGTTACTCCTCCTAGCTAGGTGTTGTGGCTCAGGTGGGAGGTTGAGGCAATATGATGACCATGAGTTTGAGGTCAGTCTGGGCTACAGTGTGAGACTTTATCTCTAAAAAATAGTTTAAAAAATATGTCTCTCTGTTTCAGCGCACACTTCCTCCTGTCCCTAGAACCGTGTTTAGTTTCTGGATCTCACACTGCTGTGCTTGCTCCCTCTGCCAGGTCTACCTCTTCTTTTCTGCGGGTGAGCCCGTGTGGAAGTCTCAGTTCATCGCAGTGTTGTGTGTGGTTTGCAGCTGCACAGTGGGTACATGGTATGGCTGTCCTCGCACTAAAGCAGGAACCTCTTCCCATAGTCTCCTGGCTCCTTTTGAAATCCCTTCCCATTCTGTTTTTTCTTTGGGGAATGGTTGTCGCTACCTAAGGAAAACGTTAAGTTTTAACTTAAGGCAGGAAGATGCTGGACCCTAGCTTTAGCTGCTCTCTTCTCACCCTCCCCTGGAAGCCCTCCCCTCCTGTCCTCTCCTCCCCTCCCTTTTAATTTCTTGTTGTGTTGTGTAGTTCAGCTCAACTTGGAACTCCGGATCCTCTTGCCTCAGCTGTCCTAGTTTGAGGATTACAGGTGTATGCTGTCATGCCTTGATTTTTTTTTTTTTTTAAAGGAACATAGTAGAAATATTGTAACTTCAGGTATAGGTTGCTGTATTATTTATGGAAAGTTGGGAAACTGACAAGTATCTAAGGTCACCTTGTAGAGTTATGAGAGGAAGTGCTATACTCTGAAAGCTTGGAAAGCTGATGGTCACAGTTACAGTGAGCAGAAGGGAGGAGGGAAGGGTGCTGTCCCTCGTCCGGCCATATTCTGGGAGCTGCAGACAGGGACACCAGACGATTCTCTTTGCTTTGTGTTTGGCATTTGTGCCGGTCTGGAAAAAGCAGCATAGATGTGTAATTCCTACTTAGTTAGAAGCTATATTTAGCTCAACTGTATTTTATGTTCTATAGAATGGCATACTAGGGATTTATTTATTCATAACTGTAGATTAAAATAATAAATTTTGTCCCGTCACTGTAATCTACTTTTGGCTGGGTATTTCTCTAATCACTGCACACCCTTACTGAGGTTGGTGTCTGCTGCACTGAGCATTGCAGAAAGCTGTAGAGCTTATAGCCACTTTGTGAAGAATTAGGAAGTGTCTGGGGCTCTGTTCTGGCGGCTTCTTCAGTTGTCTCCTGGCTCCTCTGACTCTGAGTTTTCTTGATGCCTCTATTTTTCATTTCTTTCTCATCCTTCTGTGTTTGCCCTTTCAAAAGCAGTATTGAGCGCAGTATTGAGGCAGCGTTGTCCTCAGAGTGCTGTCCTTGATGCTCTGTTGGAGAGACCTGCCAGTTCCTTTTGCCTGTAGACTTGTAACCGAGTGTGGCGTTTGAGTTTGTTGGGAAACTCACAGTGCTCCCTAGGTGGCCAGAGCTTGCAGTGGTGAGTGCTCCCTGGGAACTCCTTCTTCTGGTGCATTTGGGACTTGATTCCTTTCAACACGAAGGTCATGAATGTGGTGAGAGCTGTTTACAGAGTTAGATCCAGCGTACACAGGGGGGTTCAGCGGTTGGTTAGGATTTTTGAGCATTTACTGTTTAATTCCATTACTTGTTCTGGAAAGACAAATTAAAATTAAAATTTTGTCTGGTCTCCCAGAGGTGGACTGGGGCTCTGTCCCGCTTGACAGGAAAGTACCCTGCAGGTCCTCTAACCAGGGGCTTGTTTCTGGTTAATGGCAACTCTTCTTTTTTGTGTTAAATTAGTGTGGCTATCATCACTAGTTGACTCTGGCCTTAGTGAAGGAAAGGGTGGCTTTCTGGAGAAGAAAAGGAAGATGGGTAATTTTGATTCATTAGACCTACTGCTGCTTGGGGCCTGGGAATGTTCTAGAAGGCAGAAAGTTGGAAAGAGCAGATGCGGTGAGTCCAGTTAGCACTAGAGCTGGTGCCTGGGGAAAGAAGGGCAGAGCTGCGTAGGCCCCGCCCCTCTTAAGGTTCAGAGCAGAAGTGTCCACAGAAACAGTTCCAAGTCAAATAGGTGTCAGCCGAGTTGCTGCTTCTACCATTGTTTCAGCAGGGAAATGCCTGAATTCCATAGGGCTGCCTCAGCAAATGGATTGGACCCCAAGTCTGCACTCAGTGCATTCAGTTCTTTTAGGGTGAGATTTGCCCTTAATGGTTGCTAGCACCTTTTGTGCTTTTCCAAATCCTATCCTAGGTACTTGCCTTGAGGACCACATTAAACCCCCTGTGATCTTTACCTTCTCCCCAGACAGGAAAATGTTTGGAAAACATTGACTGAAATTCTTATTTTTATTTTTTAAAAATCACCTAAAATACCTTCATTAATGGTAACAAGTACATTCAAAACCCACGTGTCAGAATGGCCAAGTATTTAGGTAGGGAGATGAGCATTCGCATGGAGGGAGCAGTGCAGCTTGGCTGATTGAGGTGCGAGGACCTAGAAAGCAGCAAATCCTGATAACATGGAGGTTACATTGGGTTCTGGTAGTACACACCTGAAACTTTTGCCAGGGATTGATCAATTGATAGAAATTTGGGGAAAAGTTTCTGTAAGCTGTGGAATTTGAGAATGATTTAGAAAACTTTTAAAAAAACATCTTGAATTCACCCTATTGTGAGGATGAGCTCATTTATGAATCTGTTTGGTCATGGGAGTGTCACATGCAGTGCTTGATCTGAAGTCTCACTGCTTCTTTGTAATAGAAAATATTCTAGGAAAACAAACTTGACTTAATGCCACACTGCTGGCTTCTTGCCTTTTGTTAGAAACATGCTGAAATGGTCTAAATAACGACGCTGCTGAAGCACTGTGTGCATTGTTTTGATGGGGTATTGATTCCTTCTGTAGTGTTCAAAATTGCCTGCATGCCTCCCAGCAACAAATATGGATGTGACAGACTCTGTGAGATGAGCTTTCCAAAAAGCGGAGTGCTAGTTCACTCCCCAGTCGCTGTGCAACTTAAAGGGAAAACTGTGCTTGTAGAAATGTGACCTCAAGGCACTAACACGTCCATATTGAGTGCATGACGCACACTCTGCATGTTATTTTAACAAAACCTAGTCAGAGGGAGCCAAAAGCTGGCATTTGTAGAGTTAAATTGTTGCAGTAAGTTACTAGTTCTCTTCCTTTTCATGAAGTTCTTTTGGACAGTCGTCTGTATTTCAATATAAGCGTATGGAGACTATGACCTTAACAAGGTTAACTCAAGTGCGGAAACGGTGGGTAAAATGAGGGGTTGAGGGACTGTGAGGAGTGGCCAGTTGGGATTCTTAAAAGTGTGGTAAGCAAACCAAGTTCCTTTTTGCCAGGGGTGCTGCACCTGCTCGTGGCATTTTAGAAGTCAACATAAGGAGTTGGATCCTGAGATCAGGGAGCATAGCCTGCTCAAGCTTACTTTTCAGTCCAAAAGTGCCAAGGGTGATTGCCCTGTGGTGCTGCTCCATTTGCTAGTGGGATGAATATTGAAATTGTTCACCATAACTGGTTACTGTGGTTCTTACTGTTGCTGCTGTTAGGTAAGTGCCATCATCTAGGCATTTTTCAAAACAGCTTAGTTTGTTAATGGGGGAAGTGTGTAAGTAGTAACATTTGTTGAATAAATGAAACCTGTCAAATGTCTTTTCCCCTTGTAGAGCTTCCTCTCGTCAGGCCCCTATTACCTCAGTAATTCCAGGAGAACTCACAAGTACTTTGCTTAAAATGTCTTGTCTTCTTTCCCCTGTGCAGGGAAAGAAGGTTGAATGTGAGCCCTGATCTCAGTAGATGGGGGTGCAGAGTTTATTTTATCATGTTCCCCTGTGCAGGGATTGAATGTGAACCCTGATCTCAGTAGATGGGGGTGCACAGTTTATTTTATCACACATCACTTTACAGCTGTCTTCTAGAACATTGTTGTACTAAATGTTCCAATAATGGGCATTTTATGCAGCTATTTCAAATGAAAGAGATTTGCAAAAACTCAATTTTGGAACTCATTCCTTGAGGAGAGGAAAAAACTCACCATGCTGTGACCAAATTAGATTCCTGATATGCTGGCAACTTATCAGACATTGTCATTTCCAGAAAGCAGGGTGTGGGCTCCACTGAAGTGAAGTATCAGTACTTCCCCCATCACTTTCAGTTGGAAATATTTGGGGTTTTAACACAATGGTTAAATGTTTATAATTTTTTTTCTTGTTGGTAACAGGTAATTAAAATTTGGTGTTCTCAGGAATGGCGTGTGCGGTCACAGTGGGGTCTTCTTTTCAAGAGCTTGATTGTGCATCCCGGGGATAGCAGCTGTACTTACTGGAGCTCCTTTGTTTTGCAGAGATCATGACGCGGCCGTCCTTTTGGATTTCTTTTTAATAATGTGTGACCCTTCACCTTTGATCCCCTGACCTGCATTACCTTGGTAACCATTTCATTTTTTAATTTAATTTCATTTTTTAATTTTGGTGTACAAGCTGTAACATTTCATCTCTCAAAGTGTAGCACACTGATTTCCTCAAATAGAGATACTCCTTTGAGCGATAAATTTGCAAAATGCTGCCTTCATTTTCTGTATTGAGATTCATTTTAGTTTTTAAAAGTAAAGTGTAATCCGTGTTTTCATCTTTTTAAAATTTAAGTTAACAAGTGCATTTCCCCATGCAGGGTATTTCCTTTCCTATCCATGTTTTTCAAAAACTATGAATTGGCTGACATGTAAAAATGACTCAAACACATCTAAGATATATACCCAAAGTCTCCCTTCCCACCCCAAACCAACCCCCCCCACCCCCGCTTTCCCATGCTCCCTCCTCTGCTCCCACGTGGCCTTATTGCAGACTACCTCCCTCCATCCCTCCCTCCCTCCCTCCCCTCCTTCTCTCCCTCTCTTCCTCCTTCCCTGCTTTCTGAAATAGCAACTTAAATTTGTAAGTTTCTTAAATGCCATATTCTGCATCCTCAGATTATATTTTGTATTTTCAAGTATTACTAAGAGAAAAAACTTAGACTTTCAGTTTTAATTTCATTAAAGGACTGGAAGAATACAAAGTTGTCTCATTACCAGAATTCACCTTTCTCCATCTCTTTAATAATTTACTTCTTTTAGATGTAAGGAGAAACAATGGTTTTAACATGATCTGAACTGCTTTTGTCTTTGCTGAAATTTGGTTAGCTCTGATGGTCTCTACACCAGGTTAAATTATGTCTTCTGTTCTTATGTTTTCAGATAAACCATTTTTATGTATTATTCTTTTCAGAAAATTCTTTAAAACAAAATAGAACAACAACAAAAAAGTCAGATTTGAGTCAATTGTGTGAATTGCCAGAATATTCTCAGAGAAAAAAAATCCTGTGCAATCTCTTAGTGTGGCCCAGCTAAGCACAGATTATTTTTTAAGTGTCTCATTATTTTATTCTCTAACATTTAATGCTGATGTTTTAATTGCACACAGCTGAAGCATCTGAATGAGCGCCAGAATGGGTTTAAGTCCTCTCTGAGCTTTGTTGATATCTATAAAAGTTGATATCATTCATTAGAACCACAAATTGAAATTAGTCTCAGTGAACTGTTCATTGGTGATTGGAACTCCTGCAGACACTTCCTGGTGTTCCTGAGCTTGGTTTGCCTGCTACACCCACATACCAGGAAAGCTGCCTTCAGTCTGCTAGGTGTATCTTTTTTCACAGAATTGCAAAATACCACCGTTGAGAAATACAGCTACGTGAATGTAAAGCCCCATTGATTATAAAGGTCCTGGGAATGGAGAGCTGAACCTTGAATTTTGATGGCTTAAAATTTTTTAAAAAATCATTATTTTTTAAACCTTTCCCCCTCAGCTGTGTCCTTGATTTGTTCCTTTGATGCCACGCCCTTCAAGCAGCAAAGGAATGCAGTCTGATTTGGAGTTCATAGGCTGCCAGGGCAGCAGGGACTGGGCTTGTCTGTTTCTCCCACTCCGTTGACAGATGTGCCAGCTGATGGGGCCCCTGGGGAGTCACAAGCTCCAGGGTGACAAAAGTCTCCAGAGTCAAATACTTTATTCACAAGTCTAGTAAGAGCTGAGGGCATATTAATAGATGCAGAAGCAAAAATTTTTTTTTAATTGTCAGGTTTTATTTTGTGATTAGATTAATAAGACTTTTCTTTAAAGCGCGTATATTTTAAGAAAGCCTAATTTTTCTCAGATAGTTCAGTTACCTTTTTCCAATGATCATAAGAGTTATTTGGTTGAATTTAGGACTTCTAGTAAGTTGTAAGCCACATAGATTTGTTTATATAATTGTGATTCTTTGGGAAAATCCTTGTCTGAAGAGTCAGAAAGTCTGTTTTGGACTAGCAAGGTCTGGACATACCATTGATATCTGTTAAGGTAATTAACCAAAGTAAAACAGTCAAATTAGAAAGACTTCAAAGACTTGCATTTTTATTTGAAAAGAGTGATTTAGTACTGTGGCTGACCGTGTAGGAGTTTGTAAGTCATTTGATTGATGCTACTTCCATTTAATGTGTGTGAAATGCAGATACTATATGTCTCCTACTTGCCTTTTAGGGTTGTTGAGATGATAAATGAAACACACAGAACTCAGAAGAAAGGTGCTTTTGAAACTGAACCTCATCCTATGGATGTGCCAAGAGGCAGTGGTAGTGAACCCCGTGCTGAAGGGCCAGGATCATGGCTGTGGAGCCAGGCTGCCGTGGTTCGAATCCCACCTTGGCCTCTTGCAAGTGGTCTGACTGCAGCACATTACCTAACCTCTCTATGCCCGAGTTTTCTCCTCTTTAAATTGGGGATGGTAATGATAGCACCCACCCAAAGGATCATGGTGAGTTCTAGTTGAGTCAATGTGTATGAGGCCTGTAGAGTAGTGCTGACCGGTAGTGTGGCCAGCCCTAAACATTATGAGCAGAAGATTTTCCTTACACAAAGTGGGTGGTAGCCTCTTCTCCCTCCATCTTTTAGAGACCTTGGATGCTTAGAAAGTGAGGATCTGCAGAGTCAATGGTAAGTAAGCATCACCAGGACAGGTGTAAGTTCAGGGGACAAAATCAGACCTGTCCCCTAGTGTTTGGGGGAAGAAAAATTCAACCATGAAGAACTGCCTCACCCTCTGGTGTTATGTTCTTTTGGAAGAAACCAGAGAGAAGGCCACCTGGTACCTGGTTGGCTGTGCTCACCCTTCCCTTCTGTCCTGGTAAACTCTATAGCTAGTGCTCCAGGAGTCAAGGCATTGAACTGTATAGTGGTTCCCTTCCGCTTGTGAGGCTTCAGTGTCCTCTTGAGTAAGGGGAAGGGACCTCACTGCCCCCCTGTGCAAGTCTATGTCAGATAGTCCTTCCCGGTGCTTCCCATGTACTTCTATGCAAATTCAGGAGGTAGGCAGTATATGTGAGTGCTGATGCTCACCAGGTTAAATATACTTTACCAGGCTCACATCTCTTGTATGTTCTAGAGCTGGCACTTAAAACCAGGGTGCTCATCTGACACTTGCTGCCGGAAATACCTGCATACCTAGCAGAACTTGCACAGGAAACAGCTCTGCCATTTTGGTTGCAGGGGCTGTAACTGTACATTCTCTTACTTCAGCCATCAAATGATATCATGGCAGCAACTTGAGTTAGCAAAGCCTTACGTCATTGTCAGGAAGGCCCTGTTATGTAGGGTCTCTCTAACAGTGGTTTTCTTAGTTCTGGCTGTGTATCTAGAGCACTTGGCACGGTTCATTAAAAACTTGGAGCACTGTCTCACCCCGTGACTGATCTTTTTCCGGCAAAGGACCATTGATCAACAAGGTTCAGAAATACTGGAAATTTAGTGTATAGACAAGGAAGAAAGTAGGTAATCATTTGTACACATAGAGATTTGAACTTCTAGGATATCTGGGCCAGTGCTCTTAGTCTTGGAGTGGGTTGTACTTCAAGTGAAATGGGTCTCTGGGTGGATTTAGATATTCATCCCACTAACCTTACCTGCCCTGTGGGCAAAGCCCCAGCCATTCCTCTGTGATATGGTCCTGAATGAGAAGCCAGGTTTCTGCTTGCTCACTGAGGCTCATGAGGTAGAGGGCCGCCCCAGCTTCATTTCTCTTTCTGTGATAGGGTGCTCTGACAAAAAGCAACTTAGGGGAGAAAGAGGAGATTCTAGGGTGCAGTCCGCCATTGTGGGCAAGTCACAGCAGCTGGAGAGAGACACCTGGTGACATCACGGCAACAGTCAAGAGCAGCGAGAAATGAACTCAAGCCTGCCCCTTGCACACAGCGAGGCCTGCACCCGGGAGTGGTGCCACCAGCCTACTTCTAGGCTGGGACTTCCCGCATCAGTTAAGGCCAACCCGATGGAGATGATCCCTCAGGAGCCCATGTGCTTAGGTGTCTCTGGCTGTGTCAGGTTGACAGCGCTGAGCAGCACAAGGCCTGTTCTTCCTCGTTCTGCCATCGGCCCGCTTCCCTTCCTCTCGTGCATTTAGTTTTCCTTTCCCTTCTCTCCCTCTGTAGCCCTGTCGTTCCTCTCTTCTGTTTTTTCCATTCATTCACCTGATGTTTTAGTGTACCTGTCATCACAGCATAACATACTTAAAATCCTGCTAGGGCCCAGCACATGTAAGTGTTCAGGTGGACTTTTAAGATCTGCCTTGTTTTTCAAAGAAGCAAGCACCAGCCTGCACCAGCCTGAATAGTGGTTGGCTTTGTTTGTGATCATCTCTCTTGATTGGCCGATGTTGAGGAGTTAGGTCACTTTCACAATACCAGCTTCTTTAGACAGAGAAGTGGCTAAGCAGTGCAGATTAGATACTAGGACTGGCCTGGATTGTCCTGGAAACGTCTTAATGTTGGGTTTTTAATAGCCGCTGCATAGGTTTTTGAGCTTGAAGATTGGTGATCACTTGTATTGAGCAAACCCTTGGCTTTGGTGAGGAGGGATCTGCTCCTGAAAGGGAGAGACCGTTGGACATGCTGCCTCCTCTGCTCTCATATAGTGCAGTGTTGGGGTGGAACCGAGCAAACACAGCCCTGTGACAAGCTGTCTGTCTCCAGCAGAGAAGTTCCCTTCCCTTCCACAGGAGTGACTGATGTGGCCTAGCATCACCTGGTAGCCTTAGGAGGCCCTCTCAGTGGCCCTTGTCCCTTCTGAAGCTTCTGTGGAGATTGAGAAGTCACAGAGAAGGTGTGGAAGGCGATCTTCTGTCATTCCCAGTGGCATCTGCCCTAGCCAGAAGGGAGTTTAGAAGAAGATAGGATCAGAATTGCTGCCAGGAAGGATGTCACAGAAGCAGCACAGGGTGGCCCTACTTCCCAGTTATTTCCCCAGGAAACTGTGGCCGTGGGTACTGTGGCACCACACAGCACACCTCTGGATCAGAGAATGTAGGTGAATGTTTCTGCTTTCCAGATGCCTCTTTGGGTGGCTTCAGAAACATGTCATGTGATAGGCATCACACAGACATGCCTGAAGCTTTCACTGCTTAGGTTTGACTTCCAGTCCTTTCTCTTAGGCTGATCCTTTTTTAAAATCCTTTATCTTGCCAAAGATAGTGGAAGGAGGGCAAGTCAAGAAAAAGGTGAAATTATTGACTTAAGGTCTGGTTCTGGATCTGCCCAGCTGGGCTGCATTTTCCCTTGAGGACCTGGTACATGTTCTTGTACACAGTAGACACAGCAAATACTAACTCTTCGTTTCTCATTAGTGCAGGTAATTAAGAGCAGGAGCTGATAGACTGCACATATCTGTGCAGAGATATATCTGTAATTAAAGTTTTAATTAAAGAAACACCAGACCAGGCAGATGGTTCTTATCCCTGCATCCTATAAACCTGAGAGCTCTGGCAGACAAAGCTGAGAGTGACAGCCTCCATGGTGGCACCAGAGGGGGAGAGGTAGCCTCACTAACTAGCCGTAATCTAATTTTGGTAGCACTCCCGTGTGATGACACATCTGGGGGTAATCATTGCAGTCTGATACGGAAAGACAATACATCAAAGTTACGTCCTGACCAAAGCTTTTAAGCCTCAAGTCAAGGGCATTACTGCAGCCCAGCTGGTAGATCACAAGGCATGTGGTTTTGTGCTAGATTACAAAAGCTGACAAAGTGTTATTTAGGATCATCAGCTAAATACAGTGTTAAAGTAGAGTACCATCATCTTGATTCTTAAGGTTTTGACACTGTACAGCAGTGCAGAATTGAGATGTGACCTGTGCCTACCTGCTTCATGCTGGTCTTCTGCTATGTCACGATGACCTTAGTGGTCAGTCAAGTGCCCCAATATGAAAAACAAAACAACCACAAGGACTAATGGAAAAGACTTCTCTCAGATCTTAACCACCTCTCAGGACCTCCTAGTAACTCCCCAGCCACTTCCTCAGACCCCATCCCCATCAGCAGGAAGACATAGCAATATTGGGAAGTGGGTGGGCCCCAAAGGGTGCATGTCAGCTCCTCCTTAACCCATCCCCACCATGGTTTCTTGCCCCATTTAGTGCACAGGTAGCAGTTTTACGGGAGTATTCTATACCATGCACACCTCAACGACCCATATACCTTAGTTTGTTTTGTTTGGTAGCACTGCTCCTGAAGATGAGCTTTTCTTTTACAGTGAGGCAGGCAGTCTTGAGGTTAGCCTCATAGTTTCTACTTTGCTGAACGGCAGGCCACTTTGCCTCCCCTGTATTTCTTTTAAAGGTAGCTCATCTATCTTTCGCTTGAAAGAGCCTGTATTATTCTGGGAAGTACAGACCTATCATAAAATGGTAGAGTGGAGATATTTTAATCTATCAATACCATCTGTAAAGTAAGGCTCAGTCAAGCTGGGAGAAATGTGTGTGAGTACAAGGAGACAGGCCAGACCAACAGGACTGGTACTGGTGTTCGAGCAAGGCCCAATGTGTCTGCCTCTGGCTAGGGGAGGACTTCTGATATTTGGTGAGCTGTTCTTCAGTGTTAGAGGTCAGCTAAATGTAAATCACTTTGAATAGATAATCTTTACCATAGTATCCAGAAAACACCATATGATCAATGGAGAAGTGTGCTGGGAGGTGTTCAGTCAGCATTTTACATGTGGAAATTTGACCCTGACTGACTGAAATCTGTTTTTTCCTCTAATTTGGTTCAAGGCCTGAACTTGTAATTTTGAATGCACAGTCTAGTATTGTAGGAAGTTTTCTGCTTATGAAGTTAAACTGTTGCTGTTCAGAAAGTGGTGTTTATATCTTCCTTCAAGGTAGAAAAGGTTTCTCCAGGGAGGCACAGCATCTGCAAAAACTGCCCGAAAAGGTGTGTGCATTTTCTTTGTTTTTTTGGGAATAGAGCCTCTGTAGACCCAGATAATCTCACATTTGTGGCCATGGACTTGTCAGCCTTTCAAATGCTGGGATTCCAGGTATGAACTCCCATGTTCCACTGAATGAGACCACTCTTTCTGGAGTGGATTAGGAGAAAGCTTTTGTGCCCTCCCTAATAACTCCAAAGTGTTTAATTTCCAGCATGTCTTCTCTTGTTCTCTAGGTTGTTACTAGGTGTCTGGTAGGAAGCACTGTGGGTATCTGTATGCCACACTAAACCATTTTCTTGAAGGTCTTCTCCTGGGGAGCAACAGTAGTCAAAGAATTAGTGGTAGTTAAGGATTCATGCCTGCTGGTTACCTCATTAACTCCCAGACTCCACAGTGTACAGAGGAAGCAGGTGCAGTGTTGTTCCATTTCACAGGTTAGGAAACCAAGGTGCAACGAAGTGAACTTGCTCCTTGTCACGTGAGCAAGCTGGTGGTTGGCATTCCAAACCAGGACTCCGACCCCAGATTTTGTGTGGAAAAAATGGCTGAATCGGTTTATTTCTGGTTGAAAATTAATGGCAACCAGTGTGATGAAGAGCAGAGAGGTGAGGTGAGCTGTCTGGAGGGGCGTGCATGTCTGTTCCTGTGCTCTTGTGCACACTGCTTTGGTTGTTAGGAATTGAGTAGGTGTCGGGCACGGTGGAGTGAACCTTGCAGCTGTCTGAAGTGAGAGCATCCGAAGTAGACAGGACAGCCAGAGCACAGGTCCCAGGGTGGAGGTAGGATTGGCAGTTGTGAAAGAGGCTAGTGAAAGATAGGTAGGGGCTAGAGTTGCTGTCTGAAGAGGGAGTGAAGGCCACAGGGACAGGAGCAGCATCCTGGGAGTGTCTACAGGTCATGGGTAGGGCCTTATTTGAGATAGGGTCTTACCTGTACAGCCTAGGATTGTCTCAAATGCTTCATCTTCCTGCCTCAGCCTCCTGAGTGCTGTGATTATAGGTATATAGCACCACACTCGAATAAGGCCTTTTCATTGTGCTAAATGAGGGGGTAGCCACATCCAAGAATTTTTGAGCAGGAGAAACATGACAAGGACCCTTCAGGGGCCAGAGAGATGACTCAGTGGATAAAATGCTTGTTGTGCAAGTAAGAGGACCTGAGTCTGGATACTTAGTACCCATGTAAAATGGAACAGTGTGTGTCTAGAACTCCACACGTGGGAGTGGATGAGTGCACTCACACACACATGCATACTACACGCACATATAGCACATACCATATAAGACAGACAGAGATGTGGTCTTTTCAGGATAGGGCACAAGCCAGGGTGCACATGCAGCGCCTTGCTACTCGTTTGATAGAGCTAGGGAGCCAAGAATGCTGCTGATATTTTAAATGTAGGTTGAGGAAATGAATGCTAATCTCGTGTCACATGAATATTATTTAAAATCCAGTTCTTCGTTCAGTTCTCATCTTGTTGGAGGAGAGCCTTACTTGTTCATCTGTATGCTGTCTGAAGAGCAGTGGCAATTCTTGTTCGCTTCTTGGGCTGTCTGGGGCTGCACGGCCCATCTTAGCCCAGCAGACCACTTGGCTGCTGCTGGCCCTTTGTCGTAGGAGGATCGGGTAGAAGCAGGCAGCCTGATGATGAGACTGCTGAAAGAGCTCAAGGTGATCTAGCCTGAGGCACTCAGGACTGGCCGGATGTGGGGATGTTTTTTAGACCCATGGTACTCCAGGGATGATGTCAGTGTTGGGCATAGAGTAACTGAAGAAGGAAACTCTTGGAATTGGGAAGACCAGGGGAATGACAAGTTGGGCAGGAGGGCAAAGACAGCACCCAAGTTGTGTTTTAGACACATTGGCTTTAAGATGTCTGGTAGAGGGGTTAGATGCATTCCTGTTAATGTCACTGGGAGGAGAAGCCTAGGCAAGAGCTAGACATTGGAGTGTTTTTGGCATGTATAGGAGCACCTGCAAGGGATGAGATTGGAGGAAAGTGGATGGAGAGGACTGAACATGGAAACCCTGGCCACCCAATGTTAAGCTGGGAGAGAAGGAAGCAGAGTATGAAGGAACAAGCCAAGAAGGCAAACGGGATGGGTTCTGGAAGCAGAACGTGGTCATCTCTGTCAGACTCTGCCCAGCGTTAAGCAGGATACCACTGAGGAGTCGTGTGAGATGGCTTTGTGAAGGGCACGTGACTCTAAGAGCTGGAGGGGTGAAATGATGATCTTTATTTTGGCATTATCTTTAAACCCCACAAATTCTGTTATAATACTTAGCTCAACAGTCTTGATGGTGTTTGAATTCCCACAGGAATAGTGAGGGCACAGCCTTGGTGTCAGCTGCTTTCAGGAAGCCAGAGGACAGGAAGTTGAGCCCTAGTTTTGGAGTTCTGTTTTCTTTTGTGCATTGCGGTGCAGTGCAGTGCTGTGCAGGGCAGGGCAGGAGTTATCTGAGATTAGGATTTGACAAGTGAGTTGTGTGGAGGAAGTTGCTCTAAAGGAGCCACATTGTGCAAAGAGCCCATTTGACGGACTGTGAGGTGTGCAGGCAGTGAGAGCCTGAGAGGGGAGGTGGGAGCAGCAGGAGGTGGCGCTCAGGGGAGTCAAGGTCCGGGATCCAGGAATTGCTGGGGTTGATGTGGTTCAGAGAGGGTGCTTAAAATAGTACTGTAGTGAGGTGGTTGTCACCTCTGATGTGGACACTGTCCAAAAGAAGTGTCAAGGGAGCCAGTTTAGAAAGGAAAGAATAAAACGAATCTTAACCAGGTCTCACTGTATTTAACTCAATTCTTCTAAAGTATGTGAACAATAAATACAAAGATTGCCAAGATGCATTGCTGTTTTTGTACAGTTCTTGAGGTGGTGGGTATTGTGTACCCCCAGCACACGGCTCCAGTTAGGTCCCACTCTGGGTGCTCAGGAGCTTGTAGCTGCACACTGGGCAGTGGATGTCTTGGGCTGACTGTGGAAGTGTAGTTGATGTTACTTGGAGGATTGCTTCAAGAAGCAGAGAGGCTCAGGTTCGCGAAGGACTGCCTGGGTGGGTCTGAGACCTCTCAGGGACCCTTAGGGCAAGATAGGGTTGTGAGGCAAGAGAGGAGGCCCAGGTATTTTGGAGGCTCTCTCTAACCTCCTGTGGTGGGGCTCTGAGGACTTCTTGTCCTCACTTTAAGTCTAGTTAGTCCCTCTTATGAATCGTGAAGTTGGAGTAGGATTTCCCAAAATAAAGCATCAGAAGCACAGGCCATACCCTTGGTGTAGGGTCTTGCCTGAGTGGCAGCTTTCAGCTGACATCTGGTTTTTTTCATAGAGTCTCTAATGAAGGTGTTGCCCTTAGGAGTATTTCAGACAGATTTCCCCCCAGGAGAAAAGTTCCCTTTAGATTCTTGTCTTTATTTTTGACATATCTTTAGATGCTGATCTTTATTTTGGTGTAATCTTCAAATCCCACAAATTCTGTTAGTAATGCCTAGTTCAACAGTCTTGGACGTCTTTGAATCCCTGCAGAAGCCAACCCTGAGCAGCTTCTAGGCAGTTCTGCCTGGATCAGGCAGCCCTGTGCATGCTCTCCTTGCCCTCTGCTCCTCTTGACAGGGCATGTGCTGGCATTTTGCTCTGCAGTTGAACTACTGTAATCTATACACGTGTGTGTGTGTGTGTGTGTGTATCTTGGCTTTGACCCACATTGAGTCTTAATAAAAATGGTTGAGATCTAGAAACTATTTTTTAGCGGTAAAGCCCAGGAAAAGGCAGAATGTACAGGAGTAGACAGGCCACCTCCACAGTTCACTGCTGCTCCCGCTTTTCATGCTGAGCATTAGCACCAGCTGGTAATCTGAGTCCCAAAGGTAAAGGTGAATGGTACACTGATTCCCTTAAAAGACTGAATTTACTCTAGGTTTCCTTTCCTTTTTCCCTACAATATTAAGATTAGCCAAAAATATCCTCTAAGGTCTCTGAACCTAAGTACTTAGGAAGAGCCCATTCTAGGCTGTTTGTGTCGACTGTGTTCTTGGGGGACTGGTGTGATCTTGGCACCAGCTGATGCCAGAGCATGAGAAATCCAAGTGGTCCACAGTCTGCCAGAGTCCTGTGAGCATGCAGGGGTCATGAATGGTTTTTCTTTTTAAATATATTCTTGCCTTGAAAGGAAAGAAAGAAAGAAAGAGAGAGAAAAAGAAAGAGAAAGAAAGAAGCAAGTCCAGGAAATACCATTTAGTAATAATGGAAATGTGCTCATTACATAAGTTTTCTTAAACTCTCCCAATTACAGTGTTTCTATTGGAGGAGTAAGTGTATGAATACCAAGAACTGGAAATGAGGAAGAAGAAATTAGATGAGCGTTAATGACTTTATCGCAGTTTGTTTTCAGGTTTTTTCTCTCCACTGGTTTAGCTTATAGAGTTATCCTTTAGTCCGCACCTAAGTCTTTATGAAGAATGGACAGCAGAAGAGCTGTGTTATTATGTCCCTTGTAAATTAGAACACTCTGTGGATGAGAACCAGAGCAGTCACTTAAAAAATTTAAGCAGTGTTAGCACAATCTCTTTAACTAGTGTGCACAAGATTATAGTTCCATTGAAGGTGAAGGTCAGTTTGTCTAGACTGGGAAAATGAGTGCTTCGATATTATTCATTGTTTAAAATTTAGGTCTGGGTCACTGAAATACTAAAAACAACAACAAAACAACCAAGGTATAACATTTAAACCTGTTATTTATTTATTTTTTTAAAGTTTTTTGCTGAACGTGGAGCTTTGACTAACATAGCCAGCATGACCATATCAAGGTAGGGTCTGGTCTGCAGTAGACGGGTGTCTGCCCATCCCATGTCTTCACAGTTAAGGAGTTGACGTGTCTGCCCCATAACCAGACCTGCAGCTCTGGTCCTTTATACGTCCTCACCGCCCAGCTAGCTGCTCTTACCTGTCTCTTTTCCCCTCTGCAGCCTTTTGGGGCCCTCCACTTTCTCTCTGTTCTGCTTACTCTCTCCTGCTCTAGCCTAGCCCTCCCTCCTTTCTTCTGCTGCATCTGGTGGTCAGCTCTGGAGACCATCTGCGGGATCCCTTTAACCCTTTTCTAGGGCTTTGTTCAGTGTAGCCTGCCCTCCAGTTCACTCTTCCCCTGCAAGGGCTCTTGCCACGTTGTAGTGTCATGGTCTCTTTAACTCAGTAAATTAGGAACTCTGGGGCAGCTTTTGGGCCCCCTTCTTTCTGTTTGCCTAGAGCCCAGCCCAGCCCAGCCCCAACATACTGTGAGTGAGTCAGGGTGAGTGGGTGGGAGAAGTGGTGGGTCGCGTACTTTCAGGCTACAAAGATAAATGTAGTAACCGTTCGGAGAAGAGAAAAGTAAATACTGTTTTTGTTTATGCAGGTCTTAAAGTTTTGGTAGCAGAAAGCAAATGTGCAGAGCAGAGATGGAAAGCAAGTCAGAAGCGGCTGGTTCCAGAGGTGGTCCGCACTTGTGTAAAATGTGATTTATGTTCCCATTGTTAGTCTGTTGTACTGCTATCTGAAGTTCATAATTTGTGACTAACTCCTAGGAAAATAGGTGACAAAGGCCACGAGAATTTTAACTTGAAGAAGCCTCTCGCTCTCTTCTGTTCTGGTGTGACCCGTTGGTCTTCATATTCTAGACGGGTCTGTGAAGCACTAGGCACAGGCCTGGTGGAATGGACCTTTTTTTCACCCTCAGCCCCTGAATTAAACAGTCCTGTTACATTGTGCTGGTTTGAGGACTGGCTGAAGTGAGTCCCGATCGGTGACAGCTGAGCACCTTTCGCTCCTGTGTGCTCCAGCTCACTTGGTGACCCATAAGCCCAGCATCCCATTTCCCTGCAGCCACTCACATGCTGCCCACTGCAGTGTCTTGGGTGAGGGAAGTGGAGGTTTCTGAGGCTTTCCCTCTGCATATTTGTGCATTTGGGTAGGCCCCGGGCCACAGTGGAGGTCATCATCGGCCTGTTGGACTCTTAGATTAGTTAGGGAACGTCCCTTCGAAATGCTGCATTTTTCTAACATGGGAAGCTGGCCCGAGGGTGTCCAGCGAAGGCGGGGATCACAGTCTGTCTTTTCGGTGCTGTGCGTCACAGGCAGTTTCTAGCACTGCAGCCTCCTTGCGTTGTTCTGTTCCGCCAGTGTGTACTTAGACACGTTAATCTGAATTAGAAAGAGCTGATCGTACCTAATGGCTCCCCTGGGACACCGTGTTAGAACAAACAAAAACTGAAGGAGTATGCTGTGTACAGAGTAAGTAAAAATTTCTTCTAAAATTAATGTTAATTGTCTCTGGACCTTGATCATCTTTGAACCCTTAATTTTTAATTTGATACATGAAAACAATTTTGTCCCCTCTTAAAGTTACAACTTACCACATAATAAAAGTTATACTGTAATGTTGGCAGAAAGACATTTGTACAAGACCCAATTGAATTGTCTAGGGGAAGTAAGCCGTGTGTGTGTATAGTTTGTGTGGGAAGATATACACGCACATGTATATACTCATAAGTGTGTTTAAAATATATTGTAGTTTGCCTTTATTCAGATGTTCCCTGCTCTCTCTGCCTGTAGAAGTGGAGCAAATTTTCTTCAGTTAAAAACAGAAATAGAAGCGATGGTCTTGACCCATTTTACACCTGTGTATTTCAGGCTCTCAGCACACACTTGTTCATGGGCGCAGCAAGAAGAGGGAGCCACAGAGCTGGATCCATGGGGGCTGACACGTTGGGAGGAAGCTGGCAGAGCTCGTAGGGAGAGCTTTGCATCCTGCCAGATCTATATCTGCTTCAAGACAGTTCTGTTAGGAAAGTAATTGTATGCAAAACCCCAAATTTATATGAACTGAATGCTACTAAGAATGAAATAGATTCAGTGACTTTCTCTTGCTCTGTCTAGAGTGACTGAAGGAGCTGGGCAGCCTCTCAGGTCTGGGGGGCAGTCTCCACCCACGCGCCCCTGGTTCCGCTGACCTAGCGCCACCCCCAGCACACTTCTCTCTCCTCACAACAGTGACCTACCTATTTATGTATCACTGACTCCCGTGTAAGAATGTAAGCTCTGTGAGAGCAGGGCCTGTGTCCTGTCCCCTCTGTGTCCAGCACGTAGGACAGCCCCACCGTAGCCAAGACTCAATAAATGCTGTTCAACGAACTAGGTCACTAGTGTTGCGTCCTTTCTCAGTCTTCCTTTAACTACTGTCTATGTCTGCCTTGGAACATGATGACAGGTGTCATTGTGATTCGAGTAACTGACAGCCTAGAACATTTGAGGACAGAAGAGTTCCAGAGATGCTGTAAGATGCGTGTCCATGCCTCTTGGTAGCAGCACGTGTGGATGAAAGGGAAGTGGGAACTGCATCTCTGCGGTGTAGTAGCCTCACACTATTTGAGGAGAGCTAGGAAGAGACCAAGGAGTGAGCACAGGAAAGCAGAGAATGGGCAGATCTGACATTCCTTCCCATGTAGGAACTTAATAAGTGATGGCATCGAGTATAATCAAGGGGTTTTCTCAAGTGAGGGGCCACTAACAAGTATCCACAGGGCATTGGAGGTGACAGCAGTCTTGGGACATTTTTGATTCTCAGTGACTACATACACTGCCGTGGTCCTTTAAGACTAGGGATCATGGGCTAGCTGGCTAGGTTTGTGGGAGAAGTGCACTCCGATGTTCACATGGTGTTCAGACTGCCCAGAGGCAGCCGTCAGCTGTGCCGCATTGTTCAGTAGGCTGTGCATAGAAGTAACACCGTGAGTGCTTTGTTTCGGTGCCTTAGCTGCCCTTTCTGTGTTCTCTGCATGTTGGCATAGGGCAGAGAACAAGAACATTCTCGAAAACCTTTCAGTTTAGGGTTTTTTTTTCCCCCCCTCTTCAAATGAAACAAGGAAGAGCCAGGGGCTGTTGTCTCAGGTGAGTTTATTTGGAGCACTAACTTTTGAAGAATTGTCTGAAGAAATAAAACTTCCTTTCCAGGTATAGCATTATTCTGTTTGTCACATTTTTGTTCATTTCGTTGTAAACTTTGGTTATTACACAAGCAGTCGTCTAAAACCAGGACCAGGTGCCAGCTAAACCCCACTTTTATTTCACGTTGGCGAAGTGACCAACAGCCCTGCCTTGAATATGATTCAGTTCTCTCAAGGTAAAGCATGAAAAGCAAAGGCCAGATTTTTACCTATGCCAAGCAACCCCCAAACCAAAACCCTGGGCAGCAGGATGCAGTTTTTCTTAGAGATGCTGCTGAGCTCTTTTGCTTATGTAATCTTTTCCTCCTTTGGAAGTATAGGAAGTGTGGATTTTGGGAGAAGATAAAATTGCAGAAAGTGGTTAATGAAGCAGTGTTCACGAGTCCCTACTTAAGATTTCTGTAGATAAATAAACAACCAGTGGGGGATACAGATGGAAAGAAGAATTCCTCGTCACATTCAAGAAATACAAGATTGGACTTTTTACTAAAACAGAATTTTGGAACCATTCAGAGGGATGTTGTATTTTAAATAAGTTCATAGGCTTAGAGCAGCCACCCAGGACATAGTGACCACAAGTACTTTTATTTTTAGAAGAATTCCAGCACAAAAGATGAAATTGTATTTTAATTGTGCTTAATAAGGTGTACTATGATTTTGTTATCATAAATATCTACTTCTAATTTGGGGAAGAATGACTTTTCAGAGTGAAGAAGAAGCCAGTGCATCTTCCTCCTTGTGTACATGTACAAGCTCTTGTTGTATCTGGGACAAGTTGTCTGGGTGATAGTTACTGTGGCCAAAGATGGAGGAGCAGTTCATCATGCCTGCTTTTATTTTGAAATGTTCCTTTCATAAATCTGAAGATATGATTAACTTGTTGCTGTTACATATGTTGCCATTCCATGTCTGTACCTTTAAGTTTTGTGGAGCTGGATGATGTTTATGACGATGAATTTAGTTTAAAACCACTGTCAAAATTGTGTATGTACCGCTTTATCCATTTGAAATCTAGCTCTCATTCAACATTCCTACAGTTTAAATGACATGTCATAGCTTTTCAGGAGCCATTCCATGAATTAGTGCCCTCTGGTGGCATCAGAGGACATCAGACAGAGAGGGACTCTGACCCAAGAACCTTGGGGATAGCTCTTCTGAAGAGGAACTGCCTTGGAATTGGTTATTTCTGGCAGCTTTTCTTCCTGGCTGGTTTGCAGGCTCCCTGGTAACTAATTTACACCCATCTGTAATTTTATTTTTTTCTTGGGTTTGGTGCTTCTCACCTCCTACTCCACCAAACCTGGGCGCTGGAGTTGTCACAGCCAGCGGCCTCTCTCTGGTTAAGAGTGGCGCTCTGGTTGAGAGATTTTTCAGATAGGCTAGGTGAGAGGAGTGTGCCAGCTTTCAGAATTCCCAGGCAGAACTGTGAGTCCACGTTTAGATGTATTTCTTAACTAGCTTCTGCAAGGAAAGACTGGGTGTGGCCCTTCCTGGATTAAGGAAAAGGGCCCCCTGTTGGCTTCTGGGTGACTTGCAGGCATGAGCTTGTTGGTGGGTTAGACTCGGCGGCCACGTCTTTCTTCCTTTGGCATATTCTGGAGCCAGCTTCCCTGTGAGGCTTTGTGGGTCAGAGACTGTTAGTCTGGATTTTGCCATCAGGTGGAACTGGTTCTGAATCTGCCTCTACCTCTGGAAAGTGGTAGCATCCTGGGGAAGTAACACCTCCTTTTATGTGTTTCAAACCTAGAAGAAATGGCTTTGAAGATGAAAAGGTGTATGCTCAAGGTTGATCTTCTTGGATGGCCACTAAGACATGTTCGCTTCAAGGCAGGCTATACTGTTTTGGATTAAGTTCATATTTACCACAAAGTTGCAAAGATAGGTATTTCCAGAGACCTTTTGCCTTATTTGTCTGATAATCCCTGAGTATTCCTAGTAGCTTTTCCTATGCAATCTCTGCAGTAGGGTCAAATTTGGTTTAAGTGCTTCTTTAGCACTTTGCTAAGATTGAAGTCCCGGAATTCTGTAGACCTGGCCCTTGCCCCAAGCCATCTTTTGACTTTCCATGTCTGTGACCATTTGACATTAAAAACCCTTTCTGTGGGTCCCTGCATCTTAACATCTAGGTACTTTCCCTGTTGGTACAGTTGGCAGGCTGTGTGGCCTAAGGGGAGATGGCACTGTGTGGTGGCAGTATTACCCCTCTGCATCTTCAGTCTCACGGCTGCTCTTCATAATTAGATGAAGGCATGGCTGTCTCCAAAAGGAATAGATGACCCCTGAACAGACCTTATCTTTGGGAAGGTAAAAACTCAAACCCCTCTTCTAACGAGCATCCCAGTTCAAAGTGCACCCACTAGTTCTGGTGTATATATGATCCATATATGTGCTACATGGGGAGATGGTTGCAAGTCCTGCTTTGTGTATTTGTCTACTATGGCTGTCGAAGGGAGTGACATCATACTGCTCATTAGGTTTCTCGACTGAGGAGAGAGCACTGTCTCCTTTTCATGAGCCAGGTGAAGCAAGAAGATCGAGTTGACCTGGTTGGGGCCACAGAGGTAGAGCTGAGAATGAGTGTCCCTGGGCCTTTCGGTACACAGCACCTTCATCTCACGGCTTCCCACAATATTTCTGCAGCTGTTAGCCTTTTAAAAAAACTGCTTTTCCTTGACATCAATGAAAGTATCCTGGTGATCTCGTGCCAAGTAGTGCCTGCAAGTCTCCCAGAAGCCAACAGGGGGCCCTCTTCCTTAGTTCAGGAAGGGCCACACCCAGTCTTTCCTTGCAGACCCTCGTTAAGAAATGCATCTAAACGTGGACTCACAGTTCTGCCTGGGAAATCTGAAAGCTGGCATGTACTTATCCTAGTGATCTCGTGCCATTAATAGGCATGCTGTAGTACCTAGAGGTGATTTACACAGTCCGCTTCAGTCTCCGTGTTGACTGGCCACTACGGAATCAATGTTGTTGGGCCTGAGTTAGCACAATCCTGCTGTCAGTGACTTCAGAGGAAACCCTGGGTCATGCAGCTGTGGCTCATCTTGTGCTCTGAGCTGGTGACAACATCAGTATCACCACAGGCTCTGGGATAACAGACTTCTGTGAAGCTGTAGCTTGTCTGTGATCTTTGGATTGTTTGCTGTGCTGGAGATAAACCTTGACAATAGAGACACAAGTGACATAATTTTTAAGAGCCACTGAGGTATTTGAATGAGAAGATGTCGTTTGGAAGGGTGATGAATGGGCCAGTTCTTGAGAAGCTAGCAGAACATTTTACTGAAACATTAGGATCCAGGCAGAAAATGGCAATGCACTGTCCAAGGAAATGTTTGCAAATGTGGAGGTGGCTGTGCTCCCAGATCAAATCTCACCCCTGTTCCTGTGGAATGAATGTTTTGTTGTCATGTGCCTTGGTCCGCCTGGCATTGCATTAAGTGTCCATTTTTCAGAACATTTGAGTTGGGAGGAGCCCATGATGATGGTTGTAATGGGTACCAGATCACAACATCTCATTCACTACTTCGTGAGTTTAGTGGATGGGTTCTGCTGTTGCTTCTCTGCTTTGCTTTTTTGAGGCCAGGCTCACAATTGCTGTGTAACAAAGGACCTTCAGCTCCCCATCCTCTTCTGTCTCCTAAGTGCCGAGGTGACAGGTGTGCACTGTCATTCCTTGCTCCATTGCTTTTCTTTGTAGTCAGTACAGGTGGGTTCCACAAAGCCAAAGTTAAATGTATAGATGTTGATACGTGTTGATCCTTGAAAGTTCTAATGGCCCCGCTAAAGAGGCTGAGGAAGTGTCTTGATTGTTGTCCGTTGTAGCTTGCCACTCACAGAATTCCAGAGACCTGTCCAGCGTAAATCCCCGTGGAGTGTCTCCAAGTTCTAGGGCATGTCCTACAAATCTTTGTTGGTTGTCTTACTGGAACTTACCAGCTGTAGTTAGTGCTTTTGGGAAGTTACAAAACTCGCAGGGTATTCTTTCTGGAGTGAGGCGTGGGTAAACTTTGAACTCTGCAAACCTGTCAGCAACCACAGTCTCAGGCTGGCAGAATCTGTTTGAAGATGTAACATTGCATGCACCCCTGGGGGCGCTATCCACGACAGTGGCCTGCGTTCCTCCAGGGGATGTGTGGGACTGGCCTTGGTGCTTGGCTCCCTTTACATGGTGGCCTCCCCGTCCATCATTTGAGAGACTCAACATCTTCTTTCAGTGTTAGACTCACTCATCCACAGTGTCAGTTGGAGAACTAGATGGCTGTGTGTTTCCTGTAGCCTGCTGGCCATAACTGTAAAAGGGTAGGATTTTGTTTGCGTCATTTACCACATCATGTGGTTGTATAAAGGACCCAAGCCAACCAGCCTGCTCCCACATTTCCTAACTCTGTTTTCCTGATAGTTACTTAAAATAGGAATTTCTTTCAGCCTCCAACAGGCACTTCTTAGCATCTCTTCTCACCACACAGATTGGTACTCAAAACCAATGCAGACTTCAGTATTGAGCTGCAGGGTGTCTTGTGGCAAAGACAATGAGGTAAACAGCTGGGTTGACTGCTCATTTGAGCTGACATAGGCCTTAAAGTAGACTTTAAGTTTGAAGTTCAGTTTGGAGAACCAGCCATTCACCGTTCAAGCAAAGTTGCTGGGAAGTTTGTTTTAAAGATGCAAGCACCCTCTATTTCTGTGAACCCAGTAAAAATAGCATGGTATAAAATTTAATTATGCTGTACTGAATATTTCATGTGGAATTAAGGGGCAAAAGCTGCTTTTTAAAAGCATTAGGTTTGGGAGGAAGAAAGGCATTGTAGGTTCTTTGGGAGATACAATAATTAAATGATTTGTTCAAATGTATTTTCCCCCTTTTTGAGGAACTGAAAGAAACCCAGCCTTCCTCCCTAAACTGACTCCCTCTTCAGTGCTGTGCTGCTCGGCAGTCAGCACGCCTGCTGCCCTGGTGCCGATGCCAGGACTGCTTTCTGTCGAATGTAAAATAGTTTGTTTTTAATCCTCTGGTTTTGACATTTAAGTGTTTGACTCGCTTTGGTTTCTGCTGAACCTGTAAAAAATCCGAGAACAGTTTGAATGAAGTGAAAGCACCCCTGGACTAGCTGTTTGAGACATTCAGGATTAAGGAATGCTAAATGGGGTTCCCTTTTAAAAATAGAAATGGCTGCTTTCATTTGCATAATTACTGCTCACTAGCACCACATTTTAAACAGTGACAAACTCTGGTAGAGAAAGTACCTGCTTTAGAAAGCCTGGTGACAGCCAAGCTGCCCTTGAGCGCTCCTGTGCTCTTCTGTGCACTGCCTGGTGCCCAGGCTCTTCAGAGGGAGGAAGGCCGCAGGAGAGGGAGTGGCTCAGGCAGCCTTCTGGTGGGCAGGGATTGTCATCCATGGTTAGAAGTATGGGCACCCAAGTCTGCCTTGCAGTTCTCCATAGGAACAGTATTCTGTGGCCACTGGTAAAAGCTGGTTGCACAGGCCTGAAGTCAGTGTTGGTGAAAATGTAGAGTAGGCAGGGCTGGGCCAGGTGCCATCACAGGGGAGGCCGAGGCAGGAAGAGTATGGTTTGAAAGCCAGCCTAGGCTGCGTATACCTGTCTCAGAAGATAGTACTCACACAAGTTATCCTTGAAGCCAGAAGCTCTGAAACACCCCGATTCTGACTTTCCCATCCCAAACAGCTGATCCATTCATCGTGAGTGCTTTTATTTCCTTCTAAGATGGATCAGACTCTCCACATCACCCTGACTCCCTGCCTCCTTCCCTTCTGTGGACAACTGCCCGCCTTTCCTGGTTGGACTCTGCCTGGCTTTGCTTTCCGTGCAGCAGGCACAGCACTGGAAACTGAGTGGGGTTGCTGCCTTTGGAGGGCATTCCGCCGGGCTTGTCATTCGTCTTCCGCGCTTTGCCCTTCCACTGCGCGTACCTGGAATACAGGGTTAACACATGATTCTGTTTGGCATTCCCTGTCTTGACTACCTAGAATGGCCTCTTAAGCTCTTGCTGTTTTAGAGTGCATCCCAGTATTGTATCTGTGAGCCCCTCCTGATGATCCAGTCACTTAGAGTTCGTCACTCACGTGGCCAGTTCTGTGGCCAGCATTTTTACTTTTAAAAGATATCCATTTTGGTCCCTGTCTTCTTCCCACCACGCCAGGTCTCTTGGGACAGAGTCCTTGTCTGTCCCCTCAGCTGCATTCCCAGCACTCAGTACCTTGAGTGCACAAGCAGGCATTGGAAGATAAGGGAGAGAAACTGATGTGGGAGGAGATCCTCACCTGGTACAGCTAGCTCCTCACAGGGGATCTTCAGGTCCTTGGGTGTGTTTGGGGGTTAATGCTGTAAACTTTGTCTATTTTAGAATTCAAATTTTGAGCACAGCGACTGTGCTTGAACAGAATCGGCCATTCTGTAATGAGGCAGAGAACATCTTGGGTTGTTGGTCCATGGTATGGCCTCGCTCGGTGGTTGGCTTCCTTGCTGCGGCCAGCGAGCTAGCACTACATCTTTACAGGAGACCACCCCTGAACTTAGCTTGAGAGGCAGATGACATTTTCTGTGGCAGCTTTCTGATGAATGTGATGGGGACATTGTCCAAGTTTAGCAGTTATTCTGTGACCAGGAAAACATCTGTTGAGACGCAGGTGTTATGCAGAAAGTTCAGCTCTGGAAAGTAGTATTCAGCCTCCTCGGTTTCCCTCCTGGATTTGGGGAAGAAAATATGGAAGGCTTTACTGCTTAAAAATAAGTTTTGAGGGTGCTCAGAAGTAGCTGGTTGAACCCTTGACATGCATCTTCCTTAGGGAAGAGAAAACTACATTTCCACCTCGCTGAGTCTCATCTGTTCTGTCACTCTAAGCTGCCTGTGGAAGTGCTGGTCATGAACAGGCTAGTTGGGGACTGGGTTGTAGAACTCAGGAGACCTATCTGCAAAGCAAAAGTTCCAACTTTATGACTTTGCATCATTGTAGTGGTTGGAGTATACAAATGGAAGCTGACTTCTCAGTTAATTTATAAAGAAATGGCCTTTAACTGAGTCAGGAATTAAGCCCTGGAGCAGGACTTGAGTTGCTTTTGTTGGAACATCAAGTTATTAGACTAGGTTTGAGAAGATTCTCCTGTTTCACTGGAACCTAATGTCATGCAAAGACACCTTACCTGCCTGGTGATGGAACTGCCTAGCTGGGAACCAGGTTGGACTTAGGAACAAACATGGTGGGCATATGCTGTCACAAAGCAGCTGGCGTGTTCCAAGTCACCCCATGCGATGGGCAGGTGGCTGGACAAAGCTCTTGACTAATGTCTGAAGGGTGCTGGGTGAGCTGATGTGTCCAAGATCGGTTGGGGTCAGCGTTGTGTCCCAGTTACTTTGTGCAAACGGTGAACCTGTCTTACCTGGGAAGCTGTCCATTGCATGCCATCAAATAGTATCATTTCTGACTCTGTCCCTTGGTTGATGGCGTTTGAAGTTAACACGGTTTAGTCAACAGGTTGCTCTAAACATATTTCTCTATAGACCTGGCTGCTAGTGGCCAGTAATCCTGGTACTAAAGGCCATTTGACCATCCAATATCAAATGATTACTAGCATTTAGTTAAGTCAATGGTATATTTAACACTGACACTAATTTTAAATGTTTGAAAACTACCACTCGAAGTCTTCTAAGGAGCCCGAGGAAGTGAGACCGACGCTTCTGGCCATCCTGGTCGGGTCTGTTGGCCAGGGGACGGCTCCCACTCACGGTGAGTGGGAACACTTCAAGTTTCCTATCCTTAAAAGAGCCAAAAAATATATTTTTTTGCTCACAAAAGGTTCCATTTATTTTCTTTCCCTTTTTTGGGGGTGGGTGTCTTTTTGAGACAGGACCTTCCTGTAGCGTCAGCTGGCCTGGAACTTGCTATATAGACCAGGTTGGCCTTGAACTCAGAGATCTGCCTGCCTCTGCCTCCTGAGTGCTGGGATTAGAGGTATATGTCATCACACCTGGCTTCATTTTCTTTTCTCTTTACTTTTTTCATGGCTAAGATGTTTGTAGAAGTTTCTGGCTAGCTACTAACCTGTAAATCTCTCCCTGCCTCCTTAAACTGCTGTGATTGGAATTATTTGAAAAGGAAACAAAACAGATACTCCAAAATCTGACATTGTCACCTCAGGAAAGTGGAGATTCCAGAGGCTTGATTGCCAAACAATTTATGTTGTTTTAGTATTATGATTGGCCGACAGTGTTTTCCAAAGGTGGTTGAGGAGCGTGAATAAATATCTGTTAAAATTGTAGTGTGGGGACTGGACAAATGACTCAATGTTTAAGAGCACTGGCTGCTATTATAGAGGACCTGGATTTGGTTCCCAGCACCCATGTAGTAGATAAAAAGCATCTGTAACTCAGGTTCGAGGGGATCCAGTGCCCTCCAGGAACATTGCACACAAATGGTTCACTTATATACATGTAAGCAAAGCTCTCATATAAAATTAATGCAAAAGCTTAAATTGTAGTGTGCCCTGATTTAGAGAAGACTAATCATCATGTTTATTTCCCAGAATCCATCTGTGGTCCATTCCTCAGGCTCACTGGTAATGCATCGTCTCCTGGGCAGGCAGAGAGGTTGACGTTCACGGGGGTTATGGGGAGGTGGAGCTGGAGTGAGCTGGCCTCTCCAGACGGTGCTGATGGGTTCCAGAGGCTGTTCAGTAAAAAGTACTAGGAAGGGATTTTCCTGAACTGTATCCCAGTGGAATGTCCTTTGTTTTCAGTGACTTAACTTGACTGACTGGATGAGCCAGGTTCCTAGAAGGCCTCATGGTTTCTCATCATGTAGTAGACTTCCCCACAGGCTCCTGGTTGATGTGAAGTCCTGGCCTATCTTGTTCAAAGTGTCATTGTTTAACACAGAAGTGGATGATGCCCCAGCACCAAGGTTGCTCAGAATCATGCTCTTCCTTTGTATGCCCTTGTGCCCGTGCACACAGGCGCACATGAATCTGAAGGGAAACGCAGGTGCATGTCTAGGGTGTCTGGGGCCACCTGTACCATAGACTCATATCTTTAGGGTCTTTGAGGTCACCTGCACCCTAGACTCTGCCCTCTAGATCTCTGAGGTCATATGTATCTTGGACTCTGCTCCAGTGTGTGGACCTTTTCCACCTTTGGCAGCTCTGCATCATGTGGGTGTGTGCCCAGCCTGCTTATCCACCTTGGATGAGTGTGGATGATAAACAACCACCACGGCCCCATGCTAGCTGAGAGGCCCACTCCAGCCAGCATGTGTGGGGCTGTAGTGTTTCCTGATGGATGGGACCTATTCTGGGAAGCAGCTTACTGTCTCACGTGAAAAGGCTTTCTAAAATAAATGACTGCTTTCTTAATATTTTGAATCATTTTCTTCAGCACATGTTTTGTTACTGTGGTTTGAAAGCTTGCCAAATATATGCCTTTGCACAACTCCCTGCAGGGCTGGATATACAATCAGAGCAAACAGTGATTTAAGGTTGAGCGTAATTGGGAACTCAGCAGTCACTTGCATTGTGTTTGATAGAATGGCAGTGGAGTGCTTGAGACTTACTCTGTTAAAAGGGCTGTGTGTGTGTGTGTGTGTGTGTGTGTGTGTGTGTGTGACAGGCACACACAGATAGAGGTCCAATGCTTTATAATAAAGAAGTTGGTGTCCAAGACCACTAGGCAAAAGCACAAGCATGGTAAATACTTTGACTTGTGATGGAAGCAGTAATTAACTTTAAACAAGTCCTTGCCGTTGATATCACAGATTCAACCGAGGACCTTAGTCAAATTATGTAGACTGCAAGATGGGGAAAAAATGAAAACCCAGCAACAGGGTTGAAGAGATAAACCTTAACCCACCCAGCCTTTGATCTGACGATCTGTTTCACTGTTTCTGTGGATGGCTGTAGTGGAGCCAGAAACTTGGTAAGCTTGGTTTGACCTCTTGTTAAACAAGGACCCTTGTTTTTTGCATTTCGAATGCTGCTGGGTTTTTGGTGTTAGTTAGTTCATTACCTGTAATTGAGACTTTTATGTGTTTGTGTTGGTGGGAAAAATGTTAGCCTCACTACTTAAGACTCTTTTAAAAAGATGAAATTGACAGCTTTTTGGAAAGTCAGGTATGAACCTCCAAGTTTGTTTACCGGCTCAGAGAGCATCCCAGGAGTGTAGAGTGTGTGTGGGCAGAGGGTGAGGAGGCGCCGTTAACTCCCGCCATCTTGCTGCCTGTGCCAGTGGACTCCGGGCTTGCTCTCAGCCAGGCACTGCACCTAAACTGAGGAGTGGTGCAGGGCTACAGCTTCCCATCACCTTCTACAGAAGAGTCCTTTAGAAGAGGGAGAACTCTATAATCAGACTTTCACCGTCTTAGGCAATTAGAGTGAATGTTCTTAAGTTTTAAAAAATTCTGTATACTTCCCAAGCATTGAAAACCACCTGTTGTTTGGAGTGTCAGGCAATTGACATAGCTCCAGAATTTAGTCTTTATTTGCAAAAATCATGATTATGAAAAACCCTTTGTAGTTTATTGGAACAAACAAGCAAAAACCCCGCTTGTGTGAATATGCGAGTTCCACAAGATTGTGAGAGATGAAATCAACAGTGCTCCCATGTTCCCAGTAAACAACAGGAAGATGAAGATCTAGAGTCAGAATAGTTTATCATTGATCCAAAAGCATCAAATACTGTTGATGGAGAAGCTGCAAGATCTCTGCACTGGAAATTGCAAACCGTCTCTGAGGGAACTTAGAGATCTATGAGTGGAGAGGTATGGGCTCAATACTGTTAAGATACTTGTCTGCCTTACATTGCTTTATGAATTCAGTGCCATTCTTGTCAAAATTTAAACAGCTGATGGTGAAGTTTATATGGAAATGCAAAGGACCTAGAAAAATCAAATCAATTTTGGAAAAAAAATAAAGCTAGAAGATTGCACTTGCCTGATTTCCAGTCTTCCTATAACGCCACAGTGATTGAGACAGTGTGGTATTGCATAGATGTGGAGATCAATGGGACAGAATTGAGAGTCCAGAAATAGACCCGGTCAATTGATCTTTGATAAAGGTGCAAAGGCAATTCAATGGGGAGAGTCATCAACAAATCGTGATGAGACAGCTGGACATCCGTATGTGAAAAGAGAAAGGAGCTTGGTCTACACTGCAGGCTGTATGCATAGTTTCTCAAGGTGTGTTGTAGTCATAAATTTATATTCTAAAATTGGGAAGAAACTTTGAAAACAGGAGAAAGTTTGTGTGACTTGGGTTAGGCAGGGACTTGTTGATCTGGCACCAGAACAATCCATATGAAGTGGACATCAGATGTCATAGAAATGAAAAAGTCTGTTCTTTAAGAGACACTGTAGGGTCACGAAGAGCCAGGACACAGGCTGAGGAGCCTATGCGAAGCGAGGGGCTACCAGAGGACTTTCCCCTCGAGAAGCAGAACTCAGACCTCAGTGAGAAGAAAACCTGGCTTACAAAAGGAGGTTTGAACAGACATTTCACGATGCCTGGAGAGCAGCTAAGCACAGGAAAGGTATGCACCTAACTTGGTCGTCGGGAATTAAAAGCTACAGCGAGATACCAGTACGCACTAACCTGACTTCAAACCAAAACAAAAACGCTTGCCACCTCTCAGTGCTGCTGTGCCTGCAGGGCACCTGAAGCCAGTGGCTTGTAAGGATGAATGCACACTATGGCACCTTGAAACCGAGCCTAGTGTTCTCTCTGTCTACACGTTAAGAAAATCTAATAAACGAGTGTTTACAATACGACCCAGCAGTCCCAATCCAAGGCTCTTACCTTAGTGCGAAGCCATGCTGAAGTGAGTCTCTTCATGTTGTGATTCTCAGTCTCCAGACCCCAAAGCACCCACGTGTCACTCAACCAGAGAATGAATGGACAGCTTCATTGAAATACTACTCAGTAATGAAAAGGAACAGATTGGTACAACACAGATGTGTCTCACACTTAGAGAAAAGAAACTAGAACCAAAGACGATTTCTGTGATGTTCTGGAAAGGAAAACTATGGAAAGGAAGCAGGTTGTGTGGCTGTGGGTTGTGAGTTCATTACTAAAGGACAAAGTTCCTTTGAGATGATGGAAATCTTCTGTATCTTGAGTGGCTGTGGGTAGATTTGTGTGCTTGTTTAGAATGTGTGGCTGTGAACAATTGGGACAGAGCTTTGCAAAAGAAGATCTGCATGTGGTCAGTGGACCTGTTGAAGATGGTGTGTGACACCATTCGTCAGGGAGGTTCAGATGGAAGGCACAGTGGGCATCATCTAAAGTGACAGAGACTGCAGAGTGCTGGTGGGGCTGTGGAACAACTGCCTCTCATCTGTTGCTGCCCAGTGGATGAAGAAGTGTAGCTCGGGACAAGAGAGATGGCTCAGTGGTTAAGGACACTTGCTGCTTTTACAGAGAACCGAATTCAGTTCCCAGTAGCCAGATAAGGTAGCTCAAAACTTCCTGTAATTCTAGCTCTTGGGGGATCTGACACCTTATTTTGGCCTCTTTAGGCATCTGCACGAATGTTATATGTACCGCAAATGTTTCGAAAAGATTTGAAAGTTTTATGTGTATGAATGTATTGCCTGCATATATGTAAGTGCACCTGTGCCATGCATTATCCACAGAGGTCAGAAGAGGGTGTCAGATCCTCTGGAACTGGAATTTCAGATGGTTGTTAGCTACCATATGGGTGCTGGGAGCCAAACCTGGGTCCTTTGCAAGAATAGCCAGTGCTGTCAACCACTGAGCCATCTTTCCATCCCTAAAAACAAAATTTAAAAATATTTAAAAAGAAGTGCAGGGGGCTGGAGAGGTGACTCAGTGGTTAAGAGTAATACTGCTCTTCCTGAGGACCTGAGTTCAGTTCCCAGCACCTACATCAGACAGCTCACTACTGCCTATAATTCCAGCTCCAGGCAGGGACAGTATCCACTGTCCTAGACTCTGTAGGTACCTTTCCCAGGTACACACACACACACACACACACACACGCACACACACACACAATCTTAAAAAGTTCAGCCTTGTTGAGGAATGGTTTGATATTATTTTTGCCTGAAATTAAATGTACATCTACACTGTGACCCATCAGTTCAACCATTGAGCACTTACTGTAGAGAAATGAATATATAGATTCCCCACAGAACATGGACAACGATGTTTATATGGAGCCGCAAACTGAGGCTAACTCAAATATCCATCACTGTACAAATGACCGAAACTATGACAGTGAAATACTACAGAGCGATAACTAATGAATTCAAACACCCCAGAGATGGAGCTGAAAACTGGGGAGCACATATGCTATGAGCACATCTTAAATCCAAGAGCCAGGGAAACCAGGCTGTGGTGACTGGAGGGTGGGAGAAAGGGAGGGAGGCACCGGCTTCCTGTCCCTGTGCCCGTCCCATCCGAGCAGTGACTGCGTGGTGTGATAGTCCTTAAAACTCACTGACCAAGTTTAGACCTGGGCTTCTCACTGTTAATTATACCCTATGAAACCTATTGGTAGCTAACTTTGTACTGAATTTTATTGAGTTCCAAGTTCCTTTAGCCATCTGCTTTCTTGGCCTCTGTTACGTTCATGTATGGAGCCTGAGTTTGTGCATGTCTCGGTGTTCCCCCATATTGTGCTGGACCAGCTTCTGATTGAGTCAATGGACAAGACTCAAAATGCCAGGACATCAGAGGACTCAGAAGTATCCCACGACCCTGAGTACTCAAGAACCTGTCTGTGTTTGCTGGTTTGCCATTTGGATAACTTCAGTGTTGGGAAGAATGTGAAGACAGCCCAGAGCAAGCCCTTCTCGAAGCCAAGGCCGCTGCAGTTCAGTGTGGGGAGTGGGAAGGGCTGGGAGCACAGAGCTGTGGTGTGGGTGGGGTTGGAGATAGCCCCTTGCCCCAGTCTTTAAACCACTGCCCTTGTTTTGCTCTGTCTTTTGCATTCCCTAAGGGTACTGTTATCTGTCATTTGTAGACAACTCCCAAATTATCTGCAGTTTATCCCTCTCTGAGTTCAAACTGTGTATCCCATATCAGCACATACTGACTGTTGCTCGTGCTCCCTCTGCTCACGATGAGCTGCTTTCTCAATCCTTTTGAAGTTTTTCTCAAATGTTCTGCTGCCATTTCTCTCTGTGTGTTCCTCCCCATCCTCTCCCTAAGCATGAAAGAAAGACATCTGCTTCCCTGCCCCACTGGATGGAAACTTCATTGGAGGAGTCACTGGATTTTACCGTGTAGCCCAGGCTGGCCTCATGGTTCACTGTTTTCTGCTGCCTCAGCTCCAAGGGCCCCTGGCTCCTCCGTGAGCTCTTAGTGACTAGATCTGTGATCTGTGCTCAGCCTCAACCTTCCTGGCATGTCTGTAGGGGGTTGACTGGCCTTTTCTGGAAGGAATCTCTTTGTCTCCGCAGTTCAGGGCCCTATTCTCCTACCTCAGTCCCTGCGCAAGGTTGCTGCTGCACAGCCTCACATTTTGGCCTTTCTCTCCCCGAGAGCTCACTGGACTGTCTTCCCTGTGGGCAGGGTAAACTTCTGTTTTATCTGTGGGTGACACTTGCCTCTTTATCCTCAGGTCCTGTCTCTCCTTTGCATATCTCATATTTAAACTTCCAAAGCTAGGCTCGCCAGCCACAGGCTCAGGGCTCACCTCTGCTGGCACTTACGCCTTCTTCGGGCAGGTCACTTGGGATCGTAGTCTAGTGAGCATTGTGCTGTGTCTTCGTCAACCCCCGCCCAAGCTTCCCCAGATGATTCCCGGGTCTGCCTGTCACTCCTTTGTGTGAACGCCACTTCTTCCTCAGTTGCCCCACACTGCAGGATGAAGCTTTGGCTCCTTAGAGAGGCAGCAGAGCCCCCTTTCGCTCTGTGCCCTGTCCCCTCTCCTTCTGGTAAGGGAGCACATGCATCTCCCCCGGCAGAGCAAATCACTCTTGCTTTGAGTCTGTGCGATGCTTTGCATCCTCATGAGCTATGCCTGTGTCTGTCTGTGCTTGTGACTCCCCGGGGATGGTACGCGCATCTCTCACTTGCATCTTCTGGGGCCAGACACAGCCTCATACCCGCACTTGTTATTGGTTTGCTGATATGCATTGCCGCTGCCATGTAGGCTGGCAGTGCTGCCACATCCTCCGCTTTGGGTTTCTCCTGTCCTGTGCCTGAGTCTCATGCAAACCTGATGTTTCCAAGGGATTGCCCAGCTGGCCAGCCTGTGGGAATGGCCGGGCGCTGGCTACAGGAGCTCAGTGCCTGCCTGCAACTGTAAGCCTCTGGGTTGCCCAGGATCGCCTTTGAGAAGCCAGAAAGGGTCTTGGCGTTCCCATGTGGTGAGAAAACCCTCTTTCCTGTCAGCTCCTAGGAATCCTGGAAATCGTGCTTCCCAAGATGGTCCTCTCGGCAAAGAAGGGCGAAGAAAAATGGAGACAGCGCCCGCTGAGGGCCTCGGGGACAGAACCAGCCTCTGCTTCAGCTGCTGATGCTGGTTGGAGGGCAAAAGTGGTTCTGTCCTGTGTGGCCCTCAGTTCTCTGGCAGGGTGGTGGGCAGACTCCCTCCTCCAGTCTTAGTAGTGAGAGAAGAGGCCGTATTCTAGATGGCTCTATCCCACTGCTACAGCAAGTGAAGGTGACAGCAAATGTGCCAGGAGCCTTGGCCACGGGAGCCCTGAAGCTGGCCTTTCTTAATGGATACCTTTAATACTCACTGTTTATGCAGAAGATTGTTTCGGAGGCAGATCAGAGCAGCAGAGTTTGGAAGTTGGCTCTGAAACGCATGCCTTCCTTCCCTACTCTGTGGCTGTTACTTGAATGTGTTTTTTATTTAATTTTCCCTCCCCTCACTTTTGAGTGCAGCAGTCTTTTCCCCTGAAGGGGGTGAGGGAGGAAGGTGCTAAATGAGATAGTCTCACGCAGTTATTATTTGCCTGGGGCCAGGTAGAGTTTCTTGAGTAAATCAAAATATGCATTTTTAGGTAAGTTTCAAACCTTGCTGCCTGAACCCCGTGGGCAACTAAGGAGTGGCGCTGACCCACAAGCTGCTGCCATGTGTTCCGTGACAAGCGGTTGGTTCTCTTGGGGACCTCAGGATACGAAAAGGAAAGTGAAATCCATCTTCTAGGTAGCCATTGCTTCAGGTCTCAGTCTGCGAATATTTATGTTTTCACTGTTCTAATTGCTTTTCATTTTGTTTGCTTTTTAAAAACCGGGTGTGTGGTTTCCACTGTGCCCTTGAGTTGGTGCAACACTGAGAGTCACAGGACGTCCTGGAGCCAGTAGCCGTGTCAACACTTGCTGTCTGCTGAGTCGCCAGACATCTGGGCTCTGGGATGGATGGTGGGACACCAGTCCCTGACCTCGGGGAACTCTGCTGTAAGAGAACAGTACCAGTGAATTTGCGGCCTCAGCAGTTGCCCTCCTCAGTGCCCCTCTCTTGCCCCACAAGTTCCTACATATCTGGGAGGGGAGAGGCTGAGTTGCTGCAGTTTGAGGCGGGGATTCTTCTGAGTTGGGTGCTCCGTGGGTGAGTTTCAAACACAGGCAGCCGAGAGCTCTTGGCTTCATTCATCCAGACTGTTCGGCTCTGTGACCTTCAGTGAGTCAGGGTATCCAGTGGGGCTGCATGTGACTCCTGCCTGGCAGAGCTTGCTGTCCCTTGGGCTGATAGTCCCTTCCTGGTGGATATGGAGGACTCTGAGGTGAGCAGAAGGTGCTGGGCCAGCCTGCCTGGGGACTAAGAGCAGCCGCACCACGACTGTCCCCAGCACAGGCCTTGGGTGACCTTGACGGGCCCTTCTTGTTCAGTCCTGCTCTAGCTGCACTGGGAAGCCAGAGTGGTCCTCAAACCTAGTTCAGGTCACGTTGCTCTGCAGTCAGCCCTGGGTTTCTGTCACCCGAGTGCCCTGCTGGTCCCAGTGGCCAGGCTTGTGGCCCCCCCTGCCCTCATGTCTCCTCTTTTCCTTGCTTCCTGGATCATAGTGGTTACTTTCTCTCCTCAGTCACCTAAGCAAGTTGCCATTCCCATGCCTTGGCCCTAGTGTTCTTTCTTCTCTCGATCAGCTCTGCTCAGGTCCCCTTCCCTTGTCTTCCTTTCTGAAGACCTTGTCTTTCTCTGTCCAGTTTTCAAGGAGGTGCTTCCTGCCTCGGATTTCTCCTCCTACAGGATGCTGAGCTGCACCAGGAAGGGGCTTCTGTGTCCTGTCACCCCGTGGTGCTGGGTGAGTGCTCAGTCTCCACACCTCAGCAGCCAGCCTTGCACTGGGAGCACCCCTCACTGAAGATGCCTCAGACACTGAGCTTGCTTTCTTCAGGAGACGTTTTCAGGTGCAGGCTCTGTTCAGTTTGATGTACAAACCCTCATCACTCTATATTCCTGGGGTGGATGCTATGTTTAAAAAATACTTGGGCTCAACTTGGGTAGATCCTTGGTGTATGGGGTGTGACTTTAGCCTGGAGAGGGGTTCAGACAGTTGGGAATCTGCCTCTGTGCAGCCCCCTTGCTGCAGCCGGGGTTTGGAGGACAGTCGGCTACGCCTTGAGGATACACAGTTCTCCACCAGGAGTTTTTATTGACAGGTAAGTACAATATTAATTTAGCCAGATTCTGGCATCTTCAGAATCACACATGAGTATTGAGGAATCCTTGCTGAAACAGCTCGATCAATTTAAATCTAATTAAAAGGCATCAGATCAAAGAGAAACATGGTAAATAAAGTACTATAATAACCACAGCACCTTGACTGTTCTGCACCTCATCTTTCCTTTGGTTTGCACTGGAGACAGGTGGATTAAGCAGTGTCACCTCATAGTCTCTTACTTCTCAGGAAAATAAGGATTTCCTGGCCTCTGAGAGCAGACTCAATTTATCTGTCTGTTTTGGTCATCTGAAGTGGGCTGGCTGGTTCTCGGGACTTGTAATAATTTAGATGAAAGAGTGCACAAAATAAAGTGAGCTATACTCTGTCGTGTTTAGATAGGGTATACCTGAATCAACTCAAAATATACATGAAGAGTTAGTTTTGTCCTCCTACCCAGCTGTATTTTGAAAAGAAACCTATAGCATGTCATTCTAGGCAAATTTGTTTCATTCTCAAAACACCCCTGAAATGATGCATGGCTGGCTGCTGGGACTGTCTGGAAGTAGGTGTCCTCTGGAGATGTCCATCTCAGGCCCCTGGACCTGGGCATTATCCAGCAGTTACTGGGGTCCCTGTGGAGATCCTGAGGGCTTTGAGGCAGACCTAGGTAGGTAGGCACAGCTTGGGACAGAGCAGAAGCCAAAGTCTGGGGTGTGGGACATGGAGCAGCCTGTTGGGTACAAAAGCTCTAGTCTCTGAGGAGCTGGTGTGGCTGGGCCCTTGCTTGGCAGGTTTTTGTTACTGTTTATGGGTTTCAAACTCAGGGCCCTGCACATGCTACCACTGGCCTGTCAGTTTGCAGTGCTAGTCTAATTGGAACTCTTGTGGTGGGGGAGGCACAGGAGATAACCTCAGTACAGGGGAGGGTGTGGCATACTCTGCCACAGCCTTGGGCTGATTGTGTGTTTGACCTAGTAATATCTATGTGCAAATCACATCGTCCTCCTGCATGAACTTTCCAGGTCTCCCTGTTTCAGACTGAGCTGTAAGGAAGGGAGGGAGTGGCTTCCGGAGAGCCCTCCCTGGAGTATTAACCAAAGCCCAGGAGACCTCCTCCAGGTACTCTGGCTTCCTCTGAGTGAGATCTGTAGCTCAGCCTGTGGAACTCCAGAGCAGCCCCCCTTGGCAGGTTCCCAGTTCCCGGAAGTCAGCTGGCCTGGCTCACAGTGTACACTCAGGGAACACAAAGCCATGCTTGTGAACCTTGGCCTTTGTCTGGACACTGGCTGGTTTTGGCTTCAGCAAGGCCCTTGCCTCACTCCTGGAGTTGGTGTGTGGAGGCAGAGCTGCGCGTAGGGGCCTGGTGGCTGCTCAGTGGTTCGGGGGCATAGTCTACCTTCTGCCAGGACATAATTACAGTTCCCCGTCCAGATGAGCCCAGCGGTGCCCTGGGTAGAAGGAAGAACCTATGCAACTATAATGTAACTGTTTCATCTGCACGGAGTGGGACCATTACTGTCTTGAAACAAAGTAGCTGTGATAACCCAAAGGAGACCCTCAGGAGATCAACCCTCCCCCACCCCCACGTTCCACTGTGTAAGAGACAAACACCGTTGTGGCGCTGCCCATGGGGTGCCCAGGGGACCTCCTGTCTGTAACTGCCCGTAAACTCCTTGGTTCGTCCTGCTGGAACTGAGGAGGACCCTTCTTGGGTCTGTCACTTGGGGTCTTCTCTCTCCTGGGGTGAAGAGATGTTTCTTTGTCTCCCCAGGAAAAGTCATGCAAGTTACTCTGTTTTTTTCCTACCTAGTCTAGGGTTCTACCTTCTGTGTCTTGAACCTCTGCGTGTCAAGGGTTCAGGAAGGTCACTGTACCCTTGAAGCCCAGCTTGGGCCTTATCTGTTGACAGAGCACAACTAACAGGGTCCAGAACCTATGCTGAACACTTAACAGAGAAATACCTAAAGATGGTTTGTATGTGGGGATTCTGGTGTTCGGGCCCAGCCCCTAAGCCCAGAACTCCATTACTAGGCTTCATCAGCCCATAACCTTCTATTGGGAGTGCTTTGTTCATGGCTGCTCAACAGTGAGGAAATTGAAGTGGCGGGGCGAGGCACGGACCTCAAGGGAGCTGTGTGTCCCCATTGCTGTGCTGTCCTCCAGGATGTCATCCCACATTGCAGTACATCTGCTAATGAGAAGACAAGGTGTTGCCTTTCGTTTGGAGCAGCTGCATTAATTATATCCTCGCAGACATCCCCTGTGCCTACCACTCCTGGCCAGCTTCCTTTGTTTTAAATTAATAGACCAAATTAGAGGGAATTGGGGAGGGTGTCCCTGGAGGGCTGGGGCCCTCTGCTCTTTGGACAGGGGAGAAGACTTGAGCTCAGAACCAGGAGCTGTGAGTGAACTGCAGGCTGGCTCTCAGGCCATGCTGGCAGGGGTTTTTGGGCGCCCAGGAGGCTACTCCTGTGAAGGAGGTCCATTTGAACGGAAAGGGCATTGCCTGTTGTTAATTCTGGCTGTGCTGTGCCCTGTTGGGGGAAGGAGTGCCCAGGTGGTCCTTTCTGCCTGCTGCTAATTGTTAGGAGAACAAAAGGTCAGTTGTAACTCTGAAAACCAGGGAAGCAGCCCTTCTGTGAAGTGTCCATAGGACAGGTAAATCAGTGTGGGGTGTCGGGGTCCTATGCCTGGGACAGAGCTGGTACCAGACCCCTCCTGTTACTGTGTCCCTGCCCGTTGCAGTAGGGAAGGAGGAGCTGCATAGCTGCTGTGCTGAACTTATCTGAAAAATGGGAACTTGGGCCACTACCCCCTCAACTGGCTGCAGGGCTGTGGTGCAGCACAGATCAACACCTTAAACCAGGTGCCTCCAGGTGCCCTTGTTGAAGGTCTGTAGGCTGCTTGCTGTGTGTCTGGCAGTGAGCACACTCCTGGCATGGGCTGTGTGAACAGTAGGTATTTGTTGAGCAAATGGATGTGACAGAGGTTTACAGGGTGACAGGTAAGGACACCCTCTGTGTTCTGTATCCTGGCTCCCTGGCTCCCTCAAGGCCCTAATGGTGGTGCTGGGCAAGGTGGAGTTTAATGGCCAGACTTTAGAGTCCCCTCGTTGGCAGGTGTCTCTTCTGCCACATACCTGGAGTATGAGTGCATGAACCCAACCGACGAAGTCCAAGCCCCAGAATGGCTTCCCCTTGGTTTCCGATAGGTTCTGCCACACGCCTTTCATTGCTGGATTAGTGAGTTTTCTAGGCATCTTCCCAGGAACTCTTGCATGCTGGAACTCATTGACTTGAATAGCCATAACCCTGAAGGTCAAGTCCTTTCCAACTGGCTGCTTCAGGAGGCTCAGCAGGCCAGCGGGGTGAGCAGCTGTGCAACCCCTGTTTGTTTCTGAATGAGGCATTCCCCAGAAGTCATCAAGTGTGAAAGTGTGTTGTGTTGCTAATGGGGCACTAATGAAATATTGAAGTGCCTTCTCTCCCCCTGTCAGTCTCTTTCTTCTCAGCTGTAGTCTATCTTTATATCTGCTCCAGACACTGACATTCCTCAGTCCTTTCCAGATCACCCTGGTGCTTCTGAAGCCACAGTAGAGAAGTCGGTAATTTGCGTTTGGTGACTGACCCGCTAGGGAACAGGCTTTGTTCCTGGCATGCCCAGGAACTTGTCTGTGGTCTGCCACCTCCCAACTCTTTTAGATCTCTCTCTCAGCAGAAGACTTTGCCCTGGTTCATAGGGATCTTTCAGTCGCCCAGGGTTGAGCTCAGCCAGGAACCAGGCGTGGTGCCAGCCCTGATGCCTGTTATAGGCTGGCAGCCTAGGAGGTGATTCTGCCCCTATTTTACAGGGAAGGCAGCTTGGGCCCAGTTAGATTGCGTGGCCTGCCCAAAGGCACTGGCAGGTGAGCCACAGGGGTAAGTTTTGAACCCTGTCCACATACCCTGAGGTCTAGCACCTGCACTCGGAGTGGCCCAGCACCTCCTTCCCCTGGCTGCAGATTCCCTGATCCCAGACATCCTATTTGTGGGGCCAGTTTTTTAGTTGACCTTAGAACCCAAGCCTTGTTTTTACCCTGGCAGCCTGGGGTTGGCCCACCTGCTTGCTCTGACCCAGTGTATGCTGTTCCACATGGCCCAAGTTCTCATTAAGGTGATCAGAGCACTGCCAGAGAGTTGCAGTGCAGCAGCTTTCCAGACTTTCCGGCCTTCAGGGTCTGTTGTCCGTCCACCTTTCCCTGCTGTCCTGGCAGGGCTGCCCTGTAACAGGCCTTCTGCTGCTGGTGGTCAGAACCTTGGTCAGCTCCTCAGCTCTGTGAATGTGTCCTAGGCACGCTCTGTGGCTCTAGTGCTGCCGGTGAGCGCTATCCTTGACCTCCTATGGTACTTTATCTCTGCCTTCTTCTTCTTCGCCAAGCACAGACACAGAATACCTGTCTGGAAGTTTCCACCTGTAAACTCCTTCCTTCCCTTTTCTTTTTCTAAGTGTTTTTGAGTTGTTTTGCGGATGGGCATTTCTGTGTAACCCCTCTGCCCATGCCGTGCCAGGCTGGGTTCAGCACTGAGGGAGGCCCAAGGGAGAGAGGTGGAGCAGAGAGAACTACCAGAGGCTTCATGGAGGAAGGAGCTTGGGCTTGGGTTCTTCATACAGAGTAAGGTGAGTTGGAGGCTTCCCTTGGGAAAGGACACTGTGAGTGCAGGTAAGGAGGGATTTGGAGGCAAAGGAGTAGTCCTTTTGGATTGGAAGACAGGCACACGATTGTCCCGAGAGCAGGTACGAGATGCACGAAGGCCATGCTCCTCATGGCCTAGAGCCTTTGGGGGCACTAATGATGACTAGTTGTTTGTGGGAGCCATATGATGTCCCCACCTCTTCCAACTGAATGTAGATTTCAGAATGGTGGGGCCTGTCTCTGACTTTACTGCTGTTCTCTGGTATTAGTTTAGTGCCTAAGATTTTCACACAGTGAACCTGCACTTTAACACCAAGCATGTTAATAGACACATGCACACCCATAACTACAGAATGCTCAAGCTAGTACCTATACCGTGGTGTCACTGTGGCCTCTGACCACCAGGAGGCGGTTGGAGCACCATCCTCCCACTGGCAGAATCTGGTTCCATGCAGACCCTCAGGGAGGGGAGGTTTCTGCCTGTGGTCCAGACACTGGCCTGTTTCTGCTCTGAGCCCAGGCCTGGCTGGAAGGTCTGAGGAGCTGGGGACCTGTGTGGAGCCCCTGGAGCAGGCTCCCTCTGGGCCACCGTTCTGCCACTTTCTCCTTTCTCCCCAGAAACACATTCTCGTTTCCACCTTACTTGCTTTTTATCTTAATTTATGAGGCTGCTGTAACCCAGTGAAGACATACTGTACTGCCTGAAAACCAGCCTAGCTGAATTCTAATTCTGTGAGGCTCAGAGGCAGGCGTTTGGCCCGAGCTGCTTCAGAAATAAGCAGAGAGGGGCCTCCGCCCATTCGGCTCTGCGGCTTGTCAGGAAGCTTCGCCTTGGCTGTCTTGTGTTGGCCTCGGGCTTAATTAAGCCTTCTGATTTATTTTTCAATTCATTATTTCCTGAAAAAAAGAAAAGCTGCTTTAATGGAAGCTTTTAAAACTGGGAGCTTTGGAGTCCCCTGCTTTGTCAGGCAAAGGGGGGATTCATTTAAGTAGTTTTATTTTTTTTAAAGGATATATTTATGAAGGTTTCAAAGATGAGAGAGATTTTACTCCCCTCACTCCAAGTACATAAGCACCTCCCCACACCCCTGGAAAAGTTCAGCAAGAGATCTAGTAATTTTTAAGTGCTCTGAATTTCTGCATTTTATAGTTTCCTGTCCTGTCCTGTCCTGTCCCTGCTGGGGGCTTCAGTGCTCAGCTGTAGTCGCTCTGCCTCCTGCTCTGGGGACCAAGCACAGGTTGCAGGCAGGAGTCTTGATGACTGAAGAGGCCAGGCAGTCCTTCAGCAGAGCTAAGGCCACACTGGTCTTTCCCTATGGAGGAGGACGTGAGGCCTGAAGGGGAGTGGAGTGGTATGAAAGGGCCAGGATCCCCAGAACGAGGGCTCTTTTTCCATGTCCACAGGGTGGAACTCCAAGGAAGATCTAGAGCAGGACAGTACAGAAAGCAGCCCCTGGGATTTGGGCTCTGTGTGGCAGCCATGGGCACTGCCACGAGGAGGAAGGTGCATTCAGTGGTTTAGGGTGCCGTGGATTTATTGCAGAGTGCTTATGGATAATGGCAGTGCTTAAAATGGGGCAAACATGCCTGCACTTGGGAGATGGAGGTGGGAGGATCAGAAGTTCAAGGTTATCCTCTTTTACATAGTGAGTTTGAAGCTACCCTGGGCTTACATGATACTGTGTCTCCAAAAGCCAGCTGGCGTACCTAAGGAGAAAGCATCAGAGCCCTCAGGTGTGTGAGGGGTCTCCACTTGACCACCAGGGGCCTCAGACCTTATCAGCCACCCACAGCCCCTCCTCCAAATGTCAGTTCTTGATCTTTTAAAAATCTTTCTCTTACAGCTTATTTATTTGTGTGGATGTGTGGATGGGTGTGTGCACGCATGCCTGTATGTGGGTAGGCATATGGGTGGAGGTCAGAGGACAACTTGCAGGAGTTACTTCTTTCCTTGCACCCTGTGAGTCCCAGGGAGCAAACTCAGGTTATCAGGCTTGGCAACAGGTGCTGGTACCTAGTGAGTCATTTTGCCAGTCCCCTGTTTTCGGTCTTTAAAGTTTGGTAGGACTGTTATATTTTGTTGGGTGCTAGATCTCCAGGGTCTGCCCTGTGAGCACCATTCTTGCCCTCCTGTCCTGAAGTCTTAAGAGTCTTCAGACCAGGCTGCCAGAGCAGGGGAGGAGAGAGCCAGGGCTTGAGATGTTGTTGGGGCTTCCTGCTGCCCATGGGGATTCCCCAGGACCGTGGTGACCTCCTGGTCTCACACCACTGGGACTGGCTCCAGCTTTCCCACCTGTCGGCTTAGCCCAGGCCCTTCCCCCGTGTCATAGAGTAGAAAGCTCATCTGTTTTCCAAGAAAGGATGCAGAGAGAGATGGCTAAATTGAGTTAGGAGTGCCAGGAATCCAGACACAGGCACAGCCGTGGGTTCCTGTAAGGTTGCCCCACCCACCTCTGAATTCCAGATGCTTTCCTGATTTCTGCAGGGAAATGAAGCCGCTCTCCCTGTGGCATTTACAGCAGCTTGATTTACGGGCCCACATGTTTGCTGTGCATCAATTCTCTCTCCTTTAGACTTTTAAGCCTTTGCCTTATGAATGAGGCCTCCGCTGTTGTCGGTCATGTGCTTATATACTGGGAGTTTCTCTCTTTCCTGGTTTCTGCATTCTGAACCCCTGCTTTGTGAGGCTCAGAAGTGCAGAGGGGAACTGTCCTCAGTTCCGGGTCTCCAGAGTTCTCTCCTGGGTGACTGAGGGGAGTCAGTCCGATGTCCAGTAGGTTCTCCCCATTGTTCACCCACTGAGCAAGTGCATATTGGGACCTCAAGTTGTGCAGGCAGGTGGGAGGGCTCTGAGAGTGATGGACGTGAACCTCGAGATGGCCCTGAGGGGAAGGCAGAGGCCCATGTGGTCTGGCTCGGGGAAGACTCCTCTGAGCTTGTGACATCTAAGCTGAGAACCGAGTGAGCAGAAGCTGGCCAGCTGAACTCTGGGGCAGGAAGACTGTCCCAGGTAGTGAGCAGCAGTAGCCCCACAAGGACTCTATACCCTGAGAGCATGGTGCGCTTAGGAGACTGGAAGGAGCTGGACGGTGATAGTGAGTGGGTGTGGGAGGTAACCTGTACATCCTGTACGGAGGTTGGAGCCATGTGCAGTCCTCAGTGATGCTGAGCTGAGTAGCACTGTTGACATCTGGCTCAGAGGGGAGGTCCAACTCCGCTAGACTGAAGCAGGGAAAACTGCAGAGAGACCATGAACTGGATCTGGAGAGAAGTGACAGATTCAGGAGCGTTAAGAAAAGGAATCCTGGGGGCTGGAGGGATGGTTTAGAAGTTAAGAGCAGTGGCTGCTTTTACAGAGGACTGTGGTTTGGTTCCCAGCACCCACTGGCTAACAATCATCTGTAACTCCAATTCCAGGGGAATCTAACACCCTCTTTTGGCCTCTGTAGGCATTGCACTTCCATACGTGTAGGCAGTACACTCATACACATAAAATAAAATTGATAAATGTTAAAGAAAAGGAATCCTGAAGACTTGGTCATCCTTTACTGAGGGCAGGGCAAGAACAGTATCAAGGACAGCTCCTCTGTCTTGGGCATGGCTGGCTAGGAAGGAGATGGCCTCTACTGGCCTGGAGGACCCAAAGGGAGGAGAGGAGACTTCAGCTGGAGGCCCCTAGCAGGAGTCCAGAAAGCCTAGAGCTTAAGGGAAGGGCAGAAGCAGAACCCCATGACAGTATAGGGAGGTGCTGTGCACACCAAATTGGCTCTTTGCACAACTGAGCTGGTGGAGATCATGGATCGGGTAACAGTATCCACACAACAAAATGGAGGTTGGAGACATTGGTTGGCCTGGAATTTGCAGGCTGAGTTGGGCCCAGTACGTGGAAGGCCTTGAGTGTCCAAGCCCTGTTTGCATGTCTCTAACCTTCCTGGGTACCCCCTATGTCAGCCTTTCCAGCTTCGGTTTTGGGAAGAATTAGGTAATTATTCCTAAATGTATTATATCATCAGTCCTGACCCCAAGCAAGGAAAACACATGCTAGGAGAAACTTCTCCCCCATCCCTGGGCCAGCTGCTTCTGGAGGGTACTGAAGAAGAATAATATTTTTTTAATCTAAAAGAACCTTACATTTATGCCTGACTGAAGTGCAGACCGCATTTGTCCTGAGAGCCAATGAGAAGTCGGAGATTGGGTAATCTATGCAAAGGCCCCTCAGCTGCCCCTCATCCATCATCCCAAGTGACAGAATTTACATCATTAATCATTGGCGGTAATAGAAAAGTCATTGGAATAGAATGTTGTCACAGGATAAATGTCTCCCAATTGCATATAAACGTCTCAGCTTTACTGTACTATTTGTGCTCTCAAAATACTGTGGCTTCAAAACGTTGTTGCCCTGCCACCAGAAGCCATCGGGACCAGCCAGTCCTGCCCACAGCCTTACTGGAGGAAACCAGAACTGCCTCTGTGGACCCAGGCCATGTGGCAGCACGTACACATATGCCCCATCTCTGTTCTGCACGGTTGGCCACAGGGAGGGAGGCAGGACTCCCTAGTTTGTTTTCATGGATGAGCCACGGGAAGCCAGGAGCATGCAAGTGCCCCGCCTTGCTGCCCCTGGAGATACAGAGGCTTGGCACCCTGTCCTGGCTTTCCCCCAGGAAGAGGGACAGGTCTGACCCTGGCCACTGCTTCACATCCCAGGGTGTGGCCTTTGCACAGCCCCTCCAGGCTACAGAGAAACCAGAGGGACACAGGAAGCAGAAGTCGAAGAGCTGGACCTTTTGCAGGCCTCTGCACCATTTTAGAGACGAAGTCGGCAGTGTGTTCTGGCTGGTGACTTTCTGTTCTGTGACCTGAAAACACTGTGTTTTGGAAAGTCAGATCTGCTGACATCTTTTTCCTGAGGTTTGTGTGTTTCTCTGTGCTTTATGACCCTGCTTCGATGAGGCAGGTGCTGCCTGGAGCAGGTACATGGCTTCAGAGGTGAGGCAGCTCTTGCTGGGCTTTGAAGGAATCCCTTCCATTGGAACCTTCACCTGTCCATCCCCTTGGAGGTCTGAGGCTATTTTAAACCAGAGCCAGGTGTCTGAGCTGATAAGCCATGGCAGGGCTGTGTAGAGCATGCTGGGTGGGAAGACCAGCTCTCCTTAAAGGGTTTCGTGAACGATGGTCTGTCAGAGGCGGAAGTGACAGGCCCCTTCTAGCCATGTGGGCTGCCACAGACTGGTTGGGTCTCAAACACATTTGAGAGCTGACAAGGGATAGCCAACTTCTAGTTTTATCAGTGAGGTCATTAAAAGCCAGTTTTGCACTATGGTATCATCTCATAAGGGCAGGAGACCCAAGCACAGCGATACAGGAAGGACATTTCAAGATAAGGGATGCTTCAGCTTGAGGAGGGATTTGTTCTAGCCTCTCTCTCTCTCTCTCTCTCTCATCAAAATTATCTTTCTCATTTGTCCTAACACTGGCAAAATTCTGTTCCTGGTCTCCAATCCTCTTGCCTCAGAGAACAAGTGGCTATGCGGAGGGAAGGAGTCTGGCTGGCTGGGTCTGGCGTTCTCGTGGCATCTGTATTCTAGTTTCTGGCTTTATTACACAATACTCCTGTCAATGTGGTAGGAGACAATAGTCATTTGTTATGGCCACCAGCTCCTCTTGGTTCCGGTTTGGACCAGGAGCTCTTGCTAGGGGTCACAGTGACACCGGGTGACACTGGGCTGAGTCATTTCAAAGGCTCCTTCCTCCCTCCTGAGAGGGAGAGGAAAGATGCAAACATTTGGGGGCAGGGCACCTCTCTTTGCACAGCCCCTAGGGTCTGGTGGCTTCAGGACTGCAAATTCATACCTGAGCCCCAAATGCGTGGAAATCCCAGGCCTTTCATGGATGAGCCTTGCAAGCCACACAGCATCACTTCTGCCTTGGCCTCTTAGTTAGAAGCAAGCTATTAAGGCCAGCCTGACAAAGAGGAGGGGACCAGACTCCGCTTTCTTGGCAGGAGGCATGCCGGAGGCTGTGCAGACAGGTTTTAAGCCCCCCACCCCCATGTGTGCATCCAGTAGGCTCAGTCCTGAGCTCCCCTGAGAGGCTAGGTTTTAATTTGGAGCACTGGAGTCTTGGAACCCTGCCCCCTTCCCTGAGTGTTCCAGGAAGGAGACTGCTGGAGCTCGCAGGCTGCTCTCGGGGATGGTGGCAAGCTCAGCTTTCTGGTTCCTGCTTGTATGAAGTAATAAATTTCATGAATAAGGTAGATTCCATCAAATAAGTATCAATTAAGGTCTTTTATGATCATAACTGAGACGATGAATTAAAGTCAAGTTAGAGAAATAACCACTAAAAGAACAGAGTCTGCAGAAATACAGACTGAGTTTTGGGCCGACAAGCACTCACTGTATAAGAAGGCAGCCTTCAGCCCTCCTTAAACACCTTTTGTGTTCGAGGCTGGTCCTGTGGGAGCCAGAGTCGGTGCAGCCATGCTGGGAGCAGGAGAGGGCCAAGGCTGCAGACCCAGATACTGCAATGACAGGACCATTCCTGGATCTCCCCACAGGACCTGAGTGTAGGAAGGGGCAAGCAGGCCCTCCCTCAGTCTCTCCTCCATGAGGGAGCAGACTATTTTCAGTCTTAAGGGACTGAAATGCTCTCAGAGGTTCCTGTTGAGGCAGTTTCCTGGTAAGGATTCTTGGGGAAGTGATGATCGAATACTAGACTTTCCCGCAGCCACCTGGCCAGGCCCCAAGGGGACCATGCATGGCTGCTCCCCTGACCCGGTGTTGGCAGCCCACACCCGTGTCTGCCTCTTCAGTGACCCATGCTTTCCCAGCTGTCGGTTACCCTTTCTCAGGCTCACTGCTTCAGCGTAAAGCCTCCTTAAGCTTCTGTGTCTGCTCCATGTTGGCTGTGTCCCCCGTGTCTCCTTCCTCGGGAGGCAGACCGATTCTCAGAAACCTTGGCTTACCAACTGTCGGTGTCTTTCCTGCCGATCTGACCTGACCAACCTACCTGCCTCCGTTTTTCCTGAACTTTCTTGGGAAGGCAGAGTCCAGGGGCCTTTCCTTTCTACCCTGTGTACAACGCCTGTGAAGTCACTGGTGCCCCTTCCAGTACAGCCATGCTCTCAACTGTCTGATCTCTAAGACCCAGGCCAGGGGGATGATGACGTGTCCATCCATGGGCCCACAGTGGAAATGGAGGTCCTGTCCGCCACTCAGATCCTCCCGTCCACTTCTGGGTGGAGACTGAGCTGGGCACCCTTCTGGTGCTAGGGACAGACAGCAAGCAGAATCCCTGTCTTCCCATGTGATTGCTGAGGCGGGTTTCTTTCTGAATCCCCCAGATCTGCTGGGTTTTGTGAATTATTTAATACTGTGGCACTTGCTGAAAGGAAAAAAATCATCAGAAACGAGATCCTCCCCCTAGACTGGTCGGTAGCTTCCTGAGAGGAAGAGGCCACCTGGGTTTGTTGAGGACAAGCTGATGGAAACTCATCTAGAGTCAGTAACAGGCTGGGCCATTCACTCACAAATTCACTCATTTGATAAATACTTACTGCAGTATGCTGGCCCCAGGCTAGATAGTATTCCAAAGACTAGTGATCAAGAATGAGGAACTCCCTTCTCAGTTACCTTGAAACCAAGAGTTAGGAGGGACAAAGACATGGAAGGCTGATGAATAAAGCTTATGGCCAGAAGGGGCTCAGTCAGGAAGAGCTGGCTGAGCCAGCCTGGTGCAGTGGCCTGCAGGGGTCAGGGTCAGCATTATCCTCTTTCACCTGGAGCTGACATCAGGGCCCTAGCTCTATCCATGAGGTGGGCATACATTCGTAAAGTGACAGCAGCCGCCCCTTCCAAGCCTGGCTTCTCCCTCCTAACCCACAGAGCGTCGACTCTGCTTTTCTGATCTGGGCCTGTGAGCAGGAAGTGTATATTTAGATTCTCCTGTGCTCTCCGTGGTAACGGTCTCTTTATTCCTGGTGAAGACGGAGGAAAATGGGTCAGCTGTATTTACTAAGAAGCGTGTTCCAGCTCTTTTTCTGAGGCTATTTATAAACTTTCAAAAATGTGAGCTGAGTTCTTACATCTTATTGGAAGCCAGAGCGCCTATGAATACTGTCCTATTACTACGCTAGGGCCTTAGTACTTAGGGATGGCGACACATTGAGTAGGGCTCTATGAATCTACAAATAATGATTTTGATGGACTCTGGCAGCCCGAGCTGCCCTTGGTCTGATTTCTATGGGCATTTTTCCCTTGTGACATGATTGTAGCCTTCTCAGAAGTGATGGGGGACTATAAAAGCCAGGCTCTGGCCATGCTGGGCCCTTGACAGCTGGTGTCTTGACAACTTCATCTGGATGTTAAGTCCTGAAGTGTCCAGTACCAATGACTGGGCCCTGCCCTGGGCCAGCTGTGTCCACTGAGCGTGGGGCAGGGGGACCAGGGGAAGGTAGCTCCTAGAGCCCAGGATTGGCAAAAGCTGTTTCTCAGCCATCTCCCTTGATTCTCACTTCTTGGTATGGGTGAGGCCCGCCTGGAAAACTCTGACTCAACCTGGCCTCTTCCCCCTGACACCTTCACTGTACCTCCAGCCTCTGCCATTGCTCCTGTCTCAAATGCTACCCTGCACGCCATGGGGTTCGATGCAGCTCACACCAGGCAGGGAAAATGCTGCTTTTCTTTCCAAGTAGCCTGACCTTGCTTTCAAGAGGAGAGGTTCTGGAGTCCTGGACTTTATGTCCATCCTGCGGCATCTAAGCAAATGGCTTGTGGCAGCTCCTTAAGCTGAGTGTTTTGAGTTGACACTCAGTCTTTCCAGATGTCCTTGCTGGGTCTCTATGGCAGAGAGGCTAGGCTGAGTCCCATCTAGACCTGGGGGGAGGGCCACCTATGGAACTTCCCACCACACCTTTCGAAGAGACCTTCCCCACGCTGACCAGAGGAGCTTTCAGTCTCTGGGTCCCAAGGCATAGGGGTCCCCAGCAGATTTTCCCACCAGGAGCAATGCAGTATACTTGGGCAGCCCTGTCCCTCCGCCCCCCACACTGTGCAGAAGGGCACTTCCCTCTGTGCCTCTACGCACTGTGCCCGCAGGAGCAGCAAAGTAGCAGGCGCTGCCAGATCATATTCCATGCCACATGCAGTGGGGCTGTTGGGAGGATGAGTATGTCATTCTGTCACCAGCTCAGACTTCTGGCCATTCTCAGTGAGCCTTCCTGTATTATTTTCTTGCCACCAGCCCCACACTGGGATGAGAGATGTTTTGAGGACATCTTAGGCCCATTTTCTCTCAGAGCAGAAGTTATCACACTCCCTGGGTTTTTGGCACCCAAGTCCCCCTGTGTTTTTTTTTTTAATGACAGCCCTAGAGTTAAGCCAGTACCTAACCATTTCATTTATTAAGTAGTTAGATCCAAACTCCTTAATAAATATTCATGTCCTAACTTAATAACTGCTTGGAAAATATACATGATTTAAAAAACTTCCTTCTTAGGGCTAGAGAGAGGGCTCAGCAATTAAGAGCACTGGCTGCTCTTGAAGAGGACCTGGATTTGGCTCCCAGCACCCACATGGAGGCTAAGAACCCTCTGTAACTCCAGGTCCAGGGGATCTGACGCCATCTTCTGACCCATGTGGGTGCACTTACATACCTGAAGGCAATACATTCATACTGATGAAATAAAAATAATAAGTAAAAAATATTTTTTAAAATTTCCTTCATGACTTTACCACTCACTGGGGAGCTGTGTGTGCTCTGCAAGCACTGGGTAGACTTGCAAACCCCAGGATCAGATCCGACCCCTTCTCACTGCCTGTTCCTTCAGGTCTTTGCTTTTTATCTCAGCAACCTAAGAGCCCAGCTTCACAATGGCATGACATCCTCAAGAGGGACGTAGAATGACCTTAAAACTGACCTCCGCCAAGCATCCATGATAGACAGGTGTCAGGTAATACTGAATACTGCATTTTTACATGAAGAATTTAAACTGTCTTGCAAGTTTCCTGTGAGTATGCCTGAGCCTAGTTAGGGAAAAATGTCGTAGAGTCTTGGGGCCTTCTTTCTCTAAGGGTCAATGGTGAAGTAGCTCTCCAGCCCTCCACACCTGTCTGGAGCTACCTCGAGGGGTGCAGGAGAGATAGGGTGTCCCACCCTCATTCTGCCCTGCAGTCTCCCAGGACAGGAGAAGGCGGGCTCCTGGCTCTTCCTTCCTCTGCACCCCCCCCCCCGTGCCTACTGGGATGGGAGGGCGTCCTCTTCACACTCGTGGAAGTCCTCCAGGACGCAGGCTCACAGAGCCTTCCCTCTCTCAGCTCTTTCAGTCTGTGTCTGTGTTTCCGACACTGTCAGAAGCTCGGCTCTCAAGGCCCGGAGAGTCCCGTTTGCTACTTTGGTGGGCGTGCTCTCCTGGCCTGCAGTGCTGAAAGGGAGGCTTCAAAGGACCAGGGGCTCTGAGCCCTCCAATTACAAGACCGGGCGCCTCAAAGGATCAGAGCTGCACCTTTCCTATGGAGCAGGTGCCTGTCTCAGGTGTGCAGGCTGACTGGGCTCGGTGGATGGTCACCAAGCTGCTGCTTATTAAACAGATGTGTGACTCCAGGGCTTTTGCTTCTGCTCTCCTGGCCCCGGCAAGCACCTCCTCCCTCTACCTAGTTTCCGATCTTCCACATCTGCTCTTCCAGGAGAGAAGCTTTACTCCCAGGCAAGCCCTTACCTGGAGTTGCCGAGATGGGCTGCTTGGGCCTCCCTTACTGGTCTTCTCCCAATTCCAAGGTCTCGCCCAACTTGTTTGCACCTCAGAATTTTTGCATTTGCTGGACTCCCTACCTGGAGTCCTCTGTCTTTAGTCTCTCCTATGAGAGACGCCCCCCCTCGCTTTCCGATACACTTTAAATGCCATTCCTCAAACAGGAGCACCCTGCCCAGAGCAGCCCTGGCCCTCTGAACTCAGTCTTCCTCACATAGGTGCCCCAGCTTGCAGCCCCAGTAAGTTTGTCTCTGAGGGTGATGCTTTCACAAAGCTGCTGGCTCTTTTCTGCAATGGAAGGGATTTACAAGGTCAAGGACTTTTAATTTTGCCAAGTAAGATTTAGAAGAATTCCAGGTCCCGTGTGTGTATCATTAATGTCTCATCAAAGAAAAGTTGGAAGGACACAGTCCTGGAGTAAAGGACAGTTCTTCCAATGGAATAAATTTAGTATGATTGAAAGCGTGAAATAGCTGGCCCTCTTCTTGTCCCCCGGAGGATGGATGTAAACCGCACAGATGACACAGGCCCTTCTGTTGGTGAGCATCTGGGACGTTTGCTCTCTCTGGAGTTTTGCACCAACTGTCCTTATAGTGTTTCAGCTCCTGTGTCTTCACAGGGTTGTGAACTCCTGGAGGGGAGGCAGGTCGTACACTGGACTGGCTTTGCCCTTGCAGTAGAAATGCCTTTGTGGGTCCCTTGACACTTCCAGGTCCCACCAACACCCTCACAAACCTTTCCACTGTTGCTGCCTGTAGTCGTTTGTTAACCCATCTGTCCCCATGACGATTCAGGTCTCACTCCATTTCCGTTGAGGGTGCTGACATGCCACCATGCCCCAGAGCACGCACGGCCGTTGACTGATAGGAGCCATGAGTGTCTTAGTTTCCTTTCCTACGGTGTGATAAAGCACCCTCACAAGAGCACCTTAGGAGAGGAAGGGTTTGTGTGGTGCCCAGTTCCAGGCTCCAGTCCATATCATGTGCGGAGACGAAGGGGACAGCGACTGGAAGCCCTGGTTTCATGACAACTGCAGTCAGGAGCAGGGAGCACTGGATGAATGCATGCTAGTGCTCAGCTGGCTTCCTCCTGTCCTCCTCAGCCCGGGACCCCTGTCACCCAGCCTTCCCACCTCAATTAATGTAACCAAGACAGTCCTCTACAGACACAACCAGGAGCCAGTCTGGTATAGACAATCCCTCACTGAAACTCCCTTTGCAGCTGATTCTACACTGTGGCAAATGGACTGTCTAAACTAACTACCAAAATAAAATTGACAAACATCATGCACCCACTTGGGTACACTCAAGGCCTTTTCTATCTTTGAATAACCGATTTTAATTTCTATTTCAATCCCCTGTCTTACCAGGTTAGGGAAATATCACTTCATTGAATTCAATGTTTTCTCAACTGACTGAAAGCTCTCTCAAAGGAGGGACATGTAACTTAGTGGTAGTGTGCGTCTAGACTCGGTCTCCAGGACCTAACCCCAATCCATGACTGGGTTTTTTGGGGTGTGATTCACAGGAAGAGGTAAGGTCTAGCTTTAGCTACCTGGCTATCACCCTGTACTGAGACCCTTCCAGCTCCTTGGCAGTAGCTCCTGCATCCCTTTTGGATGTATGAGGAACCCCCATGTGGCTGTCACCTCCGGGACTCAGAGCAAATGGTCATGGGTTCCACTTGAAGTATGGGCTCACCCCCTGTTCTGGAGCGCAGGCCTCTGAAGCTTTCAGCTCACCCTCATCAGGTGCAGGGAGGAGGCATCGTACTCCCCATTCTGTGCCCACTCAGGCTGGGGTGGGAAGTGGCTCTCTCTAGCCTTGGTGTTCCTTATACACATCTGAGCCTTGGCTTTTGAAACTCCAAAGCCAGGGCACTGAGTCTTCTGTTTTCTGTTTTCACCTCAGGTGGAAAGGCCCTGGATCTGGTTAGCGTGCCTGTAGGATGTTCACCTGAAGCAGTGCAAGACTCCTAAGATGTCCTTGTCTGCGGGTGGGGTCCGGGGGGGGCAGCCTGAGCCATACTGGGTGTGCCCTCGCAGTGCCAGGGAGCAAATGCTGCAGATACCGGCTTATTTGCACATGTGGGCCTTTTGTTTACTTGAAGTTTGAGTGTTGGAGGTAATGCAGGTCCACGATGTACAGTAAGGAAGTAAAGACTGCACGCAGTTCAGAGTGACCCACCCTAGCAGCTGAAGACCTTGCCACCAGCCGCCACCTGTCTGCAGGTTAGTAATAATAGCAGTAACAATGATAGTGCTAAATGTAGCACACACTCATCGAGTGTGTACAAAGTGCCAGGCACTGTTCTAAGAATCGCACAGATGTTAATTTATTAAATCGTAGTAACCCCATGGGAGGCGGATATTACTATTTTTCTCATTTTACAGATGAGGAAATTGAGGCACATGGTGTCTGTGTAATCTGCCCAAACCAAGTGCAGGCAGTTGGGCAGTCTGGCTATGTACATGTGCCTACACATCTGTATGCAGATGTGCGGGCTTAGGGCCAAGGCACAGAGCAGGCGGTTGCATCAGTAGAGTTCTTGTTCTGGCTCCTGGCAGGTGAGCAGTCTGTCTTTGTGCCCCGAGGCTCATTTGTTTTCTGCTGGGTGGAGTAGAATGAATGAATGGGTGTGCTTTTGAGTCGGGGTGCAAGCTTTTTCACTAGTTGTGACAGGCAAATTACTGTTTCTTTTGACAACTCATTTTTCCCCCCTCTCCTGGGCAAACGGCACCTGCGCAGACTGGAGCCTCCTCACACAACCTCATGAGATGCTGCTCACGCTGCACGCTTAAAAAGAAGCTTCCTTGAAGCTTCACTGGCAAGTGATCAGCCGTACTGAACATGTGCAATGTGGTGTTTGACCTTCAGCTCCTGTCCACCCTCCTTCCTAGGCAGTCGCGGGCCCATTTTCCTATAAATTAGTTTACATTTCTGCAGTTAATTTTTAAAGATTTATTATCCTTATTTTTAATTATGGGTGTGTGTGTGTGTGTGTGCACGTGCGCGCGGTCATGTGCACATGTGTGTGTGTGTGTGTGTGTGTGTGTGCAGGTTGCCATCGGAGGCTAGAAGGATCCCCTGGAATTGCAGTTAAAGGCAGCTGTGATGTGAGCCAACCAACATGTGTGCTGGGAACTAAGCTCACATCTTTTGCAAAAGCAGCAAAACCACTGAACCACTGAGCCATCTCTCTAGCCCCACATTTCTAGAGTTTTATGTAAATGCACGCATACACTGTGTATTCGTCTTTGGTCTGTCTTTTCCCTCAGCATAATTACTGTGAGATCCATCCTTTGTTGTGTGAATCAATAATTGATTGCTTTTTCTTTTTCCCTGAGGAGTAGTGTTCCATTGTATGGAGATGAGACGATTTGTCTGTGTGCTCTTGATGGATATTCAGGTTGTTTTCAGGTTTGGGCAGTTATAAGCAACGCTATGGTGAGCATCGTGTGTGTCCTTGTGTGGACATGTTTTCTTTTCCCTTGCATGCTCAGCTTGTTCTGTGTACTCTTCTGCAGTCAGGATCCCCTGCCCAGGGAATAGTGCCACCCGCTGTGGGCGGGTCTCCCTCCTCAGGGATGTAATCAAGACAATGTGGCACAGACTTGCCCACAGGCCGCCGTGCGCCAGACGGCCCTTCATTGTCACTCCTTTTCCAGGTGATTCTAGATTGTGTCAAGTCGACAGTTAAAACCATCACAGTAAACTTTGAGCTGGGATGAAGTCAGGCGACCACTCAGGGTACAATGGTTGGGTTATGCAGAGATTGCTGTTGCTTTCCAACCTTCGCAGTTTGCCTTCCCACTACAGAGTGATTGGTCCAGGGTCCCCACAGTCTTGGTGTGATCAATAGTGTAGCTATACCAATTGGTGGGTTGTACTCTCTCTTGTGGGTTTAATTTGCATATCCCTAATTTGCACAATGTTGAACATTTTACGTGCCCTACATCTTGTAACTCTTGTGCCTTCTTTGGTGAAATATATCTTCATATCCATTTAAACCCATTTTAAAAAACTAGGTTTTATTCTTACTATTGAGTTTAAAAATATTTTATTATTTTGATTTTTTGTGTAGGAGTATATTGCCTGCATGTATGTACACGCACACGATTTGTGCAATGCCCATGGAAGTCAAAGAGGACGTTGGATCCCCTGGAACCAGAGTTATGGACAGTTTTCAGCCACCGTGTGGGTGCTGGGAGTTGAATCTCAGTTCTCTGCAAGAGCAGCCAGTGCTCTTAACCACTGAGCCATCTCTCCAGTCCCCTTACTGTTGAGTTTTGAGAGCCTTCTTTCTATGCCACATGCAATCTTTTCGTCAGAGTGTCTGTGATGATTTCCTTCTGATCTGTGACTGGTCCTTTCGCTCTCTTCACAGCATCTTTGGAGGAACAGAAGTTAACTTCCGATGCCCAACATGTTGGGATTTTTTTTTTCTTGTTTGTATGAATTCTGTTCTTAGTGTCCCGTCTAAGCAAGTTTTATACATAAATATTTTTCTTCTATGTTTTCAAAGTTTTTGGTTGTTTTAGTTCTTACTGGGGATTGGCCTCATGAGTGCTAAGTATGTACTTTACCCCCGAACTCCCTCCCTAGCCCCTTATGATTTAAAAAATTTTATTAATTTATTTCCATCACATTAATTTTATTTATTTATTATTTATTTATTCATGTGTGTGTTTATGTGTTGTAGGTGGGGTATATATGTCACAGTGTGTGTGTGGAGGTCTGAAGACAGCTTTCAGGAATCAGCTCTGTCCTTCCTTGTGGGTCCCAGGGATGGAACTTTGATCTTCAGATGTGGCAGCAAGCACCTTTGCCAGCCAAGTCATCTCGCCCACCCGGTTTTGTGACTAGTAAACTTAGTTCTGTAGTCGGTTTCAGCGATACTTTTCCTGACTGTCTCACTCCTCTTTTCTCATTCAGATGTCCCATCACTGCAGCACCAATTTTCCCCTCTGCCTCACACTTTGCTCTTGTGTAAGGAATCACTTGTCCCTATCTGCAAGGGTCTATTTCTGGATATGTTTCATCGATTGTCTATATTTAAGTCAATACTAGGTGGGTTTGACTGCCAAAGCCGAAGCTGTAGCGAGTCTTGGGATCCTTTGGATGGAAGCTCTTTCCTTTGATTCTTTTAGTAGTGTTGGTTCTTCTGGGTCCTTTGTACTTCCACATGGATTTTAGAATGGACCTCCTTGGTTTTTGAAATAAAGCTTGCCAGGAGTTTGCTTGGGGCAGATGCTCACGTTCTGTTCTCCATGACATCTCGTTGGGGCTTGTATCACCTGGCACCCCTGTGTGGAGTGCTGTGGGAGCAAACGAGAAACTGGAAGATGCAGGGCCATTAATATTGAGTAAAGCAGGCTCAGAGACCCTGCACAGTGGCCTTAGGCTTGGGGTTTTTGTTGCTGTTGTTGTTCTAAGCCTGGGTACCATCTGACGAACACAGATCAGAAAAATTCAAGCATGCTTCTAGAAGTTACCATCATTCATGATCCTTGGTCATAACTTGGTTAAGACACTGCTCCTTCTAAGGAAGTGTGGACAAAGCCCACCCTCTTTTACCTGTCCCGTGTTGCCTGCTTTAGGTGTTGGTGTCTGACGGTTCATAGATGTGGAGGGTGGGCACATTGGAGGTGGACAAGGTGCGATTTCCTTTCTAGACAGGTCTCTTGAGGATTAGAGAGAAGAGGCCGCTTGGAAACGGTAGGTGGCCCAGTCGCATGTCTCTGGGTGTGGTGGACTGTGCTCCGGAACCCCTCGCCTCCTCCCAGGGCTGGTTTATGTCGGACAGACACCCTCCTCACCTTACACCAGCCCCACAGCCCCACTTCCCTGTGTCTTCTCTGCCTTCTCCGGTGGCTTTGGCCAGGCTTGTTTCTCAGTGAAGGTATTCTGCAGAGGATGTATCACTGGGGAGGAAGGGAAGGCTGAGAAGGCAGCGAGGTGCCATTTCAGCAGGCTTTTCCAAGGACTGCTCACTTGAGGCCGCCCCTGGGGAGAGGGAACTGTTAAACTGTCAAAATAAAAAGTCAACCAAACTCCTTAGGCCAATCGAAAGCACTTAACTCAGGCTGCAGACAGCAAAGGCAACAGATTGCCCTGTGACGTGCTACAAGGGTAAAAAAGGCTTTTGGGGAATTTAAAGAATGCCGAAAAAGTCCTAAGATATTGGAATATACCTAAGTCAATAACGCATCGAATCTGGGATTCATAGAAATAAATGGTGGTGAAAATCTTCCCAAATAAGTTTTTATTCTAGAATCTGATGACAAGTCTCTCAGAGCACCAGTCATTCTGTAGGTGTGGGGTTCAATACAACCTGAGGCATATATATTGTCCAATAATAAAGTATTATGAAACCAATCAGCTGTGAGCTCCCCACTTGGCAGTTTGGAAGTAAAAACCCTTTCTCCTTTACAAGGCCAGGCGACTCTTCATTCCTCCCAAGAGACCTCACGTTAAGATGTGTTCACTGCCAGCTGACAAAGGAGGCGAGCCCAGATTTATTACGCTGGCACCTGCAGAAAAAAAGTGACGGGTGATGAAAATATATTTAATTATCATTCCCTGCCACATCTCTGCCTGCTCCAGTCACAGAGCTGCAGCTGTTGGCACGCACTTTATTTTAAAGTCAATGTGCTTATCTGGAGGGAAGGCTGCTCTCGGAGCAAATTGACTTGGGGGAGGAAGGAAATGGCGAGCTCCTCTCGACCCAGCTGAACAAATGAGGATTTGTATTCCGAGCACCTGCTTTAATTGTCTAGTCCGCCCCACATCACATTAGCTCTGGGATTTGGCTTTGGTAAAGAAAACATTTACAAGAAAAGTAAACTTTTCCAAGGCCTTTTGGAGCCAAAATGAATGTTTTTTTCTTTTCCGGAGTGAAGAGCTGACTGACAGATGCTCAGTGTGTGCTGTGGGCATGGGAATTGCTGTTAGTTGCATCTGAGAATGGAGGAGACCCTGGAGAGGCCTTGGCTGGATCCTCAGAGGCTGGAAGGGTGGGCTTAGATCTCAGGATAAGAGACTTGGAACCGAGAACTCTCTGTCTTCTGGTGACTTCCACCTCAGCGGGCGTTGAGAGGATGGCCCTACAGAACGGCCTTCCTATTTGTCTTCTGTTGTATCTTATGGGAACTGGAGACTGGGGCTGAGCAGTGGCACTCTGCTCTCTGCCCTGAGTAAGCGCATCAGATTTCTTAGAGTGATGTCTGCGGGGACTGCAGCTTGGCTACTGGGCCTCTGTGCTATTTGTTTATGCTTACGATGGGTTGGTTGCAACAAAAATAGGCCAGATAATAAGTAGTGTCTAATGTGGCGATTTCCCTGCTGTGTCTCTTATTGGAAGAAGCCACTCGATGTTTTGTGTATGGTGGGATTTAGTCCAAACTGATGGCATTTCCACGGAAAGTAAAATGCAATAACTGGCTTAGCTGTTCCGATGCGGGGAAGAGGGATGATGCTGAATGCTTCTGATGGGGCTGGTGGTGCTGGTGGTCTCGGAGGTGGATGCCTGTGGCTGGGGTGATGTGAATGTGAGCTGCACAGGGAGGGGCTTGTTTCTTTCCCCTGACCTTCTCTCTGATGAATAAGGATTCAAGATTACATCTGCTGAGCGTGCAGGACCTGAGGGCTAGAAGAGGGCAGACAGCTCTGGCTTGTGGATTTGGGATGTGAGCAGAACTCTGCACCATCAAGCTTTTTGATGTGTGGATCAGATTTTGCCTGTAAACTGGAGAGAGCATTCCACTGTCTTCATAAGCACCGTCACCACCATCATCTCCATCACCATGATCCCCGTCACTGCTGTCATCATCACCATCATCATCTTCATCTCCATTATGATCCCTGTCACCACTGTCATCACTACCATCATCGTCATCTTCATCTCCATCACCACGGTCCCTGTCACTGTTGTCATTATCACCGTCTTCATCTTCATCTCCATCATCATCATCACCACCACCACCACTGTCATCATTCATCTCACTTAATAATTTATGTTATTGTTTATCATGTACTCGACTCTTAGATGAGTCATTTAAGTTGGTTATCCCCTTTAATCTCACAAGACAGATGCAGTTGTATTTTACAGATGAGAAAACAGAGGCTTAGGTAGGTGACAGAGCTAGAAATGAAGCCAGGCCCTGGAGACCACTTTGTTACCTTAACTTCCTCATTTAGGGACTTTAAATGGACAGCCAACAGTTCTAAGGTATAAAGGGAGCAAACAGAAGCCAACTCTGTGCTTTGTCAAGGTGAGTTTGAAGGCTGGCTCTTGTGGACTTCCTTTGCGGTGTGTCTGGCAGATGGGAGGAGAGATACCTTTCCTGCTTTGAGAACTAGGACTGCTGGGAGAAGAGCTGATGGGCTAGGTGGGGTAGAGATGCTTGAGGAGGCTCAGTGGAGTGCTGCTGTGGGAACTCGGGGGGATTGTAGCCAGAGCAGTCAGAGGGCCCCACTTATCAGGGGAGAGGCCAGGTATGGGGACAGAGTGGGATAGGGGCCTTGAGGCTTGGCTGGTAGGTCTTGGGAAGCAGTTTGACCATGCCCTCCAGGGCCCCCTTGCTGGGTCACTGGTAGCACAGTCTGCCCCTGCTGTATGTGCCAGTGGTTTTCATGTACACAGTGGGTGGGGCTATGCCAAATGGACCTGTCTTCTTCTACTCACTCTTGGTGGCACAGTCTCCTGAAAGCTTAGTTTTATATGAGTGGCCTGTTATGACCTCTCTGGGCACCCAGTAGGCCATCTGGAGCCCTCACTTTGAGGCTTACTGTAACTGACTGGAATTGTGGCTTCATGCTTCTTGGCTGAGCTGCCCAGACACATGACAGTGCTGTGGTCACAGACAGTGAGGGATTTGTCACATTCAGCTCTGTTGGCTCCACAGATCCACACTCAGGAAAGATCTTGGGGTTCACATTAGCTCTTGAAGACCACTAGTACTGTCATGGGACTGATGGATTTGAGTCTGTCAAAGAGCAGTCTTCAGCAGATGTTCATGTGTCTCCATAAACCCAATCAGTCGCCACATAGTCCTTGTACTGGGACCCGAAATGAACACGATGTGGGAAGCCTGGGGGGTGTTCGTGACTCATAGGACTGTTGTGATGAGACCCTGAGTCATGGAAGGTTGGTGGGGTGCTGCCAGAGGAGCAGGCATCTCTCTCCCATGCTTCCTTCCTCCCTGGAGGAAATGGTCACATCATCATTAGCTCATCAGGGTGACTGTGGGCAGAGTAATTAATACTGACTATTTCTAAGTGAGGCTGATGTGTTTCTTCTCCACATTAATTCTTATTAAGCATTTTATGTATTATTCCACAACCACAGACTATGTCGGGACAGTTAGAACACATTATGGGCTGTGCATTTTGTAATTACTATATGGCCTTAGTCCAGAAGAGGGAAAAGTAAACAGACGGTAGCTCCCAAGAAAGGGAATAACCATGGCGACGTGTGGAAAGGTCCTAGAGCCACTGCTCACGGGCTCAGGACCTGGTGGTGACTGACTGTGTGCGGGAAGTGGAGTAGCCTGCCCCCTTGAAGCCTCCTGGCCCCTTTGCCTTCAAGCTTTGTGTTCGGCTCCTCTGCCAGTGCTCAGCTGCCTGTGAGCCTACGTGTTCTCCGTGAACACATCACTTGAATCCTTCTTTGTGCTCGGGTTCTACGTGGAAACATTCCCTGGTTTCCTGCAATGTCACTGTCACAGCACCCGGGTTTTCATCTGGGTGTTTTTCACAAGTATTTACTCCCCATGGGTTTCTGTTCAGCTGTCTCCCCATTTCAGTGTAAGGCTGGTAGAGGCAGGTACATCATCTGCCTGCTCATTCCGGTGTCCCTAGCAACCGTGCATCTAGCAGCAGAGGCATGGGCAGATGCTTGTACTGACTGAGGGATGAGCGATGTCTCCACTGCACTAAGAATTCCTCCAGGGCAGGGGTACGTGTCTCAGTCAGAGGACCGGGTTAAGCCTATTGGGACAATGTGTTGGCTTCTCATGCATCCATTTTACTAGTCCACCTGACTGAAGGCCAGAACCCAATCTGTACAGCACAAGGTTCTCTAGAGAAACAGAGCCTATAGGGGGTCTATAAATTCAGCTATGAAGGAGCCTGGAAATGGAGGAGATAAGCTCAGGATGGGCAGCAGAATTCGGCCTGGACCATGGTGTGTTGAGGTTGTGCTGCTGGCTAGGAGAAGCCTTGCTCACTGGGTTTAGGCTCCTGGTGCTCTCCAGGTTCCATGCAAACCCATCTCCGTCTTTGCTCTGCCTGGTTTCTCTTCTCCCTTAAAAATATTTTAAAAATTTAGTTAATTTTTTTTTTTACCAGGTTCTCATGCAGCCCAGGCTGGCCTTGGACTTGCTTTATAGTTGAGGACAACCTTGAACTACTGATCCTCCTGCCATCCTCCTGCCTCCGCCTCCAGGATTAGAAACATGTACTACCACTCCTGGCTCTTCTCACCTTTAAAATAATGTTTTTAAGAAGAATTCATTTTACAAATGGTTTTCTGTACATTCTAAGTGCTGTTCGTAGCACTTAGGCCCTGTTTCATAATTGGCCCACACAATACACCCTGTTCAGAATTTTTAATCAGCTATGGCAAGTTGCCCTAGCAAGTTAAATAAAAAGTATATAAATGAATTTAGTATTTTAATATAACAGTGACATTAGCCTTATATATGTACTTAGCAATTTCGTGCAGTGTTACAGCTTTATAAAATATTCTTCTTCATTTGGCTGGTGGGTAGAGAGAGCCCAGAGGTGAGACTGTGGCAGAGCAGGCTGTGAGGAGCACAGTCTATGCCAGGCTCTCCCAAGACGTCCGATGGCCTGCATGGTCCTGTGCTGCCCACCCCCAGTGCCGAGGCAGGGCAGAGTCCATGTGTTAGGGCAGGAGGCACTTAGGTCTGGCGGCTCTAGGCACACTGCTCCCTTGGGCAAACCGAGAAGGAGACCAGTAAGGCAGGGTGCGTGTTAGGAGGAGGCGTGGCCTATCCCTCCCAGCCTCTAGTGACTTCTACCACCAGGCAGCACGCTGATGGCTCTGCAGGCATTACCCTTAATTTTCCATGAGATGGATACACCTAAATACAATGAAATATGCCGTTCAAGCCACCAAGTGGTGTTCAGTGCAGGGGAATTCGATACCTTTATCTTACTATGCAGCTGTTACCACCATCCATGTCCAAGCCTTTCTCATTATCCCAAACTAAAATCCTGTCCCTCTTCAACAGGATTCCCTTAAACGCTAGGTTGGCACTCCCTGTGCAGGCCCCTGGACCCATCATTCCTTCTGTCTCTGTGACTCTGGCTGCTGTAGGGATGCTTATGTGTGAAACACACAGCGTGGGACCAGCTGCGCCTGGCTCTTTTCACTGAGCATGGTGTTCTCAGGGTTCATCTGCACCTGAGCAGGGGTGGCCATTTCACTTCTCTTTCAGATGTCAGGTTTTGTTTATTGTTGGTGGTTTCGATGGACACTTGGGTTTCTTCTAGCCCTGGGCTGTTGTGAATGATGCTCTGATGCGTCTGTGCACATGGGTTGAGCTGTGACGCTCCTGGTTTTGCCACGGTTTTCCGGCTCACTAGAGGAGCTTGTGCCCGTGTGTTGGTACCCAGGGGCTTCCTGCCCTGCCTCACTTGCTACCCGCTCACTCCCTCCTCCTCAGCCACTTGGCGCTTCCTTCTCTCCTGAGGTACATGGCCATACTTCTGCTGTGTGGCACAGACACAGGCTGTCCTTCTGCCCCTCTGCCTGGGACACCTTTCCCCAGGAGCTTCCCAGTCCCCATCACCTCTCTTGGATCTTAGCTCTAATGAATGTGCAACGTGTCAAGAGAGTGCTAGATAACACTGCTACAGCCCTCCACACTCCAGCTCTCCTGGCCTGGCTCTTCTTCACAAATAGCATTATTTATCCCACCTAATGTTCTCTATAATCTACTTTTTAAAATCCTGTTTCTTGCCCATCTCCTCCTCCCTTATTTCTTTGGCTGATATATCTTATGCATTTAGGTCAGTACTTGGTACAGAATGGGTATTTGAGCGACCACTTGTTAAGTGAATGAGTAAATCTTTTAGCCCAGCTTTAAGGTGACATAATTCATATGGGACCTAGCCTATCCTGCAAAGTCTCTAAGTAACTGCATGTAGTGTCATCACAAAGTTGTTCAGCCATCAGCACAATCAAGTCCTGAGCATTTTGATAACCCCCAGCAGAGACACTTCATCTGCTGCTCTCAGTCTCCTCAGCTTTTGGCGCTCCCATTATGGCTCCCCCTCCCACGAACATATTAAGGGATTGCTGGGGGATGTAGCTCAGTACTGGTAGACCGCTTAACCAGCAAGCATGAGGTCCCGGGTTCAACTATGCAACCATTGAGTTGAGGGGGATCTTGGCATGTGAAGGGCTCATATAACACGCAGTCTTCCTGCCTCGCTTTTTGACTCCTGGCAGTGTTCTCGAGCTTCACGCATGCGGCACATTTTACTGTCTCATTTCTTTCCATCATGGGATAAAGTTCTGTTGTACGTGTGAGCCGCATTCTACCAGGGGATGGCGTTTGAGTTCTTTCCAGCTCGGGGCAGTTTTGCTTAATCCCTTTCACGGGGACAGATGTTAGGGTTTGGGTTAGTTTGATTCTCTTGGGTCTGTAGCTCGGCGTGCTGCTGCTGGAGCCCGTGGAAACTGTGTGACCAGTGAGGAGCTGCCAGGCTGTTTTCCAAAGTTGCTTCACTTTATGTTCCCACCAGCTCTCTGTCCTCCCTGGCACTGTCTTTTTCTTATAACCCCATCGGCTATGGGGTGCTGCTGCCTCAGGGGTTCTGATTTGTATTTCTCTGATCATCATTAATGTCAAACACCTTTAAATATATTTGTGTACATTCTTTAGCAACATGTCTCTTAGGTTCTTTAAAAAATTTAGTTGTCTTTATTTTTGCATTTATTTGTTTTGTCGAGGATGGGCTAAGGTGTGTGTGTGTATCAGAGGCTAACTTGTAGGAGTCAGCTCTTCCTTCCACCACGTTGGTTCCAGGAGGAACTCCGGTTGTCAGGTCCGGCAGCAAGTACCTGTACCTGCTGAGCCATCTCACCAGCCTGAGCTGTCTTTTTACTATTGAATTATAAGGTTCTTTTAAGCAATTTTTAATCTATTATTGTTATTATTGTGTGTGATTGGTGCATGTATGCCATGGCACATATACAGAGGTCAGAGGACAACTTTTGGGAGTCATTTCTTGCCAGCATGGGTTCCAGGAATTGAATTCAGGTCGTCAGGCTTGTTGGCAAGTGCTTTTTACCTCCTGAGCCATCTTGTTTGCCATGAATTTTAAAGGGTTTTTACATATTCTAGGTACAAGACCCCTATCAGATATATAATTTTTAAAATTCTCCACTTTCTTGACAGTGTCCTTAAGGAACACATTTTTAAATTTTGGGGATTTGAATTCAGCTTTCTCCTCCCTCCCTTCCTCCCTCCCTCCTTCCCTCCCTCCCTCCCTCTCTCCTTTCCTCCCTCTCGTTCTTTCTTTCTTTCTTCCTTCTTTCTTTCTTTCTCTCTTCATTGTGCTACTTTTGTTTTAACAAAAGAGTCACTACCGAATCCAAGGTCACAAAGGTTGCAAAGATTCAGTCCTATGTTTTTGTCTAAGAGCTTATACCTTTGGCTCTTACAGTTAGGTCTTTGATTGATGTTGAGGTAAATTGTGTGTGGTGTGAGGGAGGGGTGCAACTCTGCTGTGCACATCTGGTTCCGGCACCATCTGCTGAGAGATTATTCTTGGAAGTCACTGGATGGCCCTGGCACCTTTTTTGTAATCAGTTGACTGTGACTGCAAGAGTTTATTTCTGATCCCTATTTCATCAGTCTCTGTCTGTCCTGATGACAGAACCACACTGTCCTGGTTATTGTGGCTTTGTGGTAGGTCCTGAAGTGGTAAATGGGAGTCTTCGAATTTTTTTCCCTTCTCAAGATTGTTCTGGTTGTTCAGACCCTCTGTACCCTGCAGATTTTAGAATCAATGCGTTGATTTCCATAACGAGGTCACCTGGAATTTTGATAAGGATTGGTTGGATTTAGAGGCCCCCTCCTGAGGAGTGCTGTCACACTTTTAATATCTGGTCTTCTGATCCATGAACATGGGATGTCTTCCTATTTCTTGTACTCTTTAATTCCATTTGGGGATGTTCTGTGGTTTCCAGAGGACACGTTTTGTACTTCTTTTGTAAAAAACTTTTAAAGCATTTTGTCCGCTCAAAGCTATTGTGAATGGAATTATTTTCTTAATTTCATCTTCAGCATTGTTCCTTGCAAATGTACAGAAATGCAGGGAGTTTTCACCCATTAATCTTCTATTTTGCAATCTTGCTAAACTTGTTTATTTGTTTAATACTGTTTTTGTGGATTCCTTGGGATTTTCTCTAAGGAAGATAATCTTATTTGTAAATTAAGACCCTCTCACGCCTCCCTTTCCAATCTGTGTGACTTTTTTCTTTTTCCTGCTGAATTTCCTCATTGGGAACCTCTAGTAGTTCAATGTCAAAAGGAGGCATAAAGAATATAAACTAATCCTCACATATCTGAATAATTATTATTTTATTCCTCTTTTACAGACTGCAAAACTGAGGCTCAGGAAAGTTAAGCTGTTTAAGAACACAAGACTCTGTGTCCAGCCCAGAATTGCCACATAGTTAACTTGGGATGTCTTCTGTCCTGATGTAGGGATTTGGGAGCGATACCAGCCAACTGGTCTGATGACATTTTAGATTCAATGGCAAATTCTGAAGGTCTTTCTAGGAGTCTCACCTCCTTTCCATGTGACTAGACACTCTGTGTGTGTGTGTGTGTGTGTGTGTGTGTGTGTGTGTGTATGTGTATATGTTAGACACTCTGTGTGTGTGTGTGTGTGGAATGACAACGCACGGTAGAAAATGACACTTGAACATTCTGAGGTTTCAATTTTTCTTATTTTTAAGAAAAATTCTTATTTGTGTTGGGGAGGGCGCACACTTTTAATCCCAGCACTTGGCAGGCAGAGGCAGGCAGCTCTCTGTGAGTCTGAGTCTACGTAGTGAGTTCCAGGCTAGCTCGGGCTACTGGGGGACCCTGTCTCAAAAAATACAAAAAAAATTGTTTTATTCTTATTTACTTGTATATGTGTGTCTCTGTGCACATGCATGAAGATGCCTGAAGGGGCCAAAAGAGTGGGTTAGATCATTTGGAGTTACAGGCAATTGTGAGTTGTCTAACGTGGGTGCTGGGTGCAGAACCCAGTCTTCTGCAAGAGCAGCAAATGCTCTTAACCTCTGAGCCATCGCTCCAGCCTTTTTTCTTTCTTTCTTTCTTTCTTTTTTTTTTTTTAAGACAAAGCTTCACTGCAAAGTAGCCCAAGCTGACCCCAAACTCAGGGTCCTCCTTCCGCAGTCCGCTGACTGCTGCGGTTGTAGGGACTATAGGCATGTACCACTGTACATGTATTTCTTTGTGGATTTTCCCTCATTGATTCTTTTAGCAACATCATTCATCATTGACTCCATTTTGTTGACCCGGAACTGGCACTGGGAGAGGTTGAGTGACGAATGGTCCGTGATGGGGGTGTGGTGGGATGCCATGTGGGCCGAACATTCAACATGTGCCCAGATGCCATACGGACAATTTGTATGCAGTGTGATAAGTGAATCCTCATTCAGCATGAGTTTCCTCATGGAGTTCAGGACTGCAGCTTAGAAAGGTTAAGTTAAGTGCTCTGTGCGCACGGCTCATAAGCAGCAGGCTCTCCCCTCAGGTCTAGCGCTGACCCTCAAACTCTGCTTGTTTTTTTGCACCACAAGTCCTGAGATGATTAAGGAAATCCATTAAGGGGAAATGTGAAAGGAGTTGTTCCCAGAAGGCTGTGCTGGCAGGTGCTCTTGTTCTCTGACACGTGTCTCCTGTGTGTCACCTCACTTTGGTTTTGCTGCTGCCTTGAGAGTGGGATAATCATCCAGGGAAACTGAGAGAAGGGGACCATCTGCTGAGGCAAGAGCCCCGCTAATAGGAACTCCTGTCTTTTCTGAGATAAGTCTGACTAATCCAGTCCTTGTGACTAATCCACTCCAAGACCTGATCTTTAGATTCGATGATTAATTGAAATGGGCTAAATTACTCCCACCCAGTGCCTGGAGCTTCCTGGAGGAAATAGGGTTAGAGAGAGGGGGTTGCCTAAGGCTTGTGAGGTCTCTTGAACTGCTGAGATTTCAAAGGTGCTAGTAAGGGGCCTGGTGCTAGATTCCACGTGGGAACTGAAACTTCTTTGCTGACCTGGGAAAGATGGACAGATGTCAGGTGGCCCCCCCACTTTATAGATCTCATGGGTGACGTGGTGGTGAGAATTCTGGGAAGCCAAAGTTGGCCTCTTCATGGCTTTACTTTCCCATTCGACCTCATGAAACAGCATTTGCTCAAGAGTGACAAAATCCTCTGGGGGCAGGGACAGAAAGTTGGCAGGTCCCTAGAGTGCTGCAGAAGGGCAACCTACAGGTGAGAGACTCTTCCTGCTCAGCCTGCCACACACAGGAGGGGCTAGACTGGAAGAGGCAGAGCTGTCTATGTATGTCTATGTCACATCTGTCTGTTTCTATCTATCTATCTATCTATCTATCTATCTATCTATCTATCTATCTATTTATCTATGTATCTATCATCATCTCTATCATCTGTCTATGTATATGTTACATCTGTCTGTCTGTCTGTATCTACCTGTCTATCATCTCCTATCTTATTTGTACCTATGATCTATCTATTATGGCACTGCTGGGGATGGGACCCAGGGCCTTGTGCATTCTAGGCAGGTACTCTATCCAACCGTGCTCCACGCCCAGCTCCTCACCTTCCTATCTCAATGGAGGTGTTCTTTTGTTATAAGTTTAAATTATAGATTGGGTAATTGCTTGTCATTTGGGGCCGAGAGTGTTGGAACTTGGAAGAGAAAGAAAGGAATCTGAATGCCTTGGTGCCAACTTTCTCCCAAGGCATCCCAGAATAGACAGACCATGGGAAGAGCAGCCCCCAGCCTCCGTGGCTTCAGCCAACAGAAGCGATTTCTTACTCCTACCTCACCTTCACCATGGAGGCTTGAACCGACTAGGAAATGCTTCAGAGAGCAGTGGCTCGTGCCTTCACAGCTCCCTGACTGGAGGTAGCCCTGGGCCTTCCTCAGGTGTGGACACAGAGGGTCACTGCTGCCGCGTGTCACCAAGGAGGAGAACAGGCCTCAGCACTTAGGATGACCGTGGCTGGGGATAAGTGGGCTGTCCGGGGAGCAGCTGTGTATAGGTCATGGGGCGGTCCAACTGGTGTACTGAGGCCTGAGTTGGGTGCCAAGGGGCGCCTGCACTCTCTTTGTCATTGGGGTGCTGCCGTGAGGGCCTGCCTCAGCCTGGAGCTGAGGGTGGCTGTCGGATCATTTCCAGTTTGCTGGCTCGCTCACTCTTCCTTCTGTCCTTCTGTCCTTTCCTTTCAATTTCTTTTCTTTTCCCTTTTTTGGAGACAGGGTCTCATGTAGTCCAGGCTGTCCTCTAACTTGCTATTTAGCTAAAGATGATCTTGAATTTATGATCCCCCTGTTTCACTTTCCTGGGATTACAGGTGTGTGTCACCACGACTGGTCTGTATGGGCGTCAAACTCGGCACCCCATGCTCCGAGGCAGACTCTGTCCACTGAGCTGCATCCCAACCCCAGTTTCCTTTTCCTTTTGTTTGTTGTTTGGGAGTTGCAGACAACAACAGGGACTGGGAATCCCCACAGGACCTAGGGAAAGGCCGCTTCCTTACTCCCACTGTCCTGGAACCAAGCAGTGGACAAGACAGGGAATCACAGTAAAAGCAGGAGTATGTATCTGCCTGCTGGGGAGGCTGAAGTGTGGGATGCAGGTGTGGTGGGCTCCAGGTCAGGTGGGCTCCAGGTCAGGTGAGAGCCACAGGTGTGGGATCTGTATCAGGTACGATCTGTTCAATCATTAAGCTGTTGACTCAGAGGTTGACCTCTGCTGGGCCTTGTGACTCCTGGAATCATTTAAGTTCTCTACATCTTAGCCATCTCCTCTCTAACACTTGGCAACTGATCCCTATCTCACAGTGAAGAATGAATGGGCTAAGTTTGGAAAGTGGGGACCCAGCACATCCTGCGTATTCCAAGCTCCTGTTTACAGAACAGAAGTCCATTTTCTCATCTGTTAAGTGGGGTTGGAATAGGCCCAGGAGTACTAGGGTGGCTGAGGAGACAGTCTCTGAGAAGTCCCAGCTGAGTGCAGGCCTGTGAAAGAGACCTAGGGGTTGGTCTGCAGGGGTGATGCCTTTCCCCTGGTCCTTGAGTCAGGTTGGAGAGTTTTCTTGTGCCCTGTCCTTGGCTTTCATCTTTCCTGTAACGGCTGGAGCAAAGAGAGCCTCGGCAAAGTCTGGGAAATGCTGTTGGCAGTTGGGGCAGGGCATCTGGTCAAGGTTGCATGCACACGGTCAAGTGCAGTGCAGCTGGCTGGTTTGCCACACACACCATCATCTGGATGATTGTGAGGTGTGGACGGAGCTGTTGAGTGCAGCGTGCCTGAGGAACACATACAAGCTTTCAAGACTGGAGCAGTGCAGACTGTCTTGGGCTACATGACGGGATGACTACATGCAGTATGAATGTCAGACACGGCAAGCAAGCTGGGTAGTGCATCATGACTGCGAGACGTGCATGCTAGCTGTGGGGTGCCAGATGAGTGTGAGGCTGTGTTTGCACTGCCTGGGTCTAGGGGCAGTTTCCTCTAATTTCCTTGAGCCTCACCCTCTCCCACCCACCCCATCTCCCACCCACCCAATCTCCCTGCAGCAGAGCTCTTCTGTCAACCTGCTACTTGGTCGCGTTGGTAGCCTTGTCTGTGGTGACATTTAAATAACAGAGGGAAACAGTGTTGGGTTGTGTGACCAGCACCCTTTTGTTTCTGGACAAAGTATCCAAGAAGATGAGGATTTCTTTGGACTCATGTGGAGAGAGAGGTTCCAGCCCACAGTGCTGTCAGGTCTGCGTCAGGCAGAGCACTGTTCTAGGAGCATTGTTGTAGAAAATCCTGCTGTCTTTGGGTGGGACAGGAAGTGGGTCCCTACACAGGAAGGGACCAGGGGCAAGATACACCCCTGGACCTGTCTCCTTCCACTTCCTGGGTTCTGTCTTCATGTGATGGCTTCATCGGTGGATGGATCCATTGGATCCATTGATCAGGTCAGAGCCCTCACAATCCACTCCCACCAGCTGGGGACCAAGTTATGAATACATGACTTCAGGATGTTTCTGGCATCAAATAGGATAAAATAGTGAAGAGTTCTCTTTGGGACAAGATAGTCATTAATAATGTCTTTTTACCACAATCATTTGTGATACTGAAATGATTCTCCATGGCAGAAATTTGAAACAGAGAAAAATATTAAGGAGAAAGTAGAGATCAGTCCAGGTCTTTCCCCATGGAGGCCTCCACTGATGATGTCATCTCTCTCCTCCTAACCCTATCCTGTGCATCAAGGCGTGAGTTTGTTTTGTTGTATCTGATAATATCCAGATCATTTTTGGTACTGACAACATATTGTGAGCCTTTCCCCTCGTCATTAAACATCCTTTGCAAGCATAGTTTTTACCATTTGCCACTAGCCTGGCCAGTCCTGTCCTGTCCTGTCCTCAACGCTGCTGTTGTAGCTTCGAGGAATTCAGTGTAGATCCCACTCCTGGAGCCCAGCCCAGCTTGAGACAGAGTGAAGATTCTAGAAATGAGAGCGATCTCTCTTACCATGCACAACCTGTGGGTTGTGTGGAGGACTGGAGGACACGGAGGAGGCAGGGCCCGAAGCAGGAGGGCTGCCCCAAGTTTGAGGCCAGCCTGGGCTACATAGCAAGACCCTGCCTGATCTTGCTGGGGAGATGGCTGAGTAAGAGCATTTACCACACAAGCATGAGGACCTGAGTTTGGATCCCTGACACCTGCTTTAAAAAAAAATGAGGGCATTGCTACACAAGCCCCTGAAACTCTAGCACCGGAGAAACGGGTGGGAGCAGAGACGGGAAGATCGTTAGAGCTTGCTGGCCAGTCCAGTCAAAGACTGTCAGGCTTCAACGTCCCGAGTGCTGGGGTTGGTCGTGTTCCCTGACACGCTGGGCTCTGGAGCTTGCGTCTGAGTGCAGCAGGGATGCCTGGGGCCTGGCCGGGCCTCTGCCTCCTCAGACATCTGCCTCTCCTCCCTGTGGCGGTCTGGGCTTCCTCTTGGTCCTGCATCCCTCTCCTCCGGGCCGCCCTGACCTTTCTCAGTGTGCACCTAATTTCCAGGTTGGCATTTCGATTTCTCTTCTCCTCATGGTCTCTGTTCTCTGCTGGGAGAGCTTCGTGTTTATTGATTATTATCTCTGGTCCTTCTGTCCTTCTCTGCAACTCGGACAATCTGGAAGTAAGTCTTTCAGCCTCATTAGTCACAGCTTGAACAACGACTGGCTTCTCCCTAATCACCTCCAACTACCCATAGTTGGTGACTTTGTATGAGTCAGGGTGGGGGTGGGAGGCAGAGTGGACGGTGAGTACGCCAGGCACTGGTCCACCGTCTCCCATGTCTCCTTCCCCTCTCTGTCCCCGCCACTTCTCCTCTGCCCTGGGGACGTAGGCACTTGGACCTCACTGTGTGAGCAGTTCTGGTTCAGGTGCAGGTCGAGGCAGACAGGGCGCTGTTATTTACCGCTGAGGTTGGCTCCAGTGCCATTTAGAACAGATCTGGGGTCTGCTGGATCCTGGCTGGCAGCGTGGCAGTGCCCTTGCTCATGTTTCTTACCTTCTCTGTAATCACGACAACCAGAGTATTCGGGCCTTGGGATGCTGTGGAAGTACAGCACCCTAAGGGTTCTGTTTTTGCTGTGATTGCAGAGTAGACCCAGTTTCTCCCGTGGGCCCTTCCTGGACCCCATCCTTGTCTCCTCCTCTTGCTCCTCTGGCACAGTGTTCACAGTGCTCAGGGAACATGTAGTGAGTCAAATTGACTGGAACACCAGGCCTCTGTTGTGCTGCTGTGGAGAGCTGTTTGGCTTAGCTCTCAGGACTGTGGTATCTGGGCTCTGTCTTACACTACAGCCCTGCGCCATGACCTGCATGGTGGCCCTGCACTATAGCTGTAGAGTGACCCTGCATCGGAGCCCTGCGTGGTGGCCCTGCACTACGGCTCTGCGTCGTGACCCTGGACCAAAGTCCCACATCACATCCCAGCCATGAACTGTGACCCTGCAGCACAGCTCTGTGCCATGGCCAGCGATGGAAGAGTCAGACACTCAGAGGTCTCTCTCTCTCTCTCTCTCTCCCCCCGAGCTGGCAGTCCTCCAGGTGGCAGGAGGAGGAGGGAAGCCATGCACCGCAAGGCCATGCTTTGGGCCGCTCCTGGGCTTCAGCACTGTCTCTGCCTGAGGAGGTGCCGCAGGGCCTGGTTTGGGAGCTAAAGCTCACCCTTCCCACTTCCCACAGAAGCCTACTGAGTGCTGGCGCTGCTCTGAACCCACTGCTGTGCCCCTGCTCACCGAGTCCAGAGCCACAGGGCTCCGCTGCCTTCCGGTCCTCAGTGGAAAAGGGACGAGGCAAGGAGGCCTGGGAGGAGGCCCCACTCTTGTCAGCACCCAGTCCTCGCAGGCGTTTAGGAGGCATGCCCCATGCCATTCTACCCCCACTAACAAAGACTCAGGTGCATATTGACGTTCACGGTCAATTTCAGGGGCCGTGGGTCTGAGTGGGCCTTCAGGAGAGCCTCGTGGGGTCCTGAGGTGGTTGCCCCTGCTGGCTTCGTGGTTCTTAGTGCCCCATGACTGGCCCTCCTCACTCTCTTGTTTACCATTTGCTGTTAACAACAGTAATTACAGAATAGTTGTGAGATGAAAACATGAGTAAATTATGACTCTGCTTGTGTAACAATCTCTTAAAACCGACTCAGAAGGCAACAGCTGTACAATTAGGCTATAAATTCTCTTCAATGAACTTGTTGGTGGCAGCCGTACCTGTGTGACTGTGTTGGGTAAGAGATAAGTAGGCTTAATGGGCTGGGGGTGGGAGCACCCAGGATGGCTTCCTAAAGAAGGAAACCTTGTTCTTTGCCATAAACCACTCATTCTCATAAAAACAAAGGGCTTAGTGTTGGCCCATTAACTCCCTCTGTCTGTTGGGGCTGAGGGGAGCAGAGATGTTGCTGGCCTTCGGGCACTTAGGGTTCCTCAGAGGCACATCCAACCAGAGTCCTCAGAGGGGTCTGTTTAGAAGTCAGTGGTGCCAGGCAAGCTCAGCCTTTGTGGAGACCCAGGTGGGCTGCTGCAGGCCTCCTGGTGATCTAGCGAGGTCTGTGAATTTTTAAAATGTGTTGTGTCTGTGTGTCTGTGTGGGTTTATCCACACACATGAATGCAGTGTCCATGGAGGCCAGCAGAGGGTGCTAGATCTCTTGGAGCTGGAGGTATAGGTGGTCATGGGCTGCCTGGTAGTGTGCTGGGAACTGAACTCAGATCCTCTGCCAGAGCAGTATGTGCTTTTAACCCCTGAGCCAGCTTCACTGTTCTTAACAGCATGGAGAACAAAATCAAGGGGCTGGGCCTTGGGTCCGGTCCCAGTCTTATAAAACCACAGGGCTTAGGGGTGGGTGGGTGATGGAGATGCTTGTCAGTGCTGGTAAATTTGGAAGCAAAGCTTTCATTCTGTATCTAAGGAAAAGCCTGGACACTGACAATCTGTTACAAAGTATGGTTGACAATGTGATGAATCACAGTGCTGTCAGCCTCTATCCAGAACAGCGCTCAGCAGTGAACTTGCTTCTCAGTTCCCTCTGACTGCTGCCACATAGTTACCTCAGTGTTGAGGTCTAAAACATACATGGATCATAACTCTGAAGCCACAGCCTCATATGGGCTCACTGGGCTAAAATCAAGGTGACTGCAAGGCTGTGCTTCTAGATTCCAAGGGAGAAGGGAGACCCCCATTCCCTTGCCGTTTACAGCTTTCCGAGTTGCCTGCTTGTCTTAGCTCATGGCCCCACCCTCTATTTTTGAAGCCCAGCTATGGCAGGCCAAATCCCTTTGCGTCACGCTTCCCTGACCTCTTTGGTGCGCTTCCTTTATCTTCTGTTTTTAAGGGTGTGGGACACTATAGTGGGTGCAGCTGGACAGTGTTTCCATCTCAAGACCAGCGGATGGGTCACCTTAATTGCACTGGCAATCCCAGGTCCTTTTGCCGTATGTCTTGCTCAGTTTTGCATTACAGTGAAAAAGCGCCCAAAGCTTAAAAAAGAAAAGACATTTTGGAAACTCCAAGTCCAACCAACACGATACCGATTCTGGCGAGAACCCCTCCCCCACCCTGGCTGTGTCACCTCAGTGCAGATGACCTCATGGTAGAGCATGAGAAGGTCAGATTCCATGTCCAGGTTGGAATGCCAAGAGCAGAGACGGGCTCCTTCATAACAATTTGCTGTCTGGAGAACAACTCGCTGCATGAAACCACCATCATTCTTTCCCTGGGTACTGTGTCCTAAGTTTGGCCCTTTAACAGCTCCACACCACCTCCAAACATTGCCACATCAAGACCCCAGCTTCCAGTACATAAGCCCTTGGGGGACACACTCAGATCCTATCTAGGGGTTGCACTGTGTAACATAGTCGAGAATTCTGAGGGTGAAGATGGCCACACGTCTGTGGGGTGGATTTTTCCTGCTGACCACAGGCAAGTGGAGGACAGGACTTCTTGGGACCAGCTTGCCCTTGTGCCCTCTGAGTTGGACACAGGTGGGCTTAGACTTGAGGACAGTCCACAGTATGTTAGCTAACTGGAATGAAACATCTGAGATCAGCCAACTTAAAAGAGAAGAGGTTTGCTTTGCTTCGCAGTTTTAGAGGGCTGAGTTCTAGTCATCTGGCCCTGTTGCTTTTGCGCCTTGGGTGAGGCAGGACATCATAGCGGGGCACCTGCTGTGGGGAACTGCTCACTTGGTGGCCAAGAAGCAAAGAAAGGAAGGAGCTGAGCTCACCTACAAGGGGATGCTGAGTGCCCTCACTTCCTTCTGGCAGGCCACACCTCCCAAAAGTTCTATTGCCTGCCCACAATGCCAGAGGCTGGTGAGCAGCTTCCAGTATGAGAGCCTTTGGAGACATTTAAGAGCTGAACCATAAAGCACCGAGAAGAGGAAAGAGGAGGACAGTAGCTGCTCAGCAGCCTGGCCTGGCCTTGCAGGGCCAGTCCTGGGTCAGTGTTTCAGGAGCGCATAGTCAGGGATGGGGCATGGTCTTGCAGAAGCAAATCGCAAAGTGACCGTACCTGCTTTTCACACACTGCCAGAATCTTTGTGTGTGAAAGTGACCAGCAGGAAGTCTGGTCCTTCTTGATCCTCCTTGGAGAGAAGGTACTCAGGAATCGAGTGGACAAAGGATCAAGAGCAGCCTCCACAACTGTTCAAATACGCAGACAACACACAAACCCTAGACATCGCAGCGGCCCATTGTGGAGAGTCACGGCTGGGGCTTTAGTGTTCACCACTGAGGGGCCGCTGAGATTCTCACTCTCTGATGTGGCTCAGCAGCTGCTTCTACCCTTCCCGTCTCGGCCTGGCTGGGAGGCAGCCAGATTCTGTCTCTCATGGCTTCTGTGACGGCTTGCAGGCATCTCCATGGACCTGTCCGCACAACAGGAGTGCATCCCCAGAGACCTCTGGCTCCAGGCCTATTACTGAAGTCCGTCACCCAGAAAATCTGTTGACGGAACCGTTCTCTCTGAACTGCAAGCAAATTGGGGAATTTGAATGTGATGCAATCAGCCTGCAATAAAGCAGAGCCTTTGAGCTGCGCAGGGAGTGGATCGGCTCCCACCCCGAGTCCACCGTCCCTCTGCCACTTCCTGAGCTGTCACCCTCCAGGGTGGCCACATGCAGTATTTATTTTTTTTAATTAAGCTGCATAGCCACGTGGCTTGCCCTCCGCAGATGCTTTATAAAGCTGAGGCTTCTAAGTCTCTGAAAGTTTTTTTAGTTTTTTCTTTTAAGCGGATAGTAAAATTAAGCAGTTATTAGTATTCACAAGAAATGCTCGTGGCAGCTTCGCACACGTAATGAGAAGCCACCTGCAGTTCAAAGCAGTGCTTGATAATGCTGTAATTAGATTTGAGATGCAAAAAAGCTCATTAAAATTAAATAACATATTTGTCACTGTTTTAAGAGGTACACATTGCCTAGAACCACGCTGGTCTCTTGACCTTGAGTATTTTGGTGGAGTCCTTGCTACCTACCAGTGATTCAAACATAACATCCGCAGTTTTACAGAGAGTCCCCCAAAACATGTTCATTCTTGGTGCAGTGTGTGTTAGATAGATATCCAAGGGAAATCATGGATTCATACACAATGTGTTCTGGAAGAAGAGATTGGTTAGAATCCTCTCCCAACAATGAGTTCAGACAACCCTGAGGGGGGTTGTGTGTGTGTGCTGGCAGGTGGATTGGAGTGGTCAAGGCCTGGCCCCCTACAAGAGAAGAGGCACTGTGGAGGGGTCTGTGAGGGCCTTAGATACCCACTGCTTACCCAGGCGGGATAGAGCCACTTGCTGGGATCAAGCCCCAGGCAGATGAGAATCAGATGGTCTGGAGTATTTCCCAGAGTGCCTCTGTGCATGCTGGCTTCATGCAGCTAGGGTGAGGATACACATGCCCATGACGTTAGCTGACGATGCCTTGGTGTTAGCTCTGATCTCCACGGCCCGTGAGGAGGCCCTCAAGGTCTCCTGCTCCTTGAGATGCCTACTGGAAGTCACATAACCAGCACGTAGCAGAGTCAGGATTTCAATCCAGGCTATCCTTCAGACCCCCTGTGTTTACCACCACAAAGTAGCTCAGGATGCCAGAGCAGATGATCCTGGGTGGCAGGGATGGGCAGGAGCATTTACTCAAAGGCATCATCGTTTCCCGGATCCTATTCTAAGAACTTTGTGTCCATTCCTCATCCTGGCCCTACAGCAACTTCAGTGTCCTGGCAGCAGGGCAGAAACGAAGCTCTGCCTTGACTGTCATTTATGCCTTCTCTCTGAGATAATGTAAAGCAGTCTCTAAAGGCAGGCTGCCATTTCAAAGAGGGCGTGATGATTACTGTGAGGGGGAAAAATGCAAGATATACTCAAGGGGCCAAGACCAAAGGAATTTGCTGGGAAGCAAGCACTCAAGGCTGGAGGCAAATGGGCAGGACCGGACAGTGGGAAGATGATGTAACCTTGTTCATGGAAACACAGTTCAGGCTCCAGAGAGAGTCTGGACACCCACACCATGGGGCAGCTGGACGTCTCAGGGCAGGGAGAGTTCAGGAGGTAGTCTGTGGCCGGCTGCTCCTCTTCTGGGCGGCAGGATTGATTTTTCCAGGCTGACTCTCTTGGCACTGGGGCCAGATTTAGTTCTGTGGAGAGCTCGTCTTTCAAAGTCCAGCTCAAATGTCAGCTCCTCTGCAAAGACTCCCCAATCCTGAAACGAAATTAATCACTCATCCCCTGCACTCCCAAGGCGCTTGGAGGATACCTCCAGAATAGTCTTATCACATAGGACACGGATTTATGTGTTTACCAGTCTGTTCACCAGCCAGGCGGGACTTCTGTGGCCAGAGTCCACTGGGTCTTTGTGTCATGGGCTTTGGGGGAGTGCTGCATCCACAGTGGGTGCTCAGCCAATCATGAACATGTGTGAGGGGGCAGTGGATGTTTCAACAAACCAGGTCCAGAACACACACTACATTCAGGTTCTGCTGTAAGCCTTTTAGTGCATTTATTGATTTTGTGTATTTATGTATGTATGTATGTGTGTGTATATATGTGTGTGTATGGGCACTCATGTGTGATGGTGTAAGTGTAGAGATCAGAGGACACCTTGAGGGTGTTGGTGTTCTGCTTCCATCATGTGGGTCCTGGGATTTGAACTCAGATCATCAGGCTTGGTGGCACGTGCCTTTACCCGAGAATCCATCTTGCCATCCGAGTTGAAAACATTTTATATTTTATGTATACGATGCGCTTATTCCAGGTAATGACCCTAATGAGATCTGATAGTTTCATCATTCCCTTTTTACACATGAGGAAACAGACGTCTCCAGAGAGGCTAGCCTCTCACATGTAGTGGGAGGACTGGGATTTTAAGCCCAGGCAGTCTGGGCAAAAACATTTGTAAAGCGATTTTATAGCTAAGCTCTTTCTGATTGTAGGTGGTGATGCTTACTAGGGAGTTTCTGGAATTAATTCTCATTTAACTTTTTTTCTAATTGCCTGATTTTAGGAAGGGTTGGGAACAGTGCTTGGCCTGGGCTGTAGTTCCAGTTCCTTTTGAGCCACAGAAACCAGCTTCCAGAGTTCTGTTGTGAGGTGCTGAGTAGCTTTTCAAGAGAACACACTGGAAGCTAAGCCCAGGATGGCCAAGGGGCCTGCGAGTGGGAGCTGGAGGGCAGGCTTCAAGGAGGGCTGGCTGCTTTTGCTCTAGGGGTCACAGCTCTGCTGATTCAGGAGTCATGGCCTGGTCACCCTCACCATCTTGACTGCAGTGAATTGAGGCACTGACTGGGTGTCAAGTGGACTGCCTGCCTCATGCTGAGATGCTTGCCTGGCCTCAGGTCTGCCCACCCTGGCCCTGTAGCTGCAGGGACGAAGAGGTAGATGTGAGGGTCTGGGGCTCTGGGGCTCCTTGACACATAGTTTGAGGGGGAGGAAGAGAGGTGCTTCTGAAAGGAATATGCACTAGTAGTGACCTTTCTTAGGTTTTTAACATTTTGAGGGGATTGATTGAATTGATCTGAGCCCATTCATCCTCAGCTGCCAAGGGACATAAATGCCAACGGCCAGCACAGCTTCGACACGCTGCAATGGCACCCAGCATCCAAGATGGGACAAGGTGGGGTCTGGTCTGCTGTCTCTGGTAGGGTGTGGGGCAGTTGTATTATCCCCTCTGTTAGTCTAGGGGCAGTCAGGATGGGCGTCTCTGCCTTGTCCAGTGTTTGATTGGCAGGCCTTCTTCTGCCCTACCCCAGGCACTCAAGTGTCTCACTCTGTTGTGTCCCACGGGAGCATAGGGACCTGCTGGCCACAGTCTTCACAGGTTTCGAGTCTCTGTGAGACATCTTGGCTTTATCACTCAGTGTGCTCTGACCTTGGATATCTGGGGCACCATGCTGGGGAAACCTGCAGACATGGTCTCTGCTTGACCATAGTTCTGTCTTCCTAATGGTGTGTCTACTCCCTGCCCGCTTCCATTGCTGGCTCATTTCGCCCCACCGGGGTCACTCTGCTTTGCTGGGAGGCAGGTCCTCCGGCGAGAAGGATGCTTGCCCCTCCTGCATCTCTACCTCCTTGCCTTGCCTCCTCCCCTTCCTATGAGGTCTGAGCCTGGGCCCTTCCCTTTTCCAAGCTCCCCACTAGTCTGCCCCTCCCAGCACAAGCCCACAGGGTTTGTAGGTCACCCGAGGGGTGACTAACAAACATTTTCTTTAGGAAGCGGCTATGGTTGGATTAAATGAGTGTGAAATGAGCCTCAGCTCAGAGGTTTCCCTATGGACTATGACTGCTGGTGGTGACCATGACCTTTTAACCACCCTGCCATAAAGCATCAGATGCTGGAAGGAGGCACTGGGGTCTACTTGCCTGTGGTCTACATCACTCCCCACACCTCTGGGCTGAGGGCTGAGGCTTGGGGGGCAGGATGCTGTCATCAGGCCTGAAGCTAAGTGGGTAAAAGAGGGGCCAAAGTACATGTCCTTGACCCTGTTAGTGAGAAAGAGGGTCCAAGATGCTTGTTCCCCGTGGGCCCTGTTCCCTTTGTCCCATAAGAGATGGTGGCTCCTTAAGAGTGCTAAGGGTGCTGTGTGGTCCTGAGGTTACCTGAGCTTAGCCAAAACTGTCAACATAGGGCACAGCATCTGAGAGTCTGGGGCAGGGTACAGCAAGGGGGTTCTTCTGGACAGCTCACCTGCCCGACTGGAGGCCATCACACAGCCCAGGAGAGTCACTGTCCCTCAGCTCTGTACTTCAGCTGAAAGCTTATTGCTAGTTTAGTGGAACACTGGGAAGAAGATGTGATGTCTGTCCTTCCCAGCACCTCAGGGCCGTCTGTGGGGAAGGACTAGGTCGAATGTCCTGCCTGTGGGATGCCCCTAGGAATTCTCTGGAAGGGGACCCGTCGGTTTCTTCCACCTTTGTGGGCAGAGATAGGGGACATCTTCTGTAAGATGTCTTATCTTCGGTAAGAGCCAGAGAAACAGCTGTCTTGTGTTAAAGGGGGCTCTGAAACCCTCCTCCCAGGTCCTCAGAGAGCATTTGAGGTCTCTTCTGGGAGACCTGCCTAGTCCTCTCTTCCTCAAATGCACAGTCCTGGCAAGGAAGACAGGGAGTGTCTCTACCAAGATACTGAGAGGTAGGTCCGGTGTGAGAGCTTCGCTAGTTCTTAGGAACTGTGTGTGAAAACAGTCTGGGAAAAGCAGAACAATGTGTGCGCAGAGTATGTGCCCATGTGAATGTGTGCATATGAGCTCGTATGTGTGCGTGCATCTGTGTGCATTTATGAGTGTGACTATGCATGCATACATACAAGCGTGAGTGTGTATCTGTATGTATTCATGCATATAAGCTTGCATGTGTGCTCTGTGCCCATGTGTGCATGTGTTTGAGCATGTGCTTTTGTGTTTGTGTAGCTCATGTGTGTGTCCATGCACATGTTTGTGTGTGGGGATATATGCAAGCTTATACATATGTGTTTGTGTGTCCATGTGTGCATCTGTTTGAATATGTGCTTGTGTGTGTTTTCGTGTCCCTGTGTGTGTGTGAGTGTGGCACACAGCCAGCTCTAACCTGAGGAGCAGAGGCATTCTGTTGTTATAAATAAGGCTGGTTTTTATATTCCCATTTGAGCAGCGAGCGCAACAAGCAGAGCAGAGGCAATGCATTTCCATGCCCAGCGGGGAGGGGAATGTGCTTTATAAGCCCCTCTGGCTGGGTGGGGGCAGTGGTAGCAGCCGAAGGAAGGTGGTTCCAGGTGGGAGGGGGCACAGGTAGGTGAATGTGCGCCTGGGTTGCTCCAAAGGAAAAGAAACCGAGCAGCCTGTTAGCTAATCAGCAGTGAGGAGAAAGTCCTGACAACAAGCAAGAAAACTTAGCTGGCAATAAACAAGGGACTTTGATGGCGGCTTTTATGGGAACATTTCCACTTTGGGGGTTATTAGAGTTAGTGCTGTGGTGACAAAAGCCGCATTTGCGTATCACCAATGATGGAGGCTGGATGGAGCCTGAATGCAGTATTAGCTGCAGAGCAGAGACCCTCCAGAAGCAGACGCGGAGACATTTATTGTGAGCATGATGCCTTGGATCTGGCATTAGTTACTGCTTCTTGGGTCCTGTGGAATGTAGATTTCTAGTCCTAGGGTTTTTCTGGGGCTTCGGGCAGCCTTAATGTGAGGATGCACACGGGGAGGGTGGGGAGGCAGCCTTGGAGGGGCACTTGAGGCTTCAGAGAGCTCCACGTCACCCAGGAGCCTGCTGTAGGCTGATCCTGGAGCCTCAGGAGAGACAGGGGGCTCCACCCAACCTGCTTCACCCTCTAACTGCAATATAACTCACATACCATAAAATTCACCCATTAAACATACAGTTTATTTTATTTTTAATTATGTGTGTGTGTGTGGCAGGTGTGCACATGAATGGAGGTACCGTCAGAGGCCAGAAAGGGTGGCAGATCCCCTAGAGATAGAGTTACAGGTAGTTGGGAGATATTCCATATGGAAGCTGGGAATTGAACTTGGGGCCTCTGCAACAGCAGTACAAACTCTTAACCGCTGAGCTAGCTATCTTTCCAGCCCCAAATTCACTCATATGACAATTTGGGGCCTTTTTGTGTAGTCTCAGAATTACACAACCAGCACTATAGCACTATAGTCAATTGTGAGATATTGTCATGCCCTAAGGAAAAATCCCCCCCCCCCCACCCGTTCCTGCCTCTGGACCATCACTGATGTACCAACACTGCACGCAAAGGGACTCATGGTATTCATCTTCTCTGACTGATTCACTTTCTAGAGTCTGTGTTGCAGTATGCATCAGAACTTCATCCTTTTTGTGGCTGAATAATATTCCATCGCATAGATACATTTTATTTATGTTTTAGAACCTCTTCCCCCACTTTAAAGCCTGTTTTCTTTCTTCTTCTTTTAAAAGGAAGTGATGAGAAGCAGTGATGGGAGCTGGGAAGGTGGCTCATTTGGTCAAGTGTCTGCCAAGCGTGCATGAAGACCTGAGTTAGGCCTCAGAATCACATAAGAAGCTGGGTGCCGCACTGTACACCTGCAGTACGGGCACTGGGGAGAGAGAGGAGAATCCTGGAAGTCCTTGATGAACTAGTTCAGATGAATTGGGGCGCTCCAAGTCCCAGAGAGACACCCTGCCCAGGAAGGTGGATAGCTCTGAGGAGTGACATGTGGGGTTGTCCTCTGGCATATAGACACACCTCCACTCCCCACGTGTACACCCAAACACAAGTGTACCTACCCACAAACTCATGTTCATGAACATGCACATGCATAGACTGAAAAGAAAGGGGGGGAGAGAGAGAGAGAGAGAGAGAGAGAGAGAGAGAGACAGAGAGACAGAGAGATATCTCTTGGAACCTGCTGAGGTTTTCTGATGGAGGCTGATCTTCTGGGGGAGGATAGCCCAGTGGGTGTTGGGGAGGAGACCATGAGCACGTGAAAAGGGATGAGAAAAGCTTTGCCTCCTCTCTGCCCTCCGACCGGCTGTTGCCGCCTCAGCACTGCAGCTGGGGTCCTGGGAGGGCTTTGCTGCTCACTGATTAAGAAACTTTTGGGGCCTAAATGGCCCACAGCCTGTGTGCTGAGGTTTCTTTGGGGTGTCAGTGTGGTCGGGGGCTCCAGAGCAGGGTCGGCTGAGGCTGTGGTCCCCACTCAGTCCTCCTCTCCTCTGTGCACTCTGCCTGGTGCATGGGGCTTGCCGTGGAGGTCTGGTGGAGGTTTCCAAGAGAAGCAGCTGAGTCTTCCAGAGGGTGGCCTTCCATCGAAGGCCTAGGACGGTCAAGGGAAAGGCACGTCAGTTTTCTGCCGGGGAGGCCTTAGAGCGAGGGTGAAGCCGGAATGTCCTATTTTCCCCCTTCCAGAAAGTCAGAAGGCTCCCTCCGTGACTCAGCTCTTAGCCTTAATTATGCTGCGATGTAAATATTTCTGAGGTCCCTTGGTTTTCTCAGTTGGCATTATATCACCGTTAATAACTGGAGGGCACGTTATAAATATGCAAACTAATAATAAGGCATTAACTTGCAGAGCGCCAATGAACTGACAAACAGAGCCGGAAGCGTGCAGCAGCTTGCTAGCTTTGCGGCAGAGCCCAATCCCCTTTCTCCTGGATCGGAGACCCCAAGAATTCTCTCAGGTCCCCCTGTCCAGATGGCACCCCAGGAATAGCAGCTGCCTTAAGTGCAGAGGAAACTGCACTTAATGTGGCCTGGGTGCATTTTCCAGCCATTGGGGACTTCCTGGGGAGAGACAAGCACATGGTGCCCTGGCTTGCCTTGTGCTGCGGTTTGGGACAAGAGTAGAAATCCAGACTGGAGGACTGACCTCCTCCTTGTCCTCAATTGGAAAGGTTGCAGAGATTGCCTCGTAACATCCCAGCTCCTTGGGGGTCATGGTGGCTCCTACAGATCCTTTGATCTGACAGCATATGTCTCCTGCGGCTGGCTGCCTCCTGTGCTGGCCAGTGCAGACAAACAATAACAATGAATGTGATGGGTGCGTGTGTACCCCAGGGCCCACTGGAACACCATTTGGGGGTGAATGTGGAATTCAGTCTGGTGAGCCAGGGAAGGCTCCTGGGAAAGTGCTCTGTCAGTGTAGACTTGAAGGAGGAACAGGAGATACCCTGCTACAAGAGACCACAGAGGGTGCCGGGAAGAGCGTGACGGTGAAGGGAACAGAACGCGGGAGTGACTCTGGAAGAAGATGTAGGTTGAATGGATTGGTGCCAGACCTGGAATCCCCCCACCCCGCAGAGCTAAGCAGGGGGTCTGTCTCCAAGACCTTTTCTGACTTGCCAAGTGGGAATCATTTTAAAGGGTTTATGCTTTAACTTTGATTCAGAGAGGAGGTGACTTGATCTTAGAAAGCTGCTGGTTGTGGAAGGAGGATCAGGCAGGGCCGGAACGGCAGCAGAGACGTGGGAGCCAAGGCTGACTAGCTATTTCATCTCTTGAGGAGTGCCCTTGTCCTATGGATTGGGCCATGCTTACTCACCTGAAGCTGCTTCAAGGCAGGGAGAAGGGCCAAGTGCATGATGGGTACTGGTAGTACATAGGCAGGACGTGTTTCTGGATACAGGGCAGGCAAGCACACTTTTCATGACTGTTGAATGAACACCTCCCACTTGAGGTTCTTTACGACTAATGAAGGGGAAGGGTGGGCTCCTGAGGATCTTTTGGTGTAGAGTTAGTGCTCCTCAGCTGTTTCAGGCTCACCGTGCAGATCTGTCTGCCTTCCTCTGCACTGGGAACAGATCATACTTCAGTCAAGTTTAAAGTTTTTATTCTGGGGCTGAAGAGATGGCTTGGTGGTGAAGAGCACTGACTGCCCTTGCAGAGGCCCTGGGTTCGATTCCTAGCACCCACATGTTGGCTAATGACTGTCTGTAACTGCAGTTCCAGGGGATCCGACGGCCTCATCTGACCTCTGGGGCCATTGCATGATACAGGCGCACTTACATACATGCGGGCAATCCACTCACATAAAAAATGGTTTTTATTCTGGAAGCACTAAATTGTGACAGGAGATGACAATGTGAACCTTCCCTGGGTCCCCAGCTCCTCTCACCTCCTGCTTTCCTCCCCTCTAACTCCAACTCCAGCCACTAATCTGTAAAAGCCTTTTAAATTAGGAATCTGTTCTGTTATAAAAAATAATCTTTAAATTTAAGGATATAGTAGAAAGTCATTTTTGCTTGCCATCACATTCTTATTTTGGCGTTACCTTCTGTGCCCTTTTGGTACATACACATATTTAATGTGCCTGTAACACCCTGTGGGCCTTATCTTCCACGAACATTCTTTGTGTGTGTAGGTGCAAGTGCAATTCCAGGAAGCGGGATCTGGTGGGGGAGGCTATCGGAGGAGGCAGTGGAGGCCCAGATCTGGGGGAGGAGGCTATTGGGGGAGGCAGTGGAGGCCCAGATCTGGGGGGGGGCTATCGGGGGAGGCAGTGGAGGCCCAGATCTGGGGGGGCTATCGGGGGAGGCAGTGGAGGCCCAGATCTGGGGAGGAGGCTATCGGGGGAGGCAGTGGAGGCCTGGTGGAGACCAGCATCGGTGGCAGTGGTGAGTTGGGAGAGACTCATTCAAGATCTAGCAGAAAAGCGAGTACAGGGCCTGGTGCTTTCAGTGAGGCCTGAAGGATCTGCTGACCTTGAAGGTTTCATGGTCACAGGGGCCTCTGAGTAGAACCCTGGAGAAGGGCTGGGCCATGTGTACCCCAGGAGGCTGCAGTGTGAGCAGGGGCCATTGTCACCCACCTGCTCCATCTCTGCTCTAGGCCTGGCCATCTGTCTCTGAACTTCATTCCCTGGTCACCGGGAAGGAAGGCTCTCTAGGTCAGCCTCCTCTCCTGGGAGAGTCTGGGAGGTCTTCCCAGAGCAGCGTGGCCGACTGTCACTTGGCAGCTGACTACACTGTGGCCCTCAGAGGGCTGGTGATCACCAAGCAGAGATGGAGAGGACTTTGAAGGTCAGGGGCAGGGTGAGTGCAGCTTCAGGTTCTTGGAGTAGCGCCTGCGGGCGCCTGTCTGCCCTGCGCCTGCCTCGCGCCCTGGTCTCCCGGAGTCACTCCTGCAGGTGGCTGGGCGTGGGAGTGTTCGGGGAAGCCCCTCTGGCTGCCGTGTTGCTACACTTCTAGAAAGGTAATCAGCTAGCAGGTGATGTGACTGTGTCTGTACGGTTCAGCCTCGACTTTGATGAGGACGAAGAATAAGTAGAAAGTCTGCAGTTGTCATCTGCCGAGCAGCTCGCAGACGGAGCGGTGCAGAGGGCTGGTTGCCCGCCCCGCCGCCCGCACCCTTCCCACTCATCCGGCTGTCAGTAGTGGCGGGTACCTTCCAGAGTGGTCTCCAGCCGAAAAGACCCACCGGCAGCTCTTCAGGAAGAGGCCTTCGGGGCTGTGGAGGCTTGGTTGGTAAAGTGCTTGCTGTGCAAGCCTGAGGACTGAGTTCTGACCCCCAGGACCCATGGCAAAGCTGGACACGGTGTCCATCTGTAACTCCAGAGCTGGTAGGAAGGTGGTAACATGTGGCTCCCAAAAGCTCATTGGCTAGTCAGCCAAATCAATGGGCTCCACTCCAGGGTCAGCAAGAGACCCTGCCTCCAAAGAAAACGTGCAGAACGGTGGTGGAAAACAGATAACATTGACCTCTGGTCTCTACATACACACACATGTGCTTCTGCATACATAGGTGCACACACACATAAGCAAGTATATACAAACACACAAACTGATGTTTGGTGGCTTTGTGTATGTGTGTCTGTGTAGGTACCCTGGAGACCAGAGATCAACCTTGGGTATTTCTCCTCAAGACCTGTCCACTTTCTTTTTTAATTTTAAAAGTATTTTCTGTATTATTTTTACTTCATGTTTATGCATGTATTGCCTGCAAGTATGTAAGTGTTCCCATGTTGTGGAACACCTTCAGAGGGCAGAAGAGGGCATCGGATCTCCTGGAACTGGAGTTACAGACGGCTGTTAGTAGCCACGTGGGTGCTGGGATTTGAACCCTGGTCTTCTGCAAGAACAACCAGTGCTCTTTAACTGCTGAGCCATCTCTCCAGCCCCTCCACTGTGTTTTCTGAGATGGGGTCTCTCACTGTCCAAGCGCTGTCTGTCCCGGATCCACCTGTTTCCACCTCCCTGACACTTGGATTGTAGGCATACACCACTATCCTGACCTTTCTCTTTTTAATGTTAGTGCTGGGGACTAAGTTCAGGGTTTTATGCTTGTGTGGCAAGCCCTTTATTGACTAAGCCGTTTTTCCTCAGCCCTTGTTTGTGACTTTTAAGACTTGTCATGTCACAGCTGTTGTGGTGGCAGGCCACAGTGTCTGTGGTTGGAATCGACACCCCTGACTTAATGCTCAGAATTTCCCCAGCTCTTGAAGGAGAAAGGAGAGAAAGGGACAGGACTGTCTCAGAGAGGCAGGCCCTACCTTGTCTATGGCCTGCGCAGAGACTTGACATCGTCTCTGCTAACAATGGCGTTCCTTGACTCCATCTGCTTTCCACTCTGGCTCTCCCACTGCTGCCCTTCCACCTCACAGAAACATAGAGATGGTCCAGAAGAAGGGGCTGCTGCCTTGGGGCAGGCTCCGTGTGTGCCGGGCAGGCCACAAGCAGGGGGTAGATTACTCTGGTGAGGGGTGTGTGTGTGTGTGTGGCTTTTCAAGGACAGTTCTTACAAGGCCTTTGGTACTTGGCTATGTGGGGAGAGAGGGTTGGAGAGGCTCCTGCCTCTCAACTTCCTCTCCGCAGGGAAACACACACTCTGATTCGCCGAGGCAGACAGGTTCCTGTGTAGTCCTGCTGCTCCAGGAACTCGCTGGCAGGAACTTGCTTTCTCTGTCTGAGGATTGTTAAGCACATGCAGGCTGTAGTGGCAAATAGCAGGTGATCTAAAGAAGGCCTCTGTGTTTGCTTACACCACATCTGGCCAAATGGTCTTTAATAAAGACAGGAAAAGAGCCAGCCAAGACGCGCATGGACGTTGGAGTGAATTAGTATTGATGTGACCTTTGACAAGTGTTTGAGTTTCTACTTTTTCTGAATTTGGAGACAGGATTATGCTTAGTTAGCACCTTTGCTCATTAGTGTTTGCCATTAGCCTTTATGCAGTCTTTCCACCGTCCACAATTGTTGTGTGGTACCAGGATGATTGGGCCTGCATCAGGCTGCCTAAGCCCTCTCCTCACTGAGCTTATAGTCTAAAAACTATGCAGGGGAAAGTCCTATTCTCTTTTTCATTTTGGTTTTCAGTGCTAGAGATTGAACCCAGGGTCGTTGCCATCCCAGGGTCGTTGGCATGCTAGGCAAGTGTCCCGCCGCTGAGCCACATCTTTAGCCCTGTTTTCACTTTTCATTTTGAGACCCAGTCTTGCTAAATTGCCCAGGCTGATCTTGAACTCACAGCCTTCCAAGTACAGACCTGTGTCACCAGGCCCTGTGTGACTGGCTATCTTGGGAGCTGGCACTTGGCCAGGGAATTGTTGATTGAAAGATCCAAAAGCTGAATTCCATCTGCTTCAGGCTGAGGGTAGGGTGGGGGAGGGACTTTATTCTCTATGTCCAAATGCAGACTGGGTTCAACTTGTTTTATTTTTAATATATGATTGCCTTCGTTTCTTTTGTTGTTGTGTTGCAATACAGACAAAAACTATTTAAAGGAGAAAAGGTTTATTTTGATTCACAGTTAAGCCTACAGTTGTCCATCATGGCAGGGAAGTCATGGCAGGAGAAGCTGGAGGCAGCTGGTCACAGTGCATCCGCAGTCAGGAAGCAGAGAGAGATGACTGCTGGTGCTCAGCTCACTTCTCCTTTTTATACAGTCCTGGATCCCAGCCGACGGAACGGTGCCACCTGCAGTGGATGGCCTCTCACCTCAATTAACCTAATCAAAATAACCCTTCACTGGCATGCCCCAGGCTCATCTCCCAGGTGAGTCTAGATCTCATGAAGTTGACAAGTGAGGGTAACTAATTGTGACGTTGTGATTTGTGTGAGAACATGAACTCTGTCTCCACAGCCTTGTGCGAGGTCACCACAGCACCGTTATCTGTAGGCATGGCCTTGTGCAGCAGATTGCTAGACTGTGTAACTGATATTTCTTTTCAAACATTTTATTTATTATTATTTTTATTTTATGTGTATGAATGTATTGCCTGCACATATGTAAGTGCACCCATGTTGTGCAATGGCTGCAGAGATCAGAAGAGGGCATCAGATCCCCGGGACTGGAGTTACAACGTGTGGTTAGCCACAATGTCGATGCGGGGAATCAAATCTGGTCCTCTGCAAAAGCAGCTAGTGCTCTTAAACATTGAGCCATCTCTCCAGCCCCATATCCTACACATCAATCATCTATTTTCAAACCCTGCCCCAGCCTCTGGCAACTACGGCTCTGCCCTCTGTTTCTGTGAGATTGACTAGATATCAGTGGGACCCTAACCCTCAGGCCTCTGTCTTTCTGGGATTGGTTTGATTCATTCAGTGTCCTCCAGGCTTATCTGTGTTGTCACCTGTCACAGAATTCCTGGCAAGATGGCTCAGCAGGTGAAGGTGCTTCACCCAACGACATGAGCTTGATACCCGGGACCCACAAGGTGGTGAACCGACCTCTCATAAGTTGTCTTCTGACTTCCACACACATGTTCACACATACATAAATCACACAATAGCTGGGTGTGGTGGTGCTTTAATCCCAGCACTCAGGAAGCAGAGGCAAGCATATCTCTGTGAGTTCAAGGCTGGCCTGGTCTACATAACGAGGTTCAGGCCAGCTGGGGCTACAGGGAGGCACTATCTCAAAAAGATAAGAAAAGAAAGAAAAAGAAATCCCCACAGAATAAATAAATGTAATTGAAAGAAGAGAAAGAACAGTCCATGTCAGGACCAGCTTTTGTGGGAGGCCTGTGGTGAAACGCCATCTCAAATCCAGCTTGACGCTGAGGGGTTCATTTGTCATTCGACCTAGAATGGCAGCTCTCTGAGTGTGCTGGAGAACGAGAGCCTGCCAGCTAGGGCCCCCGCACCATGTTCACAGCAGCTGGGGACCCTGGAGCTGATGTGGGCTGCTCAGCTCGGTAATATATCTTGTTTTCCGTGCCAGGAGCCACTGCAGCATCTCAGGTGAGGAACAAGGAGAGGGAGGAGCTGGGAGCAGGACGGGAAAATTGGAGTCAGAGAATCCAATTTTTCATATGGTAACAAAACAATGCAGTTGTGTGTTCCCATAATGTCCCTTTAGTTCCTTGGGATCTGGAGTTGCATCTATTTTTAAAAACACTTGGACCCATAACTCTGCTTCATGCAGACCAGCAAGAGGGTCTCTGGCTTGGAGATTTAATGTGAAATAAACTCTAAATGGGGTGGCACACAGTACTGTGGCCTGTACTGGGAGACAAGCAATTCTTCTTAAACAAGCTGAGGGATTGATGTGATGATCTCCGTGTGAGGCTCCATCCTGGAGTGTAGGACTTTTTTTCCAAGTGAGGTGATATTATAGACAGGTGAGGCTTCTCTGTGCTCATTCCTCTGGTCCCTTCTGTGTATACCGTGTCCTTCTGGGCCCCAAGGGCTGGGAGGCTGCCCAGGGGGAGGTGGCGCGGAAGCTGGACTCTTGTCACATGGTGGTATGTGTGGCAGATTGTCCAGTCTGAGGACTGTGGCCTCCTGGGCAAAAGCTGAACTACAAAGGGTCGCCAAAGAGGCCCTGGTTATGCCTTTCCATTCTGATGCAGTGGAATGGGGCCATCTCAGAGCCACATCGAACTGAAATTCTCTCTGTCCATCTCCTGTAGTGGGTTCCAAACCCTGCTGTCTGTTTATGAGTCAGAGAGTTTCTCTCACTGCTGTTCATAGGCACCTACCTAAGCCCCAGCAACTGCAAAGGACTCTTGAGAAGAATCTGTCCCTTGGACCTCTGCTCAAGGTCCTCTGTGTGGGCTCTGTCTTCTAAGGATGCTGGTGTTATCAGCCAGCAACTCATCAGTCAGCCACTTGGCTTGTATTTGAACAATGAGTCAGAAGCAGCTGGTTGGAAAAGAATCCCAGCATTGGGGAGGTAAGAGAGAGGATCCCTGGGGCTTGCAGGCCAGCTAGGCGAGGCTAGTTAAGTGGTGAGAGACCCAGTCTAAAAAGGTGGAGAGAGACAGGAGAACACACTCCAGTGTTGACCTCTGGCTGCCACATGAATGTGCAAATGTGCTCCTGCACGCTAGTGTGCGCGCACGCGCACACACACACACACGCGCGTGCGTGCAAAAGCTTTCCATTCATTCATTTATATATAGGATATCTACTTTCTACTGTTCATACCATTTTTTTTTGACATTTTCTTCTCTGCTCAGTATCTTTCCTGGGGTTTTGAAACATTTTCTAGAATCCTTTTAGTTCATTCTTTCCTTCCTTCAAGGGGATTCCCCCAAGCACCAGGAGTTTTGGAATCACAACACTTTCCACCCCGCCCCGTACTCCAGTCCTTCTTGGGTCGGATTGTTGTCTCAAAAAAAAAAAAAAAAAAACAAAAACATAGCAGTTGTCGCCAAGTCCAGGAATTGTGCCTGGCCAGTGAGGCAGATATGAATTAATCATCTTGGAGAATCCCCCTAAATGTCAGGTTGGAGTCCTTCCAAGGCACAGAGAAGATTACATTTCTTTGTTTAAATCTAATTAAATCCAGTTCAAGGCCCCATCTGCCACCATTAGAGGTCTGTCCCAAATCAGAATTTCCTGGGGCTCTGCCCTGCCCTCCAGGTTGTGTGAGAATGTGGCGCTCAGCATCCAGAAGAGCCCTGTCTATGAGTGGTCGTGGAGGAAGCTCTGCTGAGGCTGGCATAAGACCTCCGGCCCCCAGGCTTGGGTGGCCCTTCTGCTGGCTTCATACTTTGCTGAGCAGGCCACTGGGAGTCTAGGTCAGGTGGTAAGGACCACAGCATTTGGAGCCTGGTCCTCGCAGGCCCCACATCCTTCTGAATGATTTCTCAGAGTTGCTGAGTCTGATTGAGCCTGGATCCATGGCTCCACTGCCCCAGACTTTCCACCCAGGGTTCCCCAGAGCACAGAAGAGCCTGCACCTCAGTACTAGCTTTTGTTGCCTCTGAGAAAAGCCATAGTCCGCTCTGCCGACTTCCCCGGCATCCCCAGAGTTGGTTGAGATGACAAAGAGTATCTCTGTAGGGCAGCCAGACGTCTCATTACAGCCTAGCAACACAGGCCAGTTACTGTCTCCCAAGTGTCAAATCATTCATTTGCCCAGGAAATATCAAGTGTTTGTTGGAACAAATAAGACGGGGGAGGGAAACACCTTTTTGTCCTGGTCTTATTTTTAAATTTTTTTGGCGGGACTGAGGATTGAATGCAGGGTCTCACACATGTGAGGCAAATGTTCGACCACTGAGCTACAGCCTCTGTCCTGCCTCCCCCCTTCTGATGAGTCTGCAACACACAAGTTAGTTTTAGCAATTATTTTTAATTACGTGTGTGTGCACGCATGTGTGTATGTTTGTGTGCATGTGTGTGTATCTATATATGTATATGTGTGTATGTGTGTGTACATGTGAGTACAGTGCCTGCAGAGGCTTTGGATCCCCTGGAGCTGGAGTTATCAGCTGTTGTGAGCTACCTGACCTGGGAGCTGGCAACTGAATTCAAGTTCTTTGGATGAGCAATATGTGCTCCTAACTGCTGAGCTCTGTCTCCAGCCTCAGAAAGTAGTTTTTCATAAGTTAATCTGATAACTTTTTGAATTACCCTGTGGCAGGAGGTTCTGCAATGGAGATGCCCCTTTGCTTTCTGGGAGAGGAACCTGCCAGGGGAGAACCCTGCTGGGGAAGGAACTCACAGGGAGGATCCCATTGGAGGAGGACCTTGCTACGGAGGATCTCACTGGAGGAGGACCTTGCTAGGGGAGGACTCCTCTGGCAGACTGAAGGCTGCCCCAGCCACACCCACAGAGAGCAGATCCCAGTCTTTGTAAAGGTTGTGTCATTCTCTAAGTACCACAAGGACTAGGCCAGACATTGTTCCTCACCTTGAGGGGCTCAGCATCCTCTCAAGAGACTCAAGAGTGAACTCCAGAAGGTTCAGTGACAACCCGAGAACTTGCAGAGTGAGATGCTTCTCAGCAGTGCCCTCTGACTGACCTTGTGCTTGTCTAATACTGCTGTTGTCTGTTTTTCACCAGACCCAGGCCTCCTTGGGAGCTAGGCCTGCCTGCTGTTTGCTCTGAATTCCCTAGTCATTATTTGTCAAATGCAGGAAGGATGAATGAATGAATTTGGAGAACGAGCCTTGAGGGGCAGGTGCTCTTGGGGTGGGTTGGAATGACAGCAGGCGAGGCTGGTGGAGGGTGTGGCAGGAGAGGAAGAGGGTGGAGTCTGGTTGGAGAAAAATAACAGCTTTATGGGGATGTAACTTCCAAAGGAACAATTCATCCACTGAGAGTATGTGATTCAGTGGCTTTTAGTGTATTCGGAGTTGTGTAACCATCACTTCAGTCAGTTTTAGAACATTTTCATTGCCTTAAAAGAAACCCCATTCTCTTCAGCGGTCTTTACTTCCAGAATCTCTAGACTGCCCCAAGCCCTGTTCCTCCCGTTCTGTCTGAGTCTGGCCATTGCACGAAGCTGGACGGAGATTCTGTGAGGCCTTTTGTGCCTGGCTTCTTTCACAGAGTGCGGTGATCCTGGGCTGCCGCACCGTAGCCTGTTGTCTGCGGTTTCCTTCCCCTCTAGTGCTGAGTGATGCACTGCAGTTAGTGCAGAACTTCCTCCTAACCAGCAGGCTAGAAAGGAAGCAGAGTGTCTGGAGAATGCAATGCCTGTGTGGACATTAAGGAGCTCCTGAATGGGAGGAACACTGTTCAGGGCGATCCAGTGGCGCAGACAGGAGGACAGAGAACACCCCAGACCCAAGCCAGGCAAAGAGCAGGCAGGGGCACTGACTGACTGGGTGGGAGAGAGGGCGATGAGGGGGTGCTGTTATGAGAAGCTGGCAGATAGGATGGCAGCAGCAGGTGACTGTCTGCAGTAACTGGGCACATCGCATATGCTCAATCTGTGTGGCGCCAACTGCTTTAAGCACCGGGTTAAGCTGCTTCCTCCTCTTCCTCTTCCTCTTCCTCTTCCTTTTCTTCCTCCTCTTCCTCCTCCTCCTCCTCCTCCTCCTCCTTTTCTTCCTCCTCCTCCTCCTCTTCTTTTTCTTCTCTTCCTCTCCCTCCTCCTTCTTCCTCTTCTTCTTTTTGGTTTTTTGAGACAGGATCTCCCTGTAGCCCCATCTGGCCTGGAATTCACTATGTAGACCAGGCTGGCCTCTATCTCACAGAGATCTGCCTGCCTCTGCCTCCTGAGTGCTGAGATTAAAGGCGTGCATTGCCATGCCCAGCTCTGGGTTAAACTTCTTCATGTATACAGAGTCTTTGACTCTTCACAGCACCCTGCTAGGAAGATGGCACCTGTTTTACAGACATTAAGTACGTGCTTCAAGTCAGGTTTATAAAAAATGACCAGGCCTGGATTCTAAATCAGTTTTCATTTGTGACAAAAGTCACAGCCTGTTTTAGACAAGATTTACTTTGTTTCTGAGACTGGGACACTTCTAGAGATGAAATTTCACTGGGGTTGGGGGTATAATGGGATACAAAACTGAACAAGACACATGACTGGGCTGGGAGGGGCCCCTGGAGCTAGCTGGCCTAGCCTACTTGGTGAAGATCTAGGTCACTGAGAGTATCTCAAAACACAAACAAACAACAACAGAAAAAGCACACAGCACTCAAGGAACAATACCTGAAATTGTCCTCTGACCTCTCCGTGCATAGATGCGCACACACACACACACACACACACATACACGCACACACTCACACTTTTCCCCGACTGAGCTGGGATGTCCGAGACAGGTGTAGGAATGACACTTGCCTCCCACCTGACTCCTCCCAGTGAACATGGTGCATAGACAATGGGCTCTGCCACGAAGCCTGCCCTTCTTGTACCTGGCCAAGTAGAGGACAGAATGGCAGCAAGAGAGCGGGGAAGCAAGCTGGAATGCTCCAGAAAGAAGCCGGAGTGAGCCGGCCGTGAGGACCTGTGTTCTCTTTCCTCTTTTGCCCATGCTGCTGTTTCTCCAGCATAGAACCGGTGCGCTTCTGGACTCCGTTCCCCTCACCTGTTGTATGAGTCCTCCTCCAGCCTGGGTAGGTTCTCAGTTCTGCTGGGTCAGGGCTGTTGCATTCTGCTTGCAGGCCTTAAACAGGTCTCCAGCAGCCAGGGAAGAAGAGCCATTTAAAGTATGCAGTGATGGGGTGGGCGGGGGAGGGGTGGTAGGGTGCTCTGGAAGAGCGACCCTTCCTGAGCCTTGTTTTGCAGCCTTCTGGAACTGAGCAGCTTTCAGAATTTCAAGTCACCATTTGTATTCAAATGAAGGTCATTTGAAAGGTGTGACACAGTAAACAGCCATTATTTCATTTTGATTGTGGCACTAAAATTATAGTGTTGGTTGAATTATTTTAGTGGAAGACCATTACCATCTCCTTAAAACACTTAGAGGGGTTCTTAGAATGCTGCTGTACTCCCCAAATTAGGAGAAAATTAAAAACCACAAAGCTGGGGGTGTATTTTGGGAAAGGACCCCCCACATGTGGGGTGTTCTTTGTCCCTTCCTTATGCTGTGTGTGTGTGTGTGTGTGTGTGTGTGTGTGTGTGTATTGCCTGTATGTATGTAAGTGCACCTATGTGTGCAATGTCTGTGGAGGTCAGAAGAGCACATCAGATCCCCTGGAACTGGAGCTGTAGACAGCTGTTAGCCAGGATGTGGGTGCTGGGAACCCAACCAGCCCCTCTGCAAGAGCCGCCAGAGCTCTTCACCACTGAGCATCTCTCCAGCCCTGTCTGTGCTTTTCTTGCTCACAGTGGCCTTCCCAGGGCTCAGTTTCCTGAGGGCAGGTGACAGTGGGGTATGTTAGTGCTTCGGTTGTGGGTCACAGAGCATCTCCCCTGACCTGCCTCTCTATCACTGAAGTCCTTATGACTCCATCATGGGCCCTTTTCTCCCTTCCAGAAGAGCAACCTTGAGTAGTACCCTTGAGAAATCCTGTGGAGAGGCAGTCTACTGAACTCTCCCAGCTCCGACTTCTGATGTGTTTGGCAGGGAGCACTGACCAGGCAGCTAGGAGTCCCTTTCAGGAGTGCTTAAGGCTTACCCATTGGGGTCTACAAGGTAAGATGGTGAGGTCAGGTACTGTCTCCCCCCACGGGTAGTTAACCTTCTGCTTCCTGTCACTGGGCATCTGGAATTTGCTCTCCTCTTCCAGAGTCCTGGCCTCCTCTCCCTGGCCAGACAAGGATGCTTTAAAGAGACACAGAGGGCCTGAAGGAATGGGTTCCCATCAAGGATCTCAGTGCATCAAGAATCATAAGCACAGGAGAAACTTGAATATTTCTACCCTTCATTTGGGAAATGAAGACAGGAGAATTGTGAGTTCCAGTTCAGCCTGAGCTGAGCTGTCTGAAAACAGACCATTCTCACCCATCACACAGCCCTCCCCACAACCTTTGGTTTCCACAAGTATTTGGATTTTAGAATTTCATCAAAGATGTGGTCATGTCTAATAGAAATGAGCTCCTGCAAGAAAAACCCAAAAGTTGAAAGATGAGAAGATGGACTTGCCAACTGCTAGGCTTTATTTGATTTGAGTTTTTGATCTTTTTGAGTCAGAGTCTCCCTGTAGCCCCAGTTGGTCTGGAACTCGCTATGTAGACCAGGCTGGCCTCGATCTCACAGCGATCCGCAGGCTCTGCCTTCTGAGTGCTGGGATTTAAGATGTGCAGCACTCACGCGTCTGGTTTAGACTTGTATCTCTGTGCTTCTATATACAGATGCACACATATACACATATACACACGTACATATAAACACTCATATATGCACATGCAGTCACGCACACATAGATACACACATAGTCACATGCGCGCATACACATGTGCAGACACATAAACACACACTCTCACATACTCTCACACACACATATACACCTATGCACACATGTGAGTTCTTAATCCACATTTTGCACTCTCATTTTCATTATGTGAGTGTATAATATACAGTTTCACATCAGCGGCCGATACGTTTGCTACATCGCCTGACAAACAGTGCCCACACCATCTGAGGGCAGCTGTTTTGGGAGCTGGGGCTCTGTGACGCTCCACCTCATGCTTTTCTCCCTGTGACATGTGTTGCTTTTCCACTCAGCTGTACCTGAAACCCGCAGATTACCCTCCAGAACATTCTCTGGCAAGTGTGTGGATGTCAGTGTGTGGATGGTCAGTGTGTGGATGATCAGTGTGTGGATGGTTGGTCAGTGTGTGGCTGGTCAGCATGTGGATGGTCAGTCAGTGTGGGGATGGTCAGTGTGTGGATGGTCGGTCAGTGTGTGGATGATCAGTGTGTGGCTGGTCAGCATGTGGCTGGTCAGTCAGTGTGGGGATAGTCAGTGTGTGGATGGTCGGTCAGTGTGTGGATGGTCAGTGTGTGGCTGGTCAGCATGTGGATGGTCAGTGTGGGGATGGTCAGTGTGTGGATGGTCAGTGTATGGATAGTCAGTATGTAGATGGTTGGTCAGTGTGTGGCTGCTCAGTGTGTGGATGGTCAGTCAGTGTGTGGCTGCTCAGTGTGTGGATGGTCGGTCAGTGTGTGGCTGCTCAGTGTGTGGATGGTCGGTCAGTGTGTGGCTGCTCAGTGTGTGGATGGTCGGTCAGTGTGTGGCTGCTCAGTGTGTGGATGGTCGGTCAGTGTGTGGCTGCTCAGTGTGTGGATGGTCAGTGTATGGATAGTCAGTATGTAGATGGTTGGTCAGTGTGTGGCTGCTCAGTGTGTGGATGGTCGATCAGTGTGTGGCTGCTCAGTGTGTGGATGGTCGGTCAGTGTGTGGCTGCTCTGTATGGATAGTCAGTATGTAGATGGTTGGTCAGTGTGTGGCTGCTCAGTGTGTGGATGGTCGATCAGTGTGTGGCTGCTCAGTGTGTGGATGGTCGGTCAATGTGTGGCTGCTCAGTGTGTGGATGGTCGGTCAGTGTGTGGCTGCTCAGTGTGTGGATGGTCGGTCAGTGTGTGGCTGCTCAGTGTGTGGATGGTCGGTCAGTGTGTGGCTGCTCAGTGTGTGGAGCTCCTGAATTGAACTTCCTGAACTTCCTTAGTGGGTGTTGTTGGGGTTAGGGTGGTGAGCAGGCTGGACGCTGTTCCCAGGGAACCACTCCCCTCTCCACGCTGCCCACAGGCGCCTGGGAAGCTGCTCGGCAGACCCTGGACAAGTGCCGCTGTCCAGCAGCACTGAAGGAAGCGGTGCGCAGGGCAGGCCGAGCAGGCGGGCCGCTGAGGCCGAGCAGGCTCCTCGTGTGTGGGAGGCAAAGTGGTGGAACCGTGTTTCCTGCCTACGGTTCGCTTGCTGGAGCCTCTTACCTCCTATCGTATGCATGTGCACTGCATTGTGTATGTGTGTGCATGTGCACAGGTGTGTATGTGTCTGTGGGAGCGTGTATTCATGTGTGTCAGGGCCTGTACATGTGTATGTGTGCATGTGCCTACATGTATATCTGTGTGTATGTGACTGTATGTGCATATATATGTCTGTATATGTGTATATGTGTGCACATGTGTGTATGCATATATGTGTGTTTGTCTCTGTGTGTATTTGTGTGTCTCTGTGTGTGCATATATATGTGACTATGTCTGAATGTGTTATTTGTACTTCTGTATGTGTGTATATGTGTGTCTCTCTGTGTATATGTTTCTGTGTATATCTGTTTCTTTGTATGTCTCTGTGTGTCTGTGTGTGCATGTGCGTGTGATGCATGGAAACCCTTCCTGTCTTGAGCCATGCTCTTAGAACATGTATAAGAGCCAGTTTCTAAGACTGAGTCACCCCAACTTCTGTGGGCCCTCCCTGCCTGCCCTCCGGCTGTGTGGACGCCCGCCGGCTGTGTGGATGCCTGCCGGCTGGAAGGCCCTGGACTGACATCAGGCAGCAACATCCTGCTTCTTCTGCTTGTCCTGAACCTCAGCCAGGAGTTTACATAGCAGGTCAGTGCCTGAGATTCCGGGCACCCTGAGGCCCAGTGCCAGATTCCTGAGGAAGAGTGTGGAGTCTTCTGTGGCTGAGGCCAGCCACACATTTGAACTGTGAGGGGACATCTCTGTGGCTCATTGAGTGTCACTTCCCTGAGAAAGGGGTTGTTGTAGCAGTTCTGTGTGTTTCCCTGTGGACCTTATTCCCAACTCATTCACTGACCACTGGACCCCATGGCTCTTGGTCCCAGGCCAAAGGCCTGCAGTGGTGAGCTATCCTCACCTGAAGGGGAGGTTCCCTGTGAGCAGAGCGAGGCTGACTTGCAGAGACTGGTCTTCAGAGAATTGCCACTGCACTTCTGAGTCCTGAGGAAGGACTCTCAACTTGCTTAGAGAGATGCTCTGAGGTCTTGGGGTGCCCCCTGTGAAAGAGAAGGGCCCACTGTGACCTGGAGGACTCACTGTGAAGGGGGAAGACCCACTGTGAACATAGAGGACTCACCGTGAAGGGGAAGGACTCACTGTGAAAAGGGAGGGCCCACTGTGAACTGGGAGGACTCACTATGAAGGGGAAGGATCCACTGTGAACATAGAGGACTCACTGTGAAGGGGAAGGACTCACTGTGAAAAGGGAGGGCCCACTGTGAACTGGGAGGACTCACTATGAAGGGGAAGGATCCACTGTGAACATAGAGGACTCACCGTGAAGGGGAAGGACTCACTGTGAAAAGGGAGGGCCCACTGTGAACTGGGAGGACTCACTATGAAGGGGAAGGATCCACTGTGAACATAGAGGACTCACTGTGAAGGGGGAGGACTCACTGTGAAAAGGGAGGGCCCACTGTGAACCAGGAGGACTCACTATGAACGGGGAGGGCCAACTGTGAACTGGGAGGACCCGCTTGAAATTGGGAGGATTCACCATGAAGTGGGAGGACTCACTGTGAAGGGGGAAGGCCCACTGTGAACATAGAGGACTCACTGTGAAGGAAGAGGACCGACTGTGAGCAGGGAGGACTCACTGCATTGAGAAAGGTCCCACTTCAAAGAGGGGGGCGTACGTCTGAACTCTGTACACACCCCTAGCTTCTCCCCAAATCTGGTTCTGTAGCAGGCAGACTTCAGAGTAGAAGTGTTTTCTCCTTGAGAAGAAAGGAGCCCCTTTATGAACTTGTACGATGCACAATCTAATTTAGGCTTCAGTGAGGGACAGGCTGTTACATCACCCACCTCTGCTTTTGTCATTTCATTATATTTTTAAAATACTTTCACCGGGGACCCGATATACACTTACAATCTCTCTGCATTTATTTTCTTTTAAGAACACATATAATAAAGCTCAAAGTTAATAGCATGAAAATAATTTCTACAATAACAGTTGTAGCAAATCTTAGGATTGCCGGGGTGAAGGTGGCTAGACAGAGTGAGGCAATTACGTCTATTATTAGCAGCGCTGGGGAAGGATTGATGAACAGTGGGCTGTGTAAGCAGAAGCCTTCAGACGTGAACTACATTTTAACAGTGGGATTCTCATAGATTATAACTCCCTTCATTAACATTTTCACACATCGCTGACTAAGAAATGAGGAGAGAGGCCTTCTGCATGCATGGATTTATTATGCTCTGGATGCTCTCTGTACCCCTGTGCATGGGCAGGAGCTTTGTCTTCTAACCTCTGATTATGGGAGGATTAACTCTTCCTCCGCTGACCCGTTTCATTCAGAGATGGCAGAACATTCTGAAAGTGCAGGGTCTGCACATTAATGTGTGTGTGCATGTGTGTGTATATCTGTGTGTGTGTGCACATGTATGGAGGCCAGAGGTCGATGTGAAGACCCTCTCTCCTTACTTTTGGTGACAGGGACTATCACTGAACCTAGAGCTTGTTGATTCAGCCAGGCTGGCTGACCAGGGAGTCCTAGGAGTTCTGTTTCTACCCCACCGAGGCTTGGCCTACAGGCAAGTATTGCTACCCAAGGCTTTAGATGTGTGCTGGGGATCTGAACTCAGGTCCTCATACTTGAGTGGCAGGCATTTTATGACCGAACCAAAGAGCCCCCTGCATGTTAAGTTTAAGTGGTCACTGCTGGGTCTAGTCCTTCCCCCTGGCTGCTGCCCGTGGCCTCCTGAATTTTCCATGTTGGCACCTGCAGGGAGGGGCATCAGGAGAGACCTGGGCTCCGTCATCTGCTGACACAGCTTCTGCTGGCAGGGCAGTCTCCTGCAAAGCTTTTGCCACCCAGGAACTGGAGTTGTGTGAGCACCACAGTGCTCTTCGGCATCAGAGATGGTCATTGGAGAGAATAGGCCTCCTAGCCAGAGGATAAGCAGTCTTCTGTCCTCAGCATGGCAGGGACACAGTCCAAATGTGACAGAGGGAATCCTGGGAAGGGCCTGCTGGGCAGAGAGGGTAATGCAGATCTTTGGCTGGGATCCAGGTAAACTAGCTGCCTGTGGAGAGGTTTAGGATGTAGTTTAGGAAGGGAGGTGGGAGACTTTGTGGCACCCAGAGGAAAGCCTGAGGAGAAGGAGTGTGGAGGCAGGCACCCTGCTCTTGGGTGATTTATTGCCATCAGTGAGTGGGCACAGATAGGCCTGCTGGGGCATGTGGAGGAGCGCCACCTTCTGGCCATCCTGTTAACCAGGGGCAGCTTCCTGGAGGGGTTGCAAGAACTGGGGACCTCAGGAAGGTTCTAACGGTTTTCTGTGCCCAGCAGCAGCTGAGTGTGAACGAGAAGGTGAGTTCACAGGGACAGAGAACCTCCCAGGCTTCACAGCACTCCACACTTCCCGTGGTGACACACAGGGTCAGTATCGCACAAGATAGCTCTCAGCAGGTAAGTTCACTGCAAGGCCACAGGCAGCAGCCAGGGGGAAGGACAGGTCACCCGTCCTTGCGGTGAGTTCAAGGCTCATATGCCTCAGAGACTTTTTTTTTTTTTTTTGGAGACAGGGTCTCCCTGTTGCCCCAGCTGGTCTGGAACTTGCTATGTAGACCAGGCTGGCCTGAATCTCACAAAGATCTGCCTGCCTCTGCCTCCTGAGTGCTGGGATCAAAGGCAAGTGTTACTATACCAGGCCAGAGGCTTTCTTTTTCTTTAAGTGATCTAGGTTAGGATCCAAGTCCCAGTGTTGTTTGAAGGCTTCACAAATGATTCTAATGTCCAGATCAGGTTGAGGCAGCTAAACAATTTGGGCATGTGACCAGTCCGGCCTTCAGAACCAATGATCTGGAAGCAGATAGGTCTGACCAGAGGCTGTGGGCAAATGGAGCTGACTTGGCCAGGCTCCTGGTCTGTCCGCAGGCTACGAGCCGCGCATGCGCACTACTGCAGACCACGCGGACTCACGGGACACGCAGGGAGGTGTGGAAAGAGCTGCCTTGAGCCTCATTCCCCTTCTCCCAGTCCACGTCATGAACGGCCTGGGCAAGCATCCCATGCATCCCAGAGCGGTTCCGTTGTCATCTTTGATTTTAGCTCGGAGGGGCCTAGGCAGTCACCGACGCGGCACTGGCCGCTGGAGCTTCCCTGCCCCTCCTCCATAGAAGCATTAGCCCTTGACTGAAATCGATAGACCTAGGACATGCTTGGAATCTCGAAGCTAGTCCATTTCCTGTTCGGGTTCTTCTGGTGACTGCAGGCTGGGCAGGCAGACTCCACTCAGGCTGCAGGAGTGGTCCCACCCCACAGGAGAGCGAAGAGTCTGGGTTGCTCTGGAAGCTGGAGCTTTGCAGGGCTCCCCTGCATCCTGACACCCCATCAAGGGTTAGGGAAGCACAAGAAGCAGGCTGGCTGCAAACCCGACTTCATTCTGCATAATCAGGCGCTATTGAAATGATCCTTTCAGTGCGGCATACTGCAAATTAACAATCTGACTTACACACAATAAAGCCGGAGAATTGTACAAAGTGATACTTCTTAGGTGGCGCATACACAGATGGAAATTCACTTAATGAACTACAAGTCCCCGAATAGATTCTAAACTTCTTGTAATTACCCTGGAAAGAACCCCAGTAGAAACAGAAAAGAGCCTTTCGTGATCCACCACCCTCTGCATTATGGCAAGCAGTTCTTCCATCCTTCAGGCTGCCTTGTCAGAAACCAGCATCTTTAGTGATGGATTCTTCCTGGCTCATCCAACACGTAGGGTTGGGCCACATGTAAGTTAGTGCCCGCTATCCTGGTTCTGAAGGAAGGGGGGTCAGGGAGGGTTGTAAGAATTTTGGTGCTGACCAAAATCTTTTAAATTTAATCTTTATTTTTAAAATAATGTGTGTGTGTGTGTGTGTGTGTATGGGTGGGTTTGTGCCCATGAGTGCAGTGTCCACAGAGGCCAGAAGAGGGCATCAGATCCCCTGGAGCTGGAGTTACAGTGTCTTCGAGCCAGCTCACATGGGTGCTGGGAACTGAGCTCAGGATCCTCTGCAAGATCAGTATGTCCTCTTAATGCCTGAGCCATCTCTCCCAGTCCAGAATGGGTTTTTTAATGTATTAGTCAGCGTTCTCTAGAGCCACAGACATGCTAGAGTGAATGAGTATGTACATATCTTACGAAAGGGATTCATTCCATTGGTTTACATGCTATGCACTGGGGAGTCAGTCCAACAGTGGCTTGTCGGCATACGGGAGAGGCTGAGAGCTCAATGGCTGCCCAGTCCACGAGGTGGGATATCTCAGCAGTTCCTATCTGGTGCCGAAGGACTGCAGAGTTCCTGGAGAGCTGTGATCCGCTGCCCACGTTGGAAGTCTCTTAGTTAATTCCATCCACAGCCAAGTTGACTGCCAAGATTAGCCATTACAAATGGCATTGAAAGGAGCTTAATCCACAATCTCAGGATCAACCAGTGAAGAATCTGGCTGTCCAAAGCATCGGGAAGCCTGCTTCTGAAACACTGGGCAGCATGTGTGATCTGAGCCAACGCCAGGCTCAACTCTAGTAGTTCTCTTTGAAAGTTGCTCCTAGAGTAAAGACTACTAGAGGGTCCCACTGGGCTACTGGAGTTGGAGCAGATAGGGTGAAGGTGCTTTGGAGAGCAGAGGGAGCTCAGAGGACAGCCAGGAGCAATCTTGGGCAAGCCATCTCCTGCCCTTGGGGGTCTGATACAGGATGGAGACATCTGGGGCTACCTTTCTCTGAGGGGACCCTCCCACAGACAGGCTTAGGAGCAGATGCAGCATTCACCGGGGTACCACACCCAGTGAGTGTCACAACCTGTTCCATATTTATTATGGGCAACAATTTGAATAAGGGAGAATTTAGATTAATAACATTCAGGCCAGAGAAGTAATTTCCTTTGAGAAAGCGATTTACATGCACTCTGCCAGAAAGAGCCGTCACCGCTCTCTTGTCGTGTCAGCTCAAATAATGAAGTTGAAAATAACATGGAAGGTTAATAGGTCTAACTTACCTCCTTAGAACTGAAAGGGAAGATTTACAGAGTGGAAGCTGTTTTGCATATTTCCAGTGGGAATTGAAAGGCTTTTTTTTTTTTTTTCTTTTCCCAAACAAGATTTATGGGAACTGGTGGTTCAAGGTGTCTGCTGTTACCGCTCCTAAGCAAAGCAGTAAGCCTCTTCATTTGGTGCTTGTGCTCAGCTTTTACCAAGAACCATCTTTCCCCATGTCACTTGTTACAGAAATTCAAGTTTGCTTTGAAGGAAAAGTCAAAGGCATTGGATTCTGGAAGATCCCATTGTGTGTTTGCGAACTCTGAAGGAGAGTCTTGGATGGCGCCTCCTAGACGCTAGGAGAGAAAAAAAGCATTCTATTAGGATTTCCTGCCTAGAGAAGTGGGTGTGTTAGCTCTGGGTTTGAGGAGTGTGGGGACACAGAGCTAGGCAAGAGGTGGGCTTTCCTGGAAGGCCCACCCAACCACTTCCGCTAACAGGCCACTGGCCGATTCTGTCTGCAAAGGGGGCGGGAGGGGTGATCTGACACTCAGCACTTTCCTTCCTTGATTAAACCTAGGTGTATTTTTCAGGAGGAAGAAACCACAAACAGTCTTTAAAACAAATGGTTAGTTATTTGTAATCCGTCATGTTTGATTTTAATGCAAACTATAAAGGTTCCTTTACACAGAGCTTTGGCCGTGCCCCATATTTTCTTTTCAACCCCGCCCCCCTGCCATCTCAATATTATATATTGAAAAATTCTAGGTGCAGACAGCGGTTAAAAGAATCTGATAGTTAGACATCTCCATCGCTTAATTAACGTTTGCTGAGTTGGAGGTGTTGTTCAGTGGAAGAGAGCTTGCCTAGCATGGGCGATACCCCAGGTTCAATCCCCAGGGCCACCCCTCCACAAATTGCTATATCACTTTATCCCATATCTGTTCATGTATCAACTTGCCAATTATTGTATTTGAATGCATTTCATAGTGAGGTGCAGATAACAGTGCATCATCCTGAAATATTTCAGTGTGCATGTTATGACTGTTTATTTTTTGTGGTAAGGTTTCTATGTGTCAAGATGCATCATCTCAAGAGCCACACAATGAGCTGACCATACATGGAGCTCAAGCAAGCATTTCCACTAGCCCAAGATGTTTTGCCTTTCACAGTCAACTACCACCCAGTAAGCAATCACTGTTCTGATTGTTTTGCCTCTGTGTGTGTGTGTGTGTGTGTGTGTGTGTGTGTGTGTGTGTGTGCGTGTGTGTCCCCGTCCAGGAGTGCTCATGGAGAAGGCAGAATTTGATGTTGGATGTCTTTCTCTTTTGCTTTCCATTTTATTTATTTACTTTTTGGTCTTTTTGAGAGAGGGTCTCCCTGTAGCCACAGCTGGCCTGGAACTCACTATGTAGAGCAGGCTGGCCTTACAGAGACCTGCCTGCCTCTGCCTCCCAAAGGCTGGGACTAAAAGCGTGCGCCACCACGCCCAGCTTCCATTTTATTTTCTGAGATCGGGTCTCTCACTGAACCTTGAACTTGCCGTTTCAGTTAGACTGACTGGCCAGTGAGCCCCAGGATCTGCCTGTCTCTGCAGCCCCGGGGCGGGGTGGGGGCCTGCTACCACGCTCAGCTTTCATGTGGGGACTGGGCTTCCAACTGAGGTTCTCATGTTTGAGCTGTAAGCTTTTTCCCCACAGAGACATCTCCCCAACCTGATTTTTGCCTATTCTTGAGAACTTCTAATAAATGAATTCATATTGTTTGTCCTCTGAGGGAAAACTCTGGGGATTTTTGGAATTCATCTATGTTGTCACAAATATCAGGAGCTCCCTCCCCACTTTCGGCTAGGCAGTATTTCATTATTTGAATGTGCTGAGTTTTGCTGATCCAGTCCCTCACTGGCATCCGCTGTGTGTTCAGTTTGGGGCTGTTTGAGTGAGAACTTTTCACACAAGCCTCTTTGAAGGGCAATGCGGTTTTGTTTCCTTTGGGTAAGTGACTAAGAAAGAATTGTGGGTGCTCTATTTGTAGTTTCTTTCCTTAAACAGGAAGCCCTGCTAGGGAGCCTGGGAGATGATGACTCAGTGGGTAAAGGCACTTGCTGCTGAACCTGATGACCTGAGCTCCAGCCCTGGAACCTGCGTGCTGGAAGGCGAGAATGGCTTCTGATCTCCACATGCACACCATGGCACGCACCTGCCTATGCCGCCAAGTCAGCCAATCAAATAAACAGATGTATAATCAATGCACACTAAAGGGGTGGGTGATCTCCACCAACAGTGTGCGAGGTGCTGGATGCCCTACGCATGCTGTCAGTCTTGTTAATTTTGGCCATTCTATAGGTCTGTGATGGATTTCAGTGTGATTTTAATTTACATTTCCTTAATGACTGATCATTTTGGGGGGGCTTATTAACCATGCATATATCTTCCTTTGTGACAAGTCTGCTCCAATCTTTTGCCCATTAAACATCTTTTGTTTTCTTCTGGTATTGGCTTGTAGGAGTGCTGTGTCTAATGTAGATGTAAATTCTGAGTTCGCTATGTGTCTCCTCCTAGAATGCAGTCTGCTTACTCGTTTCTGTAATGTTGTCTTTTGCTGAGCAGAAGTTTTTAATTTTGCTGAAGGTTGATATATCCCCGCTTTCACGTCATGGCTCCTCCTTCCCAGGCCTTTCCCTTTTTGTAAAGATGTTTGCCTGTGGTTTCTTCCGGAAGCTTTGTAGTTTCAGCTTTTGCAAGTAGGTCCATCCTAAGCTAATTTTTAGTGTAATAGTATATGCTACAAGGAAGGAGATGATCTTCCTTCCTTCCTTCTTTCCTCCCTCCCTCCCTCCCTCCCTCCCTCCCTCCCTCCCTCCCTCCCTCCCTCCCTCCCTTTGTATGTGTGTATTTGTGTGGGTCCGCACATGCCATGGAAGTCAAAGAACAACTTGCGAAGTCAGTTCCCTCCCTCCACCATATGGGTCCCGGTGATTGAACTGGCGTCCTCAGGCTTGGCGGCAAGTGCCGTTACCCCTGAGCCATCTCTGCAGCCCTGGAGTTGTCGTTTTTTAGATACCTCTTCTGTTCAGCACTGTGTGTTGAAAGCTTTCCTTTTCCGCTAGGATTGCTTTTGTGCCTTTGTCTAAAATCAGTTGGCCATGTAAGGGTGGCTCTATTCTGTCTCTTCATTATTCCTCACTTGCTAGTCTACCTCTAAATCAGCATTCACACTCACTGTCTTGAGTGCTGTGGCTTTGACGCTAAATCTTGAAGTTGATCCTTCAGCTTCCTTTTTATAATTTTTGAGCGTGTATGTGCATATGTTGTGTGTGCACATTTTTGTGTGTGAATGTTGGCATGTGCATGCCAAAGCAAGCATGTGGAGGTCAGAGGACAACCTGGGGTGCAGATCCTCACCTTCTATCTTGTTTGAGATGGAGTCTCTGGTTCGCCGCTGTGTCTCGGGGAGTGGAGAGATGGCTTACGGTTAAGATCACTGGCTTCTCTTGCAGAGGACCCACGTTCCGTTCCTAGCACCCACATGGTGGTTCACAACTGTCTGTAACTCCAGTTGCAGAGGACATGGCACCCTCTTCTGGCCTTGGAGGGTACTGCATGCACACGATGCACGTATATGTGCAGGCAAACACAAAAAGCTTCAAGTATTGAGTGCTTCAGTTCACAGATGTGTGTCCTTCCATTTATACAACTTCCTTTGGTTGTGTTTTACAGTTTTTGTTGTAGTCCTTTTGCTTATATTTTGATAAATTTATTCTTACCCATTTTATTGGGTTCTTTGGGGGGGCAGTAGTGTTAACAATCTCCAGTTAAGGTAACAGATCTGTCTACTTCTTTATTTCTGACCATTTTTTGCTTCTTGCCATTTTAAGGCTTGTTATTAGTAACTTATGCCTTTATGATGGTCACATCTATTTGATTAGTGAACCCATTTGTCTTTATGAACTGTGTCTATGTTGGCTGACACATTTTATCTTGTAGTTTACTTGGCATTCATCTTTGTGGTTTACAGGGTATATCTTACAGGTTTCATCTGATACATTGTTTGTCTTTATATTTTAAAAGGCTTAATTAAAACAATTTTACTTATGTGTATATGTCTGTCTGTCTGTCTGTCTGTCTGTGTGTGGGTCTGTGCAGGTGAATGTGGTGTCCTTGGAAGCCCAGAGAGGATGTCTGATCCCTTGGAGCTGGAGCTACGATCAGTTGTGAGCTGTCTGATGTGGGTGCTGGGACTTGAACTCAGGTTCTCTTCAGGAGCAGCAAGCCTTCTAACCACTGAGCTGGCACTCCAGCCCCTCCGTCTTTATATTTAAAGCATGTTTCTTAAAATTTTTGTGATTAATTTATTTTTATTTCGTGTGTATGAGTGTATTGCTTATATGCACATAAATACACCCATGTCATGAAATGCCGCAGAGACCTGAAGAGGGAGTTGGAGCCCCAAGGATTAGAGTTACAGATGCTTGCTAGCCAGCATGTGGGTGCTGGGAACTGAAAATGTTTGGAGGTTCTTCATTTCTTCCAAAGTCGGAGGAGCTAATGCCTCTCTTTCTTTCTTCCCTTTTTTTCCCTCTGGTCTCCTCTGTCTTCTCGACTCCTTAAAAATATTACTTAGAACCACTGAGATGGCTCAGTGGTTAAGAGCACTGACTGCTCTCGCAGAGGACTGGGGCTCAAGATTCCCAGCACTCACTTGACAGCTAACAACCATCTGTAAACTCCAGTTTTAGGGCTTCCAATGCCCTCTTCTGACCTCTGGGGCTATTGCATGGCATGGGTGCACTTAGATACATGCAGGCAATAGACTCATACACATAAAGAAAAAAATAAAATATTAAAAAATGACTTATTGATTGTGTGTGTGTGTGTGTGTGCGCATGCACATGCCACAGCAGGTGGAAGCCAGTGGAACTTGCAGAGTCTGTTCTCTCCTTCCACCAGGTGGGTTCTGAGGTCTGAACTGAGGTCATCAGGTCGTCAGACTTGGAAGCAAATACTTAGGCCTGCAGCTCCATCTCACCAGCCCTCCTTACTCTGCTTTCGTGATTCGGCAGATTGAATCCTGGGCTTTGCATTCATCCGTGGGTGCTATGGCCTCAGATTCATCATTTTTAAAACTTTAATTTATTATTGTTTGTGTGTGTGGGGGCCAGAGGACAACTTTCAGGAAGCAGCGCTCTCCTTCCACACTGGTTTTGGGGAACTGAACTCAGGACCTCATGCTTGGCAGTAGGCGCCCTCACCTGCCAAGCCACCTTGTTGGCCTCAGAAATTTTACTTGCGTCATTTCCCATTTGTGAGAAGAATTACATTTAGCTTTTTAAAATGGGATGATTTGATGATTTTAAAAAATATTTTATTTTTATACACTGATATATTTTGCTTTAACTATTGTGAGTTTTTGAATAAATATCACTGTGTATTGTAGTCTGGTGTTGAACTTGTGATCCTTCTGCCTCAGGATGCTGAGTGCTGAGATTATAGGCATGTATCACCAGACCTGGTTTGGCATAGAATTGTGGTTGGACAGTTCTTATAAGATAATGTTCTTTGGCTGAATGCTTCTGGTGAGAAGGATCTGGCCACGTGTCTGCTTCCCCCTTTAGGCAACACGTCTCTGGCTGTTTCAGGATTTCCCCTTCTCTGGTGTGATGAAACTGACGATGCTGTGCTTGGCATTTTTGCCTTTAAAAAAAAATTTATTTTAGGGTTTGCTGAGCGCCTCAAACCTGAAAATCCATGTCGTTCAACAAACATGGTGCAATTTTGGCCATTGTCTCCCCAAATACTTTTCCTGCCCTGTTATCATTTCCTTCTGGGACTTTAGTTGTCTGGGAACTTGACCTGATCCTATTTTTTCCCCAGGAATCATTGAGGCTTATTCATTTTTCAAACTCTGCTTTTTGGGTAGATGCGGGTTTTTAATCCCAGCATTGCTAATGTTTGGGGCCAGAGCCTTATCGGCCATGTGCAGGAGAGTGCTTATGCATTTGAGGGTGTTTCATAGCACCTTCGATTCCGCCAACAGATGACAGAGGAAACAGCCCCTTAGTTCAAGGAGCTCAAAATGTCTCTAGACAACTCCAAGGCCCTGCAGGGTTCCAAATCCCCTCCAGTTGGGAACCACTGAGGTACATCAATAGGTTGTCTAACCAAGTTCTCCAATTCTTTCTACTGTTATCTCTGACTGGTAAATGTATTTCATATATTTCATTTTACATTACAAATCTTTTATTTATTTTTATTTCAGGTAATATGAGTATTTGCCTGTGTGTGTGTATATGTACCATGTGCATGCCTGATGCCCTTAGAAGTCAGATGAGGGCATCAGATCAGCTGGAACAGGAGTTACAGATGGTTGTTAGTCACTATGAGGGTGCTGGGAATGGAACCTGATTCCTCTGCTAGAGCAACCAGTGCTCTGAATTGCTGGGCCATCTCTCCGGTCCCATATTTTATATTTTTTCAGTATTGGAGATTGAACCCAGGGTCTCCCATGCACGTGCCATAGTGCTAGGCAAGCACACTACCACACCGATCTATAGCCCGGTCCTCTTTTTAGCCCCTACCCCACAGTTGGCCTTGAACTTATCTGCAGCCCAGATAGGTGATCCCCCTGCCTCAGCTTCCCTAATGGCTGGGATTACAGGCCATTGAGCATACATTTTAGTTTTTGGCTATAAATTTTCATTTTTAAAAAACTTCTATGGTTTTCACCTCTTTGGTGAGATGATTTATCTGTTCATTTAGCATAAGCATCCTTTACTCAATTGAGCATAGTTATTACTGATGTTCTAAAATTTTTTTCTTTAAAAATTTTCATTTATTATCTTTTTTTATGTTTTGTGTATTTGTTTGCATGAGTTTATGTGAACCATATGTATGCAGGATCCTGTGGAGACCAGAAGAGGGTGTTGGATCCCTTGGAGCTGGAGTTATAGGTGGTTGTTAGCTGCCATGTGGGTGCTGAACACTGAACCCAGGTTCTCTTCATCGGCAACAGGGCTCTTAACTCCTGAGCCATCTCTCTGGCCCCTTGTTTTAAAACCTTTGTCTTCTAATTTCAAATTCATTTTAAAATCAAGCCATTATCATTCAGTCTGGGTGAGATCGACATCAGACAACTGCCGCTGTAAAGGTGGGTGTGTGCCAGCTTCTCTCAGGAAGGGGTGGTGGTCAGTCTGGGGACACTGATATGCAGGAGGAAGGGGAGAAGGGAAGATGTGGGCCAGGATTTCCCCGTGGGCAAGACTCTGTCCCCCTTGAGTGGCAGCCAGTCCTTGTCCAGGTCTCACTGGTGACTGCTCAGTGGGCTTTGTGCTATGGTCGGGGGCTGCTGGAGGCTGGGAAGACTGTGCTTGGACTTCGGAATTCTCTCTCCGTGGTGCTTTCCTTGGGGAATGTCGTCCTTGATTTTCTAGCTGCTGTGACTACTGCAAGTGACCCCCCCCCTTTCCCCCTCCCCTCCCTTTCTTTCTTCCTTTTTTTTTTTTTTGAGATAGGGTTTTACTCTGTAGCCCAGGCTATCCAGGAACTAACAATGGCCTCGCTGCCACAATCTTCTGAGTGCTCTCTGATGCTATAAGTAGAACTTGCATTTTCTGAACATTAGGCTTTATGATACTTATTGGGACCTGCCTCAGACCAAACACTGCTAAAAATATCCAGCCACCCCATCATCACCGTCTTCCCACCGTCTTACCGTCACACCCTGCCAGACTTCCTGCTGTGGTCTCTCTGGGGTCTTCAGATTTAAAAAGTAAGTTGAACCAGATGTGATTGCTCATGACTATAATTCCCAACCCTCAAGAGGCTGAAGCAGAAGGATTGCCATGAGTTTAAGGCTATCCTGGGCTACAAAGTGAGAAGTGAGACCCTGTTCCAAACAAAGAAGCAGACAAGCAAACGCCACAAAACGTTGACTGTTTGAGAGTTGGTCTGCCATGAGTTGTTCCTCTGTCATTGGAATTCTTCATGTCTTGACACCATGCACTGATGTGTTCTAGTGACGTACATGCTTCATCATCCATAGTAGATTGACTCCAGGACCGCAAAGACCCTAGACCCGTGGGTCACCACTCCAGGTACCACCCTTCTGTAGACTGGTGTGGGCTTTGTGTGGTCAACACAGCCCTCCCCATGCTCCAGATGAGCTCTTGATGACTTATAATGCCTTGTACAATGGAAATGCTGGTAAACACCACCTATTCTGTATTGTTCAGGGGATGTCGATAAGACAAAGCATGCCTGCACGTATTCAGCAACTTTTTAAAAAGTGTTTCCTATCTGTAGATATCTTTTGAGTGTTTAGATGCAGAAGCGCCGGATGTGAAATTCTGGCCAAGTTACATTTTTCCTTTAAAGAGGATCAATGGAATTTTCCTAGTTCGCAGATGTAATGAATTTGCAAGCAAGTGATCCTTTTGTTAGTAATTTGTTGCATACTATTTTTATTCTTTGAAAGCTTTGTACATTTACACCATGCATATTTATCTCACTCGTCCCCTGCTGCCTCCTGCCAGCTTGCCCCAGTGTTCTGCACTCCATCTCCCTCCCATCTCACACCCTCCTATTTTAATTTTCATTGTTAATAACCTCTTGAGAATAATTAGTGCAGCTTATGTGCACGTGGGTGTGTGGCCATCACTGGGGCATCATCAGCTTAGCAGCAGCTACGTTCCCAAAGGAGACCGAATCTCCCTCCCTTGTCAGTCATCCAGTGATGACTGTGCCCCAGTGATGGCCACACACCCTCGAGCCATCTCCCATCTCCCTCCCTTGCCAGTCATCCACTTCCAAGAGCTCCTCTCTGCTGGAGTTTTGGCTGGCTGGATCTTGTGCAGGTCTTGTGCCAGTAACCACAGCTGCAGCATGTTGACATGTACAAGAGCCGTGTAGTGTCCAGAAGGCAGCATTCCACAGCTCCCCTCCCCATCCACCCGCTCTTGCATTCTTTCACCCCCCCTTCCATGAAGTTCCAGGAGCCTGGGATGGAGAGAGGTGGCTGCAGATGACCTATTCACAGCCGAGCACTCAGGGTCTTTATTCTGGACACTGAGGGCAGTTACACATCTCCACAGTAACCACAATCCACTGCAAAAAGAAACTTCTCTGACCAGAGTTGAGAGCAGCAGGAATCTCTGGGCATGAACATAAATATTTAGAATGCAGTTTGACAGCATGACCATTCATCAAAACAGCATTGTTAATCATTTTTAATTCTGTTATGTTAGGGTCTTAGCCACATGCTCCTTTGGTGTTGATTCTTTGACATTCACTGAAGCTTTCTCTGCGGCCCTCCACACTCCGAAAAGAGTGTGTGTTTCTTCTTGGGTGAGTTCTCTATTAGCCCAGCCTGATAAATCTCTCTTTGTGTTTTTTTTTTTTTTTTTTTTTTTTTTTTATGTGCATGAGCCATCAATTTCTGAGAGCAATATGTTAAAGTCTCCAAAGAAATCTTTTGATTTATCAGTTACTTTCTGTAGCTTGGCTGGTGGTTACCTTGCATTTTCTGAGGCCAAGTTCTTCGACACATAGCTCTCTACGACTATTCTATCTTCCTGAGTTCTTTTCAGAGGCGTCTAATGTCCCTCTGTCTTACAGACAGTTGGCATTCTTCCTGCCTTCCAGTTTGAGGTCTTTATACTTTTCTTTAGTCCTGGGTAATTTTTGGTTATCGGTTCTCCCCTTCCCCGCCCCAATTCACGCCTATCTTCTTGTTACAGGATGTTGACACGTTGTCATCTCTGTTTCTCTAATTTCCTGGGAAACTTAAAAAAAAAAAAAAAACTTCTCTGTCTTCATCCTTTTTTGATGCTCTTTTGGGCGAGTCTCTCAACAAGCTCTTTGAGTCATCCTTTGGCTGTCTATCCAGTGCTTTCTTTTGGGAGTAAAATATGGTGAGTCTGCACCCTTGGCAGCCTTCCACTCCTCGTCAGAGTCCAGTGTGAGCTCCGTGTGCTTTTGGCAGGTGCCCGCCTGTCCCTCTGCGTCGTCATCACTGTCTGTCCTTATCTGGTGCTCATCGGTTATCATGAGAAGCCTGACTCCCAGGATCCTCCAGGGCAGCCCAGCCATGAATCAATTATTACATATAGTTCTATTCATTTATTTACTTCACCTACAATTAAAAACATTTCATGTGTATGAATGTATGGCCTGCATGCATGTTAGTGCACCCATGTCATGCAATGCCCGGGGAGGTTAGAACTGGAATTGCAGATGGTTGTTTTACAATTAAAAAAAAAAAATACAGCTATCTTGGGATTGCAGAGATGTCTCAATGGTTAAAAGTGCTGGCTGCTCTTACAGAGGATCTGGGTTCAATTCTCAGCACCCACGTGGCAGCTAAAAACTACTTGCCTACATGCAAGCAACACACTCATACACAAAAAATAAAAATAATAAAAAGATACGGCTGTCTTCTTTTGGATTTCTGTGAGCCAGAAATAGTGTTCAGATCTTTACATTGTAAGATTATTTGGTCATTTGTTATTCCAGCCTTTATTTCTTATATCAATAAAACATACACAACATAAAGTTTGCCATTTAAAGCATCTGAAGGGTACAGTTCAGTGGCAATCAGTACATTGCTACTCCTATGCAGCTGAGTTCATCTTTCCTCTTCAGAATGCCTTCGTCTTCCCAAGCTGGGGCTCCTTCCCATTAAGCAAAACAACAATGTTTTTCCTACCCAGGGTTCCCCTTGGTCCTCTGTATTCCCTGGTCTCTGCTTTCTGTTCCAATTTGTTCTGTTTCGTCTATTAACTCTGCTTCCTCTGAAGACAGGCGCTAGTTGACCTCCTTATGTTTATTTCTCCATGAGCCATAGCGACCGAGGCTGGAACACGGACCTGGGGCAGTGGCAGTGTGAGGCCGTAGGACACCTTTTGCCCACTGGTTTTCTCCTTCAGTTGTGGGTTCTGGGTTCTAACTCAGGTCACTATGCCTATGTGTGCAAATACTCTTATCTGCTGGGACACCTTGCCTCCTCCTGTTGAATCAATTTCTGATAAGTCCTGATGCTCCTGATGCTCAGCTGATGTTTTCAAGTGGTCAGTTTTGTATTAAAGAGAGACAGTGGAGAGTTCTAGATGTATTTTAAGAGAATCCCAGTTTCTGCTGGGCGTGGCGTTGACCATCTTTGATCCCAGCACCCAGGAGGTAGAGGCAGGCGGATTCTTGTGAAATAACCCACATTAGCGAGTTTCAGGCCAGCTGGGGTGGCAGAGAGACCGTATCTAAAACAGAACATCAATGACAACCAAGAGCAGACTAGTTTCCTGAGCCTTCGAGGAGTGATGATCCCCACTCTACTATAAGAGCACCAGAGACTCAGAGTCGAGAAAGCCAGGCAGCTTAGTTTGCCACTGTGCAAAGCCAGGGCATCATTCAAGAATGGCAGGTGTGCTGATCCAGCACAGAGGATGGCTTGATAACCCTGACATGGTCCCTTCCTGCCTTTCCTCTTCGGCTGAGTAATCGGGAGGGCACGACCTCGTACGACATCTGGGTCTCATCTTTCCCATTGCCACGTATATTTTTCTATTTCTTTTTGAAATCTTCTATTGAAATTTTGTGTATTTCATACACAACATCTTAATCATCTTTGTACCCGCTTCCCATCAACACCCTCCCACAGCCCCCACGTTGGATCTCATGCACGCTGTCATTTCTTAACGAAGATTGTGTGTAGGGATTCATCTCTACACTTTACGTCCTGTTTGTTTTAAAGCTTATCAGCACATGGCTTTGTCATGACTGCAGGGTTTTAGGCAAGCTTGGCTGTTGGTACCTTTTCTACTCTAAACTTTAGGGTGGAAGAGGGAAGCTAGACTAGCCGAGCTTGGGGGATGTATTTAGGCTAGTAGAGGCTGACAACGGTCTGGTGTTTTCTGTTCATCTGTAGCTGGACGTAAGCTGATGCAGGCCTTTTTTTTTTTCATTCCCTGCCAGCCAAAAGGGGCCTCAGAAGTGTCGGGCCATCTCAGATTTTCTTACATTCATTCACCCTGGTGCGTTTATGAAACACAGCTCCGAGCCACACTTTCTTTTATTATGTGCTTACACGTTGAGTTTGTCATTGTGTTTCTGATCTCCTTGAGTTTTGAGGACTGAAATATTGTTGTCATAGCACTGTGAAAAAAAACTGACAGGAAGTCCTTAGTTAACCTCAGTGACCACTGACCCTGAATCCCACAAGGTCGGGAGACATAGCTTTGCTGATGTCTTCCCTTCCGCTCCCAGGACAGCAGGGCAATGCTTTCACGCACTGAGCCAACAGATGACGTGGTCAGCACCACAGAGTCCCAGACTTGGCTCCAGACTGTGCAGAAACATGTTCAAAGCTGGAACAGTCACCACCCTGCTTGGTGACCTGCCATTTCCAAAGGCCTCACACGTCAGGAGGTGCTTGTTTCTGTTGACTTCAAAAGATGCCCCAGAATGTTCACGAGTCCTGTTTCAGCCCTCTGGGACCACAGAGGATGCTGTGAACTCATCTCATCTGTGAGAGCCTTTCTGTTATTAATATTCAGCCACCACAGTCTCCCTAGGGTGTCTCTGACAAACAGCATCCCTTGTCCCTTTACCCCTCCTTCATAGAATGAGGATATTCTTCACTGTCTTAAGCGACCCCCAGTGGGCAGCTCATGTTTTCAGAATGACTTTGAAGTGGAGTAGCTGGCACTAAACACTCAGCCACGGGCGCAGTGTGGAGGACGAAAGCGTTGCTCCCTTTCCTATTCTTCACCTTATTCTTTTATTTTTATGTGTGTGTGCATGTGGGAGCCTGTGGAGGCCAGGAGAAGGAGTCAGATCCCCTGGGGCTAGAGTTACAAGTGATTGTGAGCCACCTGTTGTGGATGCTGGAAATCAAACTCTAGGCTTCTGCAAGAGCTGCTCCTGCAGCCCCTTGACCTTGTTCTTGATCAATGCAGCGAGTGAATGCCTTTCAAATTTGCACTCCACTTTTCAATTTACTCTCTCCCCTGCCATGTGGTCTGAGCAAACTGACACAGAGAATGGCTGAGGATGGAGTAGGGCCAGGAGCCCCACCCACCTACGGGGTGATGATGCCCAACTAAAGTGGTTGGGGAGAAAGTGCTTTGAAATCCATAAAGAAGTGCAAGGCTGGGGCTGGAGAGACGGCTCGGTGGTTAAGAGCACTGACTGCTCTTGCAGAGGACCCGGGTTCAACTGCCAGCACCCACATGGTGTTAACAACCATCCATAACTCTAGTTCCAGGGGAATCTGACGCCCTCTTCTGATCTCCACAGGCATTATGTGACATTGCACTTACACACATGCAGACAATACACTCATACACATAAGATAAAAATAATAAAAAATATAAAAAAAGCAGCACAAGGTCACCTATTACTAGTATATAACTTCTTTGTTCTGTCATAAACTTAGTGAGGGCTATTTTAATCACCGTTCATGGGATTTCACAAGAATACTTACATATTTTTGATTTGTTTATTTATTTTTATTTTATGTTATGAGTGTTCTACCTGCGTGTATGTAAATACACACATGTATGTAATACCTGCAGAGGCTAGAAGAGGGTGTCAGATCCTCTGGGACTGGAGTTGATAGTTGTTAGCCATCCTGTGGGTGCTTGGAATAGAATCTGGGTCCTCTGCAAGAGCATCCAGTGCTCTTAACTGCCGAGTCATCTCTTCGGCCTGGAGAATGCTTTTTATGACTGAGAGACGGTCCCACGTTGTAGCCCTGGCAGTAGAGCCCCTGGCATGCATGTCTATGATTCTATCGTTTGGAAGGCCGGGTGCTCAGCCAAGCATGACTGTCCTTCATTGGCCTACCATCCACCCCAGGTAGCTTCATTTTGTTTACAAGGATGGCAAGGGACTTCGCAGCCTTGCTGTAACCCAGAGGCACTGTGTCTTCTAGAGTGCAGGATCTGTTTTAACAAAAAAGTGAAGCCAGATCTGGTGGCATTCATTGCTAATCCCAGCACTTGGGAGGCAAAGACAGGTGGATCTCTGTGAGCTCAAGGCCAGCCTGAATTACACAGCAAATTCCATGCCCAGCCAGGGATACATAGTGAGGTCCTCTCTCCAGAAACAACAACATCAAGAGGGAGCGGCCTGCTTTGTTATGGCGCAGTCTTGATGGCTAAACAGGGCCCTAGAGCTGTGGCTCTTTCCAGGCGCCTCCCAAACCCACAGTATTTCACAGGCCCAAGCACGCAGGTCAGTACGATTAGTTGACAGCACGTGGTAAAGGCCACTGCCAGTGGTTATTTCTCCAGCTCAGCACCATCAACATTTTGGTCAGATGACTTAAAGAAATTTCCTATGTGTCTCTGCGTGTGCATGTGTGTTCAGATGTGTGTGTGTATGTGTGTGTGTTCATGTACTTGTGTGCACCTGTGCGCACGTGGAAGCCCGAGGCTGACATCAGAAATCTTCCTGGATCACTCTCCCCTTATGTATTGAGACAGGATCTCTTGTAGAACCCAGAACTTGTTGATAGGCTTGTCTCGCCAATCAACTTGCCTAGGCATCCCCTGTCTCTGCCTTCTGAGCACTGGAATTGTAGGCTGGCTGCTACACCCACCCGGAGATCCAAACTCTTGTGTGGTAAGAGATTTATCCACTGAGCCAACTTGCCAGCTCCTGAGCCTGGTGATTCTTTTTTGTAAGGACCGCCTTGTGAATTGTTGAGTGAGTCACAGAATCTGTGACTTGGATGCACTGGATGTCAGGAACACTTCCTGCTCAGTTGGGAGATGTCTATAGTCATTGCCAAGTATCCCTAACTGGGCAAAATTGTTTCTCTTCTGAGCCACTCGTCAAACTTAAGAATAAAGTCAAACCAGTGACATCCCAACTCCACCATAGTTTCTGGGTTTAGCTTCAGAATGATACAGTGTTTTATAACAATTGTGTTTGGAAAAGATTTTCATAGAAACGAGTTTATATGCTTTGATGATTCTCTGTCAACTTAAAGTGTCCCAGAAGCACATTTGATGACAGAGATTTGCCCAACCAGGATTAATCTTGGGGTCAGGTGTAGATAACTGGCTAAGGAGATGGTCTGCATGGGAAGGACTAGAGTTAGACCTGACTGCTTTGTAAGGGTATAATTCCCATCTTATCAGTACATGTATTTCTCAGTCTTCTGTCACTATACTGAAATGCCTGAGGCTGGGTACCAAGAAGGTTTTTTTTTTCTCATTGTATGTGCACATGCGCGTGCGTGTGCAGAGACCTCCATCACTTTCCTTCTTACTCTTTGAGGCAGGGTCTTTCTGTTGAGCCCAAAGCTTTCTGGTATAGCTAGTCGACCTGTCAGTTTGCTCCAGGGATCCCCTGTCTCCACCTTCTAAGTGCTAGAATTATATGTAGGTTTTCAGGCTTAACTGGCATTTAGGTGGGTGCTGGGGACCCGAACTCTGGTCCTCACATTGTGCCACATGCCATTTCCACACTGCCCAAAGAATTTTATTTAGCTATAGTACTGAAAGTTCAAGGACATGGTCCTGGTGTCAGCTCAGCTCTGGTGAGATGGTTCATTTGGTAAAGTGTGTGCCTTGCAGTCATGATGACCTGAGTTTGAATCCCAGAACATATGATAAAAAAGGCTGGGTCTTGCAATGTGGTGCTTGTAATCCCAGTGTTGTTGAGAGACAGAGACAGGCTGATTCCTGGGACTTGCAGGTCAGCTGGTGTTGCCTAACTGGTGAGTTCCAGACAAATGAGAGCTCCGGTGTCCAAAGAATGGAGATGAATTACGCTAAGGAATCATAGCCAAGGTTGTCTTCTTTTGTTTGTTTTAAAATTTATTTTTATGTGGATGAATATTTTGCCTGCTTTGTGGTGTGTAAGTACACCACATGTATGCAATGCAGGAGTCAGAAGAGGGCATCTCATCCCCTGGAAGTGGAGTTACAGATGGTTGTTAACTGCCATGTGGATGGTGGGAACCGAACCTGTGTCTTCTGAAAGAGCGGCCAGTGATCTTAACTGTTAAACCATGTCTCCAGCCCCTATATATATATATATTTTTTGAGATAAAGTCTCACTGTGTAGTTCTGGCTAGCCTGGAATTTGCTATGTAGACTAGGCTGGCCTCAATCTCACAAATATACACCTGCCTCTGCCTCCTGAGTGCTGGGATTAAAGATGTGGGCCACCAAGCCTAGCCTCAAGGTTTGTCTTCTGGTCTCCACATACATGTACACACACTTGTAAACACTGTCCCCACCCCTTGTGTACCTGCACACACACAAACATGTGTAGATGAAAACCAGTGACTTCTACACACCAGTCAGAACAGAGCCATGTGCTGGGTGAAAAACCAGGAAATCTCAGACCCCCAGAAGTATTGGGGGACAGCCCTAGGACAGCAGGCATCCTGAGAAGGGAGCCGGTCTGTCATCAAATGTCAAACGAGACCATTCGTCATTATTATTTTTATTTTGAACATTAGCTCTCCAGAAGGGCCAGGCTGTGAAGTGCTGTCAGAGGTCAGGGCTCCCTCACGGTACAAGCCGTTCGGAGGTGATTTGAGCACACAAATGCATCTGGCCTCAGAAAATGATCTCTCTGGCTTTCCCGGAAATAAAAAATTGCCCAACTTGCTTAGGAAATGGGAATTATGGTGAGCACTGCATTATTTTCTAGATGGGTCACCTTACAAGTGAAAGCTCCATCATCCAGTTAATGATGAAAAATTGTCTATTTGAAGAGAGAATAATTGCCGAGGAGCAAAGGGGCCAAGTCTGGTTTCTTTCTTTCTTTCTTTCTTTCTTTCTTTCTTTCTTTCTTTCTTTCTTTCTTTCTTTCTTTCTTCAAAAGTGGTTTGATAGCAATTGGGTTGGGTTTCTGTGCAAGACAGCCAGGGCCCCAACTAGAGAATTAGGATCAGGAACCAGGAACTGTGCTGGGGAGAAGAGGTAGAGGCTGCAGACCTGCTTCTGGGGTCCCCACCTGGTTGTCAGCTCAGGTGATTTCTTCCTAATGCTAGAATGTTCTCATAGAGGTTTCAGAATTTGTGTTCTGCCTCTTAACTGTTAGTCTGTTTATTGTGAAATAAGACCTACGTAAAAATGAAGCCCATTAGGACCAGTAAGGCAGCTCACTTAAGGGTGCTTGCTGCCAAGCTCAGTGACCAGAGTTTGATCTCAAGAACCCACATGATGGAAGGAGAGATCTGATTCTTGAAAGTTGTCCTCTGACTTCCACATGATGTGTGACTCTACCCCTCACCCCAACATCAATGCGTTTAAAAGGGCACACATATACCAACCAGAGATCCCAAGTATGACAACCATCTGACTGAAGAAGGTGACCAGCACCTTCCCAAGATCCCAAGTATGACAACCATCTGAGGAAAACAGAGGCCCCGTGTGCCCTTCGCCCAAAGGGTGCACCGTAGGCATCTCTCCATCTGCTTCATCTGGCCTGAGGGGTTCTGGGGTGCCTACCTTGGAGTCAGGCTATCGGACCATGGAGTTGGACCCGGGCCCGCTTTCTAACAGGCACTCCGTTGTTGATGTCTGGCCCAGTCTGAGCATCCGTTGGCAGCTCCTGGTGAAGTGGAGAGGGGGTCTCCGCTGGAGCTTGTGGGAGTTCAAGGAGTTAGACTACCCAGTCTAGGAGGGCTGTGGAAGTTTCCTGCAGACAGGGGCCTCCAGATAGAGGAAGGGAAGGGGAGGAAGAGGAGCAAAGGGAGTGGAATGTTTGAGCTTGAGTTCTACCAAGTTGTACATACTCGGAGTCCAGAAAGTTCATGTCCCACGTGGGTTGGGCACTCAGACCCATACAACCACTTGCAGAAGTCCATCAGCTGGCACAGCGTCTGGAGGACTCGCTTCTCAGAGGAGCCAGGGCTGTCTGCGGGCTGTCTAGACAACGATGCCAGTCAGACAAGGGCGGGGCGGGAAGATGGAGGAAGAACAAAGAACAGTTGGCAAAGGTTGAAGAGTTGCAGGAAGGCTCAGTCCTGAGTATTGCAAGGTCAGGAGGAAGAGTTTAGAGGCTCCGGTTCTTGGCTTAGCTGGCCCTGAAGAAATCTGGGAATTGCTTCACAGGCCTACTTGTGGTATTTGGGTTTGGAAAAATTCCAGATTTAATTTTAGTCTTGCCTTGGGCTATGAGATGTCCTAACTTTGTCCTTAAAATCCTGGATAGAAAGAGCTGGTTGGATAAGAGATTTTTAAGAATGCAGTTTACTTTTTCCCATTATAAACTAATAACTGCTTATTACAGATCGTTTAGAAAGAACAGAAAAAGAGAAGAAATTTTTAAAATGGTGATATTTTCCTGGATTGTGGCATTTGCCCTAGAAATGCAATCAAATGTGTGGTGTGGGCTTTGTTCCTTTTATTGTTTATCTGATGAGGAACAAAACAGACAAAATCCTAGCCTGTGCTCTTCTCAGAACCTCCCTGAGGCCCAGGTGTAGAGAATTAGCTTATTAATTATAAGGAAACTGTTACAGTTGAGAAAAAACTTGCTGAGCCCAGAGGCTTGTCTGAGAAAGTGGCAGGGGCCGACTGAGGTTGGAAGGAACTGGTCCCTAACTTCTGGGCTCTGTGAACTGTCTCTCAGGCCACTGAATATTCACCCCCACTCCGTTATGGGGACTGTCCCCACTGGACACAGCCAAACTCACCCCTGACCCCAGCCATTGAGGTAGGTGCACATCCCCACCCCCAAAGGAGCTCTAGGATCCTTGTCCTTTGTCTCCCTGGTTAGAATTTTCCTTTACTCTCCTTATGAAAGCAAATTATCATTGTCTGCTCTTAGAACTTATTTTTTTCTGCTAGGAGGAACTTATTTATTTACTTTGGTTTTACATTCTGTTTGCTTTCAAGAAGGATTTGTGATAGCCCATAATAAACTGCACTTTCCCAACAAGGCAGTCCAGTGGAAGCATTAATAGCAGTGCTCAGGAGCACTTGGAACAGCACTGTCATGGGCTTTAGGCTTGGCTCTGGTGCTGAGGGCTACAGGGAAGGATCATGGGGTGCAGTGTGTTGGGGGGTTGTTTGGAGGGGAAGAGATCAGTCCTGATAGAGGGACTCGGCGAGGGCACACAGGATCCTGTGCCAGGGAAACCGGCCAGAGGAAGGGTCCACGCTTTCAATAGTGACTCAGAGTGCAAGCCTTTCTTAGAATCTTTCTTTGGTGAGTGCTGGGGCTCAACAGGAAGAGGAAGGAAAGGAGTTGGCAAACAAGGGCTCTTGTTAGGGGCACACACACCCATTTGCTGGAATCAGCCCTGCTGAGCTTCCAGGGAGCCGAATAGCAGCCCTCTGTTGTTTCCTTGACCCGCCCTCCCCAACCCAGGGCATTTCTAGTTCCCAGAAGTGGATCAGACTCTTTAGGGTGTTTCCAGGTCCCTCATGATCTGGTCTCAGTCTTCCTCCTGCCTTCTCTCTACATCCCCTCCACTCACTCCATCTTTCAGGTGACATGGTACTTTCTTTAGCTGGCCATCGGTGTTGGGGGGGGCTGCTAACCTCTGCCTGTCCTCTACAGGGCAGGGCCGTAGCGTCTGGGTTCTGTGTCATACCACAGGTTTCAACCAGCAGTGCCGTCTCATGCCTTCCTACTCACCTCCTCCCAGAGACAGGGGCTCGTCCCACTTGGTGCCTTGTCCTAAAGCCTTGACCTATGATCACACTGAACTGATTGTTGGGTCGATTTGTATGCACTCAACCTTGGCAAGACCTGAAGAAGAGCACAACATGTGATTAGCACACATCCCTGCCCTAGCAGGAAGAGGAGGAGAGATGGGAATAGGAGGATGGTGGAGTCCTTGCTCCATCGGAGTGTTTCTCTTGGAGGCAGGTCGTCCTTGAGGGGTTGACTGAGCGGCCAGTGCTGCTGCTGTCCAGGGAACTGGGGGCGGGGGCGGAGAACACAGAGGAGGAGGAAGAGGAGGAGGGAGATGGAGGAGGAGGAAGGGGGAGGAGGAGGAGGAGGGAGATGGAGGAGGAGGAGGAGGAAGGAGATGGAGGAGGAGGAGGAGGAGGAGGAGGAGGAAGGAGATGGAGGAACAGGGAGATGGAGGAACAGGGAGATGGAGGAGGAAGAGGAGGAGGGAGATGGAGGAGGAGGAAGAGGGAGATGGAGGAGAAGGAGGAGCAGAAGGAGGAGGAGGAGGAGGAGGGGGGAAATGGAGGAGGAGGAGGGGGGAAATGGAGGAGGAGGAGGGGGGAAATGGAGGAGGAGGAGGGAGATGGAGGAGGAGGAGGAGGGAGATGGAGGAGGAGGAGAAGGAGGAAGAAGGAGATGGAGGAACAGGGAGATGGAGGAACAGGGAGATGGAGGAGGAAGAGGAGGAAGGAGATGGAGGAGGAGGAGGAGGGAGATGGAGGAGAAGGAGGAACAGAAGGAGGAGGAGGAGGAGGAGGGAAATGGAGGAGGAGGAGGGAGATGGAGGGACAGGGAGATGGAGGAACAGAGAGATGGAGGAGGAGGAGGAGGAGGGACCTTCACTTCTATGTGGGTCTGACGTACTCAGATGAGAGCCTTACAGAGCCATGCAAGCAAGTGCTGGTGAGCACCACAGAGGAATTTTGCAGGAACCGGAGGGAGCAGAGACATCCCAACTGAGCAGTCAGCGCCATTGACGGGAGGGGGTGTGGTTGGAAAAGGCAGAGAACATGCCAAAGAAATGTTTTTATGGCCATCTTGTTGCTTTAAACTGACATCAGGGAGATGTCCATGGGAGAATCCAGCAGGCCAGGAATGAGTTTGGTCTGGGTGGCCTTTACGGGGACACACATGCCTCAGCAGGGTCCAGGGGAGAGGGGAGCTGGCTGTGCCAGGTGGGTGAGAGGCACGTCTGGTACTTGGGGCCAGGTCTATCCTTGACTACCAGATGACCTAGCAGATTGGGGGGTTTTCACCACTTAATGGCTTCCTCTTGATTCTTCAGGTTTCACAAGGCCTTGGGGCCCCTTATGAGTGGTTCTGAAAGGAGCTAGATTGCTCATAAACACAGACGGCAAAAGACTCATTCCAACCATGATTATTTCATTTTATTAACTACAAAAAGAATGAACTTTCTGCTCATTTCTGGAAGAATCCCTATCTGAGCTATTTAGTGAATGAAATGTTTGATTTTGCTTGCATGCTTTAAGTGGTTCTGGGATAAAGGGTTTGGTGCTGGAGAAGAAGCGGAGGGAAGTAGACTCCTGCTGGGGAGGGATCCAAGGAGTCCTGGCTGGGAGCCTTGGGAGGCCCTGGTGCTCCTCTGGCCCAACTGGTGGGACAGTTCCACTTGTGGAAATTGGTGCTTGTTGTCCTCCTTGCTCTCTGCTTGTAGAGCTCTGGGCATGGATGGGAGGGAACACGAAGGGCCTTGGCACATTCCTTCCCTCTCTGGGCCCTGTTTGCTCCTCAGAATAACATAGGCCCGCGGCTCTGGTGACTCCAATGTGAGGGATGCAGGGGCAACCTGGAGCCCGGGGGTGCCTTCACCAGCTCCAAAGGGCACGGGACTAGGATGCTGCTGGACACTGAGAGTGAGGACAGCAAAACAGATGTCTCCGTAGGTCAAGCATTTATAGATGGGCAGGCAGGACACCCGGGTCTGGGTCCTCTTGGGGCTGCAGCTCTAGGACACAGGGCTAGTTCTGCCTGCACCTCCCTGAGCCTCGGGGCCCAGCTGACTACCTGGCTCTTTCACTTCTGCCGCGTCTACACTGCCTGGGCTGCTGTCGGTTCCCCCAGGTGCTCTGTGTTATGGTAGGCTGTGGAGATCATCAACTGAAGCTTCACAAAGGGTAAGCCTCACATTATGACCGCCTCAGACAGCAAGGCGCCAAGTGCAAGCCACACTGCTGTGACCCAAGCAGTGTGGAGACCTCTCCTGATCCAGCCTGAGCTCATGCTTTGCTCAGAAGCTCACTGTTGGAGAGGGATGACAAAGTGGGGGTGGGATGAGGTCAAGAGAGGACTTTTTGGAGCGGGGAAGTCATAGCAAAGTTGGATGTTGACAGGAGATCCAGGAGAGAGCAAACCATAGATCCTTGATGTGATGGTTAATCTTAAATGCCACAAGCTGGAGCCAACAGAGAAGATGACCTGAAGGAAGGCTCCCTTCAGGCCTTTGGACCTGTCTGTTACTTTTCTGTCTGTCGCTGTGCTAAACCATTCTGACAACCTGGGGAGGAAAGGGTTTATTTCCCCTTATACTTTAAGGTCCATTATGAGGGAAGCCAGGGCAGGAACTCACAGCAGGAGCTTGAGGCAGAGACCCCCGAGGAACGCTGCTCACTGGCTAGCTTCCTCCAGCTGGCCCAGCTGCCTTTCTTATACATCTCGGGCTCACCTGCACCAGGGATGGTAACGCCCACAGTGGGCTGGGCCTCTTACATCAACAAGCAATCAAGAAAAAGCCCCACAGACATGCCTACAGGCTGGTCTGATGGAAGCAATTTCTCAGTTGACATTCTCTCTTCTCAGGTGTGCCTAGGCTTGTCACAATAATCAGCACAGGGGGATTGTCTTGATTGTTAATTGATGTAGGATGGCCCAGCTGATTGCAGGTTACGTCATTCCCTAGGCGGGTCCTGAGCTACATAGCACAAAACAAAGCTAGACAGAAGAAGAGAAGCAGGCAGGCTCCTTGAGTTCCTGTCATAACGCCTTGACAATGGAAATACAGGAGGGAGAGAGAGAGAGAGAGACTGAGAGAGAGAGAGAGGGAGGGGAAGGGGAGGACAGAACTCCAGAGTCAGAGAAAAGGACGGTTTCTAAGAGTTCCCTCTGAGAGTGGTCTGGACAGGGCTCCTGGACTGGCTGAGACACCGGAAGTCAGCTGCATGAACTGAAGAATGAACTGTAAAGCCCACCAGCTCTCAGGTGTTCTCCAACAGCACCAGGACCAGCCAGGAGGAGGTGAGAGTTTTGTGGGTTCAGCAAGTAAGTGAGGCGAGAGAGGAAGGCAGGAGCCAGGAGGCGTGTCCCAGCACCATCCGGGTCTTGGAGGACTCTAGAGAGATGGGTGTGGTATTGGGGTCTTAAAAAGTTCTGGAAAGAGGGGGTGTGGCATCCAGAGCCTGGAGTATTTGTGATTCAGAATCTCAAGGAAGAAAGAATAAAATAGCTATAGACCATGATAAATGCTGTGAAGGAAATAAATGTGTCATTACATGGAACGGGGAGGGGCTTACTTTAAGCAGAGTGCTCAGGAGGTAACACAGTAGCCTGAGGCCTGAACGGTGGGTGACAAGGGACTAACCTGTATCTTGAGTATGGTGGCTGAGTAGATGCCCCACCCCCATTTCAGAGCAGAGAGCGGCAGCGAAGACAGAGATGGTTCTAGAGCAGAAAGGAGCTCAGGGACTGCATCAGGATCCTGAGAACTTTGGACAGCAAGCAAAGCAGTCCAGACTGACCCTGTGTAGACCTGACCATGTGGTGAGGACAGTGGTGTGCATGGCGCCTTCGGAACCAGACAGCATCGGTAACCTAGCCCTGCCCTTGACTGTGAGTGCCAAGGCAGTGGGCACCCATGTGGAGAGCTGTTCGGAGGCTCGCTGCAGCATCAGGTGCAGATGCAGCAGCCGTCCCCCCAGAGGTTCATGTGTGTGGAGCTCTTTGTGCTGCTTCTCTGACTGACCCGAAGAGACACTTGTGGGAACCGAATGAGAGCTTTCCCCACCGCTTGGTCCACTTGGAGAGATTACTGAGGTGGAGGGAAGGTAGGCACAGAAGGCTGAAAGACACGGTCAGAGGCAGGAAGAAAGGCTGGGGTGGGACAGCAAATGTGGCCTGCTGACAGATCCCGAGCCCCTGTGCAACGCCGGGTCCTATCCCAGGAACCTTTCATGGATATGTCCACTCTACAGATCACGAACCCGCTGTGTTAAGCAACTGCCCACATGACATTGGTAGGTAGTGGGCTCAGATTCGAACTCGGGTCTTTCCATTTCCTAAGCCCATTTGCCAAATATCTAAGCTAATGAGCCTCAGGAAGCAGGTGGACTGGCTTTCTGAAGAGGTCCGACGTCTTCCAAACAGGTGCAGTTTGGGAGTGGCCAGAAACTCTCAGCTGCCAGATCAGGTACACTGAGCCATTGGCAGATTGGTATAGCTGAGCTCGGGCAAAGGGGACGAGTCTTCCATCTCCACATGGTCCCCAGCGTGCCACTAAGCGCCTGCCCCTGCTCATGGTGCAGAGTGCAGGGATGGCTTCTTCCTTGCCCCTGGTGCCAGGGCCTGGCCCAGTGCCTGGCCCGACTGATCGCCTGCCCCTCTTGCTGAGCCAACCTGCCTCATTCTACCCCTGCTTATCTCCTCTGCCCTTTGGGACTGTGCTTTCTCTTCCCGTTGCCTTGGTCAGTTCTCTTCTCTTCCTTTACGTCATGGGTCCTTGCTGTTCCCCTTCTGCCTGCCCAGTCTCTCTGTTTGACACCTCATGGGGTGTCTGTAGCCTGAACTCCAAACTCACCGTCCAGCTCTGCCTCTCTACCTTCCCATGAATCTGAGCCCTGTCCTCCTCCGTTGATGACACCCTTGTCCTTCTTAGCGTCCCAGTCTCGAAGCTGTAGAGTCAGGTCAGTGCACACACAAGCCAAGCTGGCTCTCCTTCTGAGAGCACTGTGTTCTATCACTTGGTATCACCATCTGGCACTGCAGCTCTGTGGGCATGGCCATTGATGACTCTCTTGCCTGGACTCTGGGCTCCTGCCTCTGCCTGGTCCACACATGGCAGTCCCAGCAGTTCTGCTAAGACAAAGGTCAGGCCAGGCTGCTGCTTAGAAGCCTTGGGGGATCCCTTTCCCCGGGGGCCAAGTGCAGCCTCTGTGGGTGTGCCAGGCCCTCTCACCACCCGTCTTCCATTGCTGTCCTCCCTCGGATCTCTGCTCTGGTGTCCCTGGGCCCTGTGAGCCCTGCTGAAGATGGTCCTATTGCCTCATTCCAGACATTCCACACCGCCACACTTCACACACCCCACTCTCTGCTTTGCTACCCATCTGTGAATAAACAGGCAACCCTGGGTTGTCTCCACCCTTGGCTTTTATGAACAGTGCTGCTGTGCATATTGCTGGGTAAATATCTGTTGAAGTCCCTGCATTTAGCTCTTGTGTGTGTAGACCCAGAAGTGGATTGTTGGCATGCACAGCAATTCTATATTTATTTATTCCAACAGCAGCCAGACTGTTTCCACAGTGGCTGCAGCGTTTGAGACACCCACTAGCATAGCACAGGGACTCTGATTTCTTACGTCCTCCCCAACACTCAATATTCTATGCCCCCCTATATATTTTTTTATGAATAGTCTTCTAATTAGTGTGAAGTGGAACTCATTGTAGCTTTGATTTACACTGTTGGACTCCCTAATTATATTGACCATATTTTCATGAGCTTCTTGGCCACTGTATATTGTCTTTGGTGACGTGTGTATTTTAGTCCTCTGCTTGTGTTTGAGTTGAGGGGTTTGTTGTTCTGCTGTGGGGCTGGATGATGTCTTGAATATGCCTGGTTTTCCCGTCAGGCCTGAAGAGGTTGTATTTTATCTTGGGGAGCATGGGACTTACAGAGAGTGTCAGAACAGGATGGACAAACATGCTACTCCACTTTGTATCTCAGGATGCTTGACTGAGTTCCATTCCAGGAGGCTCATGGCGAGGCAGGTAGAGGTGTTAAGTGGTGGTGGGGAGGTGCCAAGGGTGGAGATGGCAGAAGAGAAATGGTGATGAAGGTCATGTCCCCGGTGCTGAGTGTTTCGTGGGGACTGTGCTAAGTATTCTTGTTGCTGTAATGAAAGAAACCTCAGGGGTGGGCGGTGAGGGTACAACCTTGTTGGGGGTCCCTGTGCTCGGAGCCAGCCCGAGCAGGGCGAAGGGTCTTCACTGAAAGGGAGTAAGTAGGCGCAGAGTCAAAACACACACAGACCCCAGAAGCTGGGTGAGAAGCATGTGGAGGACGAGCTGCTGCAGGCTTGTTTATTCAAGGAAGTGCAAGAGGTCTTATAGGTCTGGTTAGCCAATGGCCTTATGGGGTGGGGTCCCGACTGCAGCCAATAGTAATCTGTCCCCAGGTAGATCAGTCATCTTGGTGCAGGTTCTTTCCAGATGCTGGGCAGAAGCTGGCCTCACGACTAGCCAGAGCAGAGCGCCACACCCACGGAAGCCATTCCTCTATTCCTCATAGCAGGTGACCTGGCGAAGGCCCATCCTGCATTGTGCCCTACACAGTCTATCCTGGCAGGGATGGCACAGGGGCAGGAGGACGGGCAGCAGATCTCAATACTGATACTCAGCTCGCTTTCTCCTTTTCACGTGTGTGGGATGCCAGCCCAGGGAGTGGGTCCTGCTCATGTTCAGAGTGGGTCTTCCCGCTCAACCTAATCTGGACAGGCCCTCACAGACACGCTCAGAAATTTGTCTTTTCATTGATTCTAGATCCTATCAAGTTAACGATAGAGATTCACCATCCCAGGGGCACAGAGGAAGTCTGCCCTTCATGAAATGACCCTAGTGTCATCCCAGCAATGTTCTGTGACTCCTGCCGTGGAGGTGGGTCTTCAGGGTGGGTTGGAAACAGTGCTCTGTCTCACTCATGCAGGGTGATCGCATGAGGTGGGCCTGGAAGTCCTCAGGGTGTGGATGAGCTGGGCAGGGCTCAGTCAGTGCCTTCTTTCTGGCTGTAGGTACCAAGGGGGTGAGGGGTGGAGGTGGGTGTGGGACTCAGGGCATCGCTCCCCACTCGCCAGTGTGGACAGGGCCCTTCACAGTGTGCTGGCTCTGAGTTGGTTCTAGGCGCTGATGGGCTCGGGTGACTTCCTTGGTATTTTGCCTCTCTGCCCCCAATCTGAGCCACCTGGGCTCTCATCCTGGAGACTCTTCTTTAAAGCCCAAAGGACAAATAACGGATGAACAGCTCCTCCAAAGTCAGGGACACGGAGGCTTGGTGGCGGAGATGCTGCTCAAAGTAAGGCCGTGATCTTGGAAGTAAAAACCCAGTGCTGATGCTTGTCCTAAAAATACAGCTCTTAAAATAGCCTGGTCGTGTGGGAGCCTGCCGTGCTGCTCCGAGGCAGCTCCTCCCAGGTGACTGGCCTGCTGGGCGGGTGGCAGTGAGCAGGCAAGGGGTGAGCTGAGGTGCCCAAGGCCAAGGCCTGGATTCTGGGAACCTGTCCAGCCCTGGCATCTCAAACCCCACCCAAAGGCAGTGTACAGGGTCCTGGTACCTGCTGAGAGATGCACAGATAGAAAGCAGAAGTGAAGCAGAGCCGTGGGCCAGACATGCAAAGCTGAAAATAGCAGTCTGTGCTCAGGGAGTGAGGCTGTAAAAGGCAGGGAGACCTGAGGGGGCTGGTGGAGCAGTCACCTGGAAATGAGCTGGCGGTAGGCTCCCCTTCCTGGGAATCCCAGCACCCAGGAGAGATGGGAATTGGTTTTCCCTTCTGTATGAGCTCACTGACTTAGGTGCAGGTCCCTCCAGCATAGCCAGGGGCTATGAATCAGGGCAGGGCATGGGCTGTGGGGACCCAGGGCCTCTCTGGAACTGAAGTTCAGCCCCAATTCAATATGGGGTTTCTGTTCCAAGTCAGTCCAGTGATAGAGGAGCACCAGTCCTTCCCAGAAAGCCTGAAACCATTTCTAGAAAGACTGGTGCCTGTTTCAACAAGGGGCTGCCGCCAGGGTCCTCCTGAATGGCGGGCTGGCTGGGGATGGCTGGGTGGAGATGGCTGGCTGGGGTTGACCCGGTGGAGATGGCAATGTGGAGCTGGTTGTGGAAGGGTACCCGTGCTCAGCAGTCCTTAGCTTTGCATCCAGAGTCCGCCTGGGGCCGTCAAGGCTGGTTGGTGCATCTGAGGTGAGCGTTGCAGTCACGAAGAATTGCCTGGAAACCGCTTGGTGACTGAGTCTTTTGGTGCCTTTTCTAGAGAAAAATGGAACATTTTTTTTCAGAGTCCTGAAGGCACTGACTCAGAAACCATAAGCTAAATGATCTGTAAACATTCTTCCTGCTCAGTGTCTCTGATCCTATTATTCCAAGTCAAGAGATTTAGAATCTGGCAGCATGGAATGTCTTCCCGATCAGATGCGAGGGGACGCACGTTTCCCTCCCTTGCCCCCCCCCCCCCCCCCCCGGCTATGCTGGAAGGACCTGCACCTAAGTCCGTCCAGGTTTCTGATCTTCAGAGGAGGGCTTGTCTGCCACGTGGTAACCAAGCGATCCTCATAATGTGGGGACCATCTTGCTGGGCAGAGCGAGGGCAGCTGCGGTGGGCACCCTGCCTCACCTCCCTGGGCTCTGGCATTGCCCTCACTTCCCCTTGGAACCACCCCTTCCAAGTGCCCACCCTGCACCTTGGGTGAGCTCCTTCCTGTTGCCCAGAATACGCACTGTTCTGTGTCCTAGGCCTGTAGCCTTCAAAGTCTCGCCAGCTGCCTTCTGGAAGGGCTGGCTGCAATTTCAGGGCAATCTGTCAGAGAGCAGACTATTGACACGTGCTCAGTTTTCTGTAGTGTGTGTATATGTGTGTTGTGTGTGTGTATGTGCATATGTGATATGTGTGTAGTATCTGTGTTTGTGTACATATGTTTATGATGTGTGTACTATGTGTGTATGTGCATGTGTGTGATGTATGTGTGTGTGATATGCATGTGTGTATGTGTGTGAATATATATGTGTGTGTGAGTTGTCTGTATGTGTATGGATATGTGGTGTGTATGTATGTGGCATATACATGTGCATGTGTGTGAATGTATGTGCACGTGTATATGCCTGGAATGTGTATGTATATGTGTATGTTGTATGTGTATGTGGATGTCTGTTTATGCGTATACATGTAGAGGTCACAGGACAACCTTAGGTGTCATTCTTCAGGAGCCATCCACTTATTTTTTTTTTTGCAACAGTGTCTCTCACTGGCCTGGAGCTGGGCAAGTAGGCTATGCTGGCTGACTGTTGGGCCCCAAGGACATCTGCCTCCACCTCCCCAGTGCTGGGCTTTTTTACATGAGTTCTGGGGCTTGAACTCGTGTCCTCATGCTTGTGTAGCAAATACCTCACTGACTGAGCCCTCTCACCAGCCCACCTTTTCAGTGTTCTTGTTTCAATCGTCAAATAGTGACTGGCTCTTCTGGAAGTGGCCAGGGACATGGATTTCAATGTAACAGCTAAGCCCAGCACACACTGGAGACACGCTGACATCATACCTGCAGCCACATCCTGCTCCTGTCTGGCCCCTTGCCATCCCACATCCTCCCCGATCTGGGCTCTTCTAGACTGTCCCACGGAGGCTGTCCCACTTGGCCTGATGCCTTTGATGCATCCACTGGTGTGTGGCTGGGTTTGAGTCTATTCCCATGATGCTTTTCACCTCCTCTTGACTTTTGCCCTGCTTTATGCTTGGCCCACGTTGCTGAGTGTTGGTGGGTGGGGCTGGAATCAGTTCCACTTTTATGATCTTTGAAGTGCTGAGTGCACTGGGAGCTGAGTGTGGCATGGGTGGAGGGTGGACCTGAATCTGAGCACATTTATTTGCGGCTCCGTCCCACATGGGGGTCATACCACCTGTCTTCGTTTCCTTCCTTGTTTGTGTGATAAAGTTCTTTAGCATGAGTGTGCGATTAACTCTATAGAACTCCGGTGTTCTCTATGTGTCAAAAAAGACCTGTAACAAGTATAACCCTAATTTTCCAAATTAAAAATACCCACCCCTCCAATCCTGCTAGTGGAAAAGACAGGAGAAAACAGTCAAGATGTCGAAGTCCCCGAGCACGGTCCATGCCGTCCACGTCCTCGTATGCCTCCCTAACTCTTATGCCTGTAATGCTTCCCAGGCTGTGTCAGAGGCCTGCATGTTCCCCCATTTCTTCTTTTAAGATTTATTTTATTTTTAAGTGTGTGTATGTGTGTTGCAGGTGCCTGGCATATAGGAGACTAGAAGATACCACGTCCTTGGAGCTGAGTTACAGCTGATTATAAATTGCCTGACACAGTTCCTGGGAATCGAACTCAGGTTTTTTACAAGGACAGCCAGTGTTTTTGGCAGCTGAGCCGTCCCTCTAGCTCTGTGCCCCATTTCTCATGCCCCTCTGTCAGGAGTCTTTGAGAACTCATGTGCAGAAGGGACAGGCCACAGTCTTGCAAGGGGCTCAGTGGGTCTGGTCTGGGTTGTGCCATTCAGTGGGCTCTTGATACAGTGTCAGAATAAAACGGGTTCTAGGCTGATGAAGAAACCCAAGCAGGCCTTCTGTGTCTCTTCAAGCTCAGAAACAGCATAATTTTGTGAGTCGAGTGTTTTTTATTAAAAAAGACTTATTTTAATTGTGTGTGTGTGTGTGTGCAAGGGCAGTGTCTACGGAGGCCAGAAGAGAGTGGTGGACACCCCAGAGCTGCAGTGAGAGGTAATACTGCTGGGAACCAAGCTCAGGCCATCAAGAGCAGTGAGCGCTCTTAGCTACTGGGCCATCTCTCCAGCCCCAAGTGACTGGGGAATGACATTCACACAGGTGCAAACAATTTTCTAACAAGCTAGTTTTGTAGAACTAACATTGGTGGGCTGAGGAGATGGCTCAGTGGGTAAAGTGCTTGGTGCACAAGCATGAGGACCTGAGTTCAGATCCACAGCACCCACATGAAAAGGCAAGTATGAACCTGTGCCCTCCATTAATAGGTAGGTGCCTACTGTGTGTCGGTCTTTCTTGAGACATCCTGCTCACGTTGTCCTACGTGCTCTTGAGATGAAGAGGGAAGTGGTCTGCGGCCCTTCAGCCCTGTCTCACTTTCATCTGCTTTCCTTTTGCTCCTTTCTCCTGTCTTGGGGTCACCAGGTTCAGGCTGGCATCCTGCAGAGGTCCATTTTGGACTGACTATGCGCACACAAGTGTGCGTCACAGTGGCAGGTGCCTAAGTCTCATGGCTGACTGTTTCTCCAGAAGCATGTGGATGAAAGCAGACAATCTAGGCCCTTCCTATGAGCTCTGGAGATGGCTCCCCAGGCTCGGCCTCCTAGGCTTTCAACAGACAATCTCAGGAGCTTCCTTGGTCAAAGACACCTGCACAAGGGCCCTGTGTCTTTTCTGTCCTTAGTTCTGTCCAGCCTGCATAAGTGCCTGGTGGTCAAGGACCTGTCTAGGACACTCGAAGGTGCTGGAGTTGGGGGTCAGGAATTACTCTCAGCAGCTAGATGAGGAGGATAACTGCTGAGCAAGCTTTCTTGTGGTCTCAGGTGGGCTTGGCAGGAAGCCACGGTGGAGGCACTGAGGGGAGACCCTGCTATAGTGAGGGCTGAGCGGACCTGCAGGTTGTTCTGTAATTCTGAAGCCCCCCACAGGGCTTGTCTGGAGGAGGCACACCCTGCTGACATCGTTATTGCAGGCCTAGTAGGTAGGAGGGAGATCCACACAGGGCACCCTGGAGGAATTCTAGAGAACTTCATGGCAACTCGACACCCTATCTTTTCAAACCCTCTCCCCACTTGCTGACAAACTCACACTGCTGATTCAGCCAGATTAGCAAGAGGGAGCTCTGGGGAAAACTGCTTCATGGACGTCTCTCTGGGAGTAGAGAGTGGACTCTGACCTCAGTGCATTTATTCAGGGGGAGGTGTGTTGCCTGAGTTGGGGTCAAACCATCCATCTTAGCTTCTTTTCCTGGTGCTGTGATAACGTATTCTGACAGTAGGAACTTAGGGGAAGAAGAGTTTATCTGGCTCACAGCTCCAGATCACAGTCCATCATGGCAGGGAAGCCGCAGCAGCCAAAGCTCGAGGGAGCTACTCAGCCACGAAACAGCGAGAGACAAGTGTGTGCTTGCTACAGCTCAGCTCTCTTCCTCCATTTTATTCTGTCCAGGACCCCAAGCCCAGGGAATAATCCCACTCACAATTAAAGTGGTTCCTCCCACCTCAGTTAACATAATTGAGATCATTTCCTTCCTGGTCCCCTGTTTCTATTAAATCTGACTAGCAGCAGGTGCTATCTGGAGACTCTGATGTGGATACTGGGAATGGCGCATTGTGTTAGATCCCGTCGGAGACAGACAGTGGTTACCGCTGGCTGCAGAGAGCCTCCTCCTCCTCCTCTGGCCACCCCCTGCTCTTCCATTCTGGCAAGAGAACCGTAGATGAGAGAGCAGCTGCCTGCATGTTCTGAGGCGCCCTTGGCCCATGTCTTGCATCTTCAACCCATCTTCCCCTTGGTCCCGGGGGCCCTGCTGAGTTCTCTGGCCAGTATGTTGAGAAGGTGACCCAGAGAATCTTCCAGAATGGTCTTTGTGTCCAAACGTTTATTGCCCACCAATCAACATCTGGGAAAGGGTGTTGGGACGATTTAGAAAAGGTTTCCTGATAGCCGTGTGCTGCTCAGTGGCCATCGGGGCCTCCAAAGGAGGAGAGTTGGGCTGGGGAGTAGATTTTGGGCTATGTGTATAACACTATGTACGTTCTGTGAAGAGGGGACACAGGGCCGCCTAACTCCTGCCAGCCTGGCAGAGCCTGAATTGAGGAATGATTCTCTAGAGGCATCCCCAAATGCCCCGGGAGCCTCCAAGGAGGGCAAGAATCTACAGTCAGAGTATGATGAGTGTGTCAGAGAACACACAACCAGCAATGTAAACCCTGATACCCAAGTCGGAGCCTCTGTAGTTTGCTACTGTGCAAACACAGCTCACGCTTCCATAGACACAGGAAACAAGAACACGGAACACTAGACAGCCTTTGCTTTTGACCATGAAACCAAACTGCTCGCGGGAGAACTGCAGATCTCCAGTCTGGGTCTCTAGGCCTGGCTCGTCTGCCTGGCTAGTTCTGTCCTCCCCACAGCCACCCAGCCTCCTGCCTGGTGGAAACAGCTGTTTGCATGAACTCTTGGATGGAAGCCAACTGCCTCCTTTCCCTTCTTTCGGAGGGCTGTGATTCCAGAAGTCATCCCACAGTGTTGGGAATGATGGTTTCTCCTTCAGGGGGCCTCCAAGGGATAGAGGAGAATCACTAGTGTGGCCAGGGTGCCCGTGTCTCTGACTGTGAAGGTACATTCACGTTTGGTGTTCCTTGATGAAAATGTTCCCTTTTTAAATAATAGGCAGGTCTGTTTAGAAGTAATTTATTCTGTTTTCAGGAGCATGAGGTGGCATATTTAGGGCAAAGAGTCTTGTTATAGTTGGGATCTGGAATGTCTTCAAAGGCCCACATGCTACAGGCTTGAGCCCCATCTTGGTGCCTTTAGACATCATTTTCTTTTTAAAGTTTTACTTTTTATTCATTTATGTTTTTGAATCAGGGTCCCACATAGCCCAGGCTGCCCTTGAGTTCACTATAGAGTTGAGGATGACCTTGAACTCCTGATCCTCCCGCCTTTATTCCCCTGTGCTAGAGTCACAGACACGAGTTACCACACCTGGCTCTTGGAAACCCTAAGTGGTAGACCCTGCTTGGTGATCTCAAGTCATTGAGAAGGAGTCTTAAAAAAGACCGAGAGACTTGGGTTCTTTTCTCCTTTCTTCTCTTTTAGGAGATGGGTAATGTTGCTCCACTGTGTGTCCCACCATGATGAACTACAGACCGAAGCTTCCTAAACTGCAGAGCAAAATGAGCTTTTAATTAAGTTACTTTTCATTTAATCTTTGGTGTCTGTGTATATCACGGTGCCTGAGAGAGGAAAACCTTGAATGAAGTTCCTTACTCTCCACCTTGTTTGATAGTCTCATCACTGCTGCATACACAGAGCTAGCTGGCCTGTGCGTGAATGAGGATCCTCTTGCCTCTGCCTCCCATCGCCCCATAGAGCACTGGGATTCCACATGTGCACTATTGCATCTGGATTCTATTTGGGTACTGGGGATCCAAGCTTGGTCTTACTCACTGGACCATTTCCCCAGTCCTCGTCATAAGTTTTTTTGTCTTTATAGGGTCATTACTCCAGGTTTTTGTCATAGTATCAGAAAGCTGACTGACAGGGGAAATTTGCAGAGCCCTCATAGGGGAGAAATACATGGTTTCCTATGACACTATGCCCAGGGCAGGGGGTTCGGGATGCCTGGAGGTGCCTGGGTGATATGCCTTCTGTTTGTCACTGTGGTGGGGCAGAGAGCTGCATCTGAAACTTGCCAGGTAGACACGAGTCCTGGCACTAGCCCATATCATGACTCCACATCAGGGCCGGGGACAGATTGTGGCTGACTCGGGAAGCCGGGTGATCCTGCCCGCAGGTACCTGAGCTGCAGGCACGAAGAACCATGTGATCTCATGGTCCCCTTTGTGGCACCTGGCAGCTCTCAACTGTCCCTCAGCTTTCAGAGTTCCTCTTCTCCACTCTGGGCTCAGGCTGTGACTGTCAGAGCCTGCAGAAACCTGGGTGGTCCAGGCTCCAAACACTTCTTTGTGTAGAGTAAGGGCAAGTTTGTTGGCCATCATGGCCGACACGGTGACCAGACGATGACAGGCACAGGAGGTGTGTGAGATGCCCCGTTGGGGCAGGCCAGCCCACCAAGTGCAACTGTCCGAATTTGCACTGGTTTCTGAATGTACCCATGATAAACAATGAGAGATGGGCAGCCTGACCCAGGGTGAAGGCGTGGGGTCCTCACTGGGTGCCTGTGTGTCTGCCGCTACCAGAAACGGGGCACCTCATCGCATGAAGTGTGCACCCCTGCCTCAGTTTCCCTCTCTGTCCCCTCGGGTGTCCCATCTCCCCATTTTCCTCCGCTGCGTCCTCAAACCTGTCACCTATTTCTTTCTCATTTCACTTTTCTCTCTACATTTCTTGGTCCCTCCTTATTAGTGTGTGGGCGTGCACGTGCGCAAGTGTGTGTGCATGCGGAGGTCAGAGGCTGACATTGGATGTCTTCCTCAGTCACTTTCTATTTGGTTTTATTTTTTTGAGACAGGGTCTCTCACTGAACTTGGAGTTATGATTTGGCTAGGCAGGTTGGCTGGCAAGCACCAGGGATCCATTGGTCCTCACTCCCCAGCTCCATTAAAGACATACATCGCCATGCCTGGCTTGTACATAAGTTCTGGGGATCCAAAGTCAGTTTACATAGCAAACAAACACTTCACCTACTAAAATACTTCACCTGCTGCCGATAATGTGGAGAAAACCACCGAGTGCCAAATTTCAGCCATGAGCGCATTAAATATCAGCCAGTTCTGCCTTTGTAAAGCCATTTTACAGTCCCCTACCCCTGTGCATTTTGAGTAGAAAAGTCACAAGGAAATGCTTTTGAATATTTAGGTTTAAGAAAAAAGCAGAGAGAAGCTGAGACCCAGTGTGGGGCAATTTATTCTGGGTCCTGGCATGTTAGGATGACCTGGCACAGTGACCCCTGTGACTAGCATCTAGTAAGCAGTTGCATTCTTGTTTGTGCACTAAGCTTGCGTGTTTGTCCCCTGAGGAAAAAGGAAGTGACCTGCCCAGGGCCACACAGCCAGTCAGTGGCAAAGATCTACTGCACACCAGGGTCTCTGAAGTGTGTAACACAGTCTCCAGCACCAACTGAAGGATGGGGCAGAAATGCCACATGAGAGACACTGGCAGTGTGGGCCACACCCGAAGTCACCTTCCCTGGAGAACTGGCTCGAGCTGGACGAGAAGAAGGCTGCTGTGCTCCTTTACGTCCGGAAGGGATGCCTGCACTCCTGGCCCTGTGACGTCAGTGCTGAGCAGGGGCTCGCTGTTATCCCCGTCCTCCCAGGTTGGGTGGCCTGTCATTGCGGGAGGTGAGTGGAAGGGTGTGGGGTGATCCTGGTGTCGATGCCAGGTGGGCGATACTGTGTGTGCTGTCTATGTGACAAGAGGGCATTAGGAACAGGGTCTAGTCCTGGTGACCTCCCTGGGATGCACAGAACATCCTTTATTTAAAAAGCCATGCTGTTGTGTCTTTGTTTCCAAGTGTTTAGAATAGCCAGGGAAAAGCACTTGGGGAGTTTTGAAATCCAGGCAGTGCCAGGGGCATCACTGCCCAGTCTGTTTTTTCTATCTGATGAAAGGATATTTACTGGCCGTATGCCAAGGTGTTTGAAGACGGGTTAGCTATGACCAGGGCTGCTTGGATTGTTCTTTGTTTCCTTGGGCAGGGGCCAGGTAACTCTAGCAGGCCTTATCAAGATGTGATTGTATGTGGGAATCTCTCCTCTCCAAACCCAGAGATGTGTTGGCTGGGTTATAATCACAACAGAAATCAACAAAAGATCAAAAAGTTGAAATTAACGGTGAGGCCAGGAGGTTCCTAGGACCAGAAATGAAGAGGCGTCTCAGGCAGGCACACAGGCAAGTCCATAGTGAGTCCGTGAAGGCTCCAGGGCGTGGCTGGAACTAGGTTTCTTGTACAGACCACAGGAGCTCTTCAGGACATGGACTGTCCCCAGCCCCTCCCCTGAGCAGTACCTACCAGGGGAACTTCCCGCAGAGCAGAGGAACACCAAATCTGAACTGTGCGCAGTGAGGAGGTCAAATCTTGAACGGCCCATGTGGGTAGAAACTCTGAGCTGAAAAATCTGAAACCCCCTTGATTCAGAACAAGCAGGGCCTGGAAGGCTTTGTAAGAGGCAAGTACATTCCTGCCCTCTGAGGGTGAGTCCTTGACATGGGACGCCCTTGAGAGTCTTGTTGGGGAATCTGGAAGAATCTTGATGTAGATGAGCTCGAGACCAAAATGATAAAGAAAGCAATAAACTACCACAGAGGTGATCCACAGACTGAGAGAACCCAGGTCTCAGGAGGTAGCAGTCGCAGAGCCGTCCGAGCAGGACTGTGCCTTAGGAACCTTGCTGTTGCGGAGATCAGATATCTGACAAAAGCAGGAAAAGGTTTATTTTTGCTTCCAGGTTCAGAGGGGGTACAGTCCATCATGGGGGATGAAGGGCATGTTGGCAGAACATGACACCAGCCTGAGAGGGAGGAAGCAAAGAGATAACATTTCATCCTCACACAGGGGAGAGACAGAGAGAGACAGACAGAGAGAGATACAGACAGAAAGAGACAGAGACAGAGACACAGAGACAGAGACACAGAGACACAGAAAGAGACAAAGAGAGACAGAGACAGAGAGTCAGAGACAGAGTCAGAGAGAGACAGACAGTCAGAGACACAGAGAGAGAGAGACACAGAGAGAGAGAGAGAGGAAGTGGGTCAGTCTACAGCTCTTAGAGCCCACCCACAGTGCTGTACTTCCTCCAGCAAGGCTGCGTCTCCTAAAGGTTCCGTAACCTAAACAGTGCACCAACCCGGGACCAAGTGTTCAGATATGTGAACCTACTGAGGACATTTCTCATTTAAGTCGCCACAGATGTGTACAAAATATGTATGAAATGCTTGAAGAGATGAAATAAACGAAAATCCCTAAGATGGGAAGATACAGGAAGTTTTAAAGACCCGCATACTCTCTTAGAAATAAAATATGCATTATTTGAAATTAAAACCAGACCTTCTGAATGTCCTAAGAAGGGATAAACTAAAGACTACACATTCTATGAAAGAGCCAGCCGCACAGCAGTCCTGTGAGTGGCATCCAGGTGGTAGCTTAGGTGGTGAAGGTGGAGAACAGGACTGTACAGGTCCAAACATCCTACAGGGTTTCCGACGGAGGAGAGAAGAGGGAGCACACTGGAGAGGAGATGGCTGGAGACAGAAGGAACGTTGGGAGCACTCCCGCTGCAACAGGGCGGAGTCCCAAGCACAGTGAAGGAAAACACAGGTCAGAGTGCGGGAGCATCCCGGTGCTCCTATGTCACAGGAAAAACAGCCTCAGTGAGACCTCAGGATCTGGATAAATATAAAATGGAAAAATATACAAGCCAGGCTGCTTTCTCTGTGTTGATATGCGCTGCTGAGGGATAGGAGCGTTAAACGATGCATCAGGCTCTTCTCTGGGTCTGCACTCGGAAGGCCGTACTGGCCTTTAAGAACCACAGCATCTTTGTGCGGGTCTTTCCCAGGGTTTTGAAGTGTGCTGCTGGAACTGTGTCTGTTCCATGAAGCCCGGTCTGGGATCAACCTTCAAACACAGGCTGTGAGCCTGGGGTCCCCTTGACAGGTGCAGCGGAGAACAAAAATGTGAGCTTTCCAGGGTGCTAACCTCCTATTAATAAAAGAAGGAAAAAAAAGCAAACCAAATTAGTCTTGGGAAGCAGAGTGCCTTGCGAATCAGCCTTCCTCTCTCCGAAAATAACTTGCTAAGAATTTATAGGTCCCCTAAGTTCTGCTGATTTTTTATATTGTTTACTTTCCTCTCCAAAATATCAAATAATTCACAGGTGGCAGGTATGGGGACTGTATGGATAATTTGAAATGAAGAATGGACAGCCGGAGAAATTTCCTTCCGGGGGGTCAGCGCTTGGGGTGACTCCCTAGACTAATGGTGCTGGATTAATAACCCGGCTGCTTCATATTCAGAGCCCGTTCCCTCTGAAGGCTAGGATATTTCCCACTTTTATGTCCTGCACAAAACTGTAAAGCAAAGATGGTTTCATTGCAGCTGTGTGCGTAATGAGATGCGCAAGGGCCGCTCCTGCCCATTAATCAGCGTTTGGGGGAGGCTTCTGGAAGCCTGACCTATTGCTGTGGCGGCTGATCTGAATGCAATGATCTCTCCCCTGTGGCGGTTAGTGCCGCAGGACAGAGTTCTGGCAACCTGCTGGTGGGGGTGGGGGAGCAGCCATGAAGTTGTACCTCAGACAGGAGCGACAGTGTAGCCTCAAGGATGCATAGGCAAATAACCAGGGGATCTTGAATTAAAAGGTGCCTTGGAGGGAGCTGTGGGATGTGGGGTTTGCAGAGTCCATCTCATCAGCCCCCTGGGCATTCCTGGAATGGAGTTCTTGGAGAGGGTGGGGGTGTGACTGTGTCTCTGGGAAGGTTCTGGAGAGACAACTGAATAATTGAGATATTGCCTCTGCCTCTGCGGTACTCTTTGAGGGTTGGGGCGAAAGCTGCAACTGTCTCTGTGGCCTGGGCTGATGAGGGCAAAGGATGGGAAGCAGAGACTGTGGCTTGGGAAGGCTTCCTGGAGAGGTAAAGCCTGAGCTGGATGTAAGCATGATTAAGACTTTCCCAAGTGTGGGAGAGGAGGGGATGCTTGTAAAATGTGCCTTTATAGTAAGGGGCTTTGAGGGGTGTTGTTGGCAGAGGCCACTGCGGGAGATACTTCCTCCACGGCTGGACTCCCGGGTGATCTCCTGTTTGCATCTGGACAGGTGTTCTTAGATGGATGGACTGCAGGGTCTGGACAGGTGTGCATAGATGGATGGACTGCAGGCTAGGAGGCCGCTGGAGGAGGGCGGTGTCTCTGGAGAGCATCTAGTTGCCCCATATCTCTGCCCCTTGCCAGAATCCAGAAATAGGCAAAAACGATGCAGTCAGTTTCCAGAGGTTTTAAAGCACTTTGAGGGTTGGAAAGTGAGGGCTGTTGGGGCGGGGTGGGTGGGAGGGGTGAGGGCGGAGGAATTGGGGGGATGTGCCTCTGACTTTGGCCCCAGGATTGATAGCAGCCACCTTCTCTGAAGCAGACTTTTCATGCTGCTGGCTTCTCCTGAGGTCTAGTGCTGGGGCTGGGACCTGAGATTCATTTGATCTCCAGTTGAGGTGTGATGGGGGCTGTCCTACCTGTCTCTGAGGTGTGAAGGGGAGCAGGAAAGAGGACAGCTTCCCTCCTTTATGGAGCACACAGTGCTCACTGGGTGCCAGATTCCTGGTCACAGTGAACATCTACATTAAAGGACTGTTTAGGACCAATACTAACATTTAAATATCTGTACTGAAGGCCTGAGGCTGAGATCACCACCCGGAGTGGCCTGTTGGGCCTGGAGGATGGGACAAAAAGAGCATTTGCTCTCGCTTTCAATGCCTTGAGAGACCAGCAGCGGTTAGCTCACATTTCCCTGTCTGATCTTTAATCTCGGTCCTTGTCCATTGGGGTCCGCGTTGGTGGTCCACACCCAGCTTCTGGTTTTGGTGGTGGGTGTGGTGACCCTGGCTGGCAGCATTTGGCCTTTCCATGGGGCCTCTGAGCCAGATTTGGAAGATGCAGATGTGGTTAGGGTATCTGTGCTGGTGGCGGGGTGAGGGGGACCCCCAGAGACCCCTATGGTACACTGGAAGAGTGTAGGATAGATTTCATCTGATGATGGGCACAGAGGGAGATCCCAGCACGTTTTTAATGTGGGATGTGGCCATCTGTCTGGGTGCTATGAAGGCTGGGCATGGATGCAAAGACCCTTAGACTCTGCTCACTTTGGTGGTAATGCCTACCTGTGTGTTTCCTGCCAGCCCGAGACACTCTTCTCTGTATTTCTCCTGGACAGTTTTCTGGGCTCAAGTTTATGGCAGAAACTAAGCCCAGGAGAAAAACAAAGTGCAGACTGTGGACCAGCAAGCTGCATCGTCGCTGCCAGGAAGGCCGTTACCTTGTTTGTGGAGATGATATTAGTGCCGGAGTGGCAGAGCTGGTGGGCAACGTGGACCTAAGGCCGGAAGTCACAGTGAGAATGCCACGCACGCACAGCCTTAGTTCCTCCGACTCAGCAGGCTTCTCCATCTTCCCAGGCCAGTCTAACCCCACTTGTCTTTCAAGGTCTTCCTCTCTCCTGCCCTTGTTCTCACGATCTGAACTCTCACTCCCCTGTGTGACTGGGACTCCTGGAGCCCTTGTCTGCCTGGGTGAGCACTAGGCTCAGAGCCACTCTGATGCTTGAAGTTGGTCTGCCCCCCAGCTGTGCTCCGAGGCCCACGCTCTTGCCCTTTTGCCTCCCCAGGGGACTGGACCACTTTGCCCATGCATGGTGAGGGTGTGTTGGGCACCAGGTAAGCAGCATACCTGCTCTGTCAGACCTGACCCTCAAAAGATCTGGTGGTTATAACCAACAGGGATAAAGGCTCTGATTCCTTCTCATCCTGCTGCCCGACCCCCTCCCCCGGCCCATGAACCTCTCCAAAGCTAAGCAGAGGCTCCTGTCCTGAGATTTAGGGACAGTACATCGATCCGAAGCAGGGAGCTTCACTCCACTAGATGCACCCAGGGCATGATGGGAATGGTCCCTGGTGTGCTCAGATGAAGCCCTGCTATGGAACCTTTTATATTCAATATGGAGGAAGACTGTGTCAGTCAGCTTTGTGGTACTGTGACACAATGCCTGAGGACAGCTTAGTGGAAAAGGTCTGTCTTGGCTCACGGCTTCTCAGTGTTGTAGTCTGTGGGCACTTGGCCCTGTTGATTTGGACTTGTGGGGACTCAGCATGTCACAGCAGGGGCAAGGGCATGGTGCCCACCTCATAGGGGCTTTGGAGAGAGAATGGGAGAAGAATGAAGAGTAGAAGAAAGCGGAGGGAGGGGAAGGGAGGGGAGAGAGAGAGTGAGAGAGAGTCAGAGGACAGGAGGAGGAAGAGGGACTGAGGAGGAACCAGCTTCCTGCTATATCCTCTGAAGAGACACCCTGCTGTCCCACTAACTCCTTTTGGCCAGGTCTATCTCCCAGTTGCACCATGGGCTGGCGATGAAGTCTCCAACACACAGACCTTCGGAGGCCATCCAAGGCTCAAACTCTGGCAACTAAAGTAGGCTCCATACAACCTGAGCACTAAGAGCCACTGATAGTGCATGGTTCATCCTTCTCTCCCATCACTCACATATTCATGGAGCAATGTGCTGCAGCGCGCAGTCCCAGCTACCGACCGGCAGGCAGGAATTACATGGTACCTCACACTAATGGCGCAGAGGGCCAGGGCACAAACGCCTTGGGACACATCATCAGGCTGTGAATAAGGAAACTGGGCAGGGAGAGGAGCCAGACATCCATGGTGCAGTCTGAGAGGAGCTTGACAGTGGGAGGTGCTGCTGGAACCAGACAGATCTGGATTCAAATCCTGATGTCCTCACCCTCTGTGTGCAAGGGACCTCACCTCTCAGAGCCTCAGCTTTATATCTCTAGTATGTGGGCGCTGTTCATTTCCAGTGTGCCTGGAGGATAAAGAGGGGTGGCGCGTGAAGCCTGGCACAGCACACATAGGAACGTTCATGGTGAAGAGGATGATTGTTGTTACTGTAAAATCGAGGGCTCCATCAGTTTGTCTGCATTGAACTCTCTGTAGTGTTGCTTGGGGAGGCATAGTGACCTCACCAAGAGCTTCCTTCTTGCCTCTGTGACAGAGCCATCCGGTTTCTGTCCAGTGAGCATTCTCAGGACTCCTTGGTCTCAGGACCTCCTAACCCCTCCCCTTCCTTCCCCTCCTCTCCCTCTTCCCTGTCTTCTTTGGAAGGCTCGGTTTTAGTTTGTTGTCTGTTGCTGTGATTAATACCATGACCAAATCAACCTGGGGAGGGAAAGGCTTTCTTTCAGCTGGCAGCTCCCATGCCACAGTCCCTTACTGAGGGAACTCGAGGCAGGAACCTGGGAGCAGAGGCTGAAGTAAAGATCATGGAGGAACATTGCTTCCCGGCTCGCTTCCCCTGGCTTGCTCAGGACCACCTGCGTAGGGATAACACTGCCCACAGTGGGTCCTGTCCTTCTACATCAGCAGACGTGGCCACATGCCGATCTGATGGAGGAAATTTCCTCTTCCCAGGTGTCTCTAGTTTGTGTCAAGTTGACAAAAACTAAGAAACACATATTATCACTATGTAGCCCAGGTTGGCCTGGTAAGCTTCCTAAAATTCTTAAAAGTTATTTAAGGTGGGGCTGGGGAGATGGCTCAGTGGGTGAAGAACTGGCTGTATCAATTTGAGGTCTCAAATTTGATCCCCAGAACTCACATAAAACCAGCATGGTAGTGTACGTCTGTAATCCCAGAGTTCCTACAGTGAGATGGGAGCCAGAGACAGGAACTAACCTGGTACAGTGGAGGTGTGCGGCAAGAGACCTCTCTCAGATGAAGGTGAAGACAAGGACTCACCCCCAAGGCTGTCCTCTGACCTCTCCCGCGTGTGCCCACGCTCTTTCATGCTTGCATACATACATACACATACACACACATGCACATGCTTTCACACAAACTACAGATGCACACACTTTCACATAAACATGCATATACATACACACCTTCTTTCTCTGTTTCCGTCTCTCTCTGTCTCTCTCTCTCTCACATACACACCCTAAAGATCATCTGCTTTTGACAGTTATACCTGTAATATATACCATATTAGACATTAAAACTGAAAAATTTAAAATATGTATTAACTCATTAATATAACAGTAATAGTGGCTGGAGAGATGGCTAAGTGGTTAAGAGCGCTGGCTACTCTAACAGAGGACCCGAGTTCTATTCCTAACACCCACATGGCAGCTAACAACCACCCGTAACTCCAGTTCCAGGGGAATCTGATGCCCTCTCCTGACTTCCATGGGCATTGCACAACATGGATGTACTTACATGCAAGCAATATATTCATACACATAAAATAAAAAATAATATATAAAATATTAAACTTTAAAATATTAAAACCATTTCATGTTGACCAAAGTGGCATACTGTGTAATACAAATAACTATTATTTTTGAAAAAAAAATGAAATCTAGTATGGACCATTGTTGCTTTGCATCTTTGCAAATTTCATGGTTTACTTTATGAAAGACAATCGTGTTCTCATATTTGCATCTGCCTTCAATTTCTTAAGATGTTGAAACAGAAAAAAAATTACCTTGGCACACACGTGTAAATAGAAAAGAAAATAGTATTTTAATAGTTATTTCAGAGAATTGTGAATATTCTTCTTGGCTATCATGCTGAAACCCCAACAAACTGTACTGTGTTAGCTTTCTGTTGCTGTAACAAAATGCCAGATAAGCCAAGCTGAGAGATGGAAGGTTTACTTGGGCTCATAATTTCTGAGGTTTCGCTTTTGCTAGGCATTGTGGCTTTAGGGTCTGTAATAAGGCAGAACATCACAGCGAGCAGTGGGGCGGGGCGGGGGGTGAATCATGGCAGAGGCATGAAAGTAAAAAGAGATGGAGGAGGAGGCAAGGATCCTAACATACTCTTGGAGGGCAGGCCCCTGCTGATCTAACTTCCTTCCACTAGGACCCACATTTGCAAGGTTCCAGGACCTCTTAATAGTGCTCTAGGGCAGGAACTAAACTTTCAGTCTATGACCTTTGGGGGACATTTTAGACCCAAACTATGAGGCTGGGGAGATGATTTAGTAATTGCTTGCAGTATAGGCATGAGAATTGAAGTTTGGATCCAGCACCTACATAATTGGCAGGCGAGTGTGTACACACTCAGGCCACGGTACCTGTGTGGAGGACAGCTCTGTAGAGTTAGTTTTCTCCTTCCTCCTTTACACGGGTTCCGGGGATGAACTTAGATTATCAGGCTTGTATTAGTGGGTGTCAAGAGCCTTTGTGGCCTAGACGGGAATTTTCAAATATGAATCTTAGGAAAGTTCCTTTTCCCAGCTGTGGGTGTGTTGTAAAATCACATTGGCTACTTGGAAAATAATTGGTTCACTGAATACCCAAAGACAAAATCTTCCAAATGTCTCTGTTCATTATATGACATGACTCTAAATTACTTCTATATGTAATTACTTGATATCTTTAGAAGTCTGGTAAGTTTTGTAAGCTGCCAAGTTTCAGTAGTGGATACAAGTTTTCTCAAAGTCTGAGCTTTTCAGGGGTTGGGGTGGAGACAGGGTGTTCTGATAGCCCCAGCCGGCCTGGACTTCCTTTGGAGATTGGGCTGGCCTTGATCTCACAGAGCCCTGCCTGCTTTTGCCTCCCAGTGCTGGGATTAAAAGTGCGTACCACCACCCTTGGCTCAAATTCTGATTTCTTTTAACAATTCATTAACAGTTTTCGTTGGCAACCGTGCAGTCAGTTGAAATGATAGCCCTGCGTTCATTGCTGAAAAACGGTCTGATAAATACTTGTTATTAGTTTCTAATTCACTTCCATTGTGGTTAGAGAATGACTTTGTATGATAAATTCTTTTAAATTTATCAACACGTTTTATGGCTCAGAATATGATTTATCTTTTGACTTTTCTATGTATCTTGAAAAGAATATGTACTCTGCTATTTCTGGTTGGAATCTTCTGGAACTGTTCTATGAATGTCAACTAGGTCAGGTGGGTAGTGTTCAAGACCTGTGTCTTTAAGGTTATATGGCTACTTCCTTTGATCAATTTTCATAAGCCCTAATGGCAACTGCTGGCTTGTCGAGTGTGTACCTGATGCTTTCTTGTTTGGATCTCTTTTTATTATGGTCTCTTGAGAAGTTGTCTCCTTTATAATTATGAAATGATCTTTATCCTAGTAATTTTTCTTTGTTATGTTTGTGTTGTTTTTATTTTATGTGTATGAGTGTATTGCCTGCATGTATATAAGTGTACCTCTCATCAAAACTTCTGGAACTGGAGTTTGGGTGGTTGTTAACCACCATGTGGGTGCTGGGATCCAAACCTGGGTCTTTTGCAAGAGCAGCCAGTGCTCTTAACCACTGAGACATCTCTCCAGTCCCTGTGCTTTTGTTTTTGAGACAGGGTCTTATGTAGTGCAGGCTGGCCTTCAATTCACTATGTAGCGAAGAACGACCACAAACTCCTGATCTCTGTGTCTTGGCCTCCAAAAGCGGTGGGATTACAGGCCTCCAAAGTGGTGGGATTACAGGCCTGCACCATCTTTCCCAGTCTTTCTTTTTATCTCTATGTTTCATTTTCAGTCATTTCCTGTGCAGTCTTTAGCTTAGATGCTTCTCTTGTGATATCTAATTTTCTGTTCATCTCATGGAGCGTATTTGTCACTTTGGTGGTTCTTTAGATTTTGATTGCAATTTTCGTTGCTAGAAGCTTTGCTTGGGTTTGCTTAAAATTTCCACATTTCTTCACGTGTTCAATCTTATCTCCTAATTTTGTCATTGTATAATTTCTGATTTTGTTGTGATTGATTTTCCTCATTATAAGTCATATTTTCTTGCTCTTTTGCATACCTGGAAATTTTCCATTTCATCTCAGATGTTATGAGTTTACCATGTTGGGGGACTTGATACACTTCTATAAATACTCGCAAACGTTGGTCTGGAATGTGGTTGCATCATTTGGAATCAGATGAAACCTTTCAAGAATTGCTTTTATGCTTCGTTACTTGTGTCCTCAGCAGCTTTGAGTCTGAGGTTAATTTCTCTCCACTATGCCTTGTATATTACAAAAATTTCCACTCTTAGTGTCTTAGTGGCAGGGTGGATCTCTTTAAACCTGGTGGGTGGTGGTTCACTGTATGAGCTCAGATGGTTTCCTCGTACACATGCATGAATCTGTCTTCCAAATATATACATATTTACATACATACACACACATATATACATATGTATATATAAACGTGACCCTCCCCCCTTCTCTACCCTCCAGAACCCCTACCAGATTTAGGTACTCTATCATATATGTTGAGTCCTATCCAGTCAAGCATTTGTACTCAGATGTCTCTTGGTGCAAGTTCATCTAATCGAGTCTGGTCAGCATATCTAGAGTCACTCCCTTAAAGAAGATCTATTCTCCCTCATTCCACAATAATCATTGGTCAATAGTTCCTTGGCTAGAGTTGGGGCCTGCTGCACATCTCTCCCATTTTATTCTGGATTTCTGTCTGATTGAGTCAGCATGGGGCTTGTGTATGCTGTTGGCATTGCTGCAAGTTCATGAGCAAATTCCCAGTGGCCTGAAAGCCTCTGTTTCCTTATGTTCATGCACCAACCCTGGCTCTTACAATCTTTCTTTCCCCTCTTCTGCAATGGTTCCTGAGCCATGGGTAGGTGAGGTTTCACATAGGCGTCCCAGGCAGAGGCACATACTCTACAATCTCTTATTTGCCAAAAGTTAGCCAGTTGTGGACTTCTGTGTGCGTCACTCTCTGTTGCATGAGGAAGCTGAGCTGGTGAGAGCTGAGAGATGTATTAGTATCTGACTCTTCCTCCTCTTCACTATGTTCCATGTGAGGTTCTATGAGCTTTAGGCATAGAGATTCCACTGTAGATGTGCCACTTAGGGCTGGGCATCTCTCAAACATATAATCTCTGTGTGTGATCAGTTGTAGAACTCTATGATAGCCTCCATCTGTTGCAAAAAGAAGCTTATTTGATGAGTGATGGTGTACTTGCCTGTAATATAAGAATCCGTACTTAACATAGAGTAAGAAATTTTATTTGTGTAGAGATATGTGGATCTGTCTTTTCTTGACGACTGGAAGGGTATTCTGCACAGCTCCGGGTTCTCTGAGCAGCACTCTACCTTGTGATCTACAGTGATCTTGGCATCCTTAGATTCCTAGCCTCTTCCCAACTCCAGATGATTTCTGGGCTTGGGTCCCCTTTTGGTCTCTTGCCAGTGATATAAGGCAGCCATAGGAATCCCTCGCGTGTCGCCCACATCTCAGGTCTCATAGCTCTTGCTTGCCTGATGCCTGTGTCTGGAGAACTGAGGTTCTGTGCTCAGCTGTTCTGAATAGGACATCTTGCTATGCTGTCCAGAAGTAGAAGTCATGCCAAATATCTGTGTCTAAAGACAACTATTGGTTCGCCAGTTCTTTCACCTAAAGTGGCTAGTTTAGCTTGCAACTAAAACATGGAATTCTTACCTTCAGGGTAATCATTGTAATTCAGTCTGCAGGAGAAGCTCAGTGTGAACTCCTATTTTGTTACGTGGAATATACAAGAAATCTGATCAGGCATTGATATGACTGAAGCTGATTGTTTTTACTGCTCCATGAAGGAATCTGTGTATGTGTCTGTACATTGGTGGTATATATGTGTGGTCACATCCATGTTGGTATACTTGTCCATATATGTGTGTGTGGAGGCTTGAGGTGGTAAGGTATTTTTCTCTATTGCTCTCTACCTTTCTTTTAAAAAATATTTAATTTATTTTTATTTTAAATGTATGAGTGTTTTGCCTGCATGTGTGTAAGTGCATCATGTATGTGCAACACCTGTAGAAGTTGGAAAAGTGCATCTGACCCTGTGGGATTAGAGTTACAGATGGTTGTTGTACCAAGTGGGTACTGGGAATTGAACCCAGGTCCTCTGCAAGCACAGCCAGTGCTCTTAACCACTGAACCATCTCTCTAGCCCTTCTACTTTTTTTTTGAGACAGTGTCTAACCATAACTGGAGCTTACTGCTTTGGCTATCCAACAAGCTTCAGGACTGACCTATCTCTACCTCTTTGAAGTGGGAACACAGGCATGTACTACAAAAGCTTGGCTTTTAGGTGGATTCTGAGGATCTGCACTCAGGTCTTCATGCTTACACATCAAATATTTCATCCACTGACCCATCTTCAGAGTCCTTCAGTTTTTGAGAAAGGGTCTCATGTAGCTCAGGTTGGCTTTTATCTCATGATGTAGTCAAGGATGACCTCAAATTTCTGATCTTCTCGTGTCTACCTTGTGATTACAGGTGTGCACACCCAGTATATGTAGTACTGAGCGTCAGGCTCAGACTTCGTGCATGCTAGGAAAGCACTTTACCAACTGAGCCACCATGCCCAGCCCCATGAAGAACTTATTTTTAAGAATAAAATGTTTTTAATAATTCTTTGAGAATTTTGTACAATGTATTTTGATCAAATTGACTCTCCACTCCCCCCTCAACCTCCTCCCAGATCTGCCCCTCATCTCCCAACTTCGTGTGCTCATCTTCTTCCTTAAGAAGCCTTCCAAGTCCGATTTGTTCTGTCTCTATACTCCAGATCATTGGGACACCCACTGGAGTATGGTTGACCTATCAGGGTGAAACCTTTAAAGAAAGCTGACTCTCCCTCCCCCAGAAGTCATCAACGGACAAAGGTTTCTTAGCTAGGGGTAGGGGCTGGTGAGCGCCTCCCGCTTCATGCTGAGAATGTTGACTGGCTTGATCTTGTGCAGGCCTTGTGTATGTGCTGGAAAACACAGCTGCTACAAGTTCATGAGTGCAGTAGTTCTGTCATTCCTAGAAGACACTGTTAGACTCCCCAACCTCTGACTCTGACATTCTTTCTGTCACATCTTCTGTGACGGTCTCTGCACCTTGGAGGTGGATTGATACAGATGTTCCACTTGTGGCTGAGCAATCCATAGACATTTATTCTCTTCACCTTGACCACTTGTGAGTTTCTGCATTAACCACTATCTCCTGCACAAATCAACTTCTCTGATGAACATGGAGAAAGCTACATTAATCTGTGGGTACAAATATATGAATTTAGAGGGCAGTTTGACACTATGTACATTTAGCAGAATAACATTAATGGCTTCACCCCCTGGGACCTTTGAGTGCCCCAACCATGGATTCTTGGCCAGGTGTACAGTACCAGGCACACATTTCCTCCTGAGGGGTAGCCCTTAAATCTAGTCAGAAAGCAGTTGGTACCCCCCATAATTTTCATGGCACTATTGCATCCATTGGCATATCCTGCCAGACCAGTTATTACTATAATTCACAGTGTTCACAGCCATCTCTCTAGCCTTCCATATGGCATTTTCAAACATCCATATTGTTGGTTGTCCCTCTCCCATCGCCTCCCACCCCCTACCTCCCCCACCTCCACACTGGATGCCCCTCCGCATCATTTCCGTTCCTAACACCTGCACTCTATTGTTTCCCCCTTTGCTCCCCCCGCCCCCAACGGTTCCCATGGAAGGATTCTTAAGTAACCTCTCCAGAGTATGTGTATGCATGTGTATGCATGTGGAAGCCGGAAGCTGACACTGGGTGTCCTCAATTGCCCTCCATCTTATTTTTTGGGACAGTTTCTCAATGGCCTGCAACCCACCAGTTTGGCTAGAATGACTAGCGTGTGAGCTCCAGAGACCTTCCCATGCCTGCCTCCCCAGCCCCAGGATCATAGATGCTGTCAGTGCACCCAGTTCTTTTATTTGTGGGTGTTGAGGATCAAACTCGGGGTTTCATGCTTGCCTGGCAAGCACTCTATTGACTGAACTCTCCCTCAAGTCATTCTTTGCAATTTCGAAAAGGAAAAATTGAGGCGACCTAGTGAAATACTCTGATTGGAGGACATGACTTAGTGGTGTGTAGGCTTCTATTCTTCCTTGTAGATTTTAGAAAGCTTGAACTTTTCCATCATCATCATCATCATCATCATCATCATCATCATCAAGAAATATAGAGTACTGGATAGCTTTAGTGTCAACTTGACACGCCTGGGATGAAAGAACCTCATTTGGGGAATTTCCTCCATTGGACTGGCCTTTGGCCATGGCTGTGAGGTATTTTCTTGGTTGCTGAGTGATGTGGGAGGGCCCAGTGCCCACTGTGGGCAGAGCCACCCCTGGACAGGTTCTTCTGTGTTGTGTAAGAAAGCAGGCTGAGCATGGGCCAGGGGAGCAGCCAGTGCGCAGCGTTCCTCCGTGGCCTGTGCTTCAGCTCCTGCCTCCAGGTTCCTGTTCTGAGTTCCTACCTTGGGCTCCCTGATGAACTGACTGGGAGATGTGAGCCAAATAAACCCTTTTCTCTCCAAGTTGGTATTGGTCAGAGTGTTTCATCACAGCAGTTGAAGGTGGACCAGGACATCTAGAAAATGAGGAAATATTATGAGTCCATGTGGAGTCTCAATTCCGTGTGAAAAATGCTGAGTGTTAGTTGGCAAGCCTCCCCCTGTGTTTAGTAACAATGCCAACAGCTGCCACTGACGGAGAGACTAGTCTGCCAGGGGTTCTCCCGCTTAGGGGCTCTCCTGGGGTCCCACCCTGAGCCACTGCCTGGGGTGCGTGAGTTTTCCCGACTTCTCCCCAGAATGTTAAGCGACTTTGCCTCATGCTGTGTAGTCAGCTATAAAGCTGTGACAGGAGCGCCATGTGGGGGACTCTGCGGCCCACATCTGAGATGTTCTGTGTCCTCTGGTTTTTCTCCTGTTGCATTTCCCTGCTCTGGCATGGTTTGCTGCGTTGCTGCTAAGAATGAGTCAGCACTATCAAGGACGTCAGTTTTGTTGTTAAGGCAACAGAGATGTGGTGTCACTGGTGCTGTGAGGTTGTGCTGTGAGCAGGGACTCTGCGGGGTATGCAGGGCCCTGCTCAGGGCCTAAAGCTTCCTAGAGCCTGTGTTTCCTGGAGGACTTGGATGTTCAGCAGGTGCTATGGCCTGCCATTGGAAGGCTTCTTAATCAGCCTTATAATGGGACCTTTCCTAATGTTTTAATAAAGCAAGAAGAGCTTTTGAGGTCATTGGTAGTAATAGCCCTTGGATGCATCAAGCATTGTCTAAAGATTTACTTGAATTAATTGCATAGATGTAGAAGGAGATGATAGAGACTTAGTTCGTTGTCCAGTTTCTACTAAAGAAAAATGCATGCAGAAACTTGAGTTGGTACGAACGCATCGGGGAAGTTGGGTTAAGGATTTAGAGGGTTGTAAAATAAAAGTCTGCGTGTGAGGTAGGTGCTGGTACGTGGCAGCAGCCTCTGTAGACCAGGAGCATCAGTGTTGTGTAGAGGCAGATAGATGCACAGGACAGGACGGCCTGATGAGTGGACCAGCTTCCCTTGGGCCTGCTCAAATGGGTGAAGCCTCTCTGCCCTGCAAACCCATCCATGGTGCTCTCTGCGTGTTGGTCCTTAAGGTACTTGAGGAATGGAGACGATTTTCTTTAAATTTTAGAAAGGCGTAAAGCCATCACAGCACTGAGGATGCAGGATTGGGAGGAACACACCTCAGCTTGATCTTTTTGTCCTAATCTGTAAGCATGATGATTAAAATGGCCAGTTCTCAGGTGAGGCAGTGTACCTGTGTAATCCCAGCACTTAGGTGACTAAGGCAGGAGGACTGCCATGCATTAGAGTCAAATAATCAATTCAAATCAGCCCAAACTACAGCACGAGACCATCTCAAAAAAACCACAAAGATGTGGTGGCAAACACCTTTAACCTCAGCACTCAGGAAACAGAGGCAGGCAGATCTCTGTGAGATTGAGGCCAGCCTGGTCTACAAAGCAAGTTCTAGGCTATCTGGGGCTATGTCATCAAAAAGTAAAATAAAATACTGCCCACCCCCAATTCCAGATAGAAAAGGCATAAAAACATGAAAAAAAAGCCAAGAACCACAATTTTAGAAGCTTTACTAGGAAGAACCATAAATTGAATGTTTAAGTGTATACACCAAGCAAAAGAGAGGGGCTGAGACACCGGGTTTCATCAAAATCAGTAGAAAGGAGGCTTCAGTGATGACTGAGGGCACTTGCTGTTCTTGTAGAGGACCGGAGTTCAGTTTCCAGCACCCATGATATCTAGCAACCACCTGTAACTCCAGTTCCAGGGGATCCAACAACGACATCCTCTTCTGGTCTTTACGGACACCTGCGCTCATGTGTATATGCCCACATGTAGACAGATGACACACATAATTTAAAATAATAGAAATGAGTCTAAAAACTCAATTGAAAAACGTCCAATAAGACTCTCCTTACACCTTTTCCCAAGTATAACAATACAGATCAGGGCAGACATGGCCAGAAATAAAGAGTTGCTCTTCTGAGCTTGGTGATGCACACTTGTCATCCCCACATTTGGGAAGTGGAGTCAGGAAGATCGGAAGTTCAAGGTCAGCCTTGGCTACATAGAGTGTGAGACCAGCCTGAGCTGTGTGAGACTCTGTCTCAACAAAACCAAAGCCAAAATGATTAGCTCTGGAGTCAGGCTCCTGCTTCCTGACTTTAAGATCTTAGGCACTGGCTGGGGAGATGGCTCAGAAGGTAAAATGCTTGTCTTGCAACGAGGACCTGAGTTTTATCCTTAGAATCTACATTTTAAAAAAGTCAGGCATGTGGCATGTTCTTGTAATCTCAGCACTGGAGAGGCAGAGACAGGAGCATCCCTCACTGGCTAGTCAGCCAACAAGAAACCTTGCCTCTAGCAAAACAAGTCTCAGAAAGGACCATCAAGTTGTTCTCTGCTCTCCACACACACCTGCATGTGTGCACACACATGCACATACACAGATCTTGCCAAGTCATTCGGTCTGACTGTGTCCCAGTTTCCTCAAAAATAAACCTAGACCGAATTAGGTGCCTGTGAGGCGTCTAGGCAAAGATTCATAACAAGTGTGTGCACAGTCACTTGCAGTAGCCGTAAACGGTTACCATTATGTACCAAATAAAAATGTCTGTTCTTGGCGTCCACAGCCCTACATGTGGGAATTTATCCCACAGAAACACTGCCCCATGTATTCAAAGACATACTTAGAGACATTGTTATGACACAGTTGCTGCCAAGTACCTAAATGTCCCTCAAGAAAGAATGAAGGAGTAGATGGAGAAGATGGAGATGGTGGAGCACAAGGGATAGCCTTGCGCAGGTATTAAAGAAGACGTGCACACCCTGGCCTGAGAGATCGAAGCAATATTAAGTGAAAAGCTAGTATTTTGTGATTTCAGTTTGAAAGTAGGTAATTTCAGTTTCAAATGGATAACAAAGTTCAGTTTTGCAACAAACCTGATGTACCCCCCACCGACGGTAAGCAGTTCCCTCAGCCTACCCACCTCTGCACAGCTGCTCCTCCCGGTGTACGTCAGCATGCAGATGTGTCATTCCTTGGAGTCCCCTATTCATTTACAGTTCTTTGAAAGTGCTTGTTTTTGCAGTGGAACAGATATTGAAGGTACCCATTTCTGCAATAAACGAAGATGTTTATTATCTGTGCAGGGCTCTGAGGAGTGTAACAAAGTCACGTCTGCTGGTAATCTGTCAGGAGCAGGGTTCCTGGTTCTGTGCAGATTCTGTGACTTAATGTGTTGCTGTGTGGTATAGTGGCCACTACTGTCCCTCTCCTCCTCCTTCCTCTTCCTCTTCCTCCTCTTCTTCTTCCTCCTCCTCCTTTCCTTTCCCCCGTTCTTCCTCTCCCTCCTCTTCGCCTTCCTCCCCCTCCCCTCCTCCTCTTATTTTTTCTCCTTCTTCCCTTTCATCCTTCTAGCATTCTTTTCATTCTTCTTCTTCTAGAGGGATTCTAGAAAGCTCTGCTTTATTTGTAAAGACATAAAGTGCCCAGGCAGCTCCTGCCTTTTATGTGGTGAAAGGGTCAGAAACAAGCACTCCTTTGCTTAAAGATATTTGTTGTTGATTAATCTTGAGGTCCTTCCTGGTGTCTGGACTTGAGGGGTCTGAGTGAAAATTGGTAGCATTTCCTGTCCCATCTGAACCATCATGGAGGAGTCTCATTTTAATGAAATATTGGACAGCGAATGGAGGCGTTTGGTAGATGTGCAGGTATGTGGTTGATTTACCTCTAAGGGTGTTTTCTTCTGTGAATTGCTCAAAGCTAATTGGCATGTGTCAACCTGGCTGACAGGAGCAGCTTTAAAGTCTGAACTAAGTTCCAAAAGGCGGAGAGTCAGGGCCCTTGAATTTGCCATCATTAGGTATCCAAGCACTTAAACCCACTTACTAATTTTCTGTTCATTTCTGTGGGCTGTGAAGTGTGGGAGAAAAATGGGTGGCCTGTAGTGGGGAGGGGGCGCGACTGCCTATCTATATTTAATTCAGTTTCCTGGAAAGATATGGAGACAAGTCATTTCAATTGCTTTTCTTCTGGGGGCGTGTACCCCACAGATTCTGCTCCCAGTTGGGTGGCGTCCATTAGAAGTGGCAAAATGTTTCTTTTTAATTTTTTTATGGATGAATTCAGGAACTTTTAGAGCTTCGCAGTGCATATTTTTAAATATGTTAAGTGCTGTCATAAGGCTTGGATACCTCAATCTTCTTTAAATAAATGAATTTTACAATTGCAGAGCAACGATTTATTCTTTTTTGGGGGGGTGCAAAACTCATGATAGCTCCACCTTTCAAGTGCTATTTTAGTCACGGTGGGTTCCAAAACGCTAACTGTGAATTTTATTTTTAATTTTTTGGCATTTAGCATTTTGGAATATAAAGTTGAAAGTTTCAGAAGCCAGCCAGCATATTTCAGTTTAATCTACTGCTGCCGTGTTGTCTCTTGTTGAAGGCGGAATGCCAGGACCACAGAGATGCTTTCATGATGTAAATAATTTGTGTAGTATTATAAGTTGTCTAAACACGGCATGTGCGCGATAGGCTGTAATAAAATTGCCTGGGTATGGTTTTACATGACAGACTGTAATGGCTGCTTCGGAGTCATAAGAGCCTGGTCTGTAAATAATCTGCATATTAAAATCGTCTTAAATGCATTCAGACAATGGATGGATACCTCCAGATTCATTCATTTCATCAAGGATTCACGCTTTCCAGAGCCGGCATCTCAAGAGCCCTCTGTCCTGCCAGCTCGTCCCTCTCCAGGCCCCTGCCAGACATACACAGTCAGTCAGTCACTGGCTGCAGTTTACAGTCTGCATAAGAAGTAGAATTAGGATCATGTCAGGTACAATGCACACTGATATCCAGGCTCAGGGCTCCCCTCTTGACCTCCTGCCCACTCTTCATAAGGACAGCGGTGGACAGGAGCAAATCCTGGTGTTTGGAGAACCCAGGAAGTGACCTTAAAGTTGCCCTGGAGCTACAGAGGGGCAAGATGCTCTTTGTCCGTCTCACACATGATGTACCAGGTGGACCTGGGCTGGCGCTCTGACAGCAGCTTGGCTGCCCGCCCTCTGCGTGTCCCCTGTGCAGGGCAGAGCGATGGGGAGGTCAGACCTGCAGAGATCGGGACACAGGTGCTGCGATTTCACCACATCTAAGAGGGCCAGTTAAGTTCTCGCTTTGAAACACACACACAACATAGCATAAATCAGAGCCAGGATCTTTTAACATTTACAGTTTTAAATGAAATTCCTGTTGAGAGTCTCTTAAGCTAGATTTATATCTGATTTTGCATTGAACTGTGTCGTTATGTGGGGCCGAGAAACTCTTACGAAATTAAGCATAATGCAAAAACATGCTGAAAAGACAGTTCTGGGGGAATGTAAAGCATTATTATGTTATAGAATATCGGACCGAAGAAATATGCATAAAGGCACAATTACCACGGACATTTTCCTTTTAATGATCCTTGTACCATCCTCGGCAGGAAGGTTTGCTGACGTCTTCTCAGAAAGAAAGGAAAATTGAGACAATATTGATATTCAACATCCATTTTGAGTCCGCAAGAAAGCCTGTGTTCATATTCCAAACAGTGAGGTCCAGCCTCTCCTGACCGATCGCTGAAGGGACTTGTGAGACTCTGTCATCAGTGTGTATGTGTGGGGGTGGGGGTTGGGGGGTGGGCATTGGTCCAGCACTGACACATCACCCCTGGATTACATCTGGCAGGGAATTTTTGCAGGTGCTGACCTGAAGCTTCTAGGATCACTACACAGGGTGTGACACTGGGGATGTTGGCTCCTTTCCGTACGAGAGGTTTGAAGGGTTAGAAACCTCTGTCCAGATTATTTGAGGTGGCCTTGGGTACAAGGTGGCTGAGGCTCAGCTGATACTAAAGCCACTGTTTTTAGCTCCCTGTGGGACTGTGTCCCATATATCCACCTGGGTCCTGTCTCAGCTCTGTCTCCCGCAGAATAATCCTCCCCATCACCCTGACTCCTGCTGGTCTGGCTGAGGGCTGATTATTATTTGTCCCATCCTTTGGAACTTTGCTTTTCATCTACCTTGAAACTGGGAGCTTCAGTCTCCCAAATGATGGCTGGTCTGCTAGCTTGCACAATGGGTGGCTCTGGCCCCTTGGCCTGTGTGCGCTGTAGGACTGATGGTTGAGACCTTGAACCTTCTAGAAACTCTCCCCCACCACCCCAGGAGATCTCTCTGGCAGGACTAAAGCATTCCTATAAATCCAGCCTGAGCCTGTGCCCTCTAAGCCTGGCATGGAGGTACCACCAGCCTGTGGGGGGAGGGGCAGCAGTGGCTGGGACACAGCCAAAGGCTGGTGCTCAGAGTCTACTGAGGGTCAGGTGACAGCCAGCATCCTCCCTTAGTGGGCTGCCAGCAACTCCCGATACCTACTCCTTCCTCTTCGCTCTTTCCCCAACCTCTCAGAAGACCTCAAGGCTTTCCTTACTCCAGAGTTGCTGGAAATTAAGCAGCTGAATCCTCATTTAACCATGCAATGTCTGGTTCATGACCACCAGAGGTCACTGTAATAAGGTGGAAAGCAGGTGTTCCAGAATATTCCATTGACTGCCTCAAGAAAGAGTATGAAATCAGATCAGACCACCTAGAGGATATTTGACCCCTGGTAAAGGCTCCTGGGTTTCCTGGGGCCTGAGGGCCACACTCAGTTTCTTCCCACAAACTCTTAGCTGAATCCTCCCAGTCTCTTGCCGGGGGCGGGGTGGGGGGAGCCCTCTGACACAAGGGGTCAGCATCAATCAACAGCACCTGGGAGCGCAGTGCCTGGCTAGTGGTGAGAAGGGTCAGCTGCCATAGCGGTGTTATTGTGGGGACCGTAGCACTGTAACTGGTGGTGGTAGGGAGACAACAAGCCGTTACACCTTCCAGGAGCAGATTTCGCACCTCCTGCCTCTTTGGTCATCTGTGTGCTGTTGCTTCCTAGTGGAGAGTACGACACACTTGCCTTTCTTAGCATCAGCTTCTGGAGGTTTATTCCAGGGAAAGTGTTTTCATCTTTCATGGATGGCTGGCAAGAGACTTTAGGACTCTGGGGGTGGGAGATTTGGTAGGCTGGCATTTAGCAAATACGTGGGCGAGCCAACTAGAGCTTTGGTGAGCCTCCTCTTGCACCGTCTCTCCTTCCAATTCTAGCCCCCTACCCCCACTGGGGTGCCGGCACATAGTGAGATCCCACAGAGTTGCATGGGATCTCTGGGAAGCACCAGGCAGCGGGGGCCGAGGGTCCTGGTCCAGGTGCACGTAGCTGTCCCTGGGAGTGTTTGGAGGGTATATGGATCTTGGGGAAGGTGAATACATTACCTGGGTCCTCTAGAGGGCTGTCCAGGCTGCCAGCCAAGGAGGTCAGGAGCTGATGTACAGGAGAAATCTGCCATTTGCTTCAGTGCTAATTTCCCTTGCGTGTCTCTGCGGAAGTGTCACCTCCACGTGGAAAATCACTGGGGTTGCAGAATGTGGGTCTTGTGTCTGAAGCTGCTGGGCCTGTGCAGCCGTGGCAGGACTGGCCACAGGGGCTCAGCTGACTAGCCAGGAAACAGAGGGACCTTACAGAGCAATGCTGCTGGGTTCCCAGTTTTGTCGTGTGTGCCCCCTGACCCCCACCACGTGACTAGTAACAGAACTTGGGGTGGGAGATCTCTGGCAGATACACATGGCCTGAGTTGAGATGGTATAGGCGTGGCTAGCAGATGGATGATCAGACCTCCCTCACTGCTCTAGTGGCAGGCGCTGAAAGAGAAGCTGTCCTCTTCAACCTTGAAGGCTTGGCATTTGGAGCCTGGATGAGCAGAGGAGGAAGCCCAGCCTGCCCCGTTCTGGACGACCTGGGGTGCCAGCTCCTCACTTGCTTCAGAGAGGGAAGACGGAGCCCTGTGTGGCATCTTTCCTCTCAGCCCATCTCCTCATCTCCTCTCTTGTGTTTTTCCGTCCCACCAGCCTTATCTCCTCCCAACACTTGTCATTTCCAAGAAAGCCAAAATAGGGCATAGCTCAGTGGTAGAGCTTGTAGAAGGCTTGGGGTTCAGTCCCTAGCATCACAAACAAAAAGCATCGGGAGATGCTCAGTTGAGAAACTGCTTGCCATCCATGAGGACCCGAGTTTTATCCCCAGCACACATGTAAAAAAGCTGAGTGTGGTGATGTTCATCTATAACCTCACTCTGCGGAGGCGGACAGGTAGATCCCTGGAGTTGGCCTAATGGCTGATTCCCAGTTCCCAATGAGAGGCTCTGTCTCAAAGACAAGATGAATGACTTCTAAGAGACAACACCTGAGGTTGTCCTCTGGTCTCCCACACAAGCACACACTTGTGTTCATTCTATACCGGTGAGTCTCCTTTAAATTGTGCCAGGCACAAAATAAGTATTTCATGTGCTTATGCTTTTAAGATCCCAAAGGACCCCAAGAAGCCAGTACCAAAGTTAACCCTATAGTTTAGTGCAAAACAGGAGAACATTTAAAATGTAACTTGTTTGAGGTCACCCTTCTAGAGATGGCAGAAACCCAGAACTTTCACTCTGTCCTGTGACATGTTGTCTCCAGGGATGAAACCTTCTGAAAAGGTCCTGGTCTGTCACTGGCTCTGCCTGCCTGTCTGATCCCTTCTGCTGTTTCTTGAAGCATCTCTCCTGTTCACCCTGACTAGATCTTGCTCCCAGTGCCCCATCTCACCAGTCATCAAGTTTCCTCATGCCAATCTCCAACTTTTTAAGCCTTTAACCCTCTCTGCCTTTGAAAGGTTATTTTTATTCCATTAACACCACGATATGTTCATCACCAAAGCCCTTAAGAAAAAAGGATTTCGGAAGAAGGGATCTAGAAGGTTCTACCATGATTGAATGCCAGTTCCTCCCATCTGAGATATTAAATTGGCTTTTAGCGCTCACAGCTCCAATTGAACCCAAATCAAGCAGTGGAGTGGTTAAAAGGGTTCCTTCTTTGCAGAAACCCTGGGGCAGCTGCCTGTGAAAGTGTGGCTGATATGGGTTAGGGTTAAGCTAGTCCTTCCCTGTTCCCAGTTCTCCCTTTCTATTAAAAATGTAAATCCTGGTGCTGGTGTGTGCCCCATTTAGAATTTTCAATAAGGCAAGGCCATGCCAATCCCAGTGTCTTGTGAAAATACGAGTGGCTTAAATGGCATGGCTCAGGTGCTGATCTCCCTCCCAAGCTGCTTTTCCAGGCACCCATGTGCCCTCAATCGTGGAAGGGCCTGGGGTCCCACCAGCACATGCCGTGGTGGGGAGGAAGCCCCCTTCGTGAGACTCTGCTTCCTCTGACCTCTCTTAGCAGGACAGCACAGAAAGTCCATTTTCAGATCTGCTTCTGCATATTAATAGCAATATTACTTTTAAATTAAAAATTTCATTTTTTCCTGCCTGGTGTGCAAGCAAATAATTGAGATCTAATTTACTTTATTTAATAAGCTGGCGGGCAATGTGGTTAAGCCCACACTGATAAAAACTTGGAGGGTATTTGTTTGCAACTTTCCATGTTTTTCTGGATGGCTTGTTTTGGGTTGTACAGGATCCAGGCCAGCAAAAGGGCAGGATTTCAATCCCTCCTGCCTGCAAGGAGAACTCCCAAATGGTCCCTCCTGATGCCAGAGGTCCAGGTGTCTCCGAGGAGCTGTCCATGGTTCTGACACGGGGATTGGCAGAACCGTACACTTGTCAGGGAATGGCTGCAGCACCCACCCTGACTCATGGGTCCCTAGGGTGGAATTGACACGTTCACTCTGCAGATGGTTTTGAGTGACTGACATTCTGCTGCCTAGACAAAGAAGGACCTGCTTTCCCTCGGAAGAACTCATGGTCCATTGGGAGAGAAGAGGAAGCCTCTCATTCCACAGGGGAATATGCGTGGGATGGGGGAGGCTGTTCTACTTTGAATGCTGCTCTTTTTGCTTCCTGAACCTCTGCCTTTGATACACACATTTCGTGTCCTTGAGCCTTGGTTTCCTCATCTAAAAAATACAGTTAGTAACACCTGTCCTTCAGACTTGTTATGAAGTCTAAAGTGACATGACTGTCTCAGAGTGGGACCTACCCCGCCCCCAACTCTGACCAATGGTATTTCTGCATTTTCTACTGAGGGACTGTGCCTCGCTGGCCCCTTTGATGTGGGGGATGGGTTTGTGACTAACTTTGGCTGATGCAGTGTGAACAGAAGCATCATGTGTCTTTCTGGTCAAAAGCTGAAAAAGTCAGCGCAAGTCTTACCCTGGCTCAGCATGTGTTGAGATGGAATCCCATCAGCTTGGATCCCTGAGTGACTACATCCTCCTCCCAGCCCTCTCTCCCCCAGCAGCAAGAATCAGACTTCTTTTGATGTCTACTGAGGTGTGAAGGGCCGGCTGCTGTTGTGGTTATGATAGCAAAATCTGCAGTGAGCATGTTTGAAGGGGTGTGTTTCCTCCTTCAGTGTGAGGGGTGCACCGTGCAGAGGGCTAGGCTTGAGCGCAGTCTCGAGTCAAGGGTTTTGCAGGTGAACAAGGGGAAATGAAATTCCAGGTGGAGGGAGGAACTGGCCCCTCTCAGTCTTGAAAGATGGAACCTCTCACACAGGGTCACGTTTCCTGCCTGTGCTTCTCTTCCTCTTCTATCCCATTTCTTTTCCCTCTGCTTTTGACTTCTCCTGGGGTGACATGACAAATATCTATTCATTCCAGATAAAAATATTGACAACAGACAAAGGAACAATTCCACCTCAGTGAACCAGTGAGTTTATCAGAGTTGCTTACGGTGTAGGTGAGAGGTTACTTACAGGAGCGTGTGTGACTCATAGGCATCTGCATCACTGGAAAGCTCACCCCAGTATTAGCAACCACTCAGGAAAACTACTTCTCTGGAGCTTGCTGCACAATTTGCAGAAGGTTTAGCCAGTCGGTCCCCTCTCCCAGAAGTTGCCACTGCTTATATAACCTTGCAGAAAGGCCTTGTGGGTCTTGTAGTTTTCAGGAGCTTCCTGACTCTCTCACTTCCTGAGCTGCTGTGTGTTTTCTGATACTACTGTGTCTCTCTCTCCTCCCTCCAGGAGGATATATTTTAATTCAGGGGCTACAGCAAACAGCACCCTCTTTCATGTTGTTGTCTCCTCCTCTTCTGTTTCCTGAGCTTGCCAAGTATCCCAGAATACAAACATGACACTAGAACCTGTCATTGAGTGGGCTGTGTTCCCAAAGAGGCTGTCCATCTCTCACCTCTTTGCAGTTCCTTTTCTTCAGCTCTCTGGATTTCTTACTGCCCCTGCAGGTCACTAGGATTATATAGTAAAGCTGGTAAGTACAAACCTTCTACTTGCTGGGCAATAGTGGGTTGTCAGCCCAGCAGCAGATATGCTCAAGTGTCATCTACCAGTGTTGCAGGCCTCCCTTGGAGCTCAGCTCTCGTGGCTCACAGTAGACTCTGCACAAAACCTGGTATTTCTATTACCAGGTAGCTTGTTCTAGCTTTCCTTGCAAAAGCAGAGACTTAGAACTGCAACAACCTGCCCTCCTGTGAAGGATTTCAAAAGTACTTGGGGATGTTCTTGTTGACAGGCTCAGCTTCAAGTGACCATCTCCTGCCAGAGACACTCAGGAAACTGCCAGGGCGGCCATGGCTGACAGATCTGCAGATCCTGACTGCTGAGTGTGGTGCAAACTGACATCTGAACTGTGCCCTGTGACTCTGGAGCATAGGAGGGAGGGTCCACAGCAGCTGAGCAAGGAGTAGGGAGAAGATAGTCTCGGTATGGTCTGCTCAGAGACAGGGTAAGCCTGTGCCGGACACTGAGGGAAGAACACTGGTTTCAGGACCATGCTGTGTGGACTAAGAAGTCCTGTTACTGCCTCTCCAGGCAAAGGTGGCCCAGAGCTGGGCCCACTGGGGCCAGCCTGCCCTATTTAACCAGTTGCTGAATTCTCTTAGGTTAGGGAAACTGTCTTAGCTTTGGGCCATAGTTGAACAACCTTTTGGGGGACTGGGCACACAGAAGACTGGGTGGGGAGGGGTGGGGCATGATGGAGTCTTCTGTCTCTAAGTTGGGCTCAAGATTTGCTCTTTTGCTGGACAGCATTCAGAGTTGCATGGGAAGATCATTTGAATATAATGGCTTGAGAAGTAGAGCTGATTAATTATTGTGACAAGGAGTTTTTGAGTGTTGCAAAGGAAAAAGGAGAGTTACTCTAAGGTGAGGTAAAGCACCACACTGGGAAGTCTGTGTAACTGGCTGAGTGAGGATCGTCACAGCGGGGGGCATTTGCAATATAATATACAATTAAGAGTTTAATTTGTTTTGCAGTGCTGGGGTTGAACCCAGGGCTTTGTGCATGCTAGGCAAGCACTCTGCTACAGAGTTATACTCCCAGCCTTTAAAGTTTATCACTGATGAAATTAATAAATTAAGAGTTGCAAGAACGGGCTTCATTTCTTTTTTTTTTTTTTTCTGCCAGGAATTGAACCCAGGGCCTTGTGTGCGGTAGGCCAGGGCTCCACCACAGTGCTACCCTTTAAAGAAGTTTACTTGCTCTCTAGCATCAAGTATATGGAATTTTAGAAAGGCAGGTTGAAGGGTTTTTACTATGTAGCTGAGGAAAAAGAATAGAGAAAAGCAAGTCATGTATTTTTGGTACTAAAAGCTGATAGTTTGTCCAATGTTTTGATATTATAAAACTATTTTATATGCCAAGCCCACCTCTCCACCTTTCTGAGAGTAGTTTAAATATTTTTATTCACTTTCCGTGTGTGGAAAACTTAGAAAAGAAAGGTCTTTATTTCAGTTTAAATTTCACTATCTAGGGTTATCAACCAGTAAAGTTTTAATAAAGTTTATATCTTGAAAATACGTTTTGGGGCTGGAGAGACAGCTCAGCGATTAAGAGCATGTTCTGCTCTTGCCAAGGACTGAGTCTGGTGCCTAGTACTCCTCTGAGGCAGCTCACAACTGCCTATAACATTCCAGGGGACCTGACACACTCTTCTGGCTCCTGTAGGCACCTGTGCTCACTCACGCACACACCACGACACAGACATGCGCATACAGACATACTTAAAAATAAATCTTAAAAAAATAAGTCTAAGTATTCACAGAAGTAGTAAATTAAGAGTCATAGAAGCTTGATGTGGTGGTGCACACATTTAATCCCAGCACTCGGGGGGCAGAGGCAGGTGGATCTCTGTGAGATCAAGGCCAGCCTGGTCTACATAGCAAGCTCTAGGCCAGCTGGGGCTACAAGGAGACCTTGTCCCTTTCTATGTCTTGGGAGAGTTCTGGGCAGAATCCAGCATTCCTCCATGAGTGTTCCAAACATGCCCGCCCATCTCTGAGCATGCTTGCCTTCCTCCCAGGCCTGTTCTGCTGCTCTGGAGTCAGAGGTGAGCATTTCCCTTAGGTTCTCAGGAATCCTAGAGTAGAGCTCTGATGTCAGCTTGTACCACACTCAGGTGTTGGGATCTGCAGTCGTGTCAGACACATCTGCTCTGGCAGGTTCCTTAGAGTGGGTGACCCTCTGAGACTGAGCTGTGTGACCAGGTCTTCCCCAAGCGCACTTTACATAATTCACAGAACTTTTAAGACTCCGATGATCCCTTGGCCCATGACGCAAAGCTCTTCCAGATTTGCGAATTGGTTTGAAATGAAAGTTACAGCTGTGTTAAGTCTCCCTGCCTACAGGCTGCTGTGAGAAAGGACCATAATGAAGAGCTCCCTGGTAGTGAACAAGAGGAACCAAACCTGGGTTCTCTTTGGAAGAGCAGCTGAACTCTTAGCCACTGAACCATCTCTCTAGTCCCAGAACAAAGTGCTTTAAAAAGCCAGTCTTCAGACATTTAAATAGAAATCTGAATTGGAGTACATGACACTTTTGTCTGTGGCAGGCTTGACAGTTCTCAGGGTTGGGATGCTTTTGCTGAAGTTCATAGCACTGTCTTTTCAGGTTCCTCTTGTCCCCCCAACAGAAGGGGGAACATGTTCCTGGAAATGGACCTAGGCCTGGGTCACTCCAAGGTTCCTGGGAACATGTCCAGCTGCCCCTGTGGCCAGTCTGCTCCCGTGAGGCAGATATCCCACCAGGGGCAGGAGGTACATCTGGGGACCTCAGGGCTGGGTATTTGTTCCTTTTTCTTCTGGCAGTTAGCCCCACAGCATCCAGAGATCCAGGGAGGGGTTTGGTGTGGTGAGTCCCCTGGGTGTGGTCAGGGCTTGTCAGCTCTGGCCAGTCGTCCATTCCCAGATGGAATGGTCCCAAATCAGAGTCAGGTGGAGAAAGACTCTCTATGTGAGCATATCCTCGTTGCAGGGCTCCTGGGCCTAGAAGCAGGCTCTGGGAGGAAGCAGGGAAAATGTCTGTTGTAGAGGCAGAGCAGAGACATGTCTACTAGTATCATTCACTCGCAGGTAAAGCCTGGCTCAGAGGTTGGCATTACCTGGGTCTAATCCCAAGAAGCCCTGCAGCAGTCACAGAGCACACCTGAGCCCGTGTCACTTCCAGGAATTATATCCAGGTGGAAGGGAACCTGCACCTTCCTCCCCTTTCCCTTAGACCAAAAGGAAATGACCCACAGACGGCCATCGCCACTAAAACCTTGCTGCCTGTTGTGTCCAGATCTGAAATAGCCTCTGGTTGAGCTCTGATGTCCCTCGAGTGGCTTCCCCCTCATTACCCTGGGCTGGACCCGTCGGGCTGTCTTCTTCAGCTCAGGATATGATCCTTCCTCATTCCCGTCTCAGACCTGTTCTCATTGAGGGAGGTAAAGAACCCCTCAGTACCTTGTTCAGGAGCCACTGGTTTTCCTGCGGGTCCTTCCCTTCAACCAGGCTCTGAGCTGGATGGAAGTCGGCAGGGCCCATTACTACTGCTCGTAGACAAGACAGGCGCTGGGACAGGTTTTCTGTGCCGTGGCACCAAATGAGTGTGTCGGGGATGGATGAATGAGTCGGACAAGAGACGGTGAGCGGAAAGGTGGATGGGATCTGTGGACGTCTGAGTTCCAGGTGTGGCAGGATGGTGAAGGCTGCGCCTCCTCCCAGTGGTGACACAGGGATCCACAGATTCGAGGCTTGGTTCTAGGTCTCAACAGGGTGGCTGAGGCTCTTTGGGACCCTGCTCTGCCCTCACCAGCACGCTCTCCATTTTATCCCCGCCCCGCTGGAGGGCAAGAAGCAGTTTTGAGAGAGCCAGCAACTTCCAGGTAAAGTCCTTGCTGTGCAAGGATAGGGGCCTCAGTTTGATCCCCAGTACCTACATAAAGGCTGGGTACACCAGCATACAACCGTGATCCTAGTGCTTGGGGCTGAGACAGTAAGAGCCTTTCAACTTGCTGGCCAGCTGGTATAGCCAACTGGTAAGCCTTGTGTTGAGTGAAGGAGTCTGTTTGACACTTAGCATCAACCTCTGGCTTCCACACACACATGCAGGGGTGAGTGCACCCCCACATGCATACACCACACCACACCACACACACACACACACACACATTCACACACATACTACAATAACTTCCAGTGCTAAAGCAACTCTAGGGAATGACGGACACAAGCATTATGCGCATATGTACACATGTGCACACACATGTACACATATTTCCTCTTTGCTTCCTGTTGTGGGTCCTCTGGTCCTTTTTGTCTCTGTAAGCTGGTCTCTTCTGTGCTCCAGTGAAACCTAGAGCCTTGGTGACAGGGTGCGTGAGTCTGAAGTCAGTGTGGTCCAACCATTCGCACACACGCAGCTGGGTCCCGGGCTCTCCTTTGCACCCCCATCTTGCACACTCTAGGGTCCACATCACTTTCTCTCTGGCTGCCTCAGTTCATCCTGTTTCTGGATCTTTCTCTCTCTGGACAAGTTGGGGAGGATTCCTCAAGGCTCCTTGCTTCCTTATTGACCCCCAAAGATGAGATACTGGCTTCGACAGTTTGTAACTTCTGTTTGTTTAGTGGTTGCAGAGAAGGGGCTGGCCATCATGCATTGTGGGACACCAGGAGGACTTTGGGATCTTATGTCCTGATGCCCCAGGTTGTCAGGCTTGGTCAGGTACCGTCATCTTCCATTTTTCCTGTTAGGGGGAAACGTCTTCCCCCTTCTTGTTCGCGACACAACCAGCATGGATCATGTGTGTTGGGAAGGCTTGAAATAGAACATACGGGGTGGTATTAATTGTGCCTTTTATTGTACTGCATGCTTATGCCGGGGCTGTGAAGCCATAATCAGATCTAGATCTTACACAGTGCTAGAAGCAGCTGCTATTATTGCTTTATTTTAGAGAGGAGTAGCCCGAGGCCCAGGTAATACAGCCAATCCACTGGAACCAGGATGTGAGTCAAAGTCATGGACCCACCAGCATGTGCACCAACTTCAGCTGCCCTGAGACCAGGCTTTAGGACCCTGGAACTTGTGGTGTAGCTTTTTATACACAGACTCTATGGTGCCCATGATTGTTAAGTGGATATTTTTCACGGTGGGAACCTTAACACTGACTGGTTCCCACCCCGAGGGGCTATGTGAGTCTGCTAGGCCAGCCACAGCCAAGTCCCACAGGCCGGGTAGATCTTGGAAGTCTAGATCAAGGTGTTGTCAGGAAAAGGAATCTGTCCTTGGCTTGGAGCTGATGTCTCGTGCTGTGCCCCACAAGGCCTTTCTTCCGTGTGCTTACATCTCTGGTTCCCATGTCCAAATTTCTTCTTGGAAGAACCCAGTCCTGTTGGATTAGCATGCCCTGTGGGGACCGTTTTCTTACCTCCTCGAAGACTTGAAGACCCCATCCCCAAATGCAGTCACATTCAGAGGTCATGACATTCCAGGGCTGCAGCAATTGAATTGCTAGGGGGCATAAATGAGTCACTCACGGGGTCTCTTGCCTCACACAGCAGGGGTGGTAGGTGGTTCCTCTCCTATCCAGCCCTGGGCTAATGCATTAACTTCTTAGTGACACTGTGCATTAGAAAGTGGAGCCACAATCCCAGGATCCTGAAGCCTGGTCTAGGGGCAGCTGCAGTTGCATGTGTTGGGGGTGTTGGGCTGCAGTTGATGTGTTTGCGGGGGGTCCATGACTTGGGCTCACGCCCTGGTTCCAGTGGATTGGCTGTGTTACCTGGATTGCACTGTCCCCTCCCCCTGATTTTACAATGCCTCAGGGCAGCACACACATTTCTCAGACTGTGGAAAGTTCCGTGGCCTCTTGTGTAACATAAGACAAACCTCCTGCACTGAAATCCTTGAGGAATCAGGTTCCAGCTTCGGGGGGAGCGTGCAGAACACTGCCAGCAAAGCCCAGCTGCAAAGATTCCTTTCTGTTGGAGCTCTTCTGCACTGAACTTGCCAAACGAGCGTCCTGGAGCGTCCTGGAACGCGCAGCTCCCTCGCCCGCTTCCCTCTTCCTTTTTGATTCCCTCTCAATTTATTTTCAGGTCGGAGCTTCCCGAGGTCGCGAAGCTGTGAGATCTGACAGACTCCCCATCTGAGCACACAGACTGTCAGGGCGCAGGGTTCCTTTGGCTCCACAGTCGATGTGACAGTCTGGGAAAACCCTCAGCCTCTCCCTTCTGTCTTTGCCTGGAAGAGTTTGGCTCAGTTGGACAAATGTTAATCGCATCCTCCCTTGTGCCAGGCACTGGTATGAGGCCTGCTCCCATTCCACAGTGCACTGGACGGACGGGTGCCCACTCAGCTTTCTAGGTCCACTGGGCTGCTGGGTATAGCAGTTCCCACCGTGTTAGCCCATCAAGACAGGTTCAAGCCTGTGGGTGAGGAGCACCCCTGCACCCTGTCCCCGGCCCGATCTGGGCAGCACCTCTGTGCCAGACCAGCGGCCAAATAGGTTGAACTTCACCCCTGATGGACACATGAACAGGAGGGCTTGGGTTGAGTGTTCAGCATTGGGAAAAGATTCTTGGAGGTCAGAGTGAGGTCAGGTTAGCAGCTTAGCAGACAGTTCTGAAAAGAATGGGAAGAAGAGCAGTCTCAGTACAGGAAACAGCTATGCAAAGGCCCTGGGGCTGGAAAAGCATGGGCATGCTGACTGAGCAGAGGGGGAGGAGAGGGCAGGAAGTGGCTGAGCAGAGGGTAGTGCTAGCAGGAGGAGTGGAAAGAAGGGATTCAGATGAGCAGGGGTTGAGTGTCATGCTGTGGTCCCAAGACCTTGAGGAGAGAGGGTGCATATTCTGATTTCCTCAGTCCATCATCCACTATCTATCATCGTCTTCAATAGAAGATGATACCTATCATCTATCTATCAATCCTGTACCTATCTTCTATCTATCTCTCTATCATTGATCAATCAATCAATCTATCTTCTATTTATCATCTATCTATTAATCATGTATCTATTGTGTATCTATCAGTCTATCTATCATTTATTTATGTCCACCTTATCTACAGATTAATATCTTATATGTTTGTGTGAGTGCTTGTGTGTTTGTATGTACACCACATCATACCTGGTTCTCAGTGAGGTCAGAAGAGAGTGTTGGGTTCCCTAGGTCCTGGAGTTCCAGGCGGTTGTGAGCAAGCTTTTGAGGGTGCTGGGATTTAAGCGTGGGCCTTCAGCAAGTGGTCGTCATGGCTGAGCCATCTTTCCAGGCCCTGTGACCTCATCACTCATGCCTGCAGAGTCCCTCTTGCCAAGTAAGAGCATGTGCACAGGCGCCAGGCAAGGGATTCAAGCCACTGCCCAGAGTCCAGCTGGCCTGGAACTGCCAGTGGAAAGAGGGGCAAAGCTGACACACAGCTGCTGCTCCGTGGGAGTCTGTGTAGTGAGTTACACGCCGAGAGTGCATTAAACATCTTTGTTTCGTTAAAAACATCTTTGGTGCAAAAAAGGAAAAAATGATCTGGAGAGACTGCTGAGGGCTGGAGTTCGAGTCCCGGCACCACGTGGTGGCTGACAACCGTCTGTGACTCCACATGGTGGCTGACGACCGTCTGTAACTCCAGTTTCGAGCCCTCCAAGGGCACTGCACGACATGGGTACATTTTATATGCACGGGGGCAATACACTCGTACCCATAAAACAATAAGTTTTAACAAGGAGGGAAAACGAACCAAGAGGAAGGGTGACGGCATGGAGTATGTGGCCTGGAGTCTTCCACTCAGACAGCCCGTTTGGACCAGTCTGTGCAGCGGAGGAGACATCAACACGAGGTCGGGGAGTGGACCAGGAGAAATGTGCAGCGGGCTTTTGGGAGGGTTTCCAAGGAGACCTGTCCCAGGAGCATCATGCCCTAGAGGCTAAGGCAGGGCAGGTGATCGGAAGTGGGGTGTTGACCGGGAGGGCATGGTGCACTGCCAGGATTTTGCTCTGTGGACTCCAGAGTGCTGTCTTCCGGTGGCTGCTGTGACAAGAGTTGCATGGGCTGGGCAATGGGAGACTACAGGGCTGGGTCCTCTGGTTCCAGAAGATAGATGCTCACACTCAAGATGCCAGCGCAGCCATGTTTCTCCAGAGGCCACTGGAAGGACCCTTCCTTGGCTCTTTCCAGCCTCTGCTGGTGACTTGATTCTTGGCAACCTTTGGCTTGCAGCAAGGTTGTTCCATCTTCTGCCTCCATCTTTAGGTGGCTTCCTCCCTGGGTAATCTTGATTTGTGGTAGCCTTGTTGGGTCATACTGGATTAGGGGCTGTGACCTCGTCTTACCTTGATCACATCTGCAGAGTCCTCTCCTCAAGTAAGATCACATGCACAGACACTGGGCTGGGACTCCAGCCTATCTTTGTGGGGGATACAGTTCAGCCCACTGCCACGGGTCAAATTGGTCTAGACTTGCTGCTTGGGAGAGGGCAAGGGCTGTCTTTAAAGGACAACCTCAGATGCAGCACCCCTCAGACACAGCGTCTGGGTGGAAAGTATAGTGTGGAGTGTTTCACTTGCTGCTTGACCTCAGGCCTTATCCCACCGCATCCCCGTCCTTTATACTGGAGTTCTGTGGAGTTCTGTGGAGTGTGCCTCAGGAATCACCAGCTTCACTGCATTGCAGATTGGAGGCAGGGCAGACTGATCACCTCTCAGACAGAACCTTCTAACTCTTAGAAAGAAAGATTTCCTAAGAAATACCACTCTCCTCTACCTTCCCTTTTGGTCTTGAAGCAATTTTGCATCTGAAGTGCCTTCCCTTGCGCTACGGTTTGCATTTGGACTAGACTATTAGACATTTTCTGCTTACACAGAACAGCAAGTTGTAGCTACAAAGTGGGAACAAGTTTGCAGTCGTATTTTTGGGCACCTGTCATCTGTCGAGTTCTGGGAACACAATGGTGAATAAGTTAGAGACATTTTGTGCTTCCTGTAGTTTATATTCTAGTGAGGCAGGGAGAGAAAGATAAATCAACGTATTAGTCTACTCTGGCCACTATAACAAACCACCACCGAATGGAATGTGTGTGCACAAACAATAGACATTGATTTCTCTCTGCTCCAGAGGCAGGGAAGGTCAGGGCCAAGGTTCTGGTGGATTCCGTTCTAGGTGAAGGCTTTCTTCTGCCTGATAGTGGGTTTTACTTCGTGTCCTCACACGGGGGTGTTCTACTGTCCTTTCTGCTCCTGTGATAAAGCACTCTGAACAAATCAGCATGGGGAGAGCGTTTATTTGGGTTACACTTCTGGGTCACAGTTCATCACTGAGGGCTGTCAGGAAGGAAATCGGAGAAGAAACTGTGAATGAAGGCTGCTTGCTGGCTCGCTTTCAGGCTCATGCTCAGCTGGCTTTCTTACATAGCCCAGGACTACCTGCCCAGGGATGGTGCCACCCACAATGGGTTGGGCCCTCCTGTATCAATTAATAAGACAATCCCTCACAGACACACCCACAGGCCAGTGTGATCCAGGTAAGTCCTCAAGCTAGGCTTCTCTCTCAGATAACTCTAGGCTGTGTCACATTTACAATTAGAGTTAACTAGGATGGAGGGATCTTTCTCTCTCGCTTCTCTTTCTCCTCTCTCTTATCTCCCCCGCCCCTTTCTCCAAAGCCATTAATCCCATCATGAAGGCCTATGCACATGATCTCATCTAATGCCCATGACCTCCCAAAAGTCCCGTCTCCAAATACCATCACATTAGTGTGAGGGCTTCAGCGCAGGTATTCAAGAGAGAGCGAGTTCAATCTATAGCAGTCAGCAAATAGCCAAGATCACTCCAGGGTTGGTGATGCAAAGAGAAGGAAAAGCTGCAGAGGATGCGGGTACGGTGGGCAGGTACTCACCTAGGGCTGGCCCCGGAAGAAGAATCTTTGAGCTGAGCTGGGAAGGAGGAGATGAGGATGACTTTGTGGGGTACCAGGAGGGCAGTCTCACAGGCAAAAAGAATGGAAAAGTGTGTGTGTGTGCGTGCGTGTGAACCAACACAGAGATGGGTGGAGGGGAAGCGAGCCAAGGTAATGACGCAAAGAAAGCATGCAGAGTGGCCCATGAGGAGCCGAGAGAACATGGCATCCAGAGCCACAGTGAAGGCTTTGACTTGGGGCGGAGGAGGGACGTTCACCTGAGAGCAGGAGAGAAGGAAGTGGGGGCCAGAGCACCGTGGACTCCACGACAAGCGACCGGGTGAGTCCAGAAAATGGACTTGTCAAATGAATTAGTGGAATCCTGTTAAAATCTCTGATTATGGAAACATCTGGCCAGGGGAATAGTTTTTTCTCCTCCAACCTGGTCAAGTTTTCCCCCTTTCAAATGGCAAGTAGGCTAGAGAGATGGCTTAGTGGTTAAGAACACTGGCTGTTTTCCAGAAAACCCAGGTTCGATTCCCTATACCCACACTGTGGCTAACAGCTGTCCATAACTCCAGTTCCAGGGGATCCAGCACCCTCTTCTGGCCTCTGGAGGGCATTGCACACACACACAGTGCACTTACACACATGTAGGCAAAACACAGACATAAAATAAAAATAATAAAATAATGAGAAAATAGCAAGCAGCCTTCAGGGAGTATTTAATCAGTGTTCAGTGTGCCCTCTGCTCTCTGGAAGAGTGAACAGCACTTAGAAGGATTACAGAGAGGTGAGAAGGGTGTGACATTGATTTGACCTTGACCATGGCACCAGCACTCACTGGGAAAGACTCAGTACCACCACATGGTGGAAGGATGAGACCTGCTGGTCTCACAGCAGGTGGACTAACCTCCATGTGCAGGGCTGAGCCTCGGATCTGGCCTCGATGTCGCACGTGGTCACTTTCTCACGGCTTGCTCGTGGCCCGGCCCCTTATTTTCCAAGCCCTGCTCTCATTCAGGATCTGTCTGTCCTTTTCTTTCCCTTTGCTGCCATCTTCTCCCAAGTGCTTCCTGTATCTCCCCTCTCTCCTGAGGCTCCAGCTCAAGAGGACAGAGTCACCTTGTTCAGGACTTTTCTCCCTCAGTGTCTCATGCGATGGCTGGCTGTAGGCCACCTGGAGTAGCCATGAAGCATGAAGAGACGCAAATGCTGGTGACAGATAAGCAGGCTATGCCATCAGGAGACCTTGGGGTCGATTTGTATGGCTTTTGCTTGGATACCTAGAGGTCATGTTTGAGTGCTATCGAAGCAAGCGTGCTTTCTTCTGGTGCAGAGCGTCTTCTGGTGCAGAGCGTCGGTCACCTCTAAAACAGAATTGACTCAACCTGCTTCCTACATTTTGGATGAGCTTTACGAACTTGAACCAAAGGCGAATGACTGGATATTGAAGTTGAGCTTTCACTTAGAGAAAGAGCAACACTAAATACTCTAAACCCATTTGTCTGACCTCAGCCTGGCAGCAGTCTCTGGCTTGTGAGGAATCCTGGTTGCCACGAGATGAACACATAGCAAGGTTCCACTTTAAGATGGGGTGGAGGGTATTTATCTTTTATGATTAAATGGTTTAAGATCCCGACACAGGGCATGGCCTCACCTGTAACACCATGGAAGATGTTAATTCTTTATGAGTGGACTGTTTAAGTTTCCCACACAGGGTGTCCCCTCACCTGTAACACCATCTCATCTCCAGATGGCTTGTGTGCAGAACATTGGTTGTTGCAGGGCTGTAGGAATCCAGGAAATAAGATCATTTCATTGCTGAGAAGTGCTGAAGGGTAAAGGAGGAGACGTGGGAAAGGGTGTTGGGGTGGGCTAGGGTACTGGCCCCTGAGGAGGAAGAATCTGTGAACTGAGATAGGCAGGAGGAGATGAAGGTAGTTTTGTGGTGCCAGGGAAGCAGTCTCACAGTGAAGAGAAAGGCCTACAGTGTTTGATGGGAGTCACCTCTGCTTCTCGGGGACGAAAGCCTCTTCTGAGGCTGGAAGGTTTATGTACTTTCTTATCCTTGTGACCAGATATCTGATGGAGAAACAGCTTAATGCAGGAGAGGTTCGTTTGGGCTCATAGTCTGAGGGGCTACAGTTCATCGGGGTGGATAAGACATGGTTGCAGGCTGTGCAAGTGTGTGATAGTGGTTACTCATAGCACAGTGGTTCAGAAAGCAGAGAAGGGCAGAGGGGTTTGTAAATGGACGGGGTCTTTCTCTAAAGGCATGTCTTTTTGTCTCGGGACAAAGTTTTGAGACTTCTGCTTAACTGCACTGTTTTTTTTTAACAATCACAGCTGCTTTGTCTGAACTCAACCTTGGCTGCTCTATAGGCAGTGCTAATGATGTTCATGGTTATTTCCCCATCATACCAGCAGTATGTTGTCCCATGTTCCTGCCCCTTGTCCCTATAAATCTGACTAAGAGCAGTGAGCAGTAACCATACCACAGGTAGAATTCCATATTGTCTTGAAATTTTCTCCACTAAACAACATAGGCTATTACTCTTGAATTCAGTCTTACTCAGTATTTCAGGACACAGGTTGAAGGCAGAGGCTTTGTCTGAACATGGTATCAATGGGTCTCTATTCCGGTTCCCAATTGAGTCATTGTCTCTGTAACCTCATGAGCCTGGCCTTGACTGTTCATGTTTCTATTGGTGTTCTGGCCTTCTGAACTCCCACCAGAATTTCCCATAAAATTTACTTATAGCATTGGACGACTTCTCTTACCTGGAGCCCCCGACTCTCTCACATTCCTCCTGCAGACCAGTTCTGAATGCCAGCTGGCCCAGTTTGCTTTCTGTTGCAATGATAAACACTCTGACCCAAATCAACTTGGGGAGGAGTTTATTTCAGCTCACAGGTTGCAGCCCATCATCAAGGAAGCTCAAGGCAGGAAGTGAAGCACAGGCTACGGAGGAACACGGCTTACTGTCTTGCTCCCCCTGGCCTGTGCTCAGTCTCCTTTCTTAAATAGCCCAGGCCCACCTGCCTGGGGCTGGCATTGCCCACAGTGGGCTCCTACATCTATGATCATGTAAGAAAATGCCTCACAACACACCCATAGGCCAATCTGATCAAGGAAATTCTTCAGCTGAGGTTCTCTCTTCCTAGGTGACTCTAGCTTTTGTCTAGTTGACAGCTAAAGCTACCTATGACATGAGAAATGGTCAGATTATCAGAGCAATGACCCCACTTCTTGGCACCAACTTTCTGTATTAGTTGCTTTTCTTTTCACTCTGAGCAGATACCTGTCAAGAAGCAACTTAAAGGAACAGAGTTAGTTTGGGCTCATAGTTTGAAGTGTTATGGTCCATCATGGTGGGAAAAACAGGACAGCAGGTGACTCTACGGTGGTGCAAACACGTGGCAGCTGCTGGCTTCCACGTCAGCAGGCTTGGTAGCAGAGTGAAGTCAGGGAACAGGGCCAGGCTCTGACCCTCAAGTCCCACCCCGCCAGAGATCCACTTCCTTTAGCTGGGTCTCATCTGTCAAAGTTGTCATACCCTTCCCGGACACCAGTTGGGGACCAAGTGTTTAGCACACAAGCCTGTGGAGAACATTTTACATATAAACTGTAAGACCTCTGGTCCTTCAGACTCAGCACCTTCTTTTCCTGGACAGTGCTGGACAAACAGGGTCCTGTGTCTCCAGGAAGTCCCATGAATCTGATCACTGTTCTTTAAACAGCTCCCGTGAAACATGCATTTTCTTCTTAATTATAGCCTTTCTGCTGTGCTGAAACTTTGTGGAGGAGTGAGAGCATGGCTGGGCTGTGTGAGAGACTTGGGTTTTTTCCTTTTCTTTTATTGGTTGAGGTGTGTGTGTGTTCATGGGTGTGCAAGTACGCGTGCTGGTGTGTGTGCAGACCAGAGGCTGACATTGTCCATGTTTTTTGAGACAGAGTCTCTCACTGAACCTGGACTCACTCAGTCTAGAATGGTTGACCAGTGAGCCTCTGGGATCTTGTGTCTCCAAGTGCACAGTGCTGGGATTACAAATACATGCCACCACACCCAGCTTTTTATGTGGGTGCTGGAGATCGAATTCAGGTCCTCATGTTTGTGTAACAAGCACTCTACCCACTGAACCATCTCCTCACCCCCAAGACTCAGGATCCTGATGGTGGGCTCTGCCTGCCGACCTCTTGTGGCTTGAGATGGCCCATCTTCCTTCTTGGGATGGTTTAGACTAGAGTTTTCTGACTTTGCAGAAGTACCTTCTTGCTCATGAGACTGCATTTTTACACCCATGTCCGTATGTCCCCGTGCCAGCTCTTCTCTGAGTCCCTTGTGCTAAGCTCAGACCGAAGGGTATTCTATAACAGAGACTGACCTGCAGAAGAGGCTGTGCTCCTCTGCCCACAGCACCTGGCCGCATGGCCTGTGTGCACAGGATGCCATAAGTACTTCTGGAATTGAATTTGAGCTTTTAGGACAGGAGTTTGAATTTAGTGGCTACCCATGGACTTCTGAGAAATTATTGAAAGCCAATGAGCATTTAGGAGGGAGGGCAGGCAGATCAACACATGTGCCATTGGCCCAGGAAGTTGGGGGAGGGATAAAGCTTCCCCTGTGAGGTGCCAGGGAAAATCCATCATGCCTCCTGAGCTCTGTTTTTTATGGAAAAATCCATTTCTAAATAATCTGGACAAATAAAGTAAAAGGCACTTTATTGGGATTCAGAAAAATTCATGACTCCAGAGCGTTTGAGTCCTCACAGGCTGCCAGGGCCTCTCTCCCCACAGGGGACCCTCGTGGCCACTCGGGGGCTGCTGAGGGACCAGCAGTCTCTTTCTCTTTCTTAATGCTCAGCATGGCAGGCACAGAAATCTCATTTCTCTCTCTCTTTTTTACATACCAGCATTTATGGGGTGTTCTGGTTGAAAGGGTTTATTGACGTGTTTTCATGTAGATAATTGACAGTGAAGGAGGAAGCTGGACTCCAGTACTCCAAGCTGCTCAAGAGCCCTGGGGCAGGGGTGGGGCTGAGCTGGCAGCAGGCCTGGGCTCTCAGAGCTACAGACAGCAAAGAGGATATTACACCCACCTGACACATGCAGGTCCCTGACGGGCCTCAGGATCTTGCTTCTCCTCTTTCTGGAAATAACTTTATTTTCTAAGTGTTCCCATGACTCCAGAAGGTGAAGTTATCACTTACTGAGTATCTACTGCAGAGAGACTACCAAGCTCCTTTCCTCTTAACCCTCACTGAAACCCCCTGGGACAAAGACACACCCAAGATATACAGTGACTTGCTCAGAGTCACACAACTTCCAAGGGAAAAGCCAGGAATAGAAAATATGATTTCTGTTTTTGGAGCCTTGCTTCCTCCCAGGACCATACACGCTATCTGGCACAGAACCCATAGGCGAGGAACCAAGACTAAAGGAGCCAGGGACTGAATGAACCACAGGCCAGCGATAAGGAGAGCTCTTGCCAGTGTCCTGGCTTGGGCCCCTAGGAGTGACCAGCTTTGTGTCCTCTGTTTGTGCCCTGTGAGGGGAGTCAGCTGACCAACTCCCTGGGGCGCTACAGGCCTTGAGTCCTGCATCGGAACAGGGACCTGGTGAATTTGTTAAGTCAGCAAAGCCTGAGGCCAAGATTCAAATCAGCCCAGGCCCAGCTTGGGAAAATATTGCAAGGTGCAAAATAAAATTAAATAGTATTAACCGCAGGCCCAAATTGCACCTATATTTTAAAAAGCATTGTGCAGTTGAGACTTCTAAAGCCCAGCAGCGGCATGAGGCCGTCTCGGCTAATGAGAAGCTCTGCCGCCCTTCCTCAGCCCCCTTTCCAGGGATTCTCTTCTCTGCACTTCTGCAAGCCCAGTGCTCTCTGGACCAGCCAGGGCTTTTCTAAAAGGCAAGGCCTTCCCCTCCCTTGCCTTGTGCAGAAAGGTTCAGCAGGGCGAGGGCAGCGTGGTGAGAAGGCCTGTTCGGATGCGCACCATGCTGGAAGGGAACCATGCTGGAAGGGCCAGGAGGGTCAGAAGGGACTGGGCTTTCTGGCTTTTCCAGGCAGCTCATGGGAGAGCCTGGAGACTCAGCAGCCGCCTCTGGCTTCATTTCATTCAGCATCCGCTCTGAATGTTGGGTCTGCAAGTAAACTGTTTTTCACTCAGGGATTTGGTTTTCTTCACTTGTAAAATGGGTGTGATTCTGCTGGTCATCGTGGACCCCCCTCCACCCCAGCCATCAGGGAAGCTCTATGGTCCCTTTGAGCAGGACCTAACTTCCACTTCGCACAGAGGCAGTGATGGTGGTTGCCCCCTAGTGGTCACTGACAGAGGGAGTGGGAGGACCCAGGCTGCACCTCTCTCCACTCAGCCTTAGCGGAGGGCCCAGGGCCTCAGGGCACTTCCTACTTCCTGGCTGTGGTGGATGGCAGGGAGGGGCCAGAGAAGAGACCCTGTGCAGCCCCTGACTTTCAGCTGTCTGCTTCGTCAATCTGTGGCTATTTGGCAGTCAGTGTTTCTCAAGCATAGAAATGGTCTCCCAGTGGGTTTTAATGTTAGAAAAGGCACACAAGCCAAGAAGAGACTTGGTAAACCACGGACTTTGGTGCAGGGGCTGGAGAAGCATTTGCCCCCTCTCCCCCCAGCTCTCAACACCCAGAGGGAGGATGGACGTTGGGAGGGATAGGCTGACTTTGTCTACACTTTGGTGCAAGAGAAAATTCCAGGAGGGGCAATCTGAGTCTGGTCCTTATGCCGGCTCACTTGGGTGGATCCAGTGAGTGAGAGAGGCAGCTCCTGCAGTCGGGGTCTGCAGGCCAAAGGCTTGTTTGGGAATGTGGTCCTGGTGGCGCCTCTCCCTTCTTTCCGCCCACAAGGTCACTAGTGGCAAATGAGTGGGAGATGGTAAAGGTGGATTAGTAGAAGTTGGACAGTTTCTCCTGACCTTGATAGACCATGTCCCTTCTATTTGTAATCTTGGGCTAGAACAACTGACAAATGATCTGATAGGAGACAAAACCAAACAATAGACTCCCCTGAAAGATACAGTGAATAGGATTTAATTGAATTTTTTTTTTGTACAGACATTGATTTGACCCTGTAAGATGTATAGTGTAAATCATTAAGAGAATTAATATACATTAAAATGTAGTTTATTATCATGGAACTTTTATTGGGCTTGTAGTTATATTTTTAATTATTGTTTTAATGACTACCTGTATTTCAAATTGTGATAAATCTATTTTATTTTTTTAAAAAATGAGCATGCTGTGGTTTTACAAGGTGATGTGTAATGCAGAGCGTTGATGAGCGCTGCCCCTCCATTAATGAGAACGAACACATTACAAAGACTGAAAATGGACCGATTTACACACTTACAGAAAGAGCCAATTAATATCTAACCATTAAGCACAAATGTTATAGATGAAAGTCACTCTCTTATCTGGTCTCTGGGCTCCTATTGGATCATGAAGAAATTGACTTTTAAAACCAAATAAGTGAAGGAAGCACTGAAAGCAGAAATGCCTGGGACCAATTCAAGCAGAAGGCCTGGGCCATAATGTTCTGGAGCTACTCTATGGCCTCCTGCCCGGGCCGTCATTACCAAAATGAGTAGCAAGAATGGAGGTATTTGAGGGATGCACAGAGGCCTATGGCCCTGTTGGGAGGGTCTGCCTTTCCAGCAATTTCTCCTGTGGTGAAGATGGGTTTGTCCTGGTCTGTGTATGGCATCTTCTAAGCCTTGGGGGGATCAAGGGCAAATTCTTGTTATATGCCCCTTGGTCTTTATATGTAATGGAGATTGCTCCTATGGTCCATTTGGCCTGGGCCTCTGGAAAGCTCACACCAGCTTCCTCCTTGACTGCATGCATGCTGGAAGACCTTTCTGACATTCTGAAGTTTTCAGGCAATGGGTCTTGGCAAGCAGAGGCAGGAAAGTGGGTGGGAGGGATGTGGGTTCTGGAGGCAGAAGGCCTATGTCTAAAGCATGGCACCAGAGTTTATTAGATGGATGACCTTGAACAGGCTTACTTTTCCATCCATCCATTTGTTCATTCATTCTCAATAATGATTGATATCTGTTATTAACCCAGTGTTCCAGGCCTGGGGAAGAATCTTTGTATTCCAGTAGAAAGTGGAGGGTTAGAGGACAGCCAACCAGCAGTTGCAAAATGCACAGTGTATCACAGAAAGTTAGATGCACATACATCCCATGGACCAAGAAGAAAATGGGTGAGAAGCTCAGGGATTTTTTAAGGTGCTGTTTTGCACAGTGGTTAAGAAGACCTTACTAACAAGGGGGCATCTGAGTGGGAACCCACAGGAAGTGAACCAGGAAATATTCCGAGACTCCAAGCCCAGAGGTCCGGTGTAGGTGTTCGGGGAGCAGGGAGGGCACAGCAGTGTAGCTGGAGTGGGGAGTAAGGAGCAGTTCAGAGAGGGTGTAGGGTCAGGTTTGGCTGGACCAGCAGATCATTATGAAGACCTTGACTTTGATAAAGAAAGAACTGGTGTGTGCGTGTGTGGTGGGAGCAGGAACGCCACAGGGAGAGAAGAGAGGAGGACACTGTAGACACCCAGGTGAGAGGTGCTGCTGGTGTGGTCCCAGCAGGTGGCTGGCAGAGGAGTGTTGGACTGCTTCTTCTGAAGGCAGAGTGAAAGGGCTTGCTGCATATGTGTCAGACGCAGGGAATACAAGGACGACTCGAGTGTCACAAGCTGGGTGGAGTTTCATCTCCTGAGTGCGGAAGGTGGAAGGAGGTCTTCAGAGAGCAGGCTGTGTGTGGGGGGGAAGTGTGTATTAGTTATTTGCTTTGTTTGACAAGAAACAACTTACGGGGGGAAGGGTATGTTTGACTCATAGTTCAAGGATACAATCCATCATGGTGGGGAAGAAGGCTGATCCCACTGTATCTATAATCAGGAGGCAAAAGGTGAATAGGAAGTTGGGCCAGCTATAAAGCTCCTAGGCCTACCTCTTTGATACACTTCTTCCTGTAAGGCTCCATTTCTTAAAGGGCCTGAAACTTCCTAAAGCATCACTGCCAGCTGGGGACCAAGCGTTCAAACACCTGAGCCTATTGGGGGATCTGCCACATTCAAACCATGACAGTGACTCTGGTAAGAGCTATCTGGTTAGAATGATGGGAGTAAAGGGATGATGGGCTTGGGAGAGGAGGCAAGAGAGACATTGGACACAGTCAGTCACAGCAAGGGGACTTTGCTCTGAAGGGAAACCTAAAAACAGAGTGAGGTTACTTCCAAATTCTCTATTTCTGTGCCTATGAAGTGGACCCGCAACAGCACCTACGTCGTGGAGTTACAGCAGGGTTGATGCGATGCCTGGGAGCTCAGAGTTTGGCACATGGTCAGGGCTTGATTTGTGTCCCAGTAGCATCCTGGTCCTTCGTGACTGAGGGGTGTGCAAGAGGATCTGAGGTTCAGTGTCTGGATCCTGGGTCTTTTAAGATGATCTCTGTTACTCTGTGCTCCTGAGACTGGAAGGAGATAAAAGAATTTGATTAATTTCCCCATTTTCAGCAGTTGTGAAGTGTCATAGAAAGATCAGAGAGTCAGCAGTACCGTCCTGCTGAGTGGCTGCTTATCTGTACCAACGGTGTGAAGGAAATAGGCATCTCTCCTCACCCGTCTATGCAGTTCTATTGCGTGCCTTGCAGAATGGCACATTTCAAGATTAAAGCCGTTTTGACTTTGAGTTAGAGTCTTTTGAAGTATAGTTTTCTCCTAATTATAAAACATATGCTAATTGTAGAAAAAAATTGGAAAATAGAAGAGAGTGCGTAGACATGGAATTGATCTAAGCACTCATGCCCAAATCCAACTGCTGTTAACATTTTTGTAAAATTTCTTCCAGAACTTCAAATATGTTTGAGATTATATTGTTGTGCAACTTTGTATCTCTCCCTTTCAACTGTCTCATAAGCATTAAAGTCTTCCTAAACATTTCAAAACATTAAATTATTACTATTGTGTGTATGACTGGCGGGAGGTGTGCATACCACAGTATGCATGTGGAAATTAGAGGACAACTCTGTGAAGTTCTCTCCGTCCTCCTTTAGATGGGCCCAGGGATTGAACTCAGGTTGTCAGGCTTACTTTAGCAGTTTCCAAGCGCCTTTACCCACGGAGCAATCTTATCAGCCCGTAATTTTTTTAATGGTCTCTGTGCTGGATAACTTTGGCTGTTAACTTGACACACCTGGGTTGAGTGAGCCACAATTGGGAAATTGCCTCCATTGGACTGGCCTAGGGCCATGTCTGTGGAGATGTTCTTGATTGTTGAGAGATGTGGGAAGGCCCAGCTGAGGGTGGTGCCACCCCTGGGCAGGTTGTTCTGTATTGTATAAAGAAGCAGCTTGAGCATGGGCCATGGGAGCAAGCCAGCAAGCAGTGTTCCTCCATGGCCTGGGCCTCAGTTCCCGCCTCCAGGTTCCTGCCCTGAATTTCTACATTGGGTTTCCTTAGTGATGAACTGTAACTGGGAGATGTGAACCAAATAAACCCTTTCCTCCCACGGTTGGTTTTGGACAGAGTGTTTTGTCACAGTGATTGAAAGCAAACAAGAACAATATGTAGCATGGACTCTTTACATTTCACTTAATAGTTAAGTGAAACCATAGTAATATTTAACCATTTTATAGCAGTAACGGATTCCAGGACCTGTTTTAAGTAGCTTCATATAAATTTGCTCACTTAACTGTCATGATAGTTTGTGCATAGGTGCAGCTGTCACTGCCAGACTCCAGAAAAACCTTTGACAAGAGCTGAAGCCCTTTGCTGAGGCTCAGAAGCAGATGGGGAGGCTGCTGTGGATTTTAGTAGTCATTTTGACCCCTGCCTGAGGACTTGGTAGGTCAACATAGACCTACCTTCTTGAAACCTCCATGGAGTTATGAGTGGAGTTGAAAACCTGCCCCCACTTCAACATTTCAAGAGGAAAACCCAACAATCTTGGCATCGGCGGTGTTAAAGAGTGATGGCCTCCCTCCGCCCCGCCTCTCCGGCCCCTGTGTTTCAGCTCTCTGTTATCGGCTTCTCTTGATTCATATCCTGTGTCCTCTACTACCTTTGCCCCTCAGTTGACACTTTGGCCAGCATTTCTGGGGACAGAGTTAGAGGTCTTCATGTTCAAGGACAGACCAAAACAGCTGTACTCTAGAGAAGCAATTTTCCAATACTTTGTCCTTGGCAAACAGCCAGCAGTATTTTTCATGTCGTGACCCAGAACACGCATCTATAGATTCACCTGAAATGAAATACCTGGACAGAAGTTTCTGGAAATAGTACAGCGCATGTGAGCTCTGATCTTTCCTGTCTCACTGCCCTCCCCTTCAACCCACTCAATTTAAAGATATGGATTTCTTTCATATTATTTCAGGACTCCCTAATGGGTTAGAACCTGCAGTTAAAAAACAAAACAAAAACCAATCACCTCCCTGGGCTGGGGAGATAGCTCAGTGGGTAAGAGTGGTTGCTGTGCAAGCCTGAGGACCTGAGTTCAGATCCCCAGCACACGTTTAGCATAGCTGTGTGTACCTGTAATCCCAGTGCTGCGGGGAGGTGGCAAGAACATAAACAGGAAGATCACTGGGCTTGCTAGGCAGCAGTGCAGTCAAAGCATGGCCAGTTCCAGGTTCCATGAGAGGGCCTATATAAAGCGGGTACAGTAAGAGTGATAGAACTGGCCACCTGTGTCTTTCTCTGGGCACTGCAGGTGTGGGCACAGCCCCCTCCCCCCAATCCCAGTCCTGGAGCATAACACTGGTTCAGCACCAGGGACAGCAGTCCTTCCTATCCCTTCCCTTCTCTCTCCCTCCCTTCCCCCTCCCCTCCCTCTTCCCTCCTCTTCCCCTCCTTGTCCCCCTCCCCCTCTCCTCTCCTCCTCCTTCTCTTTCCTCCCCTTCCTTTCCCATGGTCACGTTTTAGTTTTCAGTTCTAACTTCTGACCTGGAGTGAATTCAGTCTTCCTGGACGTCCCACAGCCCACTTTCTATCTGGGTGGTCTTAATATTTGTGTCGTTCTCCAGTTAAGATGCCTTGTCTTTCCAGATTGTAAGTTTGGAGACAAGGCCCAGGTCCTCTCTGGCTTCTATGTCCCCAAATACTCAGATACCCAAGGAACTGGAGAAGCCTGCAGGGGAGGGTGGGGGTTTTGCATCTGGGTGGCTTGCTGGGGCTCAGATGCTGCAGATCTGTTCCTGGCTTTGCAAACGGTCACCACACTGGACAGGGAAGGCCTCCCTTTGTTGGAAACTTGTTTTCAAAAGAAAACAGAAAATGTGGACTGGGGAGCTGGCTCAGTCAGTAGTGAAGTGCCTGCCATGTAAACATGGCCAGAGTTCAGATCCCCAGCACTCGGGTCCAGGTGTGGTGGGGTGCACCTGTAATGCAGTGCTGGGAGACCGAGGCCGGAGGATCCCTGACGCTGACTTACCAGTCAGCCTGGTCTAGTTGCTGAGCTCCAAGTCCTAGTGAGAGACCCTGTCTCAAAAGGCGAGATGAATGGCTCCTGAGGAGTGACACCTGAAATTGTGATCTGGCTTCCACACATGTGCATGCACACTCGCATATACATGTGCACGCACACTTGCATATACATGTGCACACACACACACATACACTCACGAGAGAGGCAGAACAAAAGTAAAGCCTGCCTCCGTCTTCCTCCCTGCTAATGCTGCCTTGTCACAGCCTGACACGCTTCCTCCTTGCAGTTTTGACTTTGAACCCATCATCTCATCACAAAGCGCCCCAGAAGATGGGTTTGGTTGACCGTGGTTTTTACACTGCAGCCATACTGATCTGCAGGGACAGACTATGCTGCTGTCTTTGTCTTTCATCTGGCTCATCAAGGCAATGAAGAAAGGGAAGGAAAGGGCTTTCTTAGCTTTTGTGTGTGTGTGGTATACGCATGTGTTCACGTACACGTGTACATGCATGCCTATGAGTCTGTGTGTGTGTGTGCATCTGTGCACACGAGTGCACAGGCTAGAGCTCAAGGGTGTCAGGTGTGTTCCTTGATGACTTTCCACCTCAGTGAGAGACTAAACTTGGAACTTGGCAATTTGCCTACACTGCCTGCCCACTCCTTCTACACTGCCTGCCCACTCCGTCTAGGATCTACCTTTCTGTTCCCCCCATGTCTGACATGAATTATAGGTATGTACTGCTACATCCAGACTTAAAATTTTACTTATTTTTAATTTATGTGTGTGAATGTTTTCCTGTAAGTGTACCCGTGTCATGCAATGTCTGTAGGTCAGAAGAGGAACTGGAGTTTTGGATGGTTGTTAGCTGTTCCCAGCCGTCAGTTCTGGGAACTGAACCCAGATCTACAAGAGCAGCCAGTGCTCTTAAATGCTAAACCATCTGTCCAGTCCCCACACCCAGACTTTTTACATGGGTGCTGGATATCCAAATTCAGGTCCCCAAACTTGTGTGTATCAGGCACTTTACCAACTGAATTATCTTCCCAGTCATTTTTTTTTAGCGTCTAAGATTCTGAGGATCACTCACCTGGTCAAAAGGAACACAAGACAGACTTCTCTGTGGCTGGGAACCATGTGTCCGCTGTTATCTCTGAGGGTTGGAGCCTCATCTCATTCTGCACCCAGAATCCCCCTCTGAAGCAGCCTTCCTGTGGCCCATTTGAGTTGAGTCAGCCAGGAAGGCTCTACTCCTGCTTATGCTGGGGTCTTCTGAGACCAAACCCAACCCAACCATCCTTCAAAGCAAGGAGCACAGTTTCCTATAAAAAAATCCATGGACTCTCCTCTTGTCTGCTGTCCGCTCCCTGAAGCTCAAAGCTGGGGTGCCTGCCAGCCATGTGGGATTTCCTGGTCACAGGTGTTAGCGGAGGAGGCGGTGGCTAACCCTACCAGGTCTGGTGCAAGTGGGTTATGAAATTCAAACACTACTGAAATCCAGACTCCTTTCATCTATTAATGGCCACTGGTGGCTTATAATCAAGTCACACTCTGTTAGTTACACAATTAACTTGTTTGTTTGAAGTGTGAATTAAGGTTTTGAGATGTTTTCTAATGAACCTTGCTTGCTCTCTGCTTTCACTGAAACTCCTGTATTTTCCTAAACTTGGGGAAAGGTAATTGTTGAGTCTGTTTTCTCAATGTGTGTACTCAACATCTGTTCATCTTTCATGCAGATAGAAAGAAGCAGGCTCTGGGATTGGGGAGTTGGCTTAGTGGGTAAGGATGTACAACCACGAGGACCTGAGTCTAAATCCAAGCACCCATGTAAAAAGCCAGGCATGGCTATTTGTATGCCTGGAGCCCCAGGGCTGTGGGAGTGCAGACTGGAAGAGCCCTGGGGCTTGCTAGCTGAAAAATGGTGAGGTCTAGGTTCAGTGAGAATCTCTGTCTCAAGAGGATAAAGTGGAGAGTGAGGGAGAGAGACACCTGGTGGCCTCCTCTGGCTCTGCTCATGTGTGCATATAACACACTACATATACCACACACATACACACAGGTTTAAAACAACAACAAGGGTTCTCAAGGGCTGGAGGGATGGCTCAGTGACTAAGAGCACTTTCTGTTCTTGCAGAGGACCTGAGTTTAGTTTCCAGTACTCAGTACTCAAGTCAGCTCACAGCTGCCAATAAGTCCAACTCTGGGATATCTGACACCCTCTTTTGGCATATATGGACACATACGTATGTATAAATAAAACAAAATGAATATTTTTTAAAGAAAGAAGCCGTCTCTAGTCCACCTTCCCTTGGAGCCACCATCATGGCTCACTCAGTTTTGTACCTTATGGAGTGAGTTTCCTTCTTGTACATTCTGTGTCTGGATGAGATGGACTGCTGCCTCCCTTCTCTGGGAGCGGGTGTCGGGGGAAGGAAGTGTCTCCCCATTTGCCATCCTCCTTTGATTCTCTCTTTGTTTGTGATTCTCTTCTGGAACGAGTTCCTTTTGTAGATAATGGGATTCCATTATGGGGTGTTAGGATGGCCCTGGTGCTGACGGCTGTGAGGGAGATAGGAGTGTTTGATCAATGGTTTCTGCTTGTATCTTGGATGTGTTAATTTTAAGATGGCTTGCTTCTTTTTTTTGTTATTAGTTTTATTGGATGGGGTGGTGGCGCAGTTTCAGCTGAGTGCTCCTGTTCACCCTGCAAGGACAGGGAGCTGCCCAAAGTTAGGTGTCTCTGCCTGTCTGGGAGGTAGGAAGAGCCCGGGGCAGGACCAAATACCCATCTCTGCCCTGTCTCCACAGAACAAGAGCCATTGTGGACAAACATTTGAATAATGGAACACCCACTACTAAAGGGCTATATTGATGACTATGTTAGAACAGAATGTTTTGGGTGGGCTTATTTGTTGTTGGGAAGAGAACACACACATACACACAGATACACACACAAGATGCACACATGAGATCGGTTCTTGATTTATTTAGCCATGAGTTCAGAATTTATCTCGAAAGGGAGGTAGCTCCACAGAGCCCACATCTCTGCAGCTGTTTCACATAGCTTTCTCTTGCCCTTCATTCTTAATGGGAGTTGGCAGTGCATGGCTGTCAGTGACGCTTTCTGTGCAGACAGGATCCTGCCAGAGTGGAGGAAGAAGCCAAATTGTCACAGCACTTCTTCTCTCTCTCCAGGTTTATATCTCAGCTCTGGAACCTGCATAACAACAAGCTCTGCTCTTTCTGGGGGTGGGGGAGACAGGGTTTCCCTGTAGCCCCTGCTGGCCTGGGACTTGCTATGTAGACCAGGCTGACCTTGAACTCACAGAGATGTGCCTTCCTCTGCCTCCTGAGTGCTGGGATTAAAGGGTTACCGGCACCACCACGCCAAGCCCACAAGCTTCCATCTTTTGATGCTGAGCAGAACCTGTCAGATTTGTGTCTTCTTGAGGGGGCAGAAGTGACCGGCAGGTGCTGCCCCCAGAAGCAGAGTCAGGGTAGATTTTTTCCTGCGACCATCTCTCCTCCACTTTCGGGCACCTGAGAAATCCAAGTCCCTGTACTGTTTGTGGCAGACTCTCTCTGGAGCCACAAGGACACGCTCAAGCTTTAGCCTTGCTTCTTGAGGTGGGCTGTGTCCTTCACCCAAAGACTTGTCTAAGAAAATAACAAGACTTGTAAAAAGTCATGGTAAGGACTTTGCTTCTGGCCCTGAAGGAGTAACTGAGACTATATTTGTCCTCTTGCTATTATAATACTGGGCAAAACATGGTAAATAAATATGTTCAGCTAGTAGATGGCATTTGGGGTGGTGTTCCCAGCACTGTGCAGTGATCCTGTTCAGCAGAGGAGACAGCAGAGGGTGGAGAGGCTGAGTGTGGCCGAAGCATCTCAGGGTGGATATCATAGAGAAGGCTTTGCAGAGCAAGTGTTCCAGAAACCTCTGTGGTTCCCCCGAGTTGTTCTCTTGGGTCTTAGACTGTGGATTCAGAAGGTGAAGCAGTATGGATCTGGGCCAAAAGCATCTGGGTGTTATGAGGTGAAGATTTCATGGGGCAGGAATGTGAGTGTACATGTGTGTGTTCATGTGTTCATATATATATCAGAGACCAAACCTGGGTGTTGATCCTCAGGTGCTAGCTCTTGTTACTTTTTGAGATGGATTCTCTCACTGGCTTACCAGTGGATTGGGCTTCTGGTCAGAAAGCCCCAGGGTCCCGCTTCCATCTTCAGAATCCTAGCATCATAAGAGTATTTTTTTCCTTTAAAATGTGAGTTCTGGAGATAGAACTCAGGTCTTCATGGGTCCTCATCTTGCAAGAAAACTACTTTACCAAATGAGCCATTTCCTTAGCACCTTTAAGGTGTTCAATCTTGGCTACTAGATTGGAGACTCTTCTTTGAAGAGCTGGGGCCTGATGGTGAGAGGCTAAATCATTTTTATAGTGAAAGGTCTGTAGACTTAACTTATGAAGGTTAAAAATAAGCTCTGAGAGGAATCAGGATCCACAAAGATCTTAAATCCTTACCAAAGTGAGGCTTGGTATGTTTTATTTAAAGATGCAGGGGCCATTCTCTGATTCAAGAAGCTCAACAAGAAAACACGCACATGCACACACACACACACACACACACACACACACACACACACAGAAAGATACTCCATCACCAGCATGTTTCAAATCAGTGATGGGTAGAAATGCTTAGTCAGCCAGAGAGGAGTAAAAGACAAGGGTCAGAGGCCAGAGACAGATGTTTCTTCAGACTTCCAATGGCAACTATGCAGATTAGGCAACAATGGAATGAGTTGTGTGTGTGTGTGCGCACACCCAGTTCTGTCTTCAGTGATGTTTTCCTTACATAGTACTGGAACAGTTTTAAGTCTTGAATGTTGTGACAGAGATACCATGTATTGGTTTGTTAACATTCACATTCGTAAAACATATCCACGCTTGTAAATATTCACTGACTGTATATTTAAAACAGGTTGTATCTTACATATGCAACATGCCTCAATGAAGCTGATTAAAAACAGTTTAACCTTGGGGCTGGGGAGATGGCTTAGTGGGTAGCTGTTCAGGCATGAGGATCTGAGTTCAAATCCTCAGTCTCCACATTGTTCTGGTTTGCTTTCCTTTCTGGTGTTGTGATGAAACTCTTCTTAAAAATGAAAATAGTTTATTTTGGCTTTTGGTTCCAGATGGAGAGTCCAAAATGGTAGGGGAGGCTTGGAGCAAGAAGCTAAGGAGTCATGTCTTCAACTTCAGAGAGAGGGAACTGAAAGTGTGGTGGTGGAGCAGACTCTCAAACCCTGTCCCCAGTGATGTGCTTCCTCCAGCAAGGCTGTACCCACTAAAGATTCTGTAACCTCCCCAGAAGGCACACCAACCAGAGACCAAGTGTTCAGCTGTCAGAGACCGTGAGGAATATTTCTCATTCAAACCACCACACATGTAAACAGCCAGACATGCCTGCATATGCCTGGAACCTCAGGACTGGGGGATGGAGACAGATGATCTCAGAAGCTCAGTGACTAAGCAGCCTAGTCAAAATGGTGCACTTCTGGTTCAGTGAGAGATCTTGTCTTAAAGGGATAGAGGGGAGAACAATAGAGGAACACTTCTAAGATCCTCCTCCGGCCTCTGAATGAGCAGGCATGGACATGTACACCTGTGTACACATATATACACATGTGCATGCACTTGTGTGCTCATGTGCACACATACTCAAAAAGACAAGAAAGAAAGGTTGTTTAAGTCAGAAACTACGGATGAACCTACACATACATCACCCCACTTCATAACAGCTGTGCTTTTCCTGTGTTCAGGAGAGGGAACAGGCTCAATGCTGTCGGAAGGCATGTTCCAACTCACACAGCCATAAAGAGAGGTGGTGGCTTCCTATTTTAGAGTATAAAAATACCTCCCCACATGGACATTCTCAGATTTCACAAGCATAAGAGCAGACACATGTCCTCCTGGGGCCTCAAGCCCCTGTCCCGTGGGCATCCAGAGAACTCACTGTAGAGTGCAGAGTTCGCTCTGGGATGTGTTGGATGTCTTCCCTCTAAGACATGGTACCTTCTTCTTAGTCCCACTATATTTTTTTAGCCTGGCCTCTAGCTTCCAAGTCAGTGAGAGACCTTGTCTTAAAGGCCTAGGGTAAAGAGTAATAAGAGGCTGGACTGCACATGGTTTTTAACATTGCTTGGGATCTACTTAAGATCCACATTGGTTATTTGAGCAGAGAGATGAAGATATAAAGAATCATTGTCCAGGGCTAGAATGATGACTCAGCAGTTAAGAGCATGCCCTGGTGTTGCGGAGGACCCAAGTTTAGTTCCCAGCACACAGGCAGGACACAACTGCCTATAACTCTAGCTCCAGGGGATCCAGTGTCTTCTTCTGGTTTCCACAGGCCCTTGCACACACATGGCACACACATATTCATAAGTAAAATAAAAAAGTATTAAGATAAGCGCTACACAATAGAAGGTGTCCAACTATTCATAATGATAGAGGGATTTTTTTCAGGGCTTCAAAAATTTTTTTAAATTGACTCATTGTGTGTTTCATACAGAACATGTCAATCAGTCGTAATCATCTATACATCCCTTTTCCCACTGGCACCTCACAGAGTCCCACAACTGGAATCCATACATTTTTTCATCTGTGTTAATGTCTACTGTGTCAAGTCAGTATCACCAGTGACCTCAGTGCAGGTTCATCCACCGAGGTCTAGTCAGCCTACCCAGAGTTCCTTGCTTTAGGGGGTTAGCTCATTCTCACCCAACAATAATCAGTTGCCAACACTTCTTGAGCAAGTGGGTCTGCTACCCATTTACCCAGTTTCACTCAGTGTTCTTGTTTGCTTGAGTTTACATGTGTCTTGAGCATGCTGACACCATTGCTGTAGGTTCATATGAGCAGGGTCCCAGGGTCTTGTGGGGTTCTATTTCCATACGGCCATGCACTTCCTCACTGGCTCTTATAATCTTTCCGCCCCCTCTTCTGCAATGGTCCCTGAACCCTGGATGAGTAAAACTTAAGAGTCCTGTCCAGGATCCACACCCTGCAGATTCCTAATCTTCATGATTTAGCCATTTGTGACCTTTTGTGTTGTGTTCCTGGCTCTCTATTGCATGAGGGAGCTTCATTAATCAGAACTGAGAGATTCATTAGTGACTTCTTTACCTCTTGTTCTATATTACGTGAGCCTTGGGTGTAGAGGCCGCATTGTAGATGTGCTGCTTAGGCACGGGCAATTCACAATGTCTGTGTGTGACCAGCTGTGTACTCTGTAGTAGTCTCCATGTGGTGCGAAAGAAGCTTCTTTGATGAGTGGTGACTGGGATACTTGATGTAAATATAAGGATAGATATTTTACATTCAGTAAGAAGTTACGTTAGCCTAGGGATATGACAGCCTTGGGGATTTCTCTATGAAATGTGTATTTGGCTATGATTACAGTACTACCTATGAGTTTTCTCCCATCGAGTGGGCTTTAAGACCAATTAAGTAGCCATTGATTGGCCCAAATAAAAGTGCCACTACTGCACCAGTGTCTTATGCTGTGCCAGTCATTGGTGTGGTTGTTTGGTCAGGAAGCTGGTGTTGGGCCACTGTTTGATGTTCTCCCTTAGCAGCTTGCACAGTGCCCTCTGGAGCTGGGAGAGCTAGCCTTCAGGGGGAGTGGCTTCCAGGTCAGTTCCAGCTCCATTGCTCCAAATCCAGTCACTGAAGTATATCCTGTCTTCAGCGATCGAGTCTTAACCTTGAAGTTCTGGGAGGCAATCAGGGACTGTGGCAATAGACTGTGTAATTTTAGGAGTCTCTTGGATCACCCTGGCCAACAACTCAAAGGAAGGTTTCTCCTGTCAGGCACTGTTTCTTGTTATGTAGCCTTCCACTAGGTACACGGGCTCATGTAGAGATAGTGTATGTGGAACTGGTCATTAGGTTCTTAGACTAATATGATTCCCTCTGGTATTTTGCACTATCTAGGCATTATTTATTCTCTCTCTCTCTCTCTCTCTCTCTCTCTCTCTCTCTCTCTCTGTGTGTGTGTGTGTGTGTAAATTTCCCTCTGTGTCTTCCGCATTTAAAGTGTCCCCATTTCCCCATTTCTCCCTTGATAATGCCAATCTTCTAAGGCCCCACCTCTCTTGAGTTCTTCCTTTCAAAGGGAGAAATGAGGATTTTAAGGGTCCCACGGTATCTGGGGAAGGAGAGAAGCTGTGATTTCGAGACTAAGGAAGAGGAGTCAGTAGGCAGCTGAGATCTGTCCCACAGTCCACTGGTTGGAGTTGAGAACTTTTTAAAAAGAGCTCGTGATCTCCAAAGGAACATGCTCTTCCATGTTGCATGGGCTGAGGTTTTCAGGAGTGGCCATTGTTGCTTGAGGACGCTAAGGGGAGCTTGTCTAAGCAGCTGTGGTGGTGGGATCATGTCCTAGGGTCATAGCTATGCCATCTGCATGAGTCCTGAGCTCCCTCTCCAGGTTAGAGTGCTTGTGCCAACAGTGACTGAGACTGGCTGTGACCATCATCTATAGGGTCTATAAGGTCTATGTGTGACTCTCTGTTTTGTGTATGTGAACATATATGTGGAGGCCAGAGCACAGTTCTGGGTGTTCTTCCTCAGGAGGAGACTTTCCAGGTAGGTTAGACTGGCTGGCAGTGAACCCAGGGGTCCTCCCGGTTCTGCCTCCCTGGCACCAAGATCACAAGTGGGCACCGCCATGCCCAACTTTTAAAAATGTGGGTTTCAGGAACTGAGCTCAGGTCATCATGTTTCATGGCGCGTCTTTATTTTTAATTAAATTATTTATAATTTTTATTTCATGTGTACGAGTGTAGTACTTGCATGTATGTATATGAACCTGTGTCTTGCAGTGCCCATGGAGGTCATAAGAAGGCATTGTGTTCCCTGGAACTAGAGTTACGAATGGTTGTTAGCCACTGTGTGGGTGCTGAGAATTGAACTTGAGTCCCCTTTGCAGACTGAACCAACTCGCCAGTCCCCTGTGGCTCCTTATTTTAAATCTTAACATTTTCCTAAACTGACTAAGGGGGGAAATGTGTACAGGGCCCATCTCCAGTAGCCATAAACAAGAGCAGAAAGGGGCAAAGTTAGAGTTCAAAAAGATGAATAAAGAGATGAATGGAATGGATTGAAATAAAAATTGGGGCAGTCTTGAGTCCAGCTTTACCGCAAATACCACGGTATTAAGGCACAATAAGTGTTTTCTGATTGATATTCTCCTTAAAATCTGTTGTTCTAAGATAGATTTCTTTCTGGATAACTGGTATGGGTCCAAGACCTTACCACCCATTCACTGTCGAAAGGGTCAGAGCAGGAGGCTTAGGGTCAAGTGTGTGTACAGATGCTGTTAGTGAAGAAAGACAGCCAGGTGAAGACGGAATAACACAGACTCCTCTTCACCAGCCAGCAGATGTTCCATAGAAACACCCATAGGGGCCTGCCTTGATTTTTCAAGCGCAGCCGGGAATCCTCACCACCCAGTCTTCAACTAGCAGATAACCAAGGAGAGGAAGACCATGGGGCAGCTGGTCTCTGGGCGGAGCCACACAGCTGGAGTGGGTGCTCTGGCTTCTGAGGGGTCCTCTCTACTCTCTGCTGCGCTCCCGGGTCAGCTGGGTTCTAAGCCTTGATGCTTCTCTGTTGCAAACATTCGCTTTGCGTGGCTGTCTCCACGCCTGCTGCCACGGCTCAGGAACTCCGGTTCCTTTCCCGGGGTGTCTCCTAGCAGCCACCCTCTCTGCCATGTCACCATCAAAGTGACATTTCCGAAGCACAGCCCTTTTTGTGAATCTGCGTAGACGCCGTCCCTGATCCCCCACCCCCAGGTCTCATGGCTAAAACTCTATTTGTCTGGCATTTTAATTGCTCCCCAGTCTGCGCCCCCCATTCTGCCAGTCTTCCCAGATCCTGCCCACTGCAGTCATTTCATTGCTGACTTCTCCCAAACACCTTTAGTCTTCCCACTTCCTGTCTTTGCACACTCTGTTTCCTGCCCTATCGCCCCTGCCACTTGCTTGCCCGGCAGCCTCCTGTTCATTCTGAACCAGCCCGAGCGCTAGCACCTTGGCACACTCTTCCATGCCTCCCTGAGCTTGTTGGTCACACTGCTGATGGAATCCCTTCTGGGCCTCACACCAGACAGGACAGCCGTAGGTCCCGCAGCTCTGGGTCCCGTACCCCTGGGACTAGCAGTCCTGGATCCCACAGTCTTCAGTCCCACAGCCCTGGGTCCCACAGCACTGGGCCCCACAGCCCTGGGCCCCACAGCCCTGGATCCCACAGCACTGGGTCCCACAGCCCTGAGTACCACAGCCCTGGGTCCCACAGTCCTCAGTCTCACAATCCTGGGTCCCATAGTCCTCGGTCTCACAGCCCTTTGTCCCACAGTCCTCAGTCTCACAGTCCTCGGTCCCACAGTCCTGGGTCCCACAGTCCTCAGTCTCACAGTCCTGGGTCCCACAGTCCTGCCTGTCTTCCCTGTTGTTTCTGCCATTACTCACATGTCTTTGTACTCTTAAGGCCTGGTGTATGGCATGCAGTAGGTGCTCGATAATTGGCCAGATGACTACAGTGGTGAGTGGGTGCATGAATGAAGGGTGGTAAGTTGCTCTGTGCTAAACTTGTCTCTGAAAATTCGTCCTTGGCTTGCTGCTTCGATGGGAGGCCTGGGAGGCCATAAGCATGCCTTCCTGTGCCACACAATGGCCAGGCAGTTGTACTAGGCTTCCTTATGGCAGCAGCTCAGGACATTATGAGTGAACTCTGAATTGCTAGTCACCTTCCTGGAAATCTTCCCAGCACCCTGACTCCTGGAGGTCCTAGGGGCCTGTCATAAGGGCTTAGAGCTATGCACATGCTCTGCAAATACCAAAAGGGGAAAAATCAGTAGTTCAAACTCTGTTTCTAGCAAGTGTTGTCATCGTGAAAGAATGAGTCGGGGTGTTGGTATGAGCTGTGGGTGGAGACCCAGAATATCCCATACAGGTGATGGACTTGATAATCTGGGTGCCCCCAATATTCACTAGAGAACAGGTCCAGAAGACCCGAGACAGGACTCAAATCCCCAGGCCCAGGTTGGAGAACTTATCACAGAGGAATGGCCCCAGCTTCATGCCTGGGGCACTCAGTCAGGGAGACTTGCCACTGGGAGGGGGCATAGAATGCTTATTTATTTATTTATTTAAATTGGGTCAATTATTTTCAGTAAAGTGCAGAGAGCAGCGGAATCTGGGAAATTTTTCTCCCACTGTAAACATATTGGTTAGAAGTCATTAATATGACATTCACACATCCCTAATAAAGCACATAACACAGAGATCTGGCACTACTGAAATACCCAGAGGACACTAAGTATGAGCCTTAAAACCAAGAGTATTGGAAACAAGATATTTTTACTTCCCGTTTGGGAGTAATATAATTGCATTTTGTGGCTCTAGCAGATGCTGGGGCCAGCTGCTAGGAGAGTGCCGGCTTTTACCCCTCAGCGATGGTCCTCACAGATAAAACCCCTGTGCAGAACTCTCAGAAAACCAAACTTTTAAAATTATCCCTTGGCTAAAACCCATTTTTTAAATGCAAAATGTGACTGAGACCATACAGGCCTTAGAGATGCTTGTATTACTGGGGCTCAGAAGAATAAGAAACAAGGAATAGACCAACAGCATGTATATACACACATTCACACCAAAGCACACATGCAGAATCAAACCTATACACACATATGCACACATACATATATACAGCACAAACATACACACACACACACATAGACATACTCAAACACACATATGAGCGTGAACAACCCAAACATACCCAAACATATATACATGCATATTCAAGAATGCACTCCTATATACAACCTCGAGCATATATGCATGTACACACACATATATATATCTGTGTGTCTAAATATAAACATATATACACCTAAACATACTCATTCAAATATGTATACGCACACATATATACTCTCAAACATACATATACATATGTACACATACACCTACTCAAATATATACACACCTACTCAAACACATGTACATGAATGTATACACATATGCATGACATGCATGCACACATATACATATTGTATAGACATTGCTATTTGTTACGAAAAGTACTAAAGGCAACTCCACAGAGAACCTTTTCTTTCCCTGACATTGAACCCATGTCTTAAAGACAGACTGCAAGGAATAGTCAGGAGACCTGGGCAGGAATTGTCCATCCTTGTGTTGAGGGCTGTTCCCAGTGAGATCACTGGGTGAGAAACTGTTGTCTCTGATCTAGACTGTCCTGTGTCACTGGAAACGTGTGTGTGTGTGTGTGTGTGCGCGCGCGCGCTTGCATCTCCTGACAAGGGACTCATGGTACTAAGAAACCCAATGCCTTCAGCCCCTTCTGAGACTCCCATATTCCACTCCAGACAGATGGGAGCCTCTCACATTCTAAAGGGGGCACCAGTGCCTCTCCCATCTCTGAGGAAGACCAAGGTGAGAGTGAGCCCTGCCTTCAAGGAAGTGTCTGTTGTGGCCCCTCCTTCCCTGCCAGACTCCACCTGGCTGCCAGAAGGTGCATTGTGTTACAGGCTCCCACTGTGTCTATTTAGAGCTACCATCCCACTCAGCAGCCTTGCGTGGCCCAAGCCTGGCTGAGGTGGGCTGAGAGTGGAAACACACACTACATTTAGAAAACTATGGAGAAAGGGAACAGCTCGAATGCTTTCTAAAATTAGGAACTCCTGCTATTTTGGATCTGCTGGGTTAAAATATGAAACCTGTTATTAAAGTTAACTTCTCTCTCTCTCTCTCTCTCTCTCTTAGCCTTTAAAAATATAGCTCCTTGAAATTTTAAGATGACACAGGGTGGTATTTTGGCCCCCATTACACACCTGTTGCAGAGTGGAGCTCCAGCACCGAGGGGAGGACACGCGCTGCCTTTTGGGTGGGCATTCTGCAGCACATCCCACACAGACATGGTGCCCCACGACAGCGGCGCTCTGCTGTCCCTGCCTGCCCCTCCCCTGTGCTGAGTAAGGGAGATTCAGTGCCTGTGCCTTCATCCTCCAGAGCACATCGTACTCCTCTTCAGCTCTCTAGTGTCAACATTCCCTCTGCACAAAACCACTGTAGGGCGCTGTGGCTGTTTAGGGACACAGACCCAAATTCTCCACACAGACATTTATGATGGAAAACCGGGAGTCTACAGTCCTTGCAGAGAAGGTTCTGGAAGCTGCAAGTTCTGGGGACCTGGGCCATGGCTGGGACCAGAAGATGATGTGGGGAGAGTTGGTAACGAGGTGCAGGATGAGACACAACTATAGGAGCTGGTCAGCACAGTGGTGCTTTCTGACCCGCAGGTCCTCGTGGGAGACCACTGTTGGGGATATTTGAGTCTCTAGTTGCCTCTCCCTTCCTGACCAGCTCACCACTGTCATAGGCTTGGAGGTCCTTTTGAGTTACCAGCCTAAGGCTGGCACTAGCAGCTGGACCGTGGGTTATCCTTGTGCACATTTGGGTGGTGTCTGTTTCTTGTCCCATTCCCTTCTCCCTTCATGCCAAGATGGCCAAGGCCTTGGGGACACCCCCCCTGCCTTTCTGACACAAAGCAGAATCGAAAAGACTGTGGACTCTGTCCCCCACGAGCTGCTCTGGACAGCCCTGACCACACACAGTGTACTTGGGCAGCACTTTTTCTATTTGAACATCCAAAGGACAAGCTAAACATTTAAAATCTGCAAGCTGGACAGTCTTTGCTTTGGAGCCTGCAGTGAGTTTCTTCATCTTGACAATGGACTCGTCTTTCTTAGTGTTGATGCAGTACGTGGGGTAAGAGAAGAATGCTAGGGGAGCCAGGGGCTGAGGGAGGCTGGTGGGTGTGTAGGCTGGCCCTTTGAGTTCAGGTCTGCTGTGCTGGCATGGCGGGCTGGGGTCTCCAGCACCTGGCTGGATGACCTTCTTTTTGCTCTTTTATTTTATTGTGATAAAATACACTTATGTAAAATGTACACTGACAGTGACATTTAGTGTATTCCCAGTGTTGTGCGGTTAGAACTGCTAATCCAAAAGGAAACCCCATCTCCTTACCTCTTCACTCATCATCCTTATCCCATCTTAATTCACCTCTTCCCCAACCTTTAACAACCATGAATGAGCATTCTGTCTGTGGGTTGGTCTTTTTGAGTCACTTCATCTAGTTGGATCATTAACACACCTCCTGGCAATCTGGGCTTCTGTATTTAACGTGGGTCTTTTCATTACAGTACATTCATGGTGTAGCCCTCTAGAACACAGTTTTGCTCTTTTTCATGCCCAAATAGCGCTCCCAGAGAGACCACCTTCTCTCTGGGGACTCTTTCATCCATCTGTGGCATGTGTGTCTATGTGTGGGTACGTGGATGTGAGTGAGTGCACGTGCCCATGGAGATCAGAAGAGAGCATTGGATCCCCTGGATCTGGAGCTACAAGCAGTTGTGAGCTGTCTGGTGTGGGTGTGGGGACCCGAACTCAGGTCCTCTGCAAGAGCAGTAAGTACTTGTAACCACTGAGCCGCCACTCCGGCCCCATGTCTACACTTCCTTTAAACTATTTTTTATTTTCTATGTATGAGTGTATGGCCTGCGTGTGTATAAGTGCATCTGTGTCATGCAATGCCTGTGGAGGTCAGAAGAGGGCGTTAGATTTCCCTGGAACCGGAGTTACGATGGTTGTTAGCCATCGTGTGGGTGCTGAATCCAGGTCCTCTACAAGAGCAGCCAGTGCTCATAACCACTATGCTATCTCCCCAGCCCCTGCACTTTTTTGGTGCCTTTTTCCTCCTCTTTGGGGCCTCCTCTCTTTCTCTTGCTCCAGTGTCCTGTGAATCTTCTGAGCCTGACTTGATCATGAGAAGTACTGAGATAGAGAAAGAAACGTGCATGCACCAGGAGCTCGGGGCCCTGTGCCCTGGAGTGGTTGTCATAGATGTGCAAGCTTGGGTTAGACCTTTCCTCTCTCTGTGCCTCAGTTTCCTCCTTTAAAAAGGAGATCTGTGCTTTCCCCTGCCCTCCTCAGGCTTGTAGAGGTTCAAGGAGGACACGCCAGAATGGAGCTTAAAGTCCCTTTCCCAGCTCTCATCTCTTATCCTCTCAGTGAGGCCATCTCTCCTTCTCTGTCTTGTCAGACATAACCAACGTGAGTGTGAGGACAGTTCCCCACCCTGGGAGCAATGACGCCATGCAGCACGCTGGGGCTTTGGGGTGGAAGTGAGTTTGACCCTGCAAGAGGAATCCTGCAGGAGCACGCTCAGCTGATATCCCTCCTGGCCACCGGAAGGAGATGGGCAGGAGGGGTCGGGGTCAGCGCAGGCAGGAGTGGTCATCCTGGGCTGAGGAAATGCCACACCTGCCTTCTGTTCGTCTCTATCTAGCACTTCCTGGCTAAGCTTCAGTAAATTCAGGACAGTGATGCAGGGTGAGGACTCTGGAAACATCTGTATGGATTTGGGCTCCAGTTGTACAATTGGCTGTGTAACCTTGGACAAGTCACTTAACTGTTCTAGGTGCCTGTGCTGGGTAGTTGTAACTGTCAACTTGGCACAGCCTAGGTTCACTTGGCGAAGAGAGTCTCGATTGAGGAATTGTTGGGGTCAGGTTGGCCTGTGGGCATGTCTGTGGGGGATTGTCTTGATTGTTGATTGAGTGGGAAGACCCACCCTCAATGTGGGCTGGGTCTCAGACTGTAGAAGAGTGAAGAAAACTAGCTGAAAAGCATCATGGGTATTCATTTCTCTCTGCTCATGGCTGTAGTTATGATATGACCAGCGGCCTCAAGCTCGTGCCCCTGCAATGATGTGTAAGCCAAATAAACCCTCTCCTCCCTTAAACTGCTGTGTGTCAGTGCACTTTATCATGGCAACAGGATGGAAGCTAAAACAGTCTTCATGTCCTCATCTGTAAAGTGGGTGTAGTTCATCCCTCGTAGTCTGTTATGAGCTCAATGGATTTATCCTCCGTAGGGCCCAGGCAGATGTGACCTTGGGCAACCCTCCACCCATGTTGTCATGGTACCAGTGACTGATGATGAAGTCCTTCTTCTCTCCCAAGTCATCTCTGCCTAGCCCTCATGGTCCTGATTACTCCAAACTTCAATGGCTTTTACATTACCCCAACTCTATCAGACTCCTATTGTGTGTGCGTTTGGTTCCTTGGTGTGTGTGCACGTGTGTGTGCGCGTGTGCATCTCCATCTCCCCAGACAGCCCCCCTAAGCTTTGCAAGGGCAGCATCCAGTCCTCATCTGCCTGTCTGTGAGGAGGGGCTGAACTCTGTCAAGTCTGGGCTTCCAGGACTGGGTTGCATGGGCCTGGGACTGGTTTTTGTTTTGTTTGTCGGTCTTTTTTGAGACAGGGTCTCCCTGTAGCCGTGGCAGGCTGGGGATTTGCTATGGAGATAAGACTGGCCTCAATCTTACAGAAATCTGTCCGCCTCTGCCTCTCGAGTGCTAGGATTAAAGGAGTGTACCACTACGCTCTGCTCGGGCCTGGGATTGGATAACTGACCCAGATCGACGGAGGGCTGCAGCATGTGACAGGCCCTGGCCTCAAGTCCAGTCAAGTTGAACAACAGAGGCAGGACCTGGTTTCAAGTGTCTGATTTCTTTCTTAGGACATCTATCTACTATTAAGTGAGATGTGCTCTCCCAGGAGGCTCTGTGTGGAAGTTATCACAGATTTGGAGAAAATGTATTCAGACACAAACATGGACACAGACACAGACACACCACTTTGTGGCGGAGGAGGAATGGCCAAAGGTTGAAGGAAGTTCATAAGTCAGTGCGATTTCTTGACCCTCTGCTTGTTTGCACAGTGACTCAGTAGGCCTGCATTGACCTGGTTATACAGTTGAGCACACAGTGGGTCTGCAGCAGCAGGGATGTTAGTCTGTTGTTGATGTGTCTTTCTCTTCTTGACTGTAAGCTCTCTGGCAGCAGGCTTCCCAGTGCTCTTATTCATGAACAAGCACATAGTAGGTGCTTAGAAGTATCTTAAAAAAACTAAATTTATTCTTGGACAGTTTCACACATGCACACGATAGAGATAGCCTCAAACACATCCCCCGCCACCTTCGTGTCCTCTCCTGTTAAATTGTTTTGCTGCCCACTGAGTCCAATCTATGCTGTCTGCTGAAATGCTGGTTGATCTTGTTGGCTTGGTCTTGTACAGATAACCATAGACGCTTCTCTTTTCATGTCCTAAGCTTCATCGAGAGAGTGAAAGCAAGAGAGACCATGAAAGGGGTAGTGGGGGCTGGGAGGCCTGAGGAGCCCCTTCAGAGAGCATCCTTCATCTCTGGACCAGCTCCCCAAGCAGTCTTCTGAGGAGTCTAGGACCAAGCACCAGAACAAAGGCAGGGTCTCCTTTTATAATGCTTTAGACTGACAGGCATTTCACATCGTGTGATTTAGCTCACCATAGGGAGCATGGAACTACAAACTGAGAGCTGTCAAGTCACAGCCCAGGCAGCTTCTTAATCTGTTCCAGAGAGTTGCAAGGAGGTGTGGCCTGACTCAGGCTGTGGGATCCAGCCTGAGGTGCTGGCCTGTGTGCTAACACTGTCTAACAGACAATTTTCAGGTGTTTCCACTGTGCCCTGGGACACCATTAAGTCCTGGGGCTCCATCAGCGATGACATGTTCCTTAACGTTTGCATGGCCTGTGGGGATGTTATCCATGTAAACAAGCAATTAGAACACCTAGTGATGAATCCTATGCACTGGAGAAAGGTGCCCTGGGAGCGTGTAGGACTGCTAGCCCTGTCCTGAACAGGGAGGGAGGAAACAGATGTTGACTGACCCAAGTTAAACCCCAGAGAAGGATCTTCCCAAGGAGAGGAAACAAACTGAAAGAAAGCTCAGGGATGATAGAATGATATTCTAGTTGTTTCTTTAACTAAAAAAAAAAAAAAAAAATCAATGATTGAAACTTGTTCAGAGAGGTGGTTCTGTTTCTGCCATTGCTTCCTGCTCCCAGGTTCTTGGTGTGATGACCCACCAGCTTCTAGATGCCAGTGGCCTAGGCTCTTTGGTTCTGATATATGTGAGAATAGGCACTATTCTCAAGACCTACTCTCTGCTGGACCTGGTGGCCTTTGCCACAAGGCATGGTCGTATTTTCTGCCTTTTCTTGCCCCGTGTACCTGGTGTTGGTGGTGTCTCTTTTCTCCTCAATGCCAAATGTACCATGCTGGTTAGAGGGGTCAGCTCCATTATATCAAGCCGAAGAGGCTGATGGCCTCTGGGCAGATAGGCTACTCCATTCCAAGAAGCCTGGAGCAGCCCTGCCTTCAGTGAGAGCTGAGAGGGAAGCTCTGTTCTGAGTTTCCCTGACAGTCCACGGCTGAATCTATGTCATATCGCCAAGGGAAATGTGTACTAGCCCAACCTTCACGTAACTTACGAGCCCTGCCAATTTCATGTTAGCAGATCTGTTTGGAGCTGGGAGTAATGGGCCATGTCATGCCTTAGAGCTGGGACAATGACTTACGCTGGTGTCACCCACTGACTTCTTGTGGAAATTATTAATAAATCAGTAATTCTATATGTGATGATGTTGTGTTTATAAATATTTAATTTACCTTCAGGTGCCCACATTTTCTCCATCTTTGCCTTAATGTCGGCTGACTTGGTTTTTCTCTGACGCTCTGCTCAATAGATCAAGTTAACAGTGGGAAAGGCTCTCTCTCTCTCTCTCTCCATCTGTCTTCTCTCCCTCTCTTTCTCCTCTCTCTCTGGTATAAGGCTTTATCTCCTCTTTCTAATTTCTGTGTGATTTGGCTTGGGGTCGGGGTAGAGGGTCAAGCTGAAAGGACTCAACGTGTCTCACGAGGAAGCAGCAGGGACCCGTTCCAGTGTGACCTTGAAGGGTGGACACCTGTTGTTGGCTCGTGTTTCCCTCCTTAGGATGAGTGACATTTGGGATCTGAAAGGGTGTCTGATGTTTTCTTCCCACAGAGAAATATTTCTGTCCTTGCCACTGACTCCTCTTTTGAAACCCAGGCTTTGATGGTGATTGTGTGGCTGGTTGAGTGGAAAGGACTCAGGAAGTGGAAAGAGAAGCAGAGTCGGAGTGGAGCATTCTTCTAGCAGAGATGGCGTTCCAGCCTGGCAAAGGGGCAGCCGGGAAACATTAACAACTTTCTTACTTCTCAGGGTCCAACATGAGCTAATTGTTGTTATTATCTTTTTATTTTTCTGTTTCAGGAAATTGCAGCTTATTTAATAACATTTGAGAAACACGAAGAATGGCTGACCACATCCCCTAAGACAAGGTAATGCCCCAGCTCTCACAGTTTTTCAACTATGTACCATGCGAATAGATGATTGATTTTCATGGATTACCGGATTTGCCCAATCAGTGCAGGGTAACGAGTTGACAACACCATGTTGTGCTTGCTGGCCTGTGACGGGAGCCTTCATTAATTGGTCCAAGACTGTGGTAGTGAATGCAGTCGGAAGGATTAGAAACTGGGCAGCAGCTGTCTGGCAAGTCATAACTTTGAACCTGATGGCTCGGGGCTCTGTCCTTTAGCTGGTGCTCAGAAACTTTTTCAGGCAGGTGCATCGGGGGTTTGTTTTGGGAAAGTGCCCGCCTGCCATCAGTAATCTCTCGCAATGTACTTTTTAAAAAGTGAGACTCACTTAAGTGCCCACTTGGAACTCAATGTGTTTTACACACCCGTAAAGCTGGATTATTCTTGATTGCTGTGAAGGTCTCCCAAATCAGAAGAGATGGCTAAATATTATGCAATAAATGTCCTCGAACCCACTAACTGCCACAAACATTTAACTTCTCTCGCCACCTGAGAATGGAGGGAATTGGTGAAAATACAGCCGACTTGAGTTCTGGTGCCCGGAAAGTAATCTTATTATTCTGTGAAGGATGGTGAGCCTGGGATCTGGGGCTCATTTTAAAAACACCCTCTTCTTTCCTCCCCAGCTCTTAAGTTTTATTTTTGATATGTTACATACGAGTGCTTCAGGAACGGGTGGCCGTTCCCTTCCAATCACCATCACGTTTCAATTGTTGGTGACAGGACCAGGTGTTTTCATTAACTAGCAGGTAGCTAGCAGGGTGACTGACTACAGCTTTGAGACTAAGGGTGGAATTCTCAGTCCTTGTCAGTTAGACACAGGCACCAAAGTCTTTGGCATTAACGGGGAACCAGGAATAGGATAAGAAAAGTCCTCTTGACCTTGGTGCTGAGCTTGACCTGTTTATCCCTTCTATGGAGGAATGATCACACATGCTACAAGGTATCTCAGTTCATTTTTTTGTCGTTTGACAAGATAGCTTACAAAATGACTTAAGGAAGGAAGGATTGTTCTGGGATCACAGTGTGATGTTAAAATGCATCATGGTGGGGAAGATGATGGGGAACTTGAGGCAGTTGATCACATTTAGTCCATAGTCAGGAAGCAGAGAGAGATGAGAGATGAATGCTGGTGCTTAGCTGGCTTTCTCCTTCTGATTGGGTCCAGGACCCCAGCCTATGGGCTGGTGTTGCCGGTAGTTATGGTGGGTCTTCCTGGATCAATTAACCTAATTTAGAAACTCCCTCAAGGTCATGTGCAGAGATTTGTCTCTGGTGATTCTAAATCCTGTCAAGTTAACAATTGGTATTCATCATTAGGCTCTTTGAATCCAAGTGTAAGGAAAGGGCTACTTGTGAGCCTAAGTGGAAGTGTCCGGAATGTGGCTGGCTTTGACCACACTCGTGTGCTGTGACCCCAGTGCCTTAAAATATCGCTTGCCTGCCACTTTCTCTCACCTTTCAGCCTGGTACTTGGGTCTTGATTAGGAAGAGGGTCTGATCTGATCTGACTTCTAGTCACACCAAAGTCATTTTGGAGTCTGAATGGAACAAGAGACCCATCAAGGTACAGGGGCATGCGAGGCAGGAGAGGAACGAGGGTTCCATCCTGACAGATTCCTGTTTGAGGCTTGGTTCTGTCACTCAACAGAACTGGGACAGTTTTATAAAAGTCCCTTCTCCTCAAAAGCTCCACATTTCCCCTTCCTCCTCCCTCTCTTCTTCCTTCCTTTTTTCTTCCTTCCTCCCTCCCTCCCTCCCTTCCTCCCTCCCTCCCTCCCTCCCTCCCTCCCTCCCTCCCTCCCTCCCTAAAGCTCAGGAGGCATCGACAGGAATTCCTCTGGGCTCTGGAAGGATAGATTTCTTTCCTCCGGGCAGAGGGTGAACACAGGGTCTCTGTGAGTTTTAGAACACAGACCGGTGCTTACACTCGAAAATCTCTTGTCCCAGGAGAAGGCAAAGTTGCCTCAGTTATTCAAGGACCTTCCTAAATTAGTTGTGGAGTTGAGTTTGGATCCCCCCACCCCACTTCCAGTATTGAAATTAATTGATGCGGTGACTGCTGAGTTCATAGAAACCAGCCTCCTGGTACTAAGGGATTAATGACACCAATACTCTGCTGAATGAGGAGGCACAGCAACTTCTGTTTGCTGCTGCGGCTGCCGCTACTGCTAATTTCATTTTAGAAAATTAATAAAAATGAATTGCACCGCTGACATTTATAGAGTTTCCTAATAAAATGATACATTGTTTGTGTGGAAGAATCCCTATTAAATTAATTGCTGTAATCAGTCCACATATAGATGTTGGTATAGTAGCTGTAGAGGGACCCACTGCTGTCTCCCAGGCCTGCCGAGGTGCTGAGGGAATTACAGAGAAGGCCTCAGGAGCCACCCCCGCCTCGCCTTTTTGCTAATGAGGGGTGTTCTGAGGATGTTCCCAGAGCTGGAGGCCTTGGGCGGCTGCTGGTGAGACCTCCAGCCTGGAAACTCACCCTTCATCACGTCTTTACCGGGTACGTCGCGTGCTCCGCACTGGAATTATTCTGTTTGGAGATTTCATGGACCCCACGCTCCCCATTGTGTCAGGTGGATTTAGAGTTCTGGACAGAGTCCTTGCACTGTCTAAAATGTTTTTGTTGTTTTGGTTTTTGGCTCCTTCCAGCCTTGGTTCGGGTGTTCCCTTCTTCTGTGAGGTCTTTTCCGACCTCCAGCCCACCAGGCCCTCCGGCCTATTCCTTGTTCTTTTAGAGAGTGCCCAGTCATCTCATAGTTTGTGTTTCACGGGTTTTCCATTGAGTTTAGTTCTTCATTATCTGAGCCCACCCGGGAGTGAGGGGAGGAGTTTTTAGTGATCCAATGCTGGACTGTTCCCCGACACACAGCGCCCTCTGCGTGCACTTGTTCGTCAAGAAGGAATGGTACAAAGTAGGGTTGGAGTTCTGGGAAGCAAGAGCCCTGGGCCTCTTCCACACGGGTCATTTCTTACACATCTCACCCCACAATCGCCCCATTGACCAGCACTGTGCTCTTGAGCACTTGCTATGGGTAAATTGCTGTTTTAAAATCTCTACCTCAAGGGCTGGAGAGATGGCTCAGAAGACCCAGGTTTGATTCCCAGCACCTGCCTTGAGTGGCTCACGATTGCCTTAACTCTAACTTGAGGGTCTAATACTCTCTTCTGGCCTCCATGGCCACTTGCACTGACATGACATACACACAGACACATAAATAACAATAAAATCTTAAAAGTCTAAACCACAGTTCTGCTGGGAAGCAAGGGGCTGAAAGAGCATGGGACTTGCTAACCTTCAAGGCATTAGAACTGGAGTTTGAACACAGTGCCATCTGAGGGCAAAACCCACAGTATTCTTTTGATGTGGCCTTTCCATTGCCCTCAATGGTGGAGAGTAAGGAGAGAGCGCCGTCAGTCTTCAGCAACAGTCGGGAGATTGGCACCAGGCAGAGCCTTCCTCTGTGGGCCAGTGTGGCAAGGATGTGCCAGCCAGGAGAGTCTCCTGAGCCCCTGCTGGATGTGCCTCCTCACCCCAGGCACAGGGAGTACGGGAACTGTGCGCTCTGGCAGGGGCGGGTACTGAACTTCACTGGACCGGGAGTAGAGTCAAGCAGAGCTCAGGCAGAGCACAATTTAGAAATCCTGGTGATTTATTTCTCCCAACGTGGGAACCATACAACCCTGCCCTGTGAGGCAGGGATAGGACAGGCTGAAGATCGAAGTCTTAAAGCCCTCTCTTCCCAGGATTCCTGTTTACGCCAGTAAGAAAGACCTGGAAAATGTTATTAATTATCTAATTAATTAATTGGATTGATATAGATAGCACTTTAACACTGATGCATAGGGGTCTAGTAATAGAATTTTCCTATAATGAACACTAAATGCTTTTGGTCAATAAGCAGTAAAACTTTGAGTAGCTGAGGAGAAAAGCAGGCTGCGGCAAGAGGGACGCCCCAGATTCTAGCCCCACCCCACCTTCCCTCTCAGTCTCTCTGCCTCAGGCTTCGCCTTCTTCAAATGCTCTGGGCCCTTCCCCACCTCTGATTATGGGTGCACATCTCATCCGGGGTGGTCTGCCTCCTATGACTCCTGACCACAGACTGACTGTTGACTCTGAAGATCACGCTGGTGTGCTGTTATCTCGGCTGTCCTTGCCTCCTTCTCCAAGTCTTTCCCTGGTCTGTATTGTCTGATGTCCCTCGTTCTTACAAGAGCTGCTGTGTTTTTAAAGAAAATGGTTCTCCCCGTGGCACTGCTTCCGCGGTGGCCCCCTGACTCTGATCAGTCACCTGCTGGGCCAAGGTTCTGAGTTGTCATTCCACCCTACTTTCCCCTGGTTCAAAGCTCACCACCCTCATCATGAGCGTTGAGCTTTCTTCTCCATATTCCTGCTCCAGACTGAACTCTTTTCTCTGTTGAGTTTTCTGCCATCTTTGTCTCGCATCAGTTTTTACTAGAGAGACTTGGAGACTTCCTATGAGATGAGGGCATGCGCTAACATTGTGTTTAGGGTTGTTTCCCAGTCCCAGGCAGCCCTGCTCTGTTTATCTTCCTTGACTGCTCACCTCCAAGCACCCACTACGGAATGTGGGTGCTGCCCCCATCATCTTCTCTGTGCCCTCTGCTGCCACCTTTGCCTTTACTCAGTATTCTAGTTAGCTTTCTGTTGCTGTGATAAAACCAACCTGGGGAGGAAAGGGCTGATCGCATCTTACAATTCCAAGCCACAGTCCATCTTCGGGGAAAGTCAGGGCCGGAGCTCCTGGAGGTAGGAACTGAAGCATAGACCACGGAGAAATGCTGCTTACTGGCTTGCTCCTCTGGCCTGTACTCAGCCTGCTCTTCTGCTACAACCTGGGACTACCTGCAGAGGAGCAGCACAGCTCATAGTGAGCTGGCCCTTCCCACACCATTGAACAACCAAGAAAATGCCTCACAGGCCCACAAGCAGTCTGATAGAGGAAATTCCCCAACTGAGGGAATTTCCCAGGTGTGTCAAGTTGACTAGAGCTATCCAGCACACTCAGCCATGGCCCTCACCTCATTTTCTCACATCCAACCTAGGCTGGCTGGCTAGTTTCTCAAGGCCACATCTGCTTATGTCCAGTGGGTTGACAATTCAGCTGTCCTAAGTTGTTATGGCTGCATCCCAGTAGGAGGATAAGATTCCCCGGGGTAAGGTCAGGCTATTTGGTTCTAACAGTTTGGTGCTAAGGAGCCCATCATTTGATGGGCTATAGGCGTCTAGTGCCTGTAGTCATTAACACAGGGTAGCAATTGTGGGAGCTGGGAGACCTGATAGTCAGGGGCTCCTTGTGCTCCAGTGCCTCTGGGATCTCAGGAGGGTGGAGTCAGTGTGGAACAGAGGTCTTGGGCTCCTGACAGGTCCTGTGCAGTTGGTGCTGCCTTGCCCAGGCCCACTGTAAGTGACAAAGAGAAATCTGCTGGCTCCCTTGGGATGCTAGTTCCTCTGGACTGACAGTGGTTAACTTCCTGGTAAGTCTGTTCAGGTGGCCAGAAGAGAGCACAAACATTGCTGAGATCCCACTGGGATGGTTTCTAATTCCAGGAGCCCCTGAGGAGTGAAATTCAGGCACTAGTTACAAAGATGTCTCTCTAAGTGAAGTGGGTCAGACACAGAGTGATAAATTCTGGATAATTCTGCTCAGAGGAGGCACCTAGAGTGGTCAAATTAGGAGACAGAAAGTCTACCCCTTCCCGAAGTCTGGGGGTTAGTGTTTAATAGGACAGAGTTTTTCTGGCTGGAGAAGGCAAAAATGTCCTGGAGATGGTGGTGGCAGCTTACAGCATGCGACTAGGCTCAGCACCTTTAAAAGGGCTAAAATGGTGATTTTTCTGTGGCATATCCTTTACCACAATGTAACTACTCTTAGTTGTTGCAGTAGCTATTTCTGCTTGTGGGCAGCAGAGTTGTGGAGTTAGGAGCGGTTCCTGTGTGTTGGGATGGGGTGGGGTGGTGGCATTGGCCAGTCCGGGGGGGGCATTCTCCTCCACACACGACATAAATACATACAAACAGAAAGACACACATCACATTCACATACCCTTCCAGAACTGGCCACTCTTCTTAGAAGAAATTCTTTCTGAGAAAATGTGTTTTTGCTCATTCTATGATTTAACAAATAGAGCTTATTTGGGAAGAGGAAAATTTCTGCTAAAAGGAAAAAATTCTTCTGTACTGGCTGTTTCTGGCCTCCCCTGAGAGGGAACCATTAGTTGGTTAAGCTGTGTCTGAGGTAACTGGGGAGAGGGAGACACCAATGTGGGGCTGGGCTAGCTGTGTCCCAGAGGCCTACGAGGGCAGGGACTCTCGAACCGACCAAAGCTTTTCAAAGGCTCGCTCTCTGGTTTTCCAGAATTCTCTTGCCTGTGGTCTATAGAAATTCCAAACCTGGGTGTTCTATCTTTTTGGCAGCTTGGTAGGCACAGAGCTCTTGGACTGTGTTGGAATAGAATTTGTATGTAAAACGGCAGCTGGAGCCTAGGCTGAGGTATCAGTGAAGTCAGCCCACTGCCAGGCTGGGGGAAAGTTGTAGAGAAAGGCAATGGAATTGTGCAAAGAACAAACTTGGAGGAGTGAACACAGATGAGTTGTTTTGTTTCTAAGCCTGTTCTGGAATGTGTTATTCCCACACGTGGCACACCAAAAGATCCAGCCCTCTACCTCCATTGCATCCAGATCCCATGATGAATTCAGCCCACCAGCACCTGGCATACTGTCCTCTGGTTCTGGGGTCGGGGAGGGATGCTGCCTCACCCATGAGTACAGTCAACCGTTTTCTTCCTGAGCTAAGGATCCCACGTTGTACCCTCATGTAGCGGTTGGCTGGCGTCCACGCCTCTGTTGCTTCAGGACGTTCTTTGGGCACTTATGCTGGGTGCTGTGCTGGGCACTGGGATGGAATGATGAACAAGACAGATGACTTACAATAATCATGCCAGTGAGGAGTACTACAGCGTACCAGAAAGTGCAGGGAGAGGTGGCCCCCTAGCCAGCAGGGCCAGAAGGTGGGAAGAGTGGCCGGGCTGCCTTCCCGAGGCTGGGCTCGTGGTGGAGACCTTCCCTGGGCCTGTGCATGTGAGCTCACAGAGGAATGTGTTATTTCTGGTCATGGTGCTTGACCGAGATGGGACGGTGATGGGGGATGTGAGTGTGGACCAGAGCCCTTGCGGGTGAGCGCCGTGGGGGTGGGGGAGGGAAGTGTTGGAAAGTTGTGGGGTAGGAGCTGGGGACTAGGAGGAACAGGGAGTCTGGGGTTGGTTTCCAGTGGAGAGTTTGAACAGGGTAATTTGATGAGTAGATGTTGGGGCTGCGGACACAGCTCAGTCAGTAAAGCATCTGACATGCAAGAGTAAGGGACCTGACTTTAGATCTGTAGCATCCAGTAAAAGTGGGCCATGGTGGCACACCTATAACCCAGGTGCTAAAGAGGCAGAGACCAGCAAATGCTTGGAGCTCATTGACCAGGCCATCTAGCTAAACCACCAAGCTCCATGTTTAGTGAGAGACCTTGTCTCAAAAAATAAAGTGGAAGGGTCTGAGGAAGGATCCAACAACGTCGACCTCTGGACTCTACACAGTCACACATACATGCATGTAAACCCACATGCATACCCACATGAACATGTACATGCACAACACACAGACACACACATAGGCACACACACGAAAAAAAACCCAGAAAACAAAAACAATGAAATGGATGCTTTTAATATTGTTGTCCTGACAAATTAGAGAAGAATCTGGAAACAAAGGATGAGCACAGAAGAGGAGAAACCTGGGCACGCATTGACGGGTAGGAAGGTGGAGATACCATGTATGTGACAGTGGGTGAGAGACAGTACATCTTACCTTAGGCATTAGAAAAAGAAATCGGCTCAGTAAGGCATCCAGGCCTCCTGGTGGAACTGGTGCTCAGGGGCCCCGGATGTCACACTCTGTCCAGCATCCTCTCGCCTTCTGTATCCTCCTTACCTGACTCCGCCCCTTCTCTCTGTATGCTCAATCTCTCCTCATCAAGCTGGTGTCTTGACTGATGCTCGAGGTAGAGGAGGGGTGTCTCAGATTGAGGGGTCTGGCTGCAGCTGTGGAGACAGCCTCGCTTAGCAGGTCCATCTACATGCTAGGATTGTTGACGCTGATGGAGACTGTGTTGGATAACAAAGGATGCCCAGGAGACTTAGACTCTGGAAAGAATGGCCAAACTCTGAGTTTCTTTTTGGCTATGCTACAAACTTCCAGGGTGAGGGGGAGAAGTCTCCCCCTTCACTTTATGAGTAAGCAGTATAAGCTGGCTTCTGAAAGGAGAAGCCTTAACGCCACACATCCCATCATGTCTGTTGGGATTTTCCCAGAGTTACACCGTTTCTCTAGGGCTTAATTTCCTAAACCAGTGCCAGAGGGTCCGGGAAGATACGTATGAGTTTTGCAGTTTATTAATTTTGCATTAAATAATTAACAGTAAAGTTAATTGATGAATTATTCAATTTTCAGGTAAAATGGGATGATAAATATTCATAACTTATTACATTAAGGGAATTTCTACTTCCTATGTCATTAAATCTAGATTAACGAAGGCTGATTTTAAATGAAGACTGAAAACAATTGTGCTTTGGAATTAATTTGCTAAGTTAAGGTCACTGTTTTGTGAGTTTACCCTCTGACAGAAAGTTAGGGCTCCTCCTCTGGAGAGGGGTCTGTTTCACAGAACATTGGGTTGGGAAATTTCACTGGGTCTGCCCCGGACTTCCTTGGGGACCCACGTAGGGGCACAGGGGAGATAGCATTGTGTGACAGGCAGAGTGGGGCTCCTTCCTGCCTCCTCTAGGCTCAGCTGTTGCTTTGAGCTATTTTTGTTGTTGTTCCCAAATTGCAACATGATGTGATATTAGCCCAGACTAGACGTGAATCGGGAAGGGGGTGTGTGTAGATCCCAATAAAGAAATTACAGGTGTGTGAGCTTCAGAAAGTCCATCTGAAAATAGCAATGAGGTTTCCCACAGAGTTTGCCCAATATGCGCAGGGCTTTCCCACCCAACAAAGCTTTCGGTTCAGAGGTAAGGACAGCTTGTTTTATTTACGTTTTCTAGCTAGCTGATTCCTTTTAGATCTGATTTATGTTAATGTGCAAAGCTGCTTAGAGCACAGACCTGCAAAAGGTGCTGAAGGCTTCCTAGTGCTAGGCAAGCTCTGTCTGACTTGCAAAGCCTTTGGGAATCTGGGGTCTCGGTTTTTGTAGCCCTGCAGAGCAGGTAATGCCTGTGGAATGTACTGAGTCCAGAGGAGAGGGAAAGACGGAAAGAAGATCCAGACTTGCCGAGTTGGCTCCTGAACAAGGCCGCAGGCTCAGTCCACATCACCCACTCAAGGCCACTCTGCTAATTAGCCACAGACATCAGGACCAGAGCCTCAGTCTTTCTCTCACTCGAGTGCTTTTTAAAACTTTGGTGTCTCTCTTAATGGTTTAAAATCACTTCTACGCACCCACTCTGAGTGGCAGGGCACCTGGGAGTATTCAGAACCGGGTGGGCCAGGCTGTCTCTGCATCACTGAGCTGTTCATTATAATTTTCCAGTGAAACTTGTCTGTTCTGAGGGAGCTGATCCTATGCTAAGCCTTCGCTTCAGAGGAGAGCACTGGATGTTGCATCTCATGGACCTGCTTTCCCCAAATTATCCCTAATTGGCTTGGAAAGAGGCTTCTAACTGGCAGATGGCTTAACGTCTTGCTTTTCTAGTGTGACTCAGGGAGGCATGAGGATTAGCTCTGGTTTGAGAGAGTGGTCCGGTTAGTTTGGGGTTAAGATATAGTCACCATAAATGGAAGGAAATGGCTGCCTTTGGGAAGGTGGTATGAGCCGCCGGGGGACAGCCTGTGACTCAAGGGATGGCAGAGGTCAGGTGCAGTTCCACAATGTTTAGCATCTCTCCAGAAGTCTTTCTGGAGTGCCCACTGTGAGCTAGGACCAAAGCAGGCACCGCACCGTGGACTTGCAGAGACAGAAGATAGCATGGCCCCCATCTAGTTGGAGAGCAAGGTCAGCACTTTGGGGATAAACAGAGAATGGTTTCTAGAAAATCCACACAGAGGACCCGTGTGTGTGTGTGTATGTGTGTGTGTGTGTATGTGTGTGTGTGTGTGTGTGTGTGTGTGCGTGCATCTGCACACATACATAGAGCTGTAGGAAGAATGCAAAGTGAGACCAAGATCCATCTAATTCAATTGATTTCATCGGGAAAAACAGCACAGCAGTATTGGTAGAGGTGAGTGTCAATCAAAAAGCTATGAACTGGGCAGGGGTGGGGGGTGTGCCCTGATGAGGCCCAGGGGAGACGACATGGGCTTTTTTCCTCCCCAGACCACAGACAACAGAGTAATTGGTGGCTTTGGCATCAGTGATAATAAGCTTCTATGGGCCAAGGGATATCAGGAAAGGGACTGTACCAGGCTTTCAGAAAAACAAAACAAAACAAAATCAGCTTTAGGGAGAGGAGGGCTCCCTGACAGGATGCCTCTTTGGCAATCAGGCTGCAGGGAGCCAGGCAGGTTACTGAAAAGGGAGCAGGGCAAACCAGCCCATCATCCTGAAGAGGTGCCCTTGAGGCTCAGATGTGGCCCCTGTTTATTGATTGTGTGCGTACACCCAAGAGATGAGAAGGCTTTCCGCACCAAGATGCCGGTCAGTGGGATTCTAATTCAAAAGGCTCAGTTGTCTGTGTGCAGCTATGCAGCTCACGGGACATGGTTGGAAGCATTTGAAGGTCGCTGCTCTAGTTGCTTTCTGTTACCGTGATAAAACACTGACCAAAGCCAATCTGGAGAAGAGAGCGTTCATTTCATCTTATACTTTAAAGTCTGTCATTGAAGGAAGCCAAGGCTGGAGCTCAAAGCAGGAATCTGGAGGGAGGGACTGAAGTAGAGACCATGGAGCAATGCGGCTTACTGCCTTGCCTGGCGGCCTTTCTTTATTATTTATTTTTATATTTACCATTTTTATTTTGTGTGTAAGAGTGTATTGCTTGCACTTATGTAAGTGTATCTGTGTCATGCAATGTCCATGATGGCCAGAAGGGGGTGTCAGATACCCTGGAACTAGAGTTATAGATGGTTGTTAGCTACCACGTGGGTCCTGGGAACTGAACCCAGATCCTCTGCAAGAGTAGCCAGTGCTCTTAATCACTGAGCCATCTCTCCAGGCCCTCAATGGCCTTTCTTATATAGTCTAGGTCTACCTGCCTAGGAATGGTACCACCCATGAACTGGGCCCTTCTACATCAATTAACAATCAAGACAGTGCCCCACAGACATGGCCACAGGCCAGTCTGACAGAGGCAACTCCTCAGCTGAGGCTCTCTCTTCTCACATAGCTCTAGTTTCTGTGAAGTTGACAGAAGCTGTCAACTTTATGGACCCTGAGGACCATGCAGAAGTTCTCAACCCAGGGTAATGTCTCTCCCCAACCAGGACATTTGACAATGACTGGAGGTGGTGGCAGGCTGTACTGTGGGGAGAGGTGCATGCTCCTGGTATCTGGCCAGTGAGGCTTTCCAGAGAGTCACTCTACATCTCCCAGGATAGCCCTTTACACCAAAGAACCACCTGGCCCCGAGAATCCGCGGTGCTGATGACTGGACACCTGCCCTACAGTACTCAGTGCACAGAACTCACACTGAAGGGAATGAGGTCAGAAGCCAGGCTCTAGACTCGAGCTCCTGATCTGATCTACCTGTTTATTAGCAGCAAGTTAGCTGCATCCTGCCTACTTTCCTCAGCTGTGTGGTAGGAAGGATGATGGTACTTACTCTTGTAAAGAGGAAGCGAGTGGGATGTGCTAAGCACTTAGCAAGTGTTGCTGGATTATTGTGTGTTAATTATGAACAGTCTCTGGTGATCTGTTCAAACAAGAGTCCACAGTATCCCTGGCCTCTGGACACACACAACTCTGCCGTTCTGTCTCTCTCCCTCTCTCTCTCTTCTCTCTCTCTCTCCTCTTCTCTCTCTTTTCTCTCTGTCTCTTCCCTCCACTTCTGTCCCTCCCCCCCCATCTCTTTTGCTGTTTAGCTTTTGGTTGGTCTGGAGTTTTTATTTATGTAGCTCAGTTGCACTTTCCTTACATTAAAAAAAATTAATTAATGTATGTATGTATGTGTATGTATGGGTGAGTACCGTGGGTCATGTATGGAGGTCAGAGGACAGCCTGTGGGACTCAGCTCCTTCCTTCCACCATGTGGGTCCGGGAGATGGAATTCAGGTCATCAGGCTTGGTGGCTAGTACCTTCACCTGCTGAGTCATCTTGATGGCCCTGGCATTGAACTTTGGAAGATTCTCTTGTTTCTGCATCCTGAGTGCTTGGTGTCATGTCATTTTTGACTACCCAAAGTGACTCAGCTTTACCTGGGATAGGTCAGGTTTGTTACAGGGTGTCAAACAGGAGTCACCAGATGCAAAAGAAAGGCAAGGTAGATTTTATTACGGCCGGGCTGACTTCTGAACTCTAGGTGGGCGAGTTCTGAGACGCAGCCCCTATTCATTGTAGCATCCAGCTTTTATAGGCAAGTACAAGGTGTGTAAAGGTTAGCTTTAAAATTATCCAACCCTAAATTCCCATCCGAGTCCATAGAAGCAGATGTTTACATTTTAGTCATTGCCTTTGTTCCCAATTGAGACACATCCTGGCATTATATCCAATCTTGAAGACCACGAGAAAATGTCAAGCTCAGAGTTCCTTTTCTTCAAAAAACAGGATGTCACTGCTGTAAGATGGAGTCTCTATGGTTTAGTTAGAGACCATTATCACTTCACAGACACAGATGTGGTCATTAGCAATGGTTATTTGCTTAAGATGTTCTGAATAAGATTAGATACTCCTCTTTCACACAAGCTCACAAGAGGTCCATATCAGATTAGGTACCCCAGGATGTCTGCATAAGATTAAATACCAACAGGGAGGGGTCTGAAGTTCTGATGGAGTCTGGTGGGAAGCAGGGAGAAATGAGGTCACTCTGTTACAAGGTTCAGGAGGAAAGAGAAGAGAAAAAACCTAGACGAGAGCCTGGGTTTCCACATTCAGCAGGGGCATATGCTGAATGGGAGACACTTGTCAAGAGAGGTGGAAGTGCCCAGGAGATGAAGCTAAGAGCCCAGAGCCCTTTATTTATCAGACTTCTATTGACCCCTGAACCTGTTGTCTATTGCTGTGTAACAACTCACCTAGAAATTTAGGGACCCGAATAGGACGTGTCCACTCTTTTGCCATGCCTGTTGGGTAAGAGCATTGTGCAACTGAGCTGCCACCTAGGCCCCAGGTCCCCAAGTCTGCAGTGAGCATGTCAGCTGGAACAGCAGTCTCATCTGAGGACCTGACGAAGGCTGGGTCACTTTCAAGTTAAAGGCGGGGTGGAGGGCTCGGGTCCTCAGGTTGTCAGACTGAAGGCTCGGTCTTCCCTGGCTGAAGAGCTAGTCTCTCTGTACACTAACCTTCCAAGTGATACCCCCCACTTTCATTGCATGCCCTTTCTCAGAAGGGAGCCTGCTGGGGTTCTTATCAAGGGATGAGTCATAGTCTGTGCATCCCAGAGCAGGAATTATTGGGGCTCACTTAGATGATACCTGCCCCTTACATATTAGGTGAAAAGACTGATGAGGGGGTAAATCATAGGCAGCACTGGCCCAGAAGTCACAAGAATATTTTTTCTTTTCTGGGACTCAATTTCCTTCTCTTAAAGGCAGACAGATGGGCACCAGGAAGATGGCTCAATTATTGGTAAAATGCTTGCTGTGCAAGTATTAAGTTCAGTGCCCAGAACCCACATAAACAGTCAGGCATGATAATGTGCATTTGTAATTCCAATACTGTGGAGGTGGAGTTAGGAGGATCCCTGCGGTTCTGTGGCCAGCCAGCCTCAGCTCCATGAAGAACTCCAATCAAAACGAGAGACCCTGCCTCAAAAATAAACGTGGACAGTGCTTGGGGAATGACACTCCAAGTTGGTCTGTATACACATGCACATCCCTGTGTAGGTGCACCCTTACCCATACATGCAACATGCAACTCATAGGAGCATATACACACACGCACACACACACACACACACACACACACACACACACACACACTCACTCACTCTGAATTTCCATGGCCCAGGACAGACACGACTGATGGCAGCAGGTCTTCCTGTGAGCAGGAGGCAGCCTCAGAAAGCATCCTCTGGCTGCTGTGGAAGCGTGTTTGCAGACCTGAGTGGTCCGTAAGGAGGCAGTCCGGTTACTATGGCACCGAGACCACTAGTGGGTCTGCTCGAGTTACACCAGCAGATGAATCATCTTCCCGTGGGCCAGAGTGACAAAGCAGAGTCCTTGGAATTTAGGGGCCGTGGGGCCCGGCCCTTCCGTCTCACACAGGAGTGATGGACGGTTAGTGGGGTCACCAGCTGGTTTGAAGTCACCCTGGACATCCGCCCTACCCCTTCCATTTGGTTCTCACTAGGTAGGTTTGGCCTCTGATGCTCCTGGCTCTGCTAGGTTGGAGGGGGAGTCTTGGCCATTGAGAAAATGAGCTAACATTTTCTACATCCAGTTTATCTGATTTTCAAGTGATTCATCCCCCTGTTCCTGGATGGTGCTCCTGGGCTCAGGGTGATGGCTTAATTTGCTTAGGAAACCTTGCTACCACCAGGAACTCACTTCCGGGAGCTGCTGGAGGCACCCAGCTAACAAGGAGCAGCCCATATTTTCTGGGCCACGTAACCCTTTACCCTGACCTTGTTAGGGTTCCCAGCCCCCTCCCTTTTTAAAACCTTTTCCTGAAGGGCCAGAGTGTTCGGAAGCAGTTTAATAGACACGGATTTGCAATGATTTTTTTAAAGTCACTGTGCTTCAGGGGGAGTTGAGAAACCAATAATTAATCCTTGCAACAGCTCATCCCTTTTGTTTGAAAATGACCTAGTAGCTGAATTGCTCCAGCAGACAGGCCAGCCTGACCCAGTTCAGCTCCCTGCCTTCCAAGGCCTCCTTCAAAGGATCCTGCTATGAATTATTCAGCCCTGCTGCAGGGGAGAATGGGTGCCCCTCTTGTAGTGGTTGATCAGCAGCCTGGGAGGACAGCGAGGCTTTCACAGACAGCTGCTGCGTGCTCCGAGGTGGGGAGAGAGCGTTCTTCGAAGTTGGGTTGGACTCTTGCCTGTTCGTGGAACTTGGCTTGTTCTCTGATCTCAGGAGGACAGCATGGCTCCTCCAGCTGGACCATCATTCCTGTGGGTCAGAACTAACCCTGAACCTGGAGAAAATGACCTTGAGGGTCCTCCCAGCTTAGGGACTCCTGCGGAAGCTCCCAGTGTGTCCGGACTGTGACGATTTCCGTTTTCTGCTTTCTCTGAAACTGACTACCAGGAATGACCGCAGCGACTTAGGCTTGCTGCCTTCCTGCTTCTGCGTGTGAGCTATGTTGCCCAGATGTTTTTGTCTTAAGCCCAGTGTGAGCTAGACCAGCTCCTTGGGGATCTGGAAGAAAGCCCACCATCTCACTTTCTAGCTGCCCAGGGTCCACCCACATCCTTTGGCTCCATCTTAACAGCCAAACCATAGCATCTCCCTGACTCATGCTCCTCCCTGACTTCCCCTCCCCTCTAGTCTGGTCTACCTCTTCCACTCAGAAGTGACTGCATCAGTCCCACTGGGGTCCACAGCCCCATTCCATCTTGGTCGGTTGGTTAGCAATCTTAATTCAGTTTGCTACTTGAAACTTCCTGTACCTTGAACCTAACAGGGATCAGGCTCAAGGTATTCAGGGTATAGCGATTCCCTCCCTACCCTTCTCTCTACTCCTTGACCTCTTCCCCGCCCTTCCCCTTGTCTTCCTTCCAGACTCTTGCTATGTAGCCCAGGCTGACCTAGAACTTGTAATCCTGTTTTGGCCTCTTAAGTATGGGCAGGTACTACCACTTGGCTTTTAGGGAGATTGCTTTGGAGAAGAGAGCCTCTGACAGGCTACCTGTCTGGTATAGTTTGAAGACAGAGGGCTTTGGAGACAGGGCCGAGGCCTCTGTCCCCTGTGTGCTGAGAACAGTGTTGGGTAAGTGAGAGTGGATGAACAGGGGACAAGTTGCCTCATCCCTCTAAGCATCAAGCTTCCTCCATATGAAATGAGTGCTCCCAGGGCTGTGGTAAAGACCACATGAAACGTGGAAAGGGATGGACTAGGAGGCAGCTCTGGATGGCATCTTTGTGTCGGGAGGTGGAGTTTGCATCCCAGGAGCCTGCCTGAGCCCCACCTGAGGCCCCGAAGGTGTGATCAGTTCAGAAGCAGCCACACCTGCTGGTAGCTGGGTTTTGTTTGTCTCTCACATATGCCTGATTATCAAACCTATTCTCTTAGGATATTGGACCAAACGTCCCTTAGGGACATAGACTGACTCTGTATCTCAAGGTTTCCAGAGATAATAATCAAGCATCCTTCCCTTGACGGGTCTCTTAGACTCTTTAAACAGCATGGCTCTGCTTCCCTGCTCTCTTCCCACTGCAATTAGTGAGGACTGAGATCTTATCTTCCCACTTTACAGGGAGGATGGAGGCATGAAGGGTTTATGCAAGGGCATATTGCTGAGAAGGAACCCAGCTGAGCACTAACCCCAGATCTGACTGCAGGCCGAATGCTCTTCCATTATGGATTTGAGATCCTTCTCTCTGTAAATGCCCAGGAAACACCAGCTCTTGATAAGCTTCAGAGATGTCCTCCTTCCCTGCCTGTGTCCTTCTCTCTTTATGGCACACATTCTAGAGGTAAACAGCCTCTGCTCACTTTTTGTTTGAAGCAAGGGTTGAAACAGGGCCCTGTTGTACAGCCTGGATTGGCCTTGAACTCATCCTCTTGCTCCAGTCTTCCCAGGCTGGGATGACAGACTCCTGACATCATGACATCATGTCAGCCTCCAGCTCTCTTGACCTTGACACACAAGGGGCAGTGATCATGGTCACAGAGGGCTGAACTGCCCTTTCACCCCAGGTCTCTGAGGAGCTCCTTTCAAGGCTCTTCTGTAAAGATCAGGCCTTGGTGCTGTGACCACAGAGCTGTTTGTTTCCTCCCTGGCTCTCCAGCCTTATGTTCCGGCCTGGGGTGGAGGGCTCTGCTTTCCTGGGCCTCTCTATTGGGTGTGTAGGTGCGTTTTCCTTCTGCCCTTTGCCCCATTGCTGGCACCCTACTTGGGGGCCTCGGGCTCTCCTGTTCTCATTCACAGGAGCCCTCTCTCTCCTGGTCCATGCACACTGGACTCTCAGTTCACCCCAGGAAAGCTAAGCATCAGCACAAGCAGCAGCAACTTGCTGAAGTGCAACATGGGCAGATGAATTATTCAGTGAAACCCAGTCTAACTTTATTAAGCCCAGAACCGTCCTTTTCTGTCAGAAGCCATAGATACAGGCTGTGTCAGCTTCTGGGCAGAGAATCACGGCTGACTGAGGGCTGAGCACTCCTGCGCAGGGGAAATACCACCCCTGCATCCACTTCTTTATTTTATGAGTATGTAAGGGCAACCATGTCATGCAGTGCTGGCAGGAGCCAGAAGAGGACATCAGATTCCCTAGAACTGGAGTTGTCAGCGGCCTTATGGGTGCTGGGATTTGAACCCAGGTCTTCTGCAAGAGCAGCCAGTGCTCTTAACCACTGAGCCATCTCTCTGACCTGCCTATGTGGTCTTGGGTGGGCTTTCTACCTGTCTTCTTGGCCATGTGCTTGTGTGGCCTCTTTAAGCAGAGGGGCTGGAGGAAGGACCTGACGATGGGGAAGACAGAGAGCAGGCACCCGCCCGGGAAAAGGATGGTGTCCACCTCCCTCTACAGGTGCAGAGGAAAGGACTGGAGATGAGTGGTCCCCGACCAGAGCATCCAGGACTACAGAAAGGAGGACACACAGACGGGAGTGTGACCTCCTCACAGATAGGCCAGGACAGCACATACACATTCATAGCATTAACATCATAGTAAAGTAGTTTGTGGCATTTTAATGCTTTACAGATTAATTTATATTCTAACATGGTAATGAGAAAGCGGCTTTTGTCCAAGAGGTGAGATATGCAAAAATAACCTTTACGTGCCTCATAATTAACCTTTAATGGTATTCGCGCGCATTAGCGATATATTTTATGCTTCAGAACTGTAACAGGCAGAAAGATGTGTGTGCTTCCCGAATTCAAATGCTGGGTGCGGTGAGGCCATGTGGACTGTGAGGTTTAACCCCTCCAGCTTCTAGTCCAAGGCTATCGAGTGAGATCAGATAGTGAAATAGTCCAAGAGGCCCTCAGCCTTGTGGTCCTGCTGTCTTTCCTCGTCAGCTTCTGATTCTTCAGAGTTCATCCTCCTACCTTCTAGTCCTCTTGGCCCTGGTGACTGGCCCTGTATCAAAGTCCCCCTCATGGGTTTATGGTCTGTCCCTAGTATGTGCCAGGGATCTGAATTCCCTCAGAGTTCCGAATCGTGCGAGAGGCAGACACCCAGACCTCACGACAGAAGCCTGGGTTAAAGACACCACCACTAATGTCCAGGAGTCCTCTGTGCTGGTCAAGGTTCTCCAGAGAAACAGAATCTGTAGGCTACAAATAGACTCTGTGTGTGTGCGTGCATGTATGTGTATGTGTGTGTGCGTATGTGTGCATAGATGCACAAAAAGAAACATTATAAGCAATCAACTCCTGGAATCATGGAGCATGACTGGTCCTAAGATGTGAAGTCAGTGAATCGGAGACCCAGCAGGTAAAAGGTGCTGCTGTAGTCTGAGTAGGGTGGTCTAGGAACCAAAGGACTGACGTGGTGGTTCCAGTCTGAAACTTAGAGGCACCAGGCCCAATAAGAGCTGTTTCCATCTGTTATAGTTTAGATCTTAAGTGTCCTCAAAGGCCCAAATGTTACAGGCTTAGGCTTTGAGGAGGCGGTAGAACCCTTAAGAGGTGATGCCATATGAGAGGTCTCCTGGCTGATGGGGAGCACACCCTCCTTTCTCTTTTCTCACATCTTGACCATGAAGTGAGTGACATCATTTCACCATGGAATTCCTACCATGATGGAATGCCTTGCCCCAGCCACCTCACCCCACTCCCAGCAACAGGGATGGAAAACCCAAAACCTGTGAGCCAAAAGAACTCTTTCTTTCTGCCAGCGGAATATCTCAGATACTTTTTATAATGATGGGAAGATAACTAGCCCATAGACCAAACAACAAAAATGGATTGATGCCCTCGCTCGAAGAAGGCAAGGAGCCCTGCTGATGCAGGGGAGGCTGAGCCATCTGCCATCTGGTTCTCTTGAGGCCCTTGACTGATTGGATGGAACCCACCCACATCAGGGGGGACCATCTTCCTGTCTCAGTCTGCCTATCCAAATGCTATCAATCTCTCTCTCTCCTTCATTCCTTCCTCCCTCTCTCTCTCCCTTTCTTTTTTCTTTCTTTTCTCTATCCTTCATTCCTTTCTCTTCCTTCATTCCTCCCTCACTCTTTCTGTGTATATATATGTACATGCATTTGTGTATGAAAGTGCACATGTATGTGCAGGTGTGGGTACACGTGTCTATGTACACATGCAGAGGCCAGAGGTAACCCTAGAGTATTGTTCCCTGGGGCAATGTTCACCTTGTTTTTTGAGACAGGCTCTCTCACTGGCCTAGGACTTGCTTATTTGGTTCGGATGGCTGACCATCCAGCCCTAGGGATCTACCTGACTCTACCGCTGTACTGCTGGGATTGCTAGCATGCACTACCATGCCTGGCCTTTTGAAACGGTTCTGGAGGTCAGACTCAGGTGCTCATGCTTACATAGCCGGCACTTGACTGACCAAGCCATCTCTTCGGCCTCTATCTATATATTTAGCATTTTTTCCGTTAGACTGCAAACTAGTGGGTTTCCGCATGACACTTTGACACATATGTGTTGTTATACTTTGGTCTACTTTGTTCCCTTTAACCTCCTCCAGGCCCCTCCCCACCTTCATCTGGTTCCAGATGTTCCTTTAATCCAAAAAATGTCCCCATAGACACAACCCAGAATGATATCTGATGCAATATCTGGGCACTATGTATCTGAACCAAATGGACACATAAAATTAAGTACGGTCCCTCCCTCCTGCCCTTGGAGCCCTCTTCCTGTTCCTCTGTAGGTCCATCCTCCAGCCTTTGCCTCTGGCCTTCTACCTCCATGCTTCCAAACATCTCTTGGCAGTTCACCCAGTGCTTGAGCGCTGGTCCTGCTAGATGACTCCGCTCCTCAGCTGTTTTAAAAGCCTCAAAGAATCATAGTAATTATAAACACATAGGCTAAAAGTTTTAACTTAGCCCTCGTAACGGTTAGCTGTAGTCGTCCACTTGACATGAGCTAGAATGACCCAGGGAAGAGAGTCTCAGTGAGAGAGTGTCTGTATGGGGTTGGTCTCTGGGGGACTTGTCAGTTAATTCATGTGGGAAGACCCTGCCCACTGTGGGTGTATCATTCTCTGGACAGGGGCTTCTGTGTAGGAGAGTGGGGAAGTGGGACTGCGCACAAGCGAGCGTGCATACATGCCTTTCTCTGTGGATGTGACTAGCTGCTGTTTGCAGCTCCTGTCCTGTATGTGATGAACTGTGACCAGGAATCGTGAGCCAAAATAAATCTTTTTTACACTATGTTGCATTTTGTCGGGGCACTTTATTGCAGCAACAGAAATGTCAAGGCAAGGTGGTTTAGGGTTTCCTCAGTGTGGCCTCCCCTCCACCCCAGGTTCCACCAATTCCTTTGTAGTACCTTCCTATAACCTCTAATTTAGAATGACCTTTCCCAATAGTGTGTAGTTGAATCTCCTCCAACTTGAATGTTGACTTTAAGTGTTGGACTCAGTTTTTGTAAAAACAACTCTCCTCCTTTTGTGTGTGTGTGTGTGTGTGTGTGCATGTTCATGTATGTACAGGTGCATGAGTGTGCAGGTACACATGTGTGTGTGGGTGTACTTGAACTATCTTTTTAATTTAATTATTCTATATATTATGCAATTTCAATGAGAACTACAGCCAGGACAAATAAGTTTGGAAATAAATCTTACTGACTCCTGGTACATGTATGGTCTCCTTTGATGAAGCAGGGCATCCATGATGTCATGGAGTCATGATGGGCCTTGGTTCTGGGATATAGGGGATGGAGAGAGCTGGCTCATTTAGCTCCTTGGCGATGGGAACCATGTTTTCACCATACTTGGAAGTCAGCGTATCTCGGTCCTCATCGAGTCTCTTCTTATGTTTGTAGCCTCAGCTCAGTCTGACCTCTCCCTTACTCTAGCCGCTCCTGCTGCCTGTGTCCCGACCCAGAGTCCTTCCTGCTCCCTTTGGCTGCCAGTGACCTCCACACAGCCTGCCCTGCCCAGGCCAGATCTCCTTGAACCTTCTTGGATTTTTTTCTGTATGTGCATGTGCGCATGAGTGTGCAAGTGTGTGTACGCGTGTGTGTACGTGTGTGTGTGGGGGGGTGTATGCTCACGTATGTGTGTGGCACCCAGAGGAGGGCATCAGACCCTGCTCTACCACTCTCTGTGGTATTCTTTTGAGACAGGGTCTATCAGAACCCAGAGCTAGGCTGGTGGTCAGCCCTGCTGATCCTCCTGTCTCTGTCCTTCACATCCCTGGGGTTTCAGGCACAGGCTAAGCCATGTTTGGCTCTTTACATGGGCTCTGGGAATCTGAACTCAGGTCCTCATGCTTGTGCAGCAAGTTCTCTTGCCCACGGAGCCATCTCTCCAGCTCCTCTTTTTGACATTTCTTCCTGGTGAATTCTGTTCTATGCCTTGGCTCTTTAGTGACTTAAGGGACCTTTGGCTGAGTAATTGAATCAGCATTTCCTGCCAAGGTGCTCCCTTACAAAGGCTGTGCCCCCTCATCCTGGAGGGTGTGCTGACTCTTGTGGGTGTTTCCAGAACTCTGCCCAGGTTGTCTCTACTAGTGGATGTAACGGCCTCTGGAGGGGGAGGACATCCTGTCACCTGCGTGGCAGGGGGAGGCAGAGGCTGGGTGGCATTGAGCATAATCAGAGATTCCTATTTCACTCCAAATGTGGTTTTTGGAGTCAAAAATATTCAGGACTCTATTTCTGCACATTGAAGTTTTTCACTATTATGAATATCATGTCCCCAGTAATCAGGTAAAGAACATTCCCTCACTTGTGCGAACATGTACTAAACATTGAAAGTGGGGAAGGTGTTTTGGTGGCTCTAGAGCCCCTTGTGTGGTGTGTGTATGCAGGGGGACGGGGATCTGAGGCAGAGACCTGGGTGAAAAGGTGGGAAGCATGCTGGGAGCTCACTGTACAGACTACCGAGCAAAAAATCAAAGACCTATTTGTAGGCGAGGGCATGTTGCCCAAGGATGGGTGGACCTTTGGAGCCGAGGCTTACGCTCGAGGTGTGCCATGTGTTGGGGGCACAGTTTAGCTTTGTGTGGCCTGAACAGTAGTTTGCTAAGCCAGGAAAGCCTGTGTTTCCCAGATGCCTACACCGTTCATTCACAGGTAGCCTGGGGTCTGAAGCCGAGACACTACCTAATTTGATAGAGCTCTTAAAGGACCCCTGATGTCAGTCCCAATTTCAGAAATTAAAGGATTAGATGCTTTGTGTTTTCTCCAAGGATTTGCTAGCACTTGATCCTTTTCATTAAAACAATTCGCTTTGGCTCAGGCTCTCCCTCCCCACACCAATCCTGAGCCCTTGTGGCCCTGTGGAAGCTCTACCTTTCTGTCCCATGAGGGTCTCAGCCAGGTTCATCAACCAGCACACAAGGTGGAGAAACCAATAGAAACCACAGCTTCAAACAGGAGAATGGCAGATGGTGAGGGTCTCAGCCTCTCACCACCCTCTGTTTTCAAAATCAGCACAGGCCCAGGAGAAGGGGCAGGCCACAGGGGAGGGATGGTTATGGGATGGTTATTTTATTTCCATGAATCTGAGTTCTGGAGCAGCAACATGGACCAACCCTGAAGCCCAAAGAGCTCATCCATGGGTGATGTGCTGCTGAGACCTGACCACTCTGGGATCTGTGCTGCTGTCTGGGGGTGGAGCAGGCAGCTGTGTATGTGCAGTGTAAAGAGGAGTCCTCAGTGGGAAACCAGGCACTTCTGCCTTGCTACCATTGGAGAGTCGGGGAATGTGATGTGACAGAGTTCTAATAAAGACACAACTACCGTTAACTGAAAACTTGTATCCTGTCTCACCTGGGTACCACTGGAGGATTAAGCTGAACATAAAATCAAGAGTGTGGCCTTTCTTCAGTTCTTTCAAGGATGGTCCCTAGCGAGGGCCGTCCTGATGCTTTGTAGAGAAGTGGGTTCCTTTCCAAGGCTGTCTGCAGAGGGTGCAGGCTTAACACCCTCGGGAACCCCACCGAAAAAGCCTGAGCTTGGCATAGCAGCACATACCTTTAATCCCAGCCACTCCTGAGGCTTGGACAGGCAGATTTCTGTGAGACTGGAGCCAGCCTGCTCTACATATTGAGCTCAGGCCACCTGGGGCTATAGGGATCCTCAAAAAAATTAAAAAAGTAAAAAAAGATTTAAAAGGCTGAGGTAAAAAATGTTAAGATCATCGCTTGCAATCTTCCTTTCTAACTTGGGCCTGGAAGATTGACTCCCACAGAGCAGAGTGGTGAGAAAAAGAAAGTCTGATCTGCCATCAACACGGTGGTTACGTGAGAAGAGTATCTTTTCTGTTGCTGTGATAAAAGCAATTTAATGGAGGAAAGGTTTATTTGTTCTGTATGTTCATGGCACAGTCCAGCACTGAAGGAATCAGGGCAGGAACTCACGACAGGGACCTGGAGCCAAGAATTAAAGCAGAGACTGTGGAGGAACGCTGCTTACTGACCTGCTTCCTCTGGCCTGTGTTCAGCCGCCTTTCTTGTATAGCCCAGGTTCACCTGCCTAAGAATTGGTACCAGGCCTGTAGGAGGTGGTCAGATTTGCCTCATCACCCCTACTCCAGGCACTGAGTTTCTGGCTTTTCTCAGCTGCTCGAGGTCAATAGGCTTCTGCAGACAGCCCTGGCTCCCCCTGCCACTGCTCCTGGAATCACTTTAAATGTTTTTTTATCTATTATTTTTCGTGTATGAGAGTATTGCCTGCGTGTGTGTAGGTCCACCCAGGTCAGGCAATGCCTGAGGAAGTCACAGAGGGAGTCCGATGCCTGAAACTGGAGTTACAGACAGTCGTCAGCTGCCATGTTGCTGGGACTCAACTCCCCACCCCCGCCCGTCCTCTGCAAAAGCAACCAGTGCTCTTAACTGCTGAGTCATCTCTCCAGCCTGGAATCCCTTTTGAAAAAGATAATTTTATGAAATACGCAGTATTATATCACCTACATTAATCAAAGTGGTAGCTCTGAGATTTTAATTCTTCCTCCAATAAAATTAGACATACTGAGAAAGAAAATTGTATGTCCTGAGAGCCCAGTCAACCTCAATGCGTAGGGAGGGTCCTCAGGGTGTCCCTGAATGGGCGTTTGTGCTCCTCAAAGGAAAGCAGCCTGGGTTTTGCAGTCTGTGATTGGGGAGATGCTGAGGTTTCCCCTGGTTATCCTCACTCCTGGGTCTCAGAACTCTCCTTGAATGTGGGCAGAACGTGTGTCTTGCTCCTGACCAGCAGTGTGCTACAAAGGAGACTGGAGGTCACTTTTGTGACCATGTCTGCCAGGTCCCACAATAGCCGCTCTTCCTGGTCTGTTTTAGAGAAGCAGGCAGCCTTCTGAGGGCCCACCTGCCCACTAGCCTCTACCACAGATAACAGGAACAGAGTCCTAAGGACTGGGGAGATAGAGAGGACTCATTCACTGAAGCACTTACCACTCAAGCATGAGGACCTGGGTTGGATCCCCAGAACCCAGGTTAAAAATAAACCGAGTGTGATGGTGCCCGCCTGTAACCCAGCATTGGGGAAGCAGAGACACACAGATCTCTGGGGCTCACTGGCCAGTCAGCCTACCTACTGTGTGAACTCCAGGTCAACGAGAGACCCCGTCGCTAACTGAACTAACTTCGGTCGCTATGGAAATCAGTAAGGAGTTTCCTCAGAAAAGTACAGGCAGATGTACCATATGATCCAACCTTATCACTCCTGGGTTTTTTTTCTTGAAGGACTCCTGGTCAACATACCACAGAGACACCAGAACACCAATGATTACTATAAATTTTTTTCAGCCATGAAGAAGAACCAAGTCATGTCTTTTGCAGGAAAGTGGAAATGATAATATTGAGTAAATCAAGCCATTTTTAGAAAGGCAAATAGGTTTTATTTTCAGTTACTGTGCCTAGATTTTACATAGATACATAAGATCACATGTGTATATAGGATATGAAAGCAGAAGCCAGACTGTCTAGGGGGAATGCAGGGGACTAGTGGGGGGATGGGCAGGAAAAGAGAGGCTAGGAGGATACGGGAGGAATGGGCTTAACAATGTGTATGTATATGCAAATATCCTGTGTGATACAGTGCTCCATATAAGAAATACCAAAGAAAATAAATAAAAACATAAAGACTTCACAGAAGCCCCCCAGGGCGTCTTGACAGGTGCCTCAGAGTCATAAAAATAAGTCACAGCTCCAGACATGCAGTAGGTAAATGAAATCCTAACCTGGTCAGAAATTAGATGTTGTGGTTAATTGAATGTTCTGGTGGTTAAGGAAGACCCATGTATTCTCCCACAGACAGTCAGTAATGAAAGACTCCGGAAACTCTTGAGCCCATGGGAAAACATTCCTGACACAAGACCCATCATAACTGACTATTAATCTACTTATCTCTGAAAATGCAGACGCCCTGGTGGGCAGGGTGACCCTGGGTTACTGGAAAATTTGATCAGTTCAGTCCTCAGACATCAGAGCCATGTGAATGTGCTCTGGAAACAGGGCATGTAGTCAGGGCTTTGGGACCCTCAGGGAGGCTCCTTACACTTGATGCTGGCACTCAGGCTCAATGAATGACCCACAGCAGGGGGAGAGAGCCAGGTGGTGGGGGCTGTGGTTCTGGGGTGGGGAGTCGCTCAGCTCTGTTTCCAGTCCAGGTGCGGGGGCAGGCTTGGGGAAAGGTTCAATTTGCCTATCTGTTCCTCTTTGTTATCACCTCTCCTGGGGCTTGGATGACTTGTGGGTCACTCTCCTGATTCTTCAGAGTCACTCTGGGGAGGGTGCTTGGGAGTACCAGTTAGTAGGTCAGGAATGCTTCAGGAGGCCATTTCTGGGAAGGCTGTGGGTCTTCTAGGCACTGCGAGTGGCCAAGAACACAGGTTCCTCATGGGGCAGAGATGGGTGTGTGTGCTGTGGCTCCCACTCTTTATCTACGCCGGCTCTCAGGAGGATCTGGGGTGTTTTGCTCACATGTAAGTGCACCGTGTGCATGTAGTGCCACGGAGGCCAGGAAAGGGCATCCTGCAACCGGAGTCATGGATGACTCTTCACTGTCATGTGGGAAGCAAACTGGGTCTTCTGAAAGAGCAGCCAATGTTCTCAACCACTGAGCCATCTCTCTTGCCCTGGGTCTTTGCTTTCTGAGCATGGCTCTAAGTCTGATGCTGGAGGGAGGCAGCCAGATTCGCTTGTCTCTGATGCCTGTCACTGGCTCCGCCGCCTTCCCTGGAATTGAAGGCACACATCGTCCTTCCCTGACTCTGCCTCCCTCCCCACCTTTCAACTGCTGCTCTCTCCTGGGGACACCACCTTGGGTCTGTGGGGCTCCCTTCTACCCCCATCCCAGCCCAACTCCCCAAAGAAGTCAAAGCAAGCCCAGGTCTGATCATAGAACATTTCTGACAAAGCCCTGAAGGGTGACCTGCTCTCCCATGGGCGGAACTCCCAGGATGCAGTTGTGTCTAATCTGCAGCATGCCATCCCCCAGGTGGCTGCACGTGGCCAGAGATAGTTATGAAGTCCAACCCTCCCAAATATCATAACTTGTTGAATACATTGTGAGGTATACTGTACAGTCATCTTTGTAATTCAGCTGCCCTGATCTTGAGCATGAACTTTGTGGATGGGTTCCACTATGTCCCAGTGTCAAAGGTTGGACACAGCTATACCTTCATTGTGGCATCTAAGTCCTCCACAACCATTCCCGTCAGCCTCTGCAGCCCCTGTGGCGGTCAATGCCCCATTAATTTTCCTGCTTCTCTCCTAGCAATGCTTTCTCTGGCCACCTGCCATGTTTGGAGAGGCCTGCTTCCAGTCACTCAGCTGGCCTGCTTCTTCTGTGTCTCCATTTTCACAGCTGGGCCTTTTGGTGGCATGGAGAATGGAGACCCTGCAGGGGAGAGGCTAGTGTAGTTGAACCCATGTCTCGGGCCAGCCAGGGTAGTGGACATGGGCTGAGCCATGCAAATGCCCAGCCCCCTCTGCCCCACAGCTTGTCTGTAGGAATGCATCTTTTCATGTGTGAAGAGGAACTTGGGTGAGCCCAGGGCCTTGCACACGCCGAGCATTGTTGTATCACTGAACTGTACCCCAATCCTACCAATGCCCTTGATCAGAGACAGAATGGGCTCTGGGGCACAGATATCTTATGTCACAGCGACTGTCCTGCCTCTGGGTAGCCTGCCACCCCCCTGACCATTCTCTGTTTTGTTAACTGGGTGCCCATGAGCACTCCCTCTAAATCTGCACTTGGTCAAGTACTACTCTATTTATGGGTCCCTCCCCCTTGCTCTCTGACTCTTTCCCCACTCCTGGGTGAGTCTTCCCACCTGCACTTGGTGACATTCACTCAGCACACTCCACATACAAAGTTTCTCTGCTCTTAGGAGCAAGTTAGTTCTCTGGAATGTTCTGTTCCATCCGAGGTCAGGATCAAATGCTGTCTTTCTTGTCTTTGATGCTGGTTTCCACACTGGTCTGATTTGGGGGGCTTGAAGGTGGTGCTTAAGCTATAGCATCCATTCAATAGACATTTGTTCTGTAATTAGCATCCCATGTGCCTGTAGACTCTTTGAAGTCAGCAGGACACGGGAGTCAGTCCTCTCCTTCTATCATGTGGGTCCTGGGGATTGAACTCAGGTTGGCAGGCTTGGCAGCAAGTACCTTTATCATTTCACTGGCCCACCAGTGATTTTTTTTTACTTATTTCTCAGGCTTCGCATTATACAGATTCTCTGAGGTTTAGGGTCCTTCCTGAATCCCCATACCAATGTTGACAAGGAAGGACTCAGGAATGTAGGGCAAAAATAAAATTGCTGTAGAAGATTTAATGTCTGCCTTGCTGGGTTTCATGCAATTTAGGGATGAACTCTGGGAGAACAAAGGCTTTTAAGCTCTAATGAAATAACTTTGCTGGTAGGAGCCTTGAGCACTGAGGTCAGAAAGAGTTTCTGAGTTCTCTGAAATCTGCTATAAGTGACTCTCTGCCTCTGTCCCTGGGTCTCTTAGCACCCAGGGAGCTCCATATCTGCCTGGCTTTGATCCTCAGATGGAATGTTTAGTTTTTAAGGAGAGATGAGTTCCAGTCTGCCTCACATTCTCTCCCTGAGCCACCCTGGTTCCCCTGTGGAGTTCTGGAAACACTTCTCTCCTCTCTCAGTTAGGAGAGGTCGTCACCTGTGGGGAATATAGAGGCAGCTGTGGATGTTCACGTCTGCCCCCTAGACTGGGGCTGCACGACCCGGGTCCCTGTCCTCCAAGTCAGCACAGGAGACACTGCAAGGTCTGATGGGCGAACTGACCATTCACTCATTCAGCCATAATTTCATTCACTCATTTATCCTCCATTCATCCATCCACCATCCATCATCCATCCATCCATCATCCATCATCCATCTACCATCCTTTCATCCATCCATCTACCATCCACCATCCACCATCCATCCATCCATCCATCCACCATCCATCATCCATCCATCCATTCACCATCCATCCATCATCCATCTACCATCCTTCCATCCATCCATCTACCATCCACCATCCACCATCCATCCATCCATCCACCATCCTTCCATCCATCCATCTACCATCCACCATCCATCATCCATCCATCTACCATCCACCATGCATCATCCATCCATCCATCCATCCATCCATCCATCCATCCATCTATCCACCATCCATCATCCATCCATCCATTCACCATCCATCCATCATCCATCTACCATCCTTCCATCCATCCATCTACCATCCACTATCCACCATCCATCCATCCAACTATCCATCCACCATCCATCCATCCATCCATCCATCTATCCATCCACCATCCATCCATCCATCCATTCACCATCCATCCATCATCCATCATCCATCTACCATCCTTCCATCCATCCATCCATCCATCCACCATCCATCCACTATCCATCCGTCAGGTGCTGGCTGGGCCTCCTCCTATGTAACAGGCACTATGCTGGGTGATGAGGATACAGGAGCAGAAGGGACAGCATGATGGTGAAGCATCCAGGCAGATCCGGCCCCAGATCAGTGTGGGCTCACCAATTCATAGATGCTTAAGGAAATACCCCCTGGAGTAAATAACACATAAGCAGAGATCACAAGGAGGCGTTCACCACGCCAGTGAGAAAGTGAGAGGGAGAAGATGTTTCTGGTGGGAAACAGCACTGTAAAAATCAAGAAGTGGGGGCTAGAGAGCTGGCTCAGGGGTTAAGTGCATTTGCTGTTCTTCTAGAGGACCTGGATTCAAGTCCCAGCACTCACAGCTGCTCTGTCACCTTCTCTGAGTCTTTGTGGGCACTGTACATGTTCCATAAGCATGTCTATAAATAAAAATAAATAAATCTTAAAAAAAATCAAGAAGCAAGAGCTAGCCTGGGGACCTGGGGACCAAAAGTCAGCAGGACCAACATACAGGACTGGAAGGTCTGGAAACTGGGGGAGCGGATCCTAAGGGGTCTCCTGAGTCACCCTCCAGAGGAAGCTACGCTCCAGGCTGAAGCCAGACCATGTGGCAGAGGTTCTAGCAGTTCCTTCCTCCCCAAAGTCTCAGAGTCCCGGGGTAGTGACCCCACAGTCACAGAGGACTTCCTGACCCTCTCCCAAGGTATGACAGGTTACGGACTGCAGCACAGGCCTCCCTATGGTCTGTCCCTCTGTCCCCTCCCTAATTGGCTCTGCCGTGGCCTCTGTTCAGGCTGCTAATGACACCCACCGAGGGGTGTTTAATTCTGAACTCTGAAAATTGGAAAGATTAAATAATGGATTTTGTGATGTGCTGAGTTCCTTCCTCCACAGGATGATAAGATGTCAATTGGAAAAATTTAAATATTGATGAGTTTTAACTTTTGTATTGATTGGCCAGTGACATATTTTGAATAATGATCTGCATTAAAAATACAGAGATTCATATTGATCATGCCATATCCGCTGGATTAAAATAACTGAGTGATCCTCAGCCTTAGGGAGGGTTTTAAAATTTTCTTCCTCCTAAGGGCTGAAGATCCGATCAATGAGTTTCACACAGCGCTGTTTGAAGTTTCCTGTTGGTCTGTCTAGGCTCTCATCTCAAGTTGTTGCTCTGTCTCAGGGCTGGGTGGCCTGGGTTCTGGGGAGACATCTGGTGGATGTGGGGTGCCTGAGGCCCAGGGATAAAGCAAAGGTCAGAAGAGCCTGCTTCAGCTTTTGATGGTCTGAGGTGGGAAACTGGCCCCTCTGTGCTCTTAGAACCTGTCTCGCCCCTCCCGTGGGGCTGCTGACTGTGCCACGTTCCAGGCTGTGTCCATGCAGCGCTTTTCTTTGGGCTGTGGGCTGTGGCTCTCTCCCCAGGGGGACCAGGGAGGTGCAGGGACCAGGAGATGAAGCAGCATAGATCTGCCAGGTCCCGGGGTCCAGTGTGTGTGTGTGTGTGTGTGCTGTATGTGTGCACTCATCCAAGCAGATCCTGCCGCAGATCAGCACAGGCTCACACTTGTGTGTGCCTGGGTGCGAGGCGGGGGAGCTCCGCCAGGCATCTCTCTTGACTACTCTTCACCTTATAAGTTGAGACGAGACTCTCACTGAACATGACCCCAATTCAGCTAGACCAGGGCTGACAGAGAATTCCTGGGGTCCACCCAGTTCCACCCGCCTCCCCAGTGCTGGGGTCACGGATGCATGCCACCCAACCTGGCTTTTACGTGAATCGTGGGATCCACTCAGGTCCTCATACTTGCACAGTCAGCACTGTGCTGACTGAGCTAACTTCCGAGCCCTTTACTTCGCTAGAGTACTCATTCATTCAGTCTCCAATCATTCATTCACCAAGTGCAGTTCTAGGAAGTGTTATCTCTGTACCAAGCAGGTACTGCAACAGCCCTTGGGGGAGCCTAGACCATACCAGAGCAGACAGATGTTAACCAGGGGCTGGGCAGAGTCAGTGCACAGCACCGTTGGTCCTGGTGTGATGGAGCGGTACGGGACACACGGGGACTCCAGCTAGTCTGTGGTGGCATGAGCCCAGTAGTGGCTCCAGAAAGACATGCCTCTGGGAAGCGCAGCTCACAGGTGACCCTGTGCTGGTGTCTGGGAACCTGGCTGCTGTGCAGGTCTCTCTTCTGGTGTAAAACTTTCACCAGTTGGCAGGAGTGGTCCCCTGTGTTCTAAGTGCTTCTGCAAACAACTGCTCTATGCACCCCCTTCCCTGGAGCCCGGAGTTCTGGTGTGTGGGAGGAGATGGGGCTGGAGTGACAGCCCCCCCCCCCAGCCCTAGAGAGAACCAAGGATGGCCGGTCTCCCACAAGCTTCCCGGGTGGACACTGCTTTGTGAGTTGCTGGAGGAATTGTATCCTGGGTGACTGAGGGCTCCTGGGAGCTCCTGTTTGGATTCCTCCAGATCCTGCCCATGCGCCCTTTGCCTTGGCTGGTTCTGCTGTGGAACATTTGCTGTAATAACTCCTAGCTTGGCGTGGGTCCTATGAGTCCTGAGTCACTAAACCTGGGGGTGATCTTGGCATCTTCCGACAGGTGGTTGGAGAAGGTCTCTCTGCTGAGGTAACATCTAGCTCAGACTTTAAGGAACAGGGATGAGGCAACGTACATGAAAACATATACAAGCCATGAGAGCATGTGCAAAGGCCCTGAGGTAGTAGCAGAAACAGCTGGAGTGGGCAGAGCAGAGCAGGATAGTCTTTGGCAGACGTGAACATGTGGGGCAGGACTTGCTGTGGACCTAGGTTCACCTGGAGTCTAGAAAGTCTGGGTGCTTTCATTTGTTTTTTAGTGCAGATGAGGCAAGTCTTGAGCTCTCCTGTGCCAGGCGATGAAGAAAAATGAAGCCCAGTTCTGTCTGGCTCGTCTGAATCTGCTGCCTCCCTAGGGCCAGCTGTCAGAAGAGTGCTGTACACAGACACCATGAAACGTATTGTATGCACAGTCTACTTGAAGAGTACTGTGCACAACTAATATGAAGAGTGGGAAGCTTTGCAATAAGAGTCTTGTCTGCAGTGGGATCCCATGTGGGCTTCTGTCAGTTGCCCCTCAGTCTCTCTACCCATAAAATGGGAGAAACAACAGTGCTCAGGTAACAAGGTCATTCGTTCTGGTCTGATTCTTTGACTGTGTGCACTAAACGAACTGCATTTCCTGTGTGCAGTGGGGTGCATTTGACAGGGGTCCAGCCGTGGTGTACATATCCCACACATAGTGGACACGCCCATCGCCCCAGCTCATATTCCTCCGAGTCCAGCCCTCTTTCTCTCTCCCATCTCTAAACAACCATCTGCTGTACGTCACTACAAACTACTTTGCTTTTTTCTAGAATTTTCTCTACATGATGTCATACATACGGTTTGTACCATTAACTCTGACTCGCATAATTATTTTGACATTCATCCGTGTTGTCACATGTGTCAAAAGCTTTTAACTGCTGGGTAGTATTCCAGTTCACACACACACACACACACACACACACACACACACACACACACATGTTTTTCTATCTACTTACTTGCTGATGCTTAAGTTGTCACTAATTTTGGTTATTATAAACAAAGCATGTATGAACGTACATGTGTGAATGTTGCAGGGGGATGTACTTGTGTTCTTGGGTACATATTCTAGAGTGGAGTGCTGGACTGCATGGGTGGGTGTTTAACCTTATGGGATCCCCAGGCAGTTTTCCTAAGTGTGTGTTGGTTTAGATCCCCACAAGCTGCGTGGGAGTTGCGTTCCCTCACAGTCTTTCCGCCCTGGCTGTGCACACTGCACCTATTTGAAAGGTTTTGAAGCCAACCAGGACAGCCTCAGCCACAAACATGAGACTAACTGTGGGTTTCTCTAAGTGCCTCTTGTAGGCTGAGGAGTTTCCCTTCTATTTACGGTGTGCCGAGGGTATTTGGGGGGATTAGCTTTCAATTTCCATGTAATTGTTGGCTCTCAGGGAGTAAAGACAGTAGCGGAAGGTCCTGTGGCCCCTTCTGCAGTGTCTCCCAAAGGAAGCACATTGTTATACAGGCCGTTAGCAAACGCGGGAAACAGCCAGAGTTTCCAAATGGAGAGAGGTTGGATTTTTATCAGGTATCTATTGAGATGATATCAGTTCCCTGCTTTGATCTATTAATAAGGTGAATGACCTTAATTATTTTAAAGCGTTAAATCAGTCTTTTCCTAGACTCTGCTACATTAGTGTTTTCATGTAACTGGGTGTGATGTGCTTATATTTTCAGGAAGGTTTTGGGCCTGTGCGTCTGGGGAATATCGGCCTTCAGCTTTCTTTCCTCATCTTGCTGTTGCTTGGTTTCCGTATTAGCACAGTGCTGGGCTCAGAAGAGAAACTCCCTCTTCTGCACTGTGGAAGGGTTTGTGTCCAGTTAGCTTTACTTCCTCTTCTAGCCTTTGATGGTATTTTTCAGTGAAATGCCAGTCACCTGGGCTTGGGATTTTCTTTCTTGGCCAGTTTTACAGTGCGCATTTAATTTAGGCAAAAATATGTTCAGTGGGCTCCATGTCGATATGCGTGAGCCTGACACTCATGCATATAAGGAACTGTTTCATCTAAGTTATCTCTCGACAGTCACTGTGATTATCCCCCACATTGCCTATGGTGTACCAGCTTTTTGTAGGACCTGTAGTGATGTGTTCTTTACCATTGTGGGTGATTCTGTCTTCACTTCTTTCTCCAGTTTGCCCAGGGATTATCAATTTAATTCTTCTCAGAGAGCCACTGCCGTGTCTCTAGGAACCACTGTCCTGCTTCTGGAGTGCTGACACACACCTGCCATCTCTGTACTTGGAAGGCTGTACTGTGAGTTTGAGGCTCTCCTAGGCCAGACCAGCCTGGAAGGACAGTGTGAGTCCCTATCTCAAAGACAAAGCAAAGTGTGTGTATTGATGGCCTCAAAGTTCTAGTTCCAGCCCAGCTTGTTCCCCTGAACTTCAGTCTCATTGATGCCCTTGGATGTCAAACCTACATCTCAGACTTACACATCCAAAGCAGACTTTAAGCAAAACAGCATGTACATAATGCATTCACACCATTATACCCTCTCTTGTCCCTGTCTGTCTAACACCGATCCCTTGTCTTCTCAACCAGTCCTCTTCTACATTCTGTGTGTGTGTGTTGGGCGCGGGAGAAACGCAATTCAATTTTTGATTGATCTTACTTGCAAAAAGGGTCATACCAAAGCTTGCCCGTCTCAGCCAAAGACCACTCCTGTCTGGCCGTGCCTGGGATTTCCCATGCCTCCTCCTCTCTCCTGGGCCTCCACCTGCCAAGCCTCTAGGGACTGGTATCTCTCAGTGAGGCTTTTCAGAACAGAGAAATTGGGGCCCATGTCCTTGACTCCCCAATATAAAATACCTTCGATAGTCATTTAACTCCTTTAATAGTAATTTGAAATCTAGAAATTAAATACAATGACTGAAAAGAAATCACAATTTCAATGTGTGTTTTATGGTTGATAGGTATTATAAAAGAATTTCTGTGAATTTTGAAAATTCAGGCTTGTACAGAAATACATGCCGGAACGTGAGAGGCGACCTCCCCTCCCTTCCTGTCCCTGACACTGCCCGTAACTGTGCATTTCAGTCACCAATTTTATGTACAAATTTCTCTGGTCTACAGGGCACACATGCTGGGTATTCTTTTAAACCAGCTTGTTCAAACATGTGCAGTCAGGGTCTAGGGAGATGGCTCCGTCAGTATAGGGCTTGCTGGGCAAGCATGAGGACTTGAGTTTAGTCCCCAGCACTCTTAAAACCCAGGCATACCAGTACAGGCCCATAACCCCAGCACTGAGGAGTGGAGGCTGGAGGATCCTTGTGGGCCAGAGTGTCTAACAGGACTGGTGAGCTCCAGGTTCAACGAGAGTGTCTATTTCAAAAGCTAAGGTGGAACAAGACATGGTGGCCCATATCTTGAGCTTGCAGGAGGAAGAGACAGGTGGATCTTTGTGAGATCGAGGCCAGCCTGGTCTACATAATAAGTTCTGGACCAGGTTGGGCTACAGGGAGACCCTGATTCAACAAATAAGCAAACAGACAAAACAACCTCCCCCCACCACAAACAAACTGCCAAAGTAACATGGGGAATAATTGAAGAACACACCCATCATTCACTTCTGGCCTCCATATGCACATGTACACACACAAACATGTACACACCACACACACACACACTCACACACAAATGCACAGGTAGTGGCAGGACCAGGGTTGGAATCAGGTCCGCTTGGTCCAGATCCCTGCTTCTTAACCTCATCCATGGCCCGGGGAGCCAGATTTTCAGGGAAAACTTTTTTTCTGTGAGAACTTGTTATTTTTCTCTGTTTTCTTCTGGTGATGGGGGTCAAGCACACGGCCTTGTGAGTCCCAGGGCAAGCATCCTGCCCTTGATTGCATTTTTAATTGTAGAAAGCACCTGTGATTAATAGATTAATATGGCAAGTCATTTCCCTTTTGAGGTGCTTTAATGTATATGTAAACTTAACAGTGGGGTGGTTCTCTCTACCTGCCTCTCCCGCTAACTTTCCTGATTTCAGAGGGTCACCCTAGCTCTCTGACACTCTCCTTTTTTTGGCTGTTTCCTCATTCATGATGGGGAGGCAAGGGAAGTGGGTCTTATGAGCGGCGGTAAACCCTTTGGACAGCATCATCAACTGTTTCTCAAAGTCAACCCCCGAGTTCTCCAAAACCGAATTTCAGAGGAAACAAAACAACACAAGACAACAAAGCTATCTGCAGAGATTCTGTTAAAGTTCCACTTGGTTAGTGTACTTGTGATGCGCACTGTAACAAAGCTTTAATATAATTAAATTTTAAATTCCATGTAGATTCTAGCGGGTAGGCAGATGTACCGGTATGTTAAACTTTATGTCGCTTGAAAATGGTTTTCAAGCACATCAGAGGGAGGCCATCCAGCTGTAAAATTATCTGCTTTATGACACTGCATCACGGCTCTGATCTTTTTCTTTTAATTAAAAATGTAGCACCTTAAAGTTGAACCCCCCTTACTCCAGGCTACCTTTTCATCTCTTTCTTAAAATATACTGACAGCAGATGAAGGATCGTGCCCATTCTCTGGACACACAGGGGTTTTTAGGAAGGAAATAACTTTTCTTTCCGTATTAATTTCTGAGGCTCTGCAGCTCGGCTGAAGGCTGACCTCTCATCCATCTGACATTGTCCAGAACAGGGTGGTCAAACACTCTCAGAGCACTTAGTCATTCCAGAAAGCAAAACAGTCACAGAATTCTGCACATGTAGGGAGGCGGCCCCTGCTCGGTGTTTCCTGGCTTGTCTGATGTGAGGGGCTTCAGCTTCTGTCCTGGGAGTTGGCAACACTGGACTCCTGCACACCTTTTCTTCATGTCTGCCAAATGCCTTTCTTACCACCTCTCTGATGTCTGATTTTGCTCCCCTTGGGGATATCATCCCTTTAACCTGAAGTCTTCTCTGTTCAAGTACTGACAGTCAGTGAGTGGATGGAGCATACCAGGCATGGACCCATTGTCCCAGCAGTGTCCCAGCTCCTTCCTGGAAGACCAGGAACCAAAGGAGTGGTGGCCTTTGCAGAAGGGATAGACAGACATATTTGACCTGGGGCTGGGAAGATGTCCCAGCTGGTAAAGTGCTTGCTGCCGAAGGGTGGAGGTTTGCGTTAGCAACCCTAGCGCCCGTGTAAAAAGCTGGGAACAGAGCTGGGGAGATGGCTCAGGGGCTGAGAGTGCTTGTTGTGCCATCCTGAGGACTAGGGTTTGGCTCTCAGCACCTGCATAACGAACTGGGCATCCCTCCAAGGCCTGCAACTCCAGTGCTCAGGGATCTGACACCCTTTTCTGGTCTCTGCATGCACAGGCACCTACATACACACATGCACATATGTTCACATATACATACGCACAAATAAAGTAAATATTTAAAAAAGCTGAGTGTAACAGTGTGTGCCAGTAATTGCAGTGCAGGGGAGGCAGAGACGAGATCGCTGGGGCTCACTGACCAGCCAGCCTGGCCAAATCGGTGGGCTTCAGATTCAGTGAGGGACCCTGTCTCAAAAAAGTAAAGTGGAGTGCAATAGAAGAAAGCCCCTGACATCGCGCTCTGGCCTCCACACACACATGCATGCATGTGTTCACACACACAAACATATATACACATACCACACACACTAAAAAAGAGATATGTTTAACCTGACTTAGCTTGATGCAATCTATACATGTGTCAAAATGTCATGTTACCTGATAGGCATGTAGACACGCAGGCCCTGAAGGCGGCCTGGGAACTGGCTCCTCCCACCCTGGCTCTGGCTCTGGCTCTGTCACAGCTACATGTCGCTCTGCATGGGAGCCTGGAACTCATCAGGTGTCCACCACAGAGCCTGACACAGTGTGCATAAGCTATGTTATTGGCAGTTACTGAGATTATGAATATTTTATAATTCCAATTATGTTGGAATGTCCTGGAAGGCCTTCTCAAGGATGCTTCGGGAACCTACCAATGGGCGGGAGGAAGGGACGCCTTCCTTACGTAGTCCTGAAGACCTGTCCACCATCATATCTGGATGAGAACCTGGGGACCCTCTTACGGAGCACCTCGTGTTCACAGAGCAGGCTTCGTGGGTCCCTGCTGAGAAGGGGCTCCGCCAAGCCCAGCCGTGAGCGTGTCCTTCCTTCTGCTCTGATAGTTGGACAGCCTGCACCTGCCTCGCCTTCCTTCCTGCTGGGCTGGGTGCGCTCAAGCTGGCTTCTTTTTGTGTGGCCATGTGGGCCGATGGCCTGTTTGCCTCTTGTAGCCTTGGAGAACCCTGGCCTGCTTTTCCCCTTCCTGGGCCAGTGTTCAGGCTAAAGAGTCCTGTTTCTAATGGCTTCTGCTTTCCCTGAAGTCCACAGCATCCTACACCATCTGTGTAGCTGGAGATAGCACTGTCTGCCCTCATGAATCGGGTCATATGGGTATTTTTTTGAATGTGCTAGTGCAGGAATGCGGCTCCCAGGGATTCTTGATGCTTGGAGAAGGCTTGCTGCCAAGGGGTAAGATACAAAAGAAAGTTCCATCCAAGAATTCTGCCCAGATCTTGGCTTGCATACCATGCTATGTGGTCTTAGGACAACCCAAACATCTCCTGTTATCTAGTAATAGCTTTGTGGGAAGGGTTGGTCAACAGCCTACATATAGATGAACTTGGGGTGGGTGGTACAGGGTATCATTTACTTTTGAAGCTATGCCATGAGCCACATCAAAGGATAAAGACTAGTTTCCTCCTGAGGCTTCCTTGGGTAGGGTCAAAGGAGAGCCTGTAATAGTCATGTGGCAGGTGGGTGTGCCAATTTGGAGTGTCCCAGCACCACACAGAGTCGCTCTTTATAGGGATGGGGCAGCCACAGTCCAAGAAGGCCCACAGAGCGCAGTTTACACACAAGGTCTGGTGTTTGTATCTCATGAGCTTCTGTGAATTCTGGACTTGAACATGGGGACAGGATGGGTCACAGTGAGAGCACTGTTTCAGAGCTTTCCTCACTGACGTCATCATCATTGCGGTGCTGTGTGGTGTCTCTTGTTGGAAGAGAATGAGATTCAACACAGGATGGAGGTGGGTTTGTAGGACTTAGGGAGAAATGAGGAAGCAGTTTGCCACGATAGAGAGAGGCCCTACCCAGCTCAGCCTCCAGGTCTGTATTTTACCAGTGGATGATGTCCCCTCCCTGAGACAAAAGTCCTTTCCTTGAACACTGAAGCTGCACCATTTGGCTGCCCAGGGGCATCTAGGCCACACATCCCATTCACTGTTTGTTCTTTGGATGGACCTGGTGTTTATTTCTGTAGGATCAGGTCTACTTTAGATGCCGTGGATGTGGGCCTTTTTCCCTTCAGAAGGCCCTCTAGAGCCTTTAGGCTGATGCTATCCCCTCTAGGGTCAGCTACAGAAAGGGACAGGCAGAGCTGTGTGTAGAGATGCTTGAGGACAAGAGAGGGGGACAGTTACAGCAACAGGAGTGGCTTAGACCCAGAGCTGCTCCAGGGAGGGACCTTATAAGAACCAAGCCCCTGGACTCAGGGCTTCCCTCCTAAAGGGCAGTTATGCATTTAGAATCTCAATCTATTCTTAAGTTTTAGCCACTGTTAGAAGTATTAGTATTAGAAGAAAAAGAAACCATGAGACACTTTAGAATGTTCCAGAGTGAGCATCATTTGGAGCCACTTGAGATGTGTGAAAGTAAAATTAATTACATTTTACACACCTAGACAAACTGCTAAGTGTCAGTGACAGGCTTCCTCCCGCCCCTGGGTGGAGTGGGCTCTTCCAGCTGCCTACTCTAGTCAGTACTGCATTCCTGTTTGTCTGTAGCTTGCAGAGGCTCTTCTCCCCCAGGAGCCCTTTGTTAAGCAGTGATTCCTGCAAGTTGCCTCATCTATGGATGACCACCTCATTTCCAAAGGATGAGTAAGCAAGTATTTTTGGTCAGCTTGGAAAACTGACTTTTTGGGATTCCAACCGTCAAATGGCACCTGCTACCGTATGTGCCCAGCTGTGTGGGCTGAAACAAGGGCACGCGTGGAAACGGCAGGGGGCTCATACGCGTGGCTTTTGTTCACTCTTACCTTTCGCAGGTGATTTTTAGGTAGATTTTTTCATGTCTACCCTCTTGCCAGAGCCCTCCGTTCTGCATTAAATAAGGGCTTTCGTGGGCTCCAGCCTATTCATCTATAGCATTTATAGAAACCACCAAAGGCTTCGGGAAAGGGTTTAACTCAATGAGAGGCTCAGTCTTTGAAGAATCATGTTTAATAGTGCAGAGAGAATGGGCTTTTCCTGCAGGAGCTGAGCCCAAGAGGGAACAAGTGGGAACAGACGGGGTGTACCCCAAAGCCTTTCTGAATGTGATTTGGGATGGATAAAACTGGCAGCCCTGGAAAAACAGGGGTTCAGGCTGAGACTGAGGTGGGCCATGATAACCCACGTGACAGCATGGAGCCAGGCAGGGTATGCTGGCTTCTGGCTGTAGAGAGTATGGCAGTCACCCCACATCCCCAGAGCCTCTGCCGTGCTCTACCCCAGGGGCCCCAGGGAACTAGCTTAGGCCAGCTTCTGAGCTGAGTCTGCATCAGGAAGTATCTGACTAGGGAGGTGGTGGGGCTGCTCTTAAGGAAGACATACAGTGAGCTCAAGGGTCCTTATGCTGGACAAAGCAGCTTGGGAATAACATGGTCCTGGGCCCCAATCCTCCAGGAGGTGCTGTGTGACCTTGGGCCAGGTTCCTCAGCTCCTAGAATCCAGCCTTCTGATCTGGAGGTGGTAGGAACCATTCAAGGTGGCTCTGTGTATTGGGAACACAACTATGCTGAGTGAGTGTGTATGTGTGTGTGTGGTGAATGTGCTTGTTACTGTAGATGTGTGCGTGTGTGTGTGCATGGGGAGGCCAGAAGTAGATGTCAGATGTCATCCTCTATCTCCACCTTATTATTTTTTCATATTTTGTTATTTTTATTTTATGTGTATGAGTGTATGGCCTGCATGTATGTAAGTGCACCCATGTCATGCAATGCCCTCAGAAGAGGGCATCAGATTCCCTGGGACTGAAGATTTGGACAGTTGTTAGCTGCCATGTAGGTGCTGGGAATTGAACCCTGGTTCTCTGCAAGAACAGCCAGTGCTCTTAACCACTGAGTCACCTCTCCAGCCCTGTCTCCAGCCTTGTTTTTGAGAGAAGGTCTCTCAATGAACCTGAAGCTCATGGATTGAGCTAGACTGGCTCCCAATGAGCTCCCCACTACCTCCTTCCATCTCCCATGCTGGGACTACGAATCACTGCACCTGCCTTTTTACATGAGTTCTGGGGATCTGAATCCACCGTGTTCAAGATAGTATAGTAGGGCCTTTACCTACTGAGCCGTCTCTCCAGCTCTCAAATGGTTTCTTTAAACGAGAAGTTTTTTTGTTTGTTTGCTTGCTTTGTTCTTGAGACAGAGTCTCCCTGTAGCTCCAGCTGGCCTGGAACTCCCTGTGTAGACCAGGTTATCCTTGATCTCACAGAGATCCGCTTGTCTCTACCTCTCAAGTGCTGGGAGCTCTAAATGAGGAGTTTTGAGGGGCCCCGTGGACTGTCTCCCCTGGATGCTCAGTTTGCTGCCCATGCCTCACGGGGCAGCTGGTTATCCTGGAAGTAGCCTACAGGCCAGTGATTTCACTGCTAGGCATCCAGTGGGCAGCCTGAGGGACCCCTTATTACTGCTTCCTCTGGGGGTCTGTGGATCCACCAGGGCCCTGGTAGAGGTCCATGCGCATAGATGTTGAAGGAAGGAAGCAGATTGGAGGGAGGGAGGGAGAGAGAACAGCACACAGGGATTAAGAAAGGCAGTAGCTACCCTGCGGGTGAGCTGGGATATGTGTGTGCCCAGAACTACGCCTTTGGTGTCGTCTCGCTAACATGGCTGCTGGGTGCTCTGTGCAGGCCTCATCTCCCTGAGCCCACCAGGTCCCGAGGGCTTCTTTCTGTATAGAGAGAGCAGAGCAGATCACCACGCACCGGGGAGCCAGATCTGTACATGGCTTGGGGCTGACCGCAGGGGAGGGTGATTTAGGGTTGGGAGGAAGGTGGGAGGTGCTTATGCATGCCTACACACACACACACACACACACACACACACACACACACACACACACACACACAAACACACACACACACACACATCCTGTGCTGCACTCCAGACAGTGATGAAGAAAGAGGTTCTTGCTCTGAACCTCCATCCTGCTGACCAGGTACCTGGAGTCTTTCCTATCAGAATGCAGGGCAGACTGAAGCCCAGTCTTGCCACCTTCATGTGCACCCAGGGCTCTCCTGCTCCACTCTGGGGGACAACCAGCCTGACTTGTTCTACCCAGACTGCCCGGAAGTCCAGCCTGTCCTCAGGCCCTATCTCCTTCCTCCCTCATCAAGGGACCTGGAGGTGGGGGCCTTCTGGGAGTGGAGCAGAGGGACAGAGGGGTTTGTGGGGTTGTATGGCTACACCTCTCCATGGACTGAGGTGGCTCTGTAGAGTCCCAGCATCCCCCTTCTAGGCTAAGAAGGGGTGTTCTTCCCTTGGGGCAAGAAGGCTTTGCTTTAAAAAAAAATTATTTATTTTTATTTGATGTGTATGAGTGTTATGCCTGCATGTATGTAAGTGCACTTGTGTTGTGCAATGTCCACAGAGGACCGAAAAGGGCATTGGATCCCCTGGAACTGGAGTTATGGATGGTTGTTAGCCATCATGTGGGTGCTAGGATTCAAACCTGGTTTTCTCTGCGAGAGCAGCCTCTGCTCTTAACTGCTGAGTCATCTCTCCAGCCCTATGAAGACTTTGCTCTTGAGCAGAAGGGGAGACTGTGTTTCCCAGGCAGAGCCCTGAAAATTCAAGACCTCGGTAGTGGGATTCTAAGAGGACACAGGATGTCCCTCCCTAGCATCTGCCCATTTCCAGCCCTCGGTCGCACCAGGGCAGCAGCAGAAAAGCTCTGTTCTGAGCTCAGGATGTGGAGATCCTGGCCTTAGCTCAGCCCGAGACGGGCTCCGCAGCAGTTGTACTGTCCTGGGTCAGTTCACTTGTTGAGGCTAATCATACCTTCCCTGGGCCTGTTAGGAAGAGTCAGTGAGCTCATTTTCATGATGGCGGCATGCTGTGCTGAGAATTGTTTCTGTTGGGTCTCAAGAGCAGGGCCAGACTTCCTGGCCTGGTTCCAGAAGAGTGGCAGGGGAGGAAGTATGCCTGGGGCAGGGCAGAGTGTTCTCTGGAATAGGGTGGGCCCAGGCAAATTCCGGGAAGAAGGGGGGCCTGAGTCCGCCAGCAGCTCAGGCTCAGGCCAGAGGCTTAGGGGATGCCAGGTCGACAGTGTGCGTGCCTGCAGGGGTCAGGAGTGGGCACCAGGTCTTCTTGGTGGTCCATGTCAAGAATGGCAACCCTTCATTCTGTGTTGTTCAGGGGACTGGAAGTGTCAAAGCAGTGCTCAGATGCTGGCCTCATGCGTTACCCATGATTCAACAGGGGAAACGCACAAATGTTCTTGTCCCACAGCAGGTGGTGGCTTAGTCTATGCCAGCCAGAAAGCTGTCCAGACTCTGCCCAGAAGAGAGTGCCTCAGGCCACATGCCTCTTCATGAGCTCAGAGCTCAGCCTAGGTTAAGGAGGAGAAGGTGTGGCAAAGCTGCACTCTTGCTGGGAGAGGCCCTGGCCTGGCTCTTCATCCTCGCCCATATGGGCAAGTTGGCACAGGTGAACTGTGACTGCCTGGGCTAGTGATCTGAGTGCAGAAATGCCTCCCCAGCTGGAGCCTGGGAAAGGGGAGTCCAGAGGCCACAGGGCCTCATGGAGCCAGACCACTGCCTCCTCCATCCAGGTCCATCAGAGGTGGCTGACTCGCCTGAGGGAGGAACAATAGATCTCAGATGCAGATGTCTCTCTCCTGGGCACCTCAGCTCTGGTGCTACGGAAAATCTTCCTTGAAAAAAAATTTTTAATGGCCTGGTGGAACATGCCTATAACCCTAGCACTCAGGAGGAGAAGGGAGGGGAAGGATCAAAAGTTCAAGGTCATTCTCATCTATATGTTGAGTTTGAGGTCGGTCTGGGATAGAAGATAGCCTGTCTCTAAAAACCAACCAACCAACCAACCAACGAGCCAGCCAATCCTGATAGACAGCTATCTGCCATCAGGTTTACCCACGGAACTTTAAAGGGTATTTAGCAGAAGCCTGGACTGCCACCCACGAGATGCCAGTACCCCCTCCTGCAGCTGTGACTCCCAAAGATGTCTCTAACCATTGTCCACTGTTCCCTTGGTGTGCTCCTCACTCGCACTGAAAGCCAGACCTGTCCACAGTACAAACATAGATGCAATTTTAGGACTGACTCTTGGCCAGTGCCCAAAAGGGCAAAATGTGGTGACTTCTTACTTGGGTTCATGGTCATTTATTTTTGGTGTTCAAAGGCAGGGCATGGATCCTGGTCAGGCATAAAGGGAGGAGGTCTATTTCCTCCCAAGACTGTCACTCCTGGCTGGTGCCACAGATGGACTGAGAGAGCCTGCTTCATTTTGCCCGAATGAAGAAAGCCGGCAGAGAACTGCTCAGAGTGATTGACTCCTCAAATGATCTGCTCCAGCTGTCTGCGTTTGTTTACAGGGCAAAAATTAATGCCACAGATGTTTACTGTATAATAGGATTCTAAATCTGCTGGGGGGAGCACCCACTGGAACCACTGGGCCACAAACAAGGAGAACGCTTTTGCATAAAGGCGGATTTGGTTCACTAAGTAGCACACGGTGCTTGCTATCAAATGCTAACAAGAAACATAGGCTTCCTCTCCCTTGGCCGGTGCCGGGTGTTTGTGCCTGTCTTCTTGGCTTTATTCTGCACCGATGCTTTGATGTGGCATCTTCTAAAGTGTTTTGGTTATGGAAAGGACTGCTCTGCAGAGGAGTGCTGCGGACGAATGAACGCAGGTGTGATTCATCATCTGTACCAAGGCAGGTCCACTCCATGCGCTTCCTTTTCTTTGTGCAATCTCTTCTTGGCCTGGGTGGACCCACAGTCCTGGGTTGATGAGCCATAGTGTCTGAACCTTGGGTATATGTGGAGGGTCCCCCTGGCCATCCCCTTTGTTCAGACCATGTTGTGTGGAGCCAGATCCCAGTGTGAGGCTGTTTTCTGGGATGATGGCAGACCATCAGAGACACACATCACCTAGAGCTATGAAGGTGTAGTCAGCTCCTGGCTGTATATACCCAAGCTCTTTACTCTGGATCAGGGCAGACAGGGGTCACCGGGCCTGTCTTAGCAGAATGCTTCTGGCTTTGGGCACACGTATCTGTAGCATTTCCCTTTGCTATGACAACAAAATGGACTTATGGAAGAAAGAAAGGGTTTTTTTTGGCCCATAGTTCATACCCAGTCAGTCCATCATGGCAGGGAAGGTGTGGCAGGAGTTTGAGGAGGCTGGTCACAGCACATCCACAGTCAGGAAGCAGAGAGAGATGAACGCTGGTGCTCAGCTTGCCTTCCCCTTTCCAGCCAGTCCAGGACCCCAGCCATGGGACGGTGTTTGTATTCAGGGTGGGTGGGTCTTCCCAGCTCAATTAACCTAACATGGAAAATCTCCCACAGATCCAGAGGGTTGTCTCTTCTGTGAGCCTAGATCCTGGCAGGGCCAATATAGACTGCCCACACAGGGCCTGGTGTCCAGGATGCCTCTTTCCCAGGAAGCTCCCTGCCCTCGGGCTCTCTTTCTGTTTTTGCTTTCCTCTCCAATCGGTTCTGATTGGATTCACCACAGATTAACATTTTCCATTATACGTTATAATGTGTTTTTTTTTTTTAAACCAAATCTCCCTTCACAGATTGCTGTCTTTATAATATAGGAATTATTCCTCAGTCACTTTAAAAGTCTTGCTTCATTAGCTTGGTGACTGTTTGGTAATTTGCAAAGTCACTTTCACAAGTTTTAATATTGCCCGGTTGAGAATCACAGTAATAAATGTATTAGATCTTAATAGTGTTATGATTCTGTCTGAAGAGCAAAAAAAAGGAGAATTAGTAATTAGCTCTGACCTCAACATAAGCTTACACGGTGGGGGAGATGCTGGTGATGATGGGATCCAGGCATCTACGATGAACCATCCTCCACTGTGTCTTGCTGAGCTCTGTTCTGTGCTGCTGAGACCAGTGCAATGCCTCCAACACCCTGGTGTCTGCCTTTTCTCCTATGGCACAGCTGGGGACTTCTTCTATAGAGAGCGATTCCCAAGTCCCCTAATGTAGCAGTCCAGGGAAACACACATGGTTTCTACCCTGGGATGGGTCATTTTCACTGCCACAGTCAACTTGACTGGATTTGTATCACCTGAGGGACTCACTTCTGGACCTGTATTTGAGGGAGTTTCCAGGGAGGTTGAACTGAGCGGGGGACCCCTGAATGCAGGTGTCTCTTAGGCTGGGGTCCTGGGCTCGATAGAAAGGGGAAAAGCTGGAAGGAATCTGAGCAGCATTGATCTTTTTCTCTTCTTAATCTGCCCTGCTGTGAGCGTGTTCCCTCTGTATGACTGCCAGCATCTCCTGGTGCTGATGCGTCTTCCCCGTTGTGGAGGGCTGTGTCCCCCAAAACCATGAGCCCAAACAAACCCTCCCTTAGGTTATTTCTTGTCAGGTGTGTGATCTCACAACAAACAAGGACAAGGTGTTCTCTTTTTGTACAGGGGCACCTTGAAGACCCTGTTCTGGCTAGTTTTTATGACACAACCAAGAATCACTTGGGAAGACTGGTCCTGTGGGGCATTGCCTTGATTGTTGATTGATGTGAAAGGGGCCCTCTCACTATGAGCATTGCCATTCCTGGCAGGTGGGCCAAGGTTATATAAGAAAGTTGCCTGAGTACAAGCCAGGGGAGCAAGCTGGTAAGCAGAGTTCCTGTGTGGCCTCTGCTTCAAGTTCCTCCCTGCGTTCCTGCCTGTTTCCTCAGTGACAAACTATGACCTGGAGGTGTGAGCCGAATCTAAGCTGCTTTCGGTCATGGTGTTTGTTTTAACGAGAGTAAAGTGAACTAGGACAGCCTCCAAAGTTGGGATTTGGCTCTGACTTATTTTTGACAGGTGAGGGTGTCTGCTGAAGACTAGGAGCAGAGGCTTCATTGTGAGTCTTTCTCTCTCTCCCTCCCTCCCTCCCTCCCTCCCTCCCTCCCTCCCTCCCTCCCTCCCTCCCTCCCTCCCTTCCTCCTTTTCTTCCTGTATTCGCATTTCCCCTCACTTTGCCCTCTCTGCCTGTATCAAGGCCACTTCTGGGCATTTGCTAAGGACAGCCATGTGAAGCCTGCTCTGAGGAGGCTGAGCCCCACCTGCAGGGATGGGGAGGATGCTTTGTTTATTGCAGGCTCCCAGGAGGTTCCCGCTGTCCCTGCCCCCGCTCCCGCCCCCAGGGTCTCCTCAGGGCATCTCCAGAGAGGGGGTTGTTGGCTCCGGAGAGCCCAGGAAACCTCATGCACACAGCCTTGTGGTGCTGATTGCCCTGTTGAACTTGGCAGCTGTCTGCCTCAGTGGGAAGGAGTGGCGTGCCCCTAACCTTTCACAGACGTTGCTGGTCAAGGTTTTTTGGCCAAATCGATTTTGACATTTTGATAAGAACGCATTCACTGTGTTCTGTATTTTGAGTCTTTGACTCTGAGCTGTTCTGAAAACCAGCTGTGAAGTTAAATCTTGTTTGTAGAATCTGCATACTGCATCAGCAGCAGAAACTGCTAGCTCCTCGAGGTCATTTCCAAGACACTCGAAGGAAGTTAGGTAGGATGCGGTGGTATGAATCGCAGCCGTTTATCAGACTTCTGCTGCGGAAACCTTGAGAGAGATGCATAATGAATGTCTTGAACCCTTTGCTGTCGACTGCAGTGTTTGGAATGCAAAGGAAAAGAAATCATCCTGTAATGGAAAGATTTTGTATTCATGAAAAAAGACAAAGTCCCAGGTCCTTAGGAAACTTGGTTGCAATGCAAAACTGAACACCTAAACCAGGAGCTGGGCCATCTTTTGTCAGTTGGTGTGAGGAGGATGAAACATCAGATTGGAAATGGTTCAGACCACAGGAAGGTGCACAGCATCTGCCCCAATTGAGATTCCTGTTGACAAGCATTATTTTAGGGAAAAACTGTAACCTCCCAGCGGTAACACCTCCAAAGGAATTACCTGTCCAACTGCAAGGCATCCTCCACTCTGCGGCAGGGTGGATGGCTGTGCTGTCTTCTCTCTCCGAAGACCTGGTACAGAAGGAGAAAGCTCTAGAGACTGGAACAGAGAGAGAGGAGAGAGAGAGAGGGAGGGAGGGAGAGAGAGAGAGACCCCCTGCGTTCCCTTTCTCCTCTTGGGTAGTGTGTGGCAACGTGCTGGCAGATGGGTTAGGAACGTCCCAGAGCTGGTACCCTGGTCTTCCTGGAAGCTCTTCACCCTCTCCTTTCCCTGTGGGCATTCAGGATATTAGGAACCATTCAGGAATAGCAGACATGGCACTAGGAGGCTGGAGTTAGGCTGCAGTCCCTGGGAAGGACTGTAATGACATGGGATGCAGACCAAAGGAACTAGGAGCCAGGAGCTGGGGCTCCTGCTATCATTCTGCACCTGACTTCCTCTATGATCCTGGGTAGGAGGATCTCTGGGGCACCGGAGGCGACAGTGGGGCCCTGAAACTCAGGAAGGGCTGAGGTTCCTCAGCATCGCCACAGTCAGGTCAGATTGACATGTGCTGTCTGAGACATAATAAAGAGCAGAGAAAACCACAGGGTGATATTGGAGCCAACTCACACGCACACTCTGGGGACCTCTCCTGATGTCAGAGGATGAATGGGCTGACCCTGTGGATTACCTTAGTGCAAATCCACCCCTAAAGTTCCTGAATCTGTGACACGTGGGTGGTGAATCAGTGGTGAGTCTCGTGAAACATTCTGATTTCCCTTGGGCTTAAAGGAGCTCATTTCCATCCTCCAGACCTCTTCCCGGAACTCCTTTTCTAGCCTTTTCCATCCTGTCCCCTGCCTGCGTACCAGGAATATTATTGTCATAATTGTCCTGCTCTCAGGAAGGACCCTCCTACTTAGGCCACAATGAATTTGCATGTTCTGCCTTTGTCTATGGATGTCGACTTTGCAGAGGAACTTGGGTCCTTAAAGTGCCTTGTTGGTTGCATGGCCTTTCTGTCCTCTAAACTATCCATGGGCATCAGCTCTGGAGAGAAGGAAATAGGTGAAAGGTGGGGTCAGCCTCTGGGTTTACTAGATGCCAAGGCTTGATAACCTAAGACCTTAAAGGCAATATCCTTTCATGAGAATCCTTGGGAGTCGGTAGTTTGGGAGGTTGGAAATCAGGTCTGTCTTCTCTCGAGAGTTCCTGGTTGGGCTTGTGGGAGTCATCATGGAACCTGTGATGGATACCTATGTACATGTTTTACTAAATGTCTCTCATGTTCTGATGACACAGTGTCCTGCAGTCTGTACTGTCTCTCCGTGGAGGGTCCGTCCTAACAAGATGCCCATGCTGTCTTTGAGTGAGAGACAGCAGGTGCAGGGAGGGCCCATGGCAGATTGTCCCTGGAGTTGGTGAGGGGCTCCAGGGCTAGGGGAGGCACCATCACTGTGGACAGATAGGAAGTAAACACAGGGCAGGGACAGTGCGGACATGAGCCTCTCCTCAAATTGAGATTCCCCCCAAAGCCTGGGTGGAGGGGGGTACCACTCTCTGCCTCTGTGTTAGTTAAACCAATGCCCGAGATATGCGATTTGAAAAGAGGAAAGATTTCTTTTGGCTTGCAGCTTGGGAGCTGTCAGTCTGTGGTCCTCTGGCTCTGTTGTTCCTGGATTATGATAACGTGGACCATAGCTGCTTACCTCATGGTGGTCAGGAAGCAGAGAGAGAGTGCTGACAGAAAGGGGCCAGGGTTAAGAGATACCCTTCAAAGTGCCCTCATGGCACTCCTCCATGGAGGCCCTGCTACCTCCTGACAGTCTTCCTCAAGTGGCTGGGAGAGGGTGATGGAGTCAGAAGAGTGACAGAAACAGGTGTGGGAGCTGAGGAAAGGTGCCCACCGCCCTGCAGGCCAGAGCAGCTGCAACATGTGAGCAAAGTTACTTTAGAGGGAGTGCCTCTGACTTCACGAACTGTCCCACCCGCCCTTCAGCAATAAGCTGAGCCAAGCATCACTGGGAGCACATGATGTGCGGTCCCAGCTGTCCACAGCTCTGCAGGGTGTAGCCAAGCTTTCTTTTTACAAAGATAAAGATGACTCTGAGTGCTTCTGTTCCGAGCATGACTTCTGTCCTGTGGCTGGCTGACAAAGAATGTTCCAGATTTTACGGGTCAAATTGATCGGCACAGTGACTTAAGAACAGGCAGAACTGGAGGAGAGGGGTTTCTCACACAGGAATTCTTTTGTATTTGTGTGTGCTCACGTGTGTGCAGGTGCATCTCTGTGTGTGTGTGTGTGTGTGTGTGTGTGTGTGTGTGTGTGTGCATGTGGAGGCCAGGGGTCAATCTTGGGTGTTGTGATGGTTTGAATGAAAATGTTCCCTATAGGCTCCAAGCATTTAAACATTTTGTCTCCAGCTGGTGTGCTGTTTTGGGAGTTTCAGGGGATGTGGCCTTCAAGGAGGAAGCGCATCACTGGGCGCAGGTTAGGAGAGTTCACAGCCTTGCCCCATTCCCAGTCTCTCTGCTTCCTGTGCCTGCTGGCAGATGTGAGCTGTCAGCTTTCTGGTCTGGCTGCTTGCTACCATGCCTCCCAGGCCATGATGGAATCGTAAGCCCAGCACATTCTTCCTTCTACAAGCTGTCCTGGCATGGTGTTTTACCAAGCAATAGAAAGGCACCTAACACAGGAGTCATTCCTCTGGTGTCATCCCACTTTTATTTTGTGATAGGGTCTCTCATTGGCTGGAATTTGCCAAGTAGACTAGGCTGGTCGGCCAGTGAGCCCCAGGGACTCATCTCTTTCTGGGACCCAGTGCTGAGGTTACAAGCATGTACTATCACATCTGTTTTTTAAAAAATTGTATATATGAGTGTATTGCCTGCATGTGTGTAGGTGCATCTGTGTTGTGCAGTGCCTGTCAAGGTTAGAAGAGGCATTGGAGCCCCTAGAGCTGGAGTTACAGACAGTTGTTAGCCACCATGTGGTTGCTAGGAGCTGAACCTGGGTCTTCAGCAAGAGCAGTCAGTGCTTCTAACTGCTGAGCCATCTCTCCAGTCCCTGAATCTGGCTATTTTAAAATGTGGGTTCTGGGAATGGAACTTAGGTTCTCATACAAGGTAAGCACTGCACTGACTGAGCCTCTTCCCAACGCATCAGATGGAAATTCTTGGCACTTCCTTGAGAATCATGAGTCAGAAGGAATTTGGATGTTGAAAAGGTATTAGATAGCATTCAAAACAAAAAATAATGATGAAAGTGTTTATCAAATGAGGGGTAAATGGGCCTTTCTTATGCTGAGAAAGGTGATCGCCAAACACTGTAGAAAAAGGGAGTTCAAGTCAAAGTCCTGCTGAGGTGCATGGCAGAGGTAATCTACTGGCTACAATTTAAAAAGACTTGATTTGGTTCCCAGCACCCACATGGCAGCTGACAACTGTCTGTAACCCTAGTTCCAGGGGATTTGATGCCCTCTTCTGGCCTCCTGAGGCATTGCATGATTCAGGTACCTTATATACATACAGGATATACACTCGCACACATAAAATATAAATAAACAAAATAAAAAGCTTAAAAGACTGAGGATGCAGAAGTGGGTGTGGTATGGGAGGAACCTCAGACATGCCTTGGGGTGTGTGGAATGGTTTGAACATGTGGACACCATATCTGTCAGGTTTTTAAATCTTAATTTTTATTTTATGTCTATGAGTGTTTTGCCGGTGTGTATCTAAATACACCCATGTAATGCCCAGGGAGGCCAGAAGAAAGTGTTGGATCCCCTGGAATAAGAATACTGGATGACTGTCAGCCGGCACGTGGGCGCTGGGAACCGAACCCGGGTCCTCTTCAAGAGCAGTCAGTGCTCTTAACCACTGAGCATCTCTCCTGCTCATCGCTGGATTTTTATTGCCAAACCAGATATATATGTTATGATTCTGGAATTCTTCCTTTGGACTAGGAGGAGTGAGTACTTAGGGTCACAAAGTCTTGAATAACAATGCTCTTGATAATTTGTCAGAGTGGCTAAAACCAAGAAGCAGTTCAGGTATGTGCCTGCCAATGGCAGAGTGGACAGAAGGAGCGTTACACAGCAGAATGCCACTCTGCAGCCACAACGAACAGATTCCTGATACATACCACACATGGGTGAATCTCAAAGATACGATGCTAGGAGCTGGAGAGATGGCTCAGTTGTTGGCATCATGAGTACTTGCTGCTCTTGCAGAGAACCTGAGTTCTTAGCATCTGCACCGGGCAACTCACAACCTGTAACTCCAGCTCCAGAGGGTCCAGTGCCCTCTTCTGTCCTCCATGGGCACCCACACACATGGGTGTACACATACACATAAATGAAAATAATTAAAACCCTGACCATGCTGAGCTGAACACCTAAAGCACAGAGCAGATGTTTATCTATATGAAAGCCTAGATGGGGAAATGGGTCTGAGGCAGAGAACAGTCTTGTTGGCTGTGGCCTATGTTGTGGGCAATGGTGTCCGAAATTTTCTAGAAAGGGACACAAGAGGAATCCGTGGGTTGTTGCTTGTGCTCTACCTGAACAGACTCCTGGTTTCCGTAGATACAAGCATTTGTCAACACTCATCCCATGATATTCCTGTTTCATTCTCTGTAAATTTTACCTAAAACAAACAAGCTGCAGATATCGAACTCTTGCTAACGATATGTCTGCAGGAGTGTACTGATGTCTGCAATTGACTTTGAAATGCATCAGAAATAAAGTGGGTCGATGAACGCATGGAAGGATGGCCAGACAGATATCTACAAGACAGAACAGAAAGAACCAAATGAAGGCTTTGGAATCTAGGTGGTAGGAATTGGAATTGTGTTTTCTCTGTAAAATTCAGCTTTTCTCTATGTTTGATAGTTTTTGTAATAAAATATTGGGGGAAAACTAAGCAATACATCTTTCATGGATTTTACATGTCTAGGAAAGGCAGATTTAAAGCATTATGGGAATTATAAACATGAAAGTCAGAACAGTCAGGCTTGTGGGTCAGGCTTCTGAGAATGGGGCCCCAGAGTATCCCAGTGGCCATATGGAATGTTCTAGCTTCTATGTCTGGTAAAAGATAGAGATGCACTAATGAACTGTATTTTATCTAAACTTTGTGATTTATAGAGACAGAACATATATGTGTGTATACGTGTGTTTGTAAAATGAGTATTACATAATAAAAAGATTTGCATGTGTGTGGGTTTTTTTTTTTTTTTTGGTCTTTTGGGGTCTTTCTGTAGCCCCAGCTGATCCCAGGGGTCAGCCTCTCAAGTTGCTGGGATTAAAGGTGTGCATCACCATGTCCAGTTTTGAGTGTGTGTTTTTGAGACAGGATTTCTTATAGTTCAAGCTAGACTTGAGCTTAACTATGTAGCAGGGGCTGGCCTTGAACTCCTAATCATCCTGCTTCCCCTTTCCAACTTCTGGGATTATAGTCATGTTCCACCATACTCAGCACATGATAATTTTTTTTTAAATTATAAGGGGGGCTGGGGAGATGGCTCAGAAGATAAAGCAGTGCGAAGGGTGAGTGAGGACCGGAGCTCAGATTTCCAGAACCTGCAAAGCAGGACATGGTGGCATCTGTCTGTAATCCCAGCGTTGCTATGGTGAGATGGAAGGCAGGATACAGAATTCCCAGAAGCTCACTCAACAGCTAGCTTGGGGTACACAGCAATGAACAAGAGACAAGTCTAAACAAAGAAGGAGGATGAGGACCGACACCTGAGATTGTCTCCTGACCTCCACATGCAGGCCATGGCACATATACACGTGTACTCACACACACATTCACACACATATACACACCCATTAAAATATTTTAAGATATTATAAGGTCCTGAATATTTTTCAAGGGAAGGAATAGGTCTTAGAGGTAGAGAGGTTCTGTTTTAAAGATGCCGTATGTAGTCTGGGTCTAAGGTCAGGTTGCTCTCTATTTCCCGGTAAGCTGGGGTTTGAGGGCCGGGGCCAGCAGCGCTCAGCATGGGTTAGAAGCTGATGTCCCCATGACTTTAAAAGTGATTTTTCAATTTTTTACTTAATCTGATAGCAAAATTCAAAGTGATGGATGGGTCTTTCCAGGTACTTGTTTTTAATCTAAAATTTTTTAAAAAATACACCAGGGCTGGGGAAATGGCTCAGTTGATAAAGAGCTTGTCATGCAAACACGAGGACCTGAATTTGATCCCCAGCACCATGAAGAAAAGCCAGTGATGGTACATTTGTAATCCCAGCTCTGGGAGGTAGAGACAGGCAGATCCTGGGGCTCACTGGATGGCTAGACAGCCTGGCCAGATCTGTGAGTTTCAGGGTCAGTGAGAGAGATGCTATCTCAAAAAGTAAGATGGGGAATGGTGACAGAAGACACCATGTCATCCCCTGGGCTCTATACACATATGAACATACATGAACATGTATACACACTCATGAGTAAAGCTGGAATCTAGACTCTGATCACACCTGGTAAGAGGGAGTCTCACTTGAGGAATTTCCTCTATTGTACTGGCTTGTGGATATGCCCACGGTGCATTTTTAAATTGCTAATTGATGTAAGGCCCAGCTCATTGTGGCCAGTGCCATCTCTGAGCAGGTGGGCCTGGGCTGTACAGGAAAGGTAGCTGAGCAAGCCAGGGGAAGCCAGCCAGTGAGCAGCGTTCCTCTGAGGTCTGCACTTCAATTTCTGCTTTAAGCACCTGCTCTGGCTCCCCTTGATGATGGACTGTGAGCTGTAAGCCAAATGAACCCTTTCCTCCCCCAGTTGGTTTTGGTCAGTGTTTATCAGAACAACAGAAAGCGCACTAGGACAGCGATCTCCAGCCCGGTTCCCTTCCCCCACTCCTCTCTCAGCAAATGGCCACTTTCCACTCCTCCACGGGACATAAGGTTCCTCGGCCACTCTTTCAGCCTGTCCTGCCCCACCTGTTCCTGCTGCATGTGCCCTGGGATGGTGGGAGAGTGGCTAGTCCATTCTCCGTTGCTAGAACACTGGACCCTACCATGGCCCTTCTTCCCATCCTCAGGATAAAGAAGGGTGCAACCTCGCCTGTCTGGACCCATGCTGCCCCATTCTATCAAGGTTAAGTGATCTTTACATACATACACCGGCAAGTGTGATGTGCCTGCCATGTCTGGATGTCAGTGCTCATTCCTAATGATGTGCTATTCCCTTGTCTACATCTTGTGTGTGTGTATGTGTGCCTTTGTGTGTGTTCATGTATGTGTGGGTCCATGTGTGTGCATGTAGAGGCCAGAGGTTAACCTCAGTGCCTCCCAAGTTCCTCAGATGCTATCATCTTGGTTTTTGAGACACATCTCTCATTGGTCTAGAACTCGCCAAATAGGTTAGGCTGGCTAGTGACCCCCAGGGATCTACCTTTCTTCCCCTTCTCCTAGGGGCTGGGACTACAAGTGTGTGCTACCATGTCTAGCTTTGATTTTGCTTGAATTCTAGGGACCAAACTCAGGTCCTCAAGCCTGCACAACAAGTACTTTACCAGCAGGCCCATCTCTCCGCCCCCTGGCTGTCTTTATCTTCACAGTCACACTGGATCCCCACATGTATCTTGTACACTCATCTTGCCCTGCCTGTCCCTACCTTGTGACCTGGCTGTACATTCGCAGCTGTGTTCCCATCAGCCATCTCCTGGTTGCCCTTGGACGGTCTTCATTCTCTGGGTCCCTCAGCATAGCACCAGTGACTGGATATACTGAGCCACGAGTTTTCCTTAAACACTCTTCACTTGGGTCCCTGGAGTACTGTGCTCGGTTAACCTACAAGTCCCTGGCCACCTCTTCTCCTTGTGAGCTCCTGTTCATATGCTTATCCTTAATGACTGTGACCCTCAGGATTCAGACTAGTTTGAGACCAGCCCAGGTTGCATAGCAAATTCAAGGCCAGCTTGAGCTACATAGTGAAACCTGTCTCACAATTGAAATGGAACAAAATGAAGCATTAAAAGGGTTGAGGATGTAGCTTAGGGCTTGAGTCCTTGTTTAGTGTGTGTGAGGCCCCTCATTCTACTCCCAGCACCAAAAACCAAAAGCAGAAACATTTTCCCAGGATTTGGTTTGGATAATGACTCCAGTTCTTTCCAGCACAGATGTTCCGCAGAGCTGTAGGGGAGGTGACGTCAGCACACAGCCCTCAGCTTGGATCTCTGTCTCGCTGTCTCAGAGCCTGGTCCATTTGAATCCTTTGTCTCTTCACTCTCTACCACATCCGGTCCAACACCAATGCGTGGCTTAGTCCTAAGCTTGAATTGAACTGGTTCCTTCCTCCACATCTTACTTGTATTAGTTGCTTTTCTGTTGCTGTGATAAAACCCCATGACCAATGCAAATTATAGAGGACTTATTTTGGCTTCTGGTTCCATAGAATAAGAATCCATCTTGGCGGGGGCAGGGTGAGGGGAAACAACCAGTAGGCATGGCGGCAGGATCCGGAAGTTGAGAGATCATATCTTGAACTGCCAACATGAAACAGAGAGAGAGAACTGGACGCAGGGCCGGGTTATGCTGTCTCGAAGCCCCCGGTGACATGCTTCCTCCAGCAAGGCTGCACCTTCTAAAGACTCCATTACCTTCCCACACAGTGCCCCCAGCTGGGGACAGAGCGCTCAAACACTTGAGTCTGGGGGTATGTGTCTCACTCAGACCACCACAGCACCCCTGTGTTATCAGGGCCCCATTTACTTTCTGGTGTTCCTGCAAACACCTCCTCTTTACCCCGTCTCTTGTCCTCCTTCAATTCATTATCTACACTGAGGTATTTTGTTAAACCTCCATTCTGATCTCGCCACTTCCTGACTTCCATTCTTAGAGCCTTCCCACGAAACTTGGGTAAGGTCCAGTCTCCCGAATCCTGTTCACAGGCAGCATCTGACCCAGGTCTTTTCTGCCCCAGTTCCTGTCTTATGGTCCTCTGACTGCTGTGTGTCCTTGAAGACCTCCTCATCTCTGAACACTCCTCCTGTACCCTTCTCCCTGCTCTCCTATAGATTTCAGAAACACATTTGGAATTCAGTCCTCACTTAGTAGAAGCTGTCACAGTGGTCTTAGCCTCGGGAGTGCTGCAGCAAGCTGTCTCCCCATAAATGAGTTTAGTACATTTTTATTGTGTAACTACTATCATATTCGATTTTAGAACAATAATCAATTTCATCACCCCCAAAGTAATTCTGCACCCATTAACCATCATTCCTCATTTCCCCAAATTCTTCCAGCTCAAGGCAGCCATCTCCATTAAATTTGTGTATTCTGGGCGTTTCATGGACTCATACGGTATGTGGACTTGTGACTGGCTTTTTTCTCTCAGCATGGTGTTTTCATGGTTTAACCGTGTGGATGTGTGTATTGATGCTGCGTTCCTTTTAATTGCTGAATAGTATTCTACATTTAGTTTATCCATTCATGTGCTGATGAATGTTTAGGTTGCTTTGCCCTTATGGCTATTATGAATAATGTCTTTTTTAATAAATGTCTGTGAACACATTTTTGCATGGATGTATGTGTTCATTTCCACATAAAGGTAGACTTTTGAATGTTTGGGGAACTAACCAGAGTGCTTTGGTAAAATAGCTACAACGCTTGCTTTTCAAACTGGAGGTTTAGCTTTAAAAGGTGGAAATTTTAGTTCTCTCCTGCAGTGGGAGGAGCTGTGGTGTCCTGGGAAAGTGGGCCAGGGTGGGACAGTCACTGAGTCAGAGCCCAGGGTCCTGAAGCGCCGGGAGTAAACTGCGTGGAGAGCAGGTATAGACGAGTGGGAGATAAACAAGCCAGCGAGACTGTAGTCAGGATGGGAAGGATGGCTGCCCCCCACTTAATGAACCAGGGAGACTGGGTGGGCATTCCAGGTACAGTTGATGATACTGAGTGGTGAGGTCAGGACCAGAGCTACACATGTAGGACTGTCAGCCTGCAGATGCGTGTAAAGCCAAGGGATGGGATGGAACTACAAACTGCAAAGTGAACAGCAGGCCCAACCCTGGGGAGTGGAGTCCTCCAGCAGCCACGCTCAGCAGAGGAGATTCCATCCCAGAGAACCACAAGTGGGCACCAGAGGAGGCGGCGGCCAGGGGAGCGTGAGACTGCATGGGGACAGGGCTCTTCTAAGGCGCCATCTGTTACTAAGCTTTAGGGTTATCTGAAGCTGAGCAGTGGCTGTGGCGTGTGGCCGTACACGCCATTAGTGATCTTAGTAAAGGTAGTTTTGGTGGAGTGGAGAGTGTACTGAAGTGACCTGAGGGGGAGAAGGTGAGAAATGAGTTCCAACAGTCTGATTCCTTCCAGACACTGGGCTCTAAAGCTGATAGAGAATGGCTCTTGAGGGATGTGGCCTCAGCAGGGTTTATGGACTGGAGGCCCTGGAGGCCCTGGAGGATGCTTAAATATGGACAGAAAAGGCACTGGAGAGATGGAACCAGAAAGTTCAGAAGAGAGGAGATTACTGGGGCGGGTGACAGGGACACACCTAGTCTGGAAGGTAGCGACTTCTGACTAGCACAGGGGCAGAAGGTCAGCAGAAGAATCTTTACGGAAAGATGATGTGTGGGTCATGGGGGAGTGGAATCAGAGCAGCTCGGATATCTGGATAAGGGCTGAGTTCCTAGACTGGTTCTTCCTCTCTCTCCCCTCTGCTCTCCCTCCTCCCTCTTTCTGTCCCTCTCTCTCCTCCCTCCTCCCTCTTTCTGTCCCTTCCTCCTCCTCTGCTCCCCACTCCAGCACATTGCTTTGTGGGAAAGAGTTAAGAAAGAACAGATCCTGTCACCCAGGTAAGGGAAGGTGAGGCTGTGGGGGGTGGGGAGGATGGAGAGTGAAGAGGCTGAGTGACCTGGAGTCCAACTGTCCCAGCGGGACTGGACATCCATCCTAGCATGGGGAAGTACCAGGCAGGCGGAGATCAGCGAAGGAAAGGTTGGCACGGGGGATTCAGGTGCACCCGTTTATGCTGTCTAGAGGTGGAATGATCAGGGCTGGGTACCAAAAGAGGTTCCTAGAGGCAGGAGGTCCAGGGCCAGAGAGGCCAGGAGTAGAGGGTGGGTAGAGTGGGCGGGGCATGTATGTGTTTATGCGTATGTGTCTATGTGTATACGATGTATGTGCGTGTGTGTGTGTGTGTGCACGTATATATGTGTGCATGTGTATGTCTGATCATCCAGGTTGGTGGCAGGCTTGGGACTGGAGAGAGAAAGAAGGATCCAGGCTTGGTGATGCAGAGGGCACCGACGGCCAGCAGTGTGTTGGTAGGTACGAGAGAAGAGGGCAGGTAGGGAGGGAGAGGTGTCGGCTGTGAGAGACATGGGGCTCGGATGGAGGAGGAGAATTTGGAACCAATAATAAGGAAGAAGGAGGCCACCAGTTTCCCTTTTAGCTTTTGAGCTATGTGTGCCGTGTAGGCATCACACAAAGTACTTGGGAGACAGGACCTTGGGGATGGCAGAGCTCATGGAGACTGCTGCCTGGATATAGACAGGGGGTGTGGCACAGGATGTTGCCAGAAGTCTGTGGTACCCAAAGGGACACAGTGGGAGGATTGGGGAGAACAGCTTGGAGCAGGTCCTGGGGGGGGTAGTGTTTGGGGAGGAACCCCTCTGTGTCCCCAGACTTGCCACACCTTGGCAAGATGGAACACGATGCCTAGTGTCAGTGTTGTTTCTTCTGACTCTTAATCCTGTTTTCCATCAAACTTGTCTTTCTGTTCACAGCTGTGTCTCCAGTTGCTCGCATTCCTCTTAATGCATGTTCAAGAATACCAAATGGGGGGCTGGGGAGATGGTTCAGAACAGCACTTGCTGATCTTCCAGGGAACTAGAGTTCCATTCTCAGCTCATGACCTTGTGTAAGTCCGCTCCAGGGGATCTGGTACCCTCTTCTGGTCTCTCTGGGCACCTGCACTCATATGCACACATACACACACACATCAATACAAAACAAAAAGAAATGTTCAGAAAATGCCGAATGAATGAAGGACAGTGGTAGGAATTCTGGTGCTGTTTCAGTGCAAACACAACTACGTGTAGTAGGTCCCGAGAGAGGGGGGATTAGTTGCTTTTCTCATTGTGTGTCCAAATATTCAACTAGAAGCCACTTAAGGGAGGGAGGATGTATTTTGGCTCATACTTTGTGTATATGAGATAGGGAAGGGATGGTGGCGCAAGCACAAGAGGGCCGGTCACATTGTAGCAGCGGCAGGTGGCAGAACGGAGACAGGCAGCAGGGCTGGGCTCTCAATCTCAAGCCTCGTCCCCCAATGACTCACTTCCTCCAGCTGGGCCCATGTGCTAAAGGTTCCACAGCCTCCCCAGACAGCGCCACAAGCTGGGGATTAAGTGTTCAGACACAGGAGCCTGCTGGGGACATGTTATGTCCAAACTATTAACAGAGGGTAATAAAAACCCAGAAGGCTTGCTCGTCAAGTATTTCCTCCACCTGACCCTGTGTGGAAGTCATGTCTGTCCTGGTTTTAGCTCAGGATTTTTGGAAGATAGCAAGCCAAAGGACAGTGGCTCGGGGTATCAGGATCCCACAGGCCCCGGCTGCCACCATCACCAGCTATTTGGAAGTCGAGGCAGACAGAATGGATTGGCTTGTTGACAGAGTTCAATGGTTTGTGGTGGGAATTAAGTTGAATTTATTCTCGTCTTTTTGCCAGCAGTCATCTGCCAGCTATTTACTTATTCTGAGGATTATTAGAGGGTGCTAAGGCAAGAGGGCTTGCTGGGCAGGTGAGTGGGAGCCAGCATAGCCTATGTTTGAACTGCCATGTCTCACTCTGCCGGCACCTCACTGATTGGAGGCATGCATGTTATGGAACAGCTGGAGTTTGGGGTTCATGCCTGGGACCAGGACAGCCCTAATCTGGCAGGCACAGGATTGAACATCAGGTCAGGTGTCACAGGAAAATCAGAGAGGGACAAAAGATTAAAATGACTTGCTCTTTGATTTTTTAGTATTTTAGCCGGCAAGGCTTATTCTACCTTATAAGGGATGATTAATTGATCAAAGAGATGGGTGCTGTCTAATTGTGTGTGAGTGGATCTGGCTGCTGTGTCATCGGGATGCCCAGACAAAGGATACAGACAAATGTTTACACCCTCTCTGTTTCCTGCTCCAGTGGGAGGAAAGCTTCTATCATGATGCTGTTCTTTTCAGGAATATCTCACCTTAAAAGGGACACCCTTTTGTCCTTTCAGGACCACCACTTTTCTTTGTGAAAAAGTGTTTCAAAAAGATTCTTAAATGCATTATAGCCGAAAAGTGTTGAAAGAATTGATGTTGATAAGGTAGATATCACAGGGAAAAAAAGAGGCCTATTTTTTTAAAAGAAACTAAACTAAATCCAGATTGGCCAAATCACTTAAATGGATTAAGATCATGAAATAACCCTGTTCCCTAGCAGTGCATAAAACCCAGCATGGCGTGACACGGCCTGTAAGCCCAGCTCAGAAGGTGGAGGCAGAGGGAATTCAAGGTCCTTCTTGGCTACTTAGTGAAATTGGGGCTAGCCTCAGCTCCAACAGGCCTGTCGATAGAGGAATGAATGAATGAATGAAACTGTTCTAGATAAAAGCTGTTGACATATAAATCAGTGACCTTTATTTAAAACAGATTATGAACTAGTTCCCAATATAGCAGTTACACAGGGAGAAAGTGCTAGAACATGTCTGTCTCCTTCCCACAGCTTGCTGGCTCTTCCCTTTCCCTATGTAATTTGCTATTTCAAAGGACGGTGAGGTGTAATGTGCACATCAGAAGTCTTGTCCCAGCATCCCTCTCTGCTGCCCGAGGGACAGTACCATCCAGTGTCCTGTGTAGCTTTCATTCCAGTGGATGTTTTTATATTTTGCATCTGTGTAATCATTAACCAGACACTGTCATTTGGCAAAGTTTAAAACTTCGCACAAATGAGCCTGGGGTCCACTTGCAACATTGCTTAAGTGTTACCTTTACTCATAAACACCTGTGAGCCTGTAAGATACTTGGTACATACCTTCTACTCTGTTTATTTTTAACTGCTGAGTAGAATTTTGTTCCATTGACATTGCTGCACCAGCGTTTTCTAAGGTGCGTGTACACATAAGCACGCATGTGTGTTCACACGTGTGTATGTATATACACGTACACACATGTATATGTGTATGCATCTGTATATATGCATGCGAGTACCTGCATGCATTATGTATATGAATGCGTATACACATGTATGCATGCATATATTGTGTATGAGTATGGATGTGTGTATGTGTATGATGTGTATAGTTATGCATACAAGTGTGTGTGCACGTATCTGAGTGTCCCTGTGTGTATGTGCATGTGTGTGAGAGTGCATGTGTGAATTGTATGTATGTGTGTATGAGTGTGTGTATATGTGTTTGTGTGTATGAGTATGCCTGTGTATGTATATGAATATGAATGACTGTGTATTTGTGTGTATGAATGTGTGTATGTGTGTGTGTGTATTCTCAAATTCCTAATCACCGAGCTGCTTGGAGGTGGGGACAGATGTATCCTCGGCAATCGTGAAACAGTTCTCCACACTGGGTGACTCTTCTATATTTGGATATGATATATCTCTAATACATAGTTAAGACATCTTTAGTATATTCTCACACAATTTTATACTTCATTTTTCAAGTGTTTTTTGGTGGACAGGGTCTCTATGTAGCCCTGGCTGACCTGGAACTTGCAGCAATCTTCCTGCCTCAGTCTCCCAAGTGCTAAGATTACAGACATACCATCAATGTTTTATGTTTTTATAAATGCATTCTTAAGATAAATCCTGTGAATTTATTATTAGAAAGATTAGATTTAAATTGCAATTATAATTGATTTCTTTTAAATGACATTATCTGTTTGGCACAGTTGTAAGGATATTAATTTATTTTTGTGTGCTCGTTTTATGTCTAGCTACTTTGGAAGTTTTAAACTCTATGCATTGTCTCCCGAGTCTTTGGGGTCTCTGCACAGTCACATCATCTGTGAGGGTGGAGAGTGTTCTGGCCTCCTTTCCTAGCTTTGGTTTTTTATTCATTGTTACTGTGAAGACTAGGGACTCTAGCACAATGCTGACAAGAACCAGTGACAGCTGGAGCTCTTGCCTCATGGGGCTGGGGATGTGGCTCAGTTGGGGCCCGTGTCCCAGCACTATGTGGTGGTGTTGGAGGTATGATGGTGGTGCCCATGGGAGGTGGATGCAGGAGGATTAGAAGTTCAAAGTCATCCTCAATTACATTACAAGTTTGAGGTCAGTCTGGGCTATATGATACACTGGAGGACAGAGAGGGGTAGGGAAGAGTACACTAAACAATCCGCAGCAAACTAAAGCCCACCAGGTATAAGGATGACAATATACCATGACCAAGTTTCCAAACATGGAGATTCTTCTAGATTCTTTTTGTTACCACTTTCTAATTTCAGTTTTGGTTTCTAGTTTGGTTAGTAACTTGGAAAACATTGCCCATATGGAACAGGTGCTTTTTGAGATAAAAATTTCACTTTGTGTACGTGTATGTGTGTGTGTGTGTCTGAGAGAGAGAGACATACACACACACACATACACAGAGAGAGAGAGAGAGAGAGAGAGAGAGAGAGACTTTTATGATGCTTCCTGGTTACTAGTGATATTTGCTAAGGTTTATTATTTGTTTTATTGTTATCATATGAACTTTAAAAAACAGGATCAAGAAAATTTTCTTCTAGCCCTAATTTCCTAAGATTTTAATTCTTCAGTTACAAATGGACTTTTTAAAGAGGCTATTAAGAGTGATCACATTTCTCTCCCATAATGCTCGATATCGTGAGTTGTATTTACACATTTTGGAATGTCCAGCTAACTCTGCAAACCTAGAAGACACCCAGCTTGCTCAGGACATAGTGTCACTTTTATATACAGCAGACTTTTTGGTTGCTCAAGATTCATTCAGGAGCTTTGCTTCTGTGTCCCTGCATCACGCTGGCTGTTTTTCCCATGATGCTCTTGTCAGAGCAGGTATCCGACATGGTTTTGAAGCCAGGGGATAATTATGCTTTGGAATAATTTGTGCAAGACTGGGATTATTTATGATTTGAATGTTTAATAGCTGGTACTGGTGCTTGGTATTTTAATCTACTACTTCAATTTGTGAGAATATTAAGGTTTCTAAGCCATATTTCCTTAAGGCAGTTTTGGTAAGTTGATTTTCTTGGAGTCTGTCCATTTCATCTCTTCCCAGTTTACTGCTGTGATACGGTCACGCATCCTCTGGGAACCTTTAATCTCGACGCTTCTCACTGTGCTTTCCCACGCCCATCACTGCTCTCTCCCTCACAGTGCCGTCGACCCTGCCTATAGCTCTTTCCAAAGAACTTTTGATTTTGTCTCTTGTATCTGCTTCATGAATTTCTTTTCTTGAAAACAGATTTTAAAATGTTATGTGTATGTGCATGTATGTATAGGTGCCTGTGGAAGCCACAAGAGGGCTTCGGAGCCACAGGAGTTGGAGTTACAGGTGGTTGTGAGCAGCCTAACCTGGGTGCTGGGAACTGAACCCTGGTCCTCTGTGAGAGTGGCCAGCGCGCTTAATCACTGAGACATCTCTCCAGTCCCAGATGCCTTCTTTCTACTTATGTCAAATTTACGGTTGACTCTATCATTCTGTCCTTTTCTAACGTCCCAAGTTACCAGCTTTACACATGGTCGGCTTGTCCCACTTTCTACAAGAATTTAAGTTAATGAACGTGTTCCTCACATTTTAAATGTGGAATATGGTCACTGAGTTGTAAACATACTATGACTTCTGTTATGATTTCTTTATTGAGTTGCCTAAAACTGCTTCTTAATTTCCAGGCATGAAGATTGTTCTAGAAACATTTTGCTGACAACTTCTGCTTTGGTTTTTGGTTTCTAGTTTGGTTTGTCACTTGGAAAACGTTACTCATATGGGGCAGGTGCTTTAGAGATTACAAACTTATTTATTTTGTATGCATGTGTGCTGTGTGTGTCTGCATGTAGCTACATAAGCCTGTGGACACATGTATGCCACAGCACTTACGTGGAGGTCAGAGAGCAACTTGCAGGAGTCACTTCTCTGCTTCTGCCACGTGGATCCTGGCGATTGAACTCAGGTGGTCAGGCTTGGTGGCGACACATTTACTCTCTGAGCCATCTCATTGTCCCAATCCACTTTTGAGATTTTAACAAAATGTATTAGTTTTACTTTATTTTATATGTATGAGTGTATTGCCTGTGCCCATGTAAGTGCACTTGTGTCATGCGATGCCTGCGGAGGTTGGGAAAGGGTGTCGGATTCCCCGGAACTGTTCCCAGATGGCTGTGAGCCACCACGTGGGTGCTGGGAACCCAACCCAGGTCCTCTGCAAGAGCAGTCAGTGTTCTTAACCACCGAGCCAGCTCTCCAGACTCCACTTTTGAGATTTTTGAGTCTTGGTGCTGGTTCACGTAAATATGGAATGTGGACTATGTATTCTCTACTTAGTAGGTGCAATGTGCTAAATATCAAGCTTGCTAATAGCGTCAAATTTTCATGCTCTTAATCATTTTAGTTTTATATGATTTCTAAGTTACTGAGAAAGGCTGTAAGATGATCAGAATGGATTTGTCCATTTATCAGATGTCACAGCCTTCCTTCATTGACAATTTTACTTTTGGTAAATTTATTCTCTGCCATTCTGGAATGAGAAAGAAGAGGTGTTCCCGGGCGATTTGTCCAGCTGCAGCTGGAGACAGACTAGAATCAGGTGCCTGGGTAATGGCTCTGTCAGTAATGTGCTTACTGCATAAGCATGTGGCTCTGAGCGCCAGCCCAAGAACCCACATAAAAGGCTGGGCACAAATGTTTGGAATCCCCTTGCTGGGGAGGCAGAGAGATGGATCTCTGGAGCTTATGGTCAACCAGTCAAGCCTGATTGGGTGAACTCCAGGCCAGTGAGAGACCCTGTCTCAAAAAATAAGGTGAATGGTTCCTGAGGAGCAATACTCAAGGTTAGCCTCTGGTCTCTACACTCATACATTTGATCATGTGCACATATGCACACACAGAAAAGCTGGATTCTTGTGCGTGGCTTCCTGGGGCTATGCACTGGCTGGAGGATGTGTCTGTGGTCATTAAGAAGGGGACCCGCATGGGTGGGTGTCTGTGGCTTGCCTGGGCTGTCCCCTCCATCCAGAGTGTCTCTGCTGCCCCACCCTTTCCGGCCTGAAGCAGGTGTTGTCCTTGAACTCCTTCCTGGGAATTATTTTTTCTGATCAGTTTTTTAATTGATGCAAAATTTCCATAACTTAGAATTAAGAATTACAATTTTTATTATATTTATTGATTGTGTGGTGATTGTGTGTGTGTAGATGAGTGTGCATGTGTGTAGGTATGTGGTGGGGGGGGTTCCTGTGTGCTATGGTGTGTGTGTAGTTCAGAGAACACCTTGTGGGAGTCTGTTCTCTCCTTCCGCCACATGGATTTCACAATTCAAACTCAGGTCGGTGGGCTAGGCAACAAGTGCCTTTACCCGCTGAGACATCTCACTGGCCCAGGATTAAACTTTTTTCTTTTCTTTTTTTTGTTAGGGTCTCCCTGTAGTCTGGCTGACCTTGAACTTGATATGTATGTCAGGCTGGCCTTGATCTCACAGAGATCCTCCAGCCTCCCGAGTGCTGGGTTTCAAGATGCGTACCATCATGCCTGGCCTAGGATTAAACATTTTAAAGTGAACATTTCAGGGGTAATTTGTGCATTCAGAGCATGGTCCAACCACCTATATTCAATTCTGAAACATCCTCATTCTCCAGATAAAGCCATGTGCCTATTTGTCAGGAGTCTTCTTCCCCCTTTTCACAGCGCCTAATCTGCTTTTTTGATACAAAATATCCTATTGTGGACCTGCCACATGGACAGAATCACATGCTCTGTGGTCTTTGTAACTGGCTGCTTTCACTCAGCATATAGTTTTTCTTCCTTGTTGAGGAATCGGTCAGCACTGCAGTCTGTTCATGGGGGTGTAATATTCCACGATGTGGACAGGCCACATGCTCTTTACCCATGTCACCTGGTGGACTCTTGGTTGCTATTCACTGCCCCGCGCTTCCTTTCCTCTCACTCAGCCCCTTATTCAATACTGGACTTCTCACTCTGAAGAGACAGGAAATGGAAATCTCCCTGTACTAATTCCGAGGTACTTCTAGAAAGGTCAAGGGAGGATGAGCAGAGGGGAGGAGGAGGATGGGCCGTGGGCTTATCAGGCTGGTCAGCAAGGAGGAGGGGGCAAGGTAGGGATGGCCGTGGATGTGGGACCCAGCTTTCTGCCCGCAGCCTGGGCAGGGGAGCTGGGCCGGAGACTTTTTGGTCTTTAAACTGTGGCTTTCCCGCCAGTCCCACACTTTCGTCTTACCAGGCTTTCCCTGGGGGACAGGAGGACATTTGTACTTGGCTGTGGGAAGAACATCTGCTTCCCGGGACAGTACTGGGGTGTGGCTGCCATCCCAGGGGCCCTAGGCTGTGAGGTATGAGAGGTGGTGATGTAACAGCTTCTCTTAGGTGGACCTTTCTGAATCCTGGGCTTGCGATTCCTGAGGTCTGGAACAGCTGAGTGTTTAATGATCTCTGTCCTGGCAGTTTCAGGCTCTGGGAGCTAAAATTAGATCTTCCCCCTGGTGCCTTGGGGAGGATGGGCAGCCTTGGCCAGCCTTATCCATCCATCCCATGCCAAAGCCTGGCCGGTGACAGCTGGTGCGGGAGGCTGAGTCACAAGTTCCTGGGCACCATGTCCCTCTTGTCCCCTTCAGCAAGGATGCAGAAGCAGCATGTGACCATCCCCGTCCCCTGGGGGCCAGTATGTCTGCTTTGGAGTCCCAGCTCCACCACCTGTCCCGAGACCACAGACATGGTTTCCAAACTGGGAGTGTCCGTCCTCATTGCAAAGGCGGAACGTGGCCAGGGCCCTGCAGGGCGGAGCTGGGGTAAAGCAGGGAGCCGTCCCAGCCTTGACGCTGGGAAACCGCAGGAAAACAGTAACAACACGAGCTGGAGGGTGCTGTCGTCAGTGGTCCTTTGGACTGAACCCAGGGCCTCCTATATCATAATCACTAACATTTTAAACTACACTTATATGTGTGTGTGTGTGTGTGTGTGTGTGCGCGCATAGGTCAGAGGACACCTTGCAGGAGTCAGTTCTCTCCTTCCACCATGTGAGTAGTCCTGGGAACCGAAATTCAGATTGTCGGGCTTGTCAGTAAGCACCTTTAACCCACTGAGACACCTCACTGCTGCATTAATAATTTCTTTTAGATTTATTTATTTATTTATTTATCATTTTGTGTGCTTTTGCCTGCATACATGTAAATGCAACCATGTTGTGCAATGCCTGAAGAAGCCAGAAGAGGGAGTTGGAGCCCTTGGAACTGAAGTTATGGGCAGTTGTTAGTCATATGGATGACAGGAACCAAACCAGGGTCCTCTGCAAGAGCAGCCAGTGCTCTTAACTGCTGACTCATCTCTTCACTCCCCCTGCATCTAGTAGTTTCTTTATATGATACTTTGGCCTGGGAGAGGAAGTATAGAGAAAAAGGAAGATGGTATATTTTCATGCAAAGCCCAGTAAAGGGCATGGGGAGAAGGCTCAGTCAAGAAAAGACCTGCGTTTAATACCAGAACCCATGTAAAAAGGTGGGTGTGGTGGCACACACTCGTAATCTTGGTTCTGGGAAGGCAGATGGAAGGGTCTCTGGGGTTTGCTTACCTACCTTGCTTGACTAGCATCTGAAGTTCGTCATCTGGCTTCCACATGCACACATGTATACTCACACACATGAGCACACACAAAACCGGTAGAACACAGCATAGTTTAGTGGACCCGGCAGAACTTAGAAGAACTTAGAAGGGTTTAGTGAAAACAAGCAAGATCCAAAAGGAACCTGTACGGACCTAGCAGAGCCCGGCAGGGGCCCAGAGAGCCCAGGGACCCAGGGGGCCTGTCTCCCGCTGTCAGTCACCTTGGTCACTCCTGACTCTTCATGAGGGCTTTCCTTTCTGTTGCGTTGTAAGACCGTCCAGGATGTTCACAAAGGATCCACTCTGGCCTTTCCTCTCCTGGAGAAAAAATGGCCCCTGAGGCACAGTGCTGAGCACTCTCCAGGCCTATGGGTGCTGAGCACTCTCCAGGCCCATGGTCCCTACAGGAGCAGTTCCATCAGGCCATGCAAACGGCTGTATTATTCTCTCTCAGAACTTATTAGATTAGAAACTTAGTAAAATCAGCCTCTGCTGCAACTGCTATACATAGTCACTATCAACAAGGAAAATTTATGCTCTAAAAATAAAAAGAAACCCAAGTGCATTAGTCAGAGTGAGGAAGTGTTCACCGAAAAGGTTTGTTCTCCGAGTAAACAGCCACAATGGAATTGTAATCAAATTTCTTAATTATTTCCATAAATCTTGGCTACATAAAAATATATAAGGCCTTTTTTCAAAAAGTCACTGTTCGCAAGTGCCTTGGATGAGGGAAGAGGTAGCTGGTCCTGGCCCTGTGTGACTGGAAGATTCCAGGAGAGAAACAGTGCTTCCTTCCGGAGGGGGGAGGGTAGACGGCGTCCTGTCCACCCTCTAATTTCCCACAGTACCGGGCCTGCCTCAGAGAGGACGCAGAGGGAGGGAGGAACTCTTGGGGAGGGCGAACCGCCTTCAGGGGCAGTGGAGCAGAGACACAGGAGCAGCTGGTGGCAGTCAACCCTGTGGGTCTGGGAACAGGGAGGGAGTCGGAGCTTGTCCTGAAGTACAGGAGGGTTAGGAATCTCAGTGCTGAGCCCCAGAGATGTAGAGGGGCTTCTGTCCTTCAGCTGAACCTGGGCACCAGGCTTGCCTTTTCCTCAGGAGGGGAGGGGTCTGGCTTTCTGTGCATGTGTGTGTACGTGTGTGCATGTGTGTGTACATGTGTGCATGTATGTAGGTGTGCATGCACATGTGTACATAATCCAGAGGGCAGCCTAGGATGTCATTCTTCAGGTAGTGTCCACCATTTGTTTGGGACAGAGTCTCTCATTGACCCAGAACTTGCAGGAGCCTAGGCTCACTGGCCCATGTGTCCCATTGCGTAGGTGACAAGTATGTACCACCAGTCCCAGGTGTTTTTGGTGTTCTGTTTTTTTTTTGGTTTACATGGGTTCTGAGAATCAAACTCAGTCCTCATGCCTACAAATCGAATACTTTGCCATCTGAGCCATCTCCCCTGGAATCCCCCTCACCACACCCATCCTTTCTTTGAGACAAAGTCTCACACATCTCAGGCTGACTTTGAACTCTTGATCCTCAAATTCTAGGATTATAATTTAGAAAATTAGAAACTTAGGAAAACATTGTTATGGCAGGTGTTTATGCGTGTGTCTGTGTGTGCATGTAGTACATACATGTGTATGTGTATGCATGTGCATGCTCTCATCTACCCGTGTGGTTTAGAGAGAGGCAGGAGAGAGGGAGCTGTGAGTGACAGGCTCTCAGGCCCACCCTGGGCACACATCCATGATGCTGACTGTTTGCTGTGTCTGGGGCTTTCTCTTGTAACCCTGGGCATTCTGCAAAGGACAGTGGACAGGACCTGGCCATATGCCTGCCATGCTGCAGGAAGTTCGAAACTGTGGGATGTGTGATGGAGACAGCTATGTGTCAAACATCATGAAAATATTTTTTTCTGCCCATAAACGTCTGAGTGGAACGGCTGTTCTGTTCTCTTCAAGATAGCTAGAGAGAGTATCTTGTTTGAACAGTTGGCCGCACATTCGCATGATAACACAATTCCATTAAAACGTTCCTACATTCAGCAGAGAGGCACCACGCCAAATGCTCTCCGTGTTGTATTAAGCCGTAATCAGAATTAAAATGTGGAATCCCGACCTTCCACAAAGTGCTTTCCCCTAGCACGGCTGAGGGATGGCGCAGGCCGCATTGGGCAGACCAGGTGAGGGTGGAAGCTGGCTGCAGCAGGCTCTGCTCTGGGTCCCCAGCCAGCTCTGGCTTTTGAGTGGTTCTCATGTGAATCAAATCCTGTGGTATGCAAAGCTCCTGTGGTATGCAGGTCCCTGCCCGGGACCTCCTGCCCTTTGCCAAGGCCTCTTACCCAGGTTGCAGTTAATTGAGGGGAGCACTCCTTGTGCCCTGGTGGGTCCTGGACAGGCTGCCCTGCCTACTGCCTGCTTGGTTTCAGAACTCAGGTGTGGGGACAGGCTTTCTGGCCCGTGCCCACAGTGATTTCAGACACATTAGTTTCATTGCTGTGGTCTTTACTCGCCAGTCTCACTCTCCTCTAATGATGTGCAGGCTCACTCTGAAATCTATCTGGAAGGCTGCTCTAGAGTACGTGCTGACTTGGTTCCAGGAGGCCACAGGGCAGCGAGAGCTGACCTTACGCATGTGCGCATCTTTCCTCCCTTCAGACCTCAGCTTTCCTCTTTCAGAACAGGTGTGTGGGGATGTTTACACTAACGTGAACTCCTATGAAGTGCTCAGGCCTCCCTGCTGTGGCTTACCACAGCAGCATTTCGCAGCAAGGTCCCCACAGCCATATCTCCCTGCCTGGGTAGGAGCCCAGGTAGCTATAACGACAGAGTGAAATCCTCGCTTCTTTAGGGCATGTAGAGCCATGGTCACCAACAGGTGAGGCTGGGTAGACTCAGGCTGCAAGGGCCCCTAGAAGCCAGGAGCTGGGGAGGCCACTTGGTGTCTCTGCAGAGAAGGAGCCTCTTCCGTGGAAGCGGTGCTTCTGTGTTCTGGAAACGTCCTGTGTCAAACCCAGAAGGCAGTGGACAGGGGTCTGCCGGCCTCAGGGTCAGAGGCTGATGCCTGCTGGATGATAACTGCTCTCTGAGCCCAGCGGCTCCTGGCTGCCTAGCTTCCTCATTGGTCTGGGTCTGGAAGGGGATAGGAAGGCCCCCAGGCTGAGTGTTCAGAACCTGCTGTCTTGTGTCTGCTATTGGGCATTGGCAGCAGCTGTGGATCCCTGAACTCCTGCATGGTATTCAGTCAAGACAGTTTTGGGAAAACGGGATGAACTGGGAGACAGTGTAGCTTAGTGTTAAAATGGGAATTGTAGGGATGGTCAGGCCAGCGACCAGTTGTGCTCTCTTGGGAAGGAGCCCCAGACAGGTGGCTGCATAGAGAGACTGCTATGGGCCCGGTCTGGGAGTGGCAATGATCAGTGCTCTACATTCCCTTGGCCAGAAGTTGGTCACAGCTCCATCTCACTGTAGAGGGGAATAGTTGAGCAATGTGCCCAAGAGGAAGAGAAAAACAGACTGGGCCTGGCTCACACACCCGGGGCTCCTCCCACACACCAAAGGCTGTCCTCCATGCAGAGGCTCCTCTCACATAGAGGCCCCTCTCACATAGAGGCCCCGCCCACTCTCAGAGGTCCCCTTCCCCACACAGAGGCTCCTCCTACTTAGAGGCCCCTCCTACACAGAGGCCCCACCTGGAAGGCCGCTCAGAAGTCCTTCCTACTCAGAGGCCTCTCGCCCATTCAGAGAAGCCTCCCACACAGAGGTCCTTCCTATTCAGAGATCTCTTACCCACACGAGGCCTCTGCCTCAGCTGACGAGCCTTTCTTCCTTGCCTGCGTGTGTGTGTGAGTGTGTGTGGGGGGGTGTAGAGGCCAACACCAGGTCTTTCTTAATCACTCTCCACTTTATTTTTCATTTTAAAGTTTTCTCACTGTGTCTGTGTGTGTCTAGTTTGCTTTCTGTTGCTGTGATAACCACCACGACCAAAAGCAACTTAGGAGGGGAGGGTTTACTTGGCTCACACCTCCAGGGCTGGCTTCCCTGGGCTGGCTCAGCTGCCTTTCTCATACAGCCTAGGCCCGCCTGCCTAGGGATGGTGCTGCCCACAGTGGGCCAGGCCCGCCCACATCAATCACCAATCAGAATAATTTCTCACGGTCATGGCTACAGGATCGTCTAATCTGGGAAATCCTGGAATTGAGGTTCCTTCTGCCTAGATGACTCTAGATTGTAGAAAGTTGACAATAAGAAGTAACAAACACTGTGTGTGTGTGTGCACGTGTGTGTGCGCACACATGCTGCAGTGTGAGTGCCAGAGGACAACTTTCAGGAGTCCCTCTCCTTCCACCATGGAATTCAAGGATAATGCAGGTCGTCAGGCTTGCACAATAAGTACTTTTACCCCCCAAGCCACCTCCCCAGGTGTCTGCTTTATTTTTTGAACCATCTCCCCAGACCCCTATTTTCTTTCTGGCAGCTTTTGTTCCCCTCTTTGCCTAGGGCCACCAGAGCTGCCACAATATGAATCAATGGGGAAGGTCTCCCCTAAACTGGCCCTGGCCAGTCTGTACCTTTGCTGTTATTTTTTTAAAGGTGTGTGGACCGTTATCCCCTTTGTGTCTCTGCCTCTCTGGTGACTGATCACTGCCTACCAAAGGAAGTCTCAGCATTTATAACAAGGCTGGCAAATTCTAAGTGGCCTCTTGACTGTGTTGGGACAGGCAGGGAGCCTATGAGGCTGGCAGAGGTAAACCACACCGGCTCCTCCTGCCTGCTGAGTAACCCAGGTTCAAGTGAGGCCTCCCCTGCTCTGTTGATCCTAACTGGTCCCCCTGCAGCAGGTTCTGATTGATGCCGAGCCAGGACTGCAGGCTCTGCTCCTCAAGCAGTCTCTGCATGCAGACAGGGTGCCTCTGCCTCACCATTCCTATAGAAGGGGCATGTGAATATATGCATGTGCACACACGTATGTGCTTGCACATGTGTGTGCATGCGTGTGTGCTTGTACACGTGCCTATATGTGCCATGTGTGCATATGTATATACATGTATGCACATACAAGTATGAATATGTGCTTGTATACGAGTGCATGTGCATGCATGTGTGTATATGTATATACATGTGTATGTGCATGTATGTGATTTTGTGTATAAATATGTGTGAATGCTTGTATGTGCTTTTGTGTGTCTGTGTGATTTGGTGTGGGTATACATGTGTGCTAATCTGTGGGAAACAGAGTTGTATTGATACGGCCATTCCCAGTAACAGGAGGTTGATTGATGGTGGCCTTTCCAGAAGGTTTGTTTGAAGAATGGCAGGAACCTCAAGAACAAAATGAAGAACGCTTTCTGGAACAGTCAGTACTCCAAGTGAGGAGAGCGTCTTGCAGAGGCCCAGGATGTCTCTATGACCAGGCAAAGGAGCTCTGTGGCCCTTGGGGGCTCCTATTCCCAAACGCTGGGAGAGACACATGGTGGCATCGGCCATGCCCTGTCTGTAGCAGGTGCTCACTTAATGCTTCCAGAAGCAAGGGGAAAAGAGCTCAAGGTGGTTATGCAGAAACTCTGAGTGTCTGTGTGTGAACTAACCTAGGAACTGGCTTTACAACAAAGACATTACAGAAGAAATAAGGAGAGAATGAACATGTTCTGATGGGGGCTGGAGACGGCTCAGCCGTGAGGAGCACTGGCTGCTCTTGCAGAGGACCCAGGTTCAGTTTTCAGCACCCACATGGCAGCTAACAACCACCTGTAACTCCAGTTCCAGGGGATCCGATGCCCTCTTCTCACTGCCTCCACGCATGCGTGTGGTACACATGCATAATGCAGGCAAGCATTCATACACATAAAATGAATAAATCTTAAAACAAAGCACATAGGAGAAACTTCAGTTAAGGTTTCCTCTTCCCAAGTGACTCTAGGTTCTGTCAAGTTCACAATATAAACTAACACCATAATATGTGTCCGTGTGCATGCATGCATGTGTAGGTGTGCATGCAGCAGAGCGCATGTGGAGGTCAGAGGACAACTTCTGGAAGTTTTCTCCTCCCACCATGTGTGTCTTGGGGATCAAAGTCAGGCTGTCATTCTGGGTGGCAGGCTCCATCTCACTGGCCCAACAATGGGAACATTTTAATATACTACAGCCATTCAGGTAGCTACTGTGGAAACACATGCACATACAATACACGTTCCTGTATTTATACCAGGATATAGGATATGTCTCCTTATATGCACATGCAACATTGTAAAACTTATCATACATTATGTCTCAAAAACTCCATGCGTTTCTATAAAGTAGAAGTATGTAGTACTTTCTGAGCAGAATGCACTGAAACTGAATATTACTAACAAAGATATTAAAAAGACCCTCTCGTGTGGAAATTGAGAAGAAAACCCTCCTATTAAGCAACTCTGGAGTGAAAGAGACAGCAAATAAAAAATTTAAAACAAATAACGATTATGAAAACTTCCTGCCATAATCTATGGAATATATCCAGTGCAGTGAATCAGAGATTCTTACCCCTAAGCACTTTAATAAAATCAAAGAATGTGAGTAATCAAACTAGAGTTCTAGCTCCAAAAGTTAGAGAAAAAAGAACAGAAACTACCAAAAGAGAACAGCAAACTGAAAGAAAGACTGACAAGGTGGAAGACAGAACTTCTGGACTCACAACTAGGTTTCCTGGGTTGTTTTATTAAACATATAGTGGAAATTGAGAGAAAACACAAATGCAGGAGACAGGAAATGACAGAGGAGGCATATCATTGAAAATAAGAAAAAGTCCTGGGTGAGGGACATCGTGCAGCTGTTAAAAGCATGAGGATCTGAACTTGAGTCTCCAGCACCCAAAAGCCAGGCACAGGGGCACATGTACATGTACATGCCTCAGCGGACTGGCATATGGCGGTGTAATGTTCTAGAAGAACTCTAGAGTCATTGGCAAAAGGAAATTAAATTCTAAAGAACTTGTGAAGAAGCAGGGTGAAAATTGTCAGACAGAGCTCAACAGCCAGCTTCCTTCCTTCCTTCCTTCCTTCCTTCCTTCCTTCCTTCCTTCCTTCCTTCCTTCCTTCCTTCCTTCCTGTCTTCCTTCCTTCCTTTCTCTCTCTCTCTCTCTCTCTCTCTCTCTCTCTTTCTTTCTTTCTTTCTTTCTTTCTTTCTTTCCTTCATTGTTTTCTCGAGACAGGGTCTCCCTATAACCTCAGCTGGCCTGGACTCACTTTGTAGACCAGGCTGAACTTGATCTCACAGAGATCTACCTGCCTCTGCTTCCTGAGTGATGGGATTAAAGGCGTGTGCCACCAAGCCTGTCTAGCCCTTAAAAAATCTTTATTATTGTATGAATGTGGATGCATGATGTATGTTATGTGGGCATGTGTGTTGCGCTGTGCATGTGGGGTCAGAGGACAAACTTATAAAGCCAGTTCTTTCCTCCCACCTTGATATAGATTCCAGGGATTGAAACTCAGGTCGTCAGGCTTGTGTGGCAGACCCCTTAACCACCGAGTCATCTCACTGGTCTTCAACAGCTTTCTTACATTCAAATATGTAATAGCTATTGACAAAATGGCAACAAGGATGATATTTAGGATGAACTTAGTGAGGTATTGGCAGAGCCCTTACGATGAGAATCTTTCAGTTCCTCTGGTAGACACAGACGTGGCTTTGAACAAATAGACAACTGTGCATCTTGGTGGGCTGACATCATAAAATACCAGCTAATTGATGACTTAAGCATAGTCCCTGAGAAAAATATATGCATGCTTTTCTACAGAGACAATGGGTACTTCAGTTCCTGTGGAAAAAATAACCATGTGCTGACTATGCAAACCCTGGAAAATAAAGCTACTATGAAGTACCCCAGCAGACACGAAAATGAGCTATAAAGCCTTTGGGATTCTAGTGTGCAAGAGGGCAAAAGAGCAGTAGAATGAATGAGAAGTCCAACAACTGACCCCAGTATGTGAGGAAGTTTAGTGCACAACCAAAGCGCATCTGGGCTGGAGAGATGGCCGCAGAGGAGCTGAGTTCCATCCCCAGCATCCACATGGGGTGGCTCAGAGCTACCTGTAACTCCAGCAATGGGGATCTGGTGCCCTCTTCTGGACTTCCTGGGTAACTTCACGCATGTGCACATAACACTCACACAGGCACGCACATATACACAGACACATAATTACAAAAAACCCCAATCTTTTTCTTTTAAAAAAGGTGGGATTAGAGGGAGAGAAAGGAGAGATAAATAAGTATTAGGTGGTGTGAAGAACCAGGGGGAAATGTATTAGTTTGAAAACCAACTGAAAGATACACATACAATATATACACGAGTGCATGTGTATAGGTGAAGGTTATATAACAAAAACCACAGTGCTGTGCAGGGGAAAACGTCCCTTCAAGTTGTTGTTCAGTCAGGGTAGTCCCAAAGACTCTCCCAATAACACCAGAGAATGCCCCTGTCTTTGATCGCCTCCCAGAACTTTAAGGTAAGACCCTATTGCTGAAGACAGGTCGTACTTTGGACACAAGACTTGGGGCAATCAAGCTGGAACTGCTCTGGAAGCCTCCTCCCTGAAGACCAGCTCCCACAGTATCCATTACTGTGAAAACTGTCAGGAAAGAAAACCAATGGGTGATTCTATCCAGCTGTAAAGTCCGCAGACCACGACAATGACCTGCCCAACAATGACCTGGTGCAGCAGGGGCGCTATCTTGGAGGTAATCGACAACTGTCTACTTGAGTGTAACACCCACTCAATAGGAGGAAACTCATGTGTGTTACTGTATGCATAGCCAAATACACATGGCTGGAGAGGACATAGGTCCTAGAGAAGAGCCTACTATTGTTGCATCTCTAGACCAATGTAATTTCTTACTATATTCTAAATATGTATCCTTATATTTGTCAATAAGTGCACCTCTCACCAGTCATCAAAGAGCCTTCTTGTTGCAACCAATAGAGACTACTGCAAAGTTCCACATTGGTCAAATGCCAAGAGCAAGTGTCTGTGAGATGCCCAGTCCTAATTGGCACATCTACAATGCAACCTCTACACCTAAGACTCGGGGAACAAAGAACAGGAGGCAGAAATAATATTAATGCATCCATCACTTCTCACCATTGAACAGATGGTGATGAACCCAGAAAGCCACAGTCGACCAAAGTACAGAGAATAAAAAACTGTAGAGAACTTATCCCCGAATAGGCCATGTGTATCAAACCTCTGCCACCCAAGGCTCAGGGATGATTGTGAGGAGGGAGCGGGGAGATTGTAAGAGCCAGAGATGGTGACTGACCACAAGGAAGCAGAGTTTTCCAGACAGCTGGGCAGTTAGTCACATAAGAGCATACATAAGTCCTACACAAGCTCAAGTCAGACAGAATCCCAGCATAGAAGTGGAGGAGTGGGGAAGAAGCCCAGCCTCACTGAGGAGCTCCTGGCAACTGATACGTACTGGGAGAGGGAGAGTCCGTTCTCTTTAAGGGTGTGATGCTAAATACATTAACCAGGCTCCAGTGGATGGATGCACACTGAAGGACACTTGGGTACACGGACTAGGCTCAATAGACCTTAACATATGTGACAGAATACATGAAATCTGGTGGGGAGCATTAAGATGGGTGCAGACAAGGGAGGGGACTAAACATGATCAAAATGTATTGTATGGAATTCGTAAAAAGTCACTTAAAAATAGGTGGGATCCCAGATTACAGGAACAGAATTCCACCTTTCAGTACATTGTGCTGACACCATCAGAAGACCTTGAGGAAAAGATTCAGTGAACATGCATCTTATCCCACACTGAGGAAGGAAATTCTGAATGAACCTGAAATCTAAAAATCATTAAAGTACTAGAAGAAAACAAGGGAGAATTTCTCTGTAATATGTGTGTGGGGAAGGGTTTCTTACCATGAGCCAAAATCCAGATATAAGAAAAGGTGGATAAATTTGATTGCATGAGGATTATTTTTTGTCTTTTTGAGGCAGGGTCTCCATATAGCCCCAGCTGGCCTAGAACTCACTATGTAGACCAGGCTGGCCCCAATCTCACAGAGATCTGCCGGCCTCTGCCTCCTGAGTGCTGGGATTAAAGGCATGGGCCTTCATACCTTGCCCCCATGAAGGACTTTGAATTGCTTCTTAGACTTCAGACTAAGAGCAACTGCACAAAACAGCCTTGAAATGAGAAGCTAGCAAGGGAGATCAAGCACTGTAAGCCCAGTCAAGGTGCAATTGGCCGGGACAGGTATTTGTGAAATACACCAGGTGTAGAGACAACTGAACTTGATGCACAAAGAATGGTTAAAACAGAGAAGGGGGAGCTCAAGTGCATAGAAGACGTGAAAGGCAGTTCACACAGAGGGGCACAAGCAGCTCTGAAAGCAATGGAAGCAATGTTCAGCTTTGCTCCTAGAGACAGGCAGATGGAAGGGACTCCGAGATGTCACTGTTTCACCCATCAGCTCGGCAGAGATGAAAAGGCTCTGCAGCACACCTATTGTTAAGACTGAGGAGACAAACAGCCTCAGATGTGACTAAGGGTAGTAGAAATGGTCTAACCCTCCTAAAAAGGAATCTGGGCACATTAAGCACAGATACCTATGTGTTTGCATTTAAGTAATCCTAAAATAAACAACACGAGGAATGAAAACACTCACAGAGATATACTACACAGTTGATGGTTCCAGAATACAGGTGCCACATTACAATGGGACTGTCCCCCATAAGCCTGTCATAGGTTGAAGATGTTGGTTGAATTGCGGTCAGTGCCGAGCACACTATCTCAGTGTCCCATTCTTGGCTGTGGGTACCAGGAAGTGTGATCTCAGGACTGCTATCAGAATCATAGGAGGGAATGTGGATCATCAGCCTCAGAAAAGATCAAAACGCATGCTGGGCATGATGGCACACACTTGTGATCCCGGAACTTGGGAGGCAGAGGCACGTGAATCTCTGTGAGTTACAGGCCAGCTTGGTCTACATAAGAAGTTCCAGACCAGCCAGGGCTACATAGTGAGATCTTGTCTCAAAAAAAAAAAAAAAACCCCAAAAACATCAAAATGCAGAATTTGCAATATAGTATCTACTAAGTATCCACATGATACTTTGCACCATTGTGAAATTGAAAGATTGGAAGCAGAGCTATGTAAGACAAGGACATTGTATATTGTAATCGGCCTCAACGGAATGGCTGAGTCTGTTATTATGTAATTGAAAGAAGAGTACACACACACTATGCCACCAGGAAAAAGAGGCGGAGGGTCTCCATGAACTGACAGCGGCACAGGGCAACTCCAGGCTGTACTGGAGACTGACAACTCAGGCTGTACTGGAGAGTGACAGCTCCAGGTGTGGAGGGCGTATCGGTAGGGTGTTGGAGGTGGTTGACTAAGTGCAAGTGTGTGTGATGGTGCTGAAGCTGTGTGCTCATGTTGAAGCTCATCAGACTCTGCACTTACAGCAAGCGAATTTTGTCGCTGAAAAATGTACCTAAAGGGGCTGAGGGAATAAGCTCGGCCGGTAAAGCCGCAAGCAGGGAATCTCAGTTCGATCTCCAGAACCCACTTACAAAGAGCCAGGTGTAGTGTTGCGTCTCTGCAATCCCAGCACCGACGGGGCAGAGACCGGCAGGTCCCTGGGCTTGCTGGTCAGCCAGCCTGGCCTACTTGATAAGTTCCAGGCCAGTGAGAGACTGTGTCTCAGAAAATGAGGTGGAGGGCTCCTGAGTAAGGACACCAGAAGTTTCCTCCATACACACGTACACACACACACACACACACACACACACACACACACAGAGAGAGAGAGAGAGAGAGAGAGAGAGAGAATATGAATTATGTCTAAATAAAAGTACTAAAAGAAATTCTTTAAAATCCAGGCATGAGTGCATAGGCACATTCTTATAATCCCAGTATTGCTCAGGAGACTGAGGCAGGAGACTTGCTTTGAATTTGAGGATGACTTGGAATACAGAATGAAATATGGTCCAAAAAAATGTGGGTCAGGCACAGTGGCATGCATCTTAATCCCAGCTTTCCGGAGGAGGCAGAAGCAGAGGAATCTCTGAGTTCAAGGCCATCTGGGACTGTAGGGAGACCTGGTCTAAAAGACATGGACTAGGGACATAGTTTGGTTGGTAGAGTGTTTGCCTAGCATGTACAAAGTCCTGGGTTCTATCCCCAGACCCATATGAATTGGGTATAGTGGCCCATGCCTGTAATCCTAGCACTTGGGAGCTACAGATGGGAGAACTAGAAGTTCAAGGTTATCCTCCATTAGAAAGTGAATTGGGGGCTGGAGGGGTGGCTCAGCAGTTCAGAGCACTGGCTGCTCTTGCAGAGGACCCAGGTTCTGTTCCCAGGACCCACACAGCAGCTCACACCTATCGGTAACTCTAGTTCCAGGAGATTTGATGCCCTTTTTCTAGCCTCTTTGGACTTTGCACATACATGGTGCACTTACATACATGCAGGCAAAATACTCATCCACATGAAATAAAAATAAATTGAAAATTTTAAAGAAGAAAAAGTAGAGATTACTCTGCTACCATTGTGTGATAAAGTCAAATAAGGGCTTGCATGCACATCTTCATTTTAGTGACGAAAAGGTCTCAGGAAGGGGAAGCTGGAATCAAATAAGACTGGATGGCTGAGGTGGGGGTACTAAGGTGGAAGGGGGGCCTTGGGAAGGCCTGGAAGGGACAAACTGAAGTTTCTATAGTCTTCTGACATTAATAGCCATGTCAATACTTCACAACTCAAAGTAAGCAGCTTGAGACAAAGCCTCACGTGGGATAAAAACAGAAACACTGGAAGCAACTATGTCTTCAAAGACAATGAGCCCCGAGGAGGAGGGGAGAGCTCCCCAAGTAGCAGAGGCTCCATATTCCGCCATGCGCCCTGAGGCTGATACTGAAATGTAGCTGTAAAAAGCTTGCATGGTTTCCTGACTTAATAGGAGCGTTTTCTAAGCACCATGGATCAGCACGTGTGTGTGTGTGTGTGTGTATGCACTCCACCTTACCAGTGCTTTATAGTCAAGATTGAAGAAATTGGCCGTGTCTTGGGAAGCCATTTTTCTCCAACTCGGTGAAGGGAATTCCACATGTGAGGCGGTGGAAGTTTGGAATAGGTCCTGGGTGTTGGGATGGAATTTTAGCCATGGGCATGAACACACATGGGGAGAAAGAAATATAGAAACATGTACATGTGTTGATATGTTTATTGGCCGACAGAGCTTGGAAGCAATGATACTCCAGGAACAATATTAGCACCTGAGTCTTATTTTCTAATAACCTCATTAAAAGGCACCAGAGATTTTCGAGAGATGAGGAGTTCTAGGGCTGAGGCAGAGAAAGCATAAGAAAGAAAGCCTGGAACAATTTCACCTGAGCCAGAGCCCAAGCAACAAAATCTGGGATCATAACCACAGGAGAAAACAAAAGCAAGTGGACCCAAAGGAAAGTGTTTCCTTCTTATAGAGTGACAATTCAGAAAGGTTTACATCGCCCTCCTTATAAAAAATGTATTAGTTTCAAGAAAGAAGTTGTAATTTTGCATGAGGAAGTGTGGCAGGTGTTACCTTAAATGATGGAAGTTAATGCATAGGACAATGGATGTCCTGTGTCTGTCTGTAAAGCACTGAGCAGTGGACAGACATCACTTCCATGGTAGTCCTGCCCCAAACCTGCAGCCCGAGGCTAATTATAAGCAAACATCAGATAAGCCCAAACTGAGGGACCTGTGCAAGAATAATTGGCCTGTACTCAAAAGAAAATGTCAAGGTCATAAAAGAACCACCAAGGCACTGTGTGGAGTGGAGGGCACTAAGAGACTAGATGATGGAGGGCCGTGTGATGCTGGCACACCCCAGATCATACCACCCTCTCCTTCCTGTCACTCTGCAGGACTCGGAAGGGCCTTTGATACTGTGAGGGTCTTCTGTCTGTGCTGTGCTCATTTGTGGGGACACAGGGAAGAGGACAGGGGCCTCTGGGCTTCCTCGGACACACAGACAACCCAGAAAGAAGAAGTGTTAAGGTGTGTGTGTGTGTGTGTGTGTGTGTCTGCCTGCCTGCCTGTCTGTCTTGTCTGTCTGTCTGTCCAAAGGTTGGGGGAAAGAAGGTAGGCAGACAGACATTAACATTAGGGAATCTGGGGAAAGGATTAGTTATATTCGTTATAACTAGTTATTGCAAATTATCTGTCTTCAAGCATTTTGAAGTTAAAAATCTCTCTTAAAGAGGCTAGTATAGTTGCTTTCTAATACAGGTGGGCATTAAATGAGATATTACACAGCAGAGCTACTGTCAAAACCTGAAACCTGCAGCTGCCAGGGGAATGTCAGCTTTGATTCCAAGCCCTGAGGGTGCCTGTGACACTGAGGCTGTATGGCTAGGGCTGTCCTGTGTTGCTGGAGTGTGGGTAGCAGCCTTGTGTACAGCAAACGCATGGATCCAGGAGGCAGGAGATTGGGGTTCTCAGCACTCTGACCCCAGTTGCCATGTGACTGCAGGTTGAAGTCTTCTGGGGGATCTTCCTGACAGACCTCCTTCAGAAGGAACTTTGTTCATTCACGTTTAACTTATTCACTCACTCATTAACATGGTGTCCTAGAAACGATGTGCCAGGTGCTAGGCCGTGTAAGAGGCCTGTGCCTCGAGCGATGAGGGCTGAACTCCAGAGCTGGGGGGAGAAAGAAATCTCTGTAAAAACAGGGTAGAGAGACGTGAAGAACCAGGCACATAGCTCCTGGGCATTCTAGTCAGCCTTTCCCAAGAGGGGAGGTGCAGTATGGGGCCTCTATGGAGGGGCATGCCACAGCCTCCTCAGTGGGGTGTGGGACAGTCTCCACAGAGGGAGTGGTCCAGCCACCATGCGGGGACGTAGTGCCGTCTCCTTGGTGGGGCATGCTGAATTCTTCATGGAGGGCTGTAGTGCCATCTCCTTGGATGTGGCACAGTGTCCATGGGAGGGTGTAGCGCCCTCTCCTTGGTGGGGTGCCATTCAGGATCTTACTGGCTGGTATAATTCACAGCTTCCTGGGGGTGTCGTTCAGTATCTTTCCTGGGGGTGTGATTCTGGCTCCTGATGGGCAGGATACAGGCAACTTCCTGGTGGGTGTAATCACAGTGTTCCTGGTGGGTCTCATTTGTAGTCTCCCTGGTTGGTATAATTCACAGCCTCCCTAGTGGGGTGTAATTTGGTCTCTTCCTTGGGGTGTGATGCAGTCTCCTGGTGGGTATAATCCAGGTGTCTTCTGGTGAAACAATTCGCGTCTTCCTGGGCAGGGTGCCATTCCGAATCTTTTCTTGGGGTGTGATTCTGCTTCCTGTAGGTGTGTTCAGATCTCTCGGGAGCCGAGGCTCCTGCGGTCTGGGAGGAGGGGTAGGGTACTCAGTGAGGGAGACAGGAAGAAGCTAGGAGGGTGCAAGTCTCCGCAGGCCACTGTCCCCGCAGCCTGGCAGAGCCGGGAAAGCCCAGGGTAGGAGTGGCTGTGGCATGTGAGGCACATTGGACATGACCGGCTAGAGGTGTGGCCCCGAGTTCCAGACCCCTGACCCTGCAGGGCTGTATCAGAATGCGGAAGCAGGGCTCAGTGCTTACTGCCTTTATGTCCCCGTTCGAGTTCCGACACGAAATATACCTTCTTCTATGAACAATTTTGAAAACAGATGGCATTTTTTAGGAACATCTTTACTTAGAGAAATAAAAAGTTGTCAATCCTGTATTTGCCTCTCCATTAAAATTTTAAAAACTGGATCTTAAAATCGAAACAGCTGGGGACCTGGACATTCAAGGTTTCCTGAATAAAGTTGGGCTACACTTTCTGGTTTAAAAGATGTGTTTTCAAAGCAGTTTTAGCATTGCAAACATACAGGCAGAGAGAGAACAGGAGGAACACTAGTTTGCCTTTGGGGTAACAGGAGACCCTCCTCCACTCTCCTTCACAATCGCATTGGTGTGGCTGTGTCCTGTCCTGTCTGTCTGTCTGTCGTGTCGTCGTCTCCCCCCCTACCCCCCAAACAGGGCTCAGAACCTGAATCTTCAGGCAGCTGTTTGCTCAGAGGTGTTGGGGAGCTGTTTTACTCAGGTGGCTTTGTGAAGGGCCTGAGACAGACGATTACATTAAAAAAAAATGATGGTTAAACTATGTATCACTTCCACGGTGACCAAGAGCGGAAGCTGGTGGCATTATATGCAGCCACAGTCTGTGGAAGCAGCGTCCATCTGCAGAACTCGTTCTGTTTTCCAAGGTGAAACTCTACTCATTAAAAGACTCCCTGTGACTCCTCCCCCAGTGCGCAGCCACCCTCACACCTGCTGTCTTTGGCAACTTTAGTTACCTCCTGGAGACAGAAGCGCAAGGCGGGGCCTTTGGTGTGTCATTCAGAACGGGGTCTCCGATGCTTACCCGGGTTGCATCCTGCTCCAAAATATCATCCCTCGTACATTTTTAAAAATTCTTTTGAGAATGTCACATGGTCCATTTTGATCACATCCAGACGCTCGCTGTACCTCCACCTCAACTCTTCTGCGCGCTCCCAGGACTTCATGTCCTCTCTTAGTATTTTTATTTTCAAAGACTAATTGAATCCATGTTCCCCAAATACTCCTGAGTGTGGATCCAGCCCTTAGATTCTGGTCAGCCTAACAGGTACCACACTCTGAAGAAAACTGATCCCTCCTTTGCCAGCATCTCTCTGTTGTCAATAGATCTTCAGCTAGGCCTGGGGTTTCGGCCTTACCTCCGCTGTCCATGTGTGGGTTTTTGTCTGACTTGGGTTTGCTCAGGTCTTGTGTGTGTTGTCACAAGTGCTGTGGGTTCATATATACAACCACCTTGTGGTGTCCAGATGACACGGTTTTCATCTACCACCTCTGGTTCTACCCACCTTCTTCCATAACAGCCCCTGAGCCTTGGGAGGAGAAGGTGTGATAGAGGTGCCCCATTTAGGGTTAAGCACTGCACAGTCTCTTATTCTCTGCACATTGACCTGTGGTTCAACCGTGAACTCCTATGTTAATCACCATCTGCTGCAAAGACAAGTTTCTCTAGTGAAAGTTGACAGAGTAGGAGTAGGAGTAGGAGTAGGTTCCCCCCATGGGCCTGTGACCTGTCTAGCCACAGTGTTCTTGGCACTGATAACAATGCCAGGTATGGGTTCCATCTTGTGAAATGGGGCTTAAATCCAAGCAGAAGGCGGGTGATGACTCCCATAACGTGCATGCCACTATTGCAACAATGGGCATATCTTACCAGGCCAACCCTTATTGTAGCTTTCCGGTAGGTACCCCATAACAGGTTTCAGTGGTCCTACCAGATACCAAGGGCTAGCAAACAAAAAACCCAGTTCCAGGAAGAGACTCCTTCTTTGGGAGTTCTTGACCAGGGAGGTCCCATAGATCCTCAGACAATACTGGCTATTGCTGTTGCTCTTGGTTCTGCCAGAACTTGATAGTCAGACCATACTGCTGAAGACATACTGGAGTCACAAAACAAACAAGGAGAACTTAAAATGGTACTGACCTCAAAGCTGCATCTCTATTGGCTAACGTTCACAGTAGTAGAAGGTACTATGCTACTGGAAAAGAAAAGTAAGCATCGGACAGTCTTTCTTTTTAAGGGTGAGGGGTATCCCATTGCGATCTGTACTGTGTTTATTCATCTTGATGAGCTTCTGAGTTGTTTTGATTTCTGATATTGTAAGCTGTGAGCACTCGTGTTTGAGATTCGGTTCTATTCCTTCAGGCACAGATCCCAAAGTGGAGTTGCTGGGTCAACGGCAGTTCTGTGCTTAATATTTTGAGGAACTGTCATAGTTTTTTATAGGTGTGGTACAGTTTCACAACCCCTCAAGTAATGTAAAAGGACTCTTGTTTCTCTCTCTGCTCCTTTGCCAAAACTTGTCCGTGTGTGTGGTATTGGTGTGTGTGTTGGTGTGGGTATAGGGTGCACACACGTGTGGAGGCCAGAGGCCAGCCTTGGGTCTCATTTCTTGGTGCTGTCCACCTTTGTTTTGAGACAAGGTCTCTAATGGCCTGGAGCTCATTAGTGAGTTGGTCCAGCTGACCAGTGAGCCCTGGGCTCAGCCTTTCTTCTCCCTCTCCCCTGCAGGGATTCAAGTACATGCCAACCTGGCTTTTTACAGAGATTCTGTGGATCAAACCTGCCTTGCATGGCAGGCACTTTACTACTGAGCCATCGGCCCAGACTTCTGTTTTAATGATAGCCATCCTGGGGGAGGGGAGGTAGCAAACCATTATACTTTAAGCTTTATATTTTCACTCCAAGGTGATTTGTAAACACAAACCTCTATTTTCCACCCACAATTCCTCCTGTTTTGGAGGTGCCGCTTATCCCTCTCCCTTAGTTGTTACCCAGTACACGAAGCCACACACAGTCTCTTCTGTGTGGTTTTAAATGTTGAGACACCAGAGGAACCTCAAGTGTCCATCATTCAGGGGCAAGTTAAGTCATGTATACTACACAGATCATAAAATAGTACATAACAGTGAAAAGGACTGGGCAAGGGGCCAGGTGACATGGCGTGGTGGGCATAGGCACTTGCCAAGCCTGATAACCCACGTGCAATCCCTGGAACCAACATGATGGAAGAAAGAACTGGATCCTGAAAGTTGCCCACTGACCTATACACACATATGCCATGGCACACATGCACATACACACACACACACACACACACACACACACACACACAAAGTATAAAAAAAACAACAAAAAAGAATGAGTAAGCCTGAAAATACTGACCCAGAGTGAGCCCCAAGATATATTAGTGAAAGACAAGTCATAGACTGACATTAGAACAACATGTATGACCAGACGAATGTGTGTAAGTATGTGTATTATATCTAATAATCATGCCCTACCTGTGACATAGCCAGGATTGCTTCATCTTTTTCTATTTTTTCTTTTTCTGTTTCTATCTTCTCTTCTTCTATTTTAAAAATTTATTTATTTATTTTTATTTTATGTGTATGAGTGTTATCCCTGCATGTATGTAGGTGCTCCCATGTCATGCACTGCCCACAGAAGCCAGAAGAGGGCGTCAGATCCTCTAGAACTGGACTTATAGATGGTTGTTAGCCACCATGTGGGGGCTGAGAATTGAACCCTGGTCTCCTGCAAGAGCAGCCAGTGTTCTTAACCACTGAGCCATCTCTCCAGCCCCTTGTGACCCCCTTTCACTTGAGAAATTTTTATGTGGGCCCAAGTACATAGGTACATAAACACAGTCAAACATTTACTGATAATATGTCATAACAAACTTAATTTAAAATTTTATTTTGAATGATAAGCATATGTGTGTCTGTGTGGGGATATGTGCACATGTGTGCAGTGCCCTTGGATGTCAGAAGAGGGAGCTGGATCTTCTAGAGCTGGAGTTACATGTGGTTGGGCGTCTCCCATTGTTGGTGCTGGGAACTGAACTCAGGTGCTCTGTGGGAACCCTCTCCTAGCTAGCCTTCTATTGCTGTGATAAAAGACTCTGACCAAAAAATAGTATGAGGGAGAAAGGGTTGTGTCACTATACATGTCCCAAGGGACAGTTGTCCCTGAGGGAAGCCATAGTAGGGATTCAAGGCAGGAATCTGGGAGGAATTAAAGCACAGACCATGGAGGAATGCCACTTACTGGCTTGCTTCTCTGGCCTGAGCTCAGCCTGCTTTCTTATATAACACAGAACAACTGGGCCAGGGGTGGCACCACCCACAGTGGGCTGAGCCCTTCCACATCACGCCACAATCTCCTCACGGACATGACCACAGGCCAGTCTAATAGAGGAAATTCCTCAACTGAGATTCCTTCTTCTCAGGTGTCAAGTTGGCCACGGAGGCTGTCCAACACAAGCATCAAGGTTCTTACCCACACACCATCTTTTTAGTCCCTTTTTGTAGATATTTTTTAAAATTATGAACTTTATTTTAAAACAATTATTTGGAATACATATATTGTTATCATTTATTAAGGATGAAAGCAGATTTGTATCCTGCAATGGATATGCTTCTTTATTCTTACAGAAAGAATTCAGTCTTAGCTGGATACTTGCCACTGTAGGGTACGGGGCATCCTCATGTTTTTCAGAGTAGACTGATATTTTGATTTTATAATAATCACTGCCGAGAACACTGTGGTGCATAAATATGTACTACAAACTGGTGGGAGTATGTTTGGGTCTATTTTAGAAACTGTGAGAAATTCTGTCCTAATCCCAAGCCAAAATTCACTGAATGATTTTTTTTAAATGAAACTCAAGTTAGCAGCGCAAACAGCAATTATTTAAAAATTTTTCATTGAGCTTTTATAAATGCCATACAACAGTTCTTAATCAAATTTAACCCCCACCGCCTGCCCACGCCTCCCCCACTGAACTTTCTGTATTCTGTCAAGCAGCAATTTTTAAAACAAAGCATTCAAACACAATGTAACCCAAAGTGACACTAGTCTGATAATTACTTGATGAATGATGGTGCGTGAGTCTTGAAAGTCTTTGTTTTTCTCTTTTAAGATATTTTATTATTTTTATTTTACATGTATGAGTGTATCGCCTGCATGTATGTAAGTGTACCCATGGCGTGCAGTGCTCACGGAGGTCAGAAGAGGACATCGGATTCACTGGCACCACCGTGTGGTGCTGGGAATTGAACCCAGGTCCTCTATAAGAACAACCAGTGCTCTTAACCACTGAGCTACCTCTCCTTCCCCTAGAAAATCTTTGATTTTCATGATTAAATTATCTTGTGCTTTGAAGATTTATTTTTAATTATGTGTTTGTGTGGGTGTGTTTGTGGGTGAGTCTGTGCACATATGTGCAGGAGGTACCTGCTGAGGCCAGCGGTATCCAGTCCCCTACAGCTGGAGTTATAGGCTCTTGTGAGCTGCCTGATGTTAGTACTGGGAACTGAACTCATGTCCTCTGCGGGAGCAGTAAAGCTCTTTAAACCACGGAGCCATCTCTCCAGCCCATCATTTTGTTTATATAAGGGCACGACACTTTGTATGTGTGGTAAAAGCACTGCACTTCAGACCATACAACAGTCTTGAATCTGAGCTGAGGTGCTTCTGAGCCCAGTCAGTGTGGGTTTGTAGTGTGGCTCAGTATACACTGCAAAGTTCAAGGAGCTGGAATATAAACTGTGACATGTATGTCCAGCACGAGCATGTCATGTCATGTAAATGTATATTCATATCTTTTAAAACCACATACATAAGACTGGAGGGATGGATCGTCGGTTAAGAGCTCTTGCTGTTCTTTCAGAAGACTGAATTCAGCTCCCAGCACTCACATCAGGCAACGCACACCCTCCTGTAACTCCAGATCCAGGAGGTAGGAACCCTCCTCTGGACTTCTGTACCTACACATTTATTTGTGCAAGAGCAGCAAATAAACTTAACTCCTGAGCCGTCCCTTCAGCCCTAGCTATGATTATTTCTGAGAAAGAGCTCTGGGTTAGTTGAAGAGGGGAATTTCAGTTTTTACTTACACTTTCAATTGTTTGAGTGGTTTATTACAAGGAAATAAGTGTTTTGTTGTGCAATTCAAAAACAGAGCTACAGTAAGCCTTACAAACAAGTCATAAAGCACAAACTCTCAGTCAGGGTGCCACACTGATTCCTCACATGCATAATGGCGGTAGCTAATATTATCCACAGGCTACTGGCTGGGATGCACCATTGTAAGCATGTTTAAGCAACTGGTTTATCCTAGAAAACCACACTATGAAGAAGGCTATCTCATGTTTTATACGTGAAGAAATAACCTTGCAGGGGTTAAGTCACACAGCGAGTGGGCATTATGTATTTAATTCTGTAACAGTCAGATGTTACCTTGAAGATAGGAATACTAGGAATGTTTTTTAGTATGAATTTCAACTTCTAGTTCATCTTTGAAAGTCATGAGATACTGTGCTCGTATGATTCAACGACATCGAGCATTCCTTTCCTTTGGCTTCGCTTGAACACAGCTCTGCTTGTAAGAGCCCTTTGAACATGGGAAAGATGGCAGGAACTTGTCAGCACTCTTGATCAGAGATAAACAGTTTTATTTATGTTTCAAATAGGAAGAATCACTGGATAGGATCGTTAATAGCTTTGCTCTGGGGCCTAGCTGTGAACAGAGGTTCAGTAGATTAAAGATAGCAGGGAATGCTCTAATTTTGGCTGGGAGTGTCATTCATTAACTTCTGCAGCAGGACTAGGTGTCAGTCACTCCAGATAGTCTACCTGAGGGATGCTATCCCGTCATGCACTGGGCTATCAACATGGATGCATTTCCGGAGGCCTGGCTTAGTGTCTTCACAAACTGTCCTTGACTCTGAGGTGGGCCCTCCAGTCAGTGGTCTGTATCCTCCCTTCTGCACCTAAGCAAGCAGGTTACGCAACAAAGATGTTCAAGTGCATCGCTTTGTGAAAGCCCTTAAAATCGTTAAATTAATAAAACCAGCTTAACAGAACCCTGATTAGTTGGAAATTGCTTTAAATTTGGTCATTAAGTTTCAGGGAACATGTAATTTTCTCCACATCTGGCACAGCTGCAAGACACGTAGGATGAGGACAGAAGTTGGGGGTGACGAATGAGAGGGATGGCCCCCACCTGCTGTCAGGGAGGGGTTCCGCACCCCTGAGCCTGCACTCCAGGGAACCCGCTTACTGTGGACCCATGATGTCTCTTTTTCTTCGGTTGCTTAGGGTTTCTGAAGGATATAGGCACGCTGCATCTTGGCAGAGCTGTTAGGATCTTGGGTGTGCTTCTTGGATAACCCTAGGCTGAAGTGTGTGTGATTCTCTTCTTGGTTACTCAGTGTACTGGGTAGCTTTGGTTGTTACTTGACACACTGGGAAGAAGGAATTAGATTGGCCTGTGGGCAGGTCTGGGAGGCATTTTCTTGATTCTTGAGTGGTGCAGTACTGTGGGTGGTGCCTGGGCAGGTGGTCCTGGGTTGTATAAGAAATCAGGATGAGCACTGGCCAGAGGAGTAAGCCTGTAGGCAGTGGTCCTCCGTGGTCTGTGTGTTAGTTTCTGCCTCCAGGATCCTGTCTTGAATTCCTGTCTGACTTTCCTAAATGTGATGGAGATGGATATCCTTTCCTCCCCAAGTTGGTTTTGGTCAGAGTGTTTTAATGACAGCAAAAGAAAGCTAACTGGGATATTCAACTTATAGCCCGCTGTTGCTTCTGGTTGGAGCTTGTGATGCTTAACTTTGATTGTTGGGGTTGGAGAGATGGCTTGGTGGTCAAAAGCAATGGCTGCTCTTGCAGAGGACCTGGGTTCATAATTCCAGTTCCAGGGGAATGTAACATTCTCTTCTGACCTCCGTGGGCATTGTATGACATGGGTGTACTTACAAGCAGACAAGACATTCATACACACAAAATAAAAATAAAAAATAAATATTAAAAAAATATTGTCAGCTGGACAGGATCTAGAATCACTTAGGAGATGAGTCTCCAGACATGCCCATCAGAGTGTTTCTAGATTGCTTTAACTGAGGAGGGAAGACCTACCCTGAATGTGGGCAGCACCATCGCATGGGCTCAGGTGCTGGACTCAATACACGCAGGATGTGAGCTGAGCACCAGCCTTCATCTCTGCTTCCTGACTGATGCCCCCATGTGACCAGAGACCTCACATGCCTGCTGCCAAGACTTCCCACCATGACGGACAGTTTCTCTTCTTAAATTGTGAGCCCAAATAAACCCTTCCTTCTTAATTTGCCTTTGTCAGGTATTTTGTCATAGCAACAAGAAAATTAAACTGAGTCAGGGGTCCAGACTTAGGTCTGTAAGACATCAACAATGATGTTGGGAAGGTGTTCACAACAGCCCCTTTGTGGCCATCTTTCTCTAAGGTTTGAAGAGCCTGTGACTGTGTTGTGTGGGTGTCTGATGTTGCTGGGCTCTGTGCCCTTGGCCTTGGGTGGGGATGATACTACCAAATTCACGCTGGCACCCATGCTGTCCAGGAGCCTTTATGCTTTCTCTGCAAGGAACCTGTCAGCTAAAAATAGGCAAATTCCAAGGTGAGAGAGACAAAGCCACACATCCTGGAAGAGAGTGGCCAAACACTGTGGAAGCAAGGACCTACCCAGAACCTCACGTCTGTAAATTGTCGAGTTAGAGCCAGAGCTCAGGGTTAGCACAGAATCAGATGGGACCATCTGTGTCCTTGGCCATGGTCAAGTGCCACACACCAGGGCAGTGACCATAGCTATGAGGAACCAGACCCTGTATAGTCGTCCCATCCTGGGTAACTGGACCCCAGATGGTCGTGCACTTCTGGGTAACCGGACTCTGATGGTTGGCCCCTCCTGGGCATGATACTCCAGGCTCTGCTGTACTCACAGCACTGTGAGGTATGAGTTGTACCTCCCATGTTATAGATGAATCAAGGCTTAAAGGGGTTGCAGGACTGGCCCAGAGTCATTCTACAAGTTATGGCAGACCAAGGCTTTGAACCCAGGCATTAAAAAAAAAAAGAGAATTCCCAAGGGAGAGAAGAAGACTCAGGGGCTAGAGTGATAGCTCACTCAGTAAAGTGTTTGCCTTAGAAGTAGGAGGACCTGATTGATCCCCAGAAACCATATTTAAAAAAGCAAGGCATTGTGGGCGCATGCTTACAATCCCAGCACTAGGGTGGGGGCGGGGAAGTGCAGCAGATCCCTGGGGCTTGCTAGACAGCCGACCCAGGCCAGGCTACTTGGGAAGTTCCAGGCTAATGAGAGACTGTCTCAGTAAACAAGACAGATGAATCCCAAGGAAAGACAGCTGAGTTTGTGTTCTGGCCTCCAGATACATACATCCACAGACACACAGACATAGACACAGACACAGATACAGACCACACACACACACACACACACACACACACACACAGGAGAACTTTGGACAGACTGTCATTGACAAGCTTCTCCTTGACCTCCCCTGCAGAGAGCGCAGATCCAGGTGGCAGCCTGGGGTTCTGTACCCCATTACAGATCCTCATGAGCACCACAAACTCTCCAAGGAGCCTGATGTCTTTTGTAATAAACACTTTTATTGCATCCTTCCCTGACGATTTCCTTCTCTAGTCCTTTAAGAAAAGGCCTTTGCTCTCCAGAGAGTGTGGCATTTTTCAAGCCATATGTCTCCCAGGAAAGTCAAGCACCACCTGGAATTTATGGTCCTCACCTGAGTTGCCGCAGCCCCCCCCCAACCCTGCTGGTGATCTGAGCCCTGGGTTAGTTCCACTGAGCTTTGATGACCGAAGGAGGAGACAATATGGTTGAAGAAGGGGCAGTGAAGAGCACAGAGCCTAGAGGCAGAGTTGTCCCATCTGTGTGCACCCCCTGAGGTCGGGGGGACAAGCTTGTGTCACACGCAGTTGATGGCTGGGCCCAAGTGCAGAGTGCCCAGGTGGTTATGACAAGCAGATACAGTACAAGTGCTGCAGGTACCCAGAGCCCCCTCGGGAATGTGATGGAGGAGAACAGAACCGGTATCAGAAGGATGATCTCTGCACACTCTTCAGATGTACGGAGAGATCTGACAGAAGAGGCCAGCAGCATGAAGCTGTCACCAGCTGTGGATTCCTCTTAATGTCTTCTATAGTCTCTAAGGCCAAAGTGACAGGGCCCTTGAAGGAGCAGCGGGAAGCAGGATGTGATATCCATGTCAGTGTCCTTCATCCCTCGAGTGGACATCTCACTGATGCATAGAGAGGCTTGCACTAGTGGAAGTCCTTTTCCATGAATGGGACCTGAATGTCAATAGCTTTTTTTAAAAAAATATTTTATTTGTGATTTTTATTTTATGTGTGAGTGTATTGCCTGCATGTGTGTAAGAGCACCCGTATCATACAGTGTCCTTGGAGGTCAGAAGAGTGTGTCAGATCCCCTGAAACTAGAGTTACAGACAGTTGTTAGCTACCATGTGGGTGCTGGGAATCGAACCCAGGTCCTCTGCAAGAGCAGCCAGTGCTCTTAGTCACCGAGCCATCTTTCCAGCCCCTTTGCTTTTGTTTTGAGGCAGGGCCTCATGTAGTCTAGGCTCACTATGAACTCTTTATGTAGCTGAGGCTGACCTTGAACTTCTGACCTTCTTACCTCCTCCTCCTTCCCGAGTGCTAGGATTTCAGGCATGCACCACCACACCCAGTTTGTCGCACCCAGACAAGCACTCTGAACTGAGCTGCTTCCCCAGCCCCTAAAGGATATATTTTTAAAACAAGGATGGTTTTAGCTGGTAGATTGATTTCTCTAGAAGTGACACACAAACACAAGTAATAAACACGTTTACAAGCTTCCTTCTCACCACACTCCTCTTCTCTTGTCAAAACATAACCTTTTTTGCCAAGTTGATTTCAGGAGCTGGAGAGTTGGCACTCTTGCTGAAGACCCAAGTTCTGTTCCCACCACCCACATGGCAGCTCACAACCACCTGTAACTCCAGTTTCAGAGGCTCCAACGCCTCTGGCCTCTGCAGACACGATACATACATGTTGCACATACATATATGCAGGCAAACACTTACCCACATAAAATAAAAATAACTAAATCTTTTAAAAAGCTCCATCTTTCCAAAAGCATTGTGAAGTTTTCTTGTTGATCTTTAAAATTCTTCCTAGCTTGCTTAGAGTCCAGGGCTTTGAGTGAGTTGAAAAAGATCTATACAGACTATATATTTGGACAAGTATTGAATGTAATAAACTATATTTAAATATTTATATGTAGAATTATTTTTTTTATAGTGCTGTTCTTTAAATCATTGAATAAGGCCCTGTCGTTTCTCCCAAAGATATACGAGCACTGTCTTTCGGCATATAGATCATTTTTGCCTGTGAAAGGTATCTCAGCTAAAAAGTGATTTCTATCCCTGATCCTTTATGCACATTTGTTACCAAGGCTAGCATTATATCCTGCGGCCTAACGACAGTACTTGGAGAGTTTCTTCTGAAAATAGCATTTTGTCTGTAGGAACCTGAGAGAGGAAAGGGCAGAAGAGAGACCCCGTTGGCTTTCCCTGGCTCCGTACAGAGCGCCCGTGGGTCCAGCTGTCCCTCATCTGACCCCACCTTCTCTGCGCTCCCGAAGCAGCTCCGGGCTAAGAGAAATATTTGCCTCTTTCCTCTGCTAAGCATCTTAGAGTTCTGGGATTTTTTTTAGTTTCCACTTGTGCCTTCAAGGCTTCTCTCCTCTGTCTCTGTCAATTTGAAGATCTCTGTCTATTCCTGAGAGTTATCTGGATAACAACCATTTGTTTTTGAGACTGATTCTGATGAAGAGCGTCAGGCATCTCGCCCACTACTATGTGGCAGATGTCTGCACTACTCAGGGTAAGGCCCTGCCTGCTGGCCTGGATGAAGGTTTCCGAATATGTGGTAAAACAAATGTAAGAACACACACGCACACTTCCAGTCATCCAACTGACCCGTGGCAGGGGTGGAGGTCTGTTGAGATCCAGCATACAGGAAAGAAAGGCAGGGCAACTGGATGGCACTGATGCCGCCCCCGTCTGGACGTGGTGGACTTCCGCTCTGTTCCAGTTAGCTTTTCTGTTGCTGTGATAAGCACTGACCGAGAACAACTTGGGGGAACCAAAGGCTTATTTGACTTACAGGCTACCGTCCATCATTGAGGGAGGCCAGGGCAGGAGCCCAGGGCAGCAGCCTGGAGGCAGGAACTAAAGCCGAGATGGTGGAGGAGCGGTGCTCACTGGCTGGCTCAGCTGTCTTTCTTATGCAGCCCAGGCCCACCTGCCCAGGGATGGCACAGCCCTCCTACGTCAATCAGCAATCAAGAAAATGTCCCACAGTCACGGCCAATATGATGAAGGAAACTCCACCATTCAGGTTCCTTTCTCCCAAGTGTGTCAAACTGACAGCTGAAGCTGACTATGACACACTTCTCCCAACCTGTGGTACCCCTCACTCTAGCCGTTGACAGTGGAGTGGAAATGACTTGGGCTCTTTTCAGGCCCAGATTGTGAGAGTTTCACTCCACATTCCTTTGCTTGCCTTGACTACCACTGCAAGCCCAAAAGAGGAGAGTGAAGCCTAGATTCTCCAAAGGCTACGTGGTGTGAACAAGAAATAAACCTTCCTGATTATTGCAGCAGAGCTGAACCTGACCTGAGGGATGGAGGCAGACACAGGCAGGTAGACATAGGAAATATGGCATTGTTCCAGCATAAATGAGACATTCATATTCTCCTGATGGCCCCATGGAAAACAGGCTTGTTAATATGTAGGTAATCACTGTACATAAATAGGAGATCAAAGAATGGGAGAGGGGAAAGAGAGAGAAGAGAGAGAGAGAGGAGAGAGAGAGAGGGAGAGAGAGAGATCCTGAGGGTTTGTTTACCCGTCCAGTGGAGCTCCCACTCAGGGACTATTCCTGCTAAGGGAGGGACAGAGCCCCGTGTTACCAGAGGAAATCTCTCCAGCCTAGCTCCAGTGCTCTAACAGATTTTGGAGTGATTTATATGAGAACAGTTTAAAGCATTTACTAGCTGTGAGAACTAATTTCCAATAAATCAGACAGGATTCCCCTGGGAACCAGAAATAAATGAGGGCAAAAGAAATTGCTAAGGGTTGTTGAGCAATAAAGAGATGGGTTCTAGATATCTGAAAATGATATTTAAATGGACAAAGTTGATTTAACTGTCCTTTTTCATGTCTGGGGCAAGATTTAAGTCTACAGCATGCCATTATAAGCGGGAATTATTTCCCGGGATGCACTCAGCATTTCGTGTATATACCACCAAGCAGCAATTTTAATATTCTGGCTTCAGTCCTAAGTCATGATATAAAGGCTTTAATTACAAAATCTGTAGAAAAAAAAGATTCTAGAAAAAGTTAAAATTTGGTCCATGAGGCAGAACCTTCATCATTGCTTTTTAGTCATTTTTTTCTAGTGAAAAAATTTCAGTAACTATGTATTTTATTATCTTCAAGTTCACAAGCATATATTACACTCAGGCTGGTCATCGAGCATTGTGCTGTGAGACTTGGAGAATAGATAGGGAATAGGATGTAATCTATCTATCTGTCTATCTATCTAATCAATCATCTATGTAATTGATCATTTATTCATCCACTCATCCATCATCTCTCCATCCATCCACCCATCCATCCAACTATCCACCAATCTATCATCTATCCATCTATTCATCCATCTGTCCATCCATCCATCCATCCATTCATATACCCATCTATCATCTATCCATACATCCATCTATCTACCCATACATATATGTATTTATCCATCCATCATCTATCCATCATCCTTCCATCCACCTACCCACCAATCTATTTTTCCATCCATCCATCATCCATTCATTAATCCATATGTCCATCCATCACCTATCAGTCCATCTGTATATCCATTCATCCATTTATCTATTCACTCATCCATTCGTCCATTATCTATTTATCCATCCACCCATCCATCCATTTATCATGTGCCTACCCATACGTGGTGGTTTGAATTAGAATGTCTCCCACAGGCACATGTTTGAACAATTGGTCTTCAGTTGGTGGTGCTGTTTGGGGAGGTCATGGAAGCTCTAGGGAGTGTAGTCTTGTTGAAGGAAGCACATCGAGAGCAGTGAGCTTGAGAGTTCACGCCTTGCCCCACCTCCAGTTTTCTCTGCCTGCTTCCTATGTGCAGTTGAAGATGTGAGCTCTCAGCTTCCTGCTCCTGTATTCTTGTCTACCCACCACAATGGAGTCTAATCTGTCTGGAACCATAGACCAAAATAAACTCTTTCTTCTATAAGTTATTTTTCTTTCTGGTGTTTCATCACAGCAACATAAAAGTAACTAACATACCATCCATCTATCATCTACATTATCTATCTATCTATCTATCTATCTATCTATCATCTGTCATCTACCTATACATTCATCATCACCTATCTATCATCCATCATTTATCTAATCACCTATAGTCTACTACCTTTACTCTATATCTCTATCTCTTTTATCTATCTATAATCATCTATCTCTATCTCCATTCGTCTATCCATCCTGAACTGCAGAAATGTACATTTCCTGGCAGATTAAGCATGGCACTGCCTTGGACAGTAGGCTAGTTGTGGCCACAGCAAGGGAAGGGGAAAGTTTCTCTGAACACAGGCTGGCAGGGTCAGAGCTAGGTACCAAGAGGCCTCGTAGGCATTCCCAAAGACATGGTCCCAGTCACCTTAGCTGGGGTTGATAGAATCCTGGCTCATGGATACAAACATTCCTCCTGGCAGATGGAGTGGGGCTAGGCACGTCCATGATTGGATTTTCCCTTTTGACCAGAGCAGAAAGAAAGCAAGTTTACTTAGTCTACTCCATGGGATCCAGTGGGCACAGTGGTAACAGAAGATCCACCAGGGTCTGGTCATGGCCATGGTATGGGTGGGCTGGAGGATAAGTATCTCCATTGTGGAGGAATCCTCACAGGCTTAGGGCAAGCCACTTAGCATGTAACCTCCCATCACACAGACTAGCCATACCATTCTAATCCACCATTTGGCTGGATCTGACCTGATTTTCTGTTCTGGAGACACTTTCTGGGTGAGGATTATGGACCAGTTCCCTTCCTGGTCTGTCAGTCATGGCTCATGGCTTCCTAGGACACGGGGATTGGCCAGGCTCCCTCAGGAAGTAGGACTTGACATGGTCTTAGATGAAGAGAGGACAGTGGGAGGCAAGGCCTTGCAGGACTGGCCTTCTGTGGCCAGTTTATCCCCCGCTGTCTCTGTGATGCCATTCTCCTGGATGAGAAGACACAGCAGAGGGTCACAGTCTTGCTCAAGCTCCCTTCGCATAAATGGACAGGGTGGCACTCACATTCTGCTTGGGCCAGCTGCAGCCGGCAGCAGGGAAGGGCTTTCTAAGTCCTGGGATAATAGTGTGTTCCAGATGCAGGAATGCAGTGTCCGTGTGGAGATGGAGCTGCTCAAGCCAGTGAGCCCCCTCCTCGCCCTGTTCAGCACACGTCGCAAAGCCAGGTGTGTGTGCCGACCTTGAACGGGAGCTCCTAAGGCTCTAGCCTTAGACACTTCACTTGCCACCTGTCCTGCAGTCTGAGCCTGACTCCCATGTGGCATGCCTTGTACGTCGAAGCTGCAGAGTTTCTTCTCCAGCCAAGTGTCACCCTGGACTGTGGCTGTCACTCTGAAGAGGATCTGGAATGTGTTCCTTTATGTTACTCCTTTGTTCGAAAGCCCTGGGTCCTCCCAGCACCACCTCAGAGCCCCTGTACCAATTCGGTCTCTCTTCTGAAGGGGCCTGTCGCTCAGTCACCCCCAGCCCACCAGCCAGCTGGCTTCTTCTGGGCTCCTCCAGGACGCAGGTGGCAGGCTTTCCCCAGGCCTCTCTCCTTGCTGTTGTGTGTTTGGCCTCAATGCCCACTGCTTCCCTGGCTCCTTCCCTGTTAGCTCAGTCTCCGTCCCTGACCACCATGTTTAATTGGAAGCCCTCTCTGACAGTCCCCCCTGGCCTTTGACCTTTATCTCTCCTCCAAAGTGCTAAATTCCTCTCATATCTTTGCTGATCTTCTTCATTACCTCCTGACCTGCCCCTTCCTGATGGTCTTTTGCTTTCTTCCTTATTTTTATTTTATGTGTATGAGTGTTTTGCCTGAATGTATGCAAGTACTGTGCACACAATGCCCAAGGAGGCCAGAAGAGGGTGTCAGATCCCTGGAACCTAGAGTGACAGACGGTGTGGGTGCTGGGAACTGAACCCGGGTCCTCTGCAAGAGCAGCCAGTGCTCTTAACTCCTGAGCATCTCTCCAGCTCCTACTTTATTTTTTGTATCTAATTTGTGTGTCTGTTAAGATGTATGTGCATGTGTGTTTATGGGTACACAGGTGTATGTGGGTGCTAAAGCATATGTGTGCATGTGTGTGGAGGGCAGTAGTCAAACTCAGGAGTCATTCGGGAGGTACTGTCCTCCTTGTTTAGAGATAGACTGGCTGGCCAGCGAGCTCCAGGTATCTGCCTTCTTCACTCCCAGCTCTGGAACTACAAGCATGTGCCGCCACCATGCCTGGCTTTTTACATGAGCACTGGGGATCATGTTCAGGCACTAATGCTTACACGGCAGGCACTTTACCCACTGAGCTGTCTCCTCCACCCACTTTAGTCCTTTATACAACCAAATAGTATTCCGTTCCATAGATCCACCAGATTCCATTGGTCCATTCCTTAGTCCGAGGATACTTGTGCTGTTTCTATTTACACCTGCGCTGAAGTGACTGTGCTCCACGGCAGCTCAGAAGTTATGTGTTAGGAGCTTCCCGGCACAGACTACTTTCCAGACCAGAGATTCCCCGTTCCCAGAGCCTCTGTCAACCTGGTTGCCTGAAGGTTTCATTCCATCACCAAGTGCCTGGGACATCCCACTGTGGTTTTGTGGACACACTCCTGTGGGTTACTGGGGCTGAGTGCCTTTTGTGAATGTTTGTATATCTTCCTTGGAGAGACACTTATTCCAGTCCTCTGCTGATCCTTGCCTTCTTTTAGCTTTTTATGATTAAGTTGTCAGCACTCTTTGTATAGTCCAGATATGAGTTCTTTACTAGATACATGATTTGCAAATATCTTCTCCTGTTTCATAGTTGCTTTTTTCTTCTCTTTTTGATGGTTTCCTTTGAAGCACAAAAGTTAATTTTGATGAAGAGTCCCATGTATCTATTTTTAATTTTGTTGTCTGTGCTTTTGTGTCATAAATTTTTCAGTGTTTAAAAATGCTTTGCCGAATACAAGGTCATGAAGATTTATACTGCTGTTTTCTCGTAAGAATGCTATAGTTTTAGCTCTTACAGTCAGTGCTTTAATCCATCAGTGTGGAGTTAACTTTTGTCTGTGGTGTGAAGCTGAGGTCCAAGGTTTGTCTCTTCTGTGTCTCTGTGCTGGCACCGTTTTTTGAAGGAACACTTCTTTCTGGAGTTGGCACCCTGTTGGAAATCAGCTTGACAGAGACGTGGATTTGTCTCTGGATTCCTAGTTCTGACCTATTGATCTATGTGTCTGTCATGTGGGGTTTGTGGTAGTTTGAACTTAGAAATCCCAAGTTCTCCTGTATACTATGTGTGGTGTGTGCACATGTTGTACATATATGTGCAGGTGCATGTGTGTGTGGAAGCCAGAGGATGACATCAGGTGTCTTTCTGAGTTTCTCTCTGCCTTATTATTTAAAAAAAATTTTTTTACTTATTTTAATTTTACATGCATGAGTGTTTTGCCTAGATGTAAGTGCACCTTTGGGTGCAATGTCCATGAAGGCCAGAAGAGGTCTTTGAATCTCCTCAAGCTACAGTTCTCTCCTTCCACCATGTGGATCCCCAGGCTGGAATTCAGGTCTTCAGGCTTGGTGCCAAGCACCTTTATCCACGGACATATCTCACTGGCCTTGTAATCTTTTTCCTATGCTGCTAGATTCAGTTTACTGTTTTTATTGTGTTGTGTGGGGGGAGGGGCACAGAGACATTGGTGAGCAAATTTCTTTTCTTGTGAAGTTTTGTCTGGTGAATATCAAAGTATTATTGTTTTTATAAAGTGAATTGGGTCTTTTTCTATTAAAATGTTTGAAAGATTTAGGAAAACTGGTATTTATTTAAATGTTTGGTGAAACATTTAATAAAATTAATTAATTTAAAAAATAAAATTAATTTGTTTAAATTTAGTGGTGAAACTGGCTAGATCTGGGATAAGCAGGTTAACATATCCTTGAACTTATAGAGTGGTGTGTGTGTGTGTGTGTGTGTGATAAAAGAAGCCTAAAACTGCTCATTGCAGGGCTGGTGAGATGGCTCACCCAATAAAGGTGCTTGCTGTGCAAGTTCATTGACCTGAGTTTGATCCATGGAGCCCACATAAACATGGACGGAGAGAAGTGATCCACAAAGCTGCCCTCTGTCTTCCACACGTGTGCCATGGCATACATGCTCACATGTAACCAATCGATGAATCATTTAAAACAATTAAAAATTGTACTGATATGGGATGCTGTTTCATTACCCATGGCACTCACTGTATATAGTAGAAACTTCTAGATTTATACTATATGTCGGCTTCTTTGTATTCTCTGCCCCTCCCCCCAATCCCTGCTCCCATTTCCTGCCCTTGTCAATCACTGTTTTGCTCTGTTTCTGGGTGGTTGGAGTTTTTCAATTGTATATATAATTGAGATCATAGAACATCTTTATTTCTGACCATGACTTCTTAGTTTAGCATAGTGTAGCCCAGGTCATCTGTGTTGGGGCAAATGACAAGGCCATGTTATGTTTGTGACAACATGATATCACAGTTCCTCTATGTGTTAATGGATGCCCAGGTTGTCTCCATGCCTTGGCTGCTGCAGATGCCATGTGTGTGACAGCTTCTTTGCGAAGGGGTGATTTCATTTTCATCGAGTGCACCCAGAAGGGAGGCTCTTGGATCATGTGACAGGTGCTCTTAGAAACTTCTATTCTTTTTCAAAATGGGCATATATTCAGTAACTGTTTGAGTCTTCCAGAGACGTCTGCTAGATTTATCGAGTCGCTCAGGTCTTCCCCTCCTTGTCAGCTTTTTATTTGTTCTGTCTATTATTGAGAGCTGAGTGCTGAATTCTCCAAGCCCTGCAGTTGAATTGCCCTTCTCTGCTCCTATTCTCCTTTGTGTATTTGTTTCTGTTATTAGGTACATGTGTGTTTACTACTATTAGATATTCCTGAAGAATTGAACCTTTTTATCATTGTGAGATGCTTCTTGTTATCTCTTGTAGCATTTTTGGTGTTAAAGTCTACTTTGATATTGACACAGTCACTCCTGTGGTCTTGGGCTTCCTTGTGTCAAGATGTATTTCCCATCCTCTTGTTCTCATTCTTTTGATAACTTGGATCCTTAGATGAGTCTGGTGTGCAGTGTCTTTATCTTAATGTAGTCTTATTTGTCACTTTTCTCTGTTCCTACATCTGTAGTTCTGCATCATAGTCAAAAATCCCTTCCCTATACCTAAATTGCACTGGACTTGATACATTGTCTTCTAGTGTTTGCACAGTTGCCTTTAAAAAAGTTGTATCTTTGATTCATGTGGAGTTTGTTCCTGTGTTTGGTATGAGGTAAGGATCTGATCTTATCTTTTATTACATTGCTGGCCAGTTGTCTCAGTCATAGATATTAAAAAGTCACTCCATTCCCCAGTGATTTGAAAACTACATTTATCCTTTGTGGAGTTTCCGTCTCAGGTTGGGCGGAGACACAGACGTTTCTGCTTTTGCGATGGCTTTGGGGGATTTCCCATGTCTCTGAAGGATGGTGTCCACAGGGAGGTTTTCTTGCTTGGTATTTTCCAGGCTATTCTTAAATCTTGTTTTTCTGTATGAACTTTAGTTCTGATGTGTGTGGCTCCATAAAATTGAATTAAATTTGTAAGCTAACCAGGAACATGTGGCACCCTTGTAATATTGAGTTTTCAGACTCGAGAACAGGTTCTGCCTTCTAGTTTTCCAAGAACACATCCATGTTTTGTGTCAGTTTTTCAAAACTTCTTCACAGAAGTTTTGCCATACATCACAATAAACGTGTCCCTAAGTATTTTATCTTTGTTGATCCTGTAGATGGAGTTCCTTCACCATGTTGGCTTCTGAACACTGGATTTTATATCCTGCTACTTTGGATTCTGTTCTGGTTTGAGTTTTAAATGTGGGGTTTTCTAAGATGTTTCCATAAGGTTTATCTTTGTCTTTGTGGATGCTGGGTGCATTAGGTGATTTTCACTGCCACATACTATTTCACTGTGTGAATATAAGCAATAATTGACACACTCATGCATAAGGATATGTAAATTGTTCCCCGTTTGTTGAGTCTGCCGGGAGATGCAAACCGCTGTGTCAGCTCTCCCTTTGGTCAGGCCTGAGGTCTTGTAGTTGAAATCTTGCCAATGTCTTTAAATTTTGTTATTATGAGATGGAGTGGGGAAAGCATTGTTTTTAACGACTATTCTTAGGTTCTTGGCTTCTACATTCTGGCCCAGAGAGTCGCTCTGTGGACATAGTCTCTGTGTCGTATATTTAGCCACTGCCTCTGACTGGAGAGAAGACACATTGGCAGGAGAAGATACCCTGGGATGACGTGGGGCTGTGGCATAACCAGGTGAGGTCTGTTGATGCCAGCAGCAGAGTCCATATGAAATGTAAGAAGGGAAGTGTGCCCCTCCTCTCCCCTCCCCTCTCTTCCCCTCCCCTCCCCACCCCTCCCCTCCCCTCCCCTCCCCTCCCCTACCTCCCCCTCTCTGTCTATTCTGAGCTCCTTCAGGATTCAAGATCTCCCCACATCTTCACTGAATCTCTTCCCACCTTTTGGTGAAAGACTTCTCAAAGCTGACTGCCCACCTTCCCAGCTCCAGGTGTCCCCTAAACTAGCAATTTGGCACCAGCTGAAACCAGGGTGTGACTAAGGTTTGGTACCAGTACATGAGTGAGAGGTTTCTGTGCTCCCTGCAGTGCCCCCTGCTGTACTGCACACAAGGCTGGCGCAGCCCTTCAGAGCTGGAAGCCTGTCTGCTGCTTGGTCCTCCTGTGCCCTACAGCACATAGCAGTATGCAACACTGATGTAGACAGCACTTTCTGGAGGAGCCCGCTGGTGCCGCAAATCCACTTTGCCTTGATCCTACCAGGCCCACGTGTTCGGCCATGCGAGGGATTACAGGCTCACCAAAGTTGGTTTGTTTCTGTGTTTGCTCATGCATGCATTCATTGATCATTCATTACGTTATTCGGTAAAACTACATCATCAGGGTTGGAGAGATGGCTCAGCAGTTAAGAGTATCGACTGCTCTTGCAGAGGACCTGGGTTCAAACCCCAGCACCCACATGGCAGCTAACATCGGATCTAGGGGATCCGATGCCTTCTTCTGACCTGTGAGGGCACTTCATGACATAGGTGGACTCAGACACATGTAGGTCATACACTCATACCCATAAAAGTAATAAATAAAATTTTAAAAATAAAACTATTTTTTAAAAAATAAAACATCACAGACTTCATTGAAAGTTCTGCAATCACCTGGTCAACTGAAATGTAGATATAAAGAGAAGTCAGCCTTTGGAGCCTTCCTCCGTTCCTCCCTCCTTCCCTCCCTCCCCCTTCCCTCCCTCCCTCTTTCCCTCCCTCCCCCCTCCCTCCCTCCTTTTCTCTTATAGTTTTGGGTGTTTCCAGTAACTACTTGTGAGTTGTTGCTAGAACTTTCCCCTCTCCTTGTATAGGTTAAGGCTTCTAGCCACGCTGACCAGCCCGTTGATGGGATGCACTACCTTGTCTCCTACACCATCCTCTCTACCTTCCTCCCTGAGTGGATCAGGACTTGGAGCCCTTTGTGGAGGAAGCTGCATTGGGGCTGTGGGTGACCCTCTGCCCTGTGCAGGGTCACAAAGGTGGAGGTGCCACAGCCCTGCCCTGCTGTGGCCATGACATAAGGAACCTTCCATTTCGGTGCAAACCTCCCCTTCCATGAGCCTTCTGTTTACACACTCTTATTTTTTGGTTGGAGTCGGAGGGTAATTACCCTTGTCCTTAATAATTGCATTAGCTTCCTTGATGAGCAGAGATGCTTCCGAGTCTATGCTGTTAAAAAGAGGTTAGGATTAAGTTTCTCAACCTGCCGCTTTTGTGAGGAGGAGAACTCCATGCCGATTACTGGCTCCTTGATGGGATTAGTCACCGTGTTAATTGCTACTCAGAAAAACCGCCAAGTTTGTTGTTTTAGACTTGAGCTTTTAAAATATTGCAGATGTAATTGAAAATGCAAATTGTATTTGGTATTAGAGATAGCGGGTGATCTATTAACACTTAGGGGTCGATTCATATCTGAAGCTGTGTGAGAAAGAGGAGTCTCTCCCTTCACTTATTAACTGTGCCTTTGATGGTGGTTCCAGAGTGGGCGGGGGAGGCGGCTGTCAAGTCTGTTCCGAGGGTGTCTTCTATCAGTGACAATTTGTTAGAACTGGCTGGAGAAGTGTGCACACAGCCATGTTCTTCAGCTCCAAAGCGCTGTCTGTCTGCTGCACAGGTCACACCGGCGGGCTGGCTTGCTCTGACTCCGTCATGAACATGCCCTCCTCAGGACAGTCATTAGCCCCACAAGTTCTCAGGCCTCAGAGATTTCTGAGCCAGTGGTGTTGGCTCATGTTAAACCAGGAAAGACTCGTCAAAATGAGATAATTCTGACAGCCTGTGATGTTTCAGTTTTGCTTTGTAGTTTAAAAACTTCATTTTTATATAATTTAAAAGTTTTAGAAAAGCTATCAGAACAAAACAAGCAAATCTCATATGCGCTTCACCAGAGTCCCCAGATGTTTCTGTGTGTGTGTGTGTGTGTAGTGGTTGTGTGTGCATGTATATTTGTGGGTTCTTCTGTATATGTGTTTATGTGTGCATCGTGTGTTTTATGTGTACACATGGGTGTTTGTGTGTGCAGATGCATGTGTGTACGTAGGTACCCACATGTATACAAATGCATATGTGCATGTATGTATGTAAAGGTGTGTGTATGTGCGGATGTGTGCATGTAAGAGCAGGTGTATTTACATGTTTTTCATGCATGCACACGAGTGTTGTGGCTAGAGGTCAGCCTTAGGTGGCCTTCTTCAGGAGTCATACACTTTTTCTTGAGATAGGGATGCTCGTTGAGACATGCAGCCTGCTGATTGGCTGCCTGGCTGGCCATGGAGCCCCAGAGCTTCACCTGTCTCCCGCCTCCCCACTGCTGTAATTACAATGTTCACCACCACGACCGACTTTTTATCTCTTAGACGTGATTCTGGGGTCAGACTCAGACCCTCATGTTTGCACAGCAGGTGCTTTACCCACGGATCTGTCCCCATCAAGCTCCCGTTGCTCCAGATGGGATTTCTCACTCTGTGTGGGTGTGAGGCCCCTGAACCATTTGAAAACATGTTTCAGACAGGACCCCCCACGAACCCCAAAGACTTAGATGTGTATATCATAAGAATGTACACATTCTAGTGCTCACCCTGTGCAGGGATCAGAATCAGAGAAACAGTCCCAGAGATACAACCCCCCAAGCCCCAAGCTTCATCCTGTGTCCTTTACTGCCAAGTGCGACAGCAGAACTTTCAATTAGGGCTCCCTACCTGTTCCAGCACCCAACCCAGCACTACCCTTTCATGCCCATTAATCTGAAGCAGGTCCCATGTCCCATCTTTTCAATGCAGTTACTCTGTAGCGCGCCCTTTCCGTGGGTCATCGGGAGCTTCCTCACACCTAGACTCAGGACATGCATCTTTGGTAAGATTCACAGAGGTGCTTCTGGGTCCTGCTCCGTGCTTCTGGCTGAGAGGTGCTGAGGCTGTTCTCACAGCATCTACTAGTTTCTCTGGTGTAAACTCTATCCTTTTCTCCTTTGTAATGAGTTCATATTTCATAGAGGACAGTTCGGGTCTATATAAACACCTTATTTTTCATTAAACTTTTGCCCACTCATCTTAACTTCCACTGATGATTTTTATTGAATCAATTATTATAATGCCTGCCAGATGGTGATTTTTCTCAATTTGTTGTTGTTTAGTGTGTCCTGCCATATTGGGGAGCTTTTGATATCTTGCATTATTTATGTCCTCACTTGTTTATTTATGTCCATCTGGATTGCAGCATCCTCTCTCAGTCGATTTTGGCTCTTTCACCCTTTGATAAATCTGTACTATTTTCCACATTTTAATATGGTCTTTAAAAAAGGATTTATTTTGCGCTTGTGTGTGTGTGTGTGTGTGTGTGTGTGTGTGTGTGTATGTTTGTAGGTACTATGTGTCTGAAGGTGCTCTCAGAGACCAGAAGAGGGTGTCAGATCTCCTGGAGCTGGAATTACAAGTGGTTATAATCACCCAATATAGGTGCTGGGAAATAAACACTGTTCCTCTACAAGAGCATTCTGCACTCAACTGCTGAGCTACCTCTCCAGCTCCGCCACAGCATTTTATTATGAAAGACTTTAAACATACAGAAAGTTAAGAGGTCTTTTCTTCAACTAACAGCCACTATACCTCAGCGAGGTTCTGTAATTAATATTTTATTGTGCTTGCTTTATCACAGGTCTATCTATCCATTCACCCTTCCTTCCCTCTAGCGATCCATCTTATTTTTAAATTACATTTCAAAGTGAGTGGAAGACATCAATACGTTTCATCTTTAAACACGTTGGCAGGCGTGATATTGTCTGGAGCTCAATACTTGCTTGAGTTCTTTGGTTAGGTAACATTTAAATACGGTGAGATGTACAGACACTGAATGAACTGTCTGTGGACTGAGACCAGGCCATGTGCCTACGGGACCGTAACCCCTGTCAGGATACAGAGGGCTGTGATCGCCTCGGTAGCTCTTTTCTGCCCCTTTCTAATCAGTGACGTCTTCAGCAGCAGCGACTGCTGTTCTGCCTCTGCTCCCTGGGTTGGTTGATTCTGCTTGTTTTGGCTGTCTGTCTACCTGGAGCTATGATCTGGACAGGCCTCAGTGTGTGCCCACAAATCCATGTACTGGAGGAGTAATCTCAGTGTGGTGGTACTGGGAGGTGAGACCGTAAAAGGGGGGTGGCAGGAGGTGACACAAGACCTTGTTTCAAACAAAATTACATGGAAGTAAAATTTTAAATGACTCTAAAATATGTGAAAAGGCGCTTCGCCTCTCACTGCAGTGAATGGAAAATAAAACTTCACAGAGGCTTGACTTTGGAAACGTGCTCGCGGGGGGCTGCAGAGGTGACCCTGAAGTTGAATGCAGACTGCTCTTGCAGACCTCCTGCAGAGGACCTGAGTTCAGTGCTCAGCATCCATGCTGGGCACCTCACAAACACCTTTAATCCAGCTCCCACAGATCTGATGCCCTCTTCTGGCCTCTGAGGACACCTGCGTATACATGCACACACACATGCACACATGCACACACATATGTACACACACAGGCGCACACAAATAAAAATCTTCAAAAGAAAGATGCAAACTTGGAAAACCGGAAGAGAAACAGGCTGGCCCAGACACCCGGGGAATCGGGATTGTTGAGAAAGCAGTTATTCAGTTGGCAAATAAAATTCCAAAAGCATTTGACCTCTTCCTGTTTCTTCCTGTGTATCCCACACTCACAATTCCACATGTAATGAGGGCTTCGTTGGTAGAGTGCTTGCCTTGCATGTACAAAGCCCTGAGTCTGATCCATAGCACCACATAGACGTGATGTAGAGGCACACCTCTGAAAACCCAGCACTAGGGAGGTGGAGGCACAAGGATCAGATGTTCAAGGTTAACCTCTGCCTCCTATAAGTTTCAGGTCAACCTGGGCTGCATGAGACCCTGTCTCAGAAAATAAATAAATGATATTGGGCTTAGTCTGTAGGTCAGTTGGGGTCCTGCAATTGTAAGGGACTGTGAAACCCCAGGCTACCTGTGTCAGTACAGAATCCCTCCCTCCGTGTGTGCATTGGCCATGATGTTTTATATAACCTAAAGGGCTTTCCTCAGAGCTGAGCCGATGTTCTTGGACTGGAGAGCTATAAGATGAATAAATGTCTTTTCTGTATAACCTTAGCCTACCTCAGGTTCTTTATTTTAGTAACACAGAAATGACTATCCATGTATTTGCTGTTTGCTGAAAGTCTCGCCCACCACGATGGCGTTGAGACACATCCATCCTGTTGGCTCTCAGTTTGTTTCTTCATCATTCTTTGAACACTTCCTTACTTTCTGGTTCAGCGGAATGGTCCAGGGCTGCCTTTGGACTTCTCTTGCTGGAACCTTGGCCTTAGTCTCATCCCCTGTAATATGGATCCTGGATTTGGAGTATGTTTGCTGTTATTGGCATCTCACTGATTCTAGATGACTGTCCTTTAATAGAAAGAGCTAAGAATACACAAAGAAACAGGCATCAATTCATTTGATTCACATGATTGATGAAAACCTCTGTTTCTCTGCATGCCCATCATGCGTGCGTGTGTGTGTGTGTGTGTGTGTGTGTGTGTGTGTGTAAAACCGTTCCTTTGTGCTAATGCTAGTCCAACCTTGCAGGGTCTGTTCAGCCTTCCTTCTTTCCATACACAGCACTTCCTTCTCCAGTACGGAGAATCTTTCAGAACATATGGACTCATCGCCTAAATCCCTAAATAAGTATAAAGTGCTAAATGAGAGTTAACCTATAACATCACAGGGAGGAACCCTAGTCTGCTAACTAGAGGTCACAGTTTCTGTTATTACTCTAAGGCCATGTAGTGAACACAGTGCTCAGAGGTCACTGGGTGGAAGGCCTTCTTCCCACTCCTTCAACCTTGATGATGTCATTAAATACATCATTAGTTCAGTTAAGCACTATTGGCTTTTGTGTTCAGCATTCGGTCCCTGTCTCAACCTGTCAGTTTCTGCCCCAACCTCCCTGTGAGTTATCAGTCTTGCTAATGACGCTTCATTGGGCCTGTGTTTCTTTGCTAAAAGAAGCAGGTAGATGTGTATTTTCTAATTTCCTTGTTTTTTTTCCTTACACAAAAAGGAAATTCTGTAAACATTCCTGTGCACATGCTTCTGTGTGTGCATGTGTGCCTGTGCCTGTGTCTGTGTGTGTATATGCCACGTGAGCGAAGTTACGTGTGGAGGCCAGGTGATCTGTGTATCTCAAACAATTTTCCCCAATGGCGGTGTCTTTGAAAATGATAGTCTAGTGCCACAGTTGGGATCGAAGCATGGGTACCTTCGGGACCAGAAAGCTTCCATCACAAGGATCCACCCGCCATCCTTTGTAGCCATGCCCACTTTGTCCCCACACTATGCCCCCTTTCACCCGCGACACCCTCTTAATTTTTTTCTGTTTACACACACACACACATACACACACACACACAGGTATATGATGACAGGTGTATGATGGATGTGTGTTTCTCCACTGATACAAACACTCATTACAACTGGTATTCAACCCAGCTTCCCAAGAATTACCTCTCTTTCTCTCTCCTCCCCTCTTTTCTTGACAAGTTCTCTTGTAGCCCAAGTTGGCCCTGAATTCACCATGTAGCCAAAGATGATGACTGATCCTCCTGCCCCTTGAGTTTTGGGCTTACCCGTGCCGGGATGGAACCCAGGGCCTCTTCTATGCTGGGCAAGCACTCTACCAGCTGGACTATGTCTGCAGTCCCTGTTCCCACTTTTCATGTATCAAGGCACTACAGGTTTTGCATATTCTTTATCCAAAATGCTTGGGCTGGAATAGTTTGGTGTTTGGTTTTACTGGTGGGCAGGGGACGGAGGGAGGAGGCAGGTGAGGTTTTCAGAATACTTGCATATACATAGTGAGATAACTTGAAGAGGAAACCTGTCTAAATACAAAATTTCATTTATGTCCTACAGTATCAATTATTCAGTCAAGAATTAATTCTTTATATATCTTTGTTTGCTTTTGTCTTAAATAAATGGTATAATCATATGTATAACAAATAATTGTTCTAAAATAAATTTCTTTATGATTTATTAGCAAAAAATTGTATCTATGTTATATATATATGCTTTAGTTATTTGGTAATTCATGTGTACAAGTGTATTGTTTCCATATAGGTAGGTGCACCTGTGTTGTGCAGTGCCCACGGAGGCCAGAAGAGGGCGTCAGAACACCTGGAACTGAAGTTACAAATGGTTGTTAGCACCCATGTGGGTTCTGGGAATCAAACCCAGGTCTTCTGCAAGAGCAGCCAGTGCTCTTAACCACTGAGCCATCTCTCCAGCGCCTCATATATGCTTTAAGCATAAATGTAGCTGATGGCAATTTCATACCTTGTTTTTAAAGTTTGGTGCAGCACACAGTTTCATCATGTAAAACTTTTTGCGGTGTGATCTTGATGCTGAAAAAGGTTTAGACTTTTGCACCTTTTGAATCTCTTGACTGTTACAAATATTTCTGTATGGAACTTTGTATGATCATAAATATTGATTTCTTTGAGATACATGCCTGAGAGGGCAATTGCTGAGCCAGGCCCTCTGGTTCTTTACCTCTACCACGGAGCACTGTAGAGCGAGCCAGGCCCTCTGGTTCTTTACCTCTACCACGGAGCACCGTAGAGCGAGCCAGGCCCTCTGGTTCTTTACCTTTACCACGGAGCACTGTAGAGCGAGCCAGGCCCCCCACCTGGCATTTCATGTCACTACTGCTTTTTTTTGTCTATCCTGACGACAGGTGTATGATGACAGGTGTATGATGGATGTGTGTTTCTTCACTGACTGATACAAACATTCGTTACAACTGGCATTTAACACAGCTTCCCAAGAATTCATTTGTTATCTACATGCTCTCTAACCTTCAAGTATTTGCTTCCCATGAATGTGGTCTCTTTGGTGAGATACCCTGTTAGTGTCCTTTGCCTATTTTCTAATCAGATGCTATCCTTTTTCATTCTTACACTTGAGGTTTTTTTTTTATGTTTCCAAATGTTATTGCCTGCATGTATGTAAGTGTACCCATGTCGTGCAATGCCCTTGGAGGTCAGAAGAGGACATTGGATCCCCCTGGAACAGGAGTTACTGATGATTGTTAGCTACCGTGTGGGTGCTGGGAACAGAAACTGGCTCCTTTGCAAGAGAAGTCAGTGGTCTTACCTACTGATTCATCTTTCAAACCCTCTTAATGTTGAGTTTTGAAAGCCCTTTGTATGCCCTAGGTGCCAGTCCATTGGTTGAGAAGTGTCTTGCAAATGACAGCAACTTTTTCATATCGTTTGCAGGGCTGTCTGAAAGCATAGTATTTGAATTTTGGTAAAATTCAGTCTATCAGATTTCTCTTTCAAAGGAGGGACTGTACTGAGTGTTGAACCTGGGGTGTCCCACTGGCTAGGCAAGTGCTCCTGGGTGGAGTTTTTGGTGTTAAGTCTAAGAACACTTTGCTGTTCTTAGATCCTGAACCTTGTATTTAAGTCCAATGTCCAAGTGCTGTGAGTGTGAGGATGCATCTTCTTGTTGGGGGTCCCTGTGCTTGGGGCCAGCCCAAGGGGACAAAGGGTCTCCACTGTGCAGGGGTGAGTAGGCGCAGAATCAAAACACACGGACTCCAGGGGCTGAGGGAGAAGCAGGTGGTGGCAAGCCACTGCAAGCTCGTTTATTCAAGGAAGTGCAAGGGGTCTTATAGGTCTGGTTAGCCAATCGCCTATGGGGTGTGGTCCCGATGCAGTCAGTAATGTTCTGTCCCCAGGTAGATCAGCTTGGTGCAGGTTCTTTCTAGATGCTGGGCAGAAGCTGGTCTCATGACTATCCAGAGTGGAGCGCCATGCCCACGGGAGCCATTCCTCTATTCCTCATAGCAGGTGACCTGGCCAAGGCCTATCCTGCGTTGTGCCTTACATCTTTTGTAGAGGCTCTTTTCTCCTTTGGCCTGAGGATGGCCAGTTGTCCTGACACCAGATGTTGAAAAGGCTGCCTTTCTTCCACTGAATTTATCGTTTTGCTTTGGACAAAGCTCAGTTGGGTGTGTTGCGACCTGCTTCCAGATCTTTCCATCTGCGGCTCTGTGTGCCTGTTCCCACCTGTACCGTAGTCTTACTGTTGCATTGTCACAGAGCTCCTCTTCCTTAACTGTCATATCAAGTCTGTTTTGTGCTTTCTCACTCTTGATGAAGTTTCTCAGGTAGTTAGCCTATGTGGTTGATGTTATTGAAGGAAATTCAAAATTGCGATTTATGAACTGGTTTCTATACCTAACTTTTCTTCTTTGTTCTTTTCTTGTTATTCTTCTTTTGAGCTTGAAATTAAAAGAAGGCAACCCTCTCATTTCTTACTGAAATAATCGTATAAGACTCTGAATTGTTATCAGATCACTGCATTAGGTATTATCCTGTAAAAAATTTGAGTATATGGTGGGTTAAACAAAAGTGTATGTCGGGGCTGGAGAGATGGCTCAGTGGTTAAGAGCATTTTGCAGAAGACCTAGGTTCAGTTTCCAGCACCCACATGGCAGCTAACAACCACCTATAACTCCAGTTCCAGGGGACCCAACACTTTCTCTGACCTCTGTGGGCATTGCATAACACAGCTGCATTTACATACGTGCAGGTAATACACTTATACACATAAAATAAAAGTAATAAATATTTAAAAAATGTATATGTGTATGTATATTTCATGTATATGCAGGTGCCCTTGAGGCCAGAAGAGGGTGTCAAGTCCCTTAGAGCTAGAGTTACAAGTCATTGTGAGCTGCCTGATATGGATGCTGGGCACCAAATCCTTGTCCTCTGAAAGAGCAACAAGCACTCTTAACCACTGAGCCATCTCTCCAACCCCAAGTATATGGGTTTCAATGATCACATATATATATATATATACATATACATATACATATGTATGTATCTTATATAACATTCTATTATTGCAAGTTTCTATTAAAAAGTAATTTCTAGTTTTATTGCACTCTAACCAGAAAACACGTTCGAACATTTCTATTTTATGGAATGAACTTGTTATGTACTTGTCACTTAGCCCATGACCAATTTTTGAGACTATTTCATTGCATTTAAGAACAGGCATAAGCCAAGTGTTGGCTCCTGGTTTTATGCCGACTCTTGGAGGCCTGAAGCAGGGGGATTGCCACAAACTTGAGGACAACCTGAGTTCCAGGCAAGCCTGGACTATAGAGTCAGACAGTCTTAATAAAAAAATACCAGTAAAACACTTTATATTTTTTCCTGGAAGCTTCTACGTAGTAGGTTTCCATATGACTCTTCAGAGGCCTCTTGTGTAGTTCTCCCCTCCCCACACTCCCTGCCTCCCTTGCGCTCTCTTCTTCTCCCCACCCAACCCTCCCGTTCCATTAGTCTACTTTCCCCCTTCATATGATTGCATTCTCTCTCCCCTCCCTGGAAGAATGCCCCCAATGAACCCTCGCTATTTTCCTGGCCTCTACACTGTCATTGGCAACTGACAGCTCCTTTAAGAGGAGGATGTGACCTCTGATGGGTCAACCACACAAGGCCCCACACCCAGGAGTAATTGGGTGACACAAATTGGGTTCATCAGGCTTCAAAAAAAGAAAGAGGACAAGAAGTTGAATGGAGAGGGAGGTGAGGGTAGATCTGGCCGGAACTGGGGGCTGTGAATATGGTCCACATACACGCCATGAAATTCTCAAAGAACTGAGAAAAGCTTTATGTAAACATAATATGATTTAAACTAATAAAAATGGGAACAATTGCAAAAATAACAGCAAAAGGGGGAAGAAGAGGCATGTGTGTGTGAACATGCGTGCACACACACACGCACACGCGTGCATGCACACGCACACACGCACACACGTGCATGCACGCACACACACGCACACGCACACACGTGCATGCACGCACACACACGCACACGCACACACGTGCATGCACGCACACACGCACACACACACGTGAGCACGCACACGCCATTCAAGTCTTCTGCACTCTTACAATCTGCTTTCACTCCTCAATAACATTATTATTAATGTGTTCCCTTCTGTATTTCCTTATATTTTATCCTAGTTACTTTCTATTGCTGTGATAAAACACTGACCAAAAACAACTTGGGGTGAGAAAAGCTTTATTTCACCTTGTAGCTTACGGTCCATCATGGAGTGAAGCCAGAGCAGGAACTCAGGGTAGGAACCTGGAGGCAGGAGCTGGAGCACAGACCACAGAGGAACGCTGCTTGAGGGCTTGCTCCTGTGGCCTGTGATCAGCCTGCTTTCTTATACACTCCAGGACACCTGCCCAGAGGTGGCATTGCCCACAGTGGGCTGGGCCCTTCCCACCTTGCTCAACAATCAAGAAAGTGCCTGACAGACCTGCCCACAGACCAGTCTCATAGAGGAAATTCCTCAGCCGAGGTTCCCTCTTCCTGGGTGTGTCAGGTCGACAATGAAGCTATCCCTCACACATATCTACACATTCTTCTTAGAAAGGTAGACAGGAGTCTTGCAGGTCTTGTCTGGTGTGCTCGTCTTCATTACTGTTCTGCTTTCATTGTAAAATGTGAGGCTTTTAACGCTGGGAAATATTGGTCACATTATATGCTTTCTCCTTGAATCTTCTCACTCTACTTGGGGATCAAGAATTTGATTCTTGCTTTGCTATTTCTGTTGTTGTTATGGTTTGATAGACGTTGGCCCATCCCTTGGCTTTTTCAGTCTTCCTAAATCACTCCGATACAGAGTGTACATTACTATCTTACCTTTTAAACTGAACTAAGGGCCTGGAGAGATGGCTCAATGTGTAAGAGCACTTGCTATTCAGTTCCCAGGATCCACATTGGCTGGCTCACCACCATCTGTAACCCCAGTTCAAAGGAATCTCATGCCCTCTTCTGGCCTCTGTGGGGACCATCCCCCCTCCCCCACTACATACAGCAGACACACAGGCATATCCACATATACATAAATAAAAAATTAAACCATAATATTTTTTCATGAGTAGGTTAGGTTCATTCACATTTATATAGTGTGAATATTTACAGTCTTCATTTGACTAAAATGTTTGGGCTCTTAAAAGTATTGATTTATTTTTGTTTTGTATGTATGAGTGTTTGCCTATATGTATGTATGTGCACCACGTACACACAGTGCCCTCAGAAGTGGGTTCCTTAGTCCTGTGTTGCTTCTTACTCTTTGGTTTATTGATTGTCAATAGAATCCTTGACTCCTCATGCATTTCTTAGACAAGCAATATCGAACATTTTCTCATTCTGTCTTCCCCTCTATATCTACCGCTTTTTAATCGATGCCATGTCCTCTATGTATAGTCTCTTCCTCTCATCCACACATTTAAATCTACAATTAAATATATGAACTGTTCCCCATAAGTCCATTTGCTCGAGACTCCAGTCACCTTCTGGTCGAATGGTTAATTCTCTAGCTAATTCCTTGGTGTTTTCTTTTTCTTTTTTTCTTTGAAATGTGGGACATTGAAGCAGGATCTCTTGCATGGTGTTTAGAGCTTTCCCTATCGCTCTGATGGCCCAAGGTCTGCATGGCTGGGTATAAAAGCTTTGTGCCTCATGCAAGGCACTGCCCATCCTTATCCTGCTTTCTTCACAGGTTTCTCTGAAGAAAGATAGCAGCCATCTTGATCTCTTGCCTGTGTAAGTTGTTTGATCTATCTGTCTGAGGCTCTGGGGGGATTCTTCAAATGCCCCTCTTAGGCTTTTAATTCAGTTTCTGCTGTTATGTTGTTGAATTTATGGGGGTGACTTCCGTCACTTGGAATACCTGGCTTCTTGTTTTGTTTGTCTCCTCTCAGTACCTTCCTCCAGAGAAAGACTACTTACAATCCACGGTCACGGGTGGTTTACGTGGCTTTTGGTTCAAGGCCCTTGGCTATCAGGGTGATGCTTGTCATGGTCAGCTCCCAGAGCCTGCTTCATTATTATTCTGCATTGTGCAGGCCTCCACACTCACCACCTGCTTCCCCTCCCTTCCCTGCACAGGTTCTGAATGGTGACACCAGTTCCTCTTCCCTTCTTGTCCTCTCAAGCTGCCTTTCTCCAGAGGCCCAGGCTGGTGTTTACTTCACTCTCTCTGATCAACTTTCTGGTCTATCTGGATTAATTGTCTGACATTTTCTTGCTGTGGACATACTTTCCTTTCTTAAATAACTTTCATTTAACACATGTTGTATGTGTGTGTATTCACATGAATCCCTCTATGCTAGTCACTTTTCTGCTGCTGTGATAGAAACACTGACCAGGGGAACTTATAAATAGAAGAGTTTATTTAGCTTATGGTTCCAAAGTGGCAAGAGTCCATCATGGAGGAGAGGCATGGTGGCAGAGGTGGCTAGAGTAGATGCAGCAGGTGAGCGCTCACATCTTCAAGCAGGCACAGGAAGCAGAATGACTGAAGATCCAGTAAGACTTATGAACTCCCTAAGCCCGCCTCCAGTGACCTGCTTCCTCCAGCATGGCCACACCCTCTAAGACCTCCCAAAACAGCGCCACCAACTGGGGACAAAATGTCCAAATACCTAGAGCCTATGAGGGACATTCTCATCCATACCACCACGCCCTTACATACAAAGTAATAATAATAATTCTGGGATAAACTTAGCCTCGTCTTCTGTCTTCGTGTGGTATTTGGACTGACCCACTCCCTGGCTCTTTGCAAAGGTTTGGATGGGAACTCAAGAAATGGCTTCATTGCAAAGTGCTTCCTGTTTTCTGCTTGCTAGAAACTTGATATTACTGTGTCTGACTTAAGGCACACTAATGGTGAGGGCTTACAGTGGTTTGATTTGTTCTCATTGATCTGTGAGGTCTTGGAGGATGCATTAGAAGATTAGGATTTTTGTGACCATCATTACCTTGGCTACTGGAGAGACTCTTCCAAAGCCTTTTGAGAGACTTCCTACAGTGACATCAATTTCAAACACAACAGTAACACAAGCCTGTTATCAACAAGGCCTTTTGTGCTAATTGTACACAAATGAGTCTTAAGGACGTGCTTGAAAGGGATGCTCTCTTATGAAGGTTGAGTGTCCCTCCCATGGGCTCCTTGACACTGTGTGCCCTTGTGTTCAGCCAGTCCTTCCTTATGGGCACTCAGCCGAATGCTGTAGTTTCCAGTTTCTGCATTTATAGGGCTGGATTCAAGGAGCTATTTATTGTTGGAGCATGTTGGACAGAGTGTATTATCATTCAGTCATATCGCATGAGTGTGATCCAGTGGGCAGTGTGTGTGTGTGTGTGAGAGAGAGAGAGAGAGAGAGAGAGACAGAGAGAGAGAGAGAGAGAGAGAGAGAGAGCACACGCGAGTGTAGGTGTTTATGAATATGACTCACTGAATGTAACAGTGTGAATGTTTGAGTCCCTCAAGTCTATGTGATGGCTGTAGGATGTAATTGGGTTTAAATGAGTTTCTGAGGAAGGCCCCAGTGATGGCATCAGTGTCCTTGGGCACTGGAGAGATGACTTAGTGGTTAAGAGCACTGGCTCTTCTTGCAGAGGACCCAGGTTCTGTTCCTAGTACCCATATGGCAGATAACAACTGTTTGTAACTCCAGTTCCAGGGGTCCAACACCTTCTTCTGACATCCTTGGACATTGCATGATACAGGTGCAGCTACCTACATGCATGGAGGCAACGCACTCATATTCATAAAATAAAATTAATAATAAAATATTTTTTCAAAGAAGAGGAAGCAGTTGGAGTACAGGGCTCTCTCCCTCCTCCTCCTCTGAGGACGCAGCGGAGGAAGGTGGTCACCCACAGACCAAGAAGAGACCTTGTCAAGAAGACTCTACAGAGGAGGGGCTGGAGGACTGGCTCAGGGGTTGGAACATGGTTGCACTTTCATACATGCAAGCAATACACAATACACATGAAATAAAAATAATAAATAAATATTTTAAAGAAAAAGGAGGAGAAGGAGAATCTACCAGAGCCTAGAGAGATGGTATAGAGGTTAAAAGCACACACTGTTCTTACAGAGGACCCACATTTGGTTCCTAGCACCCAAGTTGGGTGGTCACAACCACTTGTCACTCCAGTTCCAGGGAATTTGATGCCCTCATTTGGCCTTCCCAGGCACTGTACACACACACACACACACACACACACACACACACACACACACACACACACTTTTAAAACCAGGATCTATCAGCCCCTTAATCTCCCACTTCTAGAAGTCTCCATGAGAGATGTTCAACCTGTAGTACTTTGCCTGAGCTGCTGAAGACCTCACTCAACCATGTTTTTAGAGTTTCAGTCCAGAGCCCAAGCCTGAGGCAGAATCTTCCCTGCCTGGCTGGAGGAGGGGTGCAGCTATGAGCTGCTATGGCTGAAGGACCCAGGACCCTTGAAGGAGAGGAAAGCCTGTAAAGAGCCTTACATTTCAGGTCCAAAGGAAAGAGAAAGGCATGCTGGGAAGACTCCTCTGCTGGTTTCTCCTCCGTAGGCTCATGCATTCTGGCCCAGCCATCTGCTTTTTGGACTGATATCCCATTTGCAGGGGCACCCAGATTCCTGGAGAAAACTCCTGCTTTCTTAGAAGCCACTGGAAGTTTTGCTACTTCCCATCTTTGCAGCATCATCCATCCTCTCTTATTCTCACAATTCCACAAAAAACAATTTTGTGTGACTTTTCCTGGGGACATGTGAACGAATGTCTATTCAACCCAGAGAGGGCACCAACAACAGACCAAATAATTCATTTAAGTCTAGTTCATTGAATCAATGAGTTTATTGGGGGTTACTCAAGGGAGCACGGATGCAGGCTACTTATAAGATTGTACAACCTGAAGGCAGCTCCCCCAAAGAGCATCTTCTCCCCAATTATTTATTATATGTCCTCAGAGAAAGCCTTGTAAGTGCCATTAACTTTCTTGGCCTGGAAGCTTTGTAAGATTCCTGAGTCTGGTGGGCCTCTGGTCTGCTTCCTAAGGAAACGTCTCAATTTAGAAGAAATGGCTACAACACTATCCTAGCTCTTACATACTTCTCACCATCTCCAGAAGGAATATTCCCTAAGCCTTGGAGGGAAGGAGTGCTAATGGATGTCCAATTGTTTCCTGTCACTTACAGCTGGGAATTGGGCCACTGTGCCACAGTCACTTACTCCCAGCAGTTAGATGGTCATCAGTCTCCGGAGTAGCCAATGCCCACTGCAAATCGTCTAAGTTTCCCTCCACAGCTGAGGCTGACAGCAGCGGTGATCTATGAAATATTTGGAAAGCAATTTGACAGGTATGTCACATCCATTTAGCAAAACAGTACAAGAGGGCCATCTCCACTGGAACTGACAATCTCTGCAGCTACAGGTGGCTGGTTGCCTTGAGTTACAGTACCAAACATAAGTTCTGTCCCAGGAAGCAGACCTAAATCTAATTGGGATGTATTTGGTTTCATCTATAACAGACATGCCACAATTGCACCTCAGGCACATCTTGCCTGACACTTTGATGTTGTACCATGCAGGACCCTTATCTGACTGGATGCCCAGTGACAATTCTCCAGCAGCCTGCATAGCGCCTTCTAATGTGATTAAAGCCTTCAAGCATGGAGGGAGAGCCCAGTTCAGTTAGCCTCATTCCTCCATGTCCTAAATACAAAGTTTTACCTTGATTTCTCCGTGGCTACAGTCTTCAGCAATAGGCACTTACCATGTACTTCTGACATGCAACCAACGGCAGTGGAATAGTCTTTATGTCTTGTGGGGCCTTAGGGGCCTCTGTAGCCAGCAACTCAAGAAGAGGTACCCCACCCCCAGCACTGAGATTTTCTTTTAAAAATTATTTATTTTTATTTTATATGTATGAGTGTTTTGCCTGCATGTAAATGTATCATGGGCATGCAGTGCCTGCAGAGGCCAAAAGAAGACACTGGATACCTCTGGAACTGGACTTATGGATGTTATTTTAGCTGCCATATGGGTGGTGGGAACTGAACAAGGCTCTCTGCAAGAACAGCCAGTGTTCTTAATTACTGAACCGTCTCTCTAGCCCTGGATTTTCATTTAATAACTTTATGGTTTCTGAGATCGCCTTTTCACTTATCCAGGGTGCTTTTGTTCAAATTCTTTAACTGCCATTTCTCCTCTCCTTCCACACACTTTCCTATAATCTGTAAGATGCTCATGAGTTAGCATTATACAGTGAAATCTTTTTACGGAGAGTGGGCAGGATCTCCGAGGGCCCACCACCATATGCTCCAACAAGTACCAATTGATCTTGGGGTTCTGCCTCTATGGGGATCCTTAAAAAAACCTGTAAGGTCCAGTACAGCACAAAACCCTCATCACTTGTTTCAATCTGCACCAAAAGAGCAATATGGGTCCAGTGGTGTTGACGGGAGACGCCACCATATTTAGCACTCTGAAATCCACAGCCATCCTCCATGAGCCGCATCTGCTTCTTCACCCTTAGGCATGGCCAGAGGCTGCATCTCTTCCCCCTCTGAGACTCCACAGGGCTATTGGATGGCCACACTCTCATATGCCCTGCCTGCCACTCAGAGCAGCTCTCTGGTTCTGACAAACTCTGGGTGGGCACCCTGGTCATGACTGTTACCTGTCCATCGGCTGCTGACAGCATCCTGGGCTGGATGAACAATCATCATTCCTAGTATATGTTCTTGCAAAGGCGAAATGTGCATAGCTTACTCTGGGAAAATAACTCTCCACCTGTACAACAGGCTTAATCTTTTCACCTGTGCTCCTGTCACCCCTTTAGTTAACTATTGCTGAGGCTTTAGAGCCTTCCAGAAACTTGGTAGCACAACATTTGTCTTTCTGTCAGTTTTTTTTTTTTCCCCTGGAACTTGGGCTCAACACAGATCTTGCCACGTTTGCCTTTAATTAACTGAGACAGACTCCTTTGTCTGCTTTTCCCTTCTCCATTCTGATTACCTTAGCACTTCACGGACCAATTACAGGCTGGTGTGTCCTTCAGATCTGCCAGGACTCTTCTGTCTCATAAAGATCATGTCCTATCACGGGGCTCAGCAAAGCCAATAAAGCTCCAGACCAATCACAAGGTCCTTGTTGAATTAACTTCTTTTTCTTAAGTTGTTTTTTTTTTTTTCTGTCCTTTTGAGACAGGATCTCCCTGTAGCTCCAACTGGCCCGAATCACTACGTAGAGCAGGCTGGCCTCAATCTCACAGAGACCCACCTGCCTCTGCCTCCCAAGTGCTGGGATTGAAAAACACCCCACAAGTTCTTTCCTTTTGAAATACAATATTTGTATTTACTCTCTGAGCATTTCATATATGTATACAACGTATTTTGAGTGCATGTTTACCTCCTTCTCTCCCCTGAATGCTTCCTGGATCTCCTCCCACACACATGTCCAACTTCATGCCTCCCTTTCTCTTTTGTTTTCTTTTTAATAAACCACTGAGTCTAATTAACGCTACCCATATGCACAGGGCCGTGGGAACATCCACTGGACTGTAGGTCAACCTCCCAGGGCCCATACCCCTAAGGAAAATTGACTCCCTCTCCCCTAGCAACCATCAACTGTGGGCCCCTCCCCAATCCAACTGCCGCTCTTGTTTAGGTCTTGTGCAGGTAACCACAGCTGCTGGGGCTTCATGAGTACAGGGTCCTGCCATGTCCAGAAGACACTTGTTTGCCCCAGTCCTCCACAAGCTCTGGTTCTCCCCCTTCCCACCCCTCCTTCACGATGTGAATTTCTTTCTTTCCCGTGAACACAGTCCTGTCCAGCCCAGTGAGCTGGGCCTCAACACTGCTTCTTAAACATGCAGTTCCTTCAGCAATGCCTGCTCTATTATCGTCTAATTCTGAGCTATTCATGGGGACCTCGGTAGGGATAACCAAAGCGTCCCTAGTGGCTCCTGTGAACCAGTCCACTGGGGACTGAGCTCCCTTTTACTGTCTCGGTCTATGCAGCCTCTGTCTTTAGAATGGGTAGGTATTTTACTCAGTATCTCTACTTCCTTGGCACTCAGAGAGGGGTCCCATGTACCCCCAGCCCTGTCATCCCACGGCCTCATGAACCAGGCTGTGAGAGTCTTCCCCAACTCAAGCAGTTCCGATGGAGATTATTGTATGTTCCCTGTTAAGGCTCCTATCTGCAGTGGAATCATGGATCTTTCTTTCCTCTGTATCAAAGGTCAGGCCCAAGGAATGGCTTCTATGACCTCTCTCTCTCTCTTTCTCTCTGTCTCCCTTTCTTCCTCTCTCCCTCTCTCCCTCCTCCAACGGTCTACTTTCCCCATGGGTTCCAAGTTTCTGAATCCCAGGAAGGATTGTTTATCACGAATCTCATTAAACTCTTTTTACTTAGTACCTTTCAACTGTAAGAAATGGAGAGACGGCAAGCCATTTTGTCTTGCCTTTGTCTCATCCTCCCTTTTTTCTACCTTTCCTGCTAGAGAGTAATACAGAGGACAATGTCCACAAGTCTTCCCGTTATTCCATGAATCTTCTTCCCATAATTTCTCCCTCATGTGGGCAAGCTCTTTCTGGGCAGACAGCTGAGTCTTGGTTGTGTGGCCTTTTGTCCACCCCGGGGGCCACACAACTGGTGCCATATTCTGTACCATATGCGGCACTTTCAAGGATTGCAATGTCTTCTATAGTCCATCAGCCACTTGGGAGTCATCTCTGCACTCACATGGTGGACCCTGTTCATCAAGGAGGCATCCTAGCCCATCCACAAAGGAGAGGTGGCTGTCCTGGAGAGCACGCCCCTCTCAGACCGCCTGTGTTTGTGACATGTTGTATCATACGGGGACGAAAGCATGAAGCTCCCAAGACTAGCTCACCACCTTTAGCAGGGTCCATGCATGCTCTGCTCCTCCCAGACTTATCTTGGTGTACTGGCAGCTATGTTGTGTGACTTATCCTGGGGAGACAGGAACCAATGTGTCCTCACCCCAGAGAGGACACTGATAACAGACCAAAGAAACAAGTCCACCCAAGTCTAGTTTGGTGAATGATTGTGCTCATTTGGGCAACTCACAGGAGCATGGTCTGTTGCTTGCATCCTTAAAAAGTCTACCTTAGCAGGGTCGATGACTCACAGAAGCTGGGTCTCTGGAGATCTCTGCATAAATCGTAGGCAGCTCCCCAGTGATTGCTAACTGCCTGTATGCTCAACAGGGGTTGGTGAGTCTTGTCTGTTCTATAAGCTTCCTGAGCTTGGTAAGTTCCATGAACTTCCTGATTCTTGTGAGCCTCTCTCCTTCTAAGAAAGGGATGTTGTAATTCAAACAATAGCACAAGATAGCCCCTCAGTCCTGTGGTTCTGACCTTTCCAGAGGGACAGGAACTTCACTAGTCTCCCTGGGAGGAAGTGACTGGAGTCTGTCCTGCCTTTTCAGAATGAGTGCCAGTCTGAGGCTGCTGGGCAGGGAAAAAGGAATTCCTTTCCGCTTCGTGAGCCCAGCATATTCACCAATAGCCCTGTGACCCTACTGGAGTACCCAGGGTCCAGGTACAACTCCCACTCTTCTCAGACCAAACACCAAGGGCCCAGCTTTGAGTTTTTTAAAATATCTAATTTATTACTTTTATTTTGTGTGTATGAGTGTATTGCCTGCATGTATGTAAATGCACCCGTGTTGTACAATGCCTACAGAAGTCAAAAGAGGGTGTTGGATCTCCTGAAACTAGAGTCATGGATGGTTGTTAGCCTTCATAGGAGTGCTGGGAACAGAACCCAGGTCCTTTGCAAGAAGAGCCAGTGCTCTTAACTGCCCCCAACTTTGCGTTTTAATTTCCCACCAAACCCAGATACAGTAAGGAAGTGACCAAAATGGATGGCTGGATATGCGCGGGTATCTGGATATGTGCGGGTATCTGAGGAGAGAGCCTTGGGGAGACTGAGGCTGCCTCATCCCTGACTTCTCATCCTTTGGGCTCCTCAAACCCCTCAGACGGAGGTAAAGCTGCATCACTCCCATCTGGTCTTGTGGTCAGTTAACATCAAAGTGTTCCCTGACAGGGAATTCCCTGTGGAGCCCGCCAGACAGCCGGCCAGAGGCAGGAAGTGCTGGACGCCTGCATGGCTCCAGCACAGACTGATGGCATGGTTTTCTCAGAAACTGTCACGCGGAACATTAGAGACAGCTCAGGAAGGACTGCATTCTGTAAGAGAAGTTGTGGTGATGGGAAATGCCCTGTGACGGGGGACGACAGCTTCCCCCCGAGCCTTGGGTGACAACATTCACTCATTCACAGTATGTATGTGTTCACTCATTCATTCATTCACAGTATGTATGTGTTCATTCATTCATTCACTCATTCACAGTATGTATGTGTTCATGCATTCATTCACTCATTCACAGTATGTATGTATTCATTCATTCATTCAATCAGTGAACATTCTCTCCTCTAGCTCATTCCACAAAGTATGTTGGACCCAGGAGTCAGAGATGGACACACACACACAGAGAAAGACGAGAGAGAGAGAGAGAGAGAGAGAGAGAGAGAGAGAGAGAGAGAGAGAGAGAGACCCCCCTCTGGTCTTGGGAAGGAAATTCTTCTGGAGCCTGTGCAGTTCCATTCAACTGAACATTCTGCAGATGTCTTTGGCTGTGGAACTTCTGCCCTTTGCGCCCCCCCCCCAGGTGGCGTGGGACATACCATGAAGTTCCCCCTCAGGTTCCTGGAATGGGGTGTGAGCCACTGAAGGACATGGTCTCTGAATTCACACATCAGAGTTGGGAATCTTTGTTTGTTGCTCATGGGCATGGAATTGGGAATTTGGGATCCTGCTTTGGGTTTTCCAGAAATGGTCTACGGACAATGATTCCTGGCCCGGTGAGGGACGTGAATCTAGGAAGGGAATGGGGGAGTTTGACACTGTGGTCAGGAAGAACAGTAGCAATTGTGCTATGTAGTAAGCTTTGTGTTCTCCCAAACATGGACACACACATGCGCACACACACACACACACACAAACACATGCATACATGTACACACCTACACACACAGGCTTGCTATGATCCCTGCTTGGTGGGGAGCAATGATTCTGTCTCCCACAAGTCATCTTAATGATCTGCTCCTATGCAAGGTGGTGAGACCCTGGCTGGAGGTGATGGTTTACAGAGCCACTTCACTGCTGTCCTGACACGCAGCCTTCTTGTGATATCAACGAGCTCTGGGAAATGAACCCAGCATGATTTCCAGCTAAATGAACACTGCAGGCCCATCAGTTAAACATATGATGCTTTGGAGAAAATCCCTTGTGTGTTCTGTCAGACAGACTGTGGGACCTGCAAGACTGTGGTTTTCTGTCCCCATCCAGATGATGACTCATTGCCTGCACGGGCCAGCTCCTTGGGCCCTTCTGACCATGAAGATCTGAGCTTTACATCTGAATGTGCTTGTGGGGAGGAGGTAGGGACGTGGCCCCCGTGTGGACCCTTAACCCTTCCTGCCTCTCACCAGCTTCTTTCTTCCCCACCCTCTCTCTTGCTTCCTCTTGCCTGACTGTCAAATGTAGACTACGGTGCTTTGTGGAAACTGTCCTTGACTGTGTACCCCACTCTATGTTCCCCCTTGAAATAGTATCTGGGCCTGAGTCAGGATAAGCGTGTAACCTTGGGGGTTAACAGGCCTCGGACCCTTGGAGGCCCCTAGATCCTTGACCACCCTGCATAGCAGCCTCCATCTCATCTTTGGTGTCCCATCCCTCAGATTCATCTTCCTGCTTCCTCCATGGAGGAGTTTGCCACAGGTTAATAGGGCCTCCGGTCCAGGCTCCTCAAGCGCTGGCTCTGCAGTTGTGCAAGGTCATCCTGCTGAGCCCACCTACTGCCCTCTTCTGCCTGGTGCACCACCTGCCTCGGTACATTCCCGAAGATCTGGTGCATTGCTAGTGGCGTGCAGGACTTCTGTGGCACTTGCCTTAACAAATAGATCTGCCTTTGCTGGCAGGGGATTCTCTTTCTTCCTTGCCCCTGCTGGAGGCCCTTCAGTACATCTTACAATGGGCCACAGCTCAGGCATTTGCAGGCTGTCCATCCGCCTTTTCACCCCCCACCCTCCACCCGTCCATTCACCTTTCTACCGTTGCTTCACTGATCCAGTGTCTTGTTGAATATTTCTTTCACGTTTATGCCAGGATATAGTGGCAAAGCTGAGCCAATCTCTGTTCTCACTAGGATTAAAACCCAGAAGAGAAGGAGGCCACAATAGGTGTGTGCGTGTGTGTGTGTGTGTGTGTGTGTGTGTGTGTGTGGTGTACATGTGTGAGTACATGCGCACGAGGCAGAGGGAGCAAGAACTGCTTGGGAAATACTGGGTCATCAAACATGGTCTCATCGGGTCAAGAAGACTTCATGGAGGAAATAACTCTTAACTTTCTTAACTAGACATAAAAGTTAGGTTTAAATGATGTCAGTCAAGGGTTATGTCTGTCTCATCAACAGGTCCTGTGCCCACGATTCGTAGGGTACTGGGGTTACAAACATGTGAATGTGCAAAATCCAGTGATGAAAGTGAAAAATGGCTGATAAGTATTCCTTATCAACGTGGGTTCCTGGGTGCCTCAGTCTCCGCAGGGCTTAGGTTTGCTGAGAACTCTTCCCAGCAAGCAGTAATTCTCAGGCTCCCTAGGAATGTGGAGCTTAGAAATGTTGATCTCAGCGTTCACATGGCTCATGAATATGCAAGCCAGCTTCCTTTTAATCTCAAAATTTTATTTTATTAGATGCATTTAACTTTATTAGATCACAGTTTTTCACTCTCATCTGTGGGAGATTTAATGAAGGCATCAGCCCATCTTCAGTACCACGTTAAAGAGTTGGGTGGAAGATCGCCCAATGACTTGGTCAGCCCCGGGGGCCAGCGAGCTGCTGGGCTCGTGATGATCACAGAGCTGTTATAACGGCAGTCACTCCCGGAAACCATCGGGATGGATGAATGACTGTCCATGCTCCACGGCACCCTTATGGAGAGCCTCCTCTCACCCCACGGGAAACAGGGAGGCGGCGCCTGTAATGGGAGACCAAAGGTCTTCTCAACTCCATTTACCGCAGGAGAGGCTGCATGCTTAGCTGGAAATGGCACTATCGTTCAAGGTCAGACAGCAAACCAGCGGCCAAGAGATTTGGCAAGCCTCATCTAGCTGGCCAGGATATGCCTTGAGCTGCAGGCCCTGGTCCCAGCCAGCAGGGCCTCTGCCATGCAGCGGGCTCAGCTTCTACCAAAAGGAAGGAGGAAAGTGGGAGCCAAAGAAGGGCAGATTGTCTTCACACAGACTGAGATCCAAGATAGAAACTGTTTTCTAAAACTATTTTCACTTCCTAAAATTAAGGATCTTTTACAGGAAATCTGCTGTGTATTGGCTTTATTTTTAAACACCATCATCATTTTGGAGAGGAGTTCCAACTTCTGTGCTGCTGGCTGGCAGTGTGGAATAGTGGAACCTCTCTCCTAGGGTCAGTTGATTATCAAGGGCAAGGCTAGAGTTGGTACACCCTCTAGAGTGTGGGACTGTTTGGTTGGTGTCCTCACCCAACCCCTCTGCCCGGACCTGTGTGGCAGCTTCTCCGTGGCCCTTGAATGGACCGATGGCATCCTGTCTGCCTTCACTGTAGTGCCGTTTGCTGCCACTCCGCACAGCCGCTGTGCTGAGCCTCGGTTCACACAGAGGAGCCTGCTTGCTGGCTGCTGCAGCTGCGGAATGACAAGGAGCACGGTGACCTGACCCAGCCTCCCTGGCCTGAAGTCTCCTCATCTGAACAAGTCTAGAAGTGTCAGGAGCCAAAGGGAGCCTTGGATGGAGGACCTTGCCGATAGTCAGGTCTCTCCTCTTCTCCGACAGAACCCCTTCTCTTCACATCAGTATCCTGGGGACTTGTCTCTGACTAGCAATGGGGTTATTAATTTAAGCCATCCATGTCCGGCCTGTGGGCAGCATGTGTCCCAGGATAGGCATCAAAGTGTCTCGACACACATTTGTAGATGACATCATATTACCATATCAGAAAATTGGACAGGGCTAGGGAGATGGCTCACTGCATAAAGTGCTCACTGTGCAAGCATGAAGAACTGAGTTTGATCTCAGTTTCCACATATAAGTCAGGCATGGCAGTGTGTCTGTGACCCCAGTTCTAGAGAGGGGAGATAGGAAGACTGAGACCATCCAGTCCAGATGAAATGGTGAGCTCCAGGGTCTGTAAGACACTCTGCCTCAAAAAGTAGTGTCCAGTGCACGACTGAACAGATGGCTCAGTAGTTAAGAGCACTAGCTGCTTTTGCAGAGAACCTGGATTCAATTCCCAGCACCCATATGCAATTGAGGATACATGCTGTCAATGTGTCAACCTCTGATCTACACATGTACTTGCAGGCACACACACACACACACACACAGAGGCTGGACACCTCTGGTTGAAGGCATTGGATTTCTATTGCTTAGACTTGTCTGTCCCAGGAGAGTGGTTATGAGAACATTGGGGAATGACTAGTCAGTCATAGGAGTGATGGGGTAGATGTCCCAAGACAATGTTGATGTTGATAATGTCCCCGGAGAAGAAAGAAGCATCCAGGACTCTAATGACTGGGACAGTCCCAAGATTCTAGGATTTTGATGACCCCAGGACTAACAACACGATTGCTGGACCTCACATGTCTGTGCTAGTCTCCTCTCTGGAAGAAGTTTCAGTTACAGAACCACAGACTTCTGCGTGGTTCTGAATTCTAAAAGCAACATTCTCAGTTGAGAGTTCTAGTGTCCTCTCTCCCCTGACAACATCTGAGTGTCCCTTCCTAGAAGATGGCCACCCAACAGTGTCCCTTCAGACCTCTCCATGTGAATGTCTCCATGCAGGGTATATAAATAATTCCCCTGAATGCTACTTGTCATTTACTTCTTCTCTTAAACCACAGAGCCTTTGACATGTCAACAAATACAGACACAAGTGAATGTATGTATGTATATGTGTGCATGTGTGTGCACGTGCGTGTGGAGGCCAGAGATCAACCTCAGGAGTCATTCCTCAGAAGCTGTCCACCTAGTTTCTTGAGACAGGATCTTTTATTGGCCTGAGGCTTGCCAAGTAGGCTAGGCTGGCTGGCAAGTAAGCCTACCTATTTGTTTCTGCCTCCATGCTTGGCTTTTTATATGGGTGCTGGGGCTCACACTCAGATCCTTAAGATTGCATAGCCAGCACTTTACTGACCAAGCTATCTCCTCAGCCCATTGGAAGCAGTTTTTAGGACTTTTCAGAAATTAGGAGGTGGTCCCTCTGGTGGGACAGCACTACCTTTTTATAAACAGTTGACATAGCACCCAGTCTGCTCATGTGAGCCCATCATGATGTAAATGTTAGATTTCTCATGTGTGGGCCAATGTTCCTGTGAGCTGTTCTGGTCTCCTCAAGTGGGAGATAATCCTTCATAGCCAGGTGCATCTTGGGGAGTGACAGGAGACTGAGGAAACCGGGTGACTCTTGCTCCAAGACCACCTGCTACTTGAGTATCACAAGTCCTATTTGGGGGCTGGAGAGAAGGCTCAGTGGTTAAGAACACCTGTTGTTCTTCCAGAGGACCTGGGTTCGATTTTCAGCACCCACATGGCAGCTAACAACCATCCATAACTCCAATTCCAGGGGATCTGACACCCTTTCCTGGCCTCTGTGGGTACTGCATGCATGGGGTCACTTACACACATGTAGACAAGCACTCATACACATAAAATAAATTCTAAAGTTCCATTTCCTCTGTGCCTGGCCCCAGCCCCACTCACCAACCAGCAACACTTACCCTGTGTCCTGCTTACCATGGGCTTTGAGGGTGGCTGCTGATTGCCAGGGAAGAAAGACGGATGGTGAATCCAGGCTGGGGGTGCTTTGTTCCTGACACTTGCCTGAGGTCATTGTAGGTCTGTTTGCTCAGCCTTTCTGCTCAGATCCCCTGACAGCAAAGCATCGCTTTCTATTAAATGATGAGTCTGACATTTACCAAATTTTTATGTGACAATTTAGAAGGAACCAGTTGCATTAAACAGCCTTATTAATATTGCAGTAACATGATTAGGCAAACGTCATGGCTGTTAGACCATGGGACTCTGATTTATGAGCTCTGGAGAGAGGAGGTACAGAGGTCTCTATGGACCAAACACCTGCAGCCCAATTCTCACCCTAACTAATGAAAGTCAGAGGCAGATCCCAAGGAAGGTACCGCCCAACAGAGCAGGGCTGTGTCTGGGACTCCGAACAGCAGGATGGGTTTCTACCTTGGATGCATACTGACTGCACACGGGGGAGGGAACACTCAGCACATTTCAAGTAGCCAGAAAGTCCTTTTTAAAAAGGCACACACTGGGTGAGACTCTTTCTTAGTGTTCTGAGGTCTGGATGGGCATCTGAGGCTCTGAATCTCTTAGTCAGCTTTTAAGGAAAGATGATGTGGACAAAATGTGTGTCTGCAGACAGAACTCTCTATCCAGTAATGTCAGGGCCACCATGATAGCTGTGTGGATTTGGGAAGCCATCTACCTTTGCTTGTGAGGAGAAACAACATCACCTTCCTCTGAGTCTTTGCAAGAACCAAACAAGGTCCATACAGTTCCTGAAATGCAATGCCTAAAACCTGCTGGTCATTTTGGGGTTACAAGAATCCCTGAATGGGTCACCTCAGCTCCAGTTTAAACCCCTGTAATATTTTTTGCAGTCCTGACATTGGTGTGGGTCAGCTAGTGGGTCAAGATACAGTGACATGGCACAGTCAAGGTTTCCCATCTTCTCGGGAGGCGGGTGAGGGACCTGGAGAGACAATTTAGGGAAGACTGGGCTGGGTCCCCAGATTGTGCTATAAGGGAAGGGGTCAGGGAGGTGATAGTTAATGTTGTGGTGGGGAGGGAGAACCTAGTAAGCAGAGACAGTGGAGACAGGCCTTGGAGAACCAAACAGGATTTGGGGCTTTGACCAAGGGTTGAAATAGCAGCTTAATGATTCATGGCTGCTATTCACATGACAGTGTGAATGGGGATACCAAAGCCTGAGGTCACTGTCTACTGGTGACAGGGATGTGGTGGATCACAGAGCTTCAAGGTCTAAGGCCAAGGGTGGGAATGTGACCTGAGTCCAGACAGGGAACTCTGGGATATCCAAGGATATCCCCGTCACAGAATGCATGCATCGCTGTAAGGAAGTCCGGGAACATGTGGAGGGTCCCAGAAGACAGCCCCCACCAAGTCCAGGGGAGGTGTGAGGCTGGCCCCAGAACAGCAAATGCAGGGCCGAGGAGGGGCAGGATATTGCTACCCCAGCCAGACTCTGCCAGACACCAACAGTATCCTGGCCTGTGCGCCCTCATGGTACAGGGCCCTGTGGTCAGGGCGTGGGGAAATACTTCAAGATGAGATGGAGAAGAACACTCCCAAGCATGAGGCCAGGAGAACAAGGGCCTGCTAAGGCCATGTGTGCCTAGGGAGGAAGAAACAGAAAGCTAGGAAGAGACAGGCCTGGAGGGAGTGGGCCTCCAGGTCAAGGGGTCAGCTAAGGCCTCCTTAAAGGGGCAACTGTTCAACAACAGGGCAGTCTTCTTGTTCTCTTGCAAAACAGAACAGTGAGGCTAGGCATGGGCCCATGTGTCTTTAGTCCTAGCTCTTGGGAGGCACAAGCAGGTGGCAGAACTCTGTGAGATCAAGGCCAGCCATATCTACATAGAGAGTTCCAGACTGGCTGTGGCTACAGGGAGACCCTGTCTCCAAACAACAAAAATTAGAACACTATCCATTCATTACAGAAAAGTTGGAGTGCAGGTTGGTACGAGGAAGGAAATGAACCCTGTTGGACTGTAAAGGGCTCTGGGATTTAGTCGCTGTCATTCGGATGTTTCTTTGAAGTGTTTTGAGAGACTAGTTGGTGACCCAAAAATCCAAAGGATAGACAAGTGGGGAATCACCAGCAGTCCTTTGACAGTAGGTCAAGGTGCAGAAGATTCTAGACCTGCTGCTGGGTGCCCACAGCAAGGGCCCCTGCAGTCCTCCACTTAGGGAAAGTGCTTTCTGGCCTGGCTTCTTTCTTGGCCCTGGAGTATACAAAGCTCTTCTTTGAAGGCTAAGTTTGCCAGAACCTTCCAGGAAAACAAAGAGGTCAATGACTAAGTACTTAGACACAGTGGAGAGTAAAGTGAGAATAGGAATAAAGATTCTCCTTGGGACAGGGAAGGAAAAGATCTTTGTGGGGGAACTAGCCGCTCCCAGGGTGGGGCCTGTTTCTCCAACCCCTGTTTCTTGGGATTCCAGGCCCCAGAAACCTCTGTTTCTCTACCTTCCTTGGTCTTTGTGTCCTGCCCCCACAGACTATCAGCTCCTACTCTGGGCCAACCCGTTCTCCCACAGCACTCTCTAGGCAGGTTCTTCCCCGACCTGCCCATCTCCTGCTATCTAGAACACATCCCAAGTCTGCCCATCGGCCCCACGTGGACACAGCTCATTCTGATTCTGTCTTAACCCTGGCAGTGTGGATCCAGACTAGCCATCCCACAAGCAGGAGGAAATTGCTCTTGGAAGGTTCACCTATAGCCTCTCCTGTATAGAGGTCACTGCTCAGGGCTCTGCTACTCGGAGGACCAAGCCTGGGTGATCCTGGGGAGGGGAGAGGCAGCCAGGCAGGGCAGCCAAGATGGATTCTGATCTCATCCACTGCCTCTGGGATAGAGGCCAGGTGAGGGGGCATTCATACCCAGACTCCTCTAGGAGCTGAGGCTTAGGCAACCAATGTCTAGTCCTATCACGGGGCAGACAGTGGCTTCCTTCTAGATGATGGTTCTTCCTGAGCTTGGCATGACTCAGCTCCATGTCCACTGTTGGAAGGAGCCAGTGGACCACCAAGGGACTTCGGGACCCTGGGAAAGGGCCACTGTCCAACCTGTAAGATCTAGTTCTATACAGCCAAGGACTTTTGACTTGGGGTGCAATCAAGTCTGCACAGTAGTGAGGCCACATAGGCAACCCTATCATGAGCGGACCTAGGCAGTGTCTCCCCCTTTGATGCATGTGAAGATTGGAAGTAACCAAATCATGTAGCACAGGTCTGGGAGCAAGGGTGCCTGGGAGGGGAGGAGGGAGCAGACAGCTGGCTCGGGCCCATGTGTGAGGAAGTGATGAGGTCGGCCAGGCAGCCGTCCGCACTCCCTTCTGTGGCAGACAACACTGGGTGGAATCTAGTTCCACGTAGCAACCCTGTGTCATGACGGCCCACCGAGCCTCTGAGATGAGGTCTTCCTCTTCTGCAGAGTGGGGATCTGAGCCTCCTTTTTTGCCCCAGAATCCCCCGCCCTTTGTTGCCGAGGCTGGGCTCGGCTGCAGCATTAGAGGAGGTGATGTCTGGCCAGCAGGTCCAACCATGGTCACCTAGAATTCTACCTCTGGTGGCTAAGCAAGGCACCCTGAACAGTTGTGAGTGTGGTGCTGTGTGTCATCCAGTGAGGTCACACGGTCCCTTCCTATTGCTGTGAGAATCTGCTGTCTATCTGTCCTGGTCGTTCGGAAAGCAGACCGTGGTTTTTTGCAAGAACGCATTTTTATGGTTTGCACTAAAGATTTTTTTTTTAAGTTACTAGACAAAACAATTCTATTTTAGCACACAGAATTCCTACCCTGATTTGTTTCCCCTGTGGTACTTACTGGCTTTTATGAGTTTGTCTGTATATGGGCCAAGACTCCCTAGACTATAAACGCCCTGGAGGACAAGCTTGGTTTGCTCTGTGGCCCTGGTCTTACATGGGTGCCTGGTATTTAGGGTAGAGGGGCCAGTGTGTACGGTGGGCTCTGGAAGAAGAACTTGTCTCATGTTTACTCAGCGGTCCCTTGACAGTACCCTTCCCCTGCCCATCTTTCTCTTAATAGTTATGGATTATGGAAAAGAAGAACAAAGCCCATTAAGAGGTTCCCCTACATTTGATTTGAGGAAGTTTTCATCAGAACGGCTCCATTTATTGGCCTTTAGTGGACCACTTTATTCCCTTCGCACACAATGAATATTGCCTTGTCTCCTTGAGAAAAATTGATTTCAACCAGGAAGGAGAATAGCAAGTTCCCTCCTCCTCCTTTCCTTCTTCTTTTTATATTTTTTTTCTTCCTCCCACGGAGACAGGATTTATCTCTTAGGTAGGTGGGGGAAGCAGGAATAATTGGACCAGAGGCTAATTCCCCGAGATTCATTGTCTTGAAAGCTCCCACCAGAGTGTGGGAAGCTCGCCTTGAATTGCATGCTAATGATAAATGACAAATTCAACAGACCCTCACATTGAGATGTTTAGTCCTTCCTGCGAGGAGATGACACATTAATTTTCTCTCAGATTTACATTGGATTATTAATAAAATATCAGTGGTGGGATGTGACAGGTGAGGGGCTGCGGGAGCGCTGGGCTCCGTTGAGGAAGCATGGATTTGGCCAGATGAGATGCGGTGGGGTTGAACATGAAACAGACGTTGGGCGGCCGTTGAGTGATGCTCCTCTGGCCCCGTGGGGCAGGGGTCCCTGTAGTCTTGGCTGCACTGAAGAGCAGGACTCAAGAGTTTTCTTCCTTGGCAATTGCTTGAATCCAAAAGAACAGGGCTGCCATTCCCTGTCTTCCATCTTAACCTGGCTTTTCTGTTTGTTTGTTTGGCCGTTGACAGAACCCTGTAAACATAGAGTGCTGTTTTTGATTTCTCTGTAAGAAAAGCTGCTGTGTCCCTGATGCGTATACCACTCATGTCTAAGCATTTATGGAGTGCTTGCTGATTACAAGTTGGACAGGGGAGAAGGAGGAAGAACAAGTCACATATGGGTGAGAGTCAGACGTGCTGAGTGCTGTGGGTATAGCTCAGTGGTAGGGCGAGGCTTTGGGTTAGAGCCACAGCACTGTCTGTATCGTAATCCCATCACTCCAGAGGTAGAAGCTGGAGGATCAGGACTTCAAGCTCATCCTCATCCTCAGCAGCCACCTGGGTCACATCAGACTCTGTCTCAGACAGGCCAAGCCCATTCCACTTCTCGGCCCTTCCCCAGGTCCATGAGAGGGATGTGCAGAAGCCAGGCCCCTGAGCCCTCTACCTGGCCCCTTGGAAGTGCTGTTCCCATTGTCTGGGGGGCACCTGTTCCTGCTCTTTCATTCTCCTGACTTTTATGCTTTTCCATCCCTCAGTCTCAATATCATTCTTGGAGGGTATTGTTACCGGGGAAACTGAGGAACTCTAGGGGTTTTTAATCTCATTAATAAAGGAACTTAGAAATGGACTCAAAAGGAAGCTTAAGGAGAGTTTTGTTTGAAACATAGTACTGGCTCGTTGAAACCCCCAACAGCTGCCAGGAAGAGATAGAGAAAAAGTCAGGCCCTTTAAGTGAGGCATAGAAGAGAAATAGGCGGCTGATTAAGAAAGAAAATAGCTTTCCCAAGAACAGGAGTGGGCCAGCGAGGTGGGAGAGAGCCCAAAGCACAAACTGCTGGGAGGAGTGTGTTCTTGCGTAGTTCTGGGCTCCTGTTGTTCCCTGGGCTTTGTTTCAGATGGACACTGTTCAGTGGGGGAGGGAGGGTGAGGTAGGGCCTCCAGTCTTCCCCTGCAGACTACCTTCTTTCACATGCTGATCTTGGTGAGGTTCTTTGAAGACTACACTCCATCACAGTAGGGGGAGGCATAGCCTCAGCTCTAACAGATGGGACCCTCTGAAATACTCTCGTGCACCCCCATTTTTCTTTAAAGCTCTTTCCAAAGCTGCGTCTGTGGGGTTAATTTAGGTTACCTGGTGTTTCGTGTCACACTACGTCCTCACAGTTCCCTCCCTGCAGTTCACAGGGTTGTACTGCCTGGTTAATTTTCATCTTTCATCACCCTGAGACTAACACTCACCTTGGTCCTGGCTGGCTCCAGCTCAGTGTTTCTACTCTAACCCCTCGCCTGCCTCTCTGCCCTCTACCACACCACCGGGCTTGTCCCTCAGGCTCCACCCAGAAAGGCTTCTCTCTCTATGGAAAGCTTCACAGAGCACCTTCACCCCTCTTCTGCCTAGATGCTGGTGCTGGGACAGGTCACGCAGGCTGCCTGACTCCCCCACCTCACGGCCAGCAGTTGACCAGTGTACCAGTTCACGCGTCCTCTGTGGAGTTCCTCCTGCCTCTTCTAAGGCTGCACAGGGTGGCCTCCGAGGAACCCCCACCCCCCTGTGCTGCAAGGCCGCAGCACCCAGAGCGCCTCACATGGGTGCCTGGCCTGGTAAGAACTGCTCGGTAAATATTAACTGAATAAATCACCAGGTGTCATAATAGAGGTTTTGCGGAGCCCGTGGGAGCTCTAGGAATGAAGCATTAATGAGTCCCTGCAGACCTGCTCTGGACTGACTCCTGGTCATTTCCATCTCTGTGTTCCCTCCAGACAATGGGAACAGTACCTCAAAGGGGCCAGATGGAGGGCTTCCCAGGGCCTGGCTTCTTCACATCCCCCGCTTTCTGTGACCTCCAGTATCAATTTATATGATGAACAAAGCTATAGTGAGCAGCCTCCATTTAATGATCCTTGAGAAACATACAAGTCCTGGAAGCCCTACCGGGTCTCTTAGTCTCCCTGCAAGGCCACACAGGCCCTTAGAGACTGGCAGCGGGAGCCCCTGCCTAGGGGCCTCCTCTTTCCTGGCCTGTAGGGCTGTTCTGTGTTGCTGTTCATCTTCCTGGCAGGCGTGTGTGGGGATCAGGCACGACTGGCTGCACGGAGCACTCAGTACTAGATGGTACTATTGACCCTCCCTCCTTTGATTCAGAAAAGGGAAAACAATTTCCAAAGGAGCTGGGGCAGCGGCTTCTTGGGGTCTGCTCGTCCCAAACCGCAAGAGTCGGTGCAGCTGGATGCTTCGTGGCTCCTGGGCCTATGAATCTACCCACTCGTTTGTTCTTTGATAAGAAAGCTTCTTTTACGATTTTCAATTTGCCCGTATTTTAATGAAAAGAAGCCAGGGCTGGACCGCCCAAGAAGCAGCTAATCAAATAAAGCAAATTGGTGCTTCCTCCTCCACCTTGTTATGTCTATGGTCCCAGCTGGAATTTATTATGGAAAGCAATTGGTTTTCATATCTGACGGACTGCAGCCTGGGCCAGACCTCACAACCCTTTTTTTCCCATCACTCCACAAATAGCCTGGGGTGACCAAGACTTGGGGCTGGAGGGATGACACAAAATGCTTGTGACCAGCCTTCTTGCTCCTAGTGCCCCCAAATTGTGAGGACCTATAAACAAGCCAGAAGATGCTGTGCTACAAGGCTAATAAACAAACCAGCCCTGTCCTGTGAGATCCGGGTAGTCTCAGTGGCTTCTTGGGGCTCCGTCTGGCGCTCTATCAGCCTTGCTGTGCACCAGCCATCCATCACTGCTCTCCGTGGGTCTGTGTAAAACCGAGATAAGCAGAGGAGACTGTCTTTTCCTAGGCTTACCTCCTCCCCAATGCAACAAAAAGAGTGGAGAGGAACAATTCACATCAGGCACAGACAGCAGACGGCCCTTCCTCTGTGTGAAGTGCTGAGCCACAGACATTTCACACTGGCCAGAAAGTGCCCTGGGTTGGGGAAAAAGAGATGGTTACCTGGATGTGCTAGGGTTAGTAGCCAGGCCCCTGAAAGACACAGATGTCCCTGGCTGTGTGACCTTGGGAAAGATTTTGCCCTTCTCTGGGCTCTGAGTCTACTCACCTGAGCTTAAAGGACACTCCCTGAAGTTACTGCGGACTGAAAGGGGGAATTGTGGGTAAGGGCTTTCCCCAGCATCCAAATTCTTAGTCAGTAGCAACTCTCTTTGTTGTCAGTGGTTTTGTTGACATTTTGGTCCATGCCACCAGCTAATGGTGCATGTAAATCTAGCTGTTCATGCTGAAAAGATCAGGAGAGACCCAGGTACATAAAGCATGTCTACCTCAATTAAGGGTGGCACTTCCCATTTTCTAACTGCCTTCTGGAGCCAAGATTTAGCACCGGCCTTGAGAACAGCAGTCCCTTCTCTAGGACACTGTGGTTCAGGCCCCATCACAGGGACCTGCTTTACATGTGGGGTCAGGGCCTGCAGGTCATTGGAACTGCACACGCTGCATTTTCTTGTAGCCTGTCTCTGCTGTTGGCTGGAAGGACAGGATCAAAGGTAGAGAAGGAAAGGAAAGAGCCCCCTGAGGTTTGTCTGGGTTCTAGCTAGGAAAAGAACATTTGAGGTGTGTAGAAGCCGTATGGACATTGTTCACAGAGCCCACTTATGTGCAAGAACGTCTGCACTTAAAGGGGGGCACAGGAGACAGATCTTATGAATGCAGTGTAGCAAGAGCTGGTCAGTCACATGCAGTTTGCTAGAACATTCTGCAACCTCCAGGCCACAAGAGAAACACCCTGTACTTTTATGGACCAGTGCAGTTGTGGCTGGGTCTTACTGTCTCCACGGGTGAGCTGGTGCTTCTTGAGGTTTGAAAATGATCACTGAGAAAAGTGGGGGTTCCAGGAGGAGGAGCCATGAGCCAGACCTGTTTGGGGTGCATTAATTTCTAAGGTTAGACACTAACAAGAATGTCTATATTTCTCTCTCTCTCTCTCTCTTTCTCTCTCTCTCTCTCTCTCTCTGTCTCTCTGTGTGTGTATTTGTAAGTGTGTAGACGTCACTGTTGAGTGTCTTCCTCAATTACCCTCCACATTTTTTGAGACAGGGCCTCTTACTGAACCTGGAGCTCTGATTAGAACGGATCAGCTGTGAATTCCAGGTAATCCACCTGTCTCTACCCCACCGGCAGGACTTGGGTTATAGATGTGTGCTCTCATGCCTGGTTTTCACATGGGCTCTGGGGATTGAACTCAGGTTTATATGCTTACATGGCAAGTACTGACTGAGCTGTCTCCTCAGGCCCAGACTTCATGTTTTTTTATAGGTTGAACTTAGTCTTGGATTCAACCCCTGGCTGTTCTATAAATTTCGACCTTACCTGTATGTATAAAGCCTCTCCTGTTCACAGCCCCCTTCTGATCCCTTCTGTCTCCCTGACTTGAAGAATGGCATGCCCTAAAAGGGATGGCAGAGCCTGTGGGTCTCAAGTATCTAGGGACAGCCTCTCTCTTGGTGGGTGCCCCAGCTGCCCACTGCAAATGTGCCATTGCCTTACTCTTCCAGACCTCCTGTCATCGTCGCTGAGGTGAGCCCTTGATAAGGGGCCAAGTCTGTTGTTAGGATCAGTCTTAAAGCATGTGTTCTATGCTAGGCAGGTGATACACTCCACTGAAATAGATACTGAGGTATTTATTCAAGGTTACACACAGCTTATAGGATTCAGGGCATCACCTACATCTCACCCCAAGTCACACGATTGCCATCTTTATTTATTTTTATTTTTATTTTATGTGTATGAATGTAATGCCTGCATGTATGTAAGTGCATCTGTGTCATGCAATACCCATGAGGGAGAGAAGAGGGCATCAGATCCCCTGGAATCTAAGGTACAGACAGTTGTTAGCTGCCCTGTGAGTACTGGGAACCCAACCCGAGTCTTCAGAAATAATAGCCAGGGCTCTTAAACCAGTGAGCCATCTCTCTAGCCCTAAGTGTCATCTTTTAGAACAACATTTCCTTATGGGAAATTTCAAATATTCACAAGCATTGATAATGAACCCCTGTCCTCTATCTCCAGCTGCGGTCAGTGTTCCAGTTGTGGTCAGTACTTGGTCTGCTTGGTTTCACAGTCCCCAACCTTCCTGCACCCTGACACTGACAAAAACTATAGCTCAGACATTATACAAGTTTGTCAGGAAACACTTTAATATAATTAAAAAAAATACTTCTGCACTACAATGATTGGTTAAAGTTAGTAATAGTTCTAAATGGGTTGGAGAGAAGACTCAGCAGTTAGGAACACTGGCTACTCTTCCAGAGGACCTGTATTTGATTCCCAACACCCACATGGTATCTAACAATTATTTGTAACTCCAGTTCTAGGCGTCCAACACCCTCTTCTGGCCTCTGCAGGCATTGCACAACCTGGGTGCACTTACATAGGTACAGGCAATACATTTGTATACATAGAATAAAATTTAAAAGTCATACAATATTTCTTAAAATTAATAGTTCCAAATATCATTAAATAGCCAGTCAATATTCAAAATTTGAATTGTTTCCTAAATGCCACATATACAATGTATATACACTATACACACTTATATGCTATGTATTCATAGACATACACTATGCACATATAACACATGCATATGCCCACACATTTTTCGGCCCAGTCAATATCTAAGTAAGGGATAGTCAGTGCTGTTGACTGAAATGTTTCTGTCTGTTTTATTGTGTGGGTTCCAACTCCAGCTCGCTCCTGCTGTTTCTCCCTGTTCTTTCTCAGAGAACTGTCTGAAGGAGCCAGGCCACTGGTCCTACAGAGTTTCCTATGCTTTGGATTTTGTTGACAGTTTCCCCATGGTGTCTTTTAGGATGTTCCAGTTCTTGGGCTGGAGAGATGGCTCAGTGGTGAAGCTCACTGGTTGCTCTTATATTAGCATATCTGGGTACAACTCACAAACATCCAGACACATAAAATAAAACTAAATTAAAACAATGTTTTAAAAGATGTTTCAGTTCCCTTTGGTGATCTAATAAATGAAGGCTAGATCAAGAGGCCCAATTCCAAGGTCTTTTATTTGAATTATGCATACATACACATGTATGTGTGTGTGTGTGTGTGTACACACACACACAGATAGATGGATGGATGGATAGATCTTTTTTGAGACAGGGTCTCCCTGTAGCTCTAGCTGGCCTGGAATTCAGTATGTAGACCAGGCTCCAGGCTGGCCTCCATCTCACAAAGATCCACTTATCTCTGCCTTCTGAGTGCTGGGACCAAAGCTGTGTGCCAGTCTGGCTATGATAGCTGTATTGTTTTAGTCCTTTGAGAATTTCATAGATGGATACAAAGTGTTTTGGTCATACCCAGGCCCTATTCCCCTCCTCCTGGACCTCTCTACCAAACACATAAGCCTCTTCGCCTCATGTTCTCTCTTCAAGATTTTTTTTCAATAGTAGAATATGCTTCCATCAAGGGACACTTACCACCGGGCTGTGTCTTGTGACATCACCTGTGATAGAAAGCCCTAGTTACAGAAAAGCAGATGTCCGCTGGCCCAACTGTTATCGGCCAGTCATTCCTGGAACTCAGGGGGGAGCTGTTTGCTGAGAACAACCTGTTACCCAAGATAGTCACAGTTGAGCAAACAAGTCATGGGAGGAGGGGACCACTGATTTTGCACAACCTTTAAGCAGCACATAGTCCCCTGCAAACTGAACCTACTTCCTTTACCCCCGAGTGTGTATAACCCCAGACTCTCCTCCCTGCAGTTCACTGGCTCCCATCTGGTCTTTGGCTGCTGCCCTTTGCTGGACTGAATAAATGCAGTCCAGTCTGTGGAAGGTCTGATATCTGTCTGTTTTCCTGCTCCGTTTCCTTGTCCTCCAGTCCATGCCCAGATCCAGATCTACCGATTCACTTGGGATTACGTGTTTTGATGCTTCCTCCCCACACCCTTTTCCTGTATATTGGCCACAATACTTCTATAAAGTCCTTCTGTTTGGTAACTAACTCCAAAGAGCTGTCTGTACAGGGAAGGTGAGATGGATGCCTAATTCTCTCCCTGCCTTTCTGTCTTGTTAGGTTTTCAAGATAATGTCTTGGATCACTGGCATCCTCCAACACGGGCTTTGTTGCTGCTGGTGGTTGATTTGAGAATCATAATGACTCCATGGATTTAAACATGTTTAACATGTTTGGTCAGTGGGAGCCTTTGGAGTGACTGCCTGAGTCTTTTCCACTTTATCTAAGTCTTTGATACGGCTAATATTGCACTTAAAGAGATAAAGGGAAATGACCTGGAATGCGTTCCCCCTTAAAATCCAGGACAAGACAAGGCATTTGCTTGTGATCCAACCAGTGCAATAAGGCGAGAGAAAGAAACAAGGGCAGCCACAGTAGGCAGCCACATTTTTATTCATGTGTGTCTTGATTCCACTTCTAGAAAGCCCATATCATCTACAAAAAAAATCTCTGGAAAGAATCAAATGAATTTAGAAGGTTCAAGTGTACGACTGTCACAGTTACTATTCCTGATACTGTGACAAAATACCCCAGCAAAAGCAACTTAAGAAAGGAAGGGTTTCTTTTGGCTCCTAGTTCAGGGGCACAGTCCATCAGGACAGGAAGTCATGGTGGCGGGAGTCTGAAGCAGCTGGTCACAGTGCGTCCTCAGTCAGGAAACAGAAAGTGATAAATGCTAGTGCTCCCGGTTTACTTTTGCCTCTTAAAAAATCCTTATTTTATTTCTGATTACTGTGATGCATGTATGGCTGCATATCAGGGGGTCAGAGGACAACTTTAGGGAGTCAGTTCTCTTCTTCCACCTTTACAAGGCTTCTGGGATTGAACTCAGGCGGTCAGCCTCGCATAACAAGCTCCTTTATCTGCGGAACAAGGTATCAGGCTCTGCTTCCTCCTTTTTATTCTGTCAGGGACCCAAGCCCAGGGAATAGTTTTCTCACCTCAATTAACATAATCTAAATAATCTAATTAACCCCCCAGAGGCAAACCCAGAGCCGAGCTCCTCAAGAAAACCCTTCACAGGTGTGCTTTTAGGAGTGCTTCCCAGGCCATTCCATAGCCCATCCAGCTAACAATCAACCCTTCACAAAGATCAATACAAAGAAGTCAATTATACTTCTGCATAGTAGAAATGAACAACCCCAAAGTGAAATTAAGAAAACAATTCCATTCATAAATCACATCATAAAGGCTAAATTAATTAGGATGGATTTACTTTACATGTTGTAAATCCTGTATGCTGAAAGTTGTTCAGTCTCACTCAGGGAAAGTCCAGTTTCTGTGATTCAAGAGATCATGCCATGTTAGAGGAATTGAAATCATGTTATTGGAAATGAATCCAAGGTACGATATTATTAGGATAGCGTTTCTCTCCAAACTGATTTCTCAGTTCAACTCCTATCAAAAACCCATCGGGGGCGTGGAGATATTGCTCAGTGATTAAGAGCACTTGCTGCTCTTGTAGAGGACCTGAGTTCAGTTCCCAGTACCCACATCAGCAGCCACTGCCTGTAACTCCAAGGGATCCAGTGCTCCCTTCTGACCTCTGTGGGTACTTCACATACATGGTACACATACATATCTGTAAGTATTCACAGTCACACATAAAAGTAAAAATAAATAAATCTAAAAAAAGAAACCCTCAAACCTTCTCCCCCACCCCTAAAATCGTCACGCTAACCATAAAATGCATATTGAAATACAATGGTCTTAGAACAGGCAAAACAACTTAGAAAAGGAACAGAATTGGAGGGCTTACGGTCCTTGACTTCAAAACTTACTATAAAGTTGCAACCATCAACATAATTGGTCTAAGGTTGGACAGTAGGACAGGCTATGAAGTTCAGGAATAAAACCTTTGGTTACACTTAACTTATTTTCAATAAAATACAAAAGCAATTCCATGGATGGGTGGGGAGACAGGATAGCCATTTTAAATGAAAGATGCAGGAACAATCAGATATCAGCATAGAAAAAATAAACTTAGACCCTGCTTCACCTGTATACAAAAAATATTGCAAAATGGGTCATAGACCTGAAAGAAAGAACTAAAAATATAAAACTCTTCAAAGAAAATATGGAAAATTTTAATGACCTTGGGCTAGATAACAAATTCCTTTGGGTACTCAAAGTCCTACTTATAAAAGGAAAAAATTGATAGCTTGAATTTTATCAAAAATTTCAAAGAAGTCATTAAGAAAAAGAAGACAAGAATCACAGATTGGGAGAAAGTATCTCAGAAAGTGTTTCTATGTAGACTTTATGTAAAGAGTTCTTACGGCTCAAAACTGAGAAGACAAGCAACTCGATTGAAAATGGACTAAGGGGCTAGAGAGATGGCTCAGTAGTTAAGAGCACTGGCTGCTCTTGCAAAGGACCCAAGTTCAATTCCCAGCAACCCCCATGACAGTTAACAACCATTCTTAACTCCAGTTCAAGAGGATCTTACACCCCCCTTTAGCCTCTGCAGGCATTGCACGAAATGGGTGCACTTATATACTTGCAGGCAAACTACTCATACACATAAAAAAAAAAAATTAAGTAAATGGTCTAAAGATGCAAGTAGACATTTAACCAAAGGAATTATCTGAAGAACTAATAAGGACATGAAAAGATGTTTAACATAATTAGTCATTAAGGAAATGCAAATTAAAGTCACCACACATCCAGTAGGGTGGCTCTAGTCCAAAAGACAGCCAGTACCCAAATTAGGGAGGATGGGTAGATCCCAGGATCCCACCTGTGTCCCTGGTGGGGGTGTAAATAAATTGCCACTCCGAAAAACGGTCTAGAACATTTATTTTGTGTAATCTGATATAGCCATCCTGCACATACTGGTGATGAAATCTGAATCCTGGCTGGGAAAGTTTTCTTCGCTTTCAGCTAATAGAGGAATCTACCGTATTCTCTACTCAAGTGATATGCTTTTATCTATTTCATGGGAAACTGCTAGTCCACTTAGAAATAATGTATCATGGCATCTTTTTCCAGCTTCTCCTCAGTGATCTCAATATCGCATATTAAAAGGTTGACCCATCGTCTCCCCCACGGATATGAGATAACTCATTTATTGTACATACTAAACTTTATGTGTAAGCAGAATTTTCTATTGGGCTGTAGCCACATATCAGTCCCATACTTTTGAAAATATAGAGGCTTTGCAGTTTGAACTCTTGTGTGTGTGCATGCGTGAGTGTGCATATGCACATGTGTGCAGGTGTGTGCATGTGTGCGTGGGTGTGCCATCTAGCAGGCAACCATTCAACCACTAAATGTATCACCAACTCTCTTACTTTTCCTTTTTTGCTTGTATGGCAAATGTGTGTGCTTGCTAGTATGTATGTGGGCATGTGTGTGCTCTGAAGTACATGTGACATGTGCCTGTAAAGGCCCAAGGGCACCATCAGATGTCTCCTCAATCACCTTCCACCTTTATGTTTTTGATTTGGCTAGCTGGCTGATAATGAGTCCCAGAATCCACCTACCTCTGTCTCCCCAAACCCTTCTCTCTTGCTCTCCCCTTTTTTAAAATTTATTTTTATTTTGTGTGTATGAGTGCTTTTCCTGCATGTACAGAGTGCACCTGTGTTGTACAATGCCCGTGGAGGTCAGAAGGGGGTGTTGGATCTTCTAGAACTGGAGTTACAGATGGTTGTCAGCCACCATGTGGGTGCTGGGAACTGAACCCAGGTCCTCTGCAAGAGCAGCCAGTGAGCTTAACCACTGAATGAGCCATCCTTCTAGTTTCCTCCTCATTTCTAAAACTTTTTGAGACAGGGTCTCACTAAGTTGTCCAAACTGGTCTTGACCTCACTCTGTAGTCCTAGACAAACCTTGGAATTTCCAGTGTTCCTGCATCTGCTTCCCAGATGTAGCACCAGGCCTGGCTTTGCGCTTCTTCAGTCGTCTTTATCTCACTCTTTTTAGTGTTTCTTCCTTCTAAATAAACTTTATTATTTCAAAATATTTTATTTATTATTTTTGCTTTTTATGTGTATGAGTGTATTGTCTCCATGCATGTAAGGGCAGCTGTGTCATGCAGTGCCCTCAGAAGTCAGAGAGGGCTGCAGATCCCCAGGAACTGGAGTTATGAATGGTTGTTAGCCACCACGTGGGTGCTGGGAACTGAACCTGGTCCTCTGCAAGAGCAGCTGCCGAGCCATTGCTCCAGTCCCTAAGAAAGCTTTATAAGAAAACTTTCTGCATTAAGAAAAATCTTAATAGGATTCTCCACGTTATATCACAACTGTGAAGTAACACAGGGAGACTCCCATTTTCATGATCTTATTCTAGCCTGGGCTCGTCACGTTTGTACATGTACCAAAACCCGCTTTTAGGTCTTTTAGAGGATTTTTATAGGTTGGATTAATTCCTTGTTAAATTCATGGTTATATTTTCATTTTCTTTGAGTTTTCCTTTTTTATACAGTCATTCTATCATTTGCTTGTGTGTCTGTCTACCTCTGTCATCTTTCTATCTATCATCTACTATAATCTATCTATATCCATCTATCACATATCTATCATCTATCTACATTATTTTTCTACCTCTATCATCTACCTCTATCTATCTATCTATCTATCTATCTATCTATCTATCTACCTACCTACCTACCTATCTATCTATCTATCTATCTCATCTATATACCACCTATCTACCTCTATCTATCTATCTATCTCATCTATCTACTTCATCTATCTATCTAACTCATCTATCTATCTACCTCATCTATCTGTCATCTATCTATCTCATCTATCTTCTATCATCTATCTATATCTATCTATCACATATCAATCATCTCTCTACCTCTATCATCTATCTTCTATCATCTATCACATATCTATCTATCATCTCTCTACCTCTGTCATCTATCTGTCCCTATCTATCTTTCATCTCCCGTCACCTATCCTCTTTCTATTTATCCACCCAGCTGTCGTACCCACTCACCCATCAACATCTGTAGTATATATACCCATACTGTACGTACATATACAGAAACTTTCCTGTGGTCCCAAGATGTTCTCTCTATTATGCGAGTATATCTGGGTTTGGTTGGAGTTAGTCTCTTAGATAGAAGGGTAACTTTTCTAGCAGCCACATTTTCCCTTCTAGCACCTCTGCATTTTGTAGTTGCAGTGGAAACTCAGGAGCTTCCCCTCTGGTCCCTTAGACTGTTAGGTTTGGCTCAGCTTCTCCCAGAATGAGATCCTGAGGGCAGGATTTGAGTGTCAATGGAGCCCCTCTGCAGACCCCAGCAGCACTAGGGGGTGTGTGGGTGAAGGGGGGAAGGAAGAATGCTAGTAAAGGGCCTGTGTTCCTCAGCAAGTCACCTCTGTGGGCAGCTCCAGAAGAGAGACCTGAGAGACCAGAGTTACCCAGTCACAGAGGGAGGCCTGGGACACCTCCCATCACCCACCTCCTTAGGGGAAGGCTGCAGCAGCCCCAGTTACTCCAGTCACAGAGGGGAGGCCTGGGACAGCCCGAGAGTTACTCTAGACTCCTTAAGGGAAGCCTGGGGTAGCTCAGGAGTTGTCCAAACACAAAAGAGGAAGCCTGGCCTCCACCCTCCTAACCTCTGGTCCTTTGGTGAAGGAAGCTTCTGGACTCTGCTGATCCTAACAAGAGAGCAGACCAGATTTGTTCCTTGGCTACTCTGGTGCCCAGTGACTTGCCAGACACTGTAGCCTGCACGGCTGGTCATGTGGGAATTCTGGTAATGCCCACCTCACAGGCTTGGTGTGCAGATGAGAAAATATGCAGGTGAGAGAGAGAGCCACGGTGGGCTCCGCCAGCTGCAGGCACACCCTGTCCCCAGACCTCCTCTACAGTTCTCTGTTCAGTCTGTCTGTAGCCCTGTGCCTGCCTCCCAATCCTGCTCGGCTCTATGCTGCCTCAGGCAGTCAGGGAGTACACGCAGGCCCTCGCAGGCTCTGCTGTATGGGGCACATGGAACCTGGGTCTGAGGTGAGGGTCTCCTTATGACGCAGAGCAGAGGCAAATTCAAGTGGACTCAGACGGGCACATTGTGGACTGTTGGGCTGCTCATTACTGCAAGTTAAAATGGGCAACCCATTCCTTCAGGCTATTTTAGTTGAACACCAAATTCCATTATAGTGACACAGGCCAGGGGCATGCCCAGAGTTCCAAGGTGAGAAAGAGAAAAGTGGGTCTCCATGGATGAGTGCAGTTGTGATTCTGATTGCACACAGCAGTGTTTGGGGGAGTCCCTCTCTCAGAACCACTTGCAATTTGGGGACAGGGGCTGACGTCTGTTTATAATGTTTAGACAGGTCAGGAGTAGAACAAGTCACAGGTCATGTCTTGGCCCTAGAGGCTAGGTGACCTCCTGTGACATCATCAGCAGGTGGCTTCTTTGACCTGGGGTCCCATCCGCTTGTCCCAACATATTCCTTTGCTTTCTTTTTTTATCTGAGGCAGCAGCCTTAAGCTTGGAGCTGGACTTGGCTGATCTTCTCTTGGGTGTGCCAGAGACTAGAAGAATACCAAGTGTCCAGAGCTGGGGCTGAACAAGAGGCCAGCACAGCCTCCTTCCCAATGCCGAGGGCCCACCTGCCACGTAGAAATGGAAACGAAGTGTGCGGGTTTCCCTGCAGGCTTGCAAGCATAGACAGACACCATCGGGTGACAGTGCTGTGACAAGCCTCTGGAGCTTCTTCCCGGATTGTTTTAGTCAGCGCAGGCTGGGGGAGGAAACAAACCGGTCGTGCCCTGGTCGGGAACAATGAAGAGCAGGAAAGCACTGCCGACAGTCTATAATTTCCCCGGGAATTGCTGCTTAGTCATCGCATCGCTGCGGCATGACACAGTCGGGCTGGGCGGGAACTTCAGTTAGCTGCAGTCACCCTGGAGGGTTGGGTTTCCTTTATCCCCTCCAGACAAATTAAGCCATCAACAGGCGATATTCAGTGCTGGATTATGAAACAGCCCATTGTTCAATGCGGGAAGGAAAGCTAGAGGTGGGTGTCTTCTCCCGGTCCTTGCTGCAACAGAGAAGCCAACAAGCCAAGGAGAATCCGAAGCCGCTCTGGTCGCCCTGCTGGTATCAGTGAGGTGGAGCTGCCCCTGGCACTCACACACGTACATGCAGCATCATGGGCAAGCCTTTCTGTGCCCAGCAGCCCAGTGCTGCCTTCAGGGTTAGCTCTTTCCAGGCCCGCAACTGCTTGGAAGTGGCACCTGTCAGCTAAGGGGCATTTGCCATGGCACTTGTCAGCTAAGGGGCATTTGCCATGGCACCTGTCAGCTAAGGGGCATTTGCCAATTCTTTCTCTCATTGGAAATTCCAACCCAAAACATGTGATTACTGCCCCTTCAGATGCAGGGTGTTTTTGCCTGTATGTATAAACATACATGACTGCAGTGCTCATGGAGGCCAGAATAGGGTGTCAGATCCCCTGGAACTGGAGTTTAGGACGGTTGTTCGCCACTGTGTGAGTGTTGGGAACTGGACCCAGGTCCTCTGCAGGGCAGCCAGCACTAAGCCATCTCTCCAGCCCCCTAGTTGTTCTTTTGGATTTTTTTTTTTTTTTTGAGATAGAGTCATTTCTCAGACTGCCCTTGAACTCAATAAGTAGCCCAGGTGATCTTGAACTTCTGATCATCCTGCTTCCATCTCCCAAGTTCTGGGATTATAGGCGTGAACCACTATGGCCAGTGTTGCACTGATGGCTCAGGATCCAAACTCAGGTTTTCATGATTGATTGCAAGACAAGCACTTTACTGAGTGAGCTGTCTCCCCAGCCGTCTTGATTCTTCTTAAACTTCACAAGGATGGCCATCTCACTCTCAGCATTCAGTAAACGGGCTACCATTTTCCTAAGCTGCTAAGGCCACAGAAGGAAGAAGTGAAGGTACCTGGCATTATCTAAGACCTCTGACAGCTGAAGCCCAAATGGGGAGGAATCAGGTACTTAGCTTGCCTGAGAAGGAGGACCATGGTACTCTCTGGTATCTAGCAGTAATCTAAACATAAGGAATGAATCAAGAGTGGCTGGCCTCAGCGCCAGGGCTTCCATTGGTCTGCTCTTAACGCAGTCATCCAGTGTCTGTGTTAAACTTATTTATTTCCTAATGCCGGGTGATGGATTAAAAGATGTGTAGAAAATCCTTCTACAAGAGATATGATATTACAGGCTGCCATAACACCCCTGGCTCTTTTTGCTTTTTTCCCCTCTGTTTCGCCTACTTTTTGCCGCAGAGCTCGGGGCCCCCACACCGTATATCCTGATTAGTTTGTGGGTATTACTAAGGGGATGTTTTGTAAGCCTGTCATTGACACATTTAATTCATTAGGTACCAAATCCACAAGCAAATTTTGGCTGGCCATAAAACATGGTTAATCCAGGAGCTGCAATAAAAGGTGAAAAATTATATCCCAGCAAATGTGGAATATTGCTTTTCTGTAGAGATTTTTACTGGTCTGTGATATCTTTCTTCATAAATTTTCCTTCTGCTTGGTTCTCTTGGTAACTTAACCATTTGTTGTTTCCAGGCCGCAGAATGGCTCAATGATTCTCTACAACAGGAAGAAAGTGAAATACAGGAAAGATGGGTATTGCTGGAAAAAGAGGAAAGACGGGAAAACGACCAGAGAGGACCACATGAAGCTCAAGGTCCAGGGAGTCGAGGTAAAGGGCGGAAAAGGCTCTCCTGTCCTCCAGGCCATTCCCGGGTTGCCATGGAGAATTCGGAGTTGCTTGAGTCACCACAGTCAAAAGAATCTTTGTTTGCCCGGCCCCTGCTGTTTGCTTTGGCTTTTCTGCTCCCTTACCCAGTAGTTTCTGTTCTGGTGGAACTGGGCATGGCCAAATCACTCCTCCTAGTGGGTCACTGGTGTCGGAATGGGATGGTGAGGGGCCTGGAGATTCCTCTTCTTTGTTCACCGCTGAAGTGTTTCCTGGTGTGCTGGGACTGCGCAGGGGGCGCAGGTGTTGGGGGAAAAGGGCGCCACCCTGAGGAAATGGTCTGTAGAGGTGCGCAGGCCAGTTGGTGATGCCTTTCAGAGCTGGGCAGGCCTTCCTGTGCTGACCAATCTTCGTTTCCCTGTGGGTGTTTCAACGTTAGTAGAGGTTAAAGATAATGAGATGGGTTAGATGGGTTCACGAGGCGATCATGATTCTCACTGTGCTGGGGTGGAGAGGTGGCTGCAGGGACAGCCTGGCTTCTTACTGTTCTAGCTCTTGGCCAAGGGCAGCCCTGGAGAAGTTCCCTCCCTCCAGAATACCTCAAGCAGGTGTCCCACCCGACCTACTAGTTAACCAGCACCCACCCACTCCTCGCCACTCCGTACTCAGGCTACTGTCTATCACCAAACCCCCAGGGGTATGTGGCCAGGGCTACTTTGGGCCAGGACCTTTCAGAGAGGTTAAGGAGAGGCATCTTAGTGGCTGGGGTGCTGAGTGTCTGAAGACCCCAATGGGTTGTGAGGCTGTGAGCCCACTTGAGTTCTAAGGATCGCCCTTGTACATTGATGGTTTTTGTGACTCACGTTGTTATGATGGTTTTTTTTTTTTCGGTATTAATCATGTGTTTTTATGGCTGCCAAAAATAGCATCAAATGGCTTTCATTATATAACCCCATGGAGAGAGATAACTTTTGTTTTATGTGTATGTGCTTTTTTTTTTTAATGCACCAATAAGAATGTTTTATGATGATGAACTAAGAAAAGCCCGGTATGAGAAATCCCAGTTCCAGGTCCTCTCCCCTGCGCTCAGTGTTTGCAGTAGGGTTTAATTGACTGCAAGGAACATTAATATGCAGATTACCTGAAGGTCCTGCTTGAAAGAACCACCTCTAGGACTGTGACCAGGATCCAGCCACTGAGGTTATCCAGTCTTGTGGGGGGAGGGGGGAGTGTCCCTTTAGGAGAGGAACCTTGTCTCCCCCAGTACGGAGAAAAGGTAGAAAGCAGAAGAAAGCTCCTCCCCCTTTTGTGGGGACTGAGAGGGAAGGAAGAGGCAGCTCGGCAGTGGGACGCAGAGGGCCTGCGGGAATCCAGACCGAACCACAGCGAGCAGCCCCCATGCCCCGAGGCCTCTGGCATATTTCATCTTTAGCAATACGTAAATCAGGAACTCCTGGTTGTAAGTAACAGCAGGGTGAAATTCGTCCTCAGCAGCAGCTCCGAAGCCCGGGGGGGGGAAAAAAAAAGCCACCATGTTCATTTTCTTCCTTCATGTTATAAATTAGAATTGTCACCGGATGGAATCAGAATGATTTATGGCTATTTTTAGGCCATATTTATGTTTGGAGTTATTTGTAGTATGTAGACTTGCAGACTACAGCCTGGTCCTCCCTCAGAATGGGGAGGAGGGAGGGACACACACAGACCAGAAAGGGGTTTCTGTGGCCTGCTAGCCATGAGCAGCCCAGAGGGTGGTGGCTTTGCCTCTGGGTTCTTTGGTGAGTGAAGCCACCTATGGCTACGCCTCTTCCTGTGCTGGTCTTTCCCAGCGGCACTTGGGGCAGTCGTCCCTCTGAACCAGGCTGCACCTATTGGATGCGTACCTGCTTTAGCAGGACTGTATGTGGTCTTCAAAGATAGCAGGACCTGTATTTATTACCCATGGGACTCGCAGGCAGATAAAGGTCATTCACAGTGTGCAGGGTAAGTGTTCCTGGAAGTCCAGAGTGAGCTGCAGTGATCAGAGATGCTCCCTGGGTGAGATGGGATATGAACTGAATTCTTGAAGTTGGGGAATGATTATATACATGTGAAAAACTTACATGTTGTTTTACAGTTGATCTCTTCCACTTAACAGCACTGCTGAGCTGTATCTGTGCTGATACTTTGATCCCTCTTAATGGTTCTATAATATTCCCCTGCTTAAACATTTAATCCATTCACCTTGACGTTTAAAGACTTCGAATGCTCCAGTAAGCATCATTTACACACTTCTTGTGTACATAAGCAGTCTGGACCAAGAATTGCTAGATGTGAGAATTTGTAGTTTTGCGATGCTGCCAAACTGCTCCTGAGTGATTGCTCTAATTATATACCCACCAGCATTGGACAAGGTGACGGTCCCCAAGCCCTCTAGCACACTGACCCACAGAGGATGGTACCCTGTCCAATTTCAAATTAAGTTTTTCTTGCTTATTCATGGGAATGGACTTCTTCACACAGTCATTGCCTTTCTATGGCCATGGAGTTTTAGACAGTGCTGAGGAAGGGCTTTTCGGCCACATCGGCCTCCACCCTTCACCTGTGCTGTACTGTGTTAGCTGTGATCTCGACTGGGGCTGGGAAGTCCAGTGTGCAGCCTTTCCCAGCTGAGGCTGGGAAAAGCCTTTCCCAGTGAGGCTGGCATTCCCTAGCGGGAAGGGCCTTCGCAGTTTGGACTCTGCTTCCTCTCTCTCTGGATTCTACCAGGCAGGTAGCCCTGACTAGCACCTGCATCTCTCAGGCCCGAGTCCCTGCCAGCCAATCACTTACCTTCTCACTGGATAGACAGCCATGGTTTTGGAGCTGTGAATCCTTTGCCACCCTAGCGAGCAGTGTTTCCTCTATTCCAGGGCATGATGAAGACATCTGGGGCTACCGTTTAACATATCACTTGCTATAAGCCTTCCCTGAGGCCAGGGAAACTTCCAGCCTGATGGTAGGATGGGCTTCTGGCTCCTTTTGTTCTAGGAGGCTGGAGCCTCACACACATTGATTTCCTCAGCTGGGCACAGTGTGGGGGCAGTGGCTTTCGAAGCTGTTAGTTCATGATCAGAGTCTTGTCTGGGAGCCAAAGAGAAGCCAGCTCAATAAGCTTCCAGGGATGGCAGAGGCTGGCTGTAGCCGAGGAGAAGGAAGGGGGTTGCAGAGTCTCTCAGTGTAGCAGAGGAGCTCTCAGCAGGTCTGGATCTGGTCTTGTCTGGCTATCTGGTGTTGCTCAGGGGGAGGGGCTTGAGGTGGGAGGTTCCTAAGGACCAAGAGCTGGTTCTGAAGATCACCATGCCTCCAGGATTCCCAAGGCCATGTTCACAATAGCCAGGTGCATTTGCTGTCAGCCAGAGGGCCTGGCCTTGCTGGAAGTTTCCTTCTCAAGTTCATAGGCCAAAAGGGAAAACTGTGGCCCCAGACAGGCTGGTATGTCTGATATGCATCTCTCTGTCCTAACAGAGACCGAGTATCTTAAAACCAGCTGTCCAGTGTCCAATTCCCCTATTCCTCAGCTACTGGGTCCCCGAGAGACAGGAGCCACACTCTGTGTAACAACAGTCACAGGCTTATAAATCTCCTAAGGACTAGGCAAACTGGTCTCATCTGGGTTCTCCTAAAAACATTCATGCAAAACACATGTCATCACACCCATTTCACTGATGGAGAGATTGGCCTCAGAGGACAAGGGTTTCTTCAGCCCCGTATCATTCTACAAGAAGCCATTGGCAGACCTAGGACCAGAGCCTGGGGATGCTTGGCTCTTAAGCACTTGTTCCTGATTCTCAGTGGGAATTTTCAGGTCAGCTTGGCTCCAGCTATTTGGTCTGTGACTCCATTCATCAGCCACTCACTGGATGCTCTCTGCCCCACCAGCACTGGGACAGAGATGGAGGGATGCATATATGCAAAGAAGAAAGGCAAAGTGTGGTCTCTAGTCTCATGGAGAGAATAAGAAATTGCGACTTGAGTTCGGGTTCTGAGGATTTGCTGGTGGAATCTTGAGGCCCTGTGTGGAATGTGCAGGTGATGTTGAAGGCAGACCCGACATTAAGGAAGGAGCATAAATGGTCATAGAATATGATGAGAGCCAATCAGGTGACAGGTAGGGGTGGGAACTAGGCGAGCAAGGAGAAACTGTTGAAAAGCAGCCTGTGGAACTGTCCCCTGTAAGTGGCCAGATTGGTCTCATGTTGGCATTTCTCCCAGCCCAGGCCAGACCAGATATTTGCTTGCTTCCTGGTAATTGCAGTATTAACTTCTTCTTGGGTAGCTATAAGCAGCCTCCTGTTTCCCCCAGATAGGGCCCCAAGACAGGCCAAAGGGAGATGCCACCAAAGATGCCCTTAGGGGGACCAATGAACTTCTTAGGCTGACTTGACAAGATCATAGGTGAGAGGTTACCTCAGGAGTGTGGGTGACCCCAACAGCCATACCACCAGAAAGCCACGCCAGCGTGGATGGTGGCTTCCCTGTCACCGTGTAAATGGAACCTCCCACGGTCTCTGTACTTTAGCACTTCCAGAGACCACAAGGCAAAATTCAAGGTATGGCTGAATCACACTCCGCTGACTAGGAGGTGTGGGAGGGACCAGCTGAGTGCTGAGGGAAGAGTCTCACGACTCTCTTCACAACCTCCTTCTGCGAAGTAACTTCAACAGGTCCAGTCTTGAGGGTCTGGCATCAGTGGTCACAGCCGCTCTGATGAAGATGGTAATGACTGGTCTGCTCAGAGGGCAGCAATCTGCAGCAGGGCTCGCTCGGCTCTGATCTTAAGGTGTGCCCTTCTGCAGACAGGATGCCTTCGGGATCCGTGAGTACCTCCAGTGTTGGTGCTGTTGGTGGTAGCCTGGACCATGCCCTCATTGCTGCAGAACCCACTGTTCTGCATTGACAGGAGCTCCCTGGCCTGGACCATCCCTGGATGTGAACATAGCCCATCGCTTCTGACTGTCATTTTCAGATGTGCAATTTTTGCTGACCTGTTTGTGCTGCCTAAAAAGAACACAGCATTGCTGGCCTCCCCATTAAGTGCCTTAAAGCTGGGAGGCTGGCGTTGGTGCAGCGGTGACTGTAATGAGGTTATATTTTGGGACTCAGCCTCATTAGAACGATGTTCTTTATTTGGGCACTTAGGCCACATATTAAAACAGAAAAAAGCACCTCTTTTGAAAGTAGGAATGATATTGTAGTTACTGCATTAGGAATTAACAGGGCATGAAATAACTGTCTGCCTTGTGGCAGAGCCAGATCACTTCGGCTCTGCACGCGGCCACAAGATAAATAGGTATCTTGCTAGCAGCTGATGGGAAATATTTCCAATAGCCAGGCTCAAACATGTCTGGTGCCCAAATCAAGTTTGGGAAATACAATGCATAGCTAAGGAGTGAAGCCTGCTAATGAATCGGAGGAGACACAGAGACTCCGAGGGGCCAGCGACCCACGTGCTGCCACCATGTGTATTTGACTCTCAGTAAAAGATTGAGTCTAGTCAGTCTGTAGCTGCTTTCTTTCCCTCGGCCTCCTTCAGAGTTGCCACGCACCACCAGCATTCCTCCTTCAGAACGGTTCCTCCTCGTGTCACGGCCATGTGACTTCTGACTCTTCTGGGGGTTCAGCCCCATGCTTCTCCAGACAGAAGGAAGTGCTTCTTCTTCAGTACCCCATATCGCACCTGGGCCATTCTTAAGGAAGTGCTCGCTTTGACGGAACATCATGTTCTGTGCAATAGATGTGGCTGCACTGTAACGCTTCCTTCTGGGGGCTGGAGAGATGGCTCAGTGGTTAAGAGCACTGACTGCTCTTCCAGAAGGCCCAGGTTCAGTTCCCAGCACCCACTTGGCAGCTAACAACCATCTGTGATCCCAGTTCCAGGGGAATTAAAAACCCTCGTCTGACTTACACAGGCATTGAGTGACATGCAGACAACATATTCATACACATAAAATAAAAATTAATAATACTACTAATAAAGTTTCCTTCTGGCTCTAGACACAGGGAGGCCTGTTTAGTGTGGCTGTATGGAGGCAAATGAATGCATCACCTTGAATAATGCACTGGAACAAAGCCAGAGGTTTCAGTCTAATGTGGCCAGTGAGCCCCTGTGATCTTTCTGCATCTGCCTTCTCTGCTCTTGGGGTGCAGGTGTGTGTCACCAGGCCTGGCCATGTATGTGGGTGCTGGGAGTCTGAACAGGTTCTCACGTTCACACAGCAAGCGTTGAACAGCTTATTAATGAGGGTTTTAGAATGTAGGGTGGCCTTGCTTTCCTACTCCCAGGGTCTTGCTTTGAGGCTTTCTGTGTGTCTGCGAGCCTTTATGGTCACCACCTTGCCTGAGCCTCACTCCCAGTGTGGTAGATGATTTATCTCTACTTCTCACAGCTGGGACTTGGACCCGAGTCATGAGTTTCAAACTCAGAGCTTCCTCTCCTGTCTTTTTTTTTTTTTTTAAAGATTTATTTTTATGTGTTTGAGTGTTTTGCCTGCGTGCATGTATGTGCACCATATGTGTGCCTGGTGCTCATGGAGGCTAGAAGAGGGTGTCAGATCCCCTGAAACTAGGGTTACAGATGATTGTGAGCTGCCATGGGGTTGCTGGGAACCGAACCCAGGTCCTCCGAAAAAGCTGCCAGTGCTCTTACTGCTGAGCCATCTCAATAGCCCCTCCTGTTTCAAGTGCTGTCACTGGTCTTCTCTCCATGTCTCCTGTGAATGGAGTTTGTCTGTTCAGAGGTACCTGGGAAATCACCCATGGCTCTCCACATGCTCAGCCATCCAGCTGCCTACCTGGATGTGTTTGGCAGACTCATTCAAACCCACAGTCTTACCTTAACATCCAGCTGCCTTACCTTAACCATCCCTGCTGACATGGCCCCTACCCAGTGTGTTATTTATTGGGTAATAACTTACTACACCAGCAGTGCTTAGAAGCAGCAGAATTGCCCTTTCTGCTCACTCTCTGTTGAGCTTGCAGAGCTGACTGGGACTATCTCCCTTCTCTCTCTGCTTTGGTCTGCTCCAGCTGCTGGAACAAAATGCCAGAGTCTTGGCAGCTTACATAGCAGACATTGATCTCTCATAGTTCTGGAGGCTTGATGTTCAAGATTAGGGTACAGACAGGTTCGGAGTCTGGAGAGGGTCAGTTCCTGGAGGGTTAGTACCACTTTCCTACCTGCTGTCACAGGGAGGAAGAGACAAAGGACCTCTCTGGGTTCTCCTAGAGGGGTACTAATCCCGCCTTTAAGCCTCTACTCTGTTCCCAAACTGTCAAACAGAGGTTTGGTGCTTTCGATATGAATTTGGGGGCCACAGCTACTCACTCTATACCACCCTTTTTTAAAAGATTCCTATTTAGGTTGATCATTTTCGGTTTTGTGTGTGTGACAGCATGTGTGTGGACATGTGTGTGGTAATAATTACCTGTATGCTAATGTGAAAGTCAGAGATCGACAGTGTGTGTTTTGTTCTGTGACTTATTTCCTTTTTAAAACTTTATTTTTATTTTCTGTGTGAGTGTTGTGTCTGCATATATTTAAGTGCATTTGTGCATGCGATGCCCTCAGAGGCCAGAAGAGGGCATTGGATCCCCTGAAACTGGAGCTTCTAATGGTTGTTAACTACTATGTAGATGCTGGGAACTGAACCCAGGCCCCCATCAAGAGCAGCCAGTACTCTCAACCACTGAGCCATTTCACTGCCTCTGCTTGGTATCTCTTAAATCTCTTACCCAAATAGCAATTTGCTTCTGTGTCCCCCTCCACACATAGACACACACAGCTCCAACTTACTATTTTCTTACATTTATTTATTGTGTGTACATGTGTATAGAGGTTGGAGGACAACTCGTAGGAGTCTGTTCTCTTCTTTTACCATGTGGGTCTGGGGGATAGAACTCAGGCTGTCAGCCTCGGCAGTAAGCACCTTGCCTGCTAACCGTCTCTCTGGCCCTCTGCCTTGTTTCTGGAGACAGGGGCTGAACTTAGAGCACAGGCTGGCCAGCCGGGGAATCCCGAAGATCTGCCTGTCTCTGCCCACCCAAGTCTGGTGTTACAGGTGTGTGCCACCATTCCTGGCCTTTAGATGGATGCTGGAGATCTGAGCTCAGGTCCACATGTTTGCACAGCAAGCACTGCCCACAGAGCCATCTCCCAAGCCCCACGGCACCTCTCCAAGATGTTCTCTTCTCTAAGTTGCTTGTCAGTAGTAACAATGATGATGATTGTCATTGCTGGTCCTGGGCTTGTCATTTTAAGTGCATTATTTCATCCAGTTTGGTGGCAATCTCCCTGTTGGATGGGTATTAACCCAAGCCTCATTTTAAAAAATAAATTTTATTTCATGTGTATGAATGTATTGCCTACATGTATGTAAGTGCACCCATATCATGCAGTGCCCTCGGAGGTCAGAAGAGAATGTTAGATCCCCTGGAACTGGAGTTATAGATGGTTGTTAGCCACCATGTGGATCCTGGGAATCAAACTCTGGTCCTCTGCAAGAGCATCCAGTGCTCTTAACTGATAAGCCATCTCTCCAGACCCTCAAGCCTCATTTTTTAATATTATACTTTCAAGGTTCTTAGGAATATTTGAATTAGAACTATAAAGGCAGTGGGTTGATCTCTCAGGTTCTTAAAATGCCTATGAATTAAATCATTGTTATCTCCCACTCAAAGCCTTAAACCACAGTGCTATTAAACTTTCTTACAGTAAAGAATAAGGCAAGCCTACCCTGGAGAACAAAACCTGAAACTCTGAGTGTGGGGGCAGTGCATTGATTAGACATCTGATGTATCCAGGGGTCCGTTCTCACTTTATCCAGAGACCAGAAGACTTGGTAGACCTCTTACCATTCACTTCGGGGCCTGGGAGCTGGTCTACAAACATCCTAAACACCCTATATAACTGTCACCCCTTAGCTTGATTTGACCCAATCCCATTAAGAGCTAGTCATCTACTCTAGCATGAGAACAGCCCAGTTCTACTTGTCTTGAAGCTATAAGCTTTGGGTTCCCAGTACATGCCCGATGTGGCCATGAGGGGCTGTGTGTGCTCACCTTTTGGAGGGCTGCTAAGCCTGGCATGTGTATGTCACACTATACCCAGGAGAGAGGTGGGAGAGAGAGAAGAGGAGGAAGAGGAGGAGGAAGGAGAGGAAGAGGAGGAAGAAGAGGAAGATAGAATACAAGGCGCCCAATACAAGGGGAGATGACTTAGTGGGTAAAATGCTTGTGTGAGTGTAAGGACCTGAGTTCGGATTCTTAGTTCCCACATAAAAGCCAGGGTGGCAGGACTGCATGTAGAGCCCAGTGCTAGGGCACAGTCACATGCAGGTCCCTGGAGCTCACTCACCAACAAGTCTAGCAGAAGCAGTGAACTCTGGGGTCAGTGAGAGACTGTCTCCAAAAGAAAGGAGGGAAAGGTGAGGAGGCTTACGTAACAGCTAATGCCAACGACTGTACACACTCCCCGCCCCCCAGAAAATGCCCAGTTAAGTGTTTCGGATAAACAATAAATACTCTTTTAGTACATCTCAAATATTGCGTTGGACATATTTAAGGTAAAATAGCACCCGCTGTCCACCCGAACTCATGCTGTGCTGGTTGGCTCCTGATTTGATCTGATCACTCCTGCCATGAGCGCAGTTTCCTTTGCATCTTTGCAGACAGGGACCAATCTGCTCTGAATGTTGGTGTCACTGAAGACACGCAGGCAGGTGGGTATCCTCTGCCCTCTGTGACAAACCCCCCACTTCCTGATACTGAGCTTCTAGAGTCTAGGTGTGGCGTCGGTCAAGGGGCACAGGGCTTTGCCAATGGTGTTGGGAGAACAGCTTACAGATAAAGATGGGCCAGGAAGATCTCGCAGGAAACTTGATTCTACTTTCTGCTCTCCTGATGCTACTAGATGATGGAATGTAAAATGTCTTTCTAAAACTGGACTTGAGCCTTAGGCAGCTAGACCTTTCCTCATGGAGGCAACTCTGCAGAATGCCAGCTCCATGTGCTGAACTTGTGTTTAATTGGCATTGTAACCATCCCTTAACATCCTTGCAGATCAGTCTGTGAAACCATGAGTGGGAATTTTAAGCATATTCAATGACAAGGATGCAAGTACTTAAATGCCTTTGAGCTTACCAAGAGCCCTTCTGTGCCTGGACCCCAGTGTAGAACTGGCAGTGGGGGCTACCTGAGTGCTTGTACCTGGGTGTGCATTCAAGACTGTGATGCATATTTGCCCCCTTGATAAATGAGCAGATGGAGAGAATGTTGTTCGTTGGGTAGAGAATATCTCTGGCCATCACGCGACTAAATGGCAAACAGTCTTTTTATGTCTTTCCTTGCCATTTCCTCCCTTTTCTGGGCAAAGTTATTCCCGCCCTTGCAGCTGCATGCCTGCAGGTTGCCTGCGCTCTGTGGGTTCAGTCTCTTATCTTCCCTAGGGGAGATACCTCTGATGCTCCTGCGTCGGCGTAGGTAAGACATAGGGTCTGTACAACACTCAAGCCACAGGCTCTCTGGGTGTTTTCCACACGCAGCCACAGCTGTGGGGAAAACAGAAGAGTGGATGGAGGGCTCTGCAGCTCCCAGTGGGAGTGGAAAGAGGAAGTGTTGCTGCTGGATCAGGGAGATGGCACAGCCATTCTGGGCCCTCGTGTTGTGTGGTTTCTATCCGTTGAGCTCGCCTCACGTGTCTCCCTGAATATCCAGCCTGAATGGAAGGCACGGAGTAGATTTAATGGAAGAACCTTTCTATTCTGCTTTCTCCCAGACACGAGCTGCTGTCCCATTTCCCTTTTCTTAGCTCTGACTAACCCCAGGGAGGCTGGTGCCGTCTGGGAATGCCCGAACCCAGGGCCAGCACAGAAAGCACAGAATTCATCTTGGCTGCTCACAGGTGGCCTGTAGACCACAAGGTCCACGTCAGCTGAGGAGACTCTTTCAGAGGGTCTGCCCCACCCTTCTACCTTGGTTAGTAGAGCCCAATGTGACTCCCACCCACGCTCCTTGGTATGCCAAGTGCCCCCTCAAGTGCGTCATTTTACTGCTTACAGGGTTGCTCCTGGGTGTGTCTCTCTAAGACAAGTGTTTTAAAAATGAGTTTTGTTCTCTAGATTAAAGAAAACATTAAAAGGAAAATTTCACAAGTTGCTCTGATCATTTGTTACCTGTCTCCCAATACCTTGGAAAGATCTGGAACTGAATCCCCTGATTATGTGGTTGGACCTGCCATGCCTCAGCTGCTCTTGGCAATGAAGGAGAGGAAGAGCAGGTTTCTGAGCAGAGGGCAGCAAATGGTGCCAACTGAACGGTTGCCCCGGCCCGGTGTGTCTTAGCCTTGTTCCCGAGTCCTTGGCTCAGGAACCCTGTGTGCCTCTTTAACATTCTAGTACAGTGCTTGGCATGGCCCTTTGTACCTATCTGGTGCCCAATTAGACATTTTTTAAATGAATTTTGAATTAATGGAAACTTAAAAAAATTATTTATATTTTTGTTTGTTTTTATGTATGTGGTGTGTACATGTGTACATGTTCATGTATGTGCAAATGTAAAGAGATACACATGCACATGTGAGTGTGGAGCAGGGGGTCAGCATCAGGGGTCTTCCTTAGTCACTAGCCACCTTATCTTTTGAGACTGAGCTGGCTGGCCATTGGACTCCCAGAGTCTTCCTGTTTCTCTGTCCTCTCCCCTGAGTGCTGGGATTACAGGCATGTACTGTCTGGCTTTTTATGTGAATACTAGAGATCAGACTCAGGCCCTCACACTTGCACAGCAAGCACTTTACAAACTGAGACATCTTAGCCCTGGATAGAGAACATTTCAGTCCATCTATCTGAACAATTCAACTCTACCAGTTGTCATACACATCAGCCATGGGTGACAAGCAAAGAATTCACAGGACTGTGCTCCAATAAAACTTTATTTACAAAGTTAGGCCATGGCTGGATTTGGAACAGGAGCTTCATTTGCCCAGCTCTCTTTTGGACTGTGGCATGAGTTTCTAGAAGGGTAAGTACTGGAGAAAGTTTGTCAGGGATGATTGAGGGCTTGTCTGTCTGTCAGGGATGATCGAGGGCTTGCCAGGAAACCTTCAGGGATTTTGGCTCATGCTCTACAGTGTCCTCACACTCATGAGGACATAGACAGAGTGCAGAGGTTGGAGACAACCTCGGATGTCAGTCCTCAACTTCCATCACGTCTGAAGCCCGGTGGTTGTTTGTTGGGTGAAGAACACCCCTCTGCAGCTGCAGGTGGTGGGGCGGCCAGCAGCGCTCCCTGCTCTTCACCTTCTAGCTCACCATAAGCACACTGGGATTACAGACACAGGCTACAAGTATGGTCAGCTTTTGTGTTGATTCTGGGACTCTGAGCTCAAGTCCTCGTGCTTGCATGGCAAAGGCTTTCTCCCCAGCCCCTAGCTAATACCTTGACTCACAGTATAGCTAGAAAGGTTGGAGTTCTTTTGTTTTCTATGTTTCTAGTAGAAAAAGGTTCACATGCTATAAGTTTTATTTGTCTCATCCCAAATTATCTCCACCCTTAGAAAGTTAGGCATTGTCTTTTGGAAAAGGAAGTTTGGGGGCTGGAGAGATGACTTGGTGGTTAAGAACACTTGCTCTTTCAGAGGACCTGGGTTCTATTCCCAGCACTCACATGGCGGCTAACAACCACCCATAACTCCAGTTCTAGATGATCCAATGTCCTCTTCTGGCCTCTGCAGGCATTGCATGCATGTGGTACACTTACACACATGCGGGAAAAACACTCATACACATAAAATAAAAATAATAAACTTTTAAAAGAAAAAAAAAGGCAGTTCGAAAGTAGGAATCTGTACATGGCCTATTTCTCCCTCATGCACAGGGTACAGCCAAGGAACAGCATAGAAGCCCCTAGAAATCTCAGTGATGTGCTGAGTGCTCCCGATGCCCTGAGCCAGCTGAGTCCACAGGGTGTGGCCCTAAGGACCCAGTGGGTCAAAGGACTAGGCTGTCCCAAGCTGAATCCTTGGGCCTCAAGTTCCATGTGGGATGTTGAACAGGCCCCAGGAATAGTGACCGTGGGGAGGCGCAGATGTAATCTATCCCCGCTTAAGTACTTACATGACAGCACGAGGAGATGGCAGAGGTTCCTTTCATCTTCGCTGCCACAATTTACGTACAGGTTTTTGATAGATGTGAGAGGTAGACATTTATTACAAAAGCATAAGAAACGTCGACTCTTCTCGAATTGATTATTTAGAATGTATCTTATTAAATATTCTAGGTGGCGTGCGATAAACCGAACCTCTGAGGGTGTGAAGCTTAATGATTCATGAACTTTCGGTGGTGATAGGGAAATCAAAGATTGGATTTGCCATTTCGGAAGAAGAATACGGATTATTATTAGATCTCGAATGGGCCTCTTGGGAAGCTTCCTTAAGGGAACACACGTATCAATAATTTCTTCTCTTCATGAGGCCCCCAATGCCTCACTTATGGAACCATAAATCCCACAGCAAGTGGCTGTGGGGTTTCCCTCCCTTTACCCCGTGCGCCCTTCACTCGTCGGTGATTCTTCATCCTTTCTTCTGTGGACTTCATTCACAGCGACGTGATCTCTAGGCGTTTCTTTCCGCCTTTTAACTTATTTTTCATCCTCCCTCTCTGTCTCTCTGTCTCTGTCTCTCTCTGTCTCTCTGTCTCTGTTTCTGTCTCTCTCTCTCTCTCTCTCTCTCTCTCTCTCTGTATATGACTATGCCATGGAAGGCATGTGAAGGTCAGAGGACCACCTCAGGTATCAGTCCTTACCTTCCACCTTGTTTGAAGCAGGGTCTCTTGTTCTCCTTTGCATACATCAGACTAGCCCCTGAACTTGGGGAGACTCTCCTACCTGGTCATAAGAACACTGGGATTATAGAGGTGCACTACCATATTCAGCTTTTATGTGGGTTCTGGGATGCAAACTCTGGTCCTCATGCTTGCACAACAAGTAATTTACCACTGAGCTATCTCTCCAGACACCCTTTAAAACTTTCATTGCTAGGAAGCTCTGGCCAGGCCTATCCTTCAGCTCAGAAGGTGCATATGGGGACCAGGATTCTATATGTGCCTATGATTCTGTTGCTGGAAATGTCATTAATTTCTTGGAGGACCCATGAGCACCATCAGGCCTTGGAACTCCAGTGGACGTGAGGCTGCGGATGTTGTTGCCCTAGAAGCTGGCAGGGCATTAGAGCTCACATAGAAATTCGTAGCCAAGGGGCTCAGTGGTTTGAGAGCACATACTGCACTTGCAGGGGACCCGAGTTCAGTTCTCAGCATCCACGCCAGGCAGCTCACTTGCAACTCCAGCTCTAGGAAATCCTCAGGAATACACACACACACACACACACACACACACACACACACACACACACACAGTGTATGTACACATAATTAAAGAATAAGTGAAAAAAGAAAGTCCAGGCCTAGGATCGAGGACATTATGCTCTGTTCACTTGTCTTGGGGGAGGGAAGGAGCTATGCCCATTTTCAGATCACACCATACCAAGCCAGGTGGAATTAGCATTCGACTGCTAAAGTCAGCACCATGGGACTATTCAGACTACCTTGGGACAATGTTCCCACAGGATCTGAGGTATCTCACATCCCTGGTATCTGCCTTGTCTGATAGCTTGAGGTTCAAAGTGCTCCAGGACTTCTTCTCTTTCCCAAAGGCCAGACACCTGTTATGCACTGTAATCTTTTCCATGGGAGACTTCAGGAAGCTGACTTAAGAAAACCAAGATTTGACATTTCTCCAAGATGACTTAACCCCCCCACGTCCCCACTATGGGCCTGCCCCTGAAAGGAAGGTCTGATTTTTGCACACGCTATAATACCCAGTGCTGGCATTCTGTCATGTATGTCCATGTTATGCATGGAATTAGACTGAAGTGTTCATAGCATGTCCCAAAGAGCATACCACAAACTACTCTGCAGTTATTTCTCACAAACAGAAACTGCTTGGCTATCTACACAGCTAATTGGTCCATGAAGAAACAAGTCTTTCTGCTAACCTGTATGTATGTACATGTGTGTGGGTTCAGGTGCACATGTGTGTACATGTGTGTGGACGCCAGAGGTTAATGCTGGTTGGTGTCTTCCTCCAATTGTTCTCTGCCTGTTTTCTTGAGACAGAGTTTCTCATTGAACATGGAGTTCAGTTCAGCTCAGTGGGCTCTGGGGGAGTGAACTCAAATCTTCACACTTGTACAGCAACTACTTAAACCCACCACGACATCTGCCCGGCTCTTGCTACAGGTCTTTAACTCTTTCATGACTATGAGTGGTTGAATTTTAGGTGAGAACCCTCATTCAAGGTGCTCAAACCAGGTGGAGCTGGACTTAGGGTTCCTGAGTGACAGAATAGAGGTTTAGGGGCTGGCCCCTGTGTTTCCGGTTCCTGATGGAGGCTTGGGGTTCCTGTCTATGCAGGGCAGAGACTGGTCCCAAGGTGTCTCTCACCTTGGCGGGTGCAGTCTCATTCCTGAACTCAACACATTCGCTTTTTCCTGGGAGGCAGTTAAGTAACCTTATTGACGCAGCTTTCCTCTCAGATTAATGAACACTTTCAGACACAAAATGTAATGTTTGGAAACGAGATGAAACACAGTATTTTGACCGTATTTTTTCCCCTTTCACAACACCTGGCAATAAAATTCTCAGGCTAAATACCAGATGAGTGCGTGCTTCGTTATGTATGGCAACTCCGTCTACAACTTTTTTTTAAGCCCTCCAGATGGAAGCGCGGTCTAAATGCAGAGAGGCTGGGAAGGGAAATGAAAATAAATGCACTAAGGAATAAAGAATCTGTTTTTTGCACTTTCTTTTGCAAATAGCGCTTGCAATGACATATTGTGAATGGACTGAATTATAACAAAAACAGAAATGAAACGGAGCTCGGGGGTAGGAAGAGCGATTGTTACACTTACTTTAACTGATACAACGCAGAGAAACGATTTTTACACTCAATTAGTTCACACATTTTGTTGGACACAAACCAGAATGTAGAACGTTTGAGGGTTTTGTTTTTACATGATTAAGGGAGATGAAATGAAATAAATTCTGTAAATTACCCTCCATTTTGTTTCCATCAGGACGTTTGTGTTTGGGGTTAGCTCACCCCTAGTGTTGAGGAGATAAGCCTTGCCCCAAGTGAAGGCAGGGCAAGCAGAGGGCCTGACCTCCGTTCCCAGATGAGAGGTCCTCCCAAGGATGCATCGGTTTTCAATAAAATTCCTCCTGCATTTTGCTGCGTAAACAAGGTGACTATCTGCATTCGGTGGTTTCCAGTGTTCTGTGCTTTGCCCTTCAGCAAAGCGGAGCGAGAGTGTAACAGAGGCCAAAAGATGTCAGCGAACATTTAGGCGGCAGACGTATTTCCAAGGCTGCCTGTATTTCAAGGTCTTTGTTTAATTTATTTTGCTTCATTATCCGTCCTTGCATTTTTAATGCTCATGATATGGTGGTATTAAGAACTGCAGTGTGGGATTCTGCATTGCTCATTTCGTGTCTGGTAGACATGAGGGGATTGATGTTGGAAGCCAGGGGCAGGTGAGTTGGGCACCTAGACCTGTCTCTTCCCTGGCAGCTCTAGCTGCCTTCTCAGAGAGCACCCCGGAAGCAAGGCCCCTTCACCAAAGATGACATAGAGGAGTGTTTCTCAAGTTTCCACTGGCTGACAGGTTCCCTGGGCACTCTGAATTGGCTGTGTGGCCGGGCCAGATACTGCATTTAGAGCAGGTCTCAGGGCACAACTGATGCTGTTGGTGCCACGGATTCTACTTTGAGTCGTGAGGATGGGACATTAAGGAGGGAAAATGACGTCAGTTCTGTCCCACAGCTGCCAACTAGTCCCCCGCGCCAGCATCAGCTGAAAGTAACCGACACCTGGTGCTGGCGATGCCTGGGACACTTGTGCATGCACTGCCTTCTGTCACAGGTGTGGTCAGGGGCCTGAGCCAGACACCTGTCCTTTAGAAAGATTACTTTCATGAGCACATTCAGAGATTCTGTGTTTGATATTCCAAACCACTTCACTAATCAGGAAACAATGAGAGAAACCTGTTAGGTAGAATATCCAATTATAATAATTTTTTTCTTACTCCAAAAAGCACATCAAATAAATAATGCAGTTTATGTTACTTCTATAAAATGCAGCAGCATTAGTTAATTTACATAAATTATACAACTCATTATCTTTGTTTATAAAAAGCCTTAGCAATAGTTTGGATTATGGATGGAAAGTGGGGGCTATCCCAGGCTTCAGCTCAGTGTAGTTTTCCTGTCCAGAGCAGTCACCATTTTCTTTGTTTATAGAAAGGAGGTCTGGGTGACAGACCCCTTAGGAGGGATTCCCTTTCTGTATGATGAATAGAGTAGTTTACACTTACCTTTTGCTTATAAAAAGTCAAATAAATTCGAGTGAAGTAATTCAAGGCACAGGAGGAAGCTTAGAGTGTCAGGGGCCTTCCTCTGGGACCATGGTACCAACAGGATGGGGAAGGAGCTCCAGGGCCTCAGGGTTCCCCGGAAGTTCTTGGGCAGGCTGAGACTAGGCACTGGGGTGCCTCCTTCCGATGAATCATCTGTGGGCAGTTGAACTCTTTTCTGAGCTCTCTAAACCAGCAGCCTTGAGTCACATGTGGGTACTGAATACTTGAAACATGACTTGTCCAAACTGTACCATTCTGTAGTGATTCCAGTGCCAGGAAGGTGGAGATGGGCGGGTCCCTGGGGATCTCTGACCATCCAGTCACGCCTAATCTGCAAATGCATATCAAGCCAAGTGAGAGACCCTGTCTCCAAAAACCGAGGTGGATGGCCTTTGAGACATCTGATTCTGGAATCAGACACTGATTCCGATTCTCCTCCCAGCCCCGCATCAAGCAAGCTCTGCCCATAATCAGAAACTCAGGATGCTGCGCAGTGAGGAGGGACGGTCTTGTCTGATGGTTTGGTTGGAGATTTGGAGAGCACACAGAGAGCAGTGTGATATAAGAGAATCGAGCTCTTTTCCCTCGACAGCACTTGGCTGCTGCTTACACCTTAAATATTAAAGCCTCTGCCTGGAGATGGAGGAGCCCGGCTCGTAGATTGTTTCAGAGGGGAAATGGGCGAATCCGAAATTCTCCTTCATTAGTTATGCAGATCTGGTAGGATGGAGAGAGGCCTGCTAGAGGCTCCTCTGCTGAGCTGGGGTGCTTATGGAGGGGAACAAAGAGCATAATTTGATTTCAATTGTGAGCAAACCTGGACCAGGCTTTATGCCAGGATGTCTGGATTTTGGATGCCAGCATGTCCAGGTGTAACCCAGGGCCCACAAGGCTGTGATTGGGAGGCTCCACAGGGTGTAGCACAGGACCTGAAGCTTTGCTATCCTGATACTTGAGAGGTTAGAGACCAAGCTGTGTGCTCTCACTCAGTGGACGGTCAACTATTTAATTCTTCCGTTCACTCAAGAAACATGACTGTAATCCCACTGTGTATCTGCTACTTTGCTGGGCACTGGGGAGAGAGTGCTGCTCATGGCCACCGTGCTGTCTGCCCTCTGGAAGCTCACCACATAGTGGACTTACTGGTGGAGGTGGGGATGTGGACAGGACAGAGGTGGAAGTCCCTCAGAACCCTGGGACAGTCTAGAGGGTGGCACCCATGCTCAGATGCCAACATTGGTTGTTGGGGTCCAATGGGACCTACACAAAGCCGGAGCATCACATTGGTGGCTTGAATGATGGGTGGAGCACTCACGGGGGCAGGGGTGGAGCACTCACAGGGGCAGGACCCAGTGGTGCTGTAAGCCCAGAAGTCTCTCAGCCATCCTCCTGAAGGAAAGGCACCAGAGCCAGGAAAGTGTCAGACAAGGACAGGGTGGCTGGAGAGCTGGGGGAGGGACAAGGAGGCTGACCCATGTGCTCTTGGGATCCTTTAAAAGTACCATGATTCAGAGAGCATTCAGCCTTTGCTCTGCTTGAAGTGGAGTCACTTTTGTGTCCCCTGGGACTGCTGTGGGATGGCTTTACTATGCCATCTTTGGCTTTCACATCTGTGAGTTCTTTGGCTTCAGATGATCTGGGACCATCCTTAGTTGCACATGGGAACTGCTGAACTGAGGCTGACGTCCCACTGCTCCCGGTGGGACCCAAGCATGTGTACGATTTCAGAAGATTTTTGTGTGTGCCTGATTTTGTTTAGTGGCCTGACTGGTGATCCTCCTGAGCAGTGCTTCTGTCAGGCTACAAGGTGGGCCCTTAGCCAGAGGCTGTCTGTGTGGAAACAAGATACATACCTACAAGCCATGGGGCTTGCTGGGTCTAGACCAAGTTGGAAATACCCAGACCTTCCATCAGAGCACCACCTTAACTGAGGAGCAAGAGAGGTCACTTTGCATCTGTCATAAACTATAGGATAGACATATCCTGTGGTACTCTGGGGGTTTTCTGGTCAATTCCACATTCTGACCAGCCACTTACTGAGAAGGCAAAGGGCCCAATTGTTTGATTGCCACTAAAGAAAATTTGGAATCTTGGAACTGGGACACTGTCCTAACTTCAAGACAATCCTCTACAGACATGCCCACAAGTGAATCTAATCTGGACAATCCTTCCATTAGGGATTCCTCCTCAGGTGACTCTAGGCTGTGTCAAGTTAACAGAGCTAGCTAGGACAGGTACCCTTGATTAAAAAAAAACCTTTTCTGAGGCTTATTCTCTGAATATCGCCCCTTGCAGCCCCAAATGGGACCAGCTGAATATAAGCACAGAACTGAGATGTCCAACCTATGGAGCCAAGGGCTAAGCCCATTCTTTCTGGCACATCTCCCAAAATACTTAAAGACCTTTAATGGCAATGACAAAGATCTGCTTTACTACTCTACTCAAACTAGCTAGCATCTATGAGCAACTGTGTCAGGCATTGGACAGCCATCACCACAGGACTGTGAGATCTTCAGAGGAAAGGGGGCTCTGGCAGGTTTAGTCGTGGGGTTTCTAGGCAGCAGCATTGGTGTGTATGGGCGAGCAAGCACAGGTAGCCCAGTTGAGTTGAGGAGATGGAGACTGGGGTGCGGGGAGGCAGAGGCACTGGAGTTTATAGGACAGACTCTTGCGGGTGTGTGTGGTGGGGGGATCCTGGAAGGGAAATAGACGGGGAGGCAGGGCCAGGAAGGGATCTGCCCGGCAGTTCCCCTGGAATGCGTGGGCGAATGGTGACCTACATAGGCTTGAGGCAGAGCACCATGAGACTGTTCAAAAACAACTATTCTGTAAGGATCTGGGTAGAAGACCGTCCTGCACAGGCTGATGTGTTTGAACACTTCCTCAGCTGGTGGCACCAATTTTGGAGGTTTTAGAACCTTTCAAGGTGGGCCCAGTTGGAGGAAGTGTGTCACAGTTGGAGGAAGTGTGTCACAATGCGGCCCTGAGGCTTATAACCTGACTCTGCTGCCCCCTCCTGTTTCCTGCAAGTGGCCTCATGATCCTGCCTCTGTGCCTCCCGGCTATGGTGACCTGTACCTTCCAGCTGTGGGTCATATAAGCCTTCCTCTCTTAAGCTGTGTCTTGCCACGTATTTGTTCAAAGGGACCAGAAACATTACTAAGATAGAGCCATACGCTGTAAGATATTCTCAAAGCTTACCTAGGGAACCAGGAAATGTTCCAGATCAGACTAGCTTGAGGGATCAGATCTTAGTACCTGGGCATCTGGTAGAGATCCCAGAATGATCACACGTCAAGAGTAGAACCAATGTCTCCCTGGAGTACACACTTAGAGACCCACCCTTGAAAAGCGTAGCAATAAACGATAATGAGCAAACAGATTCATAAGCTACCAAAGTACCCAAGAAAGCAAATTTCAACAACCTTTTAAGACAGATAACAAAATCCACAGTCAACAATGCATTATTCACAATTCCTATACTCAATAAAAGTTATTAAACATGAAAGAAACACGAAAATATGAGCTAGATACAGGAGAGAGGAATCAGTCAGTAGAAACCAAATAATACAGATGTGGAATTCAAAGACAAGGACTTTGAGAAAACCAATATAAATATCCTCACTGTGTATTAGATATACATTCTCAATTATTTACTGGAAAAGAGGAACACAGTGAAGCCAGAACCAATTAGAACATCTACAGTTGGAGAATATAATACCCAAAGTAAAGATTTTACCAGGGGAGCTGTCTGTTGATATATTACAACTTGATGCAAAGTTAGCAGCCTGAAACAACCCACGTCCATCTCCTCAGAGTTTCTGAGGGTAAGAAACCAGGCATAGCTTAGCAGAGCCCTCTGTGGCAGGGCCATTTACAAGGCTAAAACCACGGTAACCAGCTGGGACTGAGGGCTGATCTGAAGGCCCAACTGAGGAGGATGTGCTTCTAAGCTTTCTTGGTTGGGTAAGAATTCAATTGTTTACCAGATGTTGGACAAATGCTTCAATTCTTAGCTGGCTGTAAGCCATCGGCCACCTGTGCTAGCTCCCCATATGCCTCTCCAAGGCAGCAACTGGTTTCATTGAAGCATACAAGCCAAAGCAAATAGTCTTCCAGCAAGACAGAAGTCATAGTTTCCATGGCCTAGTCACAGATATCAATCCTGTTATAATACCTTGGATGTTTCAGATTGGTTAGAAGCAAGTCACCGATACGCCCACAATCTAGTTAGGATGACACAGGGGGATGTAGACCGGGAGGTAGATTCCACTGGAGCCATCTTAGGGTCCAGCTATCACAATGCTTCATAGCAGCTTAGACACAGTATTAAAAAAAAGGCAGTTACTTTAACACAAAGCAACAAGAACTACTCAACCTAAACCACCCAGAGAAGAAAGGATGGGGGTAAATAAAAGAATCTTAATGAAATATGGAAGTGATCTACCATATATACATATATATATATATATACCATATACCATATGTACCATGTATAGCACATACACCATATACCATATATACCACACACCATATACCATATATATCATATATACCATATGTACCATATATGGCATATGTACCATATACCATATACTATACATACCATACACACAATATACTATATACACCATAGTCACCATACACCATAGATACTATATACCATATGTACCACATATACCATACACACCATAAGCATATACCATATACCATATATACCATAGTCACCATACACCATATATAGCATATAACATATACCCCATACATACAATATGTACCATATACACCATATACCATATATAGCATATAACATATACCCCATACATACAATATATACCATATACCATATATACCATATACCATATATAGCATATAATATATACACCATACATACCATATACCATATATACCATATACCATATATAGCATATAATATATACCCCATACATACCATACACACCATATACTATATACACCATAGTCATACCATATATACCATATACACCATATACCATACACACCATATACCATATGTGCCACATATACCATACACACCATAAACACCATATACCACATGTACCATATGCCATATACCATATGTACCATATACCACATACACTATATACCATATATCATATACACCATATACCAATATATACCATATACCACATATACCATACATCTATACCCCACACACTATATATATATATATATATATATATATATATATATATGCACACACACATATATATATAAAATTGGGGACCCAGACCACGGGAGAGGGACGTTTGAAGAGTGGCAGGGTGTGGTAGTGCATGCCTGGAATTCCAGTACTCAGGAGACTGAAAGGGGAGCACACTGAGTTCCAGGCCATCTTCTGCTACATAGTGAGACCCTGTCTGAAAATACAACAACAACAAAAATAGGACAGAAATAGTTTGAAGAAATACTGGTCAGGGTTCTTCCAAATTCGGTAGAAACTATAAAACTAAACAAATTGTAGATGCTCAGTGAACTGGAACATAAAACAGAAGAGACAAAAAAGGACAACAAAGCAATAAACTGAATTAGCTGGAAACCAGCAGTGAGAAGAAATCTTTTCATTAGAAAGGGACAAAAGCACCCGAGGAAAGTAAGAGTCAGGCCGGTTTCTCTTCGCAGTGTCACGGACCAGATTGCTGTGCAGCACCTGTCACCTGTGGAGGGGAGAAAGCCCTCCACCCGCAGCTCTACAGAAAACGTATTTAAAATATTTTTATTTTTACTTTTGTTTTATTTGTGTGAGTATTATGCACTTATGTTAGTGTACCACATGGGTGCACTGTTTGGAGGTGCCAGAAAAGGGCGTTGCATACCCTGGAAGTGGAGTTATTGATGGTTGTCAGCTACCATATTGGTGCTGGGAGGTAACCCTGGGTTCTCTGCAAGAGCAGCCAGTGCTCTTAACCACTGAGCCATCTCTCCAGCCCCCTCATTGAACATATTTTTAAGGGTGAAAATAAAAGACCTTTTTAGACAAAACTCCCAAACTAAAATGGATTGAGAGAATTTATTGTTACCAGGCTGATACCATAACATATATCAATGGAAACGCCTCAAGTTGAAAAACATTTTTCTTAGTTTTCATATTTCTTTCTTTAGAATATCGTATCACCTACTTTTCTGTTCCTGTGATAAAACACTATGACCAAAAGTGACTTATGGGAGAGTTTACTTTGGCCTACATTCCCAGAAGGATGAGTCAGTCATGGGGACGGCATGGCGGCAGTGGCCGGAGCAGGAAGCTGAGAATTCACGTCTTCAACCACAAGCGTGGAAGCAGAACGCGAACTGGAAGTGTGGTAAAGTTGTCACCCCCAAAGACCACCCCCAGTGACATACCTCCTCCAACAAGCTGCGTCTCCTAAACTTCCTCCAAATAGTGCCACTAACTAGGGACCAAGTGTCCAAGTGCCTGAGCCCGTAGGGGATATTTCTCACTCAAATCACTACAAATGGAATTGGCCAAAATCATGTGAAAGCTATCATTCCTAAGACCTATATCAAGAAAATCATGTCAGTGGCTGGAGAGACGGCTCAGCAGTTAAGAGCACTGGCTGCTCTTACAGGGGACATAGGTTCGATTCCCAGCACCCACACGGTGGCTGACAACCATCCACAACCCCAGTTCCAGGGGAATTTGATGCTCTCTTCTGACCTCCATGGACACTACATGACATGGGTGCACTTTCATACATGCAGGCAATACGCTCATACAGATTAAAAAATAAATAAAATATGTTAAAAAATCATTTCAAATAATAGCTCAATTCTTCACCAAGGAAATTAGAAAAAGAAAAACAAGCCATGGGACTCAAACTGAAGAGAAGGAAAGAGCAATGAACTGGATGTTTCCGTCATCTACCTCTTCCCAGACTATGATGTTGGTGCCCAGGTGGCTGTATTGGAAGATGAGTCTCTAAGGGCATCATTAAGGTCACTTGGGTGGGGTCTTGAGCCAAGAGGATTAGTGTCATTTTAGATGTGTCTTTTAAGAAGACACATCATAGATCTAGCTCTCTCTGCAAGGAAAAGTTAAGGAAAGACATAAGAAGATGGCTGACCACCCTCCAGGAAGAGATGCCTCCGCAGAAATTGGACTCACTGGCACTGTGGTTAGGGACTTCCAGCTTCAAAACTGTGAGAAAAGAAACTTCTGGTCTTTAAGCCCTGCCAGTCTTGGGTTCTTACATTCCAGCAGCCCAGGCAGACTGATACAGAGGAGACAGAATAGAGAATAAAGGAAGGAATAGGAAAAATGCGTGATGCCGAAAGAGGGTTTTTCCAAATGACTAACCAAATGTAGAGACCTGTAGTGAGAGAAAAAGGAGACGAGAACACGGATTGTGTAACATGACGAGCGCTCCGGCAAACAGTGTCAGTTCCTCAAAAGATTAAAATTGGAGTGGCCATATGACCCAGAAATGCCACTCACAAAAGGCCCAGGTGACTAAAGTCAGGACTGAAAGAGGAGCCATCTGGGGAGTAAAGGGATTATTAGAGGAACACTATGAACCACTTAAACCCCAAAGTGAGGTAACTAGATGAAGCAGACACCATCCCAGAAAGTGTAATTGCTAGAATTGATTCAGTTAGAGCCCCGAGACTCTGTGCAGATCCCAGACAAGTAGAGATTACATTTAAAGTCTTCTCATAAGGAAAGTGGGAGTCAGGTGGATTCACAGATGAATTCTAAACATTTAAAGAATCGTTAATACAAGATGAATATATGGTGGTATATGCCTTTAATCCTAGGGGGCAGGGGCAGGTGGCTCTCTGTGAGTTCCAGGCCAGCCTGTTAGTCGCCATAGCTGGTTCTAGATCAGCCAGTGCTACGTAATGAGACTTTGTCTCAGGAAACAAAACAACTAAAAAATAATTAATACAAATAATTTTCAGTCTTTATGCACTAATATATAATTGGAAGATCAAATTTATAAAACAATTACAATTTTAATATTAAAAAAATTAAAGTATATGTAAGTGTGTGTGTCTGTGTATATGTGTGTGCACATAAGTGCAGTGCCCATGGGCCAAGAAGAGGCTGTCAGAGTCCCTGAAGCAGAGGCTACAGGCAGTTGTGAGCCACCTACCAACAAGGGTGCTAGGAATAAAAATCAGGTCATCTACCACAACAGCCAGTGCTCCGCACAACTGAGCCATCTCTCCAGCCCCCAATTCCAGTTTCAATGATGACATAAAATACTTAGGAATACATTTTTAAAAGAAGTCTATGACATAAAATAAAAACATTGAAACATATTAAAGATGTAAATAAATAGATGGCAGGAGTTCTTAAACTGACCTTTGATGGATCCACTGCTATTATCAAAACCTCACTTGGACATGTTTAAGAAATTGTCAAGCTAACCCTAAAATTCACACAGAAACTCCAGAGGCCTGAGAATGTTAAGGTGGTCTTAGAAAGAATGACTTTGAAGGACTAAAATTTGTCAGTTTAAAAACTCACCACAAGGTTATAACAATTAAGACAAGAAGTTGCTTGCACAGAATAGACTACAGATGAATAGAATAAAAACACAAACCTTACATGAATTAGAAACTAATGGTCAAATGATTTTTGATAAAGGGACCAAAACAACTTAGTCGTAACAAGAGAATTTCCAGCCAGTAATTCTGGGGCCACTGAACGTATACCTGCAAAAAAAGAAAAAAGAAATTGGAGCCCTTGTTTCACATCATATACAAAAAAAATTAGCCCAGAGTAGGCATTAAACTTAAATGTAAGCGCTACAGTGATAGAAACCGTCGATGATAACAGAGGAACAAATCAGTATTTACTATGAAACTAAAACTACAGATGATTATGGAAAACATTGGTAAGCTGGGCTTCATTCAAATGAAAAACTTTTGCATTTCAAATTTTGGCATCACGAGAGTGGAACAGAAGCATACATCCTGGAAGTCAGATATTGTAAAGTAAATGTATATGATAAAGGACTGGAGAGTGACTGGAGTCACTCAAATGACTGACAAATAATTTGAGAAGACATTTTCCCAATGAAGATACATGAATGGTCAGCCAATGCATGAAAAGATGTTTAACAGCTTCATTAATGATCAAAGAAATTAAAACCATAATAATGTACCACATAATCCCCACTGGGGTGACTGTGATAAAAAAGATGGATAATAGCAAGTGCTGGCAGGTACATAGGGAAACATTGCTGATGGGCTTCTAAAATAGTCCTGCTGCTGTAGTAAGCAGCTGGCACTTCCTCAAGATCCTCAACATGTAGTAACCATGGAAACCAGCCATTTCATTCATATGTATTTACAAAAGAGAAATTAAAGGGTGTTCACAGAAAAACTTGTACACAGGTGTTCCTGGTAATATTCTTTATAATCATCAGGAGAAACGGCCCAGGTATCATCAGCGTGTCCACGCATTGACATGTTATTTCACAATAGAAAGGAATTAAGTACTATCTGTGCTGCAACATGGATGAGCTTCAAAACTTTCTACATAGAAGAAGCCAGCTGTAAAAGCCTCCACATTTCAAGTACATCAAAGAAACAGAATAAGGCAGTTTACTGAAAACACAGAGTAGACTGGGACTAAATGAGAACATGCTGGGTGGGAACGGAGGGTAATAACCAATGAGTTTAAGGTTTCTTTAGGGGTAGAAATGAACGGAAGAAAAATACCATCAAATTAGATTATGGTGGTAATTGCAAAAACCCTGCAAATACACTAAAATTGTTCAAACATAATTTGAATGTGCCAAGTTCACATTGAATTAAACTTTAATGAAATTTCTAAAATTATTTAAAGATAATTTATATTTAAGATCCAATTAATAGGTGCATATATATGTAAAATGTATAAAAGGGGGATAAATTTATGGTTGAGATGTCCTTATGTTACTGATGAGGTGCTATAACATTATTGAAGATAGAATGCTCTGATTGATACTGCAAATTTAACAGTGATCATTGAAAACTAAAAGAAATGGCTAGGAAACCAAGAGTGGAGATAAAGTAGGTTCCTGGAAGCTACAGGAAATGACATAGAGCTAATGGAACACAGCGAGGTAGAAGCTGGAGGTAAGCCCAAGCGTCCACAATTATACCAACTATAAATAGCCTAAACATCCCAATCAAAAGTTAGAGATTATCTAACTGGGATCAAAATATACCCAACTACATACTTTCTGCAGGAAACAAAACTAATAATAGGAAATAGATTGGGAGTGAAAAGATGGAAAACACAGATGTGTAGATGCTAACTATAAGTGACTATATTGTCAAGTCAAGGATATTTCTCTTTTGAAAATATTTTATTTTATGTGTAGTAGTGTATTGCTTGCATGTGTGTAAGTGCACTCATGTTGTGCAATGCGCGTGGAGGTCAGAAGTTTGCATCAAATCTCCAGAAACAGGAGTTACAGATGGTTGTTAGCCACCATGTGGGGTCTAGGAACTGAACTGGGATCCTCTGCAAGAGCAGCCAGTGCTTTTAACTGCTAAACCATCTCTCCGGGATATTTCTACAGTTAAATAGATTTCATAATGTTAAATACATTTCATAATGAGAAATGGGGAGAGTCAGTCCCCCAGGAAGATATAATAGTTCTAATTGTGGGTGTAACTAATTCTACACTTTCAAATATGCAATGACTGGATGGCAGGGGAGAGTAAATGAATGTACAATAGAATGGGAAGATGCCAGCATCTCTCCTGAGGAGATAAATCCATAAGAGCAGAGGAAGGAAAAACACAGTCAACCAACCCATTCTAAGTGATGGTTTTGAAACAAGGGCCCAACAAGGCACACGTGCACATTGCTCCCAACTCTGCATTGGTCTTTTACTCATATGAGTGCCTGTGCCATAAAGTGGCTCATTAGATTAAAAAAGACTAGCCTATGATGTCTTGGTTGTCAGCTTGACAGTCCTGGGAAGAGGGAACCTAACGTGAGGAATTTCCTCCCACAGATTGACCTGTGGCCATGTCTGTGGGAGAATGTTTGATTGCTGATTGATGCAGGAGGGCCCTGCCCACTGTGGGTGGTGCTGTCTAGGCAGGTGGGCCTAGGCTATGTAAGGAAGCTGAGCCAGCCAGAGGAAGCCAGCCAGTGAGCAGTGATCCTCCATGATGTCTGCTTCAGTTCCTGCCTTGGCTTCCTGGATGATGGGCTCTAACCTGTAAGCCAAATAAGGTCTTTCTTTCTCAAGCTAACATTAGTCAGTGTTTGATCACAGCATCAGAAGCCATCTAGGACGTTATTGTTTTTTCTGACAGTAACTGAATTAATTTAGAGGTCAATAGCAGAACAGGTATCTAAAATATTGCCAATATTTGGAGTCTAAACAACATAAAAGAAAAAAAATCACAAAGGAAACTAGGAAGTGTTTTTATATGAATGAAAATTAATAACCAATGTAGAAAAGCAGATCTTAGGAGGAAATTGATAGGGCTTTGATGCTTATATTAGATGTGTATAAAAAATGAATCAATTTAATTCATATTAACAAGTGTTTAAAAGATGAAATAGGCTTTCACATTTAGAAAGTAAGGAAAAGAGCTCATTAATATCAAAGTAGAAAAATGTAGGATAAAATAAAATCAATGAAGCAGCAAGAAAATCAGCAATGGGATATATCAATAAAACAAAAACTCTTTAAAAACATGTGAATTCAGAGGGGTATGTGTTGGGGGACAGAGCAGGAGCTGGAGGGGGAACGGAGAGTAGATATGGTCATATTTCATTGTGTACATGCATGAGATTCTCAAAAACAGAAAATTTAACTGCCTTCAAAAATCAATATGTGGATAAATTTGAAGCTAGTCTGATAAGAAACAAAGAGAAAAGTAACAAATTGTTAGTATGATGAATGAAAAACTCACCCTGCTAGAGAGACTGAGTACCATAAAAGTAGAATGGGAAACAATGGTGATTAATTCGGAAACATAGAAGGACTGGACAAATATCTTGAAGAGCAAAAGAAATGACTAAAGTCGGCCCAAAAAGAAACAGAAAATCTAAATGACCCTGTATTTATTAAAGAAATTGATTTTATAATTAAAAGTCTTCCCATGTAGAAAACTCCCTTGTGGTGAATTCTGTCCAATATTTAAGGAAAGAATAATGCTAGGATTACTGAACATTTTTCAGAAAATAGAGGATAGTCAAATAAATTTCAAGAAGGTCATTTCATGAGGCCAGTATGTTTGATAGTAAGTCAAGACCAAGGCATTACAAGAAAACTACAGACCCACAGCCAGGGGGCACATAATTGGAAAAATCCTGAATAGAGTACTCACAAAGGAATGCAGCTATGTGTGAAAAGGATAATTCGCCGTGATTAATAGGGTTAACTGGGGGTGTGCAAGATTGGCTTAACATTTGAAAAATCAATGTAATTGCCTGTGTTCACAGAACAAAGGATATTGACCATATAATCATATCAACAGATGCAGAAAATGACATAATTCTATATTCATCATGATTAAAAATCTCAGCAAACTAGGAATAGAAGGGGTTTTCTATAATCTGACAGAGGGCATCTCAGGCTAGGTAGATGGCTCAGTGGATGAAGAAGTGTTTGCCTTACAAGCATGATGACCTGAGCTTGGACTCCCCAGAACTCACATAAAGCAAGACACAGCAGCGTGTGTCTGTGCCCTGTGTTTCTACGATGAGACTGGATGTGAAACTAGGAAGATCCCTAATAGCTCATGGGCCAGTTTAGTGTGGAGCACATAGTGGCAAATGGGGGACACCCTCTCTCAAAGAAGATGGAGGATAAGGACCGACACTCAGCACTGTCTTCTGATCTCCACCTGTCCACACTTACACACACATGTGAGCACACACACACACAATATTTAAGGGTATCTCACAAAGCTTGCTCTAATGATCATAATTAGTATTCTATTCTTCTATGCCCTCTAAAACTAGAAATGAGCCATATGTCTCTTTGCACTGATTTCTCCAACACTGGACCAGATGGAGGGCTAGGGTAGTTCAACGTGGTCAGGAAAAGTGCTAAAAGGCACTTGAATGGGAAAGAAGGGACTGGGACTCTCTATTTGAGGGTCATTCATAGAAAACAGCAAAGAATCTGTGAAGAAATGACTAGAACTAGAAGATGAATTTAGAAAGACCACAGAAAACCAAGCCAATAGTCAGAAAGCAGGTGGATTTCCAAAGACTGCCAAGGATCAGTTAGAAAACAGGGGTAAAGAAAAAGACAGTGTGCAATCGCATAAACAGACTTGAAGTATTGTAGTATAAAATTAGCCGAATATGTACGATGTCTGCACTAAGGGTTATAAAATACTTGGAGGGAAGTGAACGTCTCTAAATGGAGAGATATACCATGTTCTTGGACCCAGAGACTCAGCGCTGCTTGGCTGGCCATCATCTCTGAGCTGATCTGCAGCCACAACACCACCTGCAGAGTCCCATCCGGCTACACCCAGGCATCGGCCGGCTGACTCTGCTCTTTACTTGAAACGAGCCTAGACTAGATAGATGGATTTATAAAGACAAAAACAAAGGTGTAATAGTGTAATAGTTAATGCTGCTTGGTTCCGGCACTGCGGTGAAAGGCACGGGGTTAGAAGGGGAGAGGGCCACTGGGTAGATCTGCCAAGGGGGAAGATTCTAGGCTTCTGGCTATTTCTAGGAGTCAAACTAGAGAGCTAAATGAATCTTCCTGGCCAATGGGGTGTGTGTGTGTGTGTGTGTGTGTGTGTGTGTGTGTATGTATGAGAGAGAGAGCGTTAAATCAGTTCCTCTTCCATCTCTGCCTCCTCTCGTCCTCCATCCTCCTTCTCTCCTCCTCTTCCTCTTCCCTTTTCTTTCTTTGAGACAGGGACTCACTATGTAGTCCTGGCCGGCCTGGAACTCACTATGGAGATCAGGCGGAATTTGAACTCACAGAGATCTGCCTGCCTCTGCGTTCCAAGTGCTGGGATTTAAGACGTGTGCCACCATGCCTGGCTCTTTTCCTTTATTTTTGTTTTAAAATAAATCAAATTATTAGTATTTGTAAAAAATAATGTTCATTGTAAAAAATTTTTCAGATAATACAGAAAAATGTAGAAGATATTAAACCCACCCTAAACCCCACTAATGAGGCAGCCCATGATATACAACCTTCTGCATATTAAAAAAAGTTGTATTACATCCATTTGTGTGAGTACATACCTGCACATGCCACAGCACAGTTGTGGATGTCAGAGGAGTCACTTCTCTCTTCTCATCATGTGGGGGCCTGGGAACAGAACTCAGGTTGTCAGGCTTAGTGACCCCCTTATCTGCTGAGCCAGCTTGCCAGCCCTGAGCATTCTTGAGCTCATGTGCATGCGCACACACGCACACACATGCACACGCTCTGTACTGTGTAGGGTTATTCTACACACACTGGTACGCACTGTCACCGGGTTGTTTTTCAAAGGTAGCTTCTTTGTGAATGATTCTTTGAAGCCCTGCACCTTACCCACTCACTGTCCTTGAACTTGAGAGCATTATAGTTTGTCATTACACATCACCCTGCAAGTGACCTCCTTGTCTCCAGTCAGTCATCCTTCCAGGGTGCCTTGTGAGGACTCACTGTGTGTGAGGCTGCCCTACTGACCTAACTGCTTTCTTGTGCATATCCCTAGACACGACGACGTAGTGCGGCTGGGTATGTGGGGAGGCCATCCTTCAAAGACAGCAGTGCTGGCGAAGTTGAAGAGCTCCTGTTGTTTTACCCGTGTGGCCGCCCCATACGACTTGGCCCAGGGCAACAGGGGAGTGCTGGGGGAACTCTTCTCATCTTACATTTGTTCAGTGTCTCTCCTAGCTCACTGGAGAGGGTGCAGGACACCGTTAGTGTAGACTCAGGGTAGGCGCTGCAGTGGGAAGTTTCCCAACCTGTCATTCCGCCCTTAAATAACACGGACGGACAAGAAAACCCTTGCAGTAGCTCCCCACCTCCCCGCTATAATAAGCACTTTTCGTGAAGGGTCTTAATTTTTCAACAACCATAGACTGTTTCACCGATGACAAACCAAGGCTCAGACAGGCTGTTAAGTAATTGCCATGGTTACTCAGCCTATCAGAGAACTCTGATCAAAGACAAGACCGTTTAACTCTCAAGCTCAGCTTCCTGCAGCTCCCAGTCACACTGGCTTTGGGGTTTGTTATTCTGGAAGTGCTGATTCAGTATCTTCCAGGGAGAAGAGAAGGATATATGGGGGGACAGCTCACTGACAGAAGAAGCACAACTTCATCCCCTAATTGTCTGAGAGAACCGTGCTGGGGATTGCCAAGGAAGAGAAGGGGCAGTGTGAGGTCTTATTGTGTGATCTGGGGACTTGGTGGGCAGCACTGGAGAAGTGCTTCACTAGAGCTGTTAGCAGGACAGGGGACAGGAAGAGAGGGGAGCAGCAGCCAACAGAGGGGCAGCATGTGCAAAGGTCCTGAGGCAATGCTGAAGGTCAGGCATATGCCCCTTAGTGTGCTTCCAGTACAGAGCCTGAAGTGGGCAGAGACGAGAGAAAGGCAGAAACTGAGCCCTGCAGAGTCCTTGAATCCAGCAAAGGAATTTGGAAGCCAGGCTGAGAACAGAGGGGACTCCTAGGAAATGAGGGATGGCAGTGCTCTTGGTTAATTATTGTTTTTAACACGTTTCTTAGGCACGTATGGAAGACTGGCAAGTGCGGGGAGCAGACTCAGCTCTGAGGGCTTCCCCTTTCAATGCTCAAAACGGGGGGTGGGGGGTTCCTGTCATTTATTTTCCTGTTATCTTTCTCCTCAGCTTGTCTCTTTTTTAGTAAGTTTCCTTCCCTGATCAGATTTAACATTCTGGGCCTCAGGCTCGGGAAGTTGAGAAGCTACAGATGGCTCAGGCCTTGGCGCGTCAAAGCCAGGGGAACCGTGGCCCCAAAAGCTGTCAATGTCACACAAGTCATCCTTCTAGAGCCGCAGCTACCTCCTCGGTAGAATGTCAAGCAGCCTGGCACTGGGAGCAGCTGCTCAGAGCAGCTCTGCGCCTTGTCAGAACACCGTAAACAAAACGGCCAGGTTTCTGCAGAGATAACCTGCTGGCCTCCCGCCACCCTCTGAGGCGCTGCGGGGGCCGCTTCCTCCTCCAGCATCTGTTTTTGGTACTTCTGCAGCCCACCACGCAGGCCGTGGGACATCATGGGCCTGAAGGCTAAAACACCCCAATCAAAGCAGGAGCGGGTCTCACAGCCCGTCTTCACACATCTGTTCCTGCAGCCAGTGTCTGCACGGATGGAGGTCCCCCAGACAGAGACGACCAGTCCCTGCCCTGGAAGGGAGACCTGGGAGTGGAGACCGGCCAGGCAGGCCCAGAAGGGAGGAGGTGAACCGCAACAGGGAAAGGCCTGTGGTGGTTATAGAAAGCTCGGAGCACAGGTCACTCGGCCCTCACGCTATGCTTTTTATTCCACAAATGTCAGTGAAGCTAGACCTTAAAATTTATCTTTAAACTTTATCAGGGTGGGGGGTATCTATCCTAATGGTAGACCACTTTCCTGGTGGGTGCAACATGCTGCTCCCATCTATAGCACTGCAATGATTCATCATCATCATCATCATCATCATCACCACCGCCATCATCGTGATGCTGGAAATATCCTGGCAGGACTGAGGACTTTCTAAAAAGGGACACTTGCACTCCTCCCTGAGGCTCAGACTATTAAGACAATGGGCCCTAAGAAGCTGGGATTTCCACAGAAATCTCATGTTGAGAGAAGGAGAAACTGAAGCCTGGTGCCGGGCCCAGGAGGAACTTGTCTCCTGGAAAGATTCCACACAGTTCTGACAACTTGTCAAACCACCTTACAGGAGATATTGGAGCAGTGGTCATGATGGGACCGTCCATTGACCAGGACTGCTTAGCTAGGTATAGCCTTTGCCCTCTGTTTAACCCTAAATTTCATGTCAGAATCATGAAGGTAGACTTGGGGAGGGCATCACTGGGCCCCTTTGTTTCTCAGTGTGGCCATGTTGCCTAAACTCTCTCTGCTTTTTGCTATTCTCTGTTTATTTGATCTGTTGAAGATGAGTGGCTGAGCCTAGACTGCTATGGCTGGGAGAACCCAGGCTCTGATCCTGGCAACTCCTTTAAAAAATATATTTTATTATTTTTATTTTATGTGTATGAGTATCTTGCCTGCATGTTGTAAGTGCACCCATGTCATGTAATGCCTGCAGAGGTCAGAATAGGGCATTGGATCCCTTGGAACTGGAGTTACTGGTGATCATTAGCTGCAGGAGCATCTGGTGCTCTTAACTGTTGAGTCATTTCTCCAGCCCCCTAGCGACTCTTATAGCAATAATAATCGAGGCTGGAAGAAGGCTCAGCAATTAGGGGCTTGTACTGCTCTTGCAGAGGATCTGAACTGGGCTCCCAGCACCCACATCAGGAGGCTGCCAGTAACCAGGAATCTAAGCCCGCTTCTGACCTCCACAGGTACCCGCAGTCATGTGCGTAGACCCTCCCTACATACATATAATTAAAAATCAGTAATAATAATAATAATAAATGGGTGACTGAGCCTAGGTTGTTATGGTTATCAGGGCCCAAGCTTTGACCCTAATGACTCCAGTAGTACTAATAATAGTAATTAATGATAATAATAGATCAATAGTCATCATCCAGCCTGTGTCTAGCTAGCTGATGTGCTCACCTGCATACCTGGCCTCACACAGGTTTCTTCTGTCCCATCAAGCTCCTCCAATCATGAACTCTCCCCAAGTTTTCTGGTCTGAGCTCCCCAGGGAAGGGATGGAAACAACCCACCATCAACCCTCCTCAGCTCCCCCTCAGCCCCTTTGGGAGGCACTAGGACATTCCCAAGCATCCTCCTTGTATACTAGACCCTTCGTGCTCTAAGCTGGAGAACTTTCGGGCTGACAACAGTCTCCAGCTTCCAGAATGGTGCTCTACAGAAACAGCCCACTCTGGGTGCTTGCTGTTGAGTGTGTACGGTGGTGGCAGGACACTGTGGTGGTCACGGGGTGCCCGTATGGGTGTCATGAAGAGCAGTCAGGGCGAACTCTTCCTGGGAAGGCCGTGTTATAATCGCCCATGACCTGGGTTTGCAATGACTGCGCAGGTCACTACTTTGTTCATTATTGGCTATGGCATCTTCGTCCTGTTTGATAAATAGCACAGATGAAATCAACCCACATATGGCAGGATCGTCGGTGAAAACTGAGTGTTTTCTGCTTAGCATGTAAAGGCAGCTTCTATGTAAATGATCTCAGAAGGTTCTCGGTGGGCTAATGATATTAGTGTCTGGATGAATGAAACTGGCTTCGTAGTGGATATGACAATGGCATGGTGTGTCTTAAAGAAAGAAATCGGCACCTTAGCTTGTGTACTTTTAAAGTTGTTATTGTTATTAAAGCCAGATGAGGAGAGAATTGCTGAAAAGCAAAAAAACAAATATTTTGTTAACGAGAATCCAAAATGTGACACATTTGTTTTGACTCAGAGAGCCAAATTCGTAACAAACACAGACTGAGCGATTCTGTTGATGAACTTTTTGGAGAAAAAGTATATTAGCACTGGAAAATTTGGAAATAATCTGCTTTCTCTGGCCCATCGCCCGCCCAACACGGGATCCTTCTGTGTCTTGTCCCCAGCAGACATCCATTTAAACACAGCTCAGCTTTTCAAAAGCACAGATTCATCACCCTTTTTCCCCTTAAAACTAGGCAGAAAATTAATCTTGCAAACCCAGAATCCTTTAAAAAATGACTTCCTGGGCTTCAAAGTTTCAGGTGTTTATTTAATAAGTTGAGGTGCATTACAGTTAATGTGTCAAAGGCCTGGTCTGCCCCATGGAGAAAATAATTTGTTGCAGAAACAAGAATAAAATCATATTCCTAGGTAAGTAAAAGTCCTGAAATTGGATCCCAACCCTGGAATACGAAAATCTGTGAGTTAAAACCTTGAGCAAAGAGAAGTCAAAGGGGGGAAAAAAAAGGAACCAATCAAAACAGAAAACCAAGCATATGCTTAGATGAAAGAATGAATCATGCTAAACAGAAAAGAAATTAAAATGACTGCAAAAGAAGGCTCTGCGTATCAATATGCAGCTTCGTTTGGCATAAAATCATCTAATGGGATATTTTACAATCACTGTCCATTTGATTCCCAGCTTGAGTTGCTCAGGGCGTCAAGTGGCCTTTAAACTATCATCTTCTGAATTCATGTTGTGGTTTGTTCTTTAGTTGATGTTTATGGAAGGAGGAAGAAACCTGTGTTGTGTGTATCTGTGTGTCTGTGAAGTACTGTGTGCTGTGTGTGTACATGAGCCGTGTATGGATCTGTGTGTTTCTGTGTGTGTCCATGTGCTATGTCCATGTGTCTGTATGTATATTTGTCTCTGTGTGTCTGTTGCATATGTGAGTATATGTGCTCTATATGTATCTGTGAGTCTGTGTTTCTGTGTGCATGTATATGCATGTGCTTGTATGTGTCTCTGAGTTTATCTGTGTGCATGTGTGTGTGCTGTCTGTCTGTGTGTCTCTCTGTGTGAGTATCTGTGTGCATGTGTGTGTTCTGTATGTATCTGTGTGATCTGTACTGTATGTGTCAGTGTGTCTGTGTTTGTGTGTGTATATGTGTATGTATGTGTTTGTGTGTTTGTAGGTGTGTGTTTCTGTGCATGTATGTGTGTGTGTGTGTGTGTGTTTCACACTCCTTATTTGTGGAGCAGGTAAAAGGCCAGTTCTCATTCTTGTCAGCTGTTCAGCGTCTTTCCTCCTGGGGCAGGGGCTGTCCAGGCACAGGGCTCTGCGCTATCTGGAGACTGAGGCATGCTCAGCGGTTCTGAGGAGATGTGCAGGAGCTTGCCTAGGTGGGAGCATAGCATGCCCAGGGGCCTCCAGCTCTGCCCTGCCTTGTGTAATCAAGGGATTGGATTGCTCTACCTTCTGCAGCAGAGCTTTATGGGGCTGTGGATTATCTCACTGAAAGATGGCCATAAACTAGCCCAGCATCTGGAGAGGAACTCCAGATGGAAACTGCCTTTGTGCAGTGTCTTTGAGAATCCCAGTGACCTTTTTCATTCTTCCTGAGTTGTGGCTCCACTGGGGGCCGTGGGAAGCTCTTACAGGAGTAGGAGCCAGACTGCCTTCCTGGTCAGTTTTTGACCGTTGTTGACATAACTCAGAGCCACCTGGGAAGAGGGAACTCCAGCTGAAGTTCAGTTGGTCGGATTTGTTGACCATGTCTGTGAGAGCCGATCTTGAATGATGACTGAGATGGGAGCGCCCAGTCCACTGCGGGCAGCACCATCCCTGGGCAGGTGGAGCTGTGCTGTATAAGAAAGCTAGCTGGCATGAGCCAGTGAGTGAGTGGGACAGCCATTCAGCAGGTTCCTCCGGGTTTCCGCCCGCGTTCCTGTCCTGACTTCTCTCAGTGATGGAGTGTGACCTGGAAGTGTGAGTCAAATAAACCCTCTCCTCCTCGAAGATTTCTTTTTTCTTCCATCGGAGTGTTTAATCACAGTAATAAAAAGCAAACTAGAACTCCACCTCCCTCCCTCAAGCTAGCACGGGACTGCTTAGGAGGGTGCAAACAGAGCCACCAACGTTTGGGCCGAGGGCTTAGACAAGTCTTGTGCCATCAGGAACAATGAGAGATCATGAGCAAGACAAAATGATGACAGAACTCCTGCAGGATCCACATGCGATGCCCAGTGCAGCAGGGCTGGCAAGGGGGATCCAGAAGGACCTGGCCAACGTGGAACCAGTCCAATCACTTATAGACATCTACAAATGTGCATTGAGTGTACAGAAAAGAGCGTAAGACAAAGAAAAGAGGGAAGAAGCCATGCAAAAGCCCGCCTCGGCATCCCGCGGGGCTTCTGTGTTGTTGGCCTGCCCATCTTCCTCACAAGGGCGACTCTGAGCTGCCGCCTCAGCAGTGTTCTGTGGCCGGGACCACTCTGCAGCTCCACACACTCCCAGATTCTGGTTTTCTGGTCTTCCATGGATTCATATGGCCTCCTAAGGGGTGATGGGAGGGTCCCTGGACAGGTCGACTAAATGATTGACACTCCAAAATGCACAGTGCTTGAATTAAACAGAGGCTCACCTTCCAAGTCATGTGGAAGTTGCCAAAGATTACAAATCCATAGACCTCTGTGCCTTCTTCTGCCAGCATCCAAGCCAGGAAGGGAACCAAAGTGACTTTACAGATGCATCTGCCACCAGGTGGGTGGAGCCTTCTGTTCCCTAAACATTGTTCTGCTCCCTAGAGTCTCGAAGGCCAGTGCCTCATGTGTTTACCTTCAAGGTGATACCAAGCCCAAGTCCCTGGGGATGGGTGAGTCTCCAGGAAGAGGTCAGGGAAGACCTCACAAGGTGACTGACCTATGCTGTGGTCTTGACGAGTGAGGAATGCACCAAGAAGTGATGGGTGTGAGGAAGAGTTCCCAGGGGCAGAGGGGCACAGGGCATATTCCGGGCTTCACAGATGCCAAAGCAGTGACTAGAGAGGTGGGAGCTAAAGGTGGTCCTGGAGGTCAGTCCTGGGGTCTCCAGCTGTTAGTGGAATTTCAAAGGGCCAAGCAGAGATTTTCTGTGGCCAAGGCATCTCTGGGTTGGAGCATCTAGGGTGCATGGTTGTCCTCATCCTGGGAAACACTACTGGACAGATAAACTGTGTGGCTTGCGACTCCAGTCATCAGATTTGACAGCCAGCATTTTTCCACTGGGGCTGGAGATATTTAGAACTCTCATTGTTAGGAGTCTTACATGGCCCCAAATATTCCTGCCCAGTGGTCAACAAGTTAGAAGTCTGGGGCACTACCAGGCCTACCTGGAAAGAAAACAGACCTCTATAACGGTGTTAGCTTCACATTTACCTGGTGAGCCCTCGGGCAAGTTAGTTATACTGCTGGGCCGTGTCTTCCTGCCCTATAAATGAGGAGATCTTGGCTCTCAGAACTCAGACTGTGGCTAAGTTCAGCTCTGTGGTTGCTGTGGAATTAGCCTTCCTCCATAAATAGGAGCCGGAGCGACCAGACTAATCTGTTGCGTCAAAATACTAGGGCTCAGAATGTGACTAAGTGGGTAGAGTGTTTGCCTAACATGCACAAAGCCCTGGGTTCAATCTCTAGTACCATGCAAAATTAAGATGGTGGCGCACACCTGTAATTCCAGCCCTGGAAAGGTGGAGGCAGTAGAATCGGAAGCTCGAGATCATCTTCAGCTACCTAGTGATTTTGAGACCAGCCTTGGATCCATAAGATCCTGTTTCAAGAGGATGGTTGTGATACCACTGTGAGATTTGTTCTACCAGTGTAAACTGACTCCATCTGAACCCAGATGAAATAAGCCAGCCCAGAAACTGTAACTCCTGTGGGATACCAGAGAATGCGGGTAAACTGTGCTGTTTTTTCAGTACACACATGGCAAGGAGAACAGGCTCAGGGCAGAGAGAGGATACTGTGGTGCAGAGATCGTCCCAAAGCAAAGCAGCCCCACGTGTTTAAGTGAACAGTGGGAGGGCAGGGTGAGCTAGGGGGGCCCAGGTCTAACGATCGGCATCCTCCCCAGATCTAGATCCAGGGAGAAAGGTAAGGGCAGCCAGCGATAACAGGGATGCTGGGAGATGTTTGGGGGTACCTCAGCCTGGAAGCTGGAGCGGCAGAAAGGACCCTCCTATAGAGACCTGCAGAAGGAATGCAACCTCAGCACCTTGAGCTGAGTCTCCTTGGGCAAGTGTTCAGATTTTCTTCCAGGCCCAAGTGATTTTCTAGTGGTAAATGGACTTCAGCTGAGTGATACTGGCTGGGGTGACATCAGCTGTCCAGGCTCAAGAGATTAAGGCCACAACCAAGGTCTGCCTTCACTTTCCTTTGCTGGCAGAAGAGGAACAGCAGGGAACTAAGCCTGAGAAGGGGTGACTGGGGGCCCAGGACAGCCAGCCTCAGCTCTACAGTGCTGGTAGGCTTTTTGTAGGGGGATGGTCCTCTTTCCAGTTACTGTCTGGAAATAGAAACAGTCAGCTGTCACTGAACTCCAAAAGGGGAACTAGAGAGACCCATCCAGGGCCGGTGTGCCTATCTCAAAGCCAGCCTGTGCCTCACAGTGTGCGTACCTGGCACAAACAGACTCTGACGTTTATATTGAATATTTTAGTTTGCAGATTCTCAAAATTAAATATACTTTCTACCTACACTACGAAAAATCCATTTATAGAAACCAAATCAAATTGTTGATCTAAGGACTGCTGGCCAGAAATGAAATATTTCAGAAATGAAATATATGGAGATTGGATTGCTGAAGTGGTGGCTTGTTCCGGGGCTCCTGTGGTGTGGGCTGGAGGGGAGGCCGATTGGACAGTGCCTTCTCTGGGGATCAATTTGCAACTTCCCTGCCATCCTGCAGTCTCAAAAGGCAAAAAAAAGAGAGAGAGAGAGCTCTTTAAAGGAACTTATTTAGCGGGTCGAGCTGCTTGTCGAAGCTTTCTAGAGGTGTCCTTGTAAGTCAGTTCTGGTGGATGTGTGCATCTTTGGGTCTTTGTGGGAATTGCCTGAACCCCAGGAGAGGCTCAAGGCTGCATTCAAACCAGCCAACCTTAGTTCCCCAGCCTGGCCGTTCACCCCACGTTACTTTCTTCTTTAAAATGTCAGCTGAATTCCCACCTCTCGGAGCTCAGCACTGAGAATCTGTGCAGTGTGGCTCCGATATGAAATGGGTCCCTGCAGGGACTCCAACATGAATTCCTCCTGCAGGAATCTCTTCCCAGCCTCTTAGTTCACTCAATGGTGCTCTGTTTCCTTCCCTTTTGGATGACAGGTCCTGTGACCTCAAGTGCATTTATTTGTGTGGTGTTCTGAACATTCTGAGAGCACGTAGCCAATTTGCCCAGGCACTTAAATTGAAAGCACTGTCCTGGAAGTGTTCATCTGAAGCCTGTCTCGAAGCTCTGTTCCCCTTTAGGAAGCAGGCAGAAGGATTCCCTGACTCTAGTACCATCTTCCAATTCATATCCCACAGACAGCTTGAGAGATCTCTAGGGACGCAGATCTTTGCCTGTCCTACTGGGGACCCTAGAGAGGAGTGGTCCTGAAGAACAAAGGTCCCTCCTGGGCTCTGAGTTCAAAGCCTGGGATAATCCCCATGGTAATTTTCTTGCTACCTTCCAGGGACCCATTGCTCTCCAGGAAGGAGAGGAACGTAGGACTCCTGTGGAGGGGCATGGGCAGGCCACCACTGGGAAGTCGCTGTCCCCTGTTCCTGGACCCTGTCTGGGCCTGGTGTTTCACTGGCAATCCATGTGAGCACAGCTTGTGTGGTCTGGTAGTGGGTCAATGAAGGCTAGAGGTGGAAGGAGCCAGTTTATGGAATGGCCAGAACTTTGTGGAGCCTGGGACCAGGTGACTCTGTGACTCACAGGCTCAAGTGAGCTTCCGTTTTGTGTGTTTGTCATTCACTTTCTGGCCTTGTGTGCGGAAATACATTGGTCACCAGTTTTCGTAATTCAGTGATCTGTCTTCATCACAAATAGAATGCACAGGATTCCATTAAGATTGGAGTGTGGGGATAGACTGCACCCACACAAGTCTCCCACTGAAGACATGAGTCACTGGAGACATAGGTCTCCAGTCTAGACATGAGTCACCCCAGCAGACGCTTCAAGCTATGGGGCTTGCTGGGCTGTGGGCAGGAAATCTCGTCTTAGCACTTATGATGCTGCCTAGGGTCATGTGATCCTCACCTTCTCCAAGACACTTGGGAAGCCCCAGGGGCTTCTTGGGCATTTGTTGGAGAGACCACCGTTCTGAGCACCTGGTTTTACAGCCTGGCCTTTCCCCATATCAGCAACCGCCCGGCCCACCCAAAACACTGCCAGAGGCTTCCCCAGGGAAACTCGAGGCATCCCAAGCCCAGAGTGAGCCAGGTCCTTATTTCTGTGCCCAGGCCATCAGTTTATAAGGAAAAGGTCACCCCAGGTCATAATCCCTTTATGTGCAGGTGACTGGGCTGCTCAGGTGTAAGGCTCCTTCAGTGAGGCTCATGGACAGTGCTGTCTGTCTAGCCAGACATCCCCACAAGAATCTGCAGGGAGGACGATCCCAGCCCAGGATACAAATCCAGCCAGCAACTTTCCTGCATAGGCCTGGCAATGGAAAATCACAGCTCTTGCCTCCACGGAATAAGAGTTTACTCAGGAGCCACATATGAGTGACCCTGTCCCAGGAACACAGATTTAGGTTACCTCAAATTCCACGTTCCAAAGTTTGATGAAGTTTTTATAGTAACAGAACAAAGGAAGTCACAAATCAAGGCACTTTTCGAATGCATTTCTGGAAGCATTGGTAGGTGGAATGAGCAGAGGCGGGGACATCTCTGCCACACTCCTTGGAGGATATCTGATTGACACTCAGTCTTTGGTTGGTGGTAGTTAATGTTAGTCTGTACAGTCTGAAGGATTTACCTAAGGGTCACAAAGCTGCTAGGACAGCTGCAGAGGAGAGTAATAAATGGCTATTAAGGGGGCCAAAGATGACCCAACACAGTTAGTCTCTGGACCTGCAACATTCCCAACTCTCCACAATCAGTTAAGTTCCAGTCAGTTACCTTGCCTTCCAGGAGGTTGAGTGGAGAATACGGCCTCTTTCTGGGAACTTCTGTTCACAGACTCCAAGTCCACAACTGTGTCCCCGGCTCTCCCTGGGTTGGCTTCCAGCTCCATCAGGTCTCCATTCTGACACTCACATTCCTGCCCCCACGCCAAGAACTGTGTCCCAGGAGGAAAGACAAACCCTTCTCATTAGGGCCTGCACAGACTGGGGCCCACAGTGCGGGGCTCCAGCTCCCACGCTGACCTCATCCAGCTCCCACGCTGACCTCATCCAGCTCCCACGCTGACCTCATCCAGCTCCCACGCTGACCTCATCCAGCTCCCACGCTGACCTCAGCACCCCAGCTCCAGCTTTACCTTCTTTTTCTAAATTTATTTTTGTTTTTAATGTGTATGAGCATATTGCCTGCATATGTGTGAATGCACCTGTGTCCTGCAGTGCCCATGGAGGTCAGAAAAGGACATGGGATCCCCTGGAACTGGAGTTACGGATAGATATTAGCCACTATGTGGGTGCTGGGAACTGAACCCAGGTCCTCTGCAAGAGCAGCCAGTGCTCTTAACTGCTGTGCATCTCTCTGGCCACTTTCACCTTTCACCTTCTTTTTATTGTTCTGCACAGTGGGGACCTCATTAGGGCACTTGCAGGCTTGTATCATTATACTTGGTTCTTATTCATCCTCTTCTCTCTCCACTCTCCCCCACCCCTCCCTCACCCCTTCCTTACCCCTCTCCCACCGTTTCCCCACCCCTCCCCCATCCCTCTCCACCCCCATCCCTCCCCATCCCTCCCCCATCCCTCCACCACCCCTCTCCACCCCATCCCTCCCCATCCCTCCCCGATCCCTCCACCACCCCTCTCCACCCCATCCCTCCCCCATCCCTCCCCCACCCCTCTCCACCCCCATCCCTCCCCATCCCTCCCCCATCCCTCCCCATCCCTCCCCATCCCTCCCCCATCCCTCCCCCACCTCTCTCCACCCCCATCCCTCCCCCATCCCTCCCCCATCCCTCCCCCATCCCTCCCCATCCCTCCCCATCCCTCCCCCATCCCTCCACCACCCCTCTCCACCCCATCCCTCCCCATCCCTCCCCCATCCCTCCACCACCCCTCTCCACCCCATCCCTCCCCCATCCCTCCCCCACCCCTCTCCACCCCCATCCCTCCCCATCCCTCCCCCATCCCTCCCCATCCCTCCCCATCCCTCCCTCATCCCTCCCCCACCCCTCTCCACCCCCATCCCTCCCCCATCCCTTCCCCACTCCTCCCCACCCCCGTCCCGTCCCCCATCTTTCCCTCTCTTGCTGGTTCCCTTCCTCCCCACAAAGTTTCTTTCTTTCTTCATGTTACATGTATCCATCAACCCCTTTCCCCCCTCTCTCCTCTCTCTCCTCCCATGGGCCCTTTTCTACTTTCATCACACACACACACACACACACACACACACACACACACACACACACACGGACTTAAACCTGGCTTCCACATATGAAAGAAAACATGGTATGTGTCTTTCTCAGTTTGTCTCATTTCACTTAGCGTAATCTTCAGTTCTATCCATTTCCCCGTAAACATCCTGATTTCATTTCTCTTTATGACTGCGGAGAATTCTATTGCGTATCTACCACATCTTCTTTATCCATTTTTCTGTTGCTGGGCATCTAGGCTCATTCCGTTTCTTGACTGTTGCAAACAGTGCAGTATTAACTGTGAACGGCGAGCATCTCTGTGGAGTGCTGACTTGAAGACTTTCAGTGTCCACCTTTTATTACATATCTGGTGTGACCTGGGCTGCTGCCTGACTCCTCTCAGCCTTGACTTCTGGGATGTAATATGGGTCGGAATGGCACCTAGCTCTCTGGGGGTTGGAGGTTTAGATGAGGTAGTGCGCACATGGTATAGAATAGGACCCGGCTTGTGCTCAGAGCACAGGACATTGCCTTGCCCATGCACATGCTCAGAATTACCAAGCTACTGTCTCTGTGATCCGTCAGTGCCACAGAGTTGAGAATTAAACTACACTAGATATCACCGGCTCACCCGTGCCCCTTCAGTCAGGCCGTTCCTCCTCAGGGGAGGTTTGCTCCGTGTCTCTTTTCCGACATTGTGAACTGGAGAATGTAGATTAAGAAGCAGGTTCCAAATTGCTCCTAGGTGGTCTTCATAATCACAAAGCCACACGGGGACAAGTCCGCTGCAGGACATTTATTTATCCATTCAACAAATGTTTATCGAGTGCTTGTCATATCACAGCCTGGTTCCCAGGGAGGGAGGTGGGACTCAAGGCAGGACAGCACTGGCCCAGGTGGAGCTTACCTGGAGCAGAAAATTGGCAGAAACTCAGCAACATAAGAAGCAGGACAGTGTGTACTGGCTATCTGCTGCTACATAACAAATAACCCCACATGCAGTGATTTGAAACAACATGTTTGAGATCTAACCATTTCTGTGGGCTGGGGCTCAGGCCTGACCTCTCTAAGGCCTTCCCAGGTGGCCAAGAAGGTGTTGCCCAGGATAGTAACCTACAAGGTTCAGCTGAGCACAGTCCTTTTCCAAACTCCTTCCCCAGGTCAGTGGGAAGATCCCATTTCTCATGAGTTCTTGCACTGAGATCTTCCGTTCTGGCTGTCTACTGAACAGAACACCATCCTCAGTTCTGTGCCACAGGAGCCTTTCACCTGCAATGCATGCACTTCCAAGTCAATGTCAGAAAGTGAGAAGACCCAGAATGGAGCTCACTGGGATTCCTGGCTCATAACCTCTGTACAGGAGAGTAGGCAGGTGTTTACTGGAGGAAACTGGAACCCAGAAAGAACACTTTGTCTCCCTCTGTGTCACTCGACAGGCAGGGCCAGGGCCTGACCCCTGCCGTCTGGCTCCTAACCACCATACCATAGCATCGCTCTGCCCAGGAATCCCAAAAGTGCCGGTCGATGTAGAGATGAGAGCTCTGTAACTTTCACAACAGCGGAGAGTGTTAGGAACGAACCAGGTTGGGGTGTTCCAGAAGATACTGTTGATAGAACTTGTTAAGTACTTCAATATGGTCCGGAGGGGGAAAACAACATACATTAAAGATGATTGTAAAGCGGAGGGACTCAAAACACTAGGTGAGTGGAGGTGCCATTGCCAGGACAGAGAATCGTGGGAAAGGAAGAAGTTTGGGGATGAAATTATGAGTTTTCTTTAGGCCATTGTAACAGGGATGTCCAAGTATAGATATTAAATGCCTATCAACTCTCCAGTCTGGAGCTCAAGGGAACACTCAGACAAGAGATACAGATGCTTGAAGTCATCAATCAAGGGTAAAAAAAGAGCATAAAGGAGAGGAAATGGCCAAGGACCAAAGACCAAGGGCATGTGCAGAAAACATTTAGCATCCTAGAAGAAAAGGGAAACCCAGCAAAAGAGACAGAGACACAGGGGCCTGTGTGGTAGAATGAAAACCAGGAAACTGGAGTGGCATGGAAGCCAAGTTCAGAGGGACAGCTGTGCGGAGGAAGGGCCTGGCGATGTCAGCCTTCTGACGACAGGGGTATATGTTTAGGAAGATCCTGGCTTGGGGAGAGAGGGTGCTCCGTAGTAGTGTACTAGCATACTAATGAGCGGAGGGTGCTTGGTGGTAGGTATTGGCATACTACTGAGCTTTTACTGTCAGCACAGCCTAGAAAGGAGTCTCAGTTGAGGGGGTGCCTTGATCAAATTGGCCCGTGGGCTTGTCTGTTGGAGATTGTCTTGATCGGTAATTGATGCAGAAGGACCCAGCCCACTGTGAGCAGCACCATCCCTAGGCAGGTGGTTCTGGCCAGGAGTCTGAGAGGGAACTAGTTAGCAAGCAGCATTTCCAGGTTCCTTCTGTACTTCTTTAGATGTGAGTGAGTTCCAAGAGATAATGTGACATAGAATATAGCAAGCAGTTCTGCCTTCAGACTGTTCTTGCCCTGTCTTGCCATCCCTCAGGGCTGGACACTGACCTGGATTGTAGGATGAATGAATGTTTCCTTCCTGAGTTGCTTTGGGCCAGAGTGTTTTAGCATAGCATCAGAAGAAAAAACAGAAACTAGAATACCCTGCAAGTGCAAAGCCTGGGTTCCAACCTCAGTACTGCAAAAACAAACAAACTTTTGTCAGAAAGATCTTGCTTGGAAAAATCATCTCCTCCCTTTCAAAAAGCCCCTTTTGATTTTGTTAGTAAGCCTGTAGATCAATTTCAGTCACATGTATGGTTCATTACTTGGCGAGCCATTTTCAAAGCAGGTTGTAGGGAATTTATGTCATTGTCCAAGAAAGGCATAGAACTTGTGACTTCACCAAAAGTGTCCTAAGGGTGTTGAAGCGGGCAGGTTAATTACTGGCCAATCACTGGAAATATTTTGTTTGAATCTTCGTTAGGGTTAATTGATTTTCATTCTGTCTCTTGTAGATTCTGGCACTTACTGTAGGAGGTGGTCCTTGATCCCAAGTCTTGGCTTCTCTAGGGTCTTAATGGAGTTGCTCCAACCTCAGCAAAGATTCTCCAGGATGTCTGGGCAGGAATTCAAGTACTCCCTACCCCCAGCCCTGCATGGCTCACAACATCTCTGCCAGCTTGGATATTACTCTTATGTGTGGGCACCTCTGTCCTTGACTAAGGCCTGCTGGGACTGTCCAAACCATCTTCCAGGGCCTTCCCCCTCTGTAGATCCATCTCTGCAGGTCCCAGACCTCTGAACAGCCTAGAAAACTACACAAACTAGGGCCTTTTCTGGTGTGTTTTCTTTCTCACAGACTGTAGTTCCAAACTGTGTTGTCTGAGAAGAGCAGCCTTGGGTATCTCTGCCCAGTCCCATGGTGGTTGGCAGAGGGACAGGTGCTACGCCAGTCCCCTCCCTGTGACTGGAGCCTCCGATCCTTTGATTTGAGGTTTACGGTTCTTACCATTCCCTGTGGCAGAGCCTCATCCTTATCAGCAACAGCTCATGTGTGTTTATAGTGGGATGTGGTGCTGTGCTTTCTGTTGAAACAGAATCAAGGGAAGCGATCTGTAATCTGAAATGAACAAAGACCATCATGAAGACTCTTTGTCTGCAACCAGAGGAACTCCCAGGAAGCAGTCCTCAGAGACTCCTAGAGAAGCTGGGTTCTGGGGACTCCCTGTGGGGCTGAGTGGGAGGGTGAACTCCCAGTAAGAGGGGCAGGATAAGAACCGAGAAGGAGGCAGACTATACCCCAACCTCCTGGCTCCCCAGCTCTGGCTCCCTGAGAGACGCTTGGTTTCCCAGGGTTCTCAGGGGTGCCATAGCTGCCCCATTCTGCCTTCCCGCTGGAGAAGCCAATGTCAAGTCCTGTTAAGGCGCCCAGAGCCTTCAGAAACCTGTTTCCTCCTCTGAGAAACAGCGACTATCTTCAGGCTGAGAACTGGGAACTAACTTCCTCTGCCTGGTTGGGGTGGCCCTCTCTCCTGGGAATCTTTCCACCGGGGTGCATTTCTCCACTTTCATCCACTATAGGAGAAAATCTAGAATCTTCTTCCCAAAGGGCCCTGAACTACCAACTCAGTCATATAGTAGAATTTTCCTAATTTCTGACTGCAGCATCACAGACCTTTGACATGTTCTATAATAGAGACAAACTGACTTATTTATCCTTCAGTCTCTGTGTGAATGTGTGTGCATGTTTGTGTGTGCACAGGTGTACATACGTGTGCAGGTATGCATACATATGTGTGCTACTCTTGTGGAGACTGGAGGACAATCTCAGGTGCCCATTCCTTGGGTGTTGGCCACCTTGTTTTTTGAGACAGGGCCTCTCAGTGGCCTGGAATTCACCTAGTAGGCCAGGGTGGCTGGCCAGGGAGTGCCAGGGACCTGTCCATCTCTGCCTCCTTGGAAGTGGGATTATAGGCACGAGCCCAGGATTTTTCTTTAAATCTTGGGTTCTGGGCACTGAACTCAGGCCTCTGTGCTTGCAAGAAGCTGAACCATCTCCTCAGCCTTACAGCAGTCTTTACCAAGCACCTAGGACATGCCAGGCATTGAGTTAGGTTTGGAGTCCACCAAGTCTCTGACTGATGGCCCTGGCAGTGCACTAAGGACCATTTCAGGTGTCTGAGTGAAGCAGTCCCTGATGAGCTAAGATGAGGGCCCCCAAGATGTTCAAAACAGCCCAGTTCTGGTTTCATTCCTGTGGCTGTGATAAAAGCAAACATATGGGAGGACTTTATTCGGAGGCCTTCCCTCTGGGGAGTCAAGGCAGGAGTTCAAGCAGGGAGCCACATCATATCCACAGTCTAGAGCCAAGGGAGAATTAACACAGCTTTGATTCTTAGCTCTCTGGTCTCTCACACCAGTGAGGACCTCTTGCCTAGGGAATGCTGCTGCCACTGCCCACCAAGGACTGGGTCTTTATCAATTAAGAAGAAAGACAGTCCAGGGGCTGGAGAGATGGCCCAGCAGTTAGGAGCACCGGTTGCTCTTGCAGAGGACCTAGGTTCAATTCCCAGCACCCACATGGCGGCTGACAACTGTCCATAACTCCAGTTCCAGGAATCTGATGTCCTCTTCTGACTTCCGTAGGCATTGCACGGCATGGTGCACACATGCAGGCAATAGACTCATACATGAAAACCAATAAGTAAAATATTTTCTTTAAAAAGGGTGATCACAATCCCCCACACCCTTGCCCACAGGCCAGCTGGATCTAGATAATTCCTCATTAAGACTCTCTTCTTCGCAGATGATTCTAGACTGTGTCAAGTTGACATTTGAAACTAATTAGCACAAGGCCCCAGTGGCCAACCTTTCAACCTCCCGGTGTCCTTTTGCTTACTGCCAACCAGTCTCAGGGGTTCTGTTTTTCCCAGCTGGTCCCACAGTAATGAAGTGGTCAGGGCTCTCAGCTTCAACTAATTGGTCCTGAGTTTGCATCTTACCACTCTTGTACTGTGACCTTAAGCAAATATCTTCTCCTCTCTGGGCCTGGTTCCTAAAACCTCAAACTCCGAAAATGCAGCTTCAAACTCTGGTGAAGAGACAGCAGTTCCCTGCCAAGCACTTCCTATGTCTGCAAGGATTGGCCATTGGGAAGTTGCTGCTTCTTCAGAGTACACCAGTCTCTGAAAGAGCAGCTTAATTTCTTTTTGTGAAAGCCACTTAGCATACCCAAAAACCCGACTATGATCACCTTACTTTTGACCCTGCATACAATGCCGCCAGCAGTCCCTCCTTTCCGCTTCACCTCTGACTTGGTAGAAGTTGTGGGGAGGAAGGTCCAGCCTGCCCTGCTAATCCATGCTTTCTCTGGAATTCTCCCCCTGGTTGACAGTCTGGGCAATTTGCCTCCTGCTGCCTTGTGACTCAGACAGAATTGCTTTCAGGCCCACCCAGAGCCTACAGCTCCCGAGTCAATAGCTGGTAGTGGGTGGGTCTCATTTGCCTGGAATCTTGCATCCATCAGAGTCTACACTTCCATTCCCTCCCTGGCTGCCTTCTGCCCCCCAAAAGAGACAGACACCCAATTGTCAGACCAGGAAGAACGAGGATCTGGGCTTGTCCCCTTCCTCTAGACAGTTCAGGACGTCTAGCCTCTCTGTCTGTCTTATTTTGTTGTGAAATGGAAGCCTCCTTTGGTTTTGGTTTTCTTCTGAGACAGGGTCTCCCTGTAGCCCTGGTTGGGCTTGAGCTCACTATGTAGACCAGGGTCACCTCAAACTCACAGAGCTCCACCTACCTCTGCCTCCTGAGTGCGAGGACTAAAGGCGTGTACTACCATGCTTGGCTGCAGGAAAGCCTCCTTTGGATTAGACCAGATCCCAGTTTTATGGAATGAGAGAGGGCTTTGAAAAGACAAGCAATAGAAAATAAACACAAATTTAGTTTTGGAGTCTTAGAAGGAGCTATCAAGTGTGAGGGGATCTGAAAGCTTCAGTACCACTTGCTACACAGTAAACTTGGCAGTGGTTCAGTTGAGATTATTTAAGATCTGAACTGGCTGTTCTCTGCACCTTTGGTCATCACGATTTAAAATAAAGGAAGAAAACTGCCTGCTGAACATTTACTTTAGAATCAAGCAGCCTCTGTGTTGTTTTGATTTGAGATTGTATGCTTTTTAAAGAATTTCCTGCACAACAGAGCTAGAGATTGCACGTCCGATGACTCACTGACGCCCTTCTGAAGGCAGCTGCTTGAAGAGACTCAACATTATTCGCTTCCTTCCTCAGAGGCTGCCTGCAGCCTGCAGCTCTCCCTCCAAGGCCAGAAGAGAATCACATGGCTCCTGAGCGCTCTCTCTCTCTCTCTCTCTCTCTTCCTCCACTGCTTCTAGTCCATTCTGCTTATGCTGCTGGCTGCACAGACACCTTCCACATTGAATGCATCACTTCTAAATCAGTGTCTTTAACCGCAATAATAGTTTATAGTATTGCACCAGAAGCATTGGAAGATTGTGAACCATTAGCAGTGAGAGAAAGCGGACTAAAGTCCTGTCATCAGTTCGTGACATGTTCACGCTCTCCTGGTTCGAAGTGATTCCTGAGCAACTTTATTTGACTAGTCTGTGTTGCACTCAAAGTAAATATTAATTCCATTATGCCATAAACTTTTATTTATCATGACAGCAAGTCATAAAGTTCTCTTACTGGAATATCGCTTCTAAATTGCATATCATAGATGAGATACAGCGCTCACGCTGGATTCGAGCAGCAATTACCCACCATCCTTTATGTAAGTCAGTGTTAAATGCGCCTTCTAATGGGAGCCACAGCATGAGCGTTTGCAGGGAGTCTTCTATACTGTTATCTTCCACACCATTATCCAGGAGCCCAGATATACAAGTTGAGTGGAGGATGACAGAGGAGACACAGCCCAGGCGCTGGCCCCCAGGATCAAAGTTCACCAAGACACCTGACAGTAATTCACCGGAAGTGTTCTTTGCATATTACAGGGCTGACTTTTTAAATGACATAAATTGCTCATTAGAAGTGTCTTGTAATTGCCTTGCTCTGTGGTATTGCAAGAAGTGTGGGTTTTAATTATTCTTTGTTGATTTGTAGTGCAGTTGGACTTGTTTGGAATGGTAGTTGGGAAATATGGATCCGCTTTAATTGTTGCATTGAGGAAAAATATATGACTCTATCAAATTCCTTGACTTTGTGTTTGGGAGCTGCAAGGGGTCTTACTTGGTTCTTTTGGATGAACCACGGGGGAGTTCCTAGATGGGGCCAAGGGACAGTCCCTCCTTGGTACAGGGAGAATTCTGGTATTACTCGATCCACACTGTGTGGAGTCTGGTGTGCGTCCATGAACATAGACAATGGCCTCATTGGGGAGGTCCCCTCCCGCTTCCCCACAGAACAGGCAGGCCAGGAAATGCTTGAGCCCTCCTGTCCTCTTTGGAGAGTGGGGCAGGCATGATGGGTTCAGGTGACAGTCCTTGGAAATCTGCTACATGGGTACCTTCCTGTCTGGCCCTCTTTTCAAGGGCAGCTGGGCTTCCCTGCTGTGGGGCCAGCTCCTCTTCCGCAGTGGAGACTTCTACCTGCCCAGCCCCACCCGGAGTCAAGCTGTTCATAATTCTAGAATGGGCTTCAGGCTTTCCTAGGCCCCAAGGCCAGGCTCCTGTCATCCAGCATGCAGAATGATGACTTGTAGGACCAGAGCGGTGGCTTGTAGGGGATGGTAAAAGGGTAAACCCCTAGGACCTGTGCCAGCTCATCTGCAGCCACTGCTGAATTGAAAACTTGATCTGGATGCTGCTCTTTGAAAGGCAGCTATTTTAGGGCTCATTTTTAGAAAGGCAGGGGTTTTCTGTTACCATGATAAAATTATGTATTTGTCAATATGGCAATGGCATCTACTGTGCTCTTGTGGAGGTCTCTCGCCTTAATTATTCTCCATCAGAAAGCCTTTCTCTTCGAAGCAGGCTGGCATTGGGCTCACACACATCTGCTTCATCCAGAGACGCTCCTCAGATCTTCCTGCAGGTGGCCTCTGCTCTCCTCTTCGGAATGGCTCAGTCTCAGTGACAGTTGTGGGGACAGCCTTTGTGAGCCTGGCAGTGGAGTTGTCATAAAGCCCCTGCCCATTTCCTTCTTTCTATCACCTGTTTTATGCATGTGGCATTCTCTTCCAGGCCAGACTTCTATGACATGAAAAATATTCTAAATATGGGCTGCCACAGTAGCTGTCATTAACCAACCACGAGTTGTGCCTTTATAAATTTTTACACAACACTAAATTATAAATATGCAATGCTGAGAGCTATGAAATATGCACTATAATCTGCAGTTACGGGGTCTGTATTTCCACATGTACATGCCATTTGCATATGCTACAGATCTGGAGGAGTTGGGAGCCTCATCCATTTCCAAGTTAGAGTCCCACTGTTGTGCCTCTTTCTGTCAGGGGTCTTCATGACTGTCCTTCCCCTCAAGAAAGATTTGGGGGCACCTTTTCTCTGGTGTTGGGGCTCGATTCCTGCCCGTCAGTCAGTCCTATGGACTCACCAAGTCTGCTCTGTTGAGCTCCTTCTGGTGTCAGCCTTCTGCCTGGCTGGGAATCTAGGCTGAAGGTCTCCTAGCCATGCAGTCTGTCCAGGAAGTCTGACAAATTACCAAAGAATGACAGTGAAATGTGATGAGGGCCAGAGGGGAGCCCATCCCGCCTCCGGCCTCCTGCACTGTACTTGGGAGGATGACCTTGAGCCAGACTGTGACCTCTGCGTCAGTTTCTTCATCTGTGAGGGGGTGGGGCCTCTGCCCTCCTCTGACAGGTGCATGAGGAGTTGCTGCAGGCAGAGCCCTTATTTAAGCACCTCGGCACTCCATGAGTGTTATGTCTTATGATCATTTCTTCCTGTTTTCTGCCTTGTGGTTCAGATAGTGAATGGAGTGCATGCTCTCCCCTGTAGAAGAGTTCTGCTTCTACACTGTAGGATCTGAGCAAAGAGACAGGCTGCCTTCCCAAAGAAGGAAAATCTCTATTTTGATATAGAAAGAGTCTGTTGGGGCTGGAGGATGGCTCAGCAGTTGACAGTGTGCTCGGCTGTTGCAGAGGACTTGTATGGCTCCCAGCACCCACATAACTGCCATTATGGGCTCCAGGGGAAATGGTACCCTCTGCTCTTATCCACAGACATGGCATTAATGTGCACATACCCACACACATACACACATATACATACATACACAACCATGCACACATATCCACATACATTAACAAAATTTAAAAAACAAAACTAAAATAGTAAAAATTAATCTATTGTAAAGAAATGCAAGCAGAATAGTGATGAAGTGTCCCCATGCCCAATAACACATACATACATATAAATGTACACACACACACAGATACATACACAATCATGCACACATTCACATATACTCACCTATATACACATACACACTCATATACACACACTTGTACACACATACACATCCATATACACACATACATACATACATACAAACACATATGCAAACATACACATATGCACACATATACACACTTTCATAAACACACACATGTACACAGACACACAGTTTCGCATATGTACATACACATCTACACACATGCACAATACATACATACACATGTACACACATACAGGCATAAACACACAAATATATACACACATATATGCATGCATACATATGCATATAAGCATGCACACAGATATACATAAACAGACATACATGTATACAAATGAATGTGTAAGAGATATACATTGACACATGTATACACATATACATATAAAATATACATACAAACATTTTTATAAAAGGAAGTTATACTACATATTTGTTACTTTTCTGTTTGGTTATTTTGAGACAGGATCTTCCTATGTAGCCCAGGCTGGTCTGGAACTCACCATCTAAATTCTCATGCCTTGGCCCAAGTGCTGGGTTTACAAGCATGAGGTACGACTTTTAAAAAATATCTATTTTTATTTTGCGTGTGTAAGAGTTTCACCTGCATATATGTAAGTGCACCACATGTATGCCTGGTGCTCTCATGACAGAAGAGGGGCATTGAATTCCCTGCAACTGAAGTTATAGGTGGTTGTGAGCCACCATGTGGATGTTGGGAACTGAACCCAAGTTCTCTGCAAGAGCCTCAAGTGCTCTTAACCACCGAGTCATCTCTCCAGCCCCATGGCACTGTTCTTAAACACCACTCCCTGTGCCCAGTATTTTATGCCGTACAGGTGAGTGCGTCCTAGCCGCGGCCGGGCGGCCTGCAGTGCTGTCCTCCCCACCGCTGAACAGTTCTATGGCTTCTTTTCCTGGATATTCATCGAGCAGCCAATAAGGCTAGTTTTCGAGGTGCTAGAGCTGTAGTATGCCTTCCTGACCCATTCTCGAGTTGGGAGATGGGACAATGGGAGCTAGATTATTACACAAATGTTCCATGACAGCGAGAGCCATGGAGGAACTAAAGCAGAGAAGAGGCATAGAGAGTGATTCCATTTTAACCGAGTTGTCAGGAAAGGCCTCACTGAAACAAGGGGGTGGAGGGTCGGGCAGCAAAGAGCTGAAAGAGTAAGACTCCAGAGGAGACCCTTCTCAGTAACAGAGTTGATTCTGCTATGTGCTTTCTTCTATTTCTTGTGAGGTTTTAAATATTATGAGTCATGTTTGTGTAGTTTTTTTTTTCCTATAATGTATGTGGTTTAGATTCAGACTCTTGGCTTGCTTGGCGCATTCAGATGACCCGTTGTTCCAAATCCACTTACTGAAAAAAGCTTTTTCATCCTTAAATTTGTTTTGCACTTTAATAAAAACAAATCAGTCATTCATATTCGTGGAGTTTATTTCTGGTATGTCTGTTCTGATCCATTAAGCTACATGCCTTTAATCTATGCTACCACATCACCAGTATCACATGATCCTGATTACTGTAGGTTTATGTAAGTATTGAAACTGGGTATTCTAATTTCTCCAATTGCCTTTTTGTTTTTCACATTTCTTTTGCCTATTCTAGTTCTGTATTAGTTACTTTTGTGTTGCTGTGAGAAAGTGCTAAGGGAGCTTATAAGAAGAAGGGTTTATTTGAGCTTATGATTCTAGGGGAATTAGAGTCCATCATGGCGGAAGGCATGGCAGACAGAGGGGGCTGGAGCAGGAGCAGAACCTAAGTGCTCACATCTTCAAACAGGCACAGGGAGCAGAGTGACTGGAGATCCAGCAAGGCTTAAGAACTCTCTAAGCTCATCCCATGGTGGGCAGAGGCACTGTAGCACAGTCTTACCAGGCTGGGGCTCTGTCTCTGGGTTGCCTTTATCGCCCAGTGCCATCCTCCTTCCTAGAGACCCACTCGCTCCAGTCTGTGCTTATGGGACTTCCAGTAGCATGTGTGGCACCTCCTTAGGGGCCAGCTGAAGACCATTGAATGGGAGGACACACTTAGGTCTAGCCAAAGTCCATAGCAACCTATGCCAGACAGGGAAGGGCCCGGGGGTGGCTCTGGTAGTGGGGGGGCCCAGGGACTGAGACTCGGGGTGTGCCCCCGTGAATGAAGAGTCAGCTGTGCTCCATGACCAGGAAGTCTCGGAGGGCTATGATGAGGCGTGCTGCTGAGGTCTTCAACCACCCTGCCAGGGTTGGGGCACGATTGCCTCTTTTTGTCTCGGAACCCAGGTCTCCTAAGTGATGACTCCTAGGCACCCTGCTTCGAGCCATCATGTGACCCTGGGATTCTGCACACAATAGACAAATCATTCACATTCTGACAGTTACAGTTTTCTCCCCCTGGGTTATAAATCACCCCATCCCCATTCTGTATTTATGGGGAACAGCTTCAAATGCACCCCCCAGGGCCTCCAAATTACTGTTCATCTGAGACCTAGCGGTCACTGCCTCTGACCCCCACCAGACCCAACTCTCCCTCCAAGGGGCAAACAGAATCCCTGACTTCTAATCATTCCTAGACTCTGGCTAAAGGGCAGACATGACCTAGAGGCATGAACCTAAGAAATGATTACTTTCTAGGAAAGAGAGCAGAAGCGTGAGCAGAAGCTGCTAAAGGGGCTTCAGCTGCGGGTCAGGGATGGGTGTCAGAGAGGCACAAAGAATAAAGGAGTAACCTGCTGCAGCCTCTGGGTTCTGTGCTCTAGAAGGCGACTCACAGCTCTTGGCACAGAGCAGCACTGGGACCCAGGCTCCTGTTAAACCTGCCCACTAACTTCAGGTCTCTGTGCCTCCAGTGAGGGCATGTTCAGAGTGTAGAGCGGCAGGTACATTGTCTCTGTCACTGGCTTAAGATACTTGAGTGGGTCTGAAAAGTAGGGCTGGTCCAGACCTGTGGGGTGGGGGTGCTGGAAAACTTTGGTTCAGTGTATCCTATGCAAAGGATTTGAAACCTAGAAGCCAGGGGGAGCACAGGTGCCTTCCGTTGTCCTTTCTCTGGTGTAAGATAGGTTCCATGGCTGCCTGTAGGAGGCAAGATGCATGTCAGGGGAGATAGCTTGTGAACTGAAACAAGATGATGCATCAGGGTCCCTGGCAGCCTGTGGAAGAGTTAGGAATGGCTGTTTGGGTCTCAAATTCTGCTTCTAGGGAGCAGCCATGCCTGACTTTAACCCTGGCTTGGTCACTTACAAGCTGACTCATGTCACAGTGCTCTAAACCTTTCTGAGCTTCATGCCTCACCTGTCAGCTGCCAGAGTCTTTGCCCCTTAGGACCAAGAGTATTCTTTCTTTAGAACCAAGATTTTCGTGTTTTTTTTTTTAATTAAAAAAAATCTGTTTAGGGCCAGGTGTGGTGGTATACACCTTTAATCCCAGCACTTCAGAAGCAGAGGCAGAGACAGGCAGATCTCTTATTAGTTTGAGGCCAGCCTTGTCTACATAGAGAATCCCAGACCAGCAAGAGAGACAGTGAGACTCTGTCTCCAAAACAAATCTTTTTAGGCTATTATAGCAAAGATCTACAAAACTGGGTGGCCTTAAAAAATAAACAAAAAATCCAAGAAAGAAAACTATCGTCCCATTATTCTGGAGGCCAGACACACAATGTCATCTTAGTTTTCCTGTGGCCATTAAATACCCTGACAAAATCAGTTTAAGGGAAAAGAGTTTATTTTGGCTCACAGTTAGGGGATACGGTCCATCCTGGTTGGGGCCATCATGGTCAGGAAGTCGTGGTGGCAGGAGCTTGAGGCAGCCGATCGTATTGCATCTGTAGTTAGGAAGCAGGGAGAGATGAATGCTTGCTTTTTCCTTTTTATTCAGTCTAAGACACCATCCCATGGAATGGTACCACCCACTTCAACTAACCAAGCTAGATAATCTCAGACAGGCTTGCCCAGACACTAACCTAATCTGGATAACCCATCACAGCATGCCTAAGGCCTTGCCTCCTTGCTTCTTTCAATTGACAGTAGAACCATCATAGACATCAAGGTCTAACCTGGGCATGTTCTCGCCAAAGGTCCTGGGTGAGGATCCCTCCTGCCCTTCAACATGCTGGGGACTGCCAGCAATCTTAGCATCCATGGTTTTTTGACCCATGACACCAGTCTGGTGTTCTCCACATGTGCCTGTCCTTATCTCTTCCTCCCTGAGTCTTCATGTAACCTTCTTGTAATGACATCAGCATTGGATTTAATCTGATAAGACCTCATCTTAACCAGCTATATCTCTAAAGACCCTTGTTCTGGCTTCATTTCTGTGGCTATGATAAAACACTCAGGGGAGAAAGGGTTTATTCAGCTTACAATTCAAGTTTATAGTCTGCAGTTGTGGGAAAGTCTAGTCAAGGGGATCTTGAAGCAGTTAGTTACATACATAGTAAAGAGCAGAGGAAGAACACATATACCTACTGCCCAGCTAGATTTTTCGTTCTTACTCAACTCAGGACCCCTGCCTAGGGAATGGCTCCTTCTGGAAGAGGGTAGGTCTTCTCACGTCAGTTAACTAAGACAATCCCCTCACAGAGACTGTCTTCCCAGGTCATTCTATCTTGTGTCAAGCCGACAACTGAAGCTAGCCATCAGAACTCTCTTCCAAATAAGGTCCCATTTGATATTCTGAGTAGACATAGATTTTGGAGGGACATGGTCCACCCCAGGAGCGATCAAGGCAGGTGGTGCATGCGAAGCATTCAGCACAAGGCCTGACATACAGCTGCAGGGAAGGCCTTATACGCAGGAGGACATGGGAGGACATGCTTAGAGGCCTCCTGGAGGAACTAGCTGAGTCTCGGGGACGTAGCTTTTGAGTTGAGACTGGACAGAGTCAAGGTCTCCCAGCAGCTAAAATGCAGCAGCCTGTGGAAGAGCTGGGAGGGGGAGAATATTGCATTCGTCTGATGCCTAACTCGGAGTCAGCCACTCGCTGTGTTCTCTGCGGTGTAGAGCCTGGGGAATGGGGGCCCAGAACCTTGAGGTTGCTCTGGCCAGTGGTCATCTGTCAGCTGCACTTGTTGAAAGGATGGGTAGCCTGAGATTGATCAGTTCGAGTGACCTCAAGGAAGTCACTTAAGCACACTTAACTCACCGTCTTCATCTGCACACTAGGAAGGATGACAGTATTGCTCGAGGCTCACATGGGTTGACAAATGTGTGGTGGTAAAATGAGTGATGCCCGATCTGAAAACCCCGCTCAGGGCTTTGCCCGTGTTCCTAAGTAGGACGCTCCATCATGGGGCTTTAAATGAACTGGAAGCAATTTTGTGTGCTTGTTCACTTGTGCCTGATGCCTTCAAGCAGTAGGTAGAGGAGATGGCAAAGTTCTGAGAGCCCGTCAGCAGAATGACACCTGCGTGACAGCATCCCATCTGCTCCCCTGCCCGGGGTCAGTGCAGGTTGACTGCAGTATCCTGAATGGGATGCCACAGTGGGCAGCCTGACAAGGGGGTGGAGGCTATGACTTCTTCCCCTTTCTGGAGATTTTGATGAGATGCTTGCAATGGTTCAAGAAAAATGACCAAAGCTAAGTAGTGCCAATGTTTCTCTGTCCCTGCCTGCCAGGGCCCATTTCTCCATCCTTTCAAAGCCACAGGGAGATGCAGTTGCTTTGCTTACAGAGGCTGTTCCTGCCAAGAGGGCCATTAGAGCTGATGTGCCACCTGCCTATCCTAGGGTGGGAGGCAGCTCTGAGGAAGTGGGCAGGTATGTGAAGCCAGCAAGCTTGAAAGAAAGGTGGGGGGCAAGATGTACTGCAAAGCTGATGTCAGAGTCTACGTGCCTGGGCGATAGAGAGACCCTATTCCTGGCTCAGGGATCAAGCCAGCGTGCTTGCAAATAAGGCAGGGAATTGGCCCACATCACAACACAGAAACACAGGGAAGCCCCATGCAGGACCAGGCACTGTTCTGGATTCCATGTGTTGGATCTATTCACAGTGTCTCACTGTGGCTTGATGAATTTGCTCAGCGTTGTTTACGGGGCCGCTCTTCTGGGTGATCACCTGGTATATTGTGAAGAAAACACAGCCTTGAGCAACTTAATGGGGATCGGGGTTGGGGAGAAAAACCTGGGGAGTCTGACAAACATTTTGGGGGAATATTTACAGGAGACACCTACCTTGGTTACAGCAAAATGTAATGTGACCAGAACTAAGTATTATTGATTTTTCTCCTCCATCTTGGTTTTAAATGGATCACAGCTACTGCAAGCTCTGACTGTATTAATGAGGTTGCCTTAAATGACTACTCAGCCGAGAGAGCTACCAAATTGGAATTCCATGGGAGACGATTATTGTATGTGACAAATCGAGAGGAGGAATGCTTTTCCTCAGCTATTTGGGGGAATTACATAGAAAGGAAGGCTCGCTCCTCTACCACACTACAAGAAGAGCTCTCTTTCTGTGGAGCTAACAGCCCCAGCCCCACCTGCTGCCCAGGAAAGCAGCTCTTAAATGTCAGGTCTTAATTAGGACCATGTCCCTAACATACAGGTCCTCAGGATAAACGGATGAATGGGTGGATGGTGGTGAGTGAGGGTAGACCTGACAGAAAAAGGAAAATGTGAAGATGCATAAAGTCATGTGTGTTGGGTGGATGACGGTAGAGTCTCCAAGAGCCCAATGCCGACTCATTCAACCAAGCAGTCAATGAATATCCTGGGTGCTTCCTTGTGCGGCCAGCATCTTCTGTTCTCGTGAAGCAGAGTCTAGTGGGAAAAGTAGACATTATATATCACCTGTGGGATTAATTACATGCGAGTGTGGTGGGCACTTCAAAGGAGAAGTTACAACAGCGTGGGCTTGTCCTGTTACAAAGGTGACATTAAACACCTTGTGAACAGAATCTACCTCCCAACTCCGAAGGTCCTACCTGACAGACCAGAGTGCAATTCCACCACAGTTCACCCCAGGGAGCCAATGATCTTATTGGTCTAACTTACAGAGTATGGGTGATTCCACCTTTAGCTGGCACAGATGTTGGTTCGCCATGGCCTCATACATGGAGCCCTAGTCTTCCCCAGCCTATACATTCCAGCCCCTCCATGATGTCCCTCTGAGGCCAAGTGCAACTAGCCTACAAATGACTCAGAGGAGTGACTAGAATATCTGTGCCATGACCCTGCTGCCATCTTCCTGAGATCACCTGTGCCTACTTGTGAGAGTCCTTTGGGACAGGCCTCCTGACATTCCCGCCTATATGGAGGAGGTGGGCAGGGTCAGTATAGCATTCTAAACAGCAACTCCCGAGGAATAAATCTGACAAAGGACGCTTACAAAGGGCAGGGGTGGTGATACACATCTCTAATCCCAGCACTCAGGAGACACAAGCAGTCAGATGTCTATGGGTTTGAGGCCAACCTTTTTCTTTTTATATTTTCCAGCTGCTGATACAGAGAAACACAATTCACTTTTTAGATGTTGACTTCATATCTGGCATCTTCACTAAATTTATTCAGCATAACAGTTTATCTCCTTGATGGTTATGTATTCTATATATACAATTCTGTCATCTGCAAATAATGGCAGTTTAAATTTTTTCCCTTGTGATTTTATGTTCTTGATTTCTTTTATCTTGCTTGATCACACTGGCTAGTGTCTCAGATAGAAACTGTGATTGTAGATATCTGTATCTCTGGCCTGCCTTTGGCTTGTATTTTGTTGTTTCTTTTCGTTGGTTTGTTGTAAATGAGTATTACATTTTCCACATAAAAACATTTTCTGATTTAGATAGAAAAGAGCAGTCGTCAAACCATGCACCACTTACTGTCTGCCCCAGATAAGGCTGTAGTGATATGCTCTAGAGAAGACCTCTGGCTGGTGGCTGTGACTAATCAGCCTGCCAATCAGTGGAGCCTGCAGGAGTCAACAGTGCTCCTTGGCACCCATCTGCTTTCTGCAGGCGTCACACTAGAGAAGTAAAAAAAAAAAAAAACCTGAGTGGAGAACACCCCCACTTCCTTTAGATGCTCGTAGGAGACACTCATCCCCATCATTTTCTCAGAATGTGAGGTTAGGGCCTCCATGTGGGGCCAAACCAACTGCCCAGTAGGGTCATCTCAGTTATGCACTAGAAGACATGGGAAATGACCATCCCAAGTAGACCCAGACTTCACCCAAGACTACATTTATTGTGAGGCCTCTACTCCACAGGGTGATCTGGGCCTCTGGGTCTCAGTGTCAACTTGATATCTGCGTCTGACAGTCCTCAACACACACATTTCCAAATAAATGGTGGTATGTCATTAGGGGGTCACTGCTGTGCATAAACTTGCTGTGGAATCTCAGGGTTCTTTCCTGGGGCACCTGTCCATCTCTCCTTTCACTGACTTGGGTTCAGAGACTGGATAAGAGACAATGACTTTTTATTCAAATGACTTTCCTCAGCTTCGCTGGCACCATGCTGGGCTTCTACTGACCGAGCCTGTTGGCTGCCCGTTCCTCTTGCCCTGTGTCCTAATGACCTTCGCAGCCTCCAATCTTGATGCTCATCTCAGAAACCGTGCCCCTGACCCGTGCTGGTTAAGCACTAGCCTGTGCAGCTGCATACTCTTTCATCCCACTGCTTGCTGCAGGCCAGGTTCTCCACCAGCTTCTCTTTTACTGGCCCCAGTCCTAACATACCAACGAGGCCACCACTGACATTTTAGCAATACCGGGCACATTATTTATGACCTTGGAACAGTGTGACCTGTGTCTTCAATATGGAGCAAATTCATTCTCCTATACACCTAGGACCCGTCTTAGCATACCCAGGTTCCTGGGCTCTTTAACTTCCTCTTCTGCTTCCCTCTGGGGCCCTCAGGTTCTCCTCTGCACCCAGGAAAGATACACTGTATCATCTCCAGTCCTTAGTACTTAAGAGAATGCCAGTTAACTATCCAGCTATATAACCAGGTCCCTTTGACGCAGCAGCCTTGGAACTAACCTGCATGTCCTTCCTAGGAACACATATTGACTAGGACTTGGTACTCCTTTGAGGTAGAGTCTTTTTCTCCATTGTGAGGTCCAGTCTAGCTCCACTGGATCATACTGTTACTGGAGCCTGGTGACAAGTCCAGTGTTTAGCAGAGGGAAAGGGAAGGTATCCCAAGCTGAGATTCTGGTCATCACCATGGGCAGAGGCCTCTGATACCGTTTCCCAAAGAAGAGCATACAGGATCTTGGGAGGAGCAGACTTTATGCATACTTGGAAGATCCAGAGGTGGTTCTAAGGGACTCATTGTCTTTGGGTACATGGGTCCAGATATCTCCATCTCAGGTGTCAGTGTCCCCATATCCCCACCCCAGCCCCTGATGGTTATGATAAACTGCTAGCTGACTTGTGAGCTTCCAGGAGGCAGTTCTAACTTGCCATAGGAAAATGGGGGTTACAGATGCACACCAGCACGTCTGTCTTTTCACATGGGCTCCAGGGATCAAACTGGTCTTTAGAGTTATACGGCAAGCGCTGTTACCCACTGAGCCGTCTCCGTGGCCCATCCACAAGTTCTGATCACTAGCAGTTCCTCTATCTCTGAGTTTAGTGTGTGTTCTAATTTTTACTGTTGTTTCTAGTGTAGGATTCAGGGCTGGTTTGGGGCGTTTTGAAGGTTCCAGATATTTGGGGAGAGGGAAGAGGCCTTTAGCTTCTATCTAGGAAGCCTTCCTCCACACGTGCACAACCTTTCATCTGCAGACTCCAAAGGCCTTAGCTCCAGGTTTTACCTTCTCAGGAAGACAATCTCACCACCCTGTGGACGACGGAGCTTTCCTCAGTCTGCGTTCTTCACGCTGCAGTCTGATCTCTGAAGCACTGGTACATACCCTGCTTTATAGGCGGGGGTGGGGTGGGGGGAGTAGGGGAGTGGGGGGGTAAAGGGGTGGGGGTGGGGGGTCCTTCTCTCATTCACTGTTGGTTTAGTGCACATCACACTGTCCGACCCTAAGCAGGTCCTCACTAAGCACAGGTTGAATGAGGAGAGGTCATTGCCCCCTGATGAGTTCCCACCCTGACTGCTAGAGGATTAGGAACTGACTTTCTGACATGTGATAGTCTCTCTTGTTTGTTGAGACTTGATTTCTGGTCTAGAATGTGGTCCAATGTGTTTGAAGAGGGTGTGCTGTGCAGAGTGTACTTGGTCAGGCTTTGCCAATTATGCCATTTAAATTTTTTTGGGTTTTGTGGGTTTTTTTTTTCTATTTTATCTGTCAAGTACTAAGTCATGTGATGGAACTGTCAATTCTTTGAGTCTCTTTTCGACATTACTTTATTTATTCAAGATGAGGTTATTGTGTATATATGGGCTTAGAATTGTACCTCCTCTTTTTAGAAAATATTTTTATTACATGTATTAATGGGGGGGAGTTGTGCACACATATGCACCCACATGTCAGAGCTTGTATGTAGAGATCAGAAGACAACTTACAGGAACTGGTTTTCTCCTTCTGTCACACGGGATAGAACTCAGACCCTCAGGCATTGGGGATCCTTAATCCGCCGAGCCATCTCTGCGACCTTCTGTCTCCTCTTGAGTTGAACATCTCACCAGTCCACAGTGAGCCTCTTTACCACACATGATGCTTTTGGCCTGACTCACTTGGTCTGCTGTGGTTTGGGTGGTGGTTGTGTGCCCTCCCTCAATCCAATCTTTCACCCCCAAACAGCTCATTTCCTTCCTTTAACCAAGCCAGGTTTAAGGAGCATAGAGCAAGTATTGTGGTTTTAATTCAGTCTGGCAATCTCTTCCTTACTTTTGAAAACTGAATCTATTCAGGCTGTAATCACTGATCAACCTTAACTCATTACTGTTACAAAGTACTCCCATAGGCTTTGGGTTTGTGTGTGTATTTCTTTTCTTCTTTTCTTTTTTTCTTTTATCTATCTTTCTTTCTCTTTCTTTCTTTCTTTCTTTCTTTCTTTCTTTCTTTTCTTCTTTTCTGGTAGCCCTAGCTGGCCTGGGACCCCCTGTGTAGACCAGGCTGGTCACAAACTCACAGAGAGTTAATATTTCCATTCTTTCCTTCAACAGAGATTTATCAAATACTACGTGCCAACTCTGTCCAAGGTACTACTAGGGATGACAAATACATGGACAGACAACGCTCCCCAACTCCCTTGTGGACTCTGCTCCTCAGGGTCACAGATTCTAATGAGTAGCCCTGGTCCCTGAGGGACTTCCAAGAACTGTTGAAAAGTTCCTCTTCCTGTGATACAGAGGACTGAGGGAAGCCTGGGAATGCCAAGTACAGCTGTCCATGGGATGGTTGAAATGACCTCAGTAAAGAAGCTGGTGGAGTTGAGTGAAGGCTGGAGGGAGTGGCGGAGGGGCTAGAGGAGAGGTATCAAGATGGAGGGCCAATAAGCAGAGCCCGAAGGTGGCAGCCTGCTGGGCCTCTGCAGGAACAGGAGGAGGCCAGTGTGACCAGAAGGGTGAGTGAGGATATGAGCTTGCAGAGTGGGAGGAGGGCGGCTCACTGGCTGGTTCTGTTGTCCACCTGGGAACGTGAGCCCGGCAGCCATGTGAGGATGGCAGCCATAGGGTCTGGCTCCTGTGTGCAAAGGGTCCTGCTCACTGCATGCTCAGAGTTGACTGAGGGAGGAAGAAGAGGTGGCTGAAGGGCGCAGGGAGCTGCCAGGTGAGAGGGCAAAGGGTCAAACCAGGTTGACCAGGGTGATGGTGGAAGGGCAGACCTTTGGCATGCATTTGCACATTGATCTTTGATCTTGTCCCCTGGATAGAGAAGCTCTACTCTTAACCCCTGGCACCTGGCACCTAATTATTTAGAAATAAGGACTTTGCAAAACTAATTGAAATAAAGAGAGGCCATGTTGGATTCGGGTAGTTCTTGGAGCCAAGCATCTGCCCGAGAGTGATTGTCTGGAGAACCCGGAGGAGGTGGGTGGGCATCAGAAGGGACGGGACAGCAGGACTAAGCTGCGGGGCAGAACGGGGGTCCTGATTTGGACATACTGAGGTTAAGCTGTCTGAGCACTCAGCAAGACACGTGGATCCCAAGTCTGTGGTTTTAAGGGCACATTCAGCTTCATGGCTTCAGCTCATATGATTTTAAGGAATAAAATGCTAAGTTACATACATACAGACACACATACACATACACATCTGCATACCTACACTCACATACACATACATACACACATACACAGTCACATACTCAAATACACACACATACACATACAAATACATTCACACACATACACATTCACACATAATACACATTTACACATACACATAAACACACATTCACACACATACACATTCACCCACAAGTATACACATTCACACATGTACACACATACACAAATGAACACATACACACATACACACACCAGGCAGCACCAGGAAGGTCAAAAGAAGCCACCCCCAACCCCCAGGTCTTCAAAGAAGACGAGGCCCTGCTGACACCAGCCTCTGGAACCATAGGGGCATGTGGTCCGGTTTTACTCGCTGACTCTGTGAGTGCTCATGGCAGCCTAAGGAAGCAACTCCAGTGACTCTAAGAGCTCAGCCCCAGTCCGAGGCTGACCAGGAGAAACCAGGGTGGGGGGGTGGGGGCAGAGGAAGAGCCAGAAGCATAGGCGGGAAGCGCCAAGGAGGGGAGCTCTCACCTCTGAGCGCAGAAGCAGAGCCAGCAGTGAGCAGCACGCAGCCTCCACGTGGTGTTCCGTGGACTGATCCAGCAGGAGATCTCTGGCAAGAGGAGCTCTGTGTGCTGAGGGAACAAAAGCCGCTCAGAAGGAATCGGGCAAAGGAAAAGTGGAGGAGTCAATGAGCTCTGCCTGAGCAACGAGGCGCACAGAGGTGGGGTGTGTAGCATGGGAGGTTTCTGATGTGTGGGTACCTATGTGTGTGCACACATGCATGCATACATGTGCCCACATGCGTGTGTGCATGCATGAATGCGTGTGTGTGTGCATGTGTGCATGCATGTGTGTGTGTATGTTTGTGCACACACAAATTGTATGTGTGCACCTGTGTGCATTTGTGTGTGTGTGTGTGCAAATCTGGGCACAGACACAGGGTGTCATCGATCATTTCCCACTCTTTTTTGGACACAGGGTCTCTTTCAACCTGGAGCTTGCTGGTTTGGCTAGCCTGGCTGGCCGGCGAGTCCCAGGGATCGACCTGTTTCTGCCTCCCTGGTGCTGAGATTATAGGCATGTGCCTCTGTGCCTGTCTTTTTATATGGGTGCTAGGATCCAAATGCAGGTCCCCGTGCTGGCAATGTACACACTTTACCACTCGAGCCATCTCCCCAGCCCTGGCATTCTCTTTAAAATGCAAGAGATAACAGCGTGTAGGACACAGATGGAAGGGGCTCTGGTAGAGAGAGGAATGCGATACCGCAATGTGAAGAGATGGGACGCTGCTGGGAAGGACGCGCTGTGTGTGCAAGAGGGCGCTGTATTGCTCCCCTCCTTTCCCTTGTCCAGGTGCCCCCTGCCCGTCCACTCCCCTCCACAGCCATCCTCCCTCTTCCTTCTTGGAGTCTTGGGGGGAGGGGAACTTTCTAGGGTCTGGTTTTGTGGTTGAAATATCTTCATCTCCCCATTTCTTGAAAGACTGCTTTGTTGGTCACACAGTTCTTCTAAGCTGACAGGTTTCCTATTTTTTTCCCTCTCGGCACTCGGAAACAATAGTGCAATGTCTCCTGGGACGTATGGCTGCGCTGAGAAATCAGCTGTCGCTCTAATTGTCAGCCTCCTTTTTCTGAGCAGTTCCAACATCTCCCTCTCTTGTAGGCACTTTCTCGATGATACACTAGGCCAGGATTTGTTTATTATTCCCAATTGTAGTTCATTGGGTTTTTCAGAAATGTGTATGGGGCTGAAGAGACGGCTCAGCAGTTAAGAACACTGGCTGCTCTTGCAGAGGACCTGGGTTTGGATCCCAGCACCCACAAGGCGGCTAACAACTGTCCCTAACTCCAGTTCCAGGGGACCCGATGCCCTCTTCTGACCTCTGAGGACCTTACACAACATGGGTGCACTTACATGCATTCAGATAATACACTCATACATGTAAAGTAAAAATAATAAATAAATTTTTAAATGTGTATGTATACATATCTATGTGTGGGTATATACATGTGAGTACAGGTGCCCTCAGAGGCCAGAAGAGGGCATCAGATCCCCTGGAGCTAGAGTTACAGGCAATTGTGAGCCACCTGTTATGGGTGCTGGAATCCCAGTACTAGAATTGCAGGTGAGCCCCTACACCCACTCCATGTGTACTGGGTACTGAGAGTCCTCATGCTTTCTCAGAAAGCACTCAATTGACCGAGCCATCTCCCAAGCCCCGGCTTTAAATTTTTAATAACTGTGTTTCGATTTTTAAAGTTCTATTTACTGTTCCCTCAATCACCAGTTTTTGAGGTTCTCTTGCTCCTTCATCATGCTTTTGTTTTCCTTCTTCCTTTAAATGAATTAAACAAATGCATTTATGTCTTTGTTAATTTCACTATCTGAGTCTTGGGGATCTGTTTCTTAACTTTTTTGTTGAGCTGGCTTTTTGCTTATTTTTTCATTTGTGCTTTTTGATCATTTTTTCTTGTGCTTGGTGATTTGTGTGTGTGTGTGCGTGACAGAGAGAGAGAGAGAGAGAGACCTTGAGTTCCAAAAGATGTACCAGAGATGTAATCAAGGTGCCTTAACTCTGCCCTTGGAAATCCCAGGCTGCCACCATCTGCCTGTACTCCAGTGCAGAAGTGTTAGGCACACCACAGCTTGAAGGAGTGTCCTAGAAGGAGGCATGAATTCTAAATTAATAACAATGTCATTTCTAATTACTTTGGGGTTTTAAGATCTCCTTCCCTAAATGAACATAAACTGTGACTAGATGTTTTCTAAATAATTAAATTGAATATTTTTAACAATTAAGACATGACAGCTGTGTTCATAATTAATCACTTCTTCCCTTCCTGGAAGACCATTCTCACTAGGGGGAAAGAAATTCCAAACTTCTTATCCAAATTTAGAACCAAGAGATTCTAGGATTGCTTTCTTAAAGCGATTTACAATGTGTCCTTTTAGAGTTGCAAATGAGTGATGCTACCTTTGACCCAAAGGGTTTTGCTTTCAGGAATTATTTTTCCGAGTTAGAAAATCTTTTTCTATTTTTCTATACTTCTCCCATGGATGAGCTGTCTGGAATCCCAGACCTGGTAGTTATGGGACATAGAGATTCATTCTTCCCTGAAAACACAATGCCTATAAGTTCTGTGTGTGTGTGTGTGTGTGTGTGTGTATGTGTGTGTGTGTGTGTATGTGTACATGCAATGGGATTGGAGAGAAAGGTTAGTTATCTTCTACCTTGTCTGAGAAGTCAAACATGAACCATTTTCTGAGAATCCTCTGGACCCAGGGAGGGTTGAGAACAGAGCGAGGAACCAGCAGTGTCTGCATGAACCTCAAGAAACCTCAACAACATCAGCATGTTTCCCCTCTACCAGATAATCACTGTAACCTCTAGATGATTCCAGTCTTATCTACCTACAGTATAAATGAAGACATTATTCAGTATAAGACACTATGTTCTAGAGGATAGAAAGCAATTATTGAATCTTATTTATTTGTACTAACTGACTAAGTTATAAGAGTAGAACATAAAATTAAATGTTATCCCTTTGGCCAGATGTTGTGGGAATGTGCTTTTATTTTATTTTTTTGTCACGCCAACAGGTACCCACCACAGTCAGGGTTGGGAGACTCTGGCTGTATTTGGCTAGGGGGTTACAGTTAAACTCAGTGTGTTCTCCACTAGCGTTCTTGAGGAGCATTAGCAGATAGGGGCTGCCATCACCAGGTATCCCTAAAGCCGCAGACATTCCCAGACAGATCTGAGAACTCCTTTACACTCTTAAGAATCAGCATGGATCTCAAACATCTTAAGGTTGTGTGAACCAACTGCATTGATCCATTTCAGTATTTCAGAGTTAAAACTGAATGGATTTCCAAATGTCAGATACACAAGTATCATGTGTGCCACAGGTTGCCAGAGTAATAGCAACAACATGTCCTGTTGCTTCTGGGAGCCATTGCTGCACACTGAAGGCAGATCGGGTGCAGATCCCCACAGCACACTCTGAGAAACTTTGTCAGAAGCATCCTCTGCAGAGCTGCCCACAGGGGGAGTGCTGGTCAGTCCTGTGTGGGGCGTGCTTGGTCCTCTGCCTCCTTGACCTTCTTACCCACAGTGGGTTGGGGCAAGAAGGAGGTCAATCACTCTCACTCCATCCAGGCAGCTTCCTTGTCTCCAATCCTCTTTCTTGTTTGACTGGCTCCGTAGAGTTCATTGGAGATCTTCATGTTTTGACAACAAAAACACATCGTTATCTACTTCAAGGGTCTCACTTAGACTACCTCTCCTCACCTCTCTATGCAGAAAGGTTGGCTCTTGTCACCACAAAACTGTCCCTCCTGGGGTTGGGGAGGTGGTTCAGTTACTAAAGTGCTTTCTTTGCAAGCATGAGGACCTGAGTTCAGTCCCCAGCACCCACATAAAAAGCTGGGCATACTGGTGCATACCTATAATCACAGCACAGGGGAGCCAGAGACAGCAGGATGCCTGGGGATTGCTGACCACCGGCTGAATAGGTGAGCTCCGGGTTCAATGAGAGACCCTGTCTCAAAAAATAAGGTGGAGAGTGGCTGAGAAAGATGCTTGACCTCAACCTCTGGCCTCAGGACACATGCACATGCACATGACTATGTACACATGCATGCAACACACACACACACACGCATGCACACACTGCCCTGCCTTTATTGCATTGGTCAGGATGGGTTCCAAGATGACGCTGGTAGTTATTCTTTGGAACACGAGGAAACCGCAAGAGGGAACTGGTGTGGGAGCTGCTGGTGGGGGATCCCAGGAGCAGAGATGCTCTGCCTGTCATTCTTGGTCCCCTGTCAGGAAAGTCTCATAAAGAAGGCCAGCCAGGACAGGGAACACATGTTTATTTTATGAATAACTTGAGGGAACGAAGGGGGAAAAAATCACCCGGAATGTCATCCAGGAGGCTGTATTTTTTTATTGTGCTTTGTCGGTAAACAAAAAAAATTGCCATATTTAATACTTACACAGGTCCTGTGGGATTCCTCTGACTAATGTAACGCGACAGTCATCGCAGCATTCCATATAAATACAAGTCTGTTTGCGGGAGCCTGTTCTATTTTTAATGTAAACCACACCTAACACGCTCTGAAGAATGGCACCCTTGGAATTCCAAGTTCTGCCTGTTGTCTGTTTCTGCCTCTGTATCATCTCAGGAACAGCCCGGCAGTCACCAGAAGCGTCCCCAAGTTTTTAGTCTAATGTGAGAATTATTCACCTAATTGCCCCGCAGCTTTTGTGTTACTCCATTTACGGAGGCGCAGAGCCTCGGGATGACGTGGCTTAATGAGTGACACCGTGTACGTGGTGAGCCGATCTATAATTTAGAGGCTGCTGATGGTCTTAGTGCTGTCTGCAGCCTGAGCACTAAAAATAAAGAATATACTTCTACATGAATATGCACAGATCCCTGGAGGCGCATGCACGTGCACACACGCACGCTCCCTCTTAGTAGTCCCATGGTCCTCTTCCATCACACAGAGCATGAAGTTGTCCTGCCCAGATATGCAGGGAAAGCAGATAGTGTGTCTTCACTTGCAGTTGACCGCCCGCTCCACACCCCGGGCCATCCCTTTAGGACCGTGAACTGATAGGATAGTTTCACAAGCGGGGAAAGGGTGAAGATTTCTGTGTTCCGCTCCTTGTCAGTTCTCCGCCATGTCACCCAATATCCGTTACAAGTGGTCTATGCAACGTCTACGCACTGGTGAGCCGCATTCAGGAGCTGCACTGCTGGAGACTCAGTGGCACCTCTCATGAGTATGTGTCAGAGGACAACTCTAGACACTGCTGGCCAGACCCCTGTGGAGCTCTGTTCCAGTCTGTCCCACTGAGCCTGGCATTGATACCAAGTAAATCTCTTTGTGGCCCCTGCCATTGAGAAAAAACCTGGGGTGAGTCTGATCCAACCCTGGACCCTAACAGTGGCATTGGTGTCCTTCTATACAAGGTCACCTGCACTCAACCTTGTGGGTGGGCACAGACAGCACACTGTTTTTCCTGCTCTGGGAGCAGGTTCACCCTGGGAGATCCTGGCAGATGTCCTAGGTTTTGTCAGTGAGAGATGCCTCAGGCTCCTACCACATGCAGCGTGGGCATCAGAATGCTTGTATTTGAGCCACGTGAGCATCTTGAACGAGGGAAGGATCGGACACCCATTTTCCAATGATCCTGACCTGTCCCTGACACCGAGTTGCAGATCTTCCAATAAATCCGCAGACTTCTGTGTAGGCCTCAGGAGCGGGAGCCGGCATATTTACATACTGTGGAATCGGTTTAAGACTCAACTGTAGATTTGCCTCGGCGTATGCAGTCTTTGGAATAAAGCATTTTTGTGGCCCACTCAAAATCCTTTCTCTGCGTTTACATTTTAATGGGTGTTCCGGCAGAAGGTAGGGATTTCTTTTCTATTATTACGTACATTTATCAAGGAAAGAGGTGGGGACGTTACAAGTGGATGGTGTGGCAGCCTCTCTTTGGACGCAGGGTTTCCTTCAGGCTCGGTGGCAATGGACTGGTGAGAACAAGCATAGCTTAGGTAGGTGGGTTCAAAAGAGAGGAAAGACCATTTGAATGTGGGTTTTTAATATACATCCCCGAGAGTCTATGGGATTGTAAGTAGTTCTTACATGGCATCTCAAACATGGCAGGAGGAGATCTAGGGTTCTTCTCGGAGGCACGTGTGATCTCATTGGTCTGTGAGGAAAGTAAAACTTTTCTGTCATGAGGTACTACTCAAGAATTGTCACCACACAAGAGATAAAAGATCAACCTGCTAGAGGAGCAGAGAGGCCTTTGATGGGTTCCATGTCACAGTTACTCTAACAGGAGAGTCCTAGGTAGGATCCTGGAGCACAGAAGCCACTTTTCAGAGGTAGCATGCTCTTTTGGGGATGGAAGTGGGTGTTCTGTCTCTCCCAGCATGCAGCCATCACATCCTCCTGTGGAATGGCTTCTCTACACCACACAGCACCAGAAAATCAGCACCAAGCAGTTCCTGGGCTGCTGCCACGTACAACTGCCAACACTTCCATCTCTTCCTGGGATGTCTCTCCCACTTCTCTCCTGACATTCCCAGGGGATCCCCAATTAAAGCTACAGATGTGCCTTAAAAATATCCTTGCCAGATGTTAGCTTAACACAACCTATAGCTGGCAGCAGAGATGGAGGAGGCTGAGCTTCCCTGGGCTTCCGGTGGCCTTTTGCTAGGCTCTAGATCCCAATGCAAATGAGACAGGGCAAAATTTCCCAGCCAGCCTTAAAGCCAACTGCACTGAAAGCTCACTAACCCTCTCCCGTGGCATCTGGAGCAGGAGCACACAGTTCCTAACTGGAACACACCACTAAACAGCTCAGGAGGGGCATGCTTTCCACCCACAGACAAATTAAACTGATGAGCCCGCTTGCAGGAGCTCTTATGGCTCCCTTCAGGACAAACCATTTTTTAAGCAGACTCCAGGCTCTGAGATGCACCTGCTGTATATGACTGGACTCATAAAACCATGGACGAGAAAGCTCATCAGTGGCTACAACCCAAGAGGACAATAGCACCACAGCAGGACAGGCCAGAGAAGCCCAGAGCCCACCCTTCTGGGACTCATAGAGATGTGTCTGTGTGAGTCCCATTAAGTTCTAAGTGAGTGGCATCCCTGACACTTTCCTGCAAAGCTGGGGCATGAGGAATACAAGGCTCTGCTATCAACATCTTTAGGGACAAAAAGATTCTGCCTTTTCCCAAAGACTGGATTTTACACACAGCACTTTTTTTTATTAGTACATTTATCAAAGTAAACACACAGGTCAACTGGTAGTTTATGTGGTAGACTCCTGTCCACGCTTGGGACACCAGCAGGCCTGGAGATGCCCATCAGAACAGCTAAGTGCCCTTGGCTCTACATGTCCCCAGCCTCCTCCCTGATTCCTTTAAGCCAGGCCCTACTTGAGCACTCTGGATGAAAAGATGGCCTCTGAGAATCCTACACACCTAGCTCTAGAGAGAGTGCCGAGGCCATGCTTTCTGACAGAGGCAGAGGGAGAACAGGATGTAGGTTCTGAGGCTGGGCACACAGCACTCGTGTTGTGTCCTCCTGGGTGGCACTTCCAGCCAGGCTGACTTGTGACAGAGGATTCTGCCGCTCATTAGCATCAGGCGTGTATATAGATAATGTGGAAAATGAGACCTCTGCAACCGTGGCATTTAAAGTGCAACACACAGGTTTATGTTATCAGTAAAATGTGTTAAATAAGATGAATCTACTGAAGTGGGGAAGAGCCTGGAAGGCAGATTGGGCATCTCTGAGGCATAATTATTTATGGAACTAATTAAAACACAACCATGGGCCCTGCGCTCCAACCTCGGGCTCTTCTGCCCACGGTGCAACCCCGTGACGCGCACCTGCCATTTTATTTTTCTCTCATAAGAATGCAAAGCGACCACAGACCAGACTGATCCTCGCAGTTGGCACTCTCACTGTCGTCTTTCTATAGCTACCTGAGCTGCAGCCCTGGTGGGGTGCTGGGCCAGAGAGGGAGCAGGTGAGCTGGCCCTGAGGAAGCCCAAGTTGGATTAAGTATCTCAGCTTCTGGTGAGAGTAATCACAAGGAAAGGAGAATATACACCCATGCAGACAGCAGGACCTTCACAAACCCAGAGGTGCCTGGAGCCTTCGGGTGGATTCCTAGCCCAGAGGGGCCCTGGTTAAAACAGATGAATTCCCTCAAGGCGAGCGGGAAATACTGCTGAGCAGCGGTGGATCTTGGCTATCCGAGAACAGGGCAGAGACCCTGGGTTTGGCCCGCACCTGCAGCCACGACTACCTCACCTTGTTGAGAGTAACAGCGAAGCAACTGAGTCCAGCAAGGTCAGGATGAGGGGCCAGGTGGGTTTCTTTGACCCTCCTACACCTGCTGTTCGAAGAACAGGAGCATCTCTCTAGCATCAGAACCACAGCACCAAGCCATCTGCAACAGTCACGATGGACAACTCCTCTCTTCACCTCCCTACTGCCCCTGCGTAGGGCCACAGGCATCCTGAGGAGACCACAGCTTAGGTGGAGGTCTTCCTCTGTGTCGTCCTCTGCATGACAGCTCCGGTCCAAGCCTAAAGCCATTCCTTGCCTTTGGCCTTTGGCCCCAAGGCTTCAGACATCGCACCAATAGAGTCTGCTTGGTGTGGCCTTTCCACCAGCTGAGACAGTGACAGATGAGTGGACAGAAGGTTGGTGATCTGTAGTCACCCGGTGGTTCCAGGAAGCTTGACCTAGAGCCAGTCAATCTAGGCCATCATTACATTACAGAGATGGACTTGAAAACTGTGTCCTTGTCTCCATCTTTGCCAAGTGTCCATCCAGACTGTCCCATTGCCTGCCCCATTTGTAGCATTATAAGGAGGACATATGGTGGGAGTTGTGCTAGTCCCTTTCACCTGTCAGTCATGGCACCCAATCTAGATGTTTCCATGGACGTATTCTGTAGACATAATGAGTATCCATCAGTAGACTCTGAGCAAAGCAGATGGCCCTCCATAGCAAGGGTAGGCCTCTTCCAATCAACTGAATGCCCCAAGAGCAAAGCCCGGGGTTTCCTGTAACAGAAGAATTCTGCTTCCAGACTACATCCCAGAAACCCTGCTTGATCTTCTAGACGGGATTTGAACCCAAGCTGACATCAACCTCCAACTATATTTCCAGGCTGCCCTATAAATTTGGGAGTTTGCCAGGCTCCAGAGTCATTCATGTCAGTCAAATCTTTAAAATAAATCTCTCTCAGGCTGGAGAGATGGCTCAGTAGCTAAGAGCACTGGCTGCTCTTGCAGAGGACCCAGGTTTGATTCCCAGCACCTACATGGTGGCTAACAACTGTCTGTAACTCCAGTCCCAGGGGATCCAGCATCCTCTTCTGTCCTCCACAGGCACTGCATAATACAGGTACACTTACATCCATGCAGGCAATGCACTCATACACATAAAATAAAAACAATTAGTCAAATTAAAATAAGTCTCTCTTTACCTGTGCTAGTTTCATTTCTGTTACTGTAATAAAATGCCCTGGTTAAAAGCAACTTGGAGGAGAAAGGAGTTTATTTCCATTCCCAATTCTAGGTTGTAGACCATCTCTGTGAGAAATCAAGGCAGAGCTATGAACAGCTGGTCGCAGCACGTCTACAGTCAGGGACAGAGGAGAGAAGGCACACATGCTATCTTACTTGTATGTTTGCTTGTCGTCAACTTGATTTCCCCATTCATACACTTCAGGATCATCTGCCTAGGGAATGGTCCCACCGACAGCGGGCTGGGTCCTCCCACGTCAGTGAACTAGGACAATCCCCCACAGACACACCCACAGGCCAACCCAACATAGAGGATCCCTCTCCCAGACTCTCCCAGGTAATTCTAGATTGTTTCTAGTTGACAATCAAAGCTGTCACAAGCCCCCAGTCACATATGTATGGAAGCTCATTCAATGAACAGATGACTCCATAGACAGATATATAAATAGCTCTTACTGGTTCTTTTCCACTGGCGAGCTCTAGTACAGGAAGAAAGAGCCACTTCTTCCTCTCTTTGGAGGGTTTTCTCTTGACATCTCAGCCACCCTCAGAGAAGAAGTGGATAGAAGAGACTACTCCTCCCAGGGACACGATCACCGAGAGATGATATGGGCCCTCATAGATGCATGGCAGAGAAGGAGCCCCCGCTGTCCAGGAGTGCCTGCTTACTGGGGAGGCCTGAACACTGTCTGCTTTGAATCCAGTTTAGACATGGACCAGACAAAGGGCTCAGCTTCCATAAAGTTCACCACGCACTGTGATGGACTCAGTCTGTAGAGTTATTTATGAGCACCAGCTGTGTTTCCAAATATTCCTCCAAGTAGGGCAAAGTTCCACCTTCCTAGAGTTTATGTGAAGAGGTGTCATCCCAACAGGGAGAATTTTGTCAACTAGAAAGTACAAAACAGAAGGTTTAAAGAAAAACCATCACAGGACTGGAGAGATGGCTCAGCGGTTAAGAGCATGGGCTGCAATCCCAGAGAATCCAGACTTGATTCCTAGCATCTCCATGACAGCTCACAGCCATCTAGAACTCCACTTCCAGGAGTTCTGATGCCCCTGCTGGCCTCTGCAGCCACCGCATGCATGTGGTACACATACATATATGTGTGCAAAACACTTTCATACACATAATGTCAAAGTAAATAAATCTTTCAGAAAACACAGTCTGGATGGTAACTGGTGACATACCTCTACAACCGTGCTTAACAGCAGTGAGCCCCGGGCTTCGAAGAGGCTAAAAAATGATCAGTTTTATATGGATTTTAAGAAATGGCTTTAATGTAAAAAAATTGAAAAATAATTCTTAAAATATGCTAAAAGTAACTTTAAAATTCTAAAGTAGATTTAATCTAAGCTCTATATTTCAATTCTAAATTGATTTTAAATTCTAAATTTTAAGTTCTGAATTCTGCAGTTAATTCTAAGATTGCTTGAGTGACTCTGAGTTTCCTAACACCCAGTGAACTGTTGTCTGGTGGAAGAATTATATATGAATAAGTATGTCTCACTACAGCTCTTTCAGAAAAGGAAAACCAAAGGTGGTTAAGGTAGATCTCTTCAGGTACTGAGATTAGGGAATCCTGTCTGAGGAGGCCCACTGGGCAGGAATTGTGGTCATTTTACAGACAAGTTTGAGAGAGGCTGCCCAGTTTATCCAGATTGCAGGTCCTGACTACAGACCAACCCTATGCCCTCCCAAGCTGCCCTGCTTATCCTGGGTCACTCTTCTAAAGCATTCTAGGCTGGTCAACATACACACACACACGCACACACCCAACCACACACACACACACACACACACACACACACACACACACATCTCCCGCTCTCCTTGTATATAAGAAAGAGCACTTGGGAGCTGGCTCAGGACACCTGAGGCCAATCACAGGCCCTCAGACAAGACTCTGTCCCAGGAATCAGCAACCCTGCCCAGCACAGGACCAGTCAGTAAATCTTTCAGACATTTTGAGCCATCTGGTCTCCATGGCATGCCTGAGCTCTGATATCACAGCACAAAAGCTGCCAGAGACACTGGGAAAACAAACGGACATGGCTGTGTTCCCATAAAATTTTATTTACAAATACAGGCGGCCGCTGGATTGGGCCCATGGTCCCAGTTTGCCAGCCCTGGCTCTGGCTTGCCATTTTCTCTTCTCTGGAAAGACTTCCTGGAGAGAGCTAGACTGCAGGGAGCTCCGTACATTTTGTGTCTCTCCTCTGCGTGTTCAGGAAAAGCAGGTAGAGCGTTCATCCAACCAGGTTCCCTGAAGAACAGATGAATCAGGACAGGCCAGACGTTGTGTGTCCCTGTGTGCCAGGGAAAGGGAGGGCTCAGGAACTAGACCTCACCTAGAGGATGGCTTCTCTCCATGGCAGCTGCCGAGCCATTCACCTATATGCATCCATCCATCTTTTTTCAGCTGTGTTACCAGTCTAGGGGTCTTAGATGGTCACCACTTAGAGGATTCATTGGATTCATTTCCCCCACCAATTAAAGAATTAAAAGGCAGAAAAGCTCCAGAGCAGACTTCATTTAGAAAGAACGAAGAAGCACACATCCATACACACAGAAAGAAACTCTCCACAAGCAGAGAGGGGACTCAAACCATGAAAACCCAAAGTCTCTTGGGGAGGCCCTGGGATGTCAGGGTTTTAGTGGTTTTCCCTTCCCTGATTTTGGCTGAAAAGTCTGATAGGTTTATGGCTTCAAATGAAGAGGTATCCAGGTCCTGCCCTGGTCGTATCTGAACTAGTTGGCCAGAAAGAGAGGGGGAGCCCCCAGACCTCTGTCTCAGGCCAAGAAGACAGAGGAAAACTATCTTGTTCATTCCTCAGTGCCTCTCTTTGCTTATTAAGTATTTAGTCCCTTATAGATCCATGCACTGCCTTGTCCTGAACACCAGGTATGTCATCCCTATGTTTGGGCCTCAAGGACTCAGTAGAGAACAGAAGCACATCTCACTGTCTAGGAGTTCCTGCCATGGACAGACATGTACCCAGGCACCATGATAATCACATAAGAGGGAATGCCCTGGGAGAGCGGGATCTTCATTAGACCAAGCCAAAGTTCAGCCTTAACTGCAGTCTCTATGACTATGGACACCGACACTCAACCCCAAAGCATCTCTGAGGTAGACATTCCCGGCTCTGGGCTCTGGGCAGCTGACCACTGAGTTCTGCATCACTGTGGTTGGTCATGGAGCGAGCTGTCTTCCAGCTGTGTAGGTTCCAGCTGCTGTGGCCTTAGCATCCTTGAGTTTGAAATAAGAGAGTTAGCTCCTGGGGACATGATTACCACGTTGGCACAGTGAGAGAAACAGGGTACCTTCTCTGATCCAAGCCCATGAGCCCTAAGCAGAAGGGGACACACTCTAGGAGGCAGGGCCAGCTGTCACTCTGTCTGGTGACATAGACATATTTCCATGAAATGGGTTGAGACTGTCTGCAGAAACAAAGATGAACTGACTCCATCAAGGGAGAGGCTTCTCTCTGAATCAAGCTGCCCCACTTGGTGTGGCTGCCCTCTGAATGAGAACAGATGCAGTCTGTGCTGGGGTGGTCTTGGGTGAGTAGTGACAACCAAACCAACTTAGCACCCGCAGAACAGCCCAGCGTAAACAATGTCTGTGCTCTTGGCCCTTCAGGATGTGGAGCTGGATAATCCAGTCTGATCCAGAACCCTGTGTTTCCACAGACCTTAAAACTACAACCATCTGTTCCCGGGAGACAAAGGGATGCTATCTCTGAGAAGCGGAACTGAACTTCAGAAGTCCCCAGGGCTGGCCTCCTGGGGAGGGGGAATTGAAGGGACCATCCGGGTCTGGGGCTGAACTCCTGCGGGGTTGGAGGGTCAGGACCCCAGAGCTGTCCACTTAGGTGGGACAGGGGCCTGGGGCTGTACTCCTGGGGATTAGATGGGACAGGGCCCCAAGGCTGGTCTCCTGGGGGTTAGGTGGGACAGGGGCCTGGGGCTGTCTTCCTGGGGGACTGGATGGAAAAGGGTCTGAGGCTGACCTACTGGTGGAGTTGGTGGGACAGGGGCCTGGGGCTGTCCTCCTGGTGGATTGGAGGGACAGGGACTAGAGCTGGTCTCCTGGGAGGCTGGAGGGACAGGTGCCCAGGGCTGCCTCCTGTGAGGCTGGAAGGGAAAGTTCAGCCAGGGTTACTTGTCACCACGGCGTCCATGGCCTCTTGCCAGGGTGCAGACTGCAGCAGCTGTCGGCCCCGACTGCAAGCTGGCTCTGCTTTAGGAGCCATTTTCATGCCGAACCTTACTGAGTAGTTCTCATACTCAATCTTGCTGACTCTCTTACCAATGAGGAAACTGAGGCACACAGCGGTTTACTTATTGAAAAGCAAAGAAGTCATCATGCCTTCAACTTTGCTTTTGGGCCAGCAGGAGTCACCCCAGATCTCCAGTGGCTAGAGTGGAAGACAGGTACTGCAGTTGAGTGTTGCCAGAGGGTTCCAGGCCTCGTATTTGTCTGAGGCAGTGAAGTGTGTGCAGACCCTGGCTTTTCTCTGGGCTCTCTGTGGTGGGAGACAGGCTGCCAGCTCCCTGCTGATACTGACCCACTGCCAGAATTGCTCTGATAGAGGGGCAGCGCAGCACAGTGGGGCTCGCATGCTGCCCCTGCTGAGCTGGGACCTGCCTGTCAATCTACTCATCACTTGCTCAGACGGGTCTTGCAGACATGTCCATCCCACTGCCTGTGGGCTGTGTGCTGCTGCAGATAGCTGTGGGTACCACTCTGCTAGCTTGTTTTAACTATCAGTTTGATACAATGTATAATCACCTTCCAATGTCAATTTCTGGATCAGGTTGGCTGAGGGGTATGTCTGGGGGTAGAACTGTCTCGATTACTAATTGATGTAGACCCAGCCCGTCGAGGGCAGTACCTCTCTGTAGGCTGGGCTCTGAACTGTTTGAGTGAAGAAAGCCAACTGGTCACAAACAAGGATGCAAGTATGTTTATTCTCTTTGCTCTCGATGGTGGATGTGATGTGACTAGCTGACTGTCGTTCCTGCCTTGACTTCCTCCCAATGACTGCCTATAATCTAGAATTATAAGCCAAGTAACCTCTTTCTTCTCTATGCTGCTCTTTGTCGGGATATTTTATCACAGCAACAGAAATGGAATTAACTCAGTCACCTCACACAAACTCACAAACTGACTTAAAACATTATAAAAGTTTTAATGATTTTGTTCTTGAATATGAACCTTGAAGATGGCAATGTCATGTCGCAATGCCAAAAAGTTGGAAAGGTCTGCCAGGGGACAGAACTTGGGTGAAGAACAGAGGCAGGAGATGGAAAGAAAAGATAGCCCACCATTACAGTAGGACCTGTGATTGTCCTTGAAGAATTGTTCACTCTTCTTAAAATTCTAGATCATTTAAGTAGATCCCTATCAGAGAACAGGTGATCCAAACACAGCACTGGAAAAAAATGCTGGGAAAGAAGAGACGATTTCTCAGAGCTACCCATCAGGGCACTGGGAAGAAACACAGGGCTAACGACAGAGACTGTCTGGGTGGTTGTTGGACAAGACTGTTTTCTGCAACTCCAGCCTGTCCTTTGAGAGACATTTTTCACTCTCCATCAATCAGACAGGATCTCCTCACTCCTATCAACATGGAGACGGGTGCCCTCTGTGCTCAGTGGGTCCTGATTCGACAGCCGTGCATCACGCGGTGCCAGCCCCCAGCTCCTTCTCCCTGACCCCGTACACTGCTAAAATATTGTCCTGTGGATAGGAAATGAAAAGAGTACAACCTTATTTCTTCCAACATCACCCAATCTAGCCCAGAGGTATAATAAACTCCCAAACTTGCCTTTCAGGAATCATCTTTTATAAGTAATATCTTCCCACATTAAATGGTAGGCACAAGATTGTGAAATCAAACTCAAGGTTCAGTGACTCTGACTGGCTTGGGGATCAGTGAGGGGGTAGTCTGCCTTTTACTGGGGGGAACTTCCCAGCGAATAGAGTGCAAGTCACACGGGTGTGACTGATGGCTGTGTTGTGCTCTGTCAACCCACCTGAGCCATCTTGGTCATCCCCCTGAAGCTATGTAGGACATGGAACATTCGATAATCATCTGTCCAGTGTAGGGTTTGTTTTTAAAACAAAGAGGGAGCCAATGAGATGCTTTACCTGCTAAAGGCACTTGCTGCCAACTCCGATGATGTGAGTTCAAACTCAGCTGCACACACGGTGGGAGGAGAGAACTCACTCCTGCATGTTGTCCTCCACACAAGTCCCTGATTCCCCCATAAACAATAAGTAAACAGATAAATGTAATAAAAATGAAAGAATTGGCATAATTAAATGGATGACAACCAACCAGTCATGATCTCTATTTTAGCTGACTTTGGAGAGTGCAAAGTCATATGAGTGAATGCCTGGTGACCGCTTAGCCAATCCATCAACCAGAACATGACCATGTTCCACCTGCCTGGTTGACTCCAGCCCACCCTGACCATATCATTTCTAAAAGTCAATCACACTCCCAAAATGATGTTTCTGTCCCCTGGCCCCTTAACTTAGTCTTTCCATTTATACCTTTATCCTTCAGTAATGTACTGGTTAGTGTAACCCACCTATCGTTCAACTTCATAAAAGACCTTTTGCATTCCATGAAGTCTCCTGGGATTAACTCGTGAGGCTCAACCTTGTGCCCCACAACTTATCTTTACTGTTGGTGAACAGCTGCAACTTACTCATCCTCATGGCCGTGCAATAACCCACATGTTTCTCCCCACCCATCACTAACTCTTCTCCTGCCTGTGGCACTTCCTTGTCCCTGGTCTTTCACTATTAGGAGCATCATCTGGAATAGCAGTCTATGTGCCTATGTGTCTCTTGGGAGCGCACCTGCTGGGAGACTTGGTTACCCCACTGCTGTGAAACAAGCCATACCATACAACCCCAGTCACATGTGCTACTGACCAAGCTCAGTGAAGAGGTTCCTTTCTCTGTCACACCTTGGCCTCAGCTGGGAGGACTGGAGCGCTGGGGCTGGAGCTCTGGGGCTGGCCGTGCTTAATCCCCATAGAGCCTGTGACTTCCACGGTGGGGTTTCTGTCTGATCTATGTCAGCATAGCCGATCAGAGTCCCCACAGCGAGTGTTCTGAATGCTTGGTGGGAACCCCAGGCTTCTTACAGTCAACTCGGAAGTCTCAGAAGAGCCCTGCTGCTCTGCCCCATTGGCGAAGTCATCAGAGGCAGCCTGAGTTGGAGGGCAGGGGAACTGGCTTTCGTCTCCCAGAAGCAGTTGTATTTTCTGGACTGTATGAGCCACATGGATGTTCTTCTTTTCAAGATCACCCACACTGGTTTCCAAGGTGATCAGCAACTCATAACCACAGCGATGTGCCCAAGTGCCTTCTAAGGCCCCAGTCTTCTACACAGGATGCCCAGGGAGTGGCCTCAAAGGGCATCTGGCAGGGCCTTCATGTGCGTTTCCTGGACTGTGAGGGGCATTAGGCTCCTCTTTTCCCATAGGGTAGGATGATCAGGTAGGATGATAGTAGTTCTAGATCAGTTGGGAAAACATAGCTCAGCCAGTAAGAACCCCTTGCTTAGAGCAAGTACCAGCACCAAGCACTGCTTCTGAAAAGCTGGAGTTCTTTGGGATGTCCATTATTTATTTATGTGTTACATAGCCAAGACTGTTCTGGAAATTTACATCCTCCTGCCTCAGTCTCAGTTCCAGAATTCTACCACTGTGCCTGAAGAAGTGATTTTTTTTTTTAAAGGGATTTGTAGGGGAGAGATGAACAAGTCAAGTACTGGCCTCCAAAATGGGGCTGGGCTCGCCCCAGGCCTCCCTTCTTGCATCACAGGTGCTGTCAGAGCCTTCTCCGGCTTCCTGCACCAGGGAGCTGTTGGGTTTTGTCCCTCCCAGGTGTCTGAGCAGGCGGTGACCAGAGTGTTACACTTCAGGAGCCACGTTCCTTGCCCTAGACTCTCTTGGTGCTCCCTGGGACAGGGCCTTGCAGCTGGGGCTGGAGAGGGTGGCTGTGAGTGTTCCAGCTGAACACATTCCAGAGGTGGAAGCACAAAGCACATGTGCAGACACCACCCTACATCCCTCCTAACTGTAGGGTCACCTGGCCTGACAGCTTGGCTGTTTGGGGACCATCTCTGAAAGGTCCCAAAGGCTTCTCTGAGGACAGAGCAACAGATGTGTCACCTCATCCTGATGATGTCACACATTCTCCTTGATGGAAATGACCAAGTTTCTGGAAGTGCTTTAGGCCTGGGGATGTAGCTTAGTTGGCGGAGTACTACTTACCCAGCAGGCACGAAGCCCTGAGTTCAATCCTCAACCCTGAGGAGTACTAGTATACCCATAATTCTAGCACTCGGGAAGTAGAGGCAAGAGGATCAGATATTCAAGGTTGTCCTCAGCTACATAGTAAGTTCTAGGCCAGCCTGAGATGTGTGAGATCCTATCTCAAGGGAAAGAAGTGGTTTAGAATCGACCCCCTGCATCACTGGCACGTTTCCTTCTACCATTTCCATAAATATCACCCTAGTTAACGTTAACTGTCAACTTGACACAGCCTAGAGACCTGAGAAGTGAGTCTCAATTGAGATTTCCCAGATTAGATCAGCCTGTGGGCCAGTCTGTGGGGATTGTCTTGGTGGGTAATGATGTAGTAGGCCCAGCCAAGTAAACCTCTTTCTTGGCTTATACTTGGCTTATACTTGGCCCTCTGTGCGGGGCATTATTCCCAGGCAGATAGTCCTAGACTATATAGATAGCCAGGCGTGGTGGCACACGCCTTTAATCCCAGCACTCCCAAGGCAGAGGCAGGCAGATCTCTGCTGAGCATGAGCCTGTGACTGGGCAACATTCTTTCATGGTTTCTGTTTCAAGTTTCTGCTTGAGTTCATGCCCTGACTTCCCATGACTGGAAGTGTGAGCAGAATAAGCCTTTTCCTTCCTGTCATCGTTAGCCCCGGCTGTCAGCACAACACCCACTGGAGTTACCCAGGAAAAGGGAATCTCAGTTTAAGAATTTCCTGCATTACACTGGCCTGTGTGCGTGTCTGTGGGACATTTTTATGACTGATAATTGATGGTGCGGGGCGGCAATCTATGTGGGTGGTGCTACCCCTGGCAAGGTGGACCTGGGCCATATGAGGACGCTGGCTGAGCATGAGCCAGAGGAAGCAAGCCGGGAAGCAGTGCTCCTCCATGGCCTCTGCTTGAGTTCCTGTCTTGACTTCCCTTTATAATAGACGTGCTAGCTGGAAGCCAAAATAAATCTTGTCCCCCCTAAATTGCTTTTGATCAGAGTGTTTTATCATAGCAACAGAAAGGGAACCAGAGCAGACATCAGCAGTGGGGTCTGAGAATGCCATCGGGATGGGGTGTCCTGGTCTCTTCCTTACTTTCTCAGGGGGAGCCATGCTCCAAAGAGAGGGATGTCTGGCCTAAGGTCACAGGGCAGGTCAAAGCTGAGGTAGGTTCAAGTCCCTGTCACCTCACACTTTTGCTGTCACACTGGCTTCCTGGGTCACAGCCCTTGGCTTTGTGCTCTAGAAGTGCTTTCTTTGGGAACAGGAAGCTACGCTTTGTTCACATCACCTGTCTTGGTCTCATAACGAATGGCCACAAAGTGGGTTGTTTCAGAACATTGAATGTGTCCTGTAGTCAGAGGCCAGAGTCCAAAATCATGGTGTCGGCACAGTCGGTTCCCCCAGGACTCCAAGAGGGAAATCCATCCATGTCTTTCCTAATTAGCAGCAGCTGCCTGCAGCCTCGGCGTCCCCAGCTGCTGGCTGTACCACTCCAACCTCTGGGCCATCCTCACATTGCAGTATCATCTGTGTGTCCGTGTGTTCTTTTCTGACGTCTCTAAGGACACCATCATTTAATTTAGGTGCCACCCAAATCCAGTCTGAGATTACCTCCTTCCTTAATTAAGTTTCCAGAGACACGTTTTCCAAACAAGGTCATGCTTGTACTCTCAGAGGTTAGGACGCAGGCACATGTGTGGGGGACACGTGGTCCTTGCTAGAAGCATGGTTTTCCAAGGCAGGGCGGGGGTCCGCCTTTGAAGCCAGACCTTGGGGCGGGGGCAGCAGGGCAGGACCGTGGAGTCCTCCTTGCTCAAGTGCTCTGGCTGCCTCGGCCCCATTCGTAGGCCTCTGCTGTGCTTTCTCTGTTGCCTTGCTCTCTGCCATGTCAGTTTCCTTTGTTTTTCCACGTCTCATCGCTTCTTCCAAGTCTGAGACCTTGTGGTCCCATTTCCTCCCTGGCTTCAGTCTCAGCAACTTCCAAGCTTCAGTTTCACCAATACATCCGATTCCTAGGGGAGGACATCTTGTTGGTCCAGCCTGTCTTCCTATATCGACACAGCACTTTGCTGACTGGTCACCTTGGATGTTCCCTCTTGATCCAAACAGTACGATGGAGCTATGGTACTCAGCACGGCCAAGAAATATGCCTCTCAACAAGGCGGAGCCTGGGACGCCCACCAGACCATAAGGGAAGTATGCAGGAGAAGGGAGACAGACCCAAATAGATGAGGGAGTCAGGTTGTCAGTGAACAGGAATGTGTTCAGTGAGATCCAGTTTGAGGGAATGGACAGACAGACAATAGGAACCTGGAAAATAAAGCTCAGGGAAGGTTTCAGCTCCATCCAGTGTCATGCATTCCTGTGTTCCAAATGGCAGGTTCCGGGGATGCTTCGACACTTTAAGCATCAAAGAAAGCTGGCGTCATTGCGAACCCTGTATCATGACCCCTCATAGGCAGAAGAGGGATCGACAGTGGGGGGAAGGTTTTTAGCCGCCCCCTGGAGTGCCTCTCAAAGTCACCCTCTCATTCTCTGCGATGTACCAGAAACCTGCAAGTGTCACTATGCCCTGTGCAATCCAGTCACATGTCCCGTTTCTTCTTCCTACAATCCTATCGTTTGTCTAGGAGAGATTCTGTCCCAGGGAATACTGTGTCCCCATGCTGCCGGCTTAAGATGGCAAATCTGAGCTGCGACAGAGCCACAGAAGTCATTACCATTCTCTGTGCGTGCACGTTAACGACGCCATGGAATGGCGATAATTAGATGAAGCATCATTTCGCACCATCGCCCGCATGCTTTACATTTATTTATCGCCTTCCTTTTCTCCAAAGTCAGCAAAATGGAGACTTGTACGACATCCCAAAGCATCCAATGGGGGGACCAGCTCTCAACTGTTAATTACTGCCTCATACATGTGCCAAGCCTGGCTGTCACCAAGGCCTCTGTCTGGGGTCTCTGACTCCCTGCCCCATCCTGAACCATCTGACATTGGCAGGTGCTCACTGTCCAGCCATCAGGGGCTCATCCCACACTGTCTGTATTGGCTCAGGCCACCAATGTCCCTTAGCCTGGGCCTTTCAGAGAGTTTCAGTCTCACCTTTTAGAGAACGGAGGTTTGGGTCCAGTACTGCTATTTTTCTCTTCACCTGTGGATGCGACCTTCTCCTGATGACATTCTTTTGTGGTGGGGGAAGGATCTTTTTGAGACAGGGTTTCCCTGTAGCCCCAGTTAGCCTGGACTCACTATATAGAACAGGCTGGCTTCGATTTCAGAGATCTCCTGCCTCTATCTCCCAAGTCCTGGAATTAAAGGTGTGTTCCACTGTGCCCGGCTCTGTGACTTCATTTTATTATTTTATTTTAATCACCTCTTTAAAGACCTTGTCTCCAGGTCTGGGAAGAGGACTTAGTTGGTAAACTGTTTGCCTTGTAAGCATGAGGACTTGAGTTGGATCCTTTAGAACCCACATAAACAAAGTTGTATGGAAACATGCCTTGTAATCCCAGTGCTGGGGAGGCAGGCAAAGACAGGCCGATCCCTGGGGGGCGTTGACCAGACAGCCTCACCTACATGGTGAGTTCCAGGCCAGTGAGAAACTCTGTGTCAAAAAAAAAAAACAAAAAAAGAACCAGTGGATTGGACTGAAAGTGACACTCAAGGTTTTCCTCTGGCCTCCACATGTATGCACACATATATGCGCACACACATATACACCCTGCCCTCCACATGCACTCCACACACACACACACACACACACACACACACACACACACACACACACACACACATATATACACATAAATTAATTAAAGAAAAAGATGCCGTCTCCAAATGCAGTCACAGTCTGACACTCTGGGGCCTGGGACTTCCACAGATGAACTTGGGAATGCATGACTCAGCCCATGATGACCACCAAGTCCCGACAGGCCCATCGGCAGCCTTGGCTGAGTAGGTACAGCTCTGTGAAGCAGCCAGGCTGTCCCTGAAGGCCCATGTGCCAGTGTCTCAGAGGTGCCTTGGATAGCACACGGCACCATGCTTCTTCTTTAGGAGGGAGTGGGTCAAGGCTCTGCTTGGCAAGAACTGGAGGGTTCATAAGCACTTTTATCATTCCCAGCCCTTGGGAGCACAGAAGAGGCCACCTTACTCGGGGCAGAGGTGATAGAAAACATCCCACATGTGTCTGGTACTGATTGAGTTTTAGGATGCACTTAAACTTTCCTTATCTGGACAGTCAGCCAACTGTTACATGCCAGGCACCATCCCATGCTCACGGACATTCCTCAGTAAGCCACATAGCCATCCCGTAAAGGACATGCTATTAATATCTCTATCTTTTTAACAATATTTTAATATTTTATTATTTTTATTTTATGTGTATGAGTGTATGGCCTACATGTATGTTAGTGCACCTGTGTCATGCAGTGCATGAGGTCAAAAGGTGTTGGATCCCCTGGAACTGGAGTTACAGATGGTTGTTAGCCACCATGTGGATGCTGGGAATCAAAGCTGGGTCCTCTGCGAGAGCAGCAGGTGCTCTTAACCACTGAACCATCTCTCCAGCCCCCTTTAACAATGTTTTCATTACTTTTAACTTAATGTGTGTGTGTGTGTGTGTGTGTGTGTGTGTGTATGTACATGTAAGTGCAGTGCTGAAGTGGGCTACCGTGAGCTGCCCATTGTGGGTCTGGATCCTCTGGAAGAGCACTACGAACTTTTAACCCCTGAGCTATCTCTCCAGCCCCAGTATATATATCTTTTGATGTGCAAACTTGAACTTAGAAGGGCTTAGTAACATACCCATAAGTGTTGCAACAGGATTTGAACCCAGGTCTTTTTGATTCCCATGGCATGGGTCAAAAAATACATTACCTTACCACTGACTCATGGAATCTGGGACAGAGTCTTTATGATGCCAGTTAGATTAATCAGTTTCCTTTTATGTACACTGCACAAAGATGGCAGCACCAGGTGAGGATGGTGACTTGTTTTCCTTGTCTGGGGTCACCTTAGCTGAAGACTGGGGATGGGGTGTTCCCAGAACAGAAGTGTATTCTCTCTTAAGTCTCAGAGTCTGGAAGTCAGACACCAAGGTCTCAGTGTGGCAAGTTCCTTCTGCAGGCTGGGGAAGGGATCCATTCCAGACCTCTCCCGGCTTCTGGCTCCTCAGGATTCTGTGGCACGAGAGTGGCTGTGTTCGCCTGTGTCTTCTCTAGGGCTCTCCCTTTCTAATAAGGGGAGCCATGTTCAAATGGAGCCTGCCCTAATCGCCTTATTTCGATTTAATCAATTTAAAGATCTGCTTTCCAACAGAGGCGACATCTACAGATTAGAGTCTGGAATTCTTTTTATTTTCATAATATTTTATTTTATGTATATGAGTGTTTTGCCTGTATGCATATAAGTGCACCTGTGTCGTGCAATTTCCCCAGAAGTCAGAAAAGAGCAAAGTTGTTAGCCGCCATAAGGGTTCTGGGAACTGAACTTAGGTCCTGTATAGTACTCTGAGCCATCTCTCCAGCACCCAGGGATCTAGAATCTTGACAACTTCTGTAGAGAAGTTATAATTCACCCATTTGCCATACCAAAATGACACACATCCAGACCTCATTTGTTCAAAGTGGCCCTGATGAACCACGTATCCGCTGGCCTTCCTGGACGAGTCCCAGAGCCCTCACTCCCTCCTGGGGTAAACAGTACCACCTGGATAACTTAAGCTGGTGATTTCTCAGCTTGGCTCTAACTTGGGTCTCATTTAGGCACAGCTGGAGGTAGGAGGGACTCTTCTGCATATCTCACCTCTGGGCCCATGGCCTGGGATGGGGCCCTGGATTCCAGGAGGGGAACTCCCTGCTGCTGGTGGCTTGGCTCACACCTCCCGATCAGCCCTCTTCCTGGCCTCCATCATACTGAGTGTCCTTTGGGGGTAGGAAGAGCTATGCTGGGCTCCCTGCACACTGCAGAACCCAGAATGTCTCAGGAATGGGGATGAGCGATGCGGCGATCAGCCTCCGTGCCTCCCACCCTCCAGGTGCTCTCAGATTCCTCCCTATTCGAGGCCCCTAAGCATAGTTTCAGACTTGGATGGGACCTACATGTCATCTTTAATTAACTGACCCTTCCTCTTAGGATTTAAGGTCCTACCACCTCTAAGTGTCCTGCAGATAGGAGTCAAGTCTGGCCCTGGGACCTTCTGTGCCATGGCTCCTGCTTCCATCTCCACACAGCTGATACCCTTAAACCTTCCTTTCTTCTTTACACTGAGTCCAGGTTGATCACCAAGACTTCTAACTTTTAATTTAATGGTCTGTATATAAATGTATGGTTTTCTAATATTAAGGAAATCATATGAGGTGGGTCTAAATGGCTGGGTGAATATTCAGTCATGGAGAGGCATGTGCACACACACACACATACACACACACACATACTGTGCAGCAGAGGGAGTTCTCAGATTAGGTTCTTGCAGGGTCTCTTTTTACTCCCCAAAGTCACCAGAGCTGCTGCTGCACCTAGAAACAGGTGTCCCCTCACATGGCTCAGGCTGACAGAGCAATCAAAGGACCGCTCCTCTGCCTCAGCAGCTGCTTATGGGGACATCCAGAACCCCATGAGTGGGGCTCAGTCCTAGGCACACTGAGCTCCCCCTAGTGCAATTTGGCCATGGAAGACCGTAGTGTCCTGGGAAAACTTGACATTACAGAGGCTGAGCAGAGTGGTCCCTGGGACTTGCAACACATGGGTCACCCACCAGTTCACATCTCCAGAGACAAGTGTTTTTGCAAGCACAGGCTTTGAGTCTGGGAAATTGCTTCCACTGGGGCACCATACGCGGACAGGGAAGCCTTGGCATCTGAGTGTGGTGCCAGGCCCTGGGAACTGGAAATAGCCAAGAGGAATGCCTAGCAGCAGGACTGCCTGAGCTGTTCCAGCAAAGGGCCACAATCTCCCTGACTCAGAAAGCCCTGGAAGGAGAGTGGGTCCCCCACTTACCTGTGAAGTGGTCTTTCTGTAGAAGTGCTTAGGACTCTCTCCCACTGCAGGCCAAGGACAGCAGGTGACACCTTCAGTCTGAGTGGCGTTTTGAACCCAGTATCTATGGGAACTAGCTGACTGGGGCAATGAGCTTGAGCATGGAGCCTGACCTAAGAAGTATGTTCCATTTCCTGTGACAAGCTTTGTCCTCTTTGCCCACCCATCCCATTAGGGTGGGATTAGTCAGGGGCTTTCAAGGAGCAACAGTCACAGGGAACCTCCTTTTTCTCTCCATTCAGAGCTGTGTATAAATCCAGACGTTGTAGGATTAGATGCAATTGCAGTCTGTTATTCTGGCCTGACATTTATGGCAAGTATAAACAGAGCATTACTACCAAATCATACGCTCTGCCTGACCACAAGGACCGCAGTGCTGAGAGTGCGTTGGGAGAATTTTTATACAAAAGAGAACAAAGTGACACGTTCCCACTTTCAATGCCACTGCTATAAACCAGGAGAGCGAAGAGCAGAAAATTGAAACCATCAGGACTGTGCCGGGTCCACACAGCCAAGACAGAAGTCACCATGACTGAAACAAGTGTTCTGGAAGAGCATTGGATGGCTGGATTCCAGGGAGGGAGGAAGACAGGACAGGGATGATGGTTTGAAAAGCAGAGGGGGAAGGCAGGTGTCACATGGAGGTGACACTCAGCGCAGTGCTGGCTGCTCCTCCAGTTACTGGGTCCTTCCAGGGCTCTGCTCTGTTGTCTAGGAGATCTGGTCACACGGACACTTTCTGAGAAGGGTAACTGAGAGGACCCCGCAGCCCATGCACTCCAGAAGACATGTGGAGTCCATGTTGACAGCATGTTACCTGAGCGTCAGTTTCCCGAGTATAGTTGCTAACCGGGACACAGTGAGCTGGTTTCGGAATGCACTCCCTCAGGGCTGTGCCCACTTGCTGGGACGATGTCCTCACTAGTTTCCTGTCTGGGGAAGTTTCCCCACCATTGGCTCAGAGACTTTTCCCAGGAAAGAGATTTTAAAGGAAATTATAACGGGCCGCGTATCTGCCTGGCCTCTGGCCCCGGTCCAGCAGCCCTGGCCTGCGGAAGCTCCTTTGGCTGCTAGAGACCCTGTGGTTGGAGGGAGTGATGTGGGGCTCAGCTTGGTATCACACTGGGGGATGGCTCGTGACTGGGAATTTTCCCAGTTTCTCACCTGGTGGTTCCATCTCCTTTCTGGTTAGGCCAGGGTGTTGGCAAGACTCCATCAGGGAGAGAAGGCAGGAGACTGGCATGGAAAGCTCTAACCACTCCTGGAAAGCCAGCCTTGTCCAACACCAAGAAGGAGGGTGCAGAGAGACCCTGTACAGCCCAGCGTTTGGTATATGCAAGCTTGTCCACATGGCCACAGATGTCCTTGAGTATCTGGAGATTCCAAACACTATGCCCCAGACCACGGGTGATGACATGGAGAGAGATCATGGACCTTGGCAGTCAGCCTGGGCTGACTTAACACAAATGCAGCCAGATTCCCCCTCACCCAGGTTCCTCACTGAGGACACTCAAGGTCAAGGTCAGCATCAGCTCTCCCCTACTGCAAACGGCACTTTGTGCCCCATCCCTGCCATAGCTCCCCACTTCTGCAGAACTGACCTCCCTCTTGAGCCCCAGGCCCCTGTCCAGCACCTTCCTGGGGTCTCCTCCTTTTCCCGGGCTCTCTCTGAGTCTCTGCGAAGCATACGCCTTCCCATCTTCCCCACCCACCATCCATTTGCCAGCAGTGACAGGAGCACCAGGCTCTCTCTTCCCTGATACTCTTTTGACCACTCAGCCGACCCTGACAACCCCCCCTCCAATACAGCTTAAGCTTGTCCCTTTTCCAGTCCGTCCCCCTCTGTCAAGCCTCCCCCCACTCTCAGTCTCCACTCAGCAGTCAGAGCAATCCTTTCGTTAGATGCATAGCATCAGGGCGTCTGTCCTTAACATACTTTGATGGCTCCTCCAGCCACTAGAATCTAATCTAAATTTCTGCCTATGGCTGTCCTCCCCACCCTGGTCAGCCTGCACTCTAACCTCTCACATTGTACGATACCTTTATGCCACCTTGGCCCAGCCAAGTGGGGCTTCTTGCCTCTGGCCATAGAGGCCTCTGTATACACTCTCCCCTCTGCCTAGAACACCCTATTACAGATGTTGCAGGGCTGGGTCCTCTCACACATGGATTCCTTTTAGCACACAGGGACTCAGCTCTGGAGAAGCCTGGGATGCTCCAGCCCTGGCCACATTAGTCAAAACAGGGCTTTAGGACTCGGGGCATGGCTCAGTTGGTAGGGTGCTTGCCTAGCACTCTCAGGGCGCTGGTTTCCATGCCTAGTATCCCATGAGCCAGGCCTGGTGTACATGCCTCTAGTCCCAGTACTCGGAAGGTGAAGACTGGAAGATTAGAAGCTAAAAGTTATCCTTGGCTTTATGTCACAAACCAAAGTGAAAAGTAAACAAACAAAAAACAACCCTCCAGGGTCTATGGAGTCATTTAAATGCAGGTTCAAATCTTGCCTCTTGCATTCACTGACTTTGTGACCAAGGACAAGTTATTTCACTTCTCTGGGTTTCTGCTTCCTTGTCTGGGATTGGGGAGGTGCAGTTTTTACCTCCCAGTGTTAGTGAGGACTCGATGTGGTTCCCGTCTCTGATCCTTCTGACTCCCTCTGTCCTTCCCCCAAAACATTTCCAGTTCCCAGTTGGAGCCCCAGCTTCCTGGAATTCCTTCACTGTGCTGTCTAGGGTCCTGGTGAAGGCCATTGATAGGTGCAGCCTATTGGTACTGTGGTGGATTTCTTGACCCAGGACATTTGTGAGGGAAACCAGGGATGCTGATATCCATCCAAGGAGGAGAGCACACTCAGAGAGGTGCCCCCCTCCTCCATCCGTCCTCCCCACAACTCTGCAGGGAGCAGCAGTTACCAGGAGCACGAAACCCAGCCTTCCTTCCCAGACATGGCCAGTAGGGCACCTGAAGGGGGCCAACAAGACCTCCTGCTGAAGAGGAGGAGGAGGAGGAGGAGGAGGAGGAGGAGGAGGAGGAGGAGGAGCAGGAAGAGGAGGAGGAGGAGGAGGAGGAGGAGGAGGAGAGAACTGACAGAGGGAAATGCAAGGCACAGCATGGAAGAACCTGGCTGCTCCGGTCTCAAGTCCTGGCATTGACTTCCTAACTAGACACCCTAGAACAAGCACCTTAACCTCACAGTCTTTGTTTCCTTGTTAGTAAATTAGAGGTGATGACACCATCTCATGGAGAGACGTTCCTTCCTTCTACAGATCTGAGGGAGATGGACATGAGGAGGAAGGGAGGGGTGTGAGCAAGTCCTCTAAGCTAGCCTGCAAAATTCCCTTGGGCTCAAGAGATGGCTCAGTAATGAAGAGCACTTACCGCTTTTGCAGAGGACTAGAACCCAGTTACCAGCACCAATGTTAGGTGGCTCACAGCTACCTGTAACTTCAGTTCCAGGAAATCTGATATCTGATGCCTTTTTCTGGCTTCTGCGGTCATCTGTGCGCGCACACACACACACACACACACACACACACACATATCTTAAAAAAGAAAACTCTGTATATTAGGTGCTGGAAAACCATAGAAGAGTTTTCTGGCTTGTTCATTTGCTTCTCGTTTCATTATACAGGCAGGTATAAGGCTGGAGAGATGGCTCAGCAGTTAAGGGTAAATACTACTCTTGCAGACAACCCAAATTCAGTTTCCAGCACCCACCTTAGGCGGCTCATAGCTGCCTATAATTACAACTCCAGAGCACCTGATGCCCTCTTCTACCTCCACTGCACGCACATGTGGCATATACACACACACACAGACACACACAGACATATATTTTTTTTAATCTTTAAACAGACAGGTGTCATCAGTAATGTATATTTTGAAGAGCTTTCTCTCAGTCCTAGAGGAAGAACACAGTGATGCTCCTGAGGCCCAGGAGATGCATAGAAAGCATTCCACACAGGGGCTTGCCTCCCAGGATCTGCTTGGGGAAGCTGGCTCTCGTGACTAATAGTGACTGCTGTTGAACAAGCAGCCTCCTTCCCAGGGCTGGAGGGTCAAGCTCACGGATGCTGCTTGGAAGAAGAAACTGGATCTTTGGAGAGGCTGTGGCCAGCAGACAGGGGAAGGCACCCCAAGTCCTCTCACCTTTATCCCCTGGTGCTAGGAACGTGGGAACCTTCGTGGCTTTTCTGAATCTGTAGCTGAAAGCCTTGTCTTGATAAATGAGATGTGGCCTTGGGGTAAATTTGCCTATTATCTAGAAGTCACGGAAGCAGGTATTAAAAATGGACTTTGTTTATTTCACAAGGAGTCCAAGTCTGGCACACTTCTCATAATGAGTAATAAACTCGTCATCTGCTTGGTGACAGTTTACACTGTTTGTGTTTCTTATTGATGTCATCACCCTCAGATGGCCCTCACTTAAGCAGACAGGGTTTTCTTCCTCCTCCAGGAGGCTGAGCCCCCCACCCCAGGACTCCTGAGCCACAGGGCCCTGCCTTGCTGCTGTTCCTCAAAGTCCAGCCTGGGAGCGGACTGAAAACAAATGTATCTTCCTCTTCCTCCCTCACCTGACTTGACAGACACCTGGTCAAGTCGGGACTGCTGTTTCCAAATCAAATGAGGCTTCTGGGTCTTGTTAATGGGACTCCTTGTGATGACACACATTGTTTACAGACAGGCAGGTGGTCCCGGCTTTGTCTCCTCAGCCCACCACAAAGAAACAAGTGTGACTGAAATTAGTAAGTGAGACAGACACTGCCATCCCCTAGAACCCTGTGGCCTGGTAGCTTTGGCTGTAAAATCTTACACTTTAGCAGCCTGAGAGGCACAGAGAGGAGGTGAGACTCTCCCATCTAGAAAGTTCTGGGAGGAATGCCCATCCACAGAGGACGCCAGTGGGACTCGCCAAAGGTGGCCTTGTCTGCTCCTGTCTTGGCCACACATTTGTGGGTCCCACTTGATCCCTTTTCACTGAGACCCTAGGGACAGTGGGTGCCGTCGCATCCTCGTTCTTATGCTAGAAGCTGTGGAAGGTGTAAGAAAAGCATGCCAAGGCAGTGTCTGGCATCCCAGAAGATCTGGGTGGTTGGAAAGCCCTGCCTTCTGTTGGGGGTTCCCCCGAGTTGGGCTTCCCGGTACAGACCATCTCCATCTACTCTTCCCATCTCCGAGGACGCCCTCATCCTTCAGCACTCGGCTGGCTAGTGCTTCTTCCCCAAGTTTTTTTCCTAGAAACTGCTCCTCTCTCAAGTTACCAGGGGCCAGCTGTCCGTGGCCAGATGTGGTAACTTCTTTGATGTCTGTGCTCAGGCTCCTAGCTCAACTCTTGGACATAAGACCCAAGAGGCAAGAAGGCAGGGTAGATTCATGATCGCAAGGAAGAGAAGAAGCTTACCTATGGTCATGTTACTCACAGGCCAGGGTGGGAGAGGCGTTTTCTGGAGATAGTTTGTGTATTTGTTAGGCCACCTGACAAGGACCACTACATAAGTGACTTAAACATCAGAAATTTACAGCTACACCCTTGAAGACAGTGAGGGCATCTCAGACCTTGGAGCCAGTTGTGTGGTTGCTAGTTAAGTGCTGGTTTTACCTGGTTTGTGGGAGTAGCACCCAGACTTTGGCCATTATCTCCCTGTGGCATCTCCTTGGGTTCGTATCTCTTCCAAATCGCCATTTCCATAAGGATGCAGCCATATTAGACTGGAATCCACCCTGAGACCTCATTGTAACTTGATGACCTCTCTAAGACCCTGTTTCCAAAGTAGGTCATGCTTGGACTGGAGAAGCAGCAAGCTCATGTGGAGATGCCTCACCTCTGAGCTCAGAGGTCATTCCCACCACAGCTGTGTTCCCCAGGACACACTGTGTCAGGTGAGCTGAGAGGATGGCTGTTTCACTGGTGTAGACAGGTTCCTATCTGGGGTCTGCCACTCCCCCACATATGAACTTGAACGTTCCTTCTGCTAAGCTCAGCATCCTGTTTACAAACTGGGAAGAAAACCCCCACCCAGAGGCCTGGTCTAGTAAGGAATCTAGTAAGATGACGGCCAGCTTGAGTTACCACACTACCAGGAACACAGTAGGTGCTCATGGCTTCTTTGCAAGAGAACACACAGTGGGTGTTCATGCAAAACGGTTACCATCCGATCCCCTTTACTGTATCTTCTCTTGGCCTGGCCCAGTGGTGAGTGGTTTTAGCTGATTCAGGTTCAAGGCTTCTCTGCAAGTAAAGACAGGTGATAAAAGGGAGGCTTTCCTTCCCCCACAGCTCTGCCTGTGGCCAGTTGGTAGGCAGGACCTGGTGCAATGTGCCTGAAGGGACTTTACTGCCAGGCTTGATAGGGTCGTTTTCTGCAGCACATAAATCTGCCAGTGCTCAGCAGAAGGCCCTGGGAGGTTGGCACAGAAGCCACTGCTGATGGGGACTTGCCTCTGGAAGATAGGGGTGACATTCTAGTTCTCTCCCAACTCAAGGAGGCTTTAGTCACAAAAGCAAGGTCTGGCTTTTTGGCTGCTGCCTGCTGGCCTCAACAAAACAGAGAGTACATCGGTTACCTGTCCACTTGCTGTAACAAAATACCAGACAAACACAACTTAAAGAAGGAAATGTTTATTTTTGCTTGCAGTTCCAAGGGATACAGTCCATCATGGCAGGGAAGGCATAGCAACAGGCAGGCGTATGAGGTGGCTGGTCATGTTGCATCCACAGTCAGGAAGCAGAGAGAGAGGAATGATGTGCACAACTCACTTTCTCCTTTTGGCTCAGTTCAGCATCCCAGTCCTCAAAAATGGTCCCACTCACTTTTAGGGTGGGTCTCCTATTTCAGTTAACCTAACTAAGATAATCCCTTACAGGCTTGCCCAGAGGCTCGTCTGTGCTGTGACTCTATATCCTATAAGGTGACGATCAATATTAAAACCATCACAGAGAGACACTATGTTTAGAATTTCAAGTCCCTTTCTCATTACAAGCCTTTGCCATCAGATCGAACCACATGCATTCATTTGTTCGATGGGCTTACACAACTTGTAGCTTGGGTCAGTTGGGCTGGGAATGCTAATAAGACAGATTTGGTCATCAGCCTCCAAGTACAGGGAGTCTTCAGGGGAAGGGACACAGCCAGGCAACGGTTCCCCGAGGAAGTGGTCCTGAAGCTGACACTTAACAGATGAGTCAGAGCTGGCCAGGTCAAGAGCGGGGGACTATCATCAAAGCCGAGGACACCGAGGAATAGTGTCCTCTTCCTTGAAGCTTTCTGTGATTCCTTGTGGGGGAGGAATTGGGATCTGTGTGTTCTATGAATCTAGTCACCTGGTGACTTTTCCACAGCTTGACTTTTTAGAAAGTCAAGGTGAATCTCATTTCATGCAATAAATATTAACCTGGAAGGTTGAGGGTACATTAAACTTTTATGTATGGCAATCAATTTCTTATGCAAGAGAAGATTTTCTGCTAGTTAGAGGAATTTGGGGTGGGAATGCCCCTGGTGAGCATCATCTGCCTCATGTGTTTGGGGAGTTACACCAGGTTCCCTCTGAGCTGGGTCCATGTATATTAATCATCTTTGATTCTCTGTTCCTGTTCCTCTGTCTGCATCTCTCAAATGATTCCCCAAGCCCTGGGGCAGCTCTCGGTCTTGACTACTCTTTGAGGAAGGATCTCTGATACCTACCCTGTAGGAGTTTAATATTCCTCAAATGCACAGGCCATAATCCATGTTTTAGGAAACTAGCTTGAAACTGTTCTCTGTATTTGCTACTTTTAAGTAGTCGTGCTGAGCAGAGAAAGCCCAGCAATTTCCTGAGAGCGTAGCATGGGGTGTCTACCTGCTTGATGTCCCAGGCACGTGATATTGTAGCTGCTACTGATACGTGTTCTGTCTTATTAGTACTTCTCTTATAGTGGGGGGAGAGTTGGTGGGCTGGGAGGGGTTTGGTGGGCTTGGGTAGAGTAGGTGGGTGTGGGTAGAGCTGGTAGTCTGGGATGATGTTGGTATACTCACAGAATATGTGTAGGAAGTTGATGGTCTTATATAATGTTAGTGGGTTTGGGTAGAATAGGTGAGTGTGAGTGGCTAGTGGTCTTGGGTAATGTTGGTGGACTTGGATGGAATCAGTGGGTGTGGACAGAGTTAGTGGTCTTAGACAGTGTTGGTGGGCTTGGGTAGAATTGGTGATGCGGACAGAGTTAGTGGTCTTGGGTAATGTTGGAGGGCTTGGGTAGAGAAGGTAGTGTGAGAAGAGACGCAGTGATGGCCACTCGGTCGAGGCAAGCTCTACAGAGAGGAGGGTTACAAGATGCTTGCTCTGCATAGAAGTGATACTGAATGTGAGATGTATGGGATGTGGGTTGTATGCGTGTCTCCACTGTCCAGCCCAAGTGCTACATCAGCAGGACATGGTGCTTACTCATTGTGTCACCCAGGACATGGGCTGGGCTATTTTTCTTGCATCCATTTCACTTGGTGATTAATTTCATTTTTAATGTTGGGTTTCAGTGAATTCTTAATAAATTATCTTGTAACCCATAGGAATCACTTCGTAAGCTCTTTGTTAACACCTTTAAGAAGCCTCTAGCTATAAAATATGACTTTATCATCTTCGCAGTGCTGGACATCTGCTGTGACACATGCGTCTCTTGGTTGTTAATAAATAATAAATGGAGTGATGATCTGGGGGTGACCTTTTGTCGAACACCATCCATCAACTGAATGTCATTTAACCCTTCCTTTAGGCTGTCTCTGGCTTTGGATGATGGCAGTTTGTAAAGCAGGTGGTTTGGCTCCTGCCAGGGAGTAATATGTCACGGGATGGGTACATTGAAACTGTGGGCCTTGTGGTTGCCTCTGGAAACCTAAGCTCTGAAAATGGTAGCTCTGTGTTTGGCCTGATGAGGTTTCATGTCTCGTCCTGGTGGTAATAAACCCACAGCTCCATCCACATGCAGACTGTAGCAGTGTTGTGGCTGCTCTGGCAGGCAACAGGTGTTCATCAGATGAACTTCTGTAGATGGGCTCTCAGGCGATAGAGAGATGGCTCAGTGGTTAAAAGTGTGTACAGCTCTTACAGAGGACCAAGCACCCAGATGGAGCAACTAACAACCACCTGTAACTCCAGTTTCAGGGGATCCAACTCCATCTTCTGGCCTCCTCAGGCACCTGCACACACATAGTGTGCATAAACTCATGCAGGCACACACATACACATTCAGAGAGGTAAAAATAAATAAACCATTTTATTTATTTTTTTTAAACCGATAAGTTCTCAGAATCACAGAAAGCCAAAGAATCCCAGGGGAAGGGTCCACCCTGGGGTAGATACCCGGTGAAGAGCCATAGCACCATCACACTACTGAGAGTTAAAGCCAGAAAATCCAAATACATGGCTAGTCCAGGCCCATCAGCTCCCAGGGGAATTGTGCTTCAGGAAGGCCAGAAGTGTCTCCAAGATGGCCCATAGCCAGGGAAGACTGTCCACTTGAATGCTGAAACTAGTCTCCTTGGCCAGTGCTCACCGTCAGGGTGTGATTCAGAAATGTGCTTGCAGGTGACTGCCACCCTTCTATAAGTACCACAACTACCATGTGATAGAGTCTTGGCCCCTCCTCCAACAGGGGTGAGGAGAAGGGAGGCTGTCTGAGGAAGGTGGGCACAAAGGAAAAGTAGGATGTTTTCGGGGTGTTGGGAGAAGGTCGTCACAGTGTGTCACTGAATGTGGGCTCACAAAGATGGGGTCCTTCTGTGGTCCTTGCATTAGCCTAGTGGCGCCCATGGTCCTTCCAGAGCCCATCAGACACTGTGGAATGAAGCAAGGGCTCAGTACATAATTTGTGAGGAGCAACTAGACCACTGATCAGGTTGATTTCTCTAGTGAGTCGAGTTAGGGATGACGGTGATGTGGGTTGAGTTAGGGATGACGGTGATGTGGGTTGAGTTAGGGATGACGGTGATGTGGGTTGAGTTACAGATGATGGTGACGGGTTTCTGTCATGGGAGACTCCAGTTTACATCTGGCTGATGATGATGGAGAGGATCAGGACATCCTGAAATTAGCCATGATGGCAGTCAGCCTCACGCTTGGCCCTAGGTGAGGCAGGGCTCCTTGAGAACTGACCCACCGTCCCTCAGACAGAAACAGCTCTCCAGCCTCTCTCTGGGGCCTTAGAGTGGTGGGTGCTCCCATGTTACAGGTCTAAACCTGTAACACCAATTCAGGCATCTGAAAATCACCCTAAAATTATCTCTAGAGTTTTATTTCCTTGAATCCCGAAAAGATCACATTTTATTGTTGAACACTGAAATCTCATTATGTTAGAAAGTGCCATTACTGGGCTATTACTGAAAAGGAATTCCTCTTCCTTGTTCTGATTAAAACCTCCTGCTCCTGTTTAAAAAAAAATAATTTCAGAACACTCTTTTTTTAATGCTTCTGAAAGTATGGACATGCAGCCAAGTGCGTGCCTTCTCTTCCAGAGCTCCGTGACTGGGTATAGACTGGCCTGGGTATTTGGCAGACACAGCAGCCCTGCTCGGGTCCAGTCACTGGGTACCTAGGACCTGCCACCTTGGCGAGTACTCCCCTTTTTCCCTCTGTCTCTGCTGCTTCCTGTGATTCTAACTGTGGTTCTTGCCCATACGTGTAAACACTACTGAGCCTGATTTGACTTCATCCCTGGGTCCAGTTATCAGCAAGGTGGTTCTTGGAAAGCTGGGGCTAGGATTCAGAGTTTGCTCGTGGATAGGGAAGAGGCGAGGAAGTTGCTGCACACTGACAGCCAGGCTCCTACAAAACCACCAACAGTCTGAGTCAGATTCTTGACCTGGAGGCTTCCTACACCCACAGGGCTCACCTAGCCTCAACATGGTCCAGTGAGAGCTGTCAACACTACCTGCTGGCTTTGTCTCTACTCCTCCAAGCCTCTGCTTGCTCTCTGTGACCCTGGAATGTGCCCATAACTGTTGGCATGCATACTCGAGAAATATGTAGATGGTGAAATCCACATCAGCATCCAGAAGGCAGAGGGATTTGGGGAGTGCCTGTGAGACCCTTGAGGGTCAAAGGTTATGTTCTCAAACCATCTCTGTCCCTCATACCAAATACACACATGGTTGGGTTAACCTTCCACGCCTGCCTTTCATTCCTCTTGCCTAGGGGCATATCCATTTGGGTGGATGCAAGCCTTGGGAGTCCACACTTCATAGAGACATGCACCCTCACCGGGTCCTGCTGGGTAATCACAGATGGAGATGGTAGCTGCCTGTCCTTGCTGGGAGCTGGGAGAGGAAGCTGCCCCCTCCCCCCACCACCATCTCCTGGGCACACTGCATTGCTTGGAGAAAGCTCAGAATAACTTTGTGGCTCCCACAGAGGCTCTGGCTAGGCACAGACATGGCTAGTATTCCTTTCTGGACTCTTGGCAGATGGAATTATTTACAACTCCTGGGGCTTCTCTTCTGCTCCCCTGAGCACTGGCAGCAGGTGGAGTGGATGCTCACTTCTTGCAGAGCTAATGATGATATTCCGTCTTCTATCCCACCCCCCAGTGTCTTCCACAGTCTGGCTGGGGATATGTTTCTCTCCCCAGACAAGTAAGCATCTAAGTGGGAGGATCGTAGGATGTGCTCAGGCCTGAGCTGTACTACACACCAGTGTCCGTCAGAGACAGCAGCTCCCACCAGCTTAGCCGCTGGTTCTCTGTGGCGACCCCAAGAATGGGCAAGAGGGTTCCCGAAGTCCGATGCAGCCCATGTGTCTGGGTCGCTGGTTTCATAAGTTAATTCTAGATAGTACTTCACAGCCACCCCAGCTTGTGGCTATGCAAAACCTGCTCTTTGCCTCATCCCTGGGTCCCTTCCCTTCTCCCCACTCCCAGGCGTCTGCTGCCTTCATCTCTGCCATTCTTCTCTCTTGAAAAAAAAAATATCCTGCTGACAGGAGCTTTCTAACTTGTCATTTTGGAGATCATCAACAAATTCTATAGAGAGGTGACCTCCATTATGAGAAAGAGACTGGGAGTTGGACGGGCCCCAAGCCGAGGCGCCAGAGCCTCCTCTGACTGGCAAGGTGACATTGTGTGTCATATCAGTATTCATGGCCAGCTCTCTTCTCCTCAGAGAGTAATTATTTCTTTCAGAGCGAAAGGTCCAATTTGCTGTAAAGAACAGAGCCCCAGGTAAAAGGAAAGAGCTGGCTGCAAGCTCCCGTGACACAGAGGGGACCTGACGGCCCCATCCCCAGCTGCACCTCAGACTCCACATCAGAAGGACCATTCCACCAGATTTATTATGTTTATTTGTACTTCCTGCCATAATGCATTAGGGAGGCTGCGTGTTCCTTCCATGAGGTGACTCCGCAGGTAGAGCTGGGCACCTCACAGCCCATGCCCATTCTGGCATCCTCAGCCCCTTGCCTGGCCCTGCACAGGGTCCAGATGGTGGCTTGGGAGAAACGCTACCCCAGCTGAGCCACGTGCCCTTCTTGTGGGCAGGGGTCTGCTACAATTTGTCCCCTGAGTAGATGAGCGGGCTGAAGGTCAGGAAGGTGGAATGACTTGCCAAAGATGATCTGGCTAGTTAGGGGCAAAAGAGAGTTCAAACTCAGACTTGGGTCTTGCTGATTAGTGAGCTAGGGTTTAAAGGTGCTGTTCACACACCATCCTCTGACCCTAATTGCAAGTTTAGGGGCCCCCAAAACACTCTCCGGGAGGACTCTTAGAAGTCAGCAAATTGTTATACTTGCAGTTTGGGGAATTACTCTAGGAAAAAAAACAGAGATTAGACTGAGCAAAAAGGGGGTTGGGAGGTGGATCAGCAGGTAAAGGCATTTGCTGCAAAGTCTGATGACCTGAATTTGATCCCCATAACCAAAAGGTGGAAGGATAGAACGGACTCCTATAAATTCCTCCTCTGTAGGAATGTCATCACGCATGCACGTGCGCGCGCACACACACACACACACACACACACCACTAAACGAATAAATAAATAATTTGCAAACAGAAGGGACAGAGGGCTGTCTAGGAGAGCTCTGAGCATCCTCCATGTGGAGTCATGGACAACTCTGATGTCAGCATCCATGCATGATACTTCCACTGGGTATGTTGGCCAGACCTCTGTACTCAGAGTCTTCTCTGGGCTTGGGCCTCCCACATGGCTGACCTCCATCTCCTGCTCCTCTGAGGACAACCTGGCACCACCGTATTCCCTACGCAGTTCTCTGTTGAGCTCAAGGCACTGGGAGTGCATCCCTTTCACACACGCACTCTGGCCCTTGTCTTTTGCAGACTCACAGCAGATCTAAGTGCCCTCCCATCCCCTCTTCCGTGGGCAGTTGCCTCACTGTGGGCACTCAGGGTTAGCCCACATCAGACCAGTACCCATGTTCCTCACCTCCAACTGCAGCAACAACTTTATTTGATTTGATGTATTTGAAGAAATAAAACTGGGAAGTCAATTGACTTAAGCGTGGAACAAATGCAGCCTGGTTGTTATGGTGTATGCTAAATTTTAATGGCATTTAGAAAGCGTTTTGTGGGGTAGAAAATAGAAGCAAACCCATCAAACCTCAACTATGCTCTAAGTTTTATAGTGCAGAACATTTTTCTGCTACAATCCAAAGACTTTAAAATGTAATAAGATACATGCAAACCCAAAGGTTTTAAAATATACGTAGGAAATACACGCAGCTAGACACGGAGTAGAATCATCCATTATGACATGGGTCAGGTTTGCAGGAAAACACACATTACTGAGACTTCACGTTCCTCAGACTGTTATTTATTGGCACGTGTTATTGTTCAAGAATTAATATATTACTAAGTGAGAAAGGAATGTGTGACTAGAAGGGGTTTTCGCCGCAGTGTTGTTGGGAGGTTCTACTATTTATTAATGCATTTACTCATATATATTTAAAACCACGGGGCACACAAATTAATATATCAATTGAGAAATAATGCAAATGTCTCATTCTTACATTTCATTAAAATTTTATTTAACTCTGATTTGTGTCTTGCATGTGGTGCTGTCCTCCATCTCCCAACATGAATGACTTTCCAGATTTCCTTATCTTGGCAGTAGATCCTTGCGTACAGCCCTTTGTAGCAGTGTGTGTGTATGTGTGTGTGTGTGTTGTATATGTGCGGGTTTGGGTACCTGCATTCTTGTGTGTGTATCTGGAAGCCAGAGGTCGATATTGGATATCTTCCTCTATCACAGTCCAATGTTTTTCTTTCCTTTTCTTTTTATTTTGAGACAGGGTCTCCCTGTAGCCCTAGCTGACCTGGAACTTGCTATGGAGATCAAGCTAGCCTCCATCTCACAGAGATCCACCTGCCTCTGCCTCCCAAGAGCTGGAATTAAAGGTTCATGCCACCGCTCCAGCTTCTACTTTAATTTTTAAGATATACTGAGCCTGGAGCTCATTCATAGGCTGGCCTGGCTGGCCAGTAGGCCCCTAGAATCCTGTCTCTGCTTGCCCAGAGCTGGGATTATAGGCACGTACTGCCATGCCCAGGTTCTCTTGGGTGCTGGGGCTCCAAAGTCAGGCTCTCCTGTTTTCATAGCCAGATTTCACATACCCAGCCATAGCCCAGCCCAACACTGTTTTCAGTCACCAGCTTCTCACACTCTGTAGACACCTTCTCCAAATCTGCCCAGTTGTTTCTCTGGCTCAAAGAAATCTCCAGAACAGGATAGTCCTTGTCAGCAGTGAGGCAGCTGTGTGCAGCAATCCGCGACTGTGTCCATCACTGATTTGAATTATCCATCGTTTGGTGTGATTTCCACAGTTGAGGGCTGAAGAGATCCAGGGGTCACTGGCCCCATGGTTATCTACCAGGGGTGACTTTATCCCCCACCCTGGGGACATTTTGGGTTTTTCATAACTAGGGAGTGAGGGCAGCAGCCCTGGCCTGGGGGCATCTGAAATCCAGGGAGGTTTTGTGTCCCCTTTGGTGGCTGAGATGGGAGTGAGACCTTCTAGAGTTGAGACTCAAGCTGCTCAAGGCACCGGCCTATCTCTGAAGCTCTTGTCACTGACTGTGGGGTTTGGGCCCCCGGCAGCGGGCAGGGCTGGGTCTGCCTGGGTTGCCTCTGCAGGGTCGTCACCCTCCTCTCTCAGATCCTTTCCAACATGTCTCCATCTTCAAACATCACCTGGGTTCATCCTTGCTCCTACCTTTCAGGAGCTGCTGTCCCTATCCAATATGAGTGAGGCCATGACAGCCTCCTTCAGGGGACATACACCCTCTGCACACCAACTAACACAGACTCAGCAAGACTGAATACATTGGTGGTTTAGCGTGAAGATTTTTATTATTATTGTTATTATTTTTCTATTATGTATATGAGTGTGTTATCTGCATGTAGGTAGGTGTACTCACATTATACAATGTCTGCGGAGGTCAGAAGAGAGCATTGGATTCCCTGGAACTGGAGTTAACAGATGGTGGTTAGCCTCCATGTGGGTTCTAGGAATCAAACTCAGGTCCTCTACAAGAACCTCTAGTTCTTAACTGCTGAGCCATCTCTCTAGGTCCTAGGGCAAAGATTCTTTTGTGTGTATGTGTGTGTGTGTGTGTGTGTGTGTGTGTGTGTGTGTGTGTGATTTATTGAGTTAAATTAACATTGTTTTCCTACAATAAAAGTGAGATCCAAAAGTCCACATCCCAGTTCACCATGTGGCAGAGTTGACATCTTTCCCAGCCCGGGTCTATCACAGGCTTTTCATGGAGGCATAGAAACAATTAATATACACACATTCCAGAGTCTCACTTCCCTACTGGCCCTACTCGTGATCACGCCCCTAGCTTCTCAATCAACTTCGACATCACTGGTGGTGATAATTATACCAGATTCTGGTTATCAAAACCTCACACATGCTAGTGCTGTTGAAAGTGCTTTGTGCCAAAGAACTGATTCAATAGCTACAGTAGCCTGTGAGGCTCTCATTTCTCCATTACCTGGGAAGCAGGCTCAGATGGGTGAGATCTGGACTACAGGCTACACAGTCAGGTAGCATCAGGACCAGTACTGGACCCCAAGCAACCGTCTAGCAGCTGTGCGAGGTACATCAAGAGCCATGCTCTGCCAAAGTGACCCTGGGCTGACTTGGAGGAGCTTCCATCCTGCCTTCCCACTAAGCTCTGTGGCCAGCCCCAGATCCCAAGTGGTGAGCCCCATAAGCTCTAAGCATCTCCCTTCTCCACCCTAATCCAGCAGACAGTAGATGTGGGCACAAAGCCTATGCAATGCCAAGCCTCTGTTTGGAGTTTCCAACCTTAGCCTTGGCAGCCCCGGGGCATGATGGGTCTTTGTTATGAGGGCTGTCCTGTATTATACAGGATGCCCCCATACATCCCAGTGCCCTTCAATGAAGTATTTCTCCTGGCCACTCCATCCTCTCTAGTCACATCTGCCATTGAACATCTTTAATGCTTTGCCAAATATGCCCTGTGGGTCATGGTAGTAGGCAGGTGGCTGGGCGGGGTGGGGGTGGGGCAAATTTTATAGAATTGGTATGTGATCTGGAAGGAGCTTTGATAAAGTTTAGGGTTTTGTTCTTTGGAGACTTCAGGTCTCCCAGCCCCGGAATGCTGGACTGACTGAGGCTGAAGGAGGTACTGTGGTCTAGGCACAGACCCTATACAAAAGCAAGTAGATGCCTTGTGTCCTACCTCCACTCTACCTGCAGATCTGAGGGACCTGGGGATCTGGAGATGTTGCTCCCAGACCCAATCAGGATCCAATAGAGTGAAGGAGCCCAGAAAACCCAAACAACAGAAGCCAGCTTCCAGACAACTTTGCTTTTCTTGCCTTGTGGGGAAACGTATAAATTATTTGGAGAGCAATATTGGTCTTTTTGCTTCTGAAAGGGGTTCTGCATCTTTAATAGAGCCTGGTTTGGAAACATAACTCACAGAGTTGTACAAACACCCCATCAATAGCGCAGTGGCTCATTTCATTGTTCTCGGCGCATGGAATCTTCATTATTTGCACTGTTGATAAAAGGCAGCGTTTTCAGCAGATCCGCACCACTCCATTTAGCTGGGGACAATGATTTATCCCTCCCTCACCATTGGACATCCTCAATTTCCTCGGGTAATAAAGAACGCTCCCACGGATGGGATGAGCAGGGCTGCTCCGAGCTTGGCAAAGTCCAGAAGAGCAAAAGAGGTTCTGACCGGGGGCCCCGCTGAGGGAAAAGCCTCAGAGCTGCCTCCAGCCCTGCAAGCAACTCGCAGCCTCCGGTGCGAGCCCAGAATTAGCACTGTCGTTGACAAATTGCCCAGGAAGCAGTCGGATCCCCAATGGAACCAACTGCCCATCTCGGCACAGACAGCGAGCACACGCCTGGTCCAAGGCGCTCCTTTCTCTGCACAGAAGAGATTCTAACACCCCACTCCCCCAAGCTAGGGCTAGGCAAAGTCAGAGCCTGTGTGCACATCCCAGAGTCTTGTTTGCTCCATATCAGAAAATTCATGGACTGCTGAGGGAGAGGAAATAGAAAAAAGGAATAACTGAAGCTGGGAATGCAGGAACTTTCAGAGCCAGCACAGAGGGAGCGTTGCCATCTTCGGAGGAACAGGATTAACCAGAGGGTGCAGGGTTGGAGAGCAGTGGGGCTCCCACAGGATGGAAAACATCTCACTAGCTGCTTCCCCAGGGCAGCTCCACACAGTCTTCCTGAACAGAAAGACAAAGTGAGCATCTTGGATACCTGGAACAGCACTCTGACTCCAGCGGTTTCCCCATTAGTGAAATGGCTGCCAGCCTCACTTCAAGAAGGCGCCCAGAGCAAGGAAGGAATATAGGAGGCTGCGCAGTGGGATCCCAGGCTCACAGGTGCCAGGACACCTGGTGTTACAGGAGCCAGAGGAGCAAATGCTCAGAGATCCCTTACCAGGCTTGAGGCCACACAAGTGCTAATAAATATCAGCAGACAGACACCAGCCCAGCCACAGACCCTAAGATGAACCTCGAGACAGAATGCTTTTCCGTTTTCTTTCCTGAGTCTTCTTGATGGGTCCCCTGTGCCGTTAAAGGGAGACGAGTCCTTGGTAGTGCTGTGTGCTCCTGGAAGGTACTGGAAGCAGAGGATGCATGATTTTGGCCTGAGCCACTTCTGTTGGGGACATTGAGGAAGTTTAGGGTAACCTGTGAAAAGGGCCACATTGGTCACCTCAGTCTCCTAACCAAGGGTTAAACCCAAGCCCCGTCTGGCTTTCCCCAAAGCCCTCTGTCCCACCATCAGCCACGTTCCATGACTATAATGGGGGCCTTGGATCACCTTGCCACACAAAAGCAAAATCCTGCTTCAAAGAGCAACTGTTGCTATGGTAACCTGGCCTTATGAGCTCCCCAGTTGCCACTGGGGGTCTGAGGTGGACACACATAACTACATTGGCAAGGAAAATTAAAATGCCAGCCAGGGGACCAGCACCTGGTGGGGACAGGCAAGCTTGCTGCAGTGTTCATCCATCTCCTGTCCTGAGCAGCTGGAGGCTGTGGCCTCCCCATCTTGCTGGCCTGGTTCCTCTGATTAAAGGACACATGTCCCCTGTGGTTACCTAGGCTGGAGGGGCAGCAATAAATATTGAGGCATGAATTTCAGGCGAGAGCTATAAGTCTTGGGTAGCTTTGTGAATTAAAAAAAGCTGACATTTCCCACCATACTGGCCTTTGAGTTGATCTATGCTAATCTGAAAGCCGATGGAGTCAGCTTCCTAAGATAGCCACTCTCTTCCATCAAACACAGGATAGAGGAAGTGGTGGGGCTACCTGGAGGGACAGGATTAAGCAGACTAGGGACAGGACCTGTGGTTCCTACCTCCCCCCCCAACCCCATGGGGGATCTTCCTCTGGGATGCAACACTATAGAGGGTCCAGCTGCGTGTTCCTCCTGCTTACCCCAACTAGGAGCCAGCGCCAAGTCCACAGCTTTTAACGCACTAATTAATGGGGAGACCGAATAAATATTTCAAGGGCACCAAAGGGTTCCCTTGGGTCTTGTTTACTTACAGCACCCCAGTTATCCAGCTCTAGAAATGTTTCAAATTGCACAAGTCTGAACAGCAAGAGAGTAGCTATTTGTTTAGTATTTATTTGATTATGAATTTATTTATTTCAGGTGTTTCCACCTGGCTGATTGGCCTGAGTGCTGGGCAGCCCCTGTACTGGGCTGGGTTTAACATCTGGCTGTCTGTGTAGTACACATCTAAACAGACAGCCAGCATGGCCTCCCTCCTCAGCTTTTAGGAGGAATCTAGTCACTCCAGGAACTGGATAGGAGTGTTCAGGCCATTGTGTCTGCATGTTAGATGGCTGGACATTGTCCTGGAGATGTTGGCCCAGTACCTTGGAACATCTATGAGGACAGGGCATAGGCAATGTCTAACTTAGAGTCTAACAGACCTACTGGCCAGGTCATTCCATGCCAACGAGCTTACAGGGTTCCTTCCTTCTGGAGGACACTGTCCCCCTCCAGGGACTAGGACAGAAAAGCAGCACGTGACCTAGCATGTGTCTTTGATGATGGTGGAGCTCCAACTTGACCCCGGGTCTGTCTTACTGTAGATGACTCCCCTGTCCCTGAGCTCGTGCATCCTTTGCCCTGGAGATAGAGACACTGGTCTGTGTGCCTCGCCCATAAAAACAAGACCTTCTTACCTCCTTGGCTGCACTGAAAGTCCCAAGGGATGAGTTTGCAGACAGGGTCAAAGCTTGAGATCTGTCCACATCCAGTCTGGAGAGACTCTGCTGAGGCACAACCATATTCTCCAAAGCCTCCACCCAATCCCAGTCTGGCTGAGTTCCTTAGGGAGAGGGAGTCACCATGCCCACCCACCTCCCCACTCCCAAGGAGATCAGACAGTCTCCAAGAGTTTATTCAGCAAGAATTGACTGAAGACTTAAAGAGCACGGGGCACTGGAAAGACAGCTGTCAGCAGTATCCCTGATGATGGACAGCCAAGTGTAACGTGTGATAGGCAAGAAAATCCGAGACAGAAGAGACTTCTGTTCAATCCAGGTGCTGTCCTGGGTGTGATGGCCCTTCTTATCCCCAGGCTGGCTTTCCCAGAGTTATAAAGTGACTACAGACATTTCAGACCGTCGAGTCCCACACTCACTCTACTCTCCCCAAGAAGAGAGAACCTCTTTTCCCAACCACCGAGTAAACCACCCTCCTCTGCAGATCCATGTAGCTCACCACACTCTGAACCAATCACCGTGGCTGGGAAGATACGGTTAGCTTGGACTGAGATCTGACAGTCCACAGCCCCTGGCCCAAATCCAATCTGCCATCTGTTTTATTATAAATAAAGTTTTATTGGCACACAGTCATGCCCATTTGTCACCATCATGTATGACTGCATGTGTAAAACAGAATTGAGGTGCAACTGTATTGCCTACAAAGCCAAAACCATGTAGAGAATAGCCTGTTGTGGGAGTTTGTCAGCCTCTGGCTCGCAGACATATGAGTCTAGGAGATGATGTTGGAGAAAGTCCCTTGGACTTGGTGAGAGTGCATAATGGGGACAGGAGGGTGCAGAGTTAAATGCTGGGTGGGCCAGTGGCATATCCACTACAGCTCCGCATTCCGTCCATTTATTCGTTCAGCAAACCAAGCTTGGCCACCTCCGATGTAATCATCTCCTGTTGCTCTGCCAGAGATCCTGACTTTAGAGAAAGAAAAAAAACCCATTCAGTCCTCAGAGTAGCACAGGTCCCTCAACAGAGAAGCACAGTGTCCATCCCCACCCCCACCCCCACTCCCACCCCTGGGAATGGAGGGACTTTCTTCCCCATAGAGGGGAGATGACAGAGCTCAGAAAACATGGCTAACCCAGTCTCCAAAGGCCAAGTCTGTGTGACTCTCTTGTGAGGAAATGTCCAGAATAGATAAAGCCATGAGGCCAAAAGCAGATTGGGAGGCTGTAGGAGTGGAGAACAGATGGGGGATGAGTACTGCCTCAGGGTTCAGGGAGTTTTCTTTCAGATTGATGAAAATATTTTGGAAGCAGATAGTGGGAGTGGCTGTGCGGCTCTGAATAGAGTAAAAACCACTGAATGAGACACTTTAAAATGGTGTACTTGGTGCCGTGTGAATTTTACCTCAACTTAAACAACGAAACATTCAGAACCCAGGTCAGCGTCAGACTTGGGGTGGGGGAAAGCCTGCAGGCTCAGTCTGAAAGGCAGTCCAGGGACTGAGGGGACCCTGGCTGCCCAAGCCCGTGTCTCACTTCTCGACCTCCTCGTACCCTCTGTGCCCAGGCCTCTGCATCTCTGACTTGCAGGGTTTCTGATGCCTGGCATGCCTCGGGCACCCCACAGGCCCTCATCGCCTCGTTTTCTTGGCACCCTGTGATAAAACACCCCGGTGCGTGACGGGGGTCTATAAACCTACCTGCAGGTTTGGCAGGTTTGTTCGCCTCCTTTGTAAAAATATTATTTCCCATCACTCCCTGGTTTTTATAATGTCAATATACTAAGAGCCGGCTCTCAGTATTACGTTTTACACACAATGCTACTTGCCTTATACCCTGGAGCACATGTGTTTTTCTAAGTTGGCTTTCAAAAATAGTTGGTTTTCAGAGAGATATCACAGGAGAGCTACTGCTGGCAGCAAAGTACAATTTTTTTTATTGTGGTCTAGAGCAAAATAGATGCTCAAATCCTTAATTGAAATTCACCTTTAACATTCAAGTTATTTTTTATGACGATTTGAAATCCATCCATGCTGATGGACCATCATCTGTGGAGATACATTTCCTCTGGGAAGTTTCTTCTTCGGTGATATAATTTAAATATAAGGATTGAGGACAAACACGGACAGCCCCTGTTTCAAGTTGCAGAAAAGCCTGCTGTTCTCTGGTGCCTGGAAAAGAGCACCACAGAGCGCTTTGTCTTGCTGCAATGCCCTACCGTGTCCTGAGCGTAGGGCTCCTTCGAGCCTCCCTGGGAGATGTTCAGGCACTGGCTGCTGAACTGAAGCAAAGGGAGAAAGTAGATTCAGTTCATTTACTGTGACTTCTCACCCCTGGATTTGATGTCTGGGGTGTCGCTCCTCCTCTTCCTCCTCTTCCTCCTCCTCCTCCTCCTCCTCCTCCTCCTCCTAAGGAAATGTTTCTTCCTTTCTATTTTTCAAACAATACATGATAAACAGGCTGAATGAGTCTGTATTCATCCACATTATGTCATGCAGAAAACCCCAACAGGCAACTGGGGAGATGGCTCAGTTGATAAAGTCCTTGTGCAAGTGTGAAGCACTGAGTTCAGATCCCGAGTACCCATGTAGAAAGTCAGGTGTGGTAGTGCGTGTTGGCAACCCCAGTTCCAGGGCTGTAGAGGCAGGGGGATCTCGGGAACACCTCACTGGCTAGCCAGCCTAGCCAAATCAGTGAGCCCCAAGCTCAGCGGAAGACCTTGTCTCAATTAATAAATAAAGTAGGGCCAGTGAGATGGCTTAGTTGGTGCTTGCCACTGAGCCTGACAACCTGAGTTTAATCCCCAAAACCCACGTAGTGGAAGAAGAAAACTGACTTCCAGGTTGTCTTCTGACCTCCATATGTGACCCATGGCGTGTGGGCACCATGACACACAAATGCCTACACACACACACACACACACACACACACACACAGAGAGAGATAAATGCAAAAGAGATAAGATGGAGAGCAATTGAATATGGCATCAATCTCTGACCTCCACATGTACACACATGCACACACATACAAACAGTACAAACCTAAATGAAATAAAACAAAAGCAAGGCCCTGACGAGGCTGGGGCTGGGTGGAAATCAGAGCTGTGAGTGAGCACTGTGGAAAGGACGGTTCTTAATCAGCACTAGTCATTTCGGGCAGTATAATGGCAATTTAATTAATTGCCCATTGCCAGTGCTGAAGACAAGGTCTGCAGGAATGTCTGTAGAATTGGAGGGAATTATTACAAATGGTACATTCTCAACTCTGACGATGAATAACAAATCCAGACATCCTATGTTTTGACATGTCTATTATTTATATGCAAATCTGACTCTTTGGAAAGGATTCTCCAGAGAGTAGGCATTGGGTTCATTTTCCTGCGGCTTCAGAAAGCGAATGTCTGTCTGCAAGACGCCTCCCTCTCTTGGGCCTCTTTAGAAAGGTTGCCCAGTGAATGTAGTTCTGCCCCAGCTAGCCACACTTCTTGGGGCTGAATTAAAGCAGCCTCTCCTTGTAAAGTGCAATTCCATCATCCTTCACTGAGACTTTTGGGGAAACACAGATTTGGTGCAAATAATTTGAAGCCTGCCTGGATGGCAGGCAGGGATGTGCACCTTGGGCCCTGCCCAGCCATTGATTGATCATTTAGGGTTACACATGCTTTGCAAATAGCAACAGCCACCACCACAGAAGAGCAAACCATGGCTAGTTGGCATGTACTGAGTACTCACTCTGGCCCTGACACCTTGCCAAGAGCCTTAGCATAATGTCCTAAGATCTTGGAAAGGTGACAAAGATAAGCTGCTTTCTAAAAGTGGTTAGGAAAATGTTCTCAGAAGTCAGAAGTCAGACTCCAGAAGTCAGGCTCTGTAGTGACTTAACAAATGTAAGTTGATAGGTTGAATTCTCTGCCTTGGAAGACTGCTCAGAGACTCAAAGCCAGAGTGTTAACTGGTGGACCATCAGCATCTCATCCCCCACATAATACAGTATCACTGACCTATGAACATGGCTTCTACCTCATGGTACAAGAGAGTTGCTTGGTTTCAAGGCAAAGTGCCTGCATTCCAGCCCAGAAAAAGTCGGAGAATCACATGTGATGATTAATCTCAATTGTCAGTTTGGTGAGATCTAGAATCACCCAGGAAGGGAATCATCTTGATTAGGCTGAGACAGGAAGACTCATCCACGGTGGGGGGCACTGTTCCCTAGGATGGAATGTTGGTACTAGCCAACAACCAACCATCTCTGCTACAGACCTTGCTGCAGAGTTGATGTTCGCTGCAGGAGAATGACGCTGCTATCTCCTGTCTTCCTGTCTCTATGCTGGTGCTGGGTGGGGCCACTGTGAGGGTGCAGGAGATGGCCACCCTGGGATGTGTTCTGTGGCATCTGATATCGGGTAGGGCTCAAGAGAAGTTATCACTGTGCTCAGCACTGAGCACAGCCCTGCGTCCCAGCCTCTACCACTATACCCCAGACGCCATGAGGTCGTTTGACACTTTGTCCTTCCCAGGTCTTGCCGTGTTTGGATCCCATGATAACTAATGTGGCAGAGATTCTTGCCGTCACTATGAAGAGGCTGTCCAAGGACACATCCCACATGCTGCCAAAATCCAGAGCTCATTCATTTCTCCATCAACACACAGATTCCGCCCCCCAGTAGATGGGAAGGATAAAAGAACTGTATTTGTTACTTGTATGTTGCTTTTCTGATAAAATACCACGTCCCAAGCAACTTGAAGAAAATTTGTTTAGACTCATCATTCCAGAGAGAGGGTTCGTAATGGCAGGGAAGGCACAGCACATTGCAGGAAGCTGGATGGTTACATTTTCATCCACACAGAGGAGAGAGAGAGAGAGAGAGAGAGAGAGAGAGAGAGAGAGAGAGAGGGGCTATAAACCCTCAAATCACATCCCCTAATGGTGTACATCCTCCATTCCAGCAAGGCTGCACCTCCTAAAGTTTCTGTAACTTTCCCAAACAGCCCCGACACTAGAGGAGCAAATGTTCAAACACATAAACCTGTGAGGGGCATTTCTCATTCAAACCACCACAAGAATATCTGCATAAGATTAATACATGCCCGTTTATGTTATGATTTATTAACCTGAATAGATAGATGGGTGCATTGGTTGATGGATGATAGAGATGGATAATAGGTAGGTAGATAGATGATAGATAGATAGATACATACATACATACATACACACATACATACATACATAGAATTATCTTACAGTATCCTAATGTAGAGTCTAAACAATTTTGGAGATATCCTTTCCTTTGAGCTGTTATCTTACTTTTTATAAAACCAATATATCTTTTTACTGAGCAACTCCTATGTGTCAGACCCTGTGCAGAACACTAGGACTACAAGGATGGATAAAACCAGACCAGCACCACACCATGTGTGTAGCCCCTGCAAGGTCCTACCTACATCATCCCACCCTGAGCTCTTTGACAAGGTAGACACTGTTGGCAAATATCAACAGTGGGAAAGTGTCCTTTGTTCTGTGAGCTCTTGACCCCATGACACTGATTCATCCTGTGCATATTTAGATTCACATAGTTCACTTTCCATTTTCAGTCTTTGCACACACACACACACACACACACACACTAACATATATATATATATATATATATATATATATATATATATATATATGTTACAGAGTACAAACTAGGTCAGGAAGGTTCAGCTGAACAAATTCTTAGTTCTGTCTGCCCAGTAATGAATCTTAGGCAAGATGCACTAAGTTGACCATCTTCTCATTTGTAAAATGAGAACAGGACCTTCTGGGGTTGATTAAATAAGATTCTGCACATGGCATAGAGTCAGCCTGTGTAAGGATGCTGGTATGATGAGGATGGTGATGGTGATGTTAATGGTTCTGATAGTGATGGTGATAATGATCATAATAGTGCTGTTGTCTTGATGATGATGATGATGATGGTGGTGGTGGTGGTGATGATGTTAATAGTCCTGATAGTGATAGTGATGATGATGGTGATAATGATGTTATTGATGGGGTGATGATGATATTAATGATGATGATCATAATGGTAATGTGAATTATCTTGATAATGATGGTGATGACAATGGTAGTGGTGACATTGATGATAGCAGTGATGGTGATGGTGATGATGATGACGGCAATGGCAATAGTGATGATGGCAAGGGTGACGGTCATGATAATGGAGATGATGATGATAGCATTAATGGTGATGATGGTAATAATTATGCTGCTGATGATAATGATGATGATAATGGTCTTAATGGTGTCATAGCTGCTGCTGCTGGTGATGCTAACCATGATACTGATGACAATGTTGCTAATGGTGAAGATTATGATAATACTAAGGCTAGTATTCAAGACAGTGGTGGTGACAATGATGTTAATGGTCCTGATGTCAGCTGCTAATGGTGATGATTATTGTGATGGTAATAATGGTTTGATGGTGCTATGTCAGCTGCTGATGGTGATGGTGGTGGTAATGCTGATGATTTGGATAGAGAAATGGTGATGATAGTGATGGTAGAATGAAGGTGATGATTATATTAATGGTGATAATGCTGTTGAAGAGAAGGAACACAGCCAGGGTGAGGATGATGGCCATAGAGGATTAGTGAGTCCATCTGCCAGCCCCGCCCTCATTGCCAGGTATGCAGAGGGGAGAGGAGAATCTGCCATAGTAAGAAGAGCCTTATCTTTGGCACACGGGAAGGAAATGCTGCAGAGAAGGCTGTAGAATTCCCTCCCCTCAAAATATGGACTCAGGTAGCCCTGGGATGGGAAAGTGCAGCTTCCAGTTCAGGAAGCCTCTGCGGGAAGTTGGGGGTAGCAGGTAGCAGGTGCGCATCAGGGGTCTGGAATCCACACCAATGCTCAGTATTCCTCCCAGACATGAGAAGTAGCCAGAGCTCACTGTGGCCTCAGTGACTTGCTTTATGGTCTGACTCCAACTAGATAGGCCCACAGTGCAGACTTCACCAGGTGCCCAGTCTTCATGCCCAGGTGTAGTTCCCCTGTGCACTACCATACAGACCCCCGAGGCCCTACACCGTGCATCATGGTTGATGGAATAGTGTGCAGTCTCCCATGGCCTCCTCAGAACTTACTGCTCATTTGATGCAAATAAATAATCAAAAGCCCGATCTTCCTTCTCCTTCATTCCGCGTTAAAAGAAGTTCTTGCCCATCTAAGCAACAAGGGCGCACATGCGATACATCAGCAAATCTCCGCCATTTTGTCAGTCTTCGTTTTTGCGAATTTAATCAGAGTGGAGAGAGAAAGTCTAGGTGTGCTAAATCACAGACCATAAAATTCCCACGATTCACTTCAGCCTGTGGTCAGCGAGCAGCCTGGTTGTTAATGAGGGCCACTGGCCATGTGGCTATGGGAACCAGAGCCTAAAGGAGACCCTGAGGTAGCACGGAGCCAGGCCTGACACTTCTTGGTCACTGCCTCCCTCACCAGTCACTGCCATATCCCTGAGGGGCTCAGCCTGGCCTGAGTGGAGATGGGCCCGGTCCCACGCTCCTCTTCCAGCTGTGGTCCTCCAGGGTGGGTGTCCCTGCAGGGGGCAGCACTGCAGCTCCAGCTCCAGCCCGCCTGACTCCAGCAGGGGACGAGCTCGCCTCCCGCGGTCCCCCTGCCTCCGCCCTCTGTTTGCTCTTATATTAACAGGACACTTGGTTTTTGCTAGACAGCAGCAAGCAATATTTCCAGAACAAATAAAGCTGCGTAGACATTTGCCTTAGGTGTTTTACATCTCAACTTGAATATGTTTATCTCGGCCTTGCTGTTGGAATAACATCTCTATGGGGATATTTGGGCCTTTAAATTTCCTGCTCACAGGCAGGTATTTGGAATGAGGGGAAGCAGGCAGTCCCAGGAAGGACCCTCGGAGGCTGCCCCACACTCCTGAGAGTGAGTGGGAAGTGGGTGGGGACAGCGGCCGTGCAAAAAGGAATAACAACCCTGGAGCTCAGTTCTGACCCTCTCTGACCACTGCCTCTATTGGTATTTGGGTCCTCCAGTCTCCTAGGTGTCAAAAGCACAGAGCTCTTTCAAGTGGCCAAGATCAGACAGACATTGGCCAGTGAGGCTAGACATGTAGTCCGCAACGGGGAGATAACCTGGCATAAGAAAGACTGTATTTGAGCTTCTTCCACATGGACAACTTTGCCCAGAATTGACCATCTTTGTGCCAACAGCACTGTCAGATTTAGATCTGAGAAGCCTCTGACAGGCCCATGTATTTGGATACTCCATCCCCAGTGGATATCTGGGAGGTTGTGAAGCCTTTGGGCACTGAGAGCCTAGTTAGAGAAAGTAGGTCACTGGGAGTGTTGGGGGCTTGAGGCTTATAGCCATCTTCCTGTCCACTTCTTGTTTCCTGTTCTGTTGAGATAGAAGGGGAGGCAGAGCCCCGCCGACACACCCTACCAGGGCATAGAGCCACCTGCCACCAAGACTTCTCCACTCTTTGGAGTGTATTTCCTCAAACTGTGAGACAAAATAAATCCTTCTTCCATGCAGTTGCCTTTACTCATGGTGACAAGAAAACTGACATAAGCGTGGAAGTGCATTGACATCACCGGCCACACACCCAGGGCTCAGGACACCGTCCTGTGGAGTATTCTGATGGTGCCCCTGACACACTAAATGCAACTGTCACCCACCAAGTCTGTACCACACCGAGAGGGGACAACAGTGTCCTGAAGACCTGGCACTGCCCTCTATGAGGCTACAACTGCTAAGATGTTCCTACTGAGTCTGGTAGAGGTCGTGGTGTCCACCTGGCCAGAGCTCCAGCCACTGATTCAGCTGGTTGAGTGCCTGAGTTCTGCAGTGTGAGGCATCACCTTGGCTCCTGCCCTAAAGCCCCTTGTTTATGGTGGAGGCTCCCAGCCTCCTCAGTGCTCCAAAGGGCTCTGGAGATGTCCTCTGCTCCACTCGATGGAGGCCTTTCTTCCCCTTGTACCTAGGTGATGGACAAATGGTGCTGGAGTCCTATGTGTGTGACCAGTGGCAATGCAGTCTCACAGCCTCAACCTTCTCAAGAAATCAGGATTATCATCTAAGCTCCCTCATGCAACAGAGGGCAACAAACACAAAAGGCCACAAATGGTCAAAGCATAGAGAATAAGAGTCTGGAGAGTGTGGGCTCTTGGACAGGACTCCTGCATGAAACTCCACCCACCCAGGGCTCAGGGACCATTGTGGAAGGGGAGGGTGAAAAGGTCATAAGAGCCAGGATACCATATGGAAACAGACTCTTACAGGCTCCTGGGGCCTTGCTCATATGAACGTACAGCAATAGTGTCAGCATGCACAAGACCTGTGCAAACTCAATCAGACAAAAACCCAGCACAGAGCTGCGGAACTGGGCAACAGGTCGCAATCATAGCCAAAGAACTATTGGCAGCTGATTACTGCTGGGTGAGGGAGAACTGAATTTCTTTAAGGGAGAGACTCTAGATAGGCTGACTGGACCCCAGTGGATGAACTTGTACTGTTGGATGTCTGGGTACACTAACTTGACTCAGTGGATCTTAATATAAATGACAGAATGCATGACATCCAGTGAGGGGCTGTGGAAGGGGGTGGGGAGGGATATAAAGATGATTAAGATGTTTTGTATAAAATACAAAAATTCTATACAAAATAAAACAAGGAATTCAGGACTACTAGCTACATCTGTTTCCCAGAGTCAGGAAATCACTGAGGAACCGTTGGGGTGACACCTGACTGGCCACATGCTTCCCTCACTAGCCACACAGACCACACCCACACGGGAGGTGCAACTCTCAGTTCCTGCTGTTCCCGCCTTCCCTGTGGCCAGCTGCTCTGGGGGAGGCTGAATTTCCGTAGTTTCTACCAAGCTGCTTCTTGGCTCCCTCTGACCTGTCCCAGCATTGTGGTGTCTGTTTCTCTTTCCCTGGAAGCCAGTCTCCCAGAAGCCCACCCTTGACTCCCTTCTTTTTTGGGTTCTCTGCGTTCTGTCCCAGGCTCATCTCATCCACCTCTATGATTTCTATCCCCCAGAGGTTTCTTTCTCACCTGCTGGATTCTGGACCATTTCCTGGTGTATGCTGCAGTCTCCTCCTCAGACTCAGCCCCAAGCCTCCTGCCTCCCTTGTTCCAGATACCCCATCATCACCATTCCACCCCACCACCAAGCAGCTACCTTCTCACTCCACATTTTACACCACAGTCCACATATTTGTCCCAACCAGGAGACCTGTGCACCATCCCAATTCTTCCTGGTCCTTCACATCCCACACCCTAAAAAACTTGCTGTTCCCGATCCGTCTTTTCTGGTTCTATCCAAGCCAGGCTGTGGAGGTTCTGAGCTCCCTGACTACAGAAGTCCCTGCCACCAACCCAGGGCTCTTCCGTCCCATGAGCTGAGCATCAGTAGGATGCTTCCACTGAGGCACAGAGAGACAACGCCACAGGATAGGCTGGTTTTAATCACGTTTATTCAGAGCATGCCTGTGGAAGTCAGAGAACTGTGTGTGACAGTCGCTTCTCTCTCTCCCCCTCAGGTGGTGGGTCCTAGGGACTGAACTCTGATCATTAAGCCCAGGGGCAAGCACCTTCACCTGCTGAGCCATCTCACTGGCCCAACAGGGTAGATTTTTAAATGCCCACTGTGTAGGACTGGAGGTGTAGCTCAGTAGAGTGCCTGCCTAGTATGCACAAAGCTCAGGGTCCCATCCGCAGCAGAACATGAACAGGGCATGGTGGTGCATGCCTGTAATCTCAGCATGCCAGAGGTGGAGGCAGGCAGATCAGGACTTCAAAGACATCCTCAGCTACATGGAAAGTTCAAGATCAGCCTGGGTTGCATGAGACCCTGTCGCAAAACAATGTGCACATTGTAAAACTGATAGCGGGAGACTGGACGCAGGAAGAGGTTCTGACGAGAGGAAATTTCGATTAATCTTGAGATGGAAAATCCTGTGAGGCTGGCAGAGAGAGTCAAAGGGAATCTCCAGCAAGGTTTGTGTTCTTGCTACACTCTATGGACGCAACTGATCTTCTCTCTCAGGGCTTTGCCCCCTCCCCTCTATGTGGCCTTTTATAGATAATGCCATAAAAGCCTTTTTGGCTGCTGGGGGCCAGTTCCCGAGGGAGCTTAGACTCGACAGCCATACCCTCTCCTGGTGGGCCTTCCTTCCACATCCAGGTAGGAGATGTGCCTTTCTGCCTGTGCCTTGCAGATCTTAAAGGGCCTTGGGTTCAAATCCCTGCCACTGGCCTTGGGAAAATTGCCATTCTGAGAATCAATTGTTCTTTCATTTGAAAAATGGGGAGCCATCCCTTTTCATGGGGTCTTTGTGATAATTAAGTAAAATGACATGTAAGAAATGAGCTGTGGTATGCTTTGCTCTCTCTTATCGTGGGCACTATGAACGCATCAGCAGGAGAGGTTGCCAGGACTTCCTGCTCCCCTGTGTCCTGCTCTCCAGCGTGGCCATAGACTCTGATTCTCCAATCAGAACAGCCACCATCTTCATCAATTCAGCCTTGCCTGCCCGCAAGGGTCCATCATGATCAAGCCTGTGGACTGTCATGGTGCCTCTGAGAACTGGACCATGTCCAGTCACTGGACAGCCACCTGAGTTTCTAGCCACTCCTGCCACCCGTTTATATGCAGTTTTGTGCATGGGGGTCTCCGAAGGTGCTGGGGAAGGGTAACAGAATGGGGCTCCATCCATGCTGGGTGAAGGCTGCTTTGGGGTTGCCCATGCTCCTAACAGTAACCCTTTTTTAGAAGTCCAATAAATTCATCAGTTCTCCTGGGTTGAACTTCGTTGGAATCGTCTGGTTGTCATTGGAGCCTTATCGGGAGGTGTTGTTTACATCTCCCCAAAACAGAATTCTCAAAACAGGTGCATGGCCATACTCTGTTCTACGGGCAGAGGAGCTGGGGGTGGGGCTCTCTCTCTCTCTCTGGTGAGCCCTTCAATATGACGATCTCAGTTCACATGGCCTTTGGGGGCACTTGGCCAGTGTAAACAGAAGTAAGGGTCTGGCTCAATTTGGACATCCATGTGTGTTGGAAGGGAAGTAGTTAGGACTTCCAGAAGCAATTGTTTGGAGGATCCGAGCGGGGGTGGTCAGTGTGGAATCCGGTACTGCTATGAAGTACTGTCGGGCTCTAGAGAATGTCTAGCTTGGGGCTTCCATGTAGAGTCTTGCAGAGTTGAGGCTCACAGTGTGGCTCAACAGTTAGAGACCCCGTTCCAGGGAACAGTGCACCCCTGCGGGAGGGGGGCGGTGTCTCATTTTAACAAGGAGGCAGCAGCTGGCTTGTTTCTACCTGTGAGCAGTTCCAGCCTCCAACCCAGAGAGGCCTGTCCCTTGGCCACTGGCACGGGGTTGAGGCTGAGGCAGGTAGCGGTTCAGGCTGTGACCCTGCAACCATGGCCAGACTGCCCTTTGCCTCTGCCGCTGTTCCTGCCCAGGCTTGTCTCCCTGCCTGTCTGAGTTCCATGAGGCAGAGAGGACGCTTTGCTGTGTGAAACCTTCACACTGCTGCCCGCCATTCCCAGGCCTCCCAGCCCTGCTTCAGCGCTCCGTAAGTGAGAGGGAGGCCACGAGGGAGGGGGACAGATGGCTGAGTGGCTGCCTGACTCCAGCTCTCAGAGAGCCATCTGGAGCAGTCAGAGCAGGCCCAGCACTGCCGTGCAGTGACCCCTAGATGCCAGGGAGCACACTCAGCCTCGGCTGTTTCCTCTCCCACCTCCACCTTCTCCTCCTCACCTGGGCTGGGGCCCAGCTCCTCTTGCCTCTGCCTGTTCTCCCTGGGACCACCACGGTGTCTCAAGCTCCTGTCTCAGTGAGCCCTGGATGCCTCTTGTGTGTGTTGTGTGCTCCCTTAATGCTTCTTGCAAACTGCCCTGTCCCCTGACTCTACAGAGAGTTAGCAGAAGAGTAGCCCCAGCCCAGGGGTACATAGGGAAGCAGGTATAGGGCCCCAACTGAGCCCTGTGCCTTTCCGCCTGCCTTTTCTGGCTCCTTGTCCACTGTTATCTGAGGCCTCCTTGCCCAGTCCACACTGCTCGGGGCCTAGTCTTGCTTTATGCTTTGCCTCTAGATGGTCAGAGAAAGGACATCTCACTTCTACTGGAGGAGTGAGTGGTGTGTCCTGCTGGCCCCTTGGGGTTGGTGACTCTTTCCAGTGTCTGCATGTGTAGCTGTCTCCCGAGTCCTTTATAGCACTTGGTCTAGTTTCATTGCTCTGATAAAACTCTCTGGTCAAGGAAACTTAGGAGAGGAAAAGGTTTATTTCAGCTTACAGTTCCAGATCACAGTTCGTCATTGAGGGAAGTCAAGGCACAAAGTCATGGCAGGGACTTAAAGGCAGGCCTGCTTTCTATTCTACTCAGTGTTATCTCTAACCAAGGAACTCCTCATAGCTAAAAAAGTACATTAGAAACCATGGAGCACACTGTTTGCTGGAGGCCAGCTCCTCAGCCAGTTTTGTTATACAGCCCAGGGCCACCTGCCTAGGGAATAGTGCTGCCCACGGAGGGTTGGGCCCTTCTATGTCAGCGAACAATCAAGAACCCCTCCCCCACACATACACAAACGCCACAGGCCAATCTGATATAGGCAGTTCATTTCTTAGATGACTGTAGGCTGTGTCAAGTTGACAGTCAAACGAACAAGGACAGTGTTACACGCACACATCTTTGCCTGTTCTGTGAATGTTATGTGCTTCTTACAGACTCGGACACTGCTGTTCAGAGAGACAGGTAGAAGGCCTGGTCATGTGACTCAGAGGGGCTTGGTCATATTCCTGCCCATTCTAGAACTTTGCCACTGGACAGGGCTGTGTGATCACTGCCCTAACAGAGGGTATATACACTCTGTGGCCCCAACCAAAAACAATTACAAACATGCCATACAATGGGTCTCAGATGGTGTGTGGTCTTTGGCCAAGCTCCTTTTACAAAGCGTTGGCTTTGAGACTCACGCATGTTGTTGCATGTGTCAATCATTCATGAGGCATTTGGAACCCGCCACGTTGACCAGTTTGCTTTTAGCCCGTTAGCTTTACCTTGCTCTATGAAGGACATTTACTGGAAGTAAAAGACCAGAGACATTTGCATACAGGCTGTTATGCGATCAGATTCTTTTATGTCTTAGAAGCGAAATTGCTGCCTGGTAAACACATTGAACTTTATAAGAAACTGAAATACTGCAGTCCCAAAGGACTCCTTGTTTTTGTCATACCTACTGGAAGGTATGCGTTCTCATTGCTCCAGTCCTTGCCAGCACATGGTACTGTCTCTTAAGCTATTAATAATGTTTCATTGAGATTTAATTAGTATGTCTCCAATGCCAAATGTTTCTCAGGTGCCTGCTTGCCTACACCTGTATGTCTACCTGGGGGAGGGACACTTGAATTTTTATGGCTTATTTTTCTTGTGTATGTATGTGTGTGTGTGTGTGTGTGTGTTGTTGTGTGTGATGTATGTGTGTATTTTTGGATGTGTGCCTATGTGCATGTGAAGATCAGAAGCTGACGTCAGGTGTCTTCTCAATACATCACCATATATTTCTTTTTAATCTTTCATCTGTAAACCCAGAATTCACCCTGCTAATTTAGTCAGTCAGGGATCTGCTCTGTCTGTCTCCTGAGTGCCGGAGTCAGAGGCAGGCCACTGCACACACCAACATTTACATGGGTTCTGGGGAGCTTAACTCTGGTTTTCATGCTTGTTGATTACAAAGCAAGTGCTTTAACTTCCAGGCCATCTCCTCATCTCTCACCACCTTATTTTTTGAGACTGAATTTCTCACTGCACCCGGAGCTCACCAATTTAGTGAAATTGGCTAGCCTCCCTGATGCACATTGCCACGCTCAGATTATTGACATGATTCCTGGGGATTCCAGCTTGGGCCCTCAGGCTTGTGTAGCAAGCACTGTACTCACCGAGCCCCAGCCCTTAGCCCATTATCAACTTTAAGAGTTCTTTGAGCAGTGCAGATACAAGTCTTCTAGTGTGTGTGACTTGATGGCATGCTGCAGTCAGCAGCTTGTCCCTCTCTTCTCCTAATCATCAGTATTTTTCAGCAGATAGATATCCTCAACTTCAATAAGGCAAGTATATCAATTGGGTTTTGGTGACTGGTGCCTTCACCAGTGTTCACATCTGAGCAAGGTTTGCCTTACTCAGAACACAGAAGTTCTCTGAGCTTTTTGCTCATGTTCCCATTTTAAATCTCACATTCTATCTGTGATTCATCTTGAATTCATATTCTGTTTATGGTGTGAGGTATAGATTGCTCTTTTTTTAACATAGATATCCAATTTTTTTTAGCACTACGTGTTAAGGTGTCTATGCTGTCTCCACTGAATTGCCTTGGCATGCGCACAGCAAACTGAAGGCCGATAAAGGCAAAGTTCTATATCAGGACTCTCTTGCAGGTAGATATTTGTCTCTTTGCTGGTCACAGCTCCCTTGATTACTGCAGCTTTGTAGTGAGTTTTGAAATCAGGTGGTGTAGGCCTTCTGACTCTGTTCTTTTTCCTAATTTGGCAACTCTCCATCCTTTGCCTTTCTGTGCAAATTTTAGAATTGGTTTGTTGATTTCTATAGAAAGCAGGTTCGCTGGACTGATTGGAATGGCACCGAATTGTAGAGTGGTTTAAGAGAGCATTGATAGCTCACAGCTATTGCAGTTTTGACTGGTCAACATGGCACCCATCTCTCTGCTTACTTTGCTCTTTGATTTCTCTCATCTGTGCTTCGTAGAGAGATTGCACCTGAACTTTTTTTAATGTGTATTTTTGTTGCTACAGTAAGTGGTATCTTTTCCTACATTCCCAATGATATGTTTCTGTGATATAGAAGGCAATTGACTTTTGCAGTTGTTATATCTGGACCTGAGCCCTGGTCCTTAGGCAGCACATTCCTGATGCCCCCCACCTTCAACTCCCTACCCCTCAACCCCCTAGCTTTGTCCTTGGTCTCAAGAGTGAGGGCTGGGAACTGGGTCACTGGGCTACCATCCCAGACAGACTCTGAGTCACCTTGAAGAACCCAGTCCTGACTCTCCTCTCCCTGGAATGACAATCCCTCCTTCTGCACTCTCATCATTCCAGCAACACTGGAGACAATGACTAAGGCAGAAGGGCCCTGAGCTCCCAGTGGGGCAGCTGGAGGCTGAGATGCTAGCTGTTTCTCTTTAATCCAGGTGCCCTTATGATTTGCCTATGGGAAAGGTGGATGAGGTGGGTGGATGGCTGAGTCAGGAGGCATCGGCCCACCAGGCTGCCTGCCCACATCCTCCCACAGAGCCTCCCAGACCAAACCCCTATGCCTGATTGTTTTCCTGCCCCACTGTCACCTCTCTTTCTTACCCCTTGGGACCAGCCAGAGCTTTTCCTCTTCGCCTATGTGCCACATGTAGCTGCCATGGGGCCCCTGTCCACCTCCCGGGCCTGTCCTTATGGGAATTGGTGGCCTGTTCCTTCTTCCAAATTAGGGGGAAAAGAGGGATTCTAATTTACTGCTGAGGCTGGACACGGTGCCCATTAGATGACCCCTTGGAACTGACTCAGATAGTGTCTCCCGCTCCTGGTCTCCAGTTTGCAGTTGGTCTGGCTACAGGAGCACAAGTGGGCCAGACAGATAAGTGGGGCTTCATTCAGCAAGAGGAGAGGCTAAACAGAAGCCGGTAGAGGACTGCAAGAGAAGTGAAGGCCAGAACACATCACAGGAACTCAGAGTGGTCTGTGCTCAGTCTCCCCTGACAGACCCTGCTGGTAACATAAATTCTTGAAGAACTTCCCAGAACTAATATCCATTCGTTATGCTCTGTTCTTCAACCCACAAAGGCCCCTGGCACAAAAGCATGCTTAGAGTATCTGGTGAATGAGTGAACGCACAGATGGATGAATGGAAGAGTTTCCTATGCCAGGCACTCTGCTAGGTACTTGGGGATAACAAGTAAATTAACTTCCAAGAACCTCACAGCTAGGCAAGAGAGGTAGACACAAAGGACACTTTGTGGATAAGGAGATAGAGCTCCAAGGGAAGGCTTTCTAGAAGAGGTCATTCTAGGCCTTCAAAGACACCTAGGAGGGATGGGAAAAGGCCCAGAGACAAGATACTGGCAAACAGGGTATTTTGGTGAGACTTCCAGTGGAACTTCAAGTTTTGTCCATGAGGCCAAGGACATGACCACAGGATCACAGAGCCGAGCTGGTCCTCCATGGGAACAAGTTAGTTACCTTCTATCACCAGGCTGGTACCTCTGGCTTCTCAATAATGCCTCACTGTGATTGCCCAGGGGCCAAGCTAGAACTGGTCTATTAGTAAGAGACAGTGTTGGCACCAGGTGGTGTCAATGAGTCTCTGGCTTCCAAATAGGACCCTGCCAGCCATGATGGTGATCCTGGAGGGGTAGAGAAGGGTGTTAGTGACCAATTAGCTTTTGAGATTCTAAAAGACAGCATCTGGACTCAGGAATGCCCCCTCCCACTGTCCACAAACACATAGGTGATGGGTGGAGCTGGGAGGCAGGTAGTTCACTATATTTCCACAGTTTGCAGATGACAACCCTGCAGGTGAGGAGGCTAGCTGCCTTCCCCAAGGCCACACAGGTGGGATTTGACCTCTAGGGTCTGGTTCTCTTCCCTGAGTCACCTGGCCAGCCACTCAGGTTAGAAAAGGAGAGCTGGCCTCCAAGGGAGGGTCCTGTCACCTCCAGAGGAGGAAGGACTCAGCCCTCTCCTCTCTGGCCCTGGCCCTGGTGCTCCCAGGCTGTCAGAGCAGTTGCTAGGATAGACTGATTTTCCTCCAGGAGCATGCCCATTCAGGGCAGCTCCTAGGAAGGTATCAGGCCCCTCCTGCTGGTGAAGTGAAGATCCACCTCAGCCTTCACCATGACCTCCTGCAACATCCCCCATCAGATCTGTGGGAGAAACCAAAAATATTCCTTAGCTACCCTTTTTTTTAAAAAAAAAAAAAAAACTATTTTATGTGTATGAACATTTTGCCTGCATCTGTGTAAGTGCACCTGTGTTTTGTAATGGCCACAGAAGCCAGAAGAGGGTGTTGAATCCCCTGGAACTGGAGTTATGAACAGTTGTTAGCTGCTATGTGAGTGCTGGGAACCAAAGCCTGGTCCTCTGCAGTAGCAGCCCGTGCTCCTAACTGCTGGGCCATCTCTCCAAGCTTGTGTAGGTGCTCTCAATTAGAGATAGAGATAGAGATAGATAGATGATAGATAGATAGATAGATAGATAGATAGATAGATAGATAGATAGATAGATAGATTTGGCTAAACATTTGACTCCTCTAACAAATGTTTAGTGACTTAATATATCAAGAAATTTATCATCTAACAGTTCTGAAGATCAGAAGTCCAGTACAGCTTAAGAAAGAAAAGAAGAAAAGATTTATTCTGGCTCATAGTTTGAGGGTGCAGTCCTTCACAGTGGGGAAGTCGTGGTGGCGAGAACGAGGCAGCTGGTCGTGTATCCACAGTCAGGAAGCAGAGAGAGATGAACGCTGTTACTCAGCTTGCTTTCCTGTTTGTGAAATCTAGGACCCCAGCCCATGGGATGGTGTGCCCACATTCAGGGTGGGTTTTCCCATCTCAATTAACCCAGTCAAGAAGCTCTTTCCTAGATGTGCCCAGAGCTTGTCTCCTAGGTGATTCTAAATGCTGTCAAGTTGACAATCAGCATTAACCATTACAGGCTTCTAGAGGCTCCAAGAATAGCCAGTTTCTTTCCAGTTTCTGGTTTGGGGGCATCTCTTGGTACAAGGCCCTTTCTTACATCTTTGAAGAAGCATCTCTGTCTTTCTCTGGCCCTTCTCCGTTGCTTGCCCCTGTGACCACAGCTGCTGTGACCACGGGGTTCTCTTCTAATGACACCTGGAACTTCAGCGCCCCACCTGAGTAATTTCTGCTTCGGAATTTAGCTCTGACAGGGCTTCAAAGTCCCTATTACCATGGAAAGCATCACACCTGTGGGCTCTAGAGAGGAGAGCAGGCGTATTTCTGGACGGCCATTATTCTGCCTGTGTTAATATGCTCACGTGGTTAAAAATCGAAATGATATTATAATAAAAGGAGTAGCCATTGAGTACTTGCATTGATTTCTTTTCTATCATCCGAGTGTTTCTATAATTTGCCCAGATGGACATTAAGTTTGCTTGGCCCTCTGTACACTTCTCGTCCGTTCTCAGAGCTGTGCCTTTTTCTGTCATTTATGAGATAAACCAGAAGATGTTTGCTACTCTTATACAGGATTCCTTTGTTATCTTTTCTATTTTATTCTTTCTGAGTCTACATAATGATCCATTGTGTGGATAGTCACAATTTGTTGTTTTTTTCTAATATTGTTCTGTGAGAAACACTGTGCTGGGAAATGTGTCCCTCCACACAGCGTTTTCTACCTGCATTCCAGAAATGGGCTTGCTTTGTCCTTGTTTGTTAGTGATAGCCTGGTCTGTGGGGTCTGCCTTATCCTTAGTACCTCTGTCATTCCCATCCTGCACTGAGATGGTGGTCATAGACCCCTTCCACTAATGTGTTCATATTGCTCTGTGTTTTTAATGCAGAGTTCTTTTTCATCTTTTGTGTATGTATGTGTGAATTAGGCACACACGAGCCGCATGGGCATGTGGAGGTCAGGGGACAACCTGAGGTGTCGGTGTTCACCTTCTACCTCCTTTGAGATAGGATCTGCTGTTGTTTGTTGCCGCGTGCCTCCGGCTATGTGGCTCACCACCTCTGGGAATCCCCCTGATTCCATATCCACCTTCCTGTGGGACTGCTGGCACTGTCGATGCTAACACTACACGTCCAACTTTTACACCGGTTCTGGTGATTTGAACTCAGGTCTTCATGCTTGCATAGCAAGTGTTTTTACCCACTTAGCCATCTCTAGAACCCCATGATGTTTTCTTTTTACTCTGGTACCCACACTGGTCCCATTCTGATCCCTGCCACCTGAAATGCCCCTTGCCCTCACTGCCTCTACCACATGTCTCTGAAAACACACTCCACACCCTACAGATATGATTCAGCATGCACTTGCACACTGGCTTTTAGATGTCCCCATGCTATGGTGACCCTCTAGTGTCCCCAAGGAGATGGTGAGCAACCGCAGCACAGGCTTCCCTTTCTGTGGGCATCCCCAGGGGTCAGGGGTCTTCCTTCCATCAGAAGCAAAGCTGGAGACTGAAGCTCCACAGTGTCAGGTTGCCCTCCCCCCATTGTCCAGTTGGTGGGAATCTATCAGCTGCCAACTTCTCATTGACCCTCTTCCATGTGACCCCAGACTTGACATCACACCCAGGCCCTGCTTGCACGATTGCCCCTTGCTTGATTGTAAGAAGCAGGCTGAGCCCCTTCCTAAAAGGAGGAAGAACAGGCCTCCCTTCCTCTAGGGTAGCCAGAGAACTATTTATAACACATTTTGAGAAAGTCTCTGCAGAACAAGGAAATTGATACAAGCAATTTCAGGTCTCTGATAGAGCTAATCTGCAGTATGAAACCTCCCCAGTTAATGATTAGCATAAAATAAAGGTCTTTTAGTATAACAGTAAGTTATCCATTACATCTGCAGTTGAGCTGAAGTGAAAATATTACTAAGATGGGCGGCGGTGAGTTTCCTACCTCTCGTCCCCCGCTCATGTTCCCCTGCTCACACAGGTGAGAGTCGAGGCTGGAGGCTGGCCTCCAGTGCTAAGGAGTCCTGGGGTCTTCTGCTCTCGCCACCTGCGGGTCACTGGAAAGTGCTTCTTCCTTCCAGCCATGGCAGGTCAGGGTGGCGAGGTCAAAACCTGGGACCTCACAGCACTGAGTTTGGCCTTGGACATGTTAGCTCTTTCTGCCAGGCCGCTCTCCATGTGCTGCCCTGTAAATGGGTTGACACCAGTGGGAATTAGGCTCTGTGAACTCAGAGGGCAAGGCTAGCCCAGTGCCCAAGAGGCATCACACTCCTCTCTCAGTGTTGAGTGAAAGTTGGGTGCTAACTGGAGACAGCGCCTTCCCAGCAGCTCGGGGGCTGGCACGTGTGTACTGCCCTGCTTGGGGGACTTGGGGGCCTGCTGCTGTGCCCGGAGCTGTGCCTTTGGAACATCTTGTCCATGAAGTGCACTAGAGGCCAGGAAGAGGTTAAACTATAAGGAACAAGGGCACCCCCTGCTGGCAATGCTGAGGTTCTGCGGCTGCCTGGGCTCGAGTGCCTGCTCTGCGTGGGAAATAGACCTTTGTCTTGAAGCTGGCAGCCCAGGCCATGAAGGGAGGGCCACACCAAGGAGAGAGCTGTGCAGTGTCCTAGGGTAGTGGCAGGAGCGTGGAATGTGAAGTGGTCTGTCAATCACAGCCCAGCATTCCTAACATCCGCACCAAAGCCAGACCACAGAGGGAGAAGGCTGTGAGGGAGTGGTGCCCGCTCCTGTGGAGAGCTGACTGAGCAGACTGAGGCCCAGTGCAGGCAGCAGAAGCCACCACAAAGGGCAGGTGTCCATCCTGAGGCGAGCCAGGGTGGGGACCACTTCAAAGGGCTTCATACACTGAGCTCCTGGGAAACACCAAAGCACAGCCCCAGATCTTGCTTTGCCTTTTCATGGCCAAGTACTGGATGTCAAATACACACTCCACACACAAACACACACACTACACACCACATATACCTAGCACACATATATGCACACCATACATACACATACACTACACACACGTCTATATACCAAAATACACAACATGCACATATATATAGCACACATACAACAACACACACATATACACCACATACCATATATATGTAGCACTCAGACACACACCTCAGAGAACACAAACACACACTACACAAACACATACCCCACATATATACACTATACACATATGTATACATACCACACATACACCTCACACACATATGCACAGCACAGACACGATACATACATACCACACACCATACATATATACACCAGACAGACATAATACATACACATATACAGCACACATACACAGTACATACCCATATATGCAGCACATATACACACACCTCGCAGATACACTATGAACATATCACATATACACACTACACACTATACACACATATACACCAACACACATATGTACCATGCACCACACATACATCACACATTCCAACACACACACATAGGCACCACACATACACACGCCATGTATACTCACCAGCACACACCACACATATACACTACAACCACACATATATACTACACACCACACATACACACCAACACAGACACATATACACATACCACACATACATACCACATCTACACACTCACACACCATACACATACATAAAAACCCAAACATACACACATATACACACCACACCACGTGCAGAGGGACCCACATCCAGAAGCTCTTTGAACCCTAGCAGTGGCTGCTCCTCCCGGAAGTGGCCGTGACTCATGGTCCCAAACAGCCTGAGCAGCAGTTTTTCAGGCCTCTCCTCACATCTCGCCTGAGTTTTCTGCTGGCTTGATTTCGGAGCTATCTGTGCAGACACAGCTGCTAGACAAGTTCCCTGGCTTTGTGCTCAGGCTCTGTCGGTTCCATGTCTCACCCTCAGCCAGCTGTCCTCTGGGCTTGGGTGGCGCTGTAAACCAAGCACCCAACTCAGCCAGGCAGGTCATCTGCCAGTTGTAAAATAGTTGCTATATGGCTACTGAATTCCAATTGACTAGCAAAGGCTGGATCAGCTGAGCAAACCCTTCTGAAATGGATTTTGGTGATATTGCCGCCCAGGCCTGTGAACAGGATTTTGATGGCACTCTTCTGTCTTGAAACATCTGTTTCTTGAAACCAGGGTTTCTGGGGATGCGGGCAACTAAAGAGTGTGGGAAAGGGTATACATGCCATCGGAGTCCCGGCCTGTGGCAGCTGCTGGGAGTGGGAGGCAGGCACAGGCTTAGGGGTGGTGGGGAAAGACCGAGGGGTCTCTGCTCTGGGGACCTGCTCCTTGCTCACCCTCGAGCCTAAATTCCCAGGGTTCAGAAAGAGGCAACAGATATCATGTATCCCAGACAGCCAACGGCCTTTGGCTTGCCTCCCTGTTCCCAAACACAAAGAACATGGGTAGTCTTTATTTTTTATTTGTATGTATGTGCAATTGTACCTGTGTAGGGGGCAGATGTGCACATGTGTGTAGAGCCCAAAGAACAATATCAGGTATCTTTCCTCAGGGACTGTCTACCTTGTTCGTTTTTTAAATATTTCAATTGACTCTAGAATTTTATTCAATACATTTTGATGATATTCAGACCCCCTCTCGACCCCTACCTTATCGCGCCCCCAGCTCCATGTCCTCTATTTTTGTCCTTTTCTTTAAGCCCATACAGTCTAATCCGTGTTTCCCAAGTCCTCTTGGGTGTGGGTCTGTCTCTCCTCTGGAGTCTGGCATCATGCTTACAACAGCACGCACAAGACCTGTGCAAACCCAAGACAGACCAGGGCTCAGCGTGGATGGCGAGATGGACAGGGAGCCCCAGCCCTAGCTAAGGATCTATTAGCAACTGAGAGATGATGGGAGAGGGAGAGTTAGTTTGTCCTACTGGTTTTTCGAGATGGTCTCTCATGGACCTGGAACTCACCAAGTAGGCTAGACTGGCAGGCCGGCAAGCCTCCGGGATCCCGTCTCTACCTCCCCAGCGCTGGGATCATAAGCATGTTCTGCCAAGCCAGTGTGTTTTTTCACAAGGGTTCTGAAGGAATCAAACTAAGCTGTCTCCATGACCCTCTTTCCTGGTCTTAAGAGTGAAAGTCGATCTTTGATTCTTCCAGAGGCTTTGTATTTTCACCCACTTCACCAAGAGAGCCTGCACCCAACTGCCAGGCCTCTACCCAAGCACCCTCAAAGCAGTGCTTTGTTTTACAGAGGGCTCTTCTGTACCAGCAGAGGCCGGGGGGGCGAGGGGGGCTTAGCAATGAAGGTCATTTAAGATACGAGGGGCCCAAGGATGGCACTAGAGAAGAGAGGCCACCTCAGGCTCCCATCCCACTTTACTGTGGGCACTGTTACATTCAGAACAGTCTCCCCAGAGAATCTTTTCTTTGTCCTAGGGAGCTCTTGACACATACTGATGGGAGCAGAGAGTGGGAAAAGAGTCAGAAGGAGGCTGGGGGTTCAACCTCAGGGCTCTCCACTCAGGTGAAACTCAGAATCTCCTCTGTGTAGCCTGCCTGCCCCATCCAGGAGGCCATCCAAGGGGCAGAGCTGTACAACTCTGACCCATCTGGGCACCATCTAAACCAGTTGGTTTCAGATAGCTCAGAGAAGTCAGGCAGGGCCCCAATCTAGGCCCTGAGATGAGGGCTGGGAGCCCTGCCTGAGAGCAGAGCTGAGCATGTTGGGCCCAGCTTTGTCTCCTCAGTACTTGGCACAGGGCTGAGCATGGGGCAGCTGCCCACCAGGTCGGTTGCAGGAGGCAGAGCTCCTGAGGCTTCCCTGGGTGGCTTCAGCTCTCTGCAGGCCTCAGGTCTCCATGTCCTCTGCCTGGTGGCTTCCCATGGGTCTTCAGAGGAGGGGTAAGGCATGGGGAACACGAAACTGCCCTGTGGAACTCCACTGCCCTCACTTGAAAGCAAGGCCCAGGGGCAGCTTCCACTATCAGTGACACATTGGAACAGCTAGGTGGGGCCATTATTTCTGGGAAGTTGATGATCTCCCAGCTCCCCAGCCTCTGGTTCTGTGATATACCCACCTCCCCCAGCCAACACCAGAGCTGGGAACTCAGTCATCAGCTAGTCTCTGTCTGATTTGAAACTGGGGAAACTGAGTGTCATACCTATTGGTGGCAGGACCCAGGGTCCCTCTCCACTGACACAGCTTCTTCTGTAACCCTCTCCCCACGTCTGGTGTCCAGCTGTCACCATCTCCCTCTCTTTATCCTCTTCTACGACTCCCCTTTCGTGTGTGATGCCAGAAATGGACCCAGGACCTCCTGCATGTTAGGAGGGCCACGGGACTACATGTCAGAGTCTTCCCTCCGCATGTTAGAGCCTAGGGCCGCAGGCCTAGGAACGCTCCTCTGTTGAAAGCTCTCCAGGCATTCAGCATGTAGCAAATAGACACTCATTCAAATCCCTGCCTGTGACCTTCTGTCCAAGATCATGATGAAGGCAGCTTGGAAAGAATTACATCTGGAGCAAGGTGGGCCACCAGTTAGATTGTGCTCCTTACCTGAGGGGGATCCCAGACTAGGGAGCCTGGGAAATCTGCTTTCCAATACCTCTTCCTGGGGGCTGATAGCCCACGTTTAGCCTATGGAATCTGGAGATGCCTGGCCACCCCTTAGAGTGGTGTTTCTCTCCTGCAGGACCGGCATCTGGGGCCCTGCACACTAGCCATGACAGCCCCATCCTGTAGCCCCACGACCTGGTGGGGGACTGGGTCATAGGGAAGGGTGCTCCTGGCAGACTGCCCTTAAAGGAAGGTGGAGTTGGGGACCGTACGTGCTCGAACCTTTACCTCGCAGGCTCTTGAGGTATCCCAGGACACAGTTAACAGTTTATGATTGTCATGTAGCCAGTACCATGACAGGTACTATGCTAGACACATCCCAAATGATGACACACACTGAGCCCTCCAGGTACCCACAGGACAGGAAGACCACTGTGTCCACAGGAAGAATGGGATAGACCCATTTCTGGTCTAAGGTAGTACTGGCAGAGGTTGAACATTTTGTACAAGACATAAGGACTGAATACTAATGCTTACCACTTTTTAAATGTTTATTTATTTACCTATTTTTATATGTCTGAGTACTTTGCATGTGTATAAGTGTACCACATGTGTGCAATGCCTGCAGAGGCCAGAAGAGGGCATTAGATACGCTTGAACTGGAGTTACCGACAGTTGTTAGCAGCCACATGAGTGCTGAGAACCAAGCCGGAGTCCTCTGCAAGAGCAGCCAAGGCTCTGACCACTGAGCCATCTCTCCAACCCCAACCTCTTTTTTTGGGCAGGGGGGTTATGACAGAGATTCTCTATAGCCTCAGCTAGCCTGGTACTTGCTATGTAGACAAAGCTGGCCTTGATCTCACAGAGATTTGCCTGCCTGCCTCTGCCTCTCAAGTACTGGGATTAAAGGCATGCTCTATATTTGTATGTGTATGTTTGTGTGAGTGTGCATATCATGATGCATGTGTGGTGATCAGAGGACAATTTGGATGAGTCAATTCTCTTTCCACAGGATCCCAGGAATCAAATTCACCCTTAGTTTCATGGCAAGCACCTTTATCCACTAAGCCATCTCACTGGCCCTTTACTTGGCTTTTTAAAACATTTTTAATTTTTGTTTTATGTGTATGAGTGTTATGCCTACATGTGTGTAAGTGCACCTGTATCATGCAATGCCCACAGAGAACAGAAGAGGGAGTCAGATCCTCTAGAACTGGAGTTATAGATGGTTGTCAGCCACCATGTGGGCGCTGGGATTCAAACCCAGGTCTTCTTCAAGAACAGTCAGTGCTCTTAACCGCTGAGCCATCTCTCCGGCCCCTTCACTTCACTTTTAAATGCCAAAGTTTGTTGTTGGCTTTTTTTTTCCTCCAAAGAGGAAACACAGAACTCCCAATCCCGGGTTCATCTGAGGGGACCCCAGTGGGGTGGCCTCCCAGTTCTTTTAGTCTCAGACAAATACTCAAGGTGTTTTAAGCTCAAGGAACCTCCACTGTTGACCTGAGGGTCAAGGACTTGAACCTGGACAAGAGTCACAGGTTGGGTGAACCACAGAGCAAGAAAGAGCTGTCCCAAATCTTTTGACACTCAGCTACTGCCTCAGGACAAGGAGCCTTAAAGGGGGGCTAGCCATAAGTTTGGTAGTTAAAACAAAGAACAGAGGGTATGCCTGGAGCTTTGACCTAATGGCTCTCTCCTCCCCTTTAACCTAATGGCTCTCTCCCCTTGAGAGAAAGTGTTGAGATCCTGTGACAACTGATTTAAAGTGAGCATAGATGGTCATATTAGTTACTTTTCTCTTGTTGCTATAACACAGTACCTGACAAAGGCAACTTAAGAAAGGAAGGGTTTATTTGTGTCCACAGTTTGAGAAAGTGGTTTGAGAAAGGCATGGACAGGAGTCCACGCTGCCCCAGCAATCCGGAAGCAGAGGTACTGAATGCAGTGCCAGTAACATTTCTTCCTTCCTTTTGTTCAGCCTGGGACTCCTACCCACCTCGGTTAAACCTCTCTGGAAACACCCTTAAACACATGCCCAGAGGTGTGTTTCCTGGATGATTCCAAATTCAGTCACATAGGATGTGCCAATTAACAATAGCAGTGGGAACTACTAGAAGGCAGTAAGGTTGGGAGCTGCTTCCCCCCCGCACAGTCTAGCAGAGAAACAGCCAGCAGAGGTCAGGGAGAGATGCAGCAAGAGACAGCAGGACTCTGGGGGAACCTGTGGCCGTGTGGTCCAGCATCTGTGGCAGGTGGCCTCCCTGGGGCTGCTTCAGTCACTTGGCTTGAGACTCTGGGTAGCCAGAACCCCATGCCTGTGGGTCAATATCCTGCATGGAGTTTGAGGTGACCCTCAGAGCCAGCTGCACAGGATGGTGGGTGAACTGTCTGGCCCACAATTCCTGATTCCACTGCATCCTGGAGAAGACCCTGATGAATATTCATGGCCAGAGGCTGGGGACTGCTGAACCTGTCCATCTCAGCTAGAGGTTTGCATCTCCTGACTGGAGAGTCCTTAAGCACGAACACACAGTGACATGTCCACATCCAACATGCACACCCACTATGCACACAGCCCAGAAGGCTGCTGGATGTCCTCAAAATGCAGGTGCCATATGAAACCCACCGTTATCTAGACCCCACCGCACAGAAATGGTTGCTAGTGTTGTCACATACATAGAAGGAAATCACCAATGCCCTGGAAGATGTCTGGGTCCCCCTCATGCGTAGCACGGGTATTGTGTAATAGATTCCAGTACACATGATGTTCATATTCCTGTCAGCCCAGCTCCCAGGCAGCTGTCTGCTCTGTTCCCCAGGATGAGGAGCCAACGGTTGGCATAGAACAGACCTCCACATTCTGTCCTGGCAGAATGCTCTAGCTAGCTGCATTCGGAAGGGGCCGTGGCAAGGCCTGTACAGTGGATTCAGTCATTGCAAAGCTGTCCAGGGTTTTATCCCAGCAAAAAGGCACGGGACTTCCTTGAACACAGGGACTAGGTGGGTCCCCAGTGGTACAGGGTGCTCCTGGAGCCTCTTGGTCCTCTCTCTCTCCATCCTGTCCATCCTTTGGGAAGCCCACGGGCGGCCCTCACACAGACCAGGCATGCTGCCACTGTGCTTGGCCACCATTCTTCATCCATGGAAGCAGCTTCCTGACTTAGTGAAAATCACTGGTCTCTAAAGAACGGGAATTAAATTAAATTAAACTGCAAACACAATGCCCACTGGGAAGGGACACTTCTTTTCATAATGATTCAGAGGACCAAGGCCACTCTTGCAGTAGCCACCTTGGGGTTTCATGGGGATGTGCTAATAGTTCAGGGAGGACTGCTAGTCTGTGGCTGGACTCAGCAAACATGGCCAAGGGGTAAAGGAATGAGTGATTGTCACAGAATCCAGGCAGCTTTTGGCTGTGACTTAGGGAAAACAAGTCTGAGAATCTAGACCCTGTCCAGGCCAGTCCTATGTCCTCAGCCCTTGGCCCTGTCTCAGTCAATATTGGGAGCCATGGCTTGTCAAGGGTTCCCTGTTTGTGCTGCGTGCCAAACTGTCTACACCATACCTCTACGCACTGTCTAGTGACTGTCTATAGCACACCCACACACACTCTAGTGACTGTCCTAGTGACTGCCCTTCTGGTCCTCCTCCCTACCCTGTCTCAGCAGAAGCCTGTCCGTCTCTAGGTGAGAAATTTCTGTAAGCTTCTAGACTCTCCAAGGATCTTGATGCATCCTTGAGCCAAGTGTGATAGCCAACACCCAGTCAGGGAGGCCAAGAGTGTGTATAGATATGAGACTGGCCTCCTCGTACTTCTGTCTGTGATGCTCCTGGCTCTCCCACATCTCTCCCCTCCACTGATCCATCCTCCCGGGTACTCCTCTGTCCTGCTTCTGACAGACAATCACAGTAGGACGCTCCCACTACCAGCCCCCTCGGTTTTGTGCCATGGCAGATACCAACTCAAGTTACTTCAGAGAACAGACATCACCGGGAACTTTAGGGCTTCCTCAGAGCAATGACCTCAGCCTTCCCCTGTCTGCAGAGCCCTTTGCCCTGAGCCTCACGGTTGCTATTTCATTTACCCGGCACATCTGGCCGCTCTTCCTGGTTAGCCTCAGGCTCCTCCCCCTCTTGTTCCACCCTTCCCTCTATTCTTTCTTCTGGTGGCTTCTCAGATCCATCACCCTAGTGAATGTCCTTCCTGACACTGTCCAGAACTCCCTACCCTGTTAGTCTGGTCTCACTCTATTGTTAGGTGACCGCTTGAACTGCCTACACCTGCTGCTATGTCCTTAGAGCCTGCAGCAGCACTGGCTCCTGGAAGTGTCAGCTAAGGAGGGAGGGAGGGAGTGATCCTGAAGGGTCCTCTTTCAGAACACGTGGGTTCCTCAGAGCCTTTGCTCTCTTGACAAGTCTCTGCTTTGTGCTCAGTGTCCTGAGAACTCAGCACATCACAGCCATCTACATATCAGTGAGTCCTGGTATATTCTTTGAGCCTCCATGCAGGACATGCAGCTGCAGTGGGGTGGGGTGCAGCTGGATCACAGGGCCAAGGCCTGGGGCTCAGGGTTTGTGTGTCATCCCAGATTAAAGCACCCTGAGGTCCAGGCTGCAAGTTCTCTGGGGCACTGAACTGAGCCCCTACTCCAGGGTTGCTGTGGGGAGGCCTACTGGGGAGGGAGCCTCACTGTCTTGCCCTGGGAACAGCAGGCCACTCCCCTTCCTTCCTGGCCTTTCTGACCCCCAGTGGGGGCTCCTGAACCCAAACAATAGCAACAAGGCACCCAAGTGTTCAATATGTTTTTGTCACTTGTAAGTCTTTTAATGATCTATTTTTCTCCAAAAATGTCTTTTTATATATATTTTATTTAATTTTTGTGTATTTTATACAATACCTCTTAATCATAGTTAAACCCTCTCCCCTATCTGCACTGACACAATCCCCCCAAACACACACACTGGATTGCATTCTGTCATACATGTAAAGGCCTAGCAAGTAAATTTTGTATCCCCAGATGTCCCTCCACGTGAGTTCATCCATCGGAGCCTGGTCAGCCTATATAGCATCACTTGCTTTAAAAAGTCCAACTGTTTCTCACCCAGCAGTGATCAGCTGGCAATCGTTTCTCAGCTGAGGTTGGGCCCTGCTGCCCATTCTCCCAGTTCTGTGCTGGGGTTGAGTTTGTATGGGCGTTTCTTAATGCAGTCAAGCTGAGAGTCAAGATCAGCCATCACACTTTCGGCACAGCCTTGGGCGTTGGCACATTCAGCAGGAATTGAGTGAGGCCCACAGGTGAGAGGAAGGGCTGGCTGGGGTCCTGAGAAGTGACATGGGGCTTCAGGACCTGCTGGGCCTCTGAGGACAATTGGAGGGGTTATGCCAGGCTGAGGGCACACTGTGAGCCAAAAAGGGTTGGTAGCACAGATAGCTGGGCCTGTGTCCTGCTTCTGACCACCGCAGCCTGGCAGGCAGACTACATACATGCATACCCCATACATGCACACCCCATACATGCACACAGGCTGCAAATGTGAAAAGCTTGTATGTTAGTATCCTGCTTTTTCAGGTACGGAAGGGAGTGGGGTTAGACAGGTTAAGATCAAGACCAGGCAGTTCCAACCACCTGGACCAGGCTGTTGGTGATTCCTAGGCTCCTACACTCCCCCACTCTCCAGAGCATGGGCTTCCTACAGCCCCAGGGCATCCCACATTGGCCCAATCTACCCAAGTCCACTGTGCCCACAAACTACCAGCCTCAGGACAGACTTTTCGTTGGCTCTCAGAGGCAAGCAATGCGTATGGTTGGCTTTGTGCAGACTGGATGCATTCACGTCTGAAACCACAGCCATTCTCTTTAACTTGTCCGCTGATACCATCGTATTCTTCTCAAAGCATAGATTCATGGACGTGACTCTTTCAGAGGTTTGAAAACCTCTGAGCTAGTCACTCCTAATAAAGTTTGTGAAGATATAGCAAGACTTAAGCAGGGTCTAGGGAGAAAAAGCCAGGGTGAGGTGGCCCTCTCGGCCCCAGCTGTGGTTTTCTTAGTGGTTTAGAACTCGAGTGCCGAGCATGCCCACTGCATGCACCCAGCCTCTCCTGGATGGGTGTGCTTTGTCGATAATTGCCTAGGAGTGTAGCTTAAAGATGAAAATAATACCACCAGCAACTCTCCAGCCCCTTACCTTATTCTACCTGCTGTGTGTTGATGAGTCAGAGCCAAGTGTTCAGTTTTACATCCTCCACTTGCCAGTGAATATGAATCTCCCACTCTGCCTCAGTTTCCTTATCAGTGAAATGGACTATTACTTTTCTTACCCATCTCCCAGGGCTATTGTGAGTTGACTGTGAAAATGAAGGGAAGGAAGCTGGGCGTGGTGGCACACCCCTTTAATCCCAGCCCTCGGGAGGCAGAGGCAGGTAAATCTATATGAGATGGAGGCCATTCTGGTCTACGTAGTGACTTCCAGGCAGGCTGGGACTAGGGAGACCCTGTCAAAAAATTAAAAATGAAAAATGAAAAAAAAAAATGAGGATAAAGAGACACCGTATAATCAGATGTCTGATTCTAGGATTTTACACGTGTTCTGTGCTCATTCATTAAATAACACATCTAGTAGGGGAAAGGGACGTGAAGCGCAGGCACTGAGGTAGAAGGGCAGGCACTTTGGATGCCCCTTAAGCCACTGTTAGTCTTGTGAACTCCTATTCATCCCTCAAGACTTGCCTAGTGGTAACCCTAGTCCAGGCTGCAGGAGTGTCCTGAGCTATTTAGTAGCACAGCACTCTGCAGTACCTTTCTGGGGGTGAGTTCTCCACATACTTGGTGGTAGGCACTTAGTTGGGGGAAAGCAGATACACACACATCCGGAGCCTCCTGGCCCTTTGGGCTCTGCTGTGAGGTCATTGTCTCCTGCTGTCTGTCTTGACTACAGAGAGGCTGCCCCCACCTCCCCACGGACCCCCCCCCCACAGGCATCGCTTCTCTCTTGTGTCAACAAGAAGCACTTTAGAATCATTTATCATGCAAACATTCATAGACACTTTTAAAAAGAAACAGAATTAAAAGCCCCAGCCTCAGCTTCATTTCCTCTGCACATCAAATTGAACTGCTCTGATCTTTCTCGCTTTTCTGCCAGATCTTGCAAATGTCATTTGCACAATGAGTCCCAGGGAAAAGGTCTTCCATGAAGCATCAGCATTCCCTTGCCTTGATGTACTGAGAGAAGAGGAAGGGAGAAGGGGGCCAGATGGAGCGCTGCGGCCAGAGGGATTCCGCACTGACTGAAAGCCTACCGGCCACATGGGGGCACTCTGCCAAAAACTGCTTCTGTGGACACAGCGGAAAGGAGGAGCGGAGGGCAGTCCTGACCCGGTGCCACTCTCTCCTGGGTTAAGTGCATCCTTCCACTGACACTCAGACAGCTAAACAGTCATGGTGCACAGTCTCCTGAAAAGTAGCCAGGGACACAGGGCATAACATTGCAGTTTGAGGAGGCAGAGGGGGTCCATGGTCAAGCTCAGACAGGGAGGTGCCCTCAGCCTATACTGGGTCTCCTCAGAAATGTACACTGGAGCAGGCAGCTTATGCCTCCGAAAAGCATCCTCCCAGAATGCAGTTTTCCCAATGGGGATGGGGGACGAGGGGTGGCGATTCCCCAGGAACCTGGCTCATTGAGTCTCCTTCAGGATGGCTCAGGGCATGGGATCCACACCCGTGGGGTCTAGAGCACTGCTTACTGGCTGACTCCCAGTGCTCCCTGCACTCCTGTCTAGAGGGTCTCAATAGATCTTGAACCCTAGGGTTAATCAGGAGTGTTGACCTTGTTGCTGTTCCACATGTGAGTCTCCCTGGGGTGTGTCTGCTCTTGAAGGAGATTCTAGGAAGGCCAGAAAACCCTGTGGGCTTCCAAGACAGAGGGATGACTCAGCTGCCAGGGGCAGGTAGGCACTGGGCATTGTGACTAGAGCCCTGGCTATCTGTCCAGCCCTGGATAGTCATCCTCTGTGAGTCCTAGAAGGGGTCAGGGAAAGGACCACATTCAAGGAACAAGGTCCCCAGTAGCAGCCTTGTTGGCTATACTTTGATGAAGAGGAACAAGCTCTTGGCTGTTGTGAAGGAGGCTTCTTAGGGAAGGCCTTTCAGCTGATAGAGTACTTGCCTAACATGCACTAAAGCCTTGGATTCAATACCAAGCACCACATAGGCCAGGTTTAGTGGTACAGGTATGTGATCCCAGTACCAAGAAGAGAGAAGCTAGGTCAACCTTGGCTACGTAGCAAGTTGGAGGCCAACCTGGGCTACATGAAACCCTGTTTTGTTTTAGGGCTGGAGAGATGGCACGGCAGTTAAGAATGTTGGCTGCTCTTGCAGAGGACCCTGGTTCGATTCCCAGTACCCACATGGTGGCTAACAACTGTCTATAATTCCAGTTCCAGAGGGCCCAATACCCTCTTCTGACCTTGGTGGGCATTGCATGACGTGGGTGTACTTATGTACATGCAGGTACACTCAGACACATAAAGTAAAAATAATAAATATATTAAATACAAAAACAAACAAAAAAGAGCTCTTGCTGCTGGAGGCAGAGGGAACTCGGCGCATACCGCTATAACTCACATCCACCCAGGGCAGGCCCAGTCCCTTCATTCAGCAAGCATCCCGTCCATCTGCCCACTTCCCAGATGAGGACACTTGACACCCACAAGAACCCAGATCTCCTATGCCCTTGGGCCTCCCTATTATCTGCCCAACCTGGGATAACTAACCACAGAGCCCATCACAAGGGCCACTCCTGTGCTGTCTTTTACTGTCGTCCCTGTACAGACTGCTGGAGCTTGGATGAGCTGTGCTCTGGGCAGAGGTCATTTTCTCTTCTTTGGAGTCTCTGTCCATGGTCTGCTTTGATGGTGCTAGGCCTAGAATAGGCAGGTTGGCTAGGAACAGCATCGACCCCTGTCCTGGTTACACCATCAGATGATATGGCCACCCAAAACTGCCGACCTGGGGTTTCCAACTCGGCGCCCATTTACCTGCTAAATAACCACATTGATTCAATTGATACTATTTGTTAGATAACGCAGAGGGCCCTGGACGGGCTGAGCAGGGCCTGATTTACACGGAGATCGTTTAAAAGATTAACTTTAGTGAAAGCTTGGAGGTTTGGTGAATCTATAATTAATCAGCCTGGCTCAGGGCTTCTGGAACTGAGGGCTGGTGACTATTCTGAGGAGGGGCAAAGAAAACCACTTTCCTCTACATCTGGGGAGGAAAACCCTAAGAGCAGGGAGTTCTCACTTGGATCATTTTCATGCTTAGTTTTGGTGTATTATCTGGCATATGACTTATAAATAGGGGCTTCTGTAGGACTGAAAATTCTGAGTGCAAAAGACCCAAGCACTGGCCTCCGGGGAGGCAGGGTGAGATTGAATTTGGTCCTTAAATCTGGCCTATGTTTTAGTAATTTATCAGGGCACCCGTAGGGCCTTTCTTGCTCACCAGGGACATTTAGAATCATGTTTTCCTTACTCAATATCCTGAGGTGTCACTCCCACTTAAACTGTCCTGAGTGGAATCTTCTGGAAGCTAGCAGCAGCAACTTAGAGAAGGAAGTGGTGTCCTCGTCCTCAAGGACAAGCAAGGGCATTAGCAGGCGGAGAACAGGATTTGTATGAGCCAGGACGAGCTATTTATTATAACCCTGAAAATGAGCCTGGCCTGCTTTGATAAAAAATTAATACTGGGATGAGGTCGACCTTTCTGGCTGCTTCCTAAGTGGCCCACAAATGTCAGGAAAGCGCTGTTCTTATTTGTGTGCTGTGAATTTCTGCACACTTACTGACTAATCTTAAGAGATGAATGCTCAGCTGTTTGGGTCTGGAGAATATGAATGTAATATTTATAAGTTGATTGTACATGATCCAAACTTGGAATTTCTACAGTGATGAGTTCAGAAGACTTTCTCACTCTCGGATGATGGTTCTTGCCAACATATCCAAGCTCAGGGAAGGTCTGCAGAGGCTAAATTGGAATGTGAAGATTTAGTATAGGGCTACACAATAATTTCTTTTAAGCTGTATAAAGGTATTTTATTTGGAAATTTGTCAAAAGGAAGTTTTGAAGGTCAAGTCTTCCCCAACATTGAGTGCACATGTATTTAATTTTCAGTCTCTGTTCTCTTATAATCCTGAGTGTCTTGGCATCAGAAGTGTTTTTAGTGACGGGAAACTGAATGTCCATTTGAGAATGCCTCCCCCCTGGGAGGCCTCCTGCCCTCTACGGACATGATACTCAGTCCATAGCAGAGTGTAATACCAGCTGATCTTGGGGAAGACCAAGTTGCTCCAGAGTCTCTGGACATTGCAGGATAACAAGGATCACCCAAGAGCAAGAACAAGTTCTGGGTTCCAGAGGGTTCTCCAGCCCTCTTGCTGTTCTTTCTTTTTTGAAACCGCCCTTGTCTGGGGTTAGGGACAGACACAAAGCAGATCAAGGGAAGTAGAACGATTCGCATCTGTGGAAAGCATGTGCCTGCAGAAGTCTGGTTTCTGGAGTACTGGTAGAGGCAGGGAGCCATTGGCTCCTCCCAGTTCCTGGGGAGCTGTGGGACATGGGATTGTTGGGAAGGACAGACTCAAGCAGGTAGTCTGTCAGGTAGTCTGGGCAGCCCTGCTGGGACTCTTGTCTCTCATACCCTTCTATCAGACTCCCACGCTGTCATAGGTCTCCCCAGTGTTCTCTGCAGGAGAGGCCCAGCCTTCCTGGGAGCTCTATTCTGAGGTTACCCCAAACTCTTAGGTGGTGATGCTAATACTGGATGATGATGATTGTAAGGATGATGTTGGAGATGGTGGGGTTGATGATGAAGAAATAATGGTGATAACAAGGATGATAGTTATTTTGATGGTGCTGATGATGGTATTGGTTGTTGGTGACTGTGAGGATGATGCTGGGGATGATGGAGGTGTGGGGATGATGATTCTGGTGAGAGAGCAGTGATCATGGGCGATATTTGTGATGGTGGTGATAGGGAGGATGTTGGGGATTGTGGTGAGATAGTGATGATCATGAGATATGATCGTTATGATGGGGGATGCTGATGCTGGTGCTGATGCTGGTGCTGATGACAGTGATGATGGTGCTGATGACAGTGATGATGGTGATGATGGTGATGATGACAGTGATGATGGTGATGATGGTGATGATGACAGTGATGATGGTGATGATGACAGTGATGATGACAGTGATGATGACAGTGATGACGGGGATGGTAATGATGGTGAATGATAATGGGGATCACGAGGATGGTGACAGGGATGACGGTAATAGAGATACTCACAAGTCTCAGGTCTTCAGATCTTTGCCTGTCTGAACTCTGACCAGTGCTAAGCTTTACGCAGGCACAAGGGCCACCCACAGTGCCCCTGCCATCTTCTGTGTGTTCCCCCTTAGGAAAGCCTGCTCCAGACACTGCCATTTCTGCTCCGTGGGCTAGCACAGACACCAAGGGAAAATCCCTGCACCTCCACAGCCATCAGCTGCTTCCTATTAGACGCTCATGCATCCCTTTGACATATTTTTATTGTCAGGTTAGAAGAAAATATTCCACTCGTTTGCAACATTCTCATTATATTCCCTTTATAACAATTTCTAAAAGAGAATAAATATAAAATATTTCTGTGTTTTGTGGCTATATTTCAGCCTGACTTTAATACGCTGCATAGTTTTCTAACTCACAATTCTTCTAACCTTGTGATGACAGTTAAGAAATCTTCAGGCCTGGGAAAGTGTGTGGATCAATGAGTTAGTAGAGACGCAGGACACTTTACAGGGAATTGGGGAGAGAAGCTTTCTGCAGACTCAGAGGAGCCTTCTCAGCCTGATGAGCACTTCCCAGGCTGATGGGAGTGAGTGATTCCAGCAACCCCAGAGAGGTGTGGGCTTTGGAACCCACTGACAGCTCATTCCCAAGGAGCCTGGGCAGGAAGCTTGGTCTGGAAAGGCAGAAGGGACAGCTGTGGGCCAGGTAGCTATCACAGGTGACCCTATCCTAGAGGGCTCAGGTACACAGTGTCCCCCTGGAGGATAGTTAGCTCCCACTGAGCTTCTGGTCCCAACCCATGATGGACTCAGAGTCCTGCCTTCTGGGTAGACTACCCTGCAAGGCACTCCGCTCCAGGCCTACAGTGATGAAAAGGAGCATTCCTAATGGTCCTCCGTAAGTGGACGGACACGTTGGGGAGGGCAAGGCCAGCCACCTTCTGGTGACCTCTGCCTCCTTGAGGAAATAGATCCCGGCCCATTTTCAGATTGGATTCCTTGGGTAGATTCCTTCCCGGCCCTTGTGGCGCTTCCCTCCTCGGCCAGCATGCCCTGCTCTCAGACTGTCCTCATCCCTCTGACCTTTGAGGCTCAATTCTTTTTAAAAAAGATTTTATTTATTTTTTATGTATATGCATGTACTGCCTAGATGTAAGTGCACCCTTGTCATGCAATGCCCATGGAGGTCAGAAGAAGGTGTCAGGTTCCCTGGAACAGGAATTAGGATGGTTGTTAGCCACTATGTGGGTGCTGGGAATCAAACCCAGGTCCTCTGTGAAAGCAGCCACTGCTCTTAACTGCTGAGCCATCTCTCCAGCCCCCTGAGACCCAATTCTACAAACCTTGCTTGGGCAGTCACTGGAGATGCTCTGTCTGCCCACTGCCCTGCTCCAAGCTCCCCAAGCTAAACATCTGTTTAGCACCTAACTATGCAACTTGATGTTGTTCCTATCACCAGACTCTGACACCCTGGAAGGTCCTGACTGTATTAATCACCCACTCCCCTCCCACTGCAGGATAAATAACAATACACAGCATGGACAGACACTTAGGGAATTTGCTGACAACAGCACCAGGGACAAGCAGAACTTTGAACCAAGTAACAGCAAGCTGCAGTCATGTCTGGAGAGCAAGACCCAGATGTGAGAGAGACCTTAGGACCTTCCAAGTCACACTGGAAGTAGGTGGACTGGCGCAAAGCATGCTGGGAGCTGTATGACAGGAAATGCTGTTTGCTGTAAGATGCCAGGCACCAGCAATGATGACTGTCTTTCTCTTTTAACTCTTACTCCACCTTGTGAGCTAGACAGGCCATCCTCAGTTTACAAACAAGAAACAGCTCAGAGAAGGACACATGACCTTCCCAAGGTCACGCTGCCAGAATACACAAAAGTCAGAGTTCAAACCCAGATCTGACTACAGATCAGCATCCTCAGAAGTTCAGTCTGTGTGTTTCCAATGCAAACCAGGGGATTAGCAGGGACAGGAGGTGCAGAACCTGTGGTAGCGGGAACCAGGCACTAGGACCGCTCTCCATACTGTGGAGGACTAGCGAAGGAGAAGCTGTGTACTGTGAGAAGTGGGGCTGGCTCTAGGTAAGAAGACCTCTGGCACAGCCACAGGGGGGCCAGGCAGGTGAGGGGCTATGGCAATGCTCTGCCCACACCCTAGTCAGCAAAGAGCAGGAGCCTCTGGGGGGCCATGGGAGCCCTGGTGGAGTGTGGCCCTGGGGAGACGGTTGCACTTCCCTGTCTGGCATCTGTCTTTCAGCTGTCTCAGTTCCACTCAGTGGAAGAAAATTTGCTGGCCCTCTTGTGGCCCTGCATCTCCCGTTATCTCTATCCAGGGCCCTTCTGTCTTCAGCTTCACTGGAAGAGAATTATTTATAGCCTTGTTTATTTCAGTCTCTGCAGAAAATGCCCAGGCTGAGCCTCACTGGGAAAACAGGTAGCAGTTGTGCGGGGCGGGGAGCAGTCAACCCCAACCAGAGCCCGAGTCCTTCTGTATAAGAGCTCTGCACCTAGATTAGGGCTCCGTACCAGGATAGCCCCAGAAGGTCTCCAGGCCCTATAGGGAAACTGGAGGAAACCTGCTCCTTAGGAAGAAGAAGCAGCCCTCCTTGGACGACACCTGATGATCAGGTGTTCCACTGCCTTGGTGAAGTCAGTCCCCAGTGCAAGCCCCACAGACTCCAGCTGCCTGCCCACTATCCCTAAGGTCTATGCAAGAGGAAATCCCCAGGAAACAGGCCAGTCTAGGGCACATGGTCACCCCAATCAGCATGGCCTTGGGACTGCCCACTGCTGCACCATGCACCCTGTATTTCTGAAGTGCCCCACGGCTTCCTGAAGCAGAGTTCCTGCAGGTTCCTTCTTCTCGGGGAGGCACCAGGCCTGGTAAGGCCAATCACAAGGAGGGGGCCCTTGATAACTCATGGATAAAAGAAACCCAGAAGAAAGATACACACTACTGCCTGACTGAATCTCCAGAGAATATTGCTGAGTGAAGAAAGCCAGTCCTCAAAGGCAATATTCCGTGTGATCCCATTTACATAATATTGTTGAAATGACAAAATTATAGAAATGGAGAACAGATTAGTGGCCGCCAGGAGCTAGGAAGAGGGGCATGGGTGTGGCTCAGCAGGTGGGGCCCTGTGATGGAAATGTTCTAAGGGTCCCAATATCAATATCCAGATGTGCCCAGGACAGCTGGCAGCCCTGCTTTCTACCCAAAGTCAGGGCCGCACGATCAATCCTCTTCACTAGGTCTCAGTAGCAGCCTGCCCTAACCCCGCTCCCTGAGGCTCCGCACACCCTCCTCCTCCTGGGAGCCTGCACCCCTTCTCTCCTTCTTATCTCACGGGGAGGGAGGGACTGGTTCCATATAGTCTTGTGCATATGCAAAACTAGACTGTTACCCCAGACCTTTGTCTCATTGAGAAGACTGCAGGAGGCTGCAACCACATGGAGAGCGGCAGACACAGAGACCCCGAGATTCAGACACCCTGCGTAGGCATCTATGCTAGGGCAAATGTTCTGTGTGTGTGTGTGTGTGTGTGTGTGTGTGTGTGTGTGGTGTGTCGTGTGTGGTGTGTGTGATGTGTGTGTGTGTGTGTGTGGTGTGTGTGGTATGTGTGGTGTGTGCGTGGTGTGTGTGTGTGTGGTGTGTGTGTGGTGTGTGTGTGTGGTGTGTGTGATGTGTGTGGTGTGTGTGTGATGTGTGCATGGTGTGTGGTGTGTGTGCGGTGTGTGTGGTGTGTGTGTGTGCATGTGTGTGTGGTGTGTGTGTGTGTATGGTGTGTGGTGTGTGTGTGGTATGTGTGTGTGGTGTGTGTGTGTGTGGTGTGTGGTGTGTGTGTGTGTGGTGTGTGTGTGTGTGTGTGTGTGGTGTGTGTGTGGTGGACCAGCAGGAGGAATGGACCGTTCGTTCACTCTTTCCAACACTCTGCAGCTTTTCTGGGTGCTTGACACTGAATCTGAGATGAACCTGTGCCATGAAGCTCCTCAGATTAGGATATAGATAAAGGATACAAGCTGGTTTCCAAGGTTCTGAGAAAGCCAAGATCAATACTGGTATCTTGTCCAGTGAGAGATTTCTTGCTGCAATCCCCACGGCCAAAGGTACAGTGGAGGGAAGCCTCATTGATAAAGCCCTCTATCTCATTCATGAGAGAGAGACCTCTTCAGATGTCCATTGGCAGCCCCTGCATTTTGGAGAGGTGTAAAGCCAGTGACTTGTCTGCAGCAAAATTCACAGCCTGTGGCAGAGACCTGTTTCAGCCTTCCTCGTTCCTCCTCTGGCAAGCATGAGCCAGGTCCGAGATACCTATTTCTACAACCCAAAACCCTCCAGCTCCAGGGTTCCAAGCCTAGGACCCAGCCTCTCCAGGGATCCTTGCCCTAGCCACCAGTAGGACTCCTGCCTGCAGCCATCCCATTCATGTTGGAAAGCAGATCCACCCCCACCCCCTCCACACACACACAGAGAAGAGCAGCCAGCATGGGCAGGTGCCAGCAAGGGAGATGTCCTGGCTTCCTTTTCCTGTTGCTATGATACACTACTCTGACAATAGCAACCTAGGGGTGAGAGGGTTTATGTTAGTTCACAATTCCGGGTGACAGTTCATCGTAGCAGGAAGTCATTGCAGTCAGAACTTGAGAGAACGGGTCACATCACATCCACAGTCAAGAGCAGAGAGGAATGAATTAATGCATGCTTGCTTGTGTTTAGTTCACATGCTTGCTTGTGCCCAGTGAATGGACACACCCACCATGTTTAGTTTTAATGGTCAATTTGACCCAATCTAGAATCACTTGGGAAGAGAGTCTTAGCGAGGGACTGTCTAGATCTGATTGGCCTGTGGGCATGCCTACAGGGGAAGTAGACTGCCACCAAGCAGAGTCCCATCCCCCCGACTTGGTGGTTCATGGTCACATCACCATGTGCCCCAGCCTGTTTGAGGTGGGGGTGGTTGATGTCAAGAGCCCTCCCTGGAACATAGCTCATGGCTGCATCCAATCCTGGGGCCCTGACCTGGAAGGCAAGGTACTCACGACGTACTCAGGAAGCATCTGGCTGGCTGGAATCCTGGGGTGACTTCCTGAGTTACATGAAGTATCTCAGAACTGGAGTGTGGAGTCAGAAGTTCCACATGACATACCCAACCTGTATCCCAGCTGTCCATGGGACAGGAATTCTGTTGCTACTTATCCAGTACACTCAACTCTGGCCCCAGGTGGGAATATCATAGAAATGTCCTTCAGTGGCCAGGGGGCTCTCCAAGCAGGCAGGAAGAAAAGGGCCTGCAGGCTGGGAAGCAGCCATCTGGCTATGGTCACTCTCCCCTGGACCTGGCAGAACCGTGCCTTACACACAGCTGTTTAGGATCCCCACTGGGGCCCACTAAGAAGAGAGCTTCCAGACTCCTCCTGAGGCATCTTGGCAAAGTTCTGGAGTTCTTTCTTATGGGTCCACTGGCAGGGTGGGCTGCAAACCCTCCCCATGGTGCAGGGGGAGTTCTGGGGCCCCCCACCTGTGGTGGGAGGAACAGTGACCACAGAGGACCCCACCATACTAAGACTTGAAACTTCCTACTCAGCATCTCAGCTCCAAGGTACATGGGACAATTTCCTGCAACTCAGCCTCTCCCAGGCATATGGCACCTTGCAGGCTCTGTCGCTTCTGGGTAGCTGCTGCTCCTCATTAACTCACAACCCCCTGCTTCATATCGCACCCTACAACGGTGCCAGGGGCTAAGGCTCTGTGGACAGAGAGAAAGGTGGGCTGCTCAGGGTGGTGAGGAACTGAGGGCCTTGTCATCTTGGGGTAAGATAAAGGAATGTGACAGAGACAGAAAATGAAGCTGAAACCTCGAGTGCCAGGCATAGCAGTGGGTTGGTTCTAAGCCTGCGTGCCAAGTCTGCTGCTGGCTTGTAAGGGACAGGGCACAGCTGCACTATAGAACAATTTCTCTGATGTCTCAGCCCCAGGGCGCAGGTGGCAAGCTTGGCCAGGTGGGCCGAGAAGAGAAATGGGAAGCAGGTGACTCCTGCAAACCAGAGGAGATTGTACAAGCAGATGCAAATGCAGGGACGCACCCCATCTCCATGCATGGGTGGGGAGGGCCCCTTATCCTAGACTCAAGGCTGCTTTCGACTTCCAGAGTATAGGGACCTTGACTGAGAGAGAGAGATGAGAGAGAGAGAGAGAGAGAGAGAGAGAGAGAGAGAGAGAGAGAGAGAGATAGATAGATCCTGGAGGCCAAAACTATCTGTGAAGCTCCTGAAGTGCACTTTGCCTGGCCCAGTGTGCTACATTTCATGCCTCCAATTCTTCCTTCATAGAAAGGGCAGAGGGTAATGAGCTGGGTGGGGAGCCCTTCTCGGAGTCTGCTCTGGAATTCCCTGAGCCAGCCTTGGTAGCCTGGTCTCGGTTGTGAGGGAGGAGGCAACTCCAGGTAAACAGGCAGCCTGGGCTGTGCACCTGCACCAGGCTTCTACACCTGTGCGCATACCTACGTGGAGCGTTAACCTCTGGTGCGGAGAGCAAAGATAACAGTGAGGCCCAAGACCCTCACACCAAGGCAGCCATGGATCTCTTTCCATCACCAGGCCAGGGAGAGCTTGTCAGTCACAGCCCACAACAGCAGCCTTCAGACTGGTTATGAGGCCCCAGCCTCCTCTGCATCTTCCCTGGGGCCTGAGTAGAACAGTGTGGCCCCAGAAGGGACGAGGCCTGGCAGGCCCTTCTGTGGCTGGGAGGAGCTGTTTGCTGCCAGGGAGGCCCAGAACGCAGGGTGAGCCTCCAACTCCAGTGTTTGATTGATCACACCCTTCAGAGCAGATATATTTTTTAATAATCTGTTTCCAAAATTAGCCTTTCTCTGTACAGCAGCTGTCACAAACAGCATGACGTGCACTCCCTTTTTTAAACCTGTCAGAGGTAGATAGCTGTTTGCCTTTACGAGATCGGCAGGTGAAGGTAAGCTGGGTCCTTGCACCGGAGAGCTAGAATCTAATGCTTACAAGGCTCAGAGGATGGTGCGAGGCAGAGGGGAAGCCAGCCTGGCAGGATCTCCTCTTGTCCCTACTCAGCACAGCTCGGGGGGCAAGGGCACCCCTCTCCACTGTCGGCCTTGACAGTAAAGTGCCTGTGGTTATAGTTATTTCATGCAACTATTTTGAGTTAAAAATAGGTAATAAGCATAGTTTACCCATAATAGCTGGCCGTCGATGAGCATTCACTAAGAGGTGCCTTGTGCCCCATCCTTTAACCCTCTTGGCAAATAGGCAAAGCTGATTGTCTCAGTTGTGCTATTTCTGCGGGTTTAGGGCTTCCGTATCTGACTCAACCCATACATCTGTTTTAATGTGTGTATGTATGGATGCACGTGTGTATGCATAAGCATGTGTGCATGTACACAATGGGTGTCTTCTTCAATTGTTTTTTCATCTTGTTGTCTAATATTTCATGTATTATCTTTATTTTATGCTCATGAGTGTGTTGCCTGCAAATGTGTGAATGCACCTGTGTTGTGCGATTCCCGTGGAGGTCAGAAGAAGGCGTTGGATTCCCTGGAACTGGAGTTATGGGCAGTTGTTAGCTACCACGTGTGTTCTGGGAATCGAACCTGGGTCCTCTGCAAGAGTAGTCAGTGCTCTTAACCGCTGAGCCATTTCTCCAGCCCTGCGTCTTGTTTTTGAGATGGGCTCTCTCACTGAGTCTTACCAGTTCAGCTAGACTGACTGGCATCCTCCTCTCTCCCCTCCCCAGTGCTTGGATTACAGACATTTACTCCTCCTGCCTGACTTTTTAAAATGGGTTCTGGGGGTTGGGGGTCAAACTTAGATCGTTCTGCTTACATGGCAAGCACGTTCCTGACTGCGCCCTATCATCAGCCCAGCCCATATGTTCTTCGGCTGAACCTTGTAAACACTCCTGGGAGACCTCAGACCAACCCTGGCTGCCCATCTTCTGCAAACTCCTAAGCTCGTCTTTGAGACAAGACTTCTGATAGTTGAGTTTCCTATTTCTGCAGCTTATGCTTGTAACAATAGGTTCTTTCTACACTCCTAAAACAATATTCTGTGCAGCTTTGACTATGTCTGTTCAAACTACTTCCTGCTCCCAGCATCCTGATGTGTCTCCTGGGACATGCTCCCTGAAGCCTTACCGAGAAACTCGCAGGAATGCTTGTATGTATCTTGTTGGCGTGAGATATGAATGCTGAGCCCCAAGTGCCCATTGTACATGCTGCCCAGGTCAGGGTCTTAGCTCTCAGAGGGCCCTCTCTGGCTGAGCATTAAAAGTTGAGAGAGGGCCTGTGGAGATGGCTCAGTGGGTGAAGTACTTGCCATGCAAGCAGGAACTGAGTTCAATGCCCAAAATTCACATTAGAAAAGCCAGATGTGTAGGAGCAGGCTTGGAGTCCCCATGGTAGGAAGACAGAGGCAGGCAGATCCCTGGGGCTTCCTGGCCAGCCAGCCTAGCCTACTTGGTAAGTTTCGAGGCAATACTAAGCTGGTACATGAGAGAACTGTCTCAAAAATAAAGGTAAATGGCACCTGAAGTTGGCCTTTGGCACACACACACACACACACACACACACACAGGGCTGTGCTATGGTACCCACCGTGGCTGAGCCAGGGGAGCTTGTGGAAGAGAAGAATAGAGGCTTTCTGGAAGAGAGTGCTAAGCTGAGCTTCCAAAGATGCGGGCTTCACACTGGCTGGAGGGAAGAGGTGGCACACAGGCGGAGAGGGCGCCCTGAGCCAAGGCCAGGTGCAAATGCACTTACAGCCAGAGAGGCAGGTGGTTGTAAGCAGCCCTGCTCTCCCATTGGACCTGCTCGTTAATGGACCTCAATGAACATCAAATCCCAGCCCGGTCCAGGCTTCTGCCTCAGGTCGCTCTTGCCACTTCCTCCTGCTCTTCCATGAAGATGAGTTCTGCCTGCACAGTCTGTCCACTCCCCTGATTCAGTGCCAAGCATGCCCAAACTTTTGACAGCGTGGATTTCAAAATCCACATTTAAAAACCACACAATCCAGATACCAAAGCATCCACACACACAAAAATCTCATGTTTTAAGTAGTTTTACAATTTTTTGCTGTCCAAATTTATAGCTACCCTGGAGTTTACGTAACCCAAGGGCCACAGGTTGGACACGCTTGGTCCAGCCCCAGGGCAGACTGGACTGAGCAGTCAGGGCCCAGGGAAGCCCTTGATGCCAGATCCTTGTCTGAGTCGTGTCTGAGTAGCCCCTGCCTCTGTCTTCTGGGGACCTGCAGGACTTCCCTGGCAATGCCCGCATCCCCTGCCTCCATGGAAAAATGCTTAGTACTTTCTTTTTTTTCCCTTTCTGAAATTCATCTACATCAAAGCGAGATCCCTCATGCTCAGCTCTCAACAAGGCTGTGGTGATTAAGCACTTAAATTGATTAATCAAATTTCCTGTGATGAGAACTACTGTCATTCATTAATCTGAGCAGGATTATAAATAAGAGATGGCAGATACAGAAGACAAGCCTGTTGGCAGATGGACGGCGCGGCATGAATCACAAGTAGACGCTTGTTTCCTGAGGGCTTTAGCGGGAGGCAACCTAGGGCCAGAGATTCCCTAAAGACAAAATTAGACTGAGATTAAAGTATCCCATTTTGATAAGGAATACACCGAGAAGAACAGCCTGTGCCAGGAGGAAGGCAAGGTTACATACCAAAGGATCCGCTGTATGTGTGCAAGCTGGGGCAGCTCTGAAGGACGTGGGTCTACGCCAGAGCAGAGTGTCCTCAAAACTGTACTTCAGTTGGGAATATGGGTTTTGTGGTCAGATGAGCCCTGGTTCAAATCCTGCCCTCATCAGTCATACCATGTGACTCGCCAAGGTTCTTAACCCTAACCTAACCCAACCCTAACCTTAACTCTTTTAAACCCCTTAACTGGGGCTCAGAAGCCACAGTAGAGATGTGGGGTCAGTGGCGCTCCCTCAGTTGGGTTGTTAACATTAAATATGGTAACATGTGAGACACATTTTATCTAGACTACAGATGTCTGTTAAATAGCTGAGATATATAGATAGATTTAGAAATGGATGCTATAGATAGATGATATAGATATAATGATATAGATAGATAGATGCCAATACTGAGCTGGTGCCTAGAGATTTGCAAAGAATAAAACAATAAAATTAATGTGCTTCCCTGGCTCCCTAGGGATGGTACTTGATGGGGATGACAGATATTAAGTCTAAACAGCTCTGGGGGAAATGCCACCACCTTAGCCTCCCCTGAGGCCATATTCTCTATTGACCTTCTGGACCAGCTGTGTGGATGTCTGTCACTTTGCTGGCCTCCACACCTTCCCACCTACAGTTTCCATCCTGGGATACCATGCTGACAGGATTGTTACTCCCAGCTCAGTGCTCTGAGTCCCAGCCCAGGTTACAGCGCCCTCTGAGGTCCTGTAAAATGGCAGCAGAGGCCTCCAGCTTGCAGCCCAGACACACGTGGGGTCCACGCTTTCTATGCAATCCTCTGTCTGGTGCCTGTTTCCCCCCAACTTCCCCGGAGCAGACAGAGATCTTGGTCCTCCTGGCATCAGCAGCAATGTAAGGCTAGCACATGGCAAGCCTCGGCAAGTGCTTAGGAGCTAGCACATGCTGAGCCGAAGTGGGGGAGGGGGGACCTGGAGATGCTGACTACCATGGCGAAGGATCATGAGTCACGAAATCCCAGCTCTAGCCATCCCCATCAGCGATTTCTGGAGATAGAACTCAGACCTCCTCCAGACACGGACGGATGTTTGCAAAGATTTTGCTTGGCTTAAGGCCAAGTGTCCACACAGTCTGCTTCCAGCACTGCGTAGCCGCGAGGTGCTTCAAGTCCTTTAGAGAGTCAGGACTAGGGCCTTTCTGGATGGGGGTGTGGGTGTGGGAGTCAGGGAAGATGGGTTCTTTAGAAAGGACACATCAGCAATCTGTGTTCACCCCATTTGTTTCTACCTCCTAACACTCTGTGCAGGCCTATAACCCAGCTTCTATAGGCGATCCCCATAAGCAAGCCAAAAGTGGGAGACCCAGCCTCCCTCTCACATCTCTGCCTTACATGCAAAACAGACTGGGAAATGCCAGGCTCAGACGTGGTGATCAGTCTGGAGCCAGGCGAGCCTATCCTCTTCAGGTCTCCCAGAAAGGCCTCCAGAGTGTGTGCAGGGGGTGCTGGGCTGTGAGGAGGAGGAGTTGATTTGAAGGAAACCCCCTGGTGCTCCGTAAGATTAAAACTATCACTCCTGGCTGAATTGGCCTCTTGCAATGGGTTTGCTAAATATTTAAAGACTCCTTATTAAAAGAGTTACCATCTTAAAAATGTCAGCCTGTCAGCTGGCATGTCCTTTCTCTAGAATGTAGCCTCCGGGCCATATCCAAGTGCCTCCACCAAAGACAGTCTCAGCCTTGGGATTCAAGATCACCTTAAGTCATTTTTGAGGACCTACTCTGTGCCCAGCACTCTGAGACACCTGGTAGCTTGTCCTAGGCCTCAACAGCCCCCGTGGCTTCTCCAGTGGCCTCAGTAGTCTGTGAAACACATAGGAGGCAGGTGGGATACACTCTGCTCTTCCCAGCTTAGGCTCCAGCTGCCACTTCTCTCCTCCCTGGGTGCTGGGCCCTGCCAAGAAGGCTGTAAGCAAGGAGATCCTGCAGCCCAGGAGCCCCCAGCCTCGGGGGAGGCAGGGATGTAGATCCTGGAGATGCCCAAGGTCCTGGCCCTGCTGGATAGGCGAGAACAAACAGTATAGGGATCACTAAGAAATGTGTGTCTAAGTCTGCCTGGGAGAATTAGAGCAGGATTGGAGGAGGAGCCAGGACTGAGTTAGGCTGGGTTAGGACTGGGTTAGGTTAGGTGAGGTGAGGTGAGGTTAGGTTAGGTTAGGTTAGGCTAAGGTTAGAGTTAGGTTAAGTTAGGCTAAGTTGAATTAGGGTTAGGTTAAATTAGGTTAGGTTATGATTAGGGTTAGATCAGGTTAGTGTTAGGATTAGATGAGGCTAAATTAAATTAGGGTTAGATTAAGTTAGGGTTAGGGTTAGTTAGATTGTGTTAGGTTAGGTTGGGTTGGGTTGGGTTGGGTTGGGTTAGGTTGGGTTGGGTTAGGTTAGGTTAGGTTAGGTTAAGTTAAGTTAGATTAGACTGGGTTAGGTTGGGTTAGGTTGGGTTGGTGGAGAAGTCAGGGCTGGATTAGGCTGGGTTAGGGTTAGGTTAGGTTGGATTAGGTAGGGTTAGGTTGGGTTAGGTTAGATTAGGTTAGGTTAGGTTAGGTTGGGTTGGGTTGGGTTGGGTTAGGCTGGGTTAGTTAGGTTAGGTTAGGTTGGGTTAGGCTGGGTTAGTTAGGTTAGGTTAGGTTAGGTTGGATACGGTTAGAAGAGAAGCCAGGGCTGGATTAGGCTGGGTTAGGCGAGGTTAGGCTAGGTTAAGGTTAGAGTTAGCATTAAGGCTAGGTCAGCATTGAGCATCACCTTGAAGGATGAGTAAGAGTTCTCTGCGCACAGAATCACAGCCCTCCCCAGTCCTCCACAGAGAGACAGGCAGAAGACAGAGCTTTAAAGGCACGCCGCCCGTCCCGGCATTTTGGCAAGAACCAGTCAAGTGTCTGGTTTCCAGAAGCTGGACTTAGACAACGCAGAAAGGACTGTGGAATGTTCCCGTCTGTTCACATTACGGAGCCAAACCAGAAAGAGCCCAGGGCCCAAGAAAGCAAGCTGTGAGGCATATGTTCCCGCCCCTCTTCAGCTGAGCACCAGTGAAGGGGGCTGCACCCCAGAAGGAGAGGCCCCCAATGGTTTCTTAGGACTCCCTGACCCTTCTAGGAATGGAGGTACCCATGTGACCCAGGCTGCTAGCAAGAGAGGTAAAAGGCAATAAGCAAGTCCACAGGCGGCTGAGGAGTACACAGCAAGGCCTTGGCTCCAAAGAGGAAGGTTCCAGAACCCAGGGAATAAAAAGCCTTGCTGTGAGAAGGAGTCCTGGATGGTCCCCAGAGCTCTGGTATTGACTCTGCTGGTGAGCAAGGGAAGGATGAGAAGTGGGGTGTGAGTAAGCAGTCAGCCAAGGTCAGATGTCCCTTGACCCCAGTGATGTCAGGGACTAGTGCCCAGAGCCTGTGCAAGTGCCCAGCTGAGCAAGTTGCCCAGGGACAGGGGCCCAGGGAAAAGGGCCCAGGGGGAAGGATTTAGCTGACCCTGAACCAGTAGGCATAGACTACCTGACAGAAACCGAGGATGATGTCAGGGCCAGGATACTGTTTGACCTTCGGCCACACTCCAGGCCCCTTTGTGCTGCTGGAGTCTGATACAAATTTTCAAGTCTTTCAAGACAGTCTATAGTCTCATTACGGGATGACTTTCCCCATTTGCTGCAGCTCCCATTGCCCAGGCTGGAAACAAAGGCCGAGAGGTGTCACCTGGGTCAGCCAGGAACCCAGGTGCTGTCTTACAGGCTATTCCCTGAGCCACCAAGGCCTGGGTCCCTCTGAACATCGCCACAGATGCCAGGAGTGGCTTGGAGGAGGCTGTGGCCCCTTGAGCCCACCTTGTGGCCATATGAAACAGGAGGGAGACAGGAGGTAGGCAGAGTCCCCATTGCCTCCTCGAGCCCCGTTTCCCAACTGGACCCAGCTTCTACGCCCCCCATTCACTTTGCTGATGGCAAGAGTTAAGTTTAATGAGAAAAGAATTTCTCTCTGAGTATAATTAAAACTCTGCTGTGAAAAAAAACAAGTCCAGCAAACATTGACAGCGTTAGAGGAAGTGAAAATGTTAAACCTCGACCCCCGCCTTCTCTTCCCCGTGACACAGATTATTAAGTCAGGTTTGAAAAAGTTCCTATTAAATATTTAAATATTTCATTAAATATTCATCATCTCAAAAATTGCTTCCTAACAGATCCTTAGGTAAATATAACAATATTTGATCACAAAAGCTGCCTGGCCTAGCAGAGGCTTGCGGGGTGAGAGGCTGTTTGGGGCTCAGGTCCCGTGGGTGTGGGAGTTAGAGAGAAGATGGGGCTATACCTGGCCGTGATATGAGGCCTGGGTGACCACAGGCTCGGGTGAATGGGCTTCAGAGAGGTGACGCGGAACATGGAGGTCACATGGTCTGTGGAGGTTCAGCTGGGCTCTGGGCCCACATCTGCAGGGCCTGCCTTCAGAGCAGCAGGGAGATGGCCTCCTGCAGAGACACTGGCTGGTGTCCCCTATAGGGTGCTTTAGTCGGAGTATAGCTATAGGGAGGGGCTGTGAACTGGACTTTTCTTTAGGACTCTGGAATTCTTCCCATGGCACCCAAATCCTTTATGTGGACACCTTGTCTTCCAAAGTGGAGCATTCACAGCGTTCTGTGGGAAGAAACTGTGGTAGCCCCAGCCCTGATCTTCCTCCTTCCCAGGGACAGCTCTGGCACCTCAAGGGGCTCTTCACCCTCTGGTCACATCTGGGGCCAGATCACTCTTCAGACACCTCCCCTGTGAGATGCCAGCAGCACACACCCCACACGACTCTCCATATCCACCTAAAACTGCCAGTGCCACGGGCGCGGGGGGAGCGGAAGTGTTCCTGCCCTGCAGGAAGGAGCCTGGCAAACACTGGCTGGGCAGAGGCAGTGGGTGCTGGCAAGGCAGGTTGGTTGGCATGGACTAGACGTCGCCTGAAGGGATTTGAAAGGGTGGACAAGAGAACGAGCTCCAGTGGGTTGGGCAGCCGCGGCAGCAGCAGTGGGCTGGGAGCTGGTTTACCCTTACCCGCTGGCCTCTTCCTATAGCCCCGAGGTCCTGTACCCGCCCTTCCCCAGGCCAGACCATCCCACCACAGAGCCCCTTCTGGACACAGGGCCAGCGTGAGGTCACCCCACCCTTTAAGGCTCACAGTAAGTTTCCCCTCTACCCAGACTTCCAGACCTTCCAGCAGCCCCTTCCCTTCCACCTCTCAACCCCACTCAATGCCTATCCCAGCCTTGAGCAGTGGGATGAATGCCGGGCCGTCAGTGAAACCTGCAGGTCCTCCCTGGGACTCAGTGCTCCACTGGATAGCAAGGACCAGTTGTTGCTTTTCCATCACCTCCTTAGCCCTGCGTCTGGGCTCTCTGTCCCCATGAGTAGTGTGCAGTTCTGTGCGGTGCCCTGTTCTGAAAGCTGCCATGGAGGGCAACACCATCTCCTCCCTCCTTGGGAGGGGGATCAGGATGGGCCGCTGCTCCCCTGGGGGTCTCTGTGCTGGTTCTGAGGGACGCCCAGGTGCATCTCAGGCAGCTGTGCACCACCGAACTGGCATCCCTCCATGCTCACTCGTGTTTGCTCAAGGCCACATAGCAGTAAAGCCAGGTTCACAGCCAGGTAGCCCCACAGCCCGTAAGCACACAGACTGCACACCAGGAGTCCTCCAGAGGACGAGCAGAGGGCCTGTCTGCTCTGCCTCCTTCCTCCCCCTTACAGCACTCTGTGTTTACGGAGCAGAGAGCAGACCTGGATGTCCAGACCCAGCCTCCTCACTTCCTCACTTCCCTCCCCACTTCCTCACTTCCCTCCCCACTTCCTCACTTCCCTCCCCACTTCCTCACTTCCCTCCTCACTTCCTCACTTCCCTCCTCTCACGCCCTGAGCAAACTCTGGGTAAGGAGGAGGCCACGAAGGTTGAAGGTCTCCCCTCACCAGCAGCAGCATGGGTGTGGGGTGTTCTCTGTGCACAGCCCTGATGAATGACACCTGCTGAAGGAACCCCCTCTCGGGCTCCCCGGCTGACAGGAAGGCATGAAATCCCATGCTTCAGTGGACCTGGAATGCGGTGAGCCTGGGTCCTGGAGGAGGGACCATCTGCCAGGGAGAACCTGGTCTCCAGGCAGATGCTCAGTGTGATCCTCTGCATAAGAGTTCTCCTAGATGCCCAGATTGGACAGTGGGGGCAGAGGCGGGACAAAAACAGGGTGAGACCAGCTCTCCTGGCAATGGAGATCAGAGGCTGTTTCAATCTATCTTCCTGTTGTAACAAAACACTGTCAACTGGCTGACTTTAGAAACACATTTTAAAAATATGTTTCTTACTGTTCTTGAAGCTAGACGGTCAAGGTCAACACTGGCAGATTCACTGTCCGGCGAGGGTTGTTCTCTGGTTCCTAGGAGATGCTGTCTGTGTCCACTAGTGGTGGAAGCGCCCAGACCTCTTTGATTGGAGCACAAATCCCAGGCATGAGCTCCACCTTTTTGACCCATGGGCACTACAACCTAATATGACCTAATACTGTAACCTCTGACGTGAGCTGAGCCTTCCTGAGCCCTGCTGCTCTGTGACAGCACCCAGGCTACATACAGACACAGATGGAAAATGCCTCTAAGCACAGAAGCAAAATAGTCCCCCAAACAGTCCTACCACTCCGTCACCAATATTGATGTCGATGTGGCTTGTCTGGACGCCATGGGTGAAAGTGACAAGCAGCCTGCGGCGCAGGACAGCTATTGGGAACACATGCAGTTGCTGGAAGCCATTCTGAGCAGGAAGCAAAGTGTTTCACATGCATCTAAGGAAAACAGAGACTGACCTACATTAGAAAATAGACTGTGCCCACATTTCTAGATAAGCAGGAGCTGAGGAGCCAGGGGTGCAGACCAGACCTGGACTCCCATTGGGGTTCAGCTCTCACTTCTTCACTGAAGATGCCCAGACAAGTGGCATTTTTCTTGCATGAGGTTCCTGACTCTCGTTAGGGATGTCAGAAGTGAGCAGGACAAGGGACACAGCAAACTGACTCCTTTAGGGTTGGAAGCTGGGAGCCAAGTCCTCCACCCCATCTCTTCTGATGGCCTTGCTTTGCTGTTTTCAAAACAGAGATGAGGAAATGCTGAGTCTTTGCTCAGAGAAAGGGGAGAAAGGTCTCTGCCAGCACACTGCAAAGCAAGATGCAGTGGGAAGAGGCAGCATGTATGTAGGAGAAGGGGACGACGGAGCAGGAGGCCAGGGTTAAGTTCTGGCCCCATCATCCTTTCCCTTGAGGCCTGGTGTCCCAGGGGAGGATGTAGGACTATGGGTGAGCCTCACTGATCAGCCCACTGGAGGGGCAGTTTGAAGACCACCACCCAGTAAGCCAGGTCTGAATCCCTGGTGATGTGACTCTCCAAGGAGTATTGGATGCAGGTGCCAGCTCCCTCTTAAGAAGGGCCACTGTGAGGTCCGAGGGCCAGTACAGTCGCTGCACAATCAGAACACAATGACAGACAATGTGAGCTGCAAAACACATCCCACTGAGACTCTACCTGGACTTCCTTAAAACATCTGGGGTGCTGGAAATATAGCTCGGCAGTGAAGAGTCCAAACTGCTCTTGCAGAGGACCTGAGTTTGGTTCCCAGCATGCACATGGACTTGTGGCAATCACCTGTTGCTCCAGCTCCGGGGAATCCGACATCCTGCTTCCACCCACCATATATACCCGCACACACATACATACACAAATAAAAATTTTAATGTAAGTCTCTAAAACATCTGGAAGCCAGAGTGTTCCAGACCACGGTGGCATCACATGCAGGGAGTTCTCCGTGCAGCGTAGAAGAAGGAAAGGTGAGCTTCTTGAAGCTTGCCCCTCCTCTGGTGTGAAGGAGGGCAGGCCACAGCCCAGCAGCTCATGACTCACGAGCAGCCCAGATGCAGAATGGAAGCAGGTGGGATTGAATTACCAGGTGCCCGGGGCTGAGCTTCACCCCTTTGCCATCTTGCCTGAGGGATTCGATGCCGCCCCTCGCAGGTTAGCGGCGTATCGGATTCCGAGTCATATTTTAACACTGCCAAATGGTTGCAGGCGACAGGAAGCCTGTTTCTTTCCCATTTTATACATCCAGAAAATTGGTACCACACGCAGCCTGCATGTCATTACACGCTTTAAAATATTGCATTTTCTCTTCCCAGAGCCTGCAGACCCATCTCAAGGCAGATAAAATGCAGGATCAAGGGTGAGGGCCCAAAGAGCGGCTAGACATGGGGTGCCTGTATCCCATTATTAAGAAGCAAGCCCGCTGCTCCCTCCCCAGGAGGCTTATCTTCCTGGAGGCTGCAGGACAATCTGTTATTTCCCCTAGGGAGGCCAGTGAAGATGATGCTGGCAATGGAGAAGCAGGTGTAATTATGGAGGCCCAGGCAGGGCACTGCTTTAATGGATGTAGGATCTGCAGCTAGCCAGAAGTGCACACTGACTGAGCCCCAGAGCCTCACACTCCCGCATAGGCTCCAGGTCCCAGGAGATCAAGGCCTCTGCCTTGTGCCATTAAAGTGTCCAGCCAGGTCTCCCCTACCCCCCCCCCCCTTCTCTCTTTATCCCTGGCTCCAGGGGAGAGTCATTTGCTCCCTGTTGCCATCTGCAGATTACACCTCTCACTGGGCTCAGAGCTGCAGGCAGGAGGAGTTTGGCAAGCAGACTTTGAAGACTAATCACAGTGCAGAGCAGCTGATGGGGCCTAGACCCCAGCTGAGCTTTGCCAACAAGGGGACCCCAGGCTTCCTGCTGGGACAGGTGGCTGACTTCCCCACCCCCACACACTTACAGAGTGTCTTGGCTCTGCTCTGGGGCCACAGAGACCATCAACTCTGCTGTCCCGTTTTTACTTGGTGCTCAGTTTAATGAGTTTCTCAGAACAGGCACTGTGTTTGTGCTGGGTCGGGAAGATGGAAAGAAACAGACCCTCCTGGAAGATCTTTGGAAGAGGAAGGAAGACCCCACTCCTTGCCATGTTCTCTGTAGCAAGCACTGCATGAGGCCTGAGGTGCTATGTTGGGCTTGGGCAAAGCCCCTGTCCACCAAGCTCCAGAGAATAAAAGGCCACCAGCTGACTCAGCAAGACTCCCAGGCCTCAACTCTCTAGGATTCCTCTCAGCTAGATCCCAACTCTAGGCCCTTATCCAGGAGACCCTCTCTGCCCTGTGTGCAGACCCAGGCCCAAGGCCCAGGGGGTTGGCACGTGTACAGTGGGAAGGTCCATGTGGGTGAAGTAGTCACTGACTGGGGGAGTAAACAGGAAGTCAGGCCCACTGGGGGACGAACCCCTAGCAAAGTGTATATAGAGGGACCCAAGAGACGTAGCTCCAGCCTCAGATGGGTCTGTTCTTCCTGAATCCTCAAATTACTATCCCAGGCACCCATTTACCCTGCTGAGAAGAGTGGTCACTGCAACTTCTCAAGGAGCTGGCAGAGTCCTTGAACCTGCACAATGCCTGGGCTGAGGTTTATTTCTATTGGTTTTAATTGAATAGAAATTCATGTATTATAAATTAACCCTTTTAAAGTAAATAATTTAGCAGTAGTTAGTACATTAGTAGTACTGCACAAACATTATCTGGTTCCAAAATATTCTCTTCTCCCCATCCCCATCATCACCAACCCTCCACTTCTCTCCTTCTTGCTGCCCCTAGCAACCGCCAGTCTGAGTTACGACCCCAGGATTCAGACTTCCGCATGTGAATACAGTTGCTCATATTGTGTCTCACAGAGGCTCAAGAGTTTAAACAGCTGGTGTCCAGCTGGAGGTGCTGTTTTGCAAGGTTGTAGAAACTCTGGGGTGGAGCCTCCCTGGAGGAAGGTCACTGAGGGTGGGTCTTGAGGTTTATAGGCAAGCCTCACTTCCTCTACGCTCTCTTCTTCCTGACTGTAGAAACAGAGTGAAACCAGCTACCTCCTGCTCCTGCAGTCATCCCTCCCCGGCTGTGATAAACTGTACTTTCAAACTGTGAGCCAAAATAAACCCTTCCTAGCTGGACACGGTGATGAGTACCTGTAATCCTAGCACTTGGAAGATGGAGGCGGGAGCATCAGGTCATTCCTGGCTATATGATAAGTTTGAGGCTAACCTAACAACCCTATCAGAACAAATTTAAAGATAAGTAAACAAATCCTTTTTCAAGTTGCTTGTGTCACAGCAACCAGAAAAGTAACTAATGCAGTTCAGTATATGACTTTGGTTTCTGGCTTCTGTTTGCTATTGCACTGTGGCTAAGCTATCTGTGTTGTGGTTGTAGTTCCTTTTTTTGGATGAGTGGCGTTCCTTTATATGAGTCTACCACATGTAGAGTCCCAGGTCTCAGAGATCCTGGGGGTCATTAAAACATGAAAGAATACCATCTTCTCTCTATCTGCCTGTATCTATCTCTATCTCTCTGTCTCTGTCTCTCTATCTCTCTATGTCTGTCTGTCTCTCTCTCTGGCCAGCCTCAAATTCAGTGAGACTGACCTTGAACTTCTGATCCTGCTGCCTCCATCTCCCAAGTTCTCGGATTACAGACATGCCACCCTACTTCATGGGGTACTAGGGATCAAACCCAGGGCTTTGGGCCTTCTAGGCAAGCACTCTACCAACTGAGCTGTATCCTCAGCCCCTGTTGTTCTTCTCTCTGTTAAACCAGAGACTTGTTCTTATAGAAGTTATTTATTTAATCACCATCAACATCACCATCATCATCTCCTTAGGTGGCAACATCATGACTGTGACAGCAATTTAGCAATGGCTCATTCCGGAGCAATGCTCTACGCTGTGCCAGAGAACCTTGAAGGTTCTATCTATACTCAGACCCTGGGTGGCCTCAGACTGGGCAAGGCTGGGGTAGGAGGCCCACCACTGTTTAGGGGACAGGGGCTGCTGCCACCTCCACTCCACATGCTCCGCAGAGGGGGCTCAATGTCATCCTGGTGGGTATGTCTGGGCACCAGTCTGACTGCATAGTTCTGACACAGGCTCCCAGACGGATGGCCTAGTGCTGAGTATTCCCTTCCCATGGGCGGACGGGGGACCCCGCCCTGCCACCTTCTCCTTTGTAGAGATGTTTTCATGAACTTAACAAAAAAACATGGGGAAAAGGCCGATTTCCTCTGTCCAGCTCATTAATTCTGCATGCTCAGGCCCAAATTAACCTTGGCAAGCCTTCGAGAGGAGAGAGTAATTCTAACCTTAAAAATCTGCTGATTAAAGCTGGTTTCAGGAATTCAACTCCACTTAATGTCCTGGCAGGGAGCCCAGCCTCGCATTAACACAGCCACAGACTGGCCTGCCATTTCCCTGCCTTCTTCACAAACAAAACCCTATCACCTGTTTCAAGCAAGAATCCCATCCCAGACTCCATCCTGCACATGGCTGCGTGGCAGAAGTGTACCGTGGTACCTGGTTGGTGTCACAGGTGCCTGGATGGTGTGCATAGCAGGCCTGGAGCCAAACAAGGGTTATAACCAGGAACCAGCAGCTGCAGTTTCCATGCCAACCTGCAGAGGGCACCACGTCTGGGCAGCACAGTGCCCTCTTCTTTCCACCATGGTCATTTAGAATGGCCACTGGAGGCCTTGGAGAGTGGGATTCTGGCATCTGTCCCTGTTCCCTCTAGGAACGGGAGGCCAGGCATGGCAATGAGAAACGAAGGGAGTTCACTCCCTGGAATGCAGAAAATCCCCAGCTCCAGAGCATGAAGCCCCACCTCACACAGCAAGGCTCAGTACCCGCTGTCAGACATGCTTGCTCTAAATTTCCAAAGCTCACAGGAGCTGCTGGCAAGGGAAACACAGACCAAGAGATGCCTATGGGAATACACTGTCCTCATGGGAGACCCCTGGACACCTAGTGCAGACAAACCCAGTAAAGGGTGGAGGGTTTCATAGCAAGGAGGGGAGAGAATGAAGGGAGGGAGAGATGAAGTCCGGCTGTCATCAGGACAAACCTCTAGCAAGGTCAAAATCAGTTCCAGCCACCACTTGAACAAGTCTACAAGAAACAGGCTTGAACAATGTACTTTGATGAGAGAAAGGAAATTTTACTTTATTTATTTATTATATTTGTGTCTTGTGCCTTTAGGAAAATTTCGTGGTAGAGACAGCACAGCTATATTGAAATTGGCTGAAGAAACAAACTCCTGTGGTGGGAAGTGGCTAGATCACACACACACACACATCGGGGACAGTTGCAGCTGACCACAGAACAACCAGAGATAACCCACAGGGAGAGAGGCAGGTGCTGTGTTCCTCCCCATGGGGGCCAGGGGACCATGTGTCGAGAAATAGATCCGAGACAGGGAGGATGCAAGCCTCCAGCATCTGCCTGGCTGGGCTGCCTGGCTTACCAGCGCATGGCATGGCAGGAACCATGTGGTCCTGGATGAGGGAGGGTCCCAAGAGGATAGGAAAATGTTCAGGTGAGGATGGACAAACACCTGGACTTGCCCCCAGGAGGAGACGGATAGTGGAAGCAGCTTGATGGGACAGCAGCTCAGGGGGACAAAGGTCATGTGTGCGTCCACTATGGCCTGGCCATCCCTGAGCGGAGATTCACAGCTAGAATCAGTGCCCTCTGTAAATCCAAATTTACCTTGTTATCAATTTTTAACTATGATTCCATTTTATGCGCACTAATTTATTAATCTTGGAACCCTCCAAACACAGTAAAGCCAAAGCTCTGGGGATTTTATTTATATCTTTAAACATGGCTTTTATGCCTTTTATCTAAAACTTCATTTAATCTTTATTGTCTTCCTCATCCATGCTGCCATTAGGCTGACAACACTTCCTTGGGATGGTTTTTCTGTACATGCACAGTGTGTTTTCTGTGGGTGGGAGCCCAGGTGAGGGCAGCGGTTCCAGGGCTACTGTGTCCATGTGCTGCAGTGGACAGAGACAGGACCATCCACTCCAGCCAGCTCCTTTCCCGGTCCTTACAGCTTCCCCATCTCCCCTCTCTGCCCCTTGTTCTTCTTTGACGCCCTACTGCCAAGCAATCTAGAACTTTCTACAGAGGTGTCACGGGAGCACCCCGCAGGGCGTCTCTCTGCTGCTTGCTCAGACTAAGGGGCTGTGAGGATGGCAGGGGACTCTTCTTCTGCCCCCAGTCCAGAGCCCGCTTTGCTGGCTCCCAGGTAGAGGCCCGCGGTCTGTGGTGCTTCACCTCTGACACTCTCCTCAGTATGCTTTGCTTATCCAAGTGACTCTGTGCCGGTGAGCCCCTCCTCTGAGCATCTGCCCATTCAAGAGCCTGAGATGGCTCCTGCCTGCAAGAGTAAAGAGCCAACAGGTCTTTCTTCAGAATGGTGTGTCCCCAAGGGCTCCCTGTCTTGTTTCCTGTGGTGAACGGTCTTTGAGATGCATTCCTTACCCCACCCTCCTCTGAAAAGAGCTCACCTTCACAGCCATGCTGGACAGCTGGGCCTCAGTGTCCCTCCAGAGTCTATGAACCAGACCTTCTGCCCTGAAACTCCTACAGGCTTTGCAGACCGAGAGGCCAGAGTTCAGAATCCAGCTGTGATGTCCTTATGACCTTGCCCAAGGAAAGCTTCTGTGGAAAGGAATTCCCGCTGCCCTTCTTGCAAAAGTGCTTTCAAAGCCACCCTTCCTCCTGGGGCCCTCTGTGGTACCTAGCACAGGGATGTTCACTGGGTTGACCTAACAAGTGTTTAACATCATGGAAAGGCAGGGCCACCCCGGTACCAGGGGAGAAGTCACTGTCTAAGAAAGGATGGCATCCCTCAGAGCCTAGGAGGATGAATCTTTGGCAGATGACCCTCCCCTGCCCAAGGAGCCTCCCAAGAAGTTCAGTGTGCAGGGATTATTTCTAGAGAGACCCTGAGCTCACCAGGCAGCCTGGTATCTACCTTGGTAATACAAGGCTACCAGGACCAAGGATTCACTGGTCCCTTCTTGCTGGGCTCTAGTTCCTGGCACAGTAGGACTACAGGCCTTGTGAGGAGACAGTACTGACTGTCTTAGAAGAGAGACGGGATGGGAGCCTTGGTCAATGATGATCTAATATTCTAAATTTTTGCTGTCACCCAACCCCAGAGGCCAAGTCAGCCTGCAATCTATTTAGCTCAGGCTCGTTTTAAAGCAATTCACTATTTAACAAGTTCTGCGGCCCAGAGCTTGTGCAGGCAGCCTGTGAATCGAATCACTTGGTCTAATCTTAGATTAATATGAACCAAATCCTTCAGCGAGGACAGTCCTGGAGCCACCCTGGGACTTCATCCTTTTATGCGTAACAAAGGCAGGTCTTGCAGACGACCTGACTTCCTGCCCACGGCACGATAACGGAATGACAACAGGGGTGGCCTGCTAAGGAGGAAAGAACCAGGACTGTGGGTGTCAGACAGGCTCCATCGGCGTCCCTTTCCTTAATACAAGCTGTATGACCTTGAGTAAGTCATTGGGCCTATCCAGACCTTGGGTCTTTCCCAAGATGCCTCTGTGAAGGCCAGCTGTGCATCTAGAGAACCCCCATGTCACCCTCCACTTGCCCCTCACACTCTTCCCAACGTACCCTTGGTCTGTCTCGGCTCTCAGGGTTCCTGGGAGCAGCGGGGTGCTCGACTCCTCTTCTGTGCCTTGTTATCTCTGCTGCTGGGTGGGGAGTCTGGAAGGTGCTGGAAGGTTTTCTTTTCCTCACCTTCTCTCTGAGGAGTGCATGCTTCCTACTAGTATGCCAAAGCTTTTGCAGGAAAGGAACTGCCCTTGACCCCACACTTGAGTCCCTACTGCTCTGTGCTTGCTAGACATCAGCATCCACTTGGGCCTCTGTGGCTGTCTGCAGCAGGCCCTCCCTCCAGGCCCCAGGAGAATTGCTCAGGTTCCTTCCGCTCCACTGACATCCCTAGGATCAAGCTCATCACTCAGGGATATAGGTCCCTTCTTGGAAGCAAAGACTCTCCTGCCTCTTGGGCCACAGATGGAACCGTGGGGTTCTATCTCCCTGCCACATAAAGGCTGCAGAAGGAGAGAAGGGAACCCTCCTGGGATGGCATGACTGCCTCTCAGCTAGGCTCCTCTTCCTCACTCCAGGCAGGATTAAACTGCTGTCTTCCAGACTGATTTTCCCTTCCCTCCTGACGTTTTTCATCCTCCATTGCCTTTATACTGAGACACAGTTTAAGCCTATTTGTCTTAACAAAAGTGAGAATTAAAAGCTACCAAAAATGCTGCCTTTGTGTACACAGTCACCTGCCCAGTGGGACAGGGAAGAATCCAGTGGCACCCTGTCATACCATTGGGAACTGTGGAGACCACTGCAGCAGTCACAGCCAGATCTTGGCCCCAGAAGGCAGCCTGACTATGGGTATCTCAGCAGAGCTGCTCACAAAGGAGGTGTCCAGAACTCCCTCCTTCATACCAGGGGATTACAGAGATGTGCTGGCAAACACCCCAGCCTGAGGACACAGCAGGTATTATCCCCACATTAGAGAGGGCTTTAGAGAAGCACGCTCCTCTGGTAGGAGACTCAGAACCCTCACTGGTTGGGTTGTACTAGGCTAGAGAGACTGACAGACTCTGCCTTTCAAGCATGTCAGTTCCTCAAGCTCTGATTGTTAAAGGCCCAACTTCTCCAGGTCTTGGTCCTGCTCTCCAAAGTGGCTACATGTCTCTGAACTGGATAGACCCCCAACTCATGTTCTCTAGTGTATAAGAACACCCTGTACCACACCTGTGCAAGCCAAAATGGTAGCTACTGGCCTTGTGTATTAATGACTTCTCCAGTGGTTGTGAAAAAATTTTTGACAAAGCAGCTTTAAGGAAGAAAGGGTCAGCTCACAGTCCCAGGGACAGACTCCATCACGGCAGGGAGGGCGTGACTGAGGGGCGTGAGGCAGCTGGTCACACTGCATCTCCGGTCAGGAAGCAGAGACAGAGGGATCCTGGCGCTCAGTTTGTTTTCTCCTTTCTATTCAGGACAGGCCCCCATCGAATGGGACAGTACCGCACACATTCAAGGTGCATCTTCCCACCTGAATCAACTCAGTCTGGAAACTCCCTCACAGACATGCCCAGAATTTTGTTTCCGTGGTGATTCTAAATCCCACCAAGTTGACAATCCATTTATCCAGTATGCCATGTATGGCTATGGTGCCTGAAGAAGCAAACCTTCCACTTTACTTCATGTAAATGAACTTGACTCGCTGCCGTGTTGGGTAGTGCTCTGTGGAGACCTGGTAAGCCACCCAGGGTGCACTATTCAGCAATCTGTAGAATGAGATACTCTCCCAGAAAGAGAAGTGAACAGCAAACTGCTGGTTTTGGAGGCTCACTGTCTGCTGCCTCCTGTGGGAGGTGGGTCTCAGTGAACAGTGTGAGGGGCTTCCCCAGAAAAGAAACTTCATGAGCAGTCAAGGCTCTGGGGACCTCGTGTTCACTGTAGGGAGAAGAATAACATGTTCCCAGAGTTGGGGCCAGGAAACAAAAGTCCCAAACCACACACAACTGAAAACACTCTTCCAACCCCTCAGACCTGTTGGTTAATAGCCATGCTGGGGTTCCCATATTCTGTGCCATTTGGCCTCTTTCTGACCCTGCTTAGATTGACAGTCACATTGTGTGGGAATTGAGTGGGGTTTATTGAGTACCTGCTGAGTGGAAATCATAGCAGGCAACTTTTGAAAACTGTATTTTTTTTTTTTAATTTTATGTGTATGAGCGTATTGCCTGTGTAGAGGTGAGTGCACCTGTGTCGTGCAATGTCTGCAGAGGTCAGAAGAGGGCATCAGATCCCCAGGAACTAGAATTATGGACAGTTGTTGGCTGCCATGTGGGTGCTGGGAATCGATCCCAGGTCCTCTGCAAGAGCAGTCAGTACTCTAAGCTCCTGCCGTCTCTCTAGCCCCATGAGCAACTTTTTAAAGGGCCATATCTTTCATACACTTCCCAGTATGATAGGTCGGCACCCAGCAAGCTCTGGCCCATGGGCCATGTCTGGCTCATTCCTTTTCTTTAAATAGACTGAGAGCTAAGAGTAGGTTTTACATTTTGTCAACAGTTTAAAATGCTCAAAGAAAGAACCAGCATTTGTGACATGTGAAAATCACATAAAATTCAAATTTCAAAATCCATGAATAGAGTCTCATCAGGACAAGCCACTGCCCCTAGACCTGCCATCTAAGATGCTTTGACCCTATATGGAAGAGCAAGTAGGAACATTAGTGATCCTCTGACTCATAACGCCAAAAAATGCCCACTACCTAATCCTTGACAGAAAGTCCCCCAAGGGAAAATCCCCACCCCTCCACAGCCCCATCTTGGATAGTGTGGACTCCTCTGTCCACACTGGTAGTTAAAGAAGGAAAGGCTCCTATAGAGGCTGATCTGTGGGAGGAGCAGAGGCAGGCAGAGGGCAGCCAATCTGGGAGCCACTCCCAGAGAGAGCAGGCCTGGACCAGGGATGGCCAAGATCCATTGGGCACTGTGAGTCCGAGTCCTCTAAGGATAAAAGGAAGGGCATTAGCAGGGCTGAGCTGTGAGCAGCTGAAGCATCTGAGCTCTATCTTTTCCTCTGTGTCCTCATCAGGGCTCAGCCCAGGCTGTCCTGTTAGAGAGCCCGGACATCCATGTGGAGAAGCTAATGGACAGAGCTAGGATAATAAGTTTGTGCCTGAGATAGACCCAGTGAGAGGCAGAAACAGTGAGACAGAGACAGACAGAGACACACAGGCACACAAGACAGAGAGAGGCAAAGAGTAAGAGAGAGAAAGGCATACACACAGACAAAAGAGCGGGGGAAAGAGAGAGGGGGACAGAGAAAGAAATAGGGGTCCCACAGCATGAGTGACCACTGGCCAGGAGAGGAATGGCTCTCCCAGCCCACTATCCTAACCAATAAAGCAAGTGCTCCTTTGCCCCACTGAGGTCATCGGAGAACCCTGGCAGAGCCTCTGGCCCAGGGCCCCCACTGCCAGCAGCAGAGTCCAAACCCCACCTGCTGTTCTGGATGAGGTGTTTAAAGTGTTTACTTTAAAGGGAAGTCATCTTTGTTGTTGGTTTCCTCTGTAATATCGTCTTTCCTTTTTTATTGAAAATAAAAGGCCCTATCGTGTCACAGGAGCAATTCTGAGGGGACTCTCGCCAGCACAGCTGCTACGCTAGCGAGAAGCTGTTGTGCCTCAATTCCCAAAAAGTGACTCTTCTGAAGGCTGCTTTTGCTGACAGGTGACAGGTGACATCCATCTCTAATTTCCTGAAAGTATCCAAGTATCCAGGTTCTCTTTCTCTCTCTCTCTCTCTCTCTCTCTCTCTCTCTCTCTCTCTCTCTCTCTCTCTCTCAATTTTTAATAAGCATATAAAGCACCAGGTCTCCTTAGGGCGGTTTCATCATCGTGGGTAGATCCTGCCCCCAGTTGCTTTTCTCCCCATCCTCCTGCCCCAAGCTCATTTCTACCCTTCCACCCAGTACCCCCTTGTATTTTCATATCATATGTGTTCTCCCCAACCCACTCACTCAAAGCCTCTTTATTCCCCTCTTCTGGGCCCCATTTCTTTCCTGACCTCTACACATACTCAGCCCTACATAAATACACAAATATAAAAATTAAAAGTGTGGTGGCACACATCTTAAATCCCAGCACTCAGGAGGCAGAGGCAGGTAGATCTCTGTGAGTTCCAGGTTAGCCTGGTCTACATAGTGAGTTCCAGGCCAGCTGAGGCTACAGGGAGACCCTGTCTCAAAAAAAAATTAAAATTAAAAGGTAAGATTTGAATAGGAAAGAGATGTAGCCTTGTCTTTCTGAGCCTGAGTTTGTATGCACAGATGCAGAGAGACCACAACATACAACACAACTCTCATCCACATGTACACACACACACACACACACACCCCTCAGCTGTCCCTGAGACCCAAATGTGGTTCTCCTTCCAACTATATCCTGGACCCTAAATAGAAAGCTCAACCCAGGAAGGCCCCAGGGAAGCCTCAGAGCCTAATCACAGCAAACCTGGAGTTTATACAGCACAAATCACTACAGACAAACTTGATTGCTTTTTTGATGAGTGGGTAAAAGGATGGATTTGATACTCCGCCTCGTGAAATATTGAGCAATTAATCCCCAATCGGCTCTGTGATGACACTGTCACTAGGATGGGGAAGTGGCAAAAAGATGGGAAAGAGAGGACAAGGGCACAGTGTGGTGAGCAGCTGGGTGGGGCAGGACTGACTGCCAGCCGGGCTGCTGTGGTGACTGAAGGGGAGAGCGCGGGGAGGGCACACGGCAGAGCAGGCGGGCTTGCCTCACGCTGTGGTCTGAGCATGGCCAGGTTTATGCCTGGCCTGCTGGATGTCCCTCACACCCCCCACGGCAAGGATCCTGGGAATTCAGCCCACCTCCCCATCCTGACAGCCATTCTCACCTTGTGGCGCACACGACCTCATCATCCTGAGTCTCCCCTCCGATGGACGCCTATGGGCTCCTCAGCATTGCCAGGGAGAAATCTGGAGTCATCCCTCCAGTCGCTGTGCACCCCAGAGGGCTCCTGTTCCAGGAAATGGGATAGCCAAGTGCCCGTTGCCCACCTGGAATCTGGGTATCACCCCCACTCCTTGCAAACGTACTCATGTCTTAATGCTAATTCCATTGTCTCGGCCCCAGCTTTCCTCCCTGCCTCTTCTAGACCTGTCCTGTGCCCTTTACTGCCTTATGCTCCTGTCCCTGGTCACACTGAAGCCACAGTGAGGTTTGAAGATGCGAATGTGAGCATCACATTTCTTCCCTGTTTCTGGACGAGGAGCAGAGTCCCCCTCCTCGCTGGGACTGTTGTGCTCTGATTGCACTGACTGACTCATATGTAGTCTATTATACTCCAACCCATCCAGATGTGTTCCCAGTTCCTCCAGCCCTGGCCAGGCTTCGTCTCACCCACCCTCCACCCCGCTTCCCCTGCTGCTGTCTTACCCTTTCTTTCCTCACTAGTCCTACTGATCCTTCTACTGTCCCGGCTTCCTCTGGCATTTCTCCCATCTGCTCCAATGAGGGTCCATGGCATGAGTTCACAAGTACCAGGCCCCGGGACTGCCCTAAGCATCTCACTGTCACATTGGTTCTCAGCTCTTATGGCCACACTGAGAGAAATCATGAGGATCAGAGCCCTTTTCAGCCTGGAGGGTTGAGCAGCTTCGGAGCTGGCGAGTGGGCAGGGCAATGTTCAAGTGAGGTCTCCTGGGCCAAGCAGCACCCACCTCCCTGCCAGTCCCTCCAGAGTGGCTCTGCATTTTGCTATGAACCCCTTTCTCCACAAAAACAGGAACTCATCACTCAAACAAGTGTGCCTCTTTTGAAACCGGGGCTGATGAGCCCTTCGAGTGTGAACCATCGGGCCATGTTCAGGGTCTTGTCTAGTGTGTGTTGGAGTCCTCGCCTTGCTGGATACCACAAGTAAAAACAAGCATTTGCCTTCCCACGTCATTTCTCATACCAGGCTTTGAGGGCCTGTGTTCTGGGTGGGAGAAGTGTTTGATTTCATCCAAAAGCCCAAGGAAGGCTCCTGTCCCCAAAGCCCTGCTCAGAAGGACAGTGACATGGCCATGGGAGCCTGTACAGGGAAGCCTATACCTGGGCTCCTGGCTTTTCTCACAATGCTCCTGTTGCCAGGGTATAGCACAACCATACGTCCTTATCTCCGTCTTCCTAAGATCACACCTCTCACCTGATGGGATCAGAGACATGGGACCATGTCTGCCATTACAGTAGATAAGTATCTGAAAATAGTCTGTGAGTGACTATGGTGGCTCATCCAATTAAAATACATGAGTCCTCATAGGGACTCGGCCGTTGATCATCAAACTTCATTTTGCATAGTGCATTTCTGGACAGGCAGATTAGAAGCAAGAAGGACTGAAATGCTTGGCAAATTCTTGGTGGCCCAAGTGTGGGGTGCAAGGAAACTGAGGCCAGACCCACCTGTAGGAAGGCACCTGAGGCAGGGACAAGAAGTCAAAAATCAGCCTTGTTCCTGTCAAGTCTGAAGAGTAATAGAGGCAGCAGACAGAGGCCTTTTACTTTGAAGAGGCAGGGGAAATTTCTCTCAGTCATCCACATCTCCCTCTGCCTGGCTCATGGCATGAGCCAAAGCAAAGAAACTGCCCATGAGAGCATGTGGATTCCATGAGGAAAGAGCTCGCAGAAGCCACAGGCGGCAGCTCTACCGTAGCAACCAAACAATTCCAGAAAATGCTCAAACAAGCATCAGCCCTGGCAACAAAAAAAAAGTGGGTGATCAAAAACAGAATCGCAACCTCAAAAGCAAAATGCAGCACCTTGCAAAGCAGAAAAGTCGGGGAAGGGTATTGTCTTCTTAATAATAAATGCACTTCGTGAGCAAGGACTGCGAGGGAATCGTTTAAATTAATTTCCGCTTTGTTTGTTTGGTTTGTACAGGGCTTAAATCCCAGCTGACAGCGATCTGTAAAAGTTCTAACATATTGGAAATCTGATTTTCTTGCAGCCAGAATCCCAGAGTCCAAAATGATTTCTCTTTCAACTCTGCTAATCAGGCAGGCAGGGCTCAAATGGACTCTGAGTCAAGCCAAATTGTACTTGGTCTTTTTAGGGGGTGTAAAAATGTCTGACGGATGCTTTGCGGGGGCTGCTAGTCAGTTCTGTCTGCTGTGGGAGAGTGGGGGTTGCTGTGACCAGGAGGTGGGGACAGAAGGTCCCTGTGTGCCCTGGGTGGCTCTGGCAACTCTTCCTTCTCTCTCTACTCCACTCTTCCTGGTCTATGAGCCTTGGGAAGCCAAGGGAATTTTGGGGATGAGAAAAAGGAGATTAGTCCAACTTGGAATTGGGAGCTCCAAAAGAAAAGGCTTTTCCCTGAGACCTTGATGTAGGTCCAATCAATAAATGCCTTGACACAGCCCTTGCCAAATTGGTGATCTGTCTGTAACCGGACCCCTCTTTCCAATGCAGTATTCCAGAGGGCCCTAACTTGCTGTTCCCCTTGAGTTTCTTCCTATCTCCCTAACAAACCCATCCCCCAGAACCCAGCTTTATACATACAGAAGCTGTCCCCACCTCACCCACTTAGAAGCAGAGCTGCAATGCAGCCCACCCATCAGTCAGCTCCACCTTGGTGGTCCAGATGATGGGTACCTGAGAACTGATCCTCTTCCCATCCCACCCCTGAACCTGAGTGGCTCCCATGTCCCATTCTCCAACCAAATCCACCTGCGTTAAATGCAAGAATCAAATGAATCCATGAAGAAACCAACCCTCACTCAAGAGCAAAAGTGGGTTTGCGGAACATGGTCTGCCAGGCTCTGGAAGTATAGTCTGCTGTTTCCCAGGAGTGTCCTCATCAGTACTAGGTTCCTGCCAGCTGGGGCTGCCTGTCCAGGAGAAGTATGGAGTGAGTGAGTGAGTGTGTGTGTGTGTGTGTGTGTGTGTGTGTGTGTGTGTGTGTGGTGTGTGTGTGGTATTGTGTTCTAATCCATAGAGTAACCTCCAGTCCTCCCTGTACAGCTAAGTGTCTCAGTCTAGGTACTAGCGAAGAGTATCATGATGTCAAATCCCTGGATGTGCATGTTTGTGATTTCCCTGCTCCTTGGCAATCCTGGACTCTCAGGTGCCTCTGGGCCCCCACAGGGTGCACTGCCAGATGCATGGCCCTGCTGGCATGTCCCACAGTCTATCTTAGATCCTGTCCCTGTCCCTGTCCCTGCACCTGAGTCTTAGAGCTGGAGCCCACTGTGTGCCTTGGTCTCCCGAGGTCCGCCATGAGTGGCATGGCTCTTCTTGTTCCTTCTCTGTTGCACTGGCTCCCTTCCTTCCTTCCCTCTTTCCAACTGAATTCTCGTTTTTCCTCTCTCCCTAGTGCTTGTACGGCTGCTATGTCCATTCCTCCATCATCCCCACCTTCCACCGGAGGTGCTACTGGCTCCTTCAGGTAGGTGGCTGGGACTGGATTCTTTTTGCGTCGTTGGTGCTTGGGAAGGGTCCTTGGAGGGTACTGAGGGGACAAGGGATTTGTATGACAGGGCTGAGAACCCTGGTGAGCTTTCCTAGATTTCAGCTGTGTGTGCTGAGGCCAGTTTGGTGACTGGTCTGGTTGTCAAAGTACCAGAAAGGAGAGAGAGCTGGTGATGGGTGTCAACCTCGCCCACCCAGGGAGAAACAGAGTAGGGGCTTCAGGGTGTCAAATAGCTTGGTTTCCTTTCCTTTAGGCCTGTCTCTTACGGTGAGATGCCTGTCAGTTAATAGTCACATAATCATTTGCTTTCTTGGTTAGTCACAAGGCACAGGTGGGAAAGAGTTCCAGAGGCAGGCCAGGTGCAGTGGGATTGACTGATATGTCTGCTGGGGAGGAGTGCCTAGCTTCTTGGAAATGAACTCTGTGACCAATTTGTGATGTCTGCCATAGCAGGTATGGAGAAAGGGTGGTATGAATGTCTGCTACTGTGCCTGTGGAGGGTGGCCTCTACCCACAGAACTGTGCCGGCAGTCTCTGTCCGTGGTGCTGGAAGCCTCTGTCCGTGGTGCTAGACAGGCAGCTCTGTCCGTGGTGCTAGACACTCTGTCCCGTGCTAACACAGAAGAGGGTCTGTGTGGCGGTCACATCGTATCTCGCTTATTGAAAGAAACCCAGGAGATGGTGGTGCTGTATGGGTTGAAAGGCTGAGGATCTATCCACTGGGACTAGAATTAGGTCCTTTTCCAGGAAACTGGAAATTCTGGTTTGCAGCTGTTCTTTGTAGAACCTATCCTAACGGGCTTGGACCATCCCACCTCAAGCTCTTCCCACCACCTCCGCCCAGGAACTGCTACTTGGGGGCTTTCTTCAGTGGTCCCACTGTCTGTCCATTTCTGTTCCAACTGGCATGCTGGTCCAAGGATGTTTCTGACATGAGGGGCATGATTGGGAGGGACCTGGCAGATGGGAAAGCAAGCCCCCCAGCACCATAGCATGTGTGGCGGAGGAAAAGGACACCAGAGACCACTGGGTACAGAGAAGTCACTGCTCCCATCCAGAAAAACTGCCTGGAAAGTACCCATGGGTCTCAAAGCCATCTACATGGGGAGGCTAAAGCTCAGCCTGGTCAAGGCCCTCTATCCTGGGCCCCAGCTGCAGCCACCATTCCTTTATGTTCTCCCTCAGTTCCCAGGAATAATTGCCTGTGGTTCAGCATGTTCATTATTAAATGACACCCTGGCCTATCAAAGGATGTGCTGATCTGCAAAGACATTTCACAACACCAGGCTCCACTGTCAGTTGTCCTGGCTCTCAGTGTCCCTCATAGGTTGATGTACAAGTGTCTGGTTTTCTCATTTCTCAGAGATGTGTCCTTGTGAGGCTGTATTACATGGTTGTGCATGCTACTTCAGTGTCTTGCTAATAGGAATTTCCCCAGAGGCAATTAAGCCAGGCAGAGAGTTTTCTCACTGCTGAAGTGGGAGTGGAGTTGGGACTCCACCTTAAGGGCAGCACTCTAGCCAGGTTAGGATACATCAGTGTGTCCCTGACTCAGATGCTGACTTATCCCAGGCAGACTGCAGGTTTTGAAGCTCCTTCCTGGGCCTCCAGCTCCGTGGGCCTGGCTGTGGCTCTCTTTCTTTTGGGTATTCATGCCCTTGGTCAGAACGCATCTTTGGCATGCTTTTGGTGTCCTGCTTGGCTGGGATCTTACCAAAGCAGCCCGCAGGCTGGCTTTCTGCTGGTAGCCCCGGTACCTGCACTTGAGGGCAGCCCCTCCTCAGCCCAGCTCTGTGCGCACCCTGCTGCCTCCTTTCATCTCATCGTGCTCTTGTAGATTTTTCATTGCATTGAATTTCCTTTGCTGGAATCAGACACCATTGCGTGGTGTGAGAACTGAGCTCATTTCTCCCCAGGCTGCATTCTGATGGCTCCTGCAGGAAAGTGGGAAAGCCTTGTCTCCTGCCTAGTCTCCTGTTTCTGTTTCCTGGCTCCTGGGTGTTGTAGACACACCTACAGTGATTCATGTCCATGCACCTGGCTTGTCACTGTCCAGCATGGCAGGATCAGCTTTCTTCATGGATGTCTTGGGAACTCTTCATCTTGTCATCCCACACTAGGGGGAATCATCACCCCCATTCCTCACCTCAGGGTCCTCAAACACAGCTCTTGCTCCTGCTCTGTGATCAGGCAACAGGACTGTTTTCAGGTAGGGGATCCCCACTCCAGCAAGGCTGAACAACAGGAAGTTAAGAAGCTTAGGCCAAAGCAATTAGCACAAGGCACGTCCTGCCTGCTCAGAGCCAGGTACTCAACAGCAGCCAGTGCTGCCCAGGGCAATTTGCTCTGGTGCTAATTACAACACCAAGACAATGGCTTCGTGGTCAGGTTTAATTTCTCTGATATTAAGGAGATGCCATGAGACACTGGCCAAGATGGAACTGGGCCCAGGTTTGACTCTGATACCAATAACTAAGGGAAAAGGTTGGTGGACATGAATATGTCAGGACGGTGCCCCCGCGAGAGCTGAAAAGAGAAACTGCAGGTGAGGCTGAGTCACGTGACACTGGTGTTTCTGAGCCATCATGCTTTCTTCTGGGGAGAGCGCTGTTCTCTGTCCCTATGTGTATGTGTTGTTTGCTCCTTGTCCCTCCTGTCTCCACTGTGAGTGAGGGTTCCACAAGAGTGTAATCTAAGACCTAACAGGCAAACAGGCCGATGGTGTAGGCACTGTCACCTGACTAGGCCACAGGTACACAATGCTATTGCCAAGACCACAGGAATCACTGGACAGCTCAAAGGTGCTACAGGGCAGGCCACTTGTCCTGGGCGGGACAGCATCCCAAGCTGCAGGCCACTTGGGGCCCAGACATATCTACACCTCATTTCTCCAGCTGATCCTGAGGGGCCAGATGCCTACACACTGTGACCTGTAGAAAGCCTTCTGAAGGTACCTTCTGGAGGGAGGGACTTCTTGTATCGTAGCCAGCAGTGCCTTGACTGTAGTCAACTCACTACTACTACAGAGGAGCCACCCAGGTCCAGAGAAAACAGGGTCAGGAGTCACAACACAGCAGTCGGCCACTGGGGAAGACAGGAATTCTCCAGCCACTGCACACTGCAGGCCACTGTTCCCAGTGCCTGCATGTCTGTGATTTCAGTCACCAGGCATGAGCCTTGCCAAGGCCAGAGGCAGTGCCAACAGATGGAGCAGAGTCAACCGGAAAGGGTTGCCCCATCTGAGCCCTCAGATCTCAGGCTTCCTGGCCTTGGCTGTTCATCCCTTTGAACAAGTCCCTCCCCCAAAACAAGCCCATTTCAGGCCACGCTTTCCAGCAGATTCCGCTGGTATATTTGCAAACTATTTCTGTTTCTAATGAGTGCTTTTCTCTGTGCCATTGTCCTCTAAAACGTTTAATGGGTGTTTTCTGCACAGTAAGACAAGGGGTGTGTCTCCACATGGCTGCCTTGACAGTTAGGGCTGCTTGACTGCTGCTCTAGCCTGTGGGGCGGGGACCACAGGGATTCTTCCCAGCCCAGCCCAGCTTTGCCCAGCCTTTTCAACATAGAGACCTTTGGGAAGGAAGGACCCTGGCATTTAGGGGATACCCCAGAACAGGGAGGGGGTTCTTGGTTCACTGAAGGAGAGCTGGTATTTTGACTCCAAGATTGAGGAGCAGCACTGGGTTCTGAATCCAAAGAGCTGGATTCTAGTCCTACCTGGTCTACCCTGAGTAACAGCAGCTGTACCCATGTGTCTGGCCACTGCTGACCACTTCTTCCTGACCAACCACATATCCCCTATCACCAGGGAGAAGTGATCAGTCACCCGGCCACTGGAGGACAGAATGAAGGATGGCCACAGCTGTCCCCTCTGCTTCTTTGTGGGGTATCGTCACCACTTTTTCCGTCAGATAAGGCATATGGGAGACAGAGAGCTGGACACCTTGTCCCAGGACTATTAGAGTGTTCAGAAAGTGGGAGTGTCTATAAGCTTGAGATTCCTAGCCTCTACAAAGAGTGAGCACAGGGGAGTGGCAGGGGTGTCGCTATGGCGACATCCCAGTGACCCCACTTCCTCTTATCAAGCACTACCTTCTCATGGTGCCACAGATGGGGAACCTAGTCTTTAGTGCATGGCCTTTGGGAACAATTCAGATCCAAACCATCACAACTACTGTTGCCACCAACATCAGGCACATGCTTCAGGGGCCCCTGGACTCTGACAAATCAAACAGGAAGTGCTGAGTGACTGGGCCTTTTAAGCATCATGAGGGTGGGATTCATCCAGCCCTGGGTGGCTTTGACATACCTGTCTCCTCAGCCATGGAGCAGAGGGCTTGGTCCTGCTTAGATGGCTGGAACAGAGGTCCATACTGCCTCAAGCTTTTCCCTGCCTGCAGCTCAAGGAGGCAATCACTCTAGCCATGAACAGCTACTCGGTACTTAGAAACTCCATGTCCCACAATGTTTTGGTTCCCACAGCTTCCCTGGGGTGTGGAGGTGTGGAGTCAAAACTGGGGTGACTTCTTCCCATTGTACATGGAAGAAACTGAAGGTCAGGGAAAATAAGGGGTCCAAAATGGCATTGGGCAGGCAGAGCTGAACCTGGCTCAGACTTGAAACAGACATGGTCCATATCCTAGGGGGCTTATAGGGCACAATGACCACACCAATGTCATATGGGGACAGTGATCGAGCTGAGAAGAAAATGGCTCACAGACTCTATACAGGCTGTCTCACAGAGGCCAGAACTGATGCCAAGAAGCACAAGAGAATCTGACAGTCTCTGGTCACATGCCCAGATCCCACTGTGCCCCGAGTTATTTGCTCCCTGGAGGAGTTGGGGAGCAATGCTGACTGTAATGATCAGTGCTGTCAACTTGGCAGGAGTCACCTGGGAGACCAGCCTCCTGGCACAGCCATGAAGTATTATTTAGCCCCTGTTATTAGGCCTGTGAAGGATGGTGTTGATTTGGATAGTTGAGGTGGGAAAACCCACACTAAAAGTGGGTAGCAATATTCCCTGGGCCTGAATGAGAAGAAGGCTAGTTGAACACAGTCAGTTACTCTCTGCCTCCTGACTGTGGATGTACCATGGCCAGTGGCCTCAAGCACTTGCTTCCATGACTCCCCTTGAACTGTGAGCCGAAACTACCCTTTCTCCCTTGGGTTAATTTGCCGTGTTGTTTTACCACAGCAACAGGAAAAGAAACTAAAATGTTGACCTCTCCACTCCATACCTTGGGCTGTCACCTCCAAGCCGACCATGTAGCGCACTCTCCAGAATGTGTGAGCTTCGGCAGGAACACTGAGGACAGGGGCAGGAATGGCTGACCCTGCAGCAGTCAAAGGACCCTCAGCATGAAGGTCACTTCAAAACTAAATACCTAGGGTAGTACCTCAGGCTAGTCCATACAATGAATTCTGAGGAAACATCGCATGGGCTGAGTGGTCTGGCAAAGCTTCCTGGGAGAGGAGGTGAGCCCAGTTGAAAGATGGTGGAGACACAGTGAGAAGGATGTTTCTCTGAGCCCTTCTGACATGAGGCAGATGTGGTCATGTACCCAGAGGTGTGTGGGGCTAACATGGCTCAAGGGTCTCAGCTTCACACACCTGAACCAGAGTTGTCTGGGAAGAGACCTAAGGCAGGACCTGTTTGGTTCACCAGCCAGAAGGTTTGAAGGAGAGTGTGGGGAAAGAGGCCGTGTGTTCACCACTTCTGCTTCCTTCAGACTCAGAGAACGGGGAGGAAGGGCCTGGGCAGGGTGCCGGTGCAGACCTGCCGAAGAGCTGGGGACCTGTAGTCCAAACTTTCAGGGGGCTGAGAGAGGAGATCGAGATAGGCAGTGTTTATGGCCAGCCTGGGCAGCAGAGCAACACACCATCTCCACAAACAGAAGCACGGACATGCCTCCAGGACAGCACTGCCATTATCGTGTCATCATCGTCACTAATAATAATAATAATACCACAATCATCATAGGCCTTGTGCCTCTGAGCCCTTGGTGCTCCTCGCAAGGCATGCATTGTTAGTATTGCTGTGTAGAAATGGGGCTGAGCACACTTCCGGCCGAGGCTTAGGCTGGTCATCATGACTGTCTGGTGTGCTAGAAAAGTGCTGGTCCCGAACCAGATAGCAGCTCTCCTCAGAGCCTCCAGATGATGGTCACTGCTTAGGGAAAAGGGCCAGGTCTACAGGAAGAGCAAGGGCCTGTGGGCCAGTGGATGCATTGCAGAAGAAAGGGAGAGTCCAGTGCTGGTGACTTGGAGTGGGGTATGATGCCCTGGGGAGGAGCCCCTGGAAGGAAAGGTCAGAGAGATTGTGACTGAAGAGGGAATTATCTCAGTCTGGAAGCATACAGGTCAAGCATAATTAAACTGCAGCCAAGTAGATGATCCACCTGAAAATCCTTCCCTGGGGTAGGGGGGACACGACAGGCAACTTGCACAGGGCGGCCGGCATAGAGGCAAGTTTGATGGCGGAGGAGAGGAAGAAAGGTACCAGACCACTCCCGAGCTGCCTTCCTGGTCCTTCTTTAATCTAACTAACAGCTTCCCCATCTTTCTCCATTTAATGTCCCTCAAATAACGTGATAGGGAGATTAGGTAGACACCAGGAATTTACGACGCTATGCAAAAAAATTGCTCAATTCCATTAAGATTTCAGGACCCCGGCCAAGGCTGTGCGGCGGAGCGGGTAGTATTTCCTCCTTAGATGTCTTTGCTTGATTGCGATTTACGATGCCAAGGCCATGGCCCTACCAACCTAAAGCTTCCAGAAAATATGGCAGTCCCCCCAAACCAGCTATTATCCTCTCTAAGGAATGTCACTGGGCATTTTCTAGAAGATTCTCTCGTCTTGATACCTTCCTCTTCTAGGAACAGGGGATGAGGGGAATCTGACTGGACTTTTCCACAGGTCCCACTTGTAGGGCTGGAGGACAGCCTAGGGGTCTCCAGTGCTCAGGTGGCAGTGGCTGGCCTTGACTTCACCTAGCAGTTTGCATTGGGCCAAGAGTGCTGGCCAGAGCCTCTGGAGTCACAGGACCCTCTACTTCCACCTAGTGGGCCAGGCAGGTACTGGGCTCAGGGCAGCTTACCAGGATCAGGGAGGGCTTGGGACCAACCTGGTTTGAATTCAGTCCCACCCTTGCGAATCTAGGACTCTGACCCAATGAACTGGATTTCTCTTTTCTCCATTCTCCTTTTGTCTTCATAAAGCAGGTGTTAAATTCCCACTGTAAGGATGGATGGACAGAGTTCAGACCCACAAAGGTCTTACTGTCAGGTTTGACAGGCTGTTAGATGTCACCTGCGAGCCACTGCCTGTGGCTTTTATTCCAATAGACTGGGTGGGTAGGTGGTTGGGGAGATAGTCCCTGAGAGGTGGTTACCTTTCACTTAGTAAAACTGGAACCTCTGCATTCTGGCACTCTGTCTCTATTCTCTCCAACACTCAGGCTGCCTCTGCTACCTGTCCCACCGTGACAGAAGCATAATGGCCCCTGGTCTGGCCTGAAAACCCTCCTTTGTTCTTCAGCCATAAAAAGCTGGGCCTGAGTTAGCTGGAAGACAGGCGGGATGGAGTTGCCAGTGTTGTGGTCCCGTGGAGATGGGAGTTATTAATTAGTCTTATTATCCAGAGCTTGTCAGTCTCTTAATCCTCGGGTCTGCAGTGGGGTTTGTGCCTCCATGGTGCCTGGTGTCAGCCTGGCTAAGCAATTGCTTTTAATATAAAGGCAGAACAATGAGCTCTACAGTTTGGTTACTATCTTTATCTATCAAGCCAAACAATTTGCACTCCCCTTTACAGAATACCCTTCAAAGACGAGGAGAATGCCAAAGCGGCTTAATTTCCCAGCTAGATAGCTTATAATACGGGCTTTTGTCTAATTGTCCTGCGCATGTAATCTTCAGCTGACATCCTGTCTTTAATATCCTAATCTTCTTTGGAGCAAAGGGGAAAGAGTACTTCCCAAAGCTAAAGACAAAAGTTTGCCTCAAGGAAGCACTTTCTGCGTTGCCTGTGAAGGAGCTCAAAGGGCCGAGAATGAAATTCAGATGTGATGGGGTAGAATCTGAGCCAGGCTTGACATGTTCTGCATGTGACTATCGGCGCTCACTGGGGCCTGTGGATGTGCCCAGTGGCTGACACTGGCCTTTGTGGAAATACTGAAGTCCCCGTTTGAACAAGGAAGTCTGGTGATCTGGTGCTGCCATCACCTCCTTCACCACTTACCATTTCACTGACTCTCAGGATGTGGAATGAGATGTGCTACATGCTCCAGACTTGTGGCGAGTGGTTTTAGCTGGACAGGTGTATGCAGGCATGTGCAAGTGCATAAAGGAATGCATAAACACAGACATGCAGGCGTACACACAGATATTCATGTGTGCATAAGTATACGCAGGTATATAGAGGTAGTCACCAGAATGCACAGGTATGCACAGGAGTTTGTGGGTATACATGGCTATATGCAGATGTTCCTTAAGTGTATACAGGTATACACAGGTGTTCACAGGCATGCATGGGTGTGCACAGGTATATGTACATGTAAACGCACAGGTATACACAGATATGCACAGGTAATCATAAGTGTATGCATGCATATGCATGTACACTGGTGTGCAAAGTGTGCAAAAGTAGCATGTGTTCATGGATCTACATAAATATTCATAACCTTGCACATGTGTACATGTATGCATACATGTGTGCACAGGTACATACATGTATGGCGTGTCTACAGATCCATGGTTGTGCATGTATACACACAGATATGCATACGCGTGCACTTGTGATCATGGGTACACACAAACCTTCATAAGTGCTCACATGTGTACACAGGTGTATATATTATATATATAATATATAGACAGGTAACATATACACAGGTACATATTATATATATGATATGTCCACAGATGTGCACAGGTGTTACACACATACTCATGGGTGTGCACAGGAATACACAGATAAGCGTAAGTGCTGGTTACCTCAATGCTCTGGAACACTGACAAGGCTACACTTCTCCACTGTTCTGAGTGAATGTAGCCCACGTGGCCCTGTCAGGTGTGCTGGCGCAGGGGAGCCCAGGGTCCAGCCTGGTGGCCACTGTGCCCCCTCTATTCTGCCCTCCCCTGCTCCTTCCAGCTTTCTAAAGGAATCTGCCATGCTAAACCCAAAGGTCACCTTGCCAGCCTCACCTTTGATGCCCCGGTGACGTCCCAAAGTTGGCTGATGCTCTTTCTGAATGTTCTGTGCTGCAGAGGTGTTCCAAGGGTCTCCCCCTGCAGCAATACAATTCCCTGTCTCTCTCACCCCTGCTGGAATGACCCTGAGTTGTCCTCACTTCCTTGTGGGATCGCCCCCTCCAGTCTCAGGGCTCACGTGCCAGTTTTAGGATAATGACTCCCACATTCAAACTTGGGCCCTGACCTCACTGCTCAGCTCCCAGAATTCACACCCAGCTGCCTTCCAAGCCCCCTCTCTGCAGGGCACATCAGCATGCCACAGCTCCCAGGGACTCTAGCCATTTCCCGTTCTCTTCATTCCCCTCCCTGCTCAAAACTGTGTCCTCGTCCCGGATCCCCCCGCCCCTGCCCCATTCCGCTGCCTCTGAACAAACCCTGGCTGTCTCTGTGACCAGGCCAGGGGCTCTTCTTTGCATGTGGCCCATCCCCCACAATGCACCAGGGTAGTCACTTAAATTCCAAATCAGATTACCTTCACTCTGGCATCTCAGTCATCTCCATAAAATAATAGCCACATCCTTCTGTGGCCTCTCAAGGACCTACACCACCTAACTTTCATCTTTCTCTGCCTAGACAATCTGCAGCCTTGTTGGCTTCCTTGGCTGCTCAGTAGAGTCTAGCTGCTGGTGCCTTAGGGCCTTTACATGAGTTCCTCTCTCTGCCCAGATAATGACCTGGATCTTCCACTGTTGATAAAGATGCCAGTCTCAGCTCAGCTGGCAAGTGCTAGTCAGAGCTTTCCTGACACTCACTTTTAGGCAAATCACTCTGTTCCCCTCCTCATCACTTTATGATGGAGTGATGATGTCTAGAGATGCTGAGTGGATTTTGCAAGCACCTAGACTCCCATCCCCACAAGCACCTAGACTCCCACCCGACCGGGCTGTCTGGCTCTGTCTCTTATCTGAGCATCTCTGCAGCAATCCATCTTGTTTCCATTTGATGTGTGTCTTTGTGTTTGAAGTCAAGTTTAAACAGAGACTGAGTGCACACTTACCCACTGGGGGTTGGAGTGTGTAAGTTCACAGCCCAGGTCCATCAAGGCCAGGAACACAACTTCTCTCGGGAAAGTCCCCTTGGCAGCCTCCCATAGGTTAGTGCCCATTTAGGGTTCCCCTTGGGGGTGACTTCTTCCTGTTCTGGAAGCTTCACCCAGGTGGAAGGAACTGTTACTAATGAATTCAGGATTCCCTTTTGTGGGCTCCCTGATCCCAATAAAAGAATTTAAAGATGGACTCAGAAGGAAGCTCAAAGAGTATTTTATTAGAGTTCGAGAGGAAAAACAGCAGAGCAGACAAGCCGTAAATCCTGGGAACTGCCAGGAAGAGAAAGATGGCGAAGAAGAAGAAAGAAAGCCAAGCCTTTTAAGTCAGCAAACAAGAAAGGAGGCTCAGCAAGCGGGTGTGAGAAATTGGCCTGGGGTCCCAAGAATATGACCACATGATCCAGTGCACTTCAACAAGGCAAAAAGTTTGACTCTGCAGAGGGTGTCAGGCAGCTCTGACAGCAGCAGCTCACATTGTTAAGGCCTCTCCCATTATACCTCACACGACAGGGAGCCTGGCCGTCCCTTATTAGTGAGGTTTAGCTGCACAGTCAAAACCCAGTTGGCTAATTTAAAGGGGAAGGGAGCATTTGAGTAAGACACTCTACCAATTTAGGGGTTCCAGAGGGTAGCCAGAGTCCTAAGAGTAAACTGAGGGGCCCTGGCACAACAAACTACAATTGATATGTTCAGCAACCCATGACATTAAGGTAGATATCAGCTACGTAACAAGAAACTGGAATGAAAAACCCCAAATGTTACAGGTGATAAGCAGGACTACTGAAGGCAGAGTGCAACTTCGAACACACACTGCAAGAGAGGACAGGACCCCTACAGGAAAGAGCAAACTGGACATAAGGAAAATGCCAATTGTGGATTGTGGTTAATTCTTGAGGTCTCTTAATTTATACTGTAAAGGTAAAGCTTCCTTTGAAAGAAAAGACAGTACTTTTCATTTCTCTTTCTCACTGAGATCAAGAGTTTGAGTGGTGGAAGGGGGCATAGGCTTCAAAAAGAGGGAGAACATACGCCCTGCGAGCTTATTTAGAGAGAGAAGCCCACTCCCAAGAGTAGGCGTGAACTAATGAGCCCAAAAGTGCCTGCCACAGGCTGTGACCTTGTAAGACATTTCCATTGACAGAGCTCCCACCTCCCCTGTTTGTAGAGTGCAGGCTTTTCTGGAGCAGGCTGCGTTCATCAGATGAAGCCCAGATGAGGAAGGGTCTCTCTGAAAATAGGCCTCTTTCATATCTTAATGCTGATGATGCCGTCTCCAGTCCCTACTCTCTGGTCACAGAGCCCTACATAACTCCTGTGTTAGGCTTCTCTCCCTCAGCATGATATTTTACCATCTAAAATCGCATCCTACTTGCTTGGTAGGTGTGCGTGGAGGGGTGAGGTCCCACCCAATAGGCAGGCTAGGTGCGGGGGGGTCACGTCTGCTCCTGCCCACTGGGACTCCTCGTACATACTCCCACAGCTGACTGTGGGAATGTCTGAGTCAGGACAAGCAGATGGTAAAGAGCGCGTCTCCTTTACCCTCCCCTGCCTCTGACAGCCCTCCCCCTCTGGAGAAGGTTTACCCTTTAGAGATGTGGTTTGAACTAGTCTTAATGTGGACACAGCTAAGGTCTCTAAGAGTCTCTGGGGTACCTTGCGAGGCTTACCCTGGGGATAACAGGAGGCAGGAATCTCTGTGTGGTTAGCTCGGAGGATTGAGAGGAAATCCAGGGTAGAAATATTTGCTGATCTTGAATTGCTAACAGATTTCTTAATTTAGAGTCTGAGTTCTAACACTACACTGTCAGTTGGGAAGAAATGAGCTCCCACTGGGCCCCTTTCTGTTGAGAGGAGTGTGGTTCTGGGGCTCAGCTGTGGGCAGTCCCTAGCTCTGACTGCTCCCCTGCTAAGCCAGTGCCCCAGGAGTCCACAGTGCTCTGTCCTGTGTAATGTGACTGAGCTCAGTGTGTACCCTACCTGAGACTGCAGATCTGAGCCCAGACTAGCCATCAGGGTTGGTTTCAACAGCCCCAGAGGGCTTCAGAGTTCTGAGTCAGGAGACTGAGTGAACTCCATGGAATACCATGGACCCAGCAGCCTGGCTGGAGAATAAGGAACTGGAGGGAGCTTTGTCTTGGCTCTGGGAGTTGCCCCTACCATAGCTCAGCTGCTCTCCAGCTGCTGGAAGGCTCCTCCTCTCTCATCTCAGGGTGCCCCTCCATCCCCAATGGCAGGTGAGAGCCCACATCTTGTTGGATGTAGTCCAAGCCTAGAGCAGAGAAGGAAGAGAGAGACAGGCACCACCCTGGGGAAAAAGACACCTCCCTGCTGTCTCCTGCTGCATTTGAGCATCCCAGTGGCTCGGGAGGCAGAGGACCAGGCCCAGGAGCCAGAAGCAAGACTGGGGAGCCACCCCTAGAGCAAGCTGTCTACTGCCTTGAGTCCCATACACAGGAAATATTGCCTGACCCTCCCTAAGGGGGCAGAGGATCTGGCCATCGCTAGGACTCCATCCTTGATCCTCGGATGGGCGGGGGTGGAGTGGAAGTGGAGAAGTCCCATCTTACTTTACTGAAGGTTAGCTCCACCCCTCACAAGTAGTACTTTCTCCTGAGTGCTGGGCTGGCAAGTTGCAGGTCCTATTGTTCTCTGTGGGAGAAGATAAAACACATCTGTCTGCAGACCACAGCTGCATGCCAGGCCAGCATCAGTTCACGCAGGGGACGGTTCCAGGTCCATATAGGCCCCCAAGCCCCCAGTCCCAGGCCAGACCCTTTTGTAGGAACGTGGGCAAGCCCCTTCAAAGGCACCAGAGGAAGATGGGCCCCTTCCCTTCCAGGCTGCTCCATGTCACCTACAATCAAAGGCGGGGGCCTTGGCAGTCATACTGAGCTGCTTTCTAACTCCACTTCTAGAAGCATACAGAGCTATGTCACTTCAGGCTCATTAACTCCAAACCTGAGCTCTGTTTGTTTTCTCATAGAACGATGCAATGCAATTAGCTGGATGGGTTCAAAGAGACGTTAAAGCACTGCACAGTGTGGGACACAGGCAAGCTGCTGGTGATAACTGTGGCTGCTATTGTCCTGAGGGATCTGTTGTTACAATCCTGGACCCGCAGCTGGGCCCCACAGAGTTAGGATCCTGCATCTTCTCTCTGACTGTCTATTGAGCCCTTTACTCTGCCCCTGCCAAGCTTTGCTTGCCACATTCACAGCTGAAGTCCTCGGCCAAGCCTGCGTGCCTGCTCACCCTGTCCCTACCTAAGTAACCCTAAGAACATCCCTGGAGCATCCCAGGCCCTCATCCAGCCGAGACTGTGAAGTCTCCTCGGGGTCCAAAGCTGCTATTTCTTATCTCCATTATTTTCAGGAATCCTGTGAGGCTCTGGGTTTTGGGTAGAGTTCTCCCACTGAGTCAAAGCCACAACCCTCAATCCACCCCACACATACAAACACCAGGCCAAACAGGTAGCCCCTCTTTGTTGGGGGAATTTTAGCATTGTTAGCAGTACCCGGAGTGCCTTAGAAACCAGCTGCCCAGTCCACTGCTTTAAAGAGGAAAGCCATCACCCAGGGAGGTCCCCACTTATCTAGGAATGCCCAGTGACTTGGCAGAGGAATTCTGCTGTCTAAGTGCCAGGCCAGGCCTCTTTCTGGGATGCCCCTCCACATTCAGACTGTGTGTGAGCCATAGTGATTTTAACATTCTGGGCCAGCTTCCCGGGCCGCCCCAGCATGCAACGCAGCTGCCAGCCGCTGGTGTCTGATCAGAGAACTCAGGCTCACAACATTAGCCTGAGTCGAGCTTAATTAGATAAAAGATCATTCTCCTGCCAGAAACGGATGGTGCTTTCCCAGCTCCAGAAACGATGTTCGAATTCAGCTGCTGTTTGGGATGACGACAGCTCTTTCAGGAAGACAAGCACCTGCCTCTCTGCTTCTGAGGCAGATGGAGTGATGGCAAGCATTTGTCCTGTACAGGAGGGGTGTGCTGGTAAATTCCCAACCTTTGAATCTTCAGGAGAAAGCAAAACCGAGTGCCTAGTTTCGGGGTTACAAATTTCCATGCTGCTGAGTGGGAGCTTGGAACGGTATCCAAGTAGGGTGTCACTCACGTTTAACATCCTACAAACTTGTAGCAGGCAGCTCTCACAAGCGAGGGCAGGCTGGCTTTAGCACACCACAGTGTCCTTGCCTCATGTAGCCCAGACTGGAGGAGACCCATGCCATGCCTCTAGGACTTGGTAGGGCCTGGCTGCTCCTTGTCTGTAAACAATGACACTCGTACTTTGAGAAATGAAAGGCAGGAGCCGTTTGAGTCTCCACAGGGATGAGTAACCCAACACCATGCTGAGACCTGAATTCTGGAGCAGCCAGGCGGGGACAGGAGGGAGTGTCTGCATCTTCCTTTCCTGCAGCAGCTGGACTTAGTGTCCCTGGGCCCAAGGATTGGGCTTAGACTCCCAGGGTAAAGCTGTCCCTTCCCATCACCGCCAACCCCCAGTCTCCTCTCTCCCACACTCTGGGTGACCCCAGTGTTCACAGGACTCACAGCAATGCTGCTACAGAGTTTCACTCCGAGGATAGTTTTTCTTCCCAGGGCTGTCCCCACCTGCCAGGGGGAGAGCTGAGGTAACGTCCTCCCTCCAAGGTTGCCCTTGGGAGAGATCCCAGTACCAGAATCAAGGGCTTCCCTGCCTGCCTTCCCAGCATGCCCAAACTCAGACATGAAATCCAGCTCTGCTCCAAACTTCCTAACTTAACCTCTCTCTACCCTGGTTTCCTGGAGCGGGCAATAGAGACGCCAACAGCGCCTACTGCAGGGGGCTGCGGTGTTAGCTAACGGCCTGGATTACTCACTTTGCTGTTGCCGAGCTAAACGCATGCCCAGAGCAACTTAGAGAAGGAAGAGTTTATTGGACTTAGGAGACCAGAGGGGTGTGAGTCGATCATGGGGTGGGAAGCATGACAAGAGGCAGCCAAAGAAGAAACCTGAGAGGTCACCTCTTTACGCACCCGCAGGAAGCAGAAAGATGACAAGCTAAAAATGGAGCAAGGCTGTGAGTTCTCAAAGCCCACCCTCCACACCACACCTTCCTCCTGCAAGACTGCACCTCCTAAACCTCCCAAAGCAGTGCACCAACTGGCACCAAGTGTTTACATTTTATTTATTTTCACTTTATATATATGAATGTTTTACCTGCATGTATGTAAGTGTACCATGTGTATGCAATGCCCAGTGAGGCCAGAAGAGAGTGTTTAATCCCAAGCCTCCTTTGTCAGACATGGCCAGGTCCCTGACCTCTCATTGGTCCTTTTGATTCCTAAACAGCATCGAGCTGTTTAGGAAACCCCATCCAGACCTTCTCCCGCAACTGGGACCAAGCATCACCATGCTCAGGAGAGGGAGCAGTCTTGTTTGGATGCTACTGCATAATAACTAGCCTTTCCTGACGATGCTGATTCCTGACCACTTTCTACTGTATACATTTCCTCTGTGTCCCTTGATCTTGGAAATGTTGTAGAGGCTCTAGGGCTTTTTGCCACTCCATCTGTAAGTGGGTCTTACAAGACTTGTCTTGTAGGAGCCCTGTAAACATGTTTTGAAGCCACCTATGTAAAGTCTTAGTGCACACAGCCTTGGCTCCTCTTCCTGTTCTCTGTGACCTTACAGAGAGGCAGCTGCTGGTTCGGCAGTTTGAGGACCTGCATCCCATCTCTCTCTCCTCTTCCGTGGTCACCTCTCTTTTCTTCTCCCTCTTCACATCCAGATCTGCCATAGTCAGTGCTGCCTGCTCTTGCCAGAACTTTCTGCACAGAGGAAAACTAAAGCCACTCTCAGTTGGGGTTCCCTTGGTGGGGGGGCTGGACTGTACCCCTGCCTGTCCCTATGCTCCACTTCCAAAGGTTTAAGGTTCTGGAATGCAGAGGGTCTACTGCATAGTATTTTCCAGAAGGACTCAGATAAAGTCACATCTAAGAGATATTTCAAGGGGGGGGGGGGTTGTCATGGAAGGAAATTGCTGTCAGGACCTGGTGTTAGCAACTCTTTAGAGAATATGAAAACTAGTTTCCATAGAGTAAGCTTCTGGGCATTGCGCCGGACTCGGGATTCTGGAGAAATCTGTTGTCAGACATCAAAGTATATTAGGGTTAGGCACTGTGTAGGGGTCATAGGGATGAACCAGGTCTCAGGAAGGAGGCAGACTCGCACATGGAGCTGGTGGCAATTACTCTGGAAAGCAAAGAATTGCCCTGAGTTTACCTATTTTGTGAAACCAGACTTTCATGTGCCCGGAGTCACTCATCTTCCTGAGGCTCAGAAGATAAGGGCAACCTCCATGCCCTTTTGACAAGACTAAAAAGTGGCATCCTGTGACTAAGGAGAGGCTGAGACATGTCCTGTATTCTCCCCGGGCCCCTGAAAGAATCAGTGACTGCTGACATCATCAAGGCTCTTCTGTGGCTCAGCAGAGAATGACTTTCAGCTGTTCAGGAGGACACATGGGTCCCAATGGAAACTGCACATGCTTAGATATTGGATCCCCAAGGTCAGGCTCATAGATCCTGCGGGTGAAGCTGTCCTCCAGCATCCCTCTGTTCAGGTGACTGTGTTCTCTTACAGGTGACCTGAGCATACAGGCTTATGTCTCAGAGTGCCATCAGAATAAGTCACTCTTCTCCCCTAAACTCAGAATCAGCCTGTCCTCATGTCAGCCAGAGGCTGGGCAGCCCTTGCTGTGTGTGTTCCTGGTTCCCTGTATGTCTGCCCAGGAACACATCACTTAGCCCTCAGTGAAGGCCAAACTGCAGTTGCCAAGAGTGACATCCAGAGCTGCTCCTCCACCAGTCAGGGGTCAGTGTGACCCGGAGAATGGGAGGCTTCTGGGAACACCTTGTTCCTAGGCAGGCTCTGGGCTGGAAGGGGCCACCTTGCAGGGGTCTTCTAGTCTGGTTGGAGGGCTGTGCCTACTTCCTCTACCCTTTGTGCCAGCCTCCTCAGTTACTGAGGGTGATGAACAGTGCTGTCCCTACCCCACGTGGATGTTTTTCTCCAGGGAGAGGCAGACAGAACTCCTTTAAGTCTTCAGGTTTCGGGGGCTAAGGCATTTCTCTCTGCACTTGTATCTTTTGACCTCACCAAGAAAGAACCCCCGGAACCAGCTCCGTTCCATGCTCTCAGCCTCTGTTCTGTGGGCAACACTTCTTCCCATCTTTACTGTTCAGTTTTGCACCAAAGAAGGCTGCAGCCTGGGTCCTGCAACTGAACCCCCCAGCTCTGTTGCGGCAGCATTAAGGGCTAAGGACACCTCTTGGCACAGGCTTGCCGTCAGTGCTGCCTGGAATCGGTCCCTACACAAGGCTCTCCCACTCCTGCTCCTGGGAAGGGCACAAATGAGTTCTCACACAGACCTGGTACCTTCACAAACACAAACAGTAAGAGAGAAAACACGGGTCCCCATGCTTTCTGGGAAATACTGAAAATAGCCCTCAGACCTCAGTTTGGGTTCAGAGTGAAAATGGTTCCAGAATGTTCCATGTATACCACCCAGTGTTCTTCTGTGTCAGATAGGACGGAGTATGCATTGTTGTGGTCATTAGTTAACGTATCCGGGTGGGAGCTGGGGGAGAGAGAGCACTAAATAATTACAAGCACTTCTGAGATTTTTTTTTCCTACTGACTAAGGTTAAAATGAATAGTGTTGATCCGCTGCCCAGGCAGTAGGCTTGTTAAAGGAAATGGTATTTAAAATGATTTTTGAGCCAAAGCAATTTGGCTGCTCCAAGGCGTCCTTTATCTTTTGCTTTCAAGAGGATAATAATGTTTAAAAACGAAGTCACTCCTACCGTTTCCTGTCGGGAAGCCAGGCTGTGATGGGCAGTGCTTCCTCGGGCTTGTTTACTTGCTCCATGATGGGAAATGCACGCCTAATGGGCCCCTCTGCCGAGACTCCAGTGCTCCGATTGCATAAATCCCAGTGTCAGGGCTGAACTGTGCCTGGCCTGCACCTGAAGCCTTGATGGTCACACTGAGGGTCAGGATTTCACTCAGCATGATCTCCATAGGAGGCTCAGGGAAACATCCAGTTCCAGGGACTGAGAAGGGGGAACTCATCTAGAAGAAAGGCTTCCATTTGGCTAAGGGGCATGATTCCCATGGAGAACAGGGTGGGGCACCCCAGTTGGGAAAGCAACTAGTCATCCCCTACAAGTCAGGCAAGGACCATGGACCCGGCTTCTAAGTGGACAGAGGTGACCTCCCAACTTCCCTGGTGGAGAGAAAGGGACTCCATGTGCTCTAAGGGCCTGAGGGCATGTTCTTCCAGCTTGGGGCTGTGCAGGGCTTATGGGGGCAGTGTGGATACAGGCTCCATCCTTGTGTATTCTCAAGAAGCCCAGCTCAGATGCACAATGCCCATCCCCTCTCCTATAGCTCCCAGAAGCTCCAGGGCGGCTCTGGAGGCAGCACTGTGGAAACGGCCAGAATATTCAGGGCAGTAAAAGGGAGATTGCAGCATCTCCTCCTGCATCAGGCCCTGGACCCACACACATGCACGTGCGCACACACACACGAGTATAGAGCGCAATGCCCGGCATCCCACAGTGGACTGGGGACTCATTCACTTTGGACTCTTCACTGAACTTGCAGCACTCGAAAGCAGAGCTCCCCTTCTTCCAGGGAGCTGATAAGGCAGGGTGGAGGGACAGTTTGTCTTTGAAGGGCTCTTGGCTTCTCTGAAAACCCAGGATATTGTCTTTTGGGTTCCTTCTGAAGGTGCCCTGGTGCTGTATCTCCTGGGGAGTATAAAATGAGAACATACGGGACATTTGGGAGTCTCGGTAGGCGTGCCTTTCACCCAGCCTTTTAGGATCACGTGTGGCACATAGTAGGGATTATGGCCTCGCTCCTGTCTCTTCTTCCTGACTGAGCTCACTCGTCCCATCCAGGGGACACTGTCAGCTCAGCCGTCACAGGCTGTCCTCTGTATCCCTGGTATTCTTTACATATTCACCTGTGTCTAGTTCATTTTGCTTTTGATTGCAGAGATGATCTGGGTTTTTCTTCCAAGAGATGCAGATTTAATAGATTGTGATTCTTCTCCAGATCTGCTATTTAAAAAAAAAAAAAAAAAAAAAGGAAGGAAGGAAGGAAGCGGGAGGAAAGGAAAGGCAGCATTAAAAAAGCAACTCGGAATTTCTATTTGCTCAGAGGGGAAAAAAAAAAACAAACTCTGCTTGCTATTCAGGCCCTAGATTTTCCTGAGAGATTAGTGTGCTTGCCTGCCAAGATGTTAGCTAAAGGAAACACATTTGCTATAGATCAGAAATATTTATCCTTTTCTGGGCAGGAGATCCGAGGAAGCTCATCTGACTGTACGGCACCTGGAAATGGAAGCGCGTGAGCCCTGGAGCTGCAGGCCGAGCTGGGAGGCAGGCGCTGCAGGCAGGGTTCAGGGAGTCCCTGGGGAGGGGAAACCAAGAAGGGGTGTCCAGGTAGGCTACCAAGGTCTCAGATACAAAAGTCAGTAGGTCCAAACAGAGGCAGGGTCCCAGGTGTGGGGCTTGCCCAACAGCCTGACTCACCCAGCAGCAGAAGACATACCTGCCCTGCCTGATATGCCCTGGGATCCGGGGCTACCCCATCAGGTCCCCATACAGGGATGACTCAGGCCACCCCTACTGCGACTGAGAGACAAGTGCTCTGTCTTAGGCTGAGTCCTGTCTGTGGCTCTCAAGCGTGACCCTACCTCCCCTAAACCATCTCTCAAACTTAGCAGACTTTGCGGCTCCTGCAGCAGAGTGCAAGGCACAAGCTCATACATGATGGAGAACCCTAACTGCAGGTCTCCTGTGTCCTCATGAGACACACACAGACCCGGTGATGATGGGAGTGAGCCGGCAAGCTGTTCCTCCTGTCTGGCTTTGTCAGTCATCCTTGCTATAACTGGGTTCATTGCGATTAGGTCTTCTGAGTTCTATTTGGGTTCAAGTTCTTCACGTGGCTTGAGGTGAGCAGAAAGCAGTGAATTCCTTGATGTCAGAGCCTGTTGTAAGATCATATGTCATTGAGACCCCGTTTTCTATTCACAAAAACTATCTGCCCTTGACCACAGTCGGCCTCCATCCTCCTGGATATAACAGGGCCTGATGCTTCTTGCAGGACCTGTATCCAAGGTTTGCCATGGCTTGGACACCTGGCTTCTCATTCCGAGGCTGAGTGAGGGCTGTGATACAGGTGATGGTCATATAACTGACTGCCTTTGCTCCTCCCAGGCTCAGAAGGCCCTGTTCTGGTGCTCCATCAGTCCAGGCAGGTGCACAGCATTGTTACCTTCTGGGATTCGCCTGTCAGAGAGGTCTCAGCTAGCAAGGACGGGGTTAACCAGAAAGCCTGTGCCCTCTCACCTGGAGGGCCCTAGATCTTACTCAAACAGAATCGCTCCCAAGGCTTCTGAGGATACCAGTCCTAGACAGACTACAAATTCTGGGAATTTATAGAGGGGCTGCATGTTGACGCTTATCTATTTCTATCTTCTTCAGCGGGCTTCTCCTGGCTGTAATTCCATCTCAGGTGGATGAAAGCTCCTTTCTTCCCGTCAGACCTAAGAACCACTTCTTCTGTGACACCGAGCCCAGGGGACATCTTTCTAAGTGCACCCCAGGAGCCAGGGGAGGGGTCCCAGCAGACCTGGGTTCCTGGACATAGAGGGATGCTCAGGGCAGAGTGATCATTCTCTCTCCCTGGGGTGTCTTGGCATGAGGTTGGCCACATACAGGTATAGGCTGGAAATCCTTTGTACTTGGAAACAGCTCTCAAGAGAGGCCCAACAGAAGGGGGGAAAGAATGTAGGTCCATGTTGAGCTTTCTGGAAGACCAAGCTATGTGAATCCACAGGCAGATGCTTCAGAAAATAAAAGCAGACCAAGAGGACAGCATCCCTACCCCATCCTGTCGACTCCTTGCGAGGGTCAGTGTCATCCACCCTTCTGCTTCATACCCGCTGGCCATCCAGGCTTTCCCAAGAGCCAAAGAAAGAGGGACTTCCTGGCCTCAGTGCCCCTCCCAGACCCCAGGGTCACACAGTCTTAGCCTGGGAGCCTCAGTCTTGAGCATTCACAGAAACAAACTTCTCCCTCAGCCATGTAAAGGTGGGACAGGCTGGGGATAGAGGCCCAGATGCCCAGTCAAGCTTCAGAGGACTAAGGACCAGGATGAACAGCAGAGCCCACCAGGGTCCCTTGGCCCCTGTGCGCTCTGACCCCAAGGACATGGCTCTGCACCCCAGGCTCCCATGACATGTTTCTCTGAATGCTTGACTCATCACCCAGGGCCAACAGAAAGAAGCAAGGCTTCAGCGTCCCCCAAGGTTGCTTGCTAGATAGTTCCTTCCAGACTAGGGATGCGCCAGTGCCCACTCCCAAAGATGGCACCCAGGAGAGGCTCCACTGCCAAGCCCCCCAGGCACAGTGGCTGGTCACAGGCACTGCCCTGTCCCTAAGAATGTCCAGAGCTAGAAGCCAGCTGCTTCCTGCATGTCAGTGGGTCACCCAGGAGGCCAAGCCCCACCAGGTCCCTGATTCGTGCATCTGGGTAGGAGAAAGAACAGGCTCTGGATGAGGTGGGCCCTGGCTCCGTCCCGCTGCGAGGCAACCCTGGGTGAGGCACAATGCATCTTGGGGGTCTGGTGACAGGCTTGGCTCTGGCTCTTGGTCATCACTGTTAGCACCCTGGGTTGTGACCCCAGAGAACCCTTGGTCCCTAGACCATTGCCTCTCCTGTCACATCATGAAGTACCTTCCCTGTGAGTTTCTAGAAACTTTTATTTTCCCACTGCACCTCTCAGGGCTCCCTTGGGAGAGACACCCACAGGAGGTGGAGCCCAGAAAGAATGAAAAAGGTCGCCAGTAAAGGAGGAGATCAGATAGGCGAGGATGTACCTTCCACAGGGAAGACACTTAGCCCACCCAGAGAATTTCTCTCAGTAGCCAACACAGAGAGACATGACCAGATGCCAGCAGCCCCGGGTATGCGAGCAGAAAGAGACGACTGACTGGGCCTTGTCTTCTGGGTCTCCAGGGAGACCTCAGTGCAGCCTGGTGTGCTAGGACGAGTCCAGCTCTGCCTGGGGCATCACTGCAGGAGATACAGTTCTCCCTGTCAGCCAGGGAGGCTCAACAGTATCCTAGTCTACATGCAAGCTTGAGTATGTGTGCTTTGAGTGTGTACCTGTGAATGCTGTTTCATGAGTGTGTACACATGTATGTGCTTTGGGTGCGTACACATGTGAGTGCTCTGGTCCATGAGTGTGTATACCTGTGAATGCTATGTTCCATGAGTGTGTACACATGTATGTGCTTTGAGTGTGTACCTGTGAGTGCTATGTTCCATGAGTGTGTATACAGTGTGTGCTTTGAGTGTGTACCTGTGAGTGCTATGTTCCATGCGTGTGTATACAGTGTGTGCTTTGAGTGTGTACCTGTGAGTGCTATGTTCCATGAGTGTGTATACAGTGTGTGCTTTGAGTGTATACCTGTGAGTGCTGTGTTCCATGAGTGTGTATACAGTGTGTGCTTTGGGTGTGTACACATGTGAGTGCTCTGGTCCATGAGTGTGTATACCTGTGAATGTTGTGGTTCACAAGTGTGTATTCATGAGTATGGGTATATATGTGGGCATATTTGTGCATATGATTGTGTGCATATGAACATACACAGGAACATGAATTTGAGTGTTGTGTGCATGTATACAGACATGTACATGTGGATGTTGCACTCTGTGTTCAGCACATATATGAGAGGGTACGTGCACACATATAAGCATTGTGGTGCATGTGAATACATGCATGTATGCATATACGTGTATGCACGTGAGATGGGACACACATTTGAGTGTAGACATGTGCACATAATGTTCCATGTGTGTGAAGCATATGTGTATGAATGTGCGCATGTATGTGCATATGGGTGTTGTGGTACGTGTGTGCTTTATGCACACATTGTGCGATTGTGTATGGGGGTATTGTGGTATGTGTTTGTATATGTGTGCATGTCAGGGTGTGTGCCTATGAGTGCTATGCCTGGGATATGTGCATGCATGTATATGTGTGTGTGTGTTGTGTTGGGGGTATTTACTGCATGAGTATTGTGGTATATGTTAGTGTGCATGTGTGTACATATGAGCATTGTGTATCTGTAAATAAGTGTGTGCCTGTGGATGTGGATGTGTGTGAACGTGCGCTATGTGAATGTCTGTGTGTATGCATGCCGTGCTGGGCATTGTGCATGTGCGTGCAATGTGCGTATGTGTGAGAATACAGCGCGTGTTTGCAGCAGTTTCGTTTTTCTTTCTTCCTGGAGGGCTGACCAGTGGCCAGCTTCTGCACCACGTGCAGACCTTCTCGGCAAAGCAGAGTCTCGCCTCCCCCTGTGCACACTGGTCTGAGGGCAGGGCTCTGCAGTGCATGCCGGGCTCTGCCCGCAGCAGCAGCAGCCTCTCAAGGCCCAGCTCTGCTCAGGCCAGCTCCACCCTCATGCTAAGCAGCTCTGAGTGACAGGTGTGCATGTGCAATGGTTCCATCAAAGATGGGGAGGGGGTTTCCCTCCCTTCAGGGTCTGTGGTTGGCTTCGGAGAAAAAGAGAGCAGGTACCTGTTTCCTTTGCTACCTTAAAGCTGCATGTCTGGGTAATGCCAACCAGTCCCGGCACCTAGCCTGTGGTCCCTGCCAGCCCCAGAAAGTAGCCAGACTCAACTGGGCAACAGGTCCCAGGCTGAGGCTTAGAGATTTCCCAGAGAGCCGTCCTGGTTTCACTCAGCCCTACAGAAAATCAAGCGAGACTTGAAGGAAGCCAGTTATTACCCACCTGTGAGACGTGTCTCTTGTCTTGATGCCAGCCTGTTTATAGGCCACTGCGGGAAAGCCATGCTCAACAACCAAAAGAGGAAGCTGAGTCAGCAGCTTCTAGAGCCTTCTCCAGAGCCCCTTCTGGGCAGATCTCTTTAGAAAGCAGCCTCAGTCCCTGCTCTTCACCAGCAGCAATGGAGTCTGAGGAAAAGGCAACCAGAAGAGGTGGTAGAGAGGGTCAGAAGTGTGCACTCCAGAGACTGTTCATGAGGAAAGAAAAGGCCTAAGGACACAGGCTCATTCCCAGGATCTCCAGACCAGATGTGGCCTCCCAGCTGCCAGCCTTCCTGTGCTGTCAGTTCAGATCTCTGTCTTCTAGAGCCCACAGAGACAGAGGCTTGTGAAGACATCTCTACAGAGCCTCCTGCCTGTGGGTGGGGATGGGGTGGGGCCGGCCAAGAAGCTGCCAGTGTTCATATACAATGAACCCCAGAGGTTGGTCTGCTGGCCGGCTTACCAGAGTCGGCAAGTAAAAATACCTCATGCTCCATTGCATTTGAACTGCGATAAGCTGTGTTTTGAGAGAGAGAGAGAGAGACTCATTACATAGTCCTGGTAGGTCTAGAACTCACTATGCAGACCAGCTTGGCCTTGAATTCACAGAGATCTGCCTGCTTTTGTCTTCTGAGTGCTGAGATCAAAGGTGTGCAGCACCATGCCCATCCTAAACAATACATGCTTTTAAAACATTTTAATATAAATATGTGCTTGTAGACCAGATAGGTGTCTACTGGGGACCTTCTTCTCTGTAGATTGTCCTGCTTTCCCATTTATCTCATCAACTGAGTACAAGTTCGGGGGCTCTGGGATGGGTGGACACCCGCAGGACCCACATGCTTTGGTTACCTATATCTAAAAGGTGTGTCTGTGCTTCAGAGTTTTTCCAGCCTCTGGTTCTCCAGCTGAGAATACCTGAGCCTCTTCTGTTTATAGTGAGCCTGTGCTGTGAAGTCTGCAGAGGGCCCAGCAGCGGACAGAGAGCTCCTGGGTTCCAGCTACGGAGGTCACTGGCCCTGGAGAAGGAATATGCATTGAGGAGGCTCGTGTTTTTCCACTCCAGGTTGGGACATGCGGTGTAGCTGTGAGGAGACTGCAGGTGGTTAGGACAGAGCCAAGGCCAATAGAAGCTTTAAGGGACTGACTCATATTCAATGGGTGATTCCCTGCCACCCTGCTCTCTGGAGCCCAAGCTCTGGGCTAGCCTCAACCCTCTGGCTAACGACAAGCCCAAAGTCAGCCTCAGTGCCTAGATGTGGCTTTGGGGGAAGTGTGTCCTTTCCCTCGGCAGAAGCATTTGCAGTCAGGCCTGTGTGTGAAATTTTTATTCCTCTAATACAGCCCAGGCAGGATTTAGTAGCCAAGTTCTCCAGAGGAAATGCATTCAATAAAAATTTGATGGGCTCCGGCAGCTCGGCAGAGTCTCCTTACGAATTCCAAGTACTTGTTCAGTTCCCGGCTTGGGCAGGAGCCCAGCTTCAGTCTGCAAATGGCCATTTAGTGAGAGCACCTGGAGGGAAGAACCGCCCCGGTCAGAAGTCACCTTCAGCCCCTGCTTCCCAAGCGTCTCATGAGTACCCTCTAAGTTGGGGTACCCTCTAAGTTGGAGTACAGGGGCTTCTGGCCTTGGAGCAGAGACGGAGCTAAGCCCAGGGCTCGGGGGACCCAGGGGTCCTGCGATCATGGCATGATGAGGACTCTGGACACCTATAAGGACATGAGGTGGTTAAGGACTAGATGTGAATTCACTGTGGACAGCGGACGTGGAGCACATTTTTAATGACTGCCCTTTGCCTTTCCCTTTGTCCTTGTCCTTCGCTCTGCACTCTTTGGGGACTAGAGTGAGGCAGGTATCCCCTGCCACTTGGCCCCTGCCTGGGTCACAGCAGGAGCTGGTGAGCCTGCATGAAGCTCCCTGAGCACACAGCCGTGTCTCTTTGCTAACCCCCTAGCCAAACCTGGCACCCAGAGGAAGGTCAGCCCATGGCAAGTGGATAGAGGATAGATGGCAGGGCCCTCAGATGGAGGAGTCTGCTGGCCGCCTGGCAGGCCCATGAGGAAGCCTGAGGCCCAATCCCCACTCACCCAAGCTTCCTCCTGATGAACAAAGGCCGGGTCGCCAGGAAATATTCAGGGTTCTGCTGCAGCGGGAGAAACGGGGCCAGACGTGGAGAACAGGTGCCTGCAGCCTGGAGGGTCTTCCCGCCTGGGCAGGGCTGGGGATACACAGCAGGCATCTGCTAGGCGTCACCTAGCAGGGAGAGGGTGGTGGTCTCACATTGCTTACCACATGAACAGCTCGCAGTGAAGGCCTACAGAGATCTGGGCCTCATCTCAGCCTGTGCAATTACTAGCTGGGCAGTCCTGGGAAAGGAACTCGACCTTCCTCACTTACTTAGATATCCAGAGAGTAGAGCACTGTTACCTTCCTCCCGGGAGTAGAGAGCTCGTGTGAATCCCTTGGCATGGTAGGGCCCGGCTAGCCTGGCTCCTATCCTGTGTGCTGTTGTGTGGTCAGCACAGTCCAGTCTTAGCCTGGCACAGACAGGCTTTCCTTCAGGCCTGAGTATCACCTACCTCCAGAGTCCACTTCTGTGGCATCTGCTCAGAGCTCGACTCTCTGCTCAGGTGGCGGCCAGCAGAGGGAGAGCCGGGCTCCCTGATTACACCTTACCCTCCTCAGCCCACAGCAGGACTCACTGGCCACTGTGCTGGCCACACCTCCCTTCAGAGTTCCTTGAGAACGTAACTCATCAGACTGTCCCTCACTGTGTCACGGGAGAAAACCATGGACCCATGGACGGGAGGCAGGAGTCCACGTGGGAATGGAAAGGCTATCAGGAAGCAGCAGCTAGGCACTGCAGGACAGCAAGACTAGAACTGTTGCGCCCCAGGGGTACCTGCTGGGCAGGAGGGGACTGACTGGTCCTCTGGCTGCATCTGGCCCTGCCACACACAGTAAGGGGGTTGTGTTTTGTTCCATTTTGTCATCGCTGCTCCTAGGGTCTGCGTTTCCGAGGCTTGTGACCAACATTGGCACTCATGGGACCTGATAAGGGTTTTCGGGGGGAAGCCACAGACATAGAATGAAAACTTAGAACTGTCCTGGGTCACCCCCTCAGGCAGAGCATGCCACTCCAGGAGGTAAACAAGAGCTGCCTCCCGGGGACAGTGGTAAGGGACTGCCTGGACAGTGCTGTGGTGGGATTCCACTGCACAGAGGAGCCAGCTATGGCTGTCTATCCTCCAAGGATTGCGGCTTCCCTGGCCCAGGCAGTGCTAGGGGCCAGGGACAGATATCCCTCCACATGACCAGGCTAGCTTGGCAGGGAAGAGGCTAGGCCAGGAGACAGCCTACCCACCCAGAGCTAAAAGGAAGTGACATGGGAGGGCCGACAGAAACGTGGACCTTGGAATGACCTTGGGCAGCCTGTGACAGGGCCAGCTGTTTGGGGGCTTCTCCTTCTGGACAGTTCTGCCCACCAGGTGGTTGCATAGCGCTCCAGAGATGGCTGGACCTCCAGCCCCATGGCTAAGGTTGCTGGGCTACAGAGCTGACCACTAACTGAGGACCCCAGAGGCTTACTTTTTCCTGTGGGTGCTCACCTGCTTTGGCGTCCTGACTCTAGAGGGAACTTATACCCCCACTGTCACAGTGACATAGCTTGCTTGTGGGGGCTTCCTGTGGGGGCCACCTGGGAAGAAGGAGCTGATGGCAGCAGAGAGGAGGCAGAGCCATCACTTGGTGGGAAGAACACAACTTGATGTCAAGGCGTCAGCAGAGGGAGGAAAATCTCAACCCAGGAGGCCTGGTGGGTGCGTGTAGGCCAGCTGCTGGGTATGGAATGAATGTTCCAGGAACCACAGGGGATATTCGAAATGCTTCCAGGGACAGCACCAGAAGGCGGTCCTGACCTCCCATCCTGGAAGAAAGCAGTGAGACCAGGCATACTGGACCCAGACAGCCCAAGAGGACTTCAGAGGTGGGGTTTGGGGTTTAGATCCCCCACCATCACCACACTCCAGCCTGACACACATGTGTGTTCATATACACTCGAGTTGCATATTCACACCAGCACTCAAGCTCACTAACAGGCTCCCTGTCACACTCACGTAGCAGACTCATCACACACTCTTGCCCTCACGTTCACACACCCATCTACAGCTCACACAGTCATGTGCCTACACTTAGGCAGCGCTCCCTCAGGCATTTCCACGCTCACCACCTCTCCAATGCACACATTTGTCAGTTGCGAGCTCTCCAAGCCCAGCTCCTGCAAGCCCTATTCTCCGGGATCTCTCCCTGGGACCAGTCTCTCCTCAGTCTCTACTGAGGTGCCTGGCAGCCTGGCTGGGTGGGCACGCACCCAGTTCTGGGGTTCGTGGAACCACTTGCTCCTCGCAGTTGCACTTAGCTCCACTTCCTTTGCCTCTCTCTCTAGGCGCCTGGAGAAACCCAAAGCATTCCCAGAAGGGCAACGGGCCTTTTATTACCTCGCAGGCTCAGCACACAGCATCGCAGTAATTGAAAGTGGCTTGACTCAAATTGCATTTTCCCAAGGAGCTCGGAAGACTGGAGTGCGGGAACAAGGGTGGAGCCGGTGGGCGGAGGGGAGCTACCAGCCCAGCCCTGAGGAGTTGGCAGGATAAGAGGCAGGGTCGCAGATGCACGGGCTTCCTGGGACTACGGCAGATAAGAGCAGAGCTCCATGTCAGAGCAGAAGCACAGCCTCCCAACAGGCTCCGCCACAGGAACTCTAACTGTGGAGTCTATTGCTGTGGGACCGCTCTCCAAGATGCATTTTTTGATTGAGTGTTGGTTTGTGCCTTTGCCCATGCTGATTTCCCTCTGTAAAACCCACCTGTTCTTCCACAAACCTTCCCAGTGCCATGAGGTTTGCAGAGTACTTGGCTGTATTTCCAAAGGGCTGTATGCACTTGGACTATTATCTCATTAAATCTGTTTAGTGACCTTTGAAGCAGATTGGTGTGGTTGGTGCGTTCGTTACAGGTGGGAAATGACAGCCCCACAGGTGCTCACCAAGAGGAGGTATGTCTGGGCTTCCATGGGCGTAGAGGGGGCGGGTTCTCTGCCTCTGAACTATGCTCCACGCAAGTCAGGACTTGGCTCCCCTGACCCTCTGTGAATCCCTGGGAGTGCATCGGGAGGAGGCGCTGCTTCTCGCCTCCGTCAGACACTGGGGTGAGTTGAAAGACCCACAAAAGAGGATCTTTCACTGCTGGTGATGACGGTTTAATGTAAAGACCCAGAAAAGTTGGAAAGGGAGCAAACGAGACGGGTCTAGCAGTGGAAGATGAGCTTTGGGGCCTCTGCCCTCTCACACAGGGGACAATGTCTCAAAGTCCCCTGAACAGTCTCTCTGCATTCCCAGCACTGAGCCTGGCGCATGGCAGTGCTCAGACAGTGCAGAGCAGAATTAATGAAACGGGTTGGGTGGGAGGGAGGGCAGAGCCGGGAAGGAAGAAGGCCAGCCTGACCTGAGGAGCTGGACTCCAGCTCCAACCTTACTGTCCAGCTGAGCACCTCTCCCCATCCTGCCCTCCCCACCCCCAGCAAACACACACACACACACACACACACACACACTCAGCTACAAGAAGGCAATGCCCTGCAGACAGTCAGCAGGAGGCTGGAGATGTGCCAACTACCCTAGAGGCTGTGGATGGGACACACCTAGACTTCTATCCCCAGTGGCCTCAGGCCCTCCCAGGCAGGATTCTGGCCCCAGTGAATGAATCTCATCCTTGGACCGGCTGGGCAGAGAGCTAGAGGCTATGTGGGCCAGGCATTTCCCGCCAGTGTTTAGAGGTGAACTGGGGTCTCTGGGGAGCAGAGACTTGCTTCCTTCTTCGTGCATTTCAGTCACAAGGAGGGCACCCAGAACCTCCTCCTGCCGCTGACCAAAGGCCCCATACTCTCTGAGCATTGATCAGGTAGCATCCCCTAGAGGAACAGAGCAATGCCCAGTAGCTGACTGATGACAGAGCCACAGGCTCCACTAGGGCCCGCGACACCTGGGGCGAAGGAGGGGGGCCAGGATTCAGGACAGACACCAAATGTTGTGACACTGGTTTGATTTCTGAACTGCTGGCTTCAGCATACTTTACAGCCCATGGACCCTTCTGCCATTTTTCCCTTTCTGGGTTTACTCTTTCTGGATTATTGTCTATAAGTTTCAAAATGACCTAGAGTCCCTGGGAGTACCCAGTGGGTGGCCATATTTTAGGTGGTGTCAAAGTTTCTATTATAAACCCCATTTCTCAGAGGTTTATAACTTTGCCATAAAAACACTGAGGTCTGAGGTTTGAACTGCATCCTGCAAAGATGCTGGGTCCACGCCTCTGGGCAGGTCTGCTACAGAGTAAGAGGTCAGGGTGCCAAGGCTCTGTGTCCTGGAGTGAACACAGAGCATCCCTCCCATCAGTCAGGTGAGCCATATGGGCCCAATGGCCACCCATAAATCATCACATGAGCTAGGGAATCGGTGTTGCTTGACAGAAGGTTGGAAGGCTGGAAGTTCCTCTGCCTCTCAGTGGGTCTCCAGGCCACACTTCCCATCATTCCAAACTCTCATCCTAAGAACATTCATAATTGATAATTAACAATAAAGCTTCTCTGAGACCATGGGGGATCTTTTTGAAAGTCAACAAACACCAGACCAGATGCATGACAGACAGAGAGAGAGAGAGAGAGAGAGAGAGAAAACATGAATCTAGCTCTATAGCCCAGGCTTGCCTCAAGCTCTCCATCCTTCCTACTTCACTACTTCAACCTCCCAAGTATTGAGATCACAAGCATGTGCGCGACCCCCAGCTCCAGACTGCTAGGAAGAATTCCACGTTTGTTAAAAAGAGTCCATTTTGACCAAACAGCCTGCTTGAAAAGTCAAAGTCAACAGCTCCAAGACCCTTATTATAAAATGAAAAGGAAGCTCGATGTCTAGGCTTCCAGGATATCTGGTTGGGAGAGTCTGAGGGAGGGGGCCCACCTCTGATACCTGGTGCTGGTGATATAGTAAATAAATAAGTCTAATTTTTTAAAAGCCCCCAAGGTCAAGTGCTAGAGAAACAACTTATTCTAAGACCTTGAGCACTCGTGCTCTTGATTGGGATGTGGGGATCATCATCCATACTGAGCATTATAAGAAACAGGAAGTGGAGGCGTGGCTCAGCGGTTATGAGCACTGGCTGCTCTTGCAGGGGACCCGGGTTCAATTCGCAGCACCCACATGGCGGCTAACAACCATCCTTAATTCCAGTTCCAGGAGATGCGATGCCCTCCTTGGGCTCCTCCAACCTGTCTAGGCAGCCCCAGTTTCCCAGACAGTGAGCAGAGCCTGAGGCTAGCACTCTGACTGGGGAGTCCAGGATCACAGACAGAGCCCCGGGCCCAGGCTCTGGGGCAATGCTCCAAGTGGGCAGAGGGCTAAGAACAGAGGCAGGAAGGCCTCCGGCCAACCCACCGGGCCATCACAGCTGCAGATGCCCAGTCAAACCTCTGGGTCTTGGGGTCTGAAGGGCTCAGCCCTTGTCATCAGTTGTAGAGCACTCCCACCAGCATGCCCTGGATGTGTGACCCAGACCAGTAAGCTTCCTTCTGGTCAGTGTTGACAGCTCAGGCTGTCCCCTCATGCTCCCTCTACCTGGGTAACCCCTGGAATCTCCTGACTGACAAACCAGTTCCATCTGGTTCTGACAGCTCCTTGCTCTTGAGTAGATCCTTCAAACAGGAAGAGAAGCCATAAGGATTACATCCAAATTAAAGACTGTGGCACCAGACTTTCTGGTCCTTCTCGGAAGGCCACCACTCTCTCGCTGTGTGACAGCTGGTGAGTCACTTAACATCTCTGTACCTTGTCTCCTCATGGGTTTCAATAAGTCTATACTTAGCAAGGAACCCACCACCTACTGAAGGGGCTCAGTCAGCCTGAGTGTTCACCCAGCCGGGCTCCAGCAGAGTGAGGTTTGAACTCAGACCAGGGCTCTAAACAGAGCCTCCTCTTCAGGCGCAGCTTCCCACACAGCCTTGCTCCACCTGTATGAGTGTACTGCCTGCATGTTTGTAAGTGCACCTGTGCCATGCAGTGCTCACAGAGGTCAGAAGGAGGAGTCGGATTCCCCTGGAACTGGAGTTATAAGTGGTTGTTTTAAGTTCCAAACTTGTTATAAGTGGTTGCCCTGTGGGTTCTGGGAATTGAACCCAGGGCCTCTGCAAGAGCAGCAAGTACTCTTAACCCCTAGGCCTTCTCTCCAGATCCCCCCTGCTCACTTTTTAAAATAGCATTTTTATTGGACTTTTGAGGATTTCCTACAATGTGTTTTTATCATGTTCGTACCCCCTCTCCGGTTCGCACTCCCTTTCTACCCCCTGTCCACTTTCGTGTCTTCTATTATATTTTTAGGGCCTGTTGAGTCTAATTTATGATCCCAAATGTCCTTCAGTTTGGATACATCCTCCGGAGCTGGTCAACCTACCAAGCACCACATCCTTCAAGAAAATCGGCTCTCCATCTCTTAGCAGTTATCAGTTGCCGGTAGTTCTTCAGCTCAGGCTGGGGCTTCTTGCCCACCTCCTCTCCTCTAAGCTGGCAATTTGTCTGACTTGAGCTTACATAGGTCTTGTGCACGCTGTCACAGTTACTGTGAATTATTGTCTGGAAAACACTGTTTCCTTGTGGTCATCCAGCCTCCCCTGGCTCTTACAGCCTTTCCACCTACTCTCCAACAGTGATCTCAAGTCTTGGGAGGCAAGAGCTTGATATAGGTATCCCGTTAAGGCTAAGCATTCTGAAATCTCTTCTCTGCCCATTGGCTCATTGTGGGTTTCTGTGTTGTCCCAGTTCACGTTAACTGGAAGGTACCCAGGAGCAATGAGAATCCAGGGGAGTTCAGAATCAAGGCCCACGGATAACTCTGAGTGCCACTCTCAACCCTCTGAGCTGATTGCTGTGTGCTCAGGTGGACCAATGTCACTGTTCCCTGGGATCCATCATTCTGCTAAGACCCAGGGTTCTCTCTCTTCCCAGATGTTCTGGCTAAGAACCATGGGCCCTAAATGGGAACCTGCCTGTGATTTCAGCCCCTGGGTGGGAACAGTTGTGGAAACAGGCCCATGAAACATGGTGGCTCAAGTTGAGGATGTCCCTGAATCTGTGCACCTGCTGCTACCCTAGCTCACACCATCTTCTATGAAGCTTACGAAGTCAGAAAGGGTCCACTGGGCACTAGCCTCCTGTGCTTCCTACCACCGATCTCACCACCCCCCAACCGTGATCAGAGTGAGCCGACTTTGTAAGGCTCTGCCTCTTAACACAAAGTCATAGGCTCCACCTCGTAGGGGTTTTGTTTGGATCTTAAAACACTTGCTCAAATTAACGACCAAAAATGTCAGATGTGTCCACAGCTAATTATTCATTAGATGCTTAATTAGTGTAGATGATCATGACATTTTAATGTTATTAATTTTTATACTGTAATAGGAATTAAATTGTTCTGCTGTCCCAAAGCCTCCTGTTCGAGATACATTGTGGACTGGGGGAGCTGAGAGGAAGCAGAGGCCATGGGGACAGTGGGTGGTGGACAGGCAGAGTGCTGGCTGCAGTCCAAAGCACACATGCCTCTTGCCAGGCTGAGAGTTGTTGTGTGCAGCCTCTTCAGAGCTGAATCCTTCAGATACCAGAGGCTTCACGTGTGGGGCTGACATCTGAGCTGCCGGAGCAGGGAAGTCGGTAGACCCTGCTCACCCATCTCAGGAGTTCAGAATGCTTCTTCCTTCTCTCCAAAATACAAGGAAAGCCAGGGGACCATCTGGGAAAACTCAGATGGAAAAAGACAGGGTTCCTCATCCTAAGAGGCTGTGGGGGTGCCACAAGGGTTACAGCATTGCCTCCCACCCGGCAGGGTACAGAGGAAGGGAGCCCACAAAGATGATGCCTGTGTTCAGATGCATGAGAGCCAGCCGTGTCTGCCACAAAGGGTGCTTCGTGTGAGGCCTTGAAGCTCTCTGCTTTGTAAAATGACATGACCCCAGTATTTTCTAATTGAGAAAATAATCTATGTCCAAGCTTGGCCATCTAACCAGACCGAAAACGAAAAGGACACCGGAAAAAATCGCATGATATGCCACCTCTCAGAAAGAATCCCTTTACAAATGTCAGTGAATGAACTTCCAAGCCACCATGTGGGCATGTGTGTGTAAACTGGGTTAGCACATGCTCCTGTTAGACACTGCAGTCTCCTAATTTGCCATCATTTCTTTTTATCCCTTTGCACAAACCCGGAGATTTCCCTAGCCATCCTCTGATGGTTGGACATTTGATTATTCCTAATTGTTTTTTTCATATTTTATTTATTTTTGTGTTGTGTGTATGAGTGTTATGCCTGCATGTGTGTAAGTTCACCCATGTCATGCAATGCCCACAGAGGACAGAAGAGGGTGTCAGATCCCTTGGAGTTAAGAACAGTTGTTAGCTGCCATGTGGGTGCTGGGATTTGAATCCAGGTCTTCTGTGAGTGCAGTCAGTGCTCTTAACCAATGAGCCATCTCTCCAGATCCCCATTCCTAATTGTCTTTAATGGACACCATTGATCCCCCTAATCATTATTTCATTGTTGGTCAGTTTAATCCCTTGGGATAAACTCCTATATACTTCTCTGCACACAAAGTCATAGGCTGGGGGAATTTCTTGTTGGATGGGGAGCTTTGAGTCTACTTCTGTTTATGTCCATGGCCAAGGACTTTAATCTCCCTGAGGCAGTCCCCCGATCTGTGGATGAGTCTAATAATCCTATCCTTGGTGGAGGTGATGATTGCTGGACCCAGGCATCGATCCTGGTGCTTGCTAGGTGCTGTAGAATGTGAGCTCTTTTTGGCACTGTACTAACTTAGTTTATGAAGCACACCTGTGTGCATACTGTCGAAGAGGAAAAGACAGGTAGAAAGGATTGGGGGACTGAAGAAAAGGCTGGGTGGATTCCTGAGTGGGTGGCTCCAGTTTGCTGGTTAGAAAAAGAGATGTGCTCTGGGGTTGTTTTTTTTCAAGACTTCAAAGTCACAGGCATCTAGAACAACCCACACAGCCTCTTCTCCATGCCACATGTGGGCATGACTAATAGGGGGAGATGTGGTCCTTCCTGTTCTGGGAATGAGACCCAGCCCCAAACAGAGGGAGGAGGTTCAAGCATAGGTTTAAGCCAATGTATTCTGAAAAGAGGTCCCCTGATAAGAGGTGGTAGCCCCTTAGATGGCCGGAAAGGTCCCTGTTGTACTCAGCTCTGGGCCTGTGACTGAGGTGGGTTCCCTGGCTTACTAAGTTTGGACAACCACTGAGCCATCAAGGACTCTTGGCTTTCTGGCCTGAAAAGAGAAGCCAAGGGCTCAGAGAAGCTTCTCCCATCAGGGACAGAGAAGGCATTTGGGTGGCTAGGTGGTAACTATAAAGTCTGATTGGTACATGGATTTAACCAGAGCCACAGGGAATTGGATTCGGTTTAGGAAGGACGTGTAAGAGTCAGTGTCCTAACAGCAAGTCTGGCCAGTGCTCCATTCTCCTCGTTATATGAAGAAAATAACATGGCTGTTAAAATAAGACTGGCAGATGAGCCTCTGACCTCTAGAATTCCTTTCAGGGGTATAGCTGGCCTTCCTCTGCTCTCTTCCCCTCCCCTCTCCTCTCCTTGGGCTCTTCCTCCTGGGTCTGACCTCACCTCCACAGCTGTGCATGGAGCCCCTGTGGTACCCAGTGGTGGCCAAGCATCTCAGCATCGTGACGAGGTAAGGAGTAAGAACTGAGGGGCACACTTAGGTGAAGCAAGCTCTGAAATCCTCCCCAGGGCAGCTGCCTATGCTCGCCCTGCCTTTGGGAGAGAGGGCCCTGTGCCCACCCAGAGTGGGCCCTGGGTGACCCGGGGTGACCTGTAACCTGAGGACTCGATTGCATTTCATCAGTTCTTCCTGCAGTGCAGAGTGCCTGGCCCTTGCCTCCATCTTGTCAAAAGCCAAATGTCACAACAGAAACCACAGAGCCTCCCACTCAGTGGGCAGAGGCAGCCTGACAAACACTAACCTCCCTTCTGAAGCCAAGCTGGACAGATTCCCCATTGAGTGTCGGTGTTGACCACTTTTTGTTGCTGTGATAAAATACCTGAGGAAAACAACTAAAAAGGAGGAAGGTTTCATTTTGGCTCACAGTTCCAGAGATTCTAGTCTGTGGTCACTTGGCTCTGTTGCTTTGAGCTTGGCAAGGCAGCCTGGTAGAAGGGCCAGGGGGGAGGTCAGGGAGCAAAGCTGTTCACCTCAGGGCAGCTGAAAGTCAAGAGAGAAGCAGAGAGGAGACTGACAAGAGACAGGATCTACCCTCCAAAGACACACCCACCCGGGGAACCCACTTCCTCCAACTAGGCCCTACTTCCTGCTACCAGACCATTTAGCTAGCAGCTTATTGATCAGGGTTGGGAGGCGGGAATCCATGGATGAGGTTAATGCTCTTATGATCCAGTCACCTCTCAGTAGCACCACGAGGAGCTGGGGCGATGGCTTAGTTGGTAAAGTGCTTGCCACACAGGCATAAGGACCTGAGTTTGGGTCCCCGGCAACTATGATGGGCATGGCAGCATGTGCTGTAATTGCAGTGCTCAGGAGTCCAGACTGGAGGATTCTGGGGGCCTTTTGGCCAACCAGCTTAGCCAAGTGACTGAGCTTCAGATTCAGTGAGAGATCCTGTCTCAAAAATTAAATGGAGAGTCATCACCCAACATTGACCTTTGTCCTCCAGGTGTGCACACACACACTCACAAACACACAACACAACACAACCAGTTGGGGACTAAACTTTCAACACAAGAGCCTTTGGGGAGTACATCTCATACTCAAATCTTAACCATGTCCCCCAAAATGCCCCGTGAAGACTACAGGCTACCAATCATGATGCCATAGACTGGCTTAGGTGCCTAGAGAAAGAACCCCAGTCTAGTTCCAGGAGAAGAGCCTCCTGGGAGAGGAAACCATCCCCAAGGAAACCTGGCCAGCCTGCTGCCACCATTAGCCACCACAATGGCCATCTTGCATCAGATAGAAGGGGGAAGGAACAGTCAGTGTTAATGGCTGTTAAACTTGAGATCCTAAACAGATGCTCTAATTACAAGCTTTTGGAATCATCAAAAGCTCATTTGCAAGGTGAGGCACCCAAGGGTTCCCAGTGCCCGTGGGGAGCCCTGAACTGGTGAGCAGGGGTCGGGAGCACCCTCACCTGTCTCTCTGAGGCCTTGGCAGTTAGGCAGGGCTGGGAGAGGCAGGATGATGTTTTCACCGGGCTTCATGGAGATGAGGTCTTCACCCAGGCCTCAAGGATGGCATCCCCTGCTCCTGGCACCCAGCAGGTGGCTCTTCTGTATGTATGGCAAAGGGAGCTCTGCACACTTGGAGCCCTCCCTCCAGTGGCGAGGTGGGGGGGTCCCCTTCCAGAGTCTGGATCTAGACCTGGAGGTGGGGCTTTACCTGGCTTGTTGAATGTCCCTGAAAGTCCCTGAGACAGGACTTTATGTCCCATGTCAACATGAACCCCCTCAGTTACTCCCACTGTCTGGCTGGCTGTTCTAGAGTTCCAACTCCAAGCTCCTCTGTGTTTCCAAGCTCCCTGGGCCGTAGGCCTGCTTGGTCAGCTGCCTGCCTGGCACGCCTCTCCCTCAGTGGCCATCAGTGTTGGTTCGCCTGTGACCTGGTGTGATCCCCCCCTCCTTCTCCGGGACTTCCTCTGACACTGGGTAGAGGATAGAAGCCCTCTCCCAGCCACGTGTCTGAACAGCTCAGAGCCTGTCCCCGGTGTGTCCCACACCGCACCTCTGTCCGCAAGGCCACGTTCCTCACCTCTGCTCATCATGGTCTCTTTTTTCATCTTGGGGACGCCAAATGACAGACTGTGGTCCCAGGCCACAGTGACGTCAAAACAGGTCTCACTGAGACATGCTACTTGATGCCTGTTGCCCACCCAAGTTCTCAAAGATCCTTTTGTCCTGTGAGAGAAAAAGAAATTCCACCCAGCAGAGCTCCCTGTGCTTGGTGAACACTCCTCCATCTGCCAGTGCCTCAGCCTCATCTCCGGAGCTCTGTGCTTACAGACCCTGCCTGTAGGGCCCGGCACCACGCGCTCAGATGAGCTGAACCCTCCTCCTCCTGCTCCTCCTCCTCCTCTTTCTCCTCCTCCTTCTCCTCTTCTTTCTCCTCATCTTCTTCATCCTTCTCCTCCTCTTTCCCTCCTTCTCCTCTAAGTATATCTCAGAACCAAGAGATCCCTCTCTGAACATCTCTGGATCCTTCCCTAGACTCTTGTGGGGTCCACGGGCCACTGCATCAGATGCATTAGAGAGGTTTATAGAAAATGTCAAGTCCCATCCCATTCTGATCAAATGAGATCAGAACCTCTGTAGGTGGATTTGAGAACCAAGTTCTCAAACAAAGCATCTCCTCCCTCTGACCGCCGTCCTGTGCTAGCTCTGTGCTAGTTGACACTGACTTTCTTAGGGAAGGATAGAGCCTGGTCTTCCCACAGTGGGGTACCACTGTTTGTATGTGTGCTTGTTTGGAAAGCTAACTCGTGCACTGTGCCAGTCTCTTCTTGTGCACCCAGTCATGGGATTTTTAATGTAACATACACACACACACACACACACACACACACACACACACATACACAGGCACGCACACACACACAACCTTCCCCAAAATAATGCATAACTAGCCTGCACTTGATGTTAATGACTGTCAAATGCTGGTCTTCAGCCCTGTACCATATATAGTGACATTCTCATCAGTCTGGAAAAATGAGGAAGCCTTAAAAATATAGTGAGCTTTTCATACGCCACATCCTCATTCCAAAAGGACCTTCCTTTCCGCGGAGACCGTGGCCTCCAGCTTTCAGTGCTCTTTAAATGTTCTTTTCTTTTTGAAGGCACAGTGCCATAACGTGAGGTGATAGCTTTTTAATGACTTATTTGGCAAAAATAAATGGCACACATTCCTGCCTGTTTCTTCACCTTCAGTGGAGTTTGTGTTAAGATCATTGTAGATTTGTATGCTTTCTTAAGAAATAACACAGATGTCCCATGCCTCCCATCCAGTTTTCCTAACACATCAGGAAATGCTCACATAGTGTCCCATCTTTGTTCATATGTATGATGTGGTTGTATGTACACTAATATGTGTTTCCGTATGTGTATGTGATTTGTGTATATGTATGCACGGTTGTGCTTTATGTGTGTGAGTGCAGGTTCATGTCCCAGCACAAGTGGAGGTCAGAGAATAACGAGCTGACTTCGGTTCTCTCCTTCTACCCTGTGGGTCCCAGGCATCGAACTCAGGTCATTAGGCTTGGTGGCAGGTGCCTTTATGAATCAGAGCTATCTTGCAGGCCTTGTTCCTGTTTTACTTAAGGTATTCTGTTAGGCATATGGCCATGTCTCATATTGTTTTGTTTTGTTTTATTGTTTGGGATGAATTTTTTTGCCTATTTGAGATAGAGTCCGCCTGTAGTCACCCTGGCTTGGAACTTACTACATAGACCAGGCTGGCCTCAGAGGTCTCATAGAGGACCCACCTGCCTCTGCCTCCTGAGTGCTGGAATTAAAAACGTGTGCCACCACTCCTGGCCTTGTTATGTTTTTAATATTTAATTTATCATTTTTATTTTTGGTGTGGTGTATTGTCTGCATGTATGTAAGTGCACCTGCATATGCAAACCCAAGGAAGTCAAAAGAGGGCATCAGATCCCCTGGAACTGGACTTGTGGACAGTTGTTAGCCACCATGTGGGTTCTGGGAACCAAACCCTTGTTCTCTGCAAGAGCATCCAGTGCTCTTGACCACCACCATCTCTCCAACCCCCGATTCTGTTTTTTTAAATATTTATTTATGTATGCATGTCACGGCATGCATGTGGAGGTCAGAGGACAACCTTGGGTGTCTGTCCTCACCCTCCACCTTGTTTGAGACAGAGTCCCTTTCTAGTTAATCACCGTGTATACCAGACTAGCTGGCCTGTGAGTTCACAGAATTCTACCCGCTGTGTAGACTTGTGTGTCCACCACACAATCAAGATATTGGCTTTTCAGTGGAGACTTGCTCCAACAATGGGGTGTGTCAATAGTTCACTCCTGTTCCTTACTGAGCAGTGATCCATAGTACTAACATGTCACCGTCAGTCCTGAAGGATGCTTAGGCGTGTCTGCTCTCCAGCTACTACAAAGAAGCTGCTGTGCATGTGTTATGCACAGAATTCTGTGTGAATATGGTCTTTTCTCCTCTGGGATAGACATCCACGTGTGCATTTGAGAATCATTTGATGTTTACTTTTAAAAGAAATGTCACACGTTTCACAGAGTGGCTATAAAAGTTCCCAACCAACCCACAGTGTGTGAGCTCTCTAATCTCTCCACATCCTCACCAGCTTCAATATCATCGCTACACGTTTATTTTTCAGTATAATTTCATTTCTTTATTTTGTTGGTGGAGCATGTGTGCCACAGTGCACACGTGGAGGTCAGAGAATAACGTGCTGGAGGCAGGTCTCTCCTTCTACCCTGTGGGTTCCAGGGGTCGAACTCAGGTCATCAGGCAGGTTAGTGGCAGATGCCTTTACTTGAACCATCTTGCCTGCCCTTGAGATATTCTTGTAGGTATGGGGTAATGTCTTGTTAGGTTTTTTAAAAGACTTATTTGGTTGTGTGTGTGTGTGTGTGTGTGTGTGTGTGTGCATGTATATGGGCCTGTATGAATGTATGCACACACCCATGAGTGGGGGGTGTGCCTGTGCATGGAAGCCAGCAGAGGGCATCAGGTGTTTGCTATCACTGTCTACCTGTTCCTTTGAGGCAGGATCTCTCTCTGAACCTGGAACTCTCATCTTCTCAACTAGGATGAGGCTGCAGTAATTCTTTCTTCTTTCCCCTGGGGCTGGGATTATAGGCATGCACTGGACACCCAGCTTGCTCTGTGAGTGCTAGGATCTGACCTTTGGTTCTCATGACTACACAGCAGGCACTCTTAATCACTGACCCAACTTTCCAGGGCCCTCGTTATGATTTTAGTGTACATTTCTATAAAGTTAATGATGTTGACAGTCTTGTGTGTATGTGTGTGTGCGTGCATGTATGTGCACATGTGGGGAGGCTTGTTTGTTGAGACAAGCTCTCTCATTGACTTAGAAGTCTCTGTTCAGGCGAGGCTGAGTGGCCAGTAGGATCCACCTGTCTCTGCCTCCCTACCTAGAATTACAGATACCACCACGCCCAGATTTTTCTTGCCTGGATTCTGGGAATTGAACTCATGTCCTCATGCTTGCAAACACTTTACCACAGAGGTATCTTCCTAGCCCCTCAATGTCTTTTTATATGTTCATTTTCCATCTGAGTAACATCTGTGAAATACCAGTTTGTGTCTTTTGCCTGCTTTCTAATTGAACTGCTTTACTTCTTCGTGCTATTGAATTTGGGGAGTTCTTTATATGTGGCATATACTAGTCCTTTGCACACACATGGTTTGCAAATATTCTTTCCCAGTCCACATGTAGCCTTGGCTTCTTCTGCACACAGGCTTTGAAGAATGAACAATTTTAATTTTGATTAAATTCATCTTACCAGCATTCCCTTTTATTGATTGTGTTTTTAGTATCAAGTCTTCTAGTGCTAAATTCTGAGTATTTTCTCTGTGTTTCCACTAAATGATTTATTATTTTTACAGTTAAGTTCATGGTCTACACTTAATCATGTAAGTGGTCTGCTGATTAGGCTGAAGCTCCTCTTGTGGGGTTTGTTTTTGTATTTATTTTGTTAAGCTCTGGTTTTGCAGGGTTTTTCTTTGGGGATGTCTACAGATGTTCAGTTGCCATGGCAACATTTGTTGAAAATGTTACCCTTTTCCATTTAACTGTGTATGTATCTTTGTCAAAAATGAGCTGAGCATGTTTGTGTGGGACAGTCTCTGGGTTCTGAGTCTTGTTCCGTTGGTTTACATGTCTGTTATCGCACCCTACTATCTGGGTTACTGTCACTCCATAGTGAGTCTCATTACCAAATAAAGTGGATCCTCATTTGTCCTTTTATTAGCTATTCTAGGGCCTGTTTCTTTCCACATAAATTATGGGACATTTTTACCTACCCAAAAAATACTGCTTTGGGGGCTTAGGAGATTGTGCAGTGGGTAAGGCAGTTCCTAAGCAAGCATGAGACTTGGCATTCAGATCCCCAGCATCCACACAAATAAGAAGTAGGCATGGTGGCCTGCCCGTAACCACAGTGTTCAGGAGGCAGAGACAGCGGGTCCCTAGAGCAAACAGGTGAGCTAGACTAACCAAATCAGTGAGATTGCAGTCCAAGTGGGAGACCCTCCAACCATATATACAGTAGAGAATAATCACGGAAGACACCGGGCATCACCCTTCACATGCACATGCACACATGTGCACACACCCCTGCGCATACCATACACCCACACACATACAAACAGTCATATGACACACATATGGCTTTGGTTTCAGTAGGAGCTGCATTAAACCTGTTGATAGGATTGGAAAGAACTGACATCTTTGTCACGTCGAGTCTTCCATCCGTGAACATGGCGTGCCTTCACTGGCGCAGCTTTTGTGGAGCCCATCATCAGCATTTTGTAATTTCAGCACATCCATCCTGTAAACAGTTGTGACACGTATGCCGGAGGATTTCATTTTCTTTGGAGCTATTGTAAATGATATTGTGATTTTAAGTTTGTCTCCCTTGCACTTACTATTTGCACACAAAAATGAGGAGGCTGTTCTGTGTTGATCCTGGCTCCTGTCTCTGTGCTGAGCCCACTTACTGGTCTAGGATATTGCTTGGCAGGTTCCCTGGGACTTCCCAGGTAAACAGTCGTGTCGCCTGAAGGGCTAGCGGTATTTCTTCCTGGCCCATCTGGGTGCCTTTTACTTCTGGCCTCCCTCTACTGCGTTCGCTTGGGGTGAAGTAGACATCGTCACATGAGCCCTCAGCCAGCAGAAACACATTCAAGCTGTCGCTGTTAGGGGTTTTGTGGGTGCTTTTAGTCAAGTGGAGGTGATTCCTTTCGATCCTTAACTTGCAGAGAGGAGTTCCCTGAACGGTAAACTTTGGAAACCACCGATTTGCATCCCATGTAGTGCTGCCTCCCACGTCCACTCTCTGTCAGACACCACAGACCCCACCGTGGGGTCCTGGCTCTCAGTCTTACCTCCCACCCTTCCAAACTCACTCTCCTCTGCGAAACCTGCTGTCACATGACATGTTCCCATTCCGAATCAGAGGAAGGTGCGATGGCCGTCTTTTCATCCTTGTATGTATCAGTCACTCAGCAAACCTGAGCCCTAGACCAGCCCAAAGCACTGACATAAGGTGTATGACTCTGCTGGTCCAACATCATTTCACATGCCCCTTATTTTAGCACTTCACATGATGTGAGACCCCGTGTCCCTGCTCTCTGCGGGGGCAGGCCAGCATACCTCCCAGAATTGTTGCAGTCTCCAGTTTCTCCCCCAGCACTCTCCAGCACTCACCTGTAGCCTGCAGCTCTTCAGCCCCATCCCACCCCTTCCCACATCAGATTCTCCAGCCCACAGCAGGCAGAGAACTTCCCTCCTCACCCCATTGCAGCTCCTGCCTTGGTTCTAGAACTGTCTGCAGCAACAACTCGCCTCCTCTTCACAGCCACAAGATGACCTATGGTTAATGCCCTTGGTTGATGGTGTTTTTAATCAAGGGAACAATTTCTTTCTATGCAAATCTCTTTAATAATAGCAATATTATTGTTATCATCAGTGGCCTCAGGCAAAGTCTCACAAATTGGAGAGAAGCCAGTTGGTTTTCTGCATCAGAGCTCTGAGAATCCTCAGGCTCCTGAGAGGAGAGGCAGGCTCACCTCCCCGAAACAATCCCAGCCACTAGTGATTGCAGTCTCATTTCAGTTTCCACAGTACCACCCACCTTCCCTTGCTCCCTAGACTGAGCTCCTCCACATCAGGCCGCCCAGGCAGGGCAGCAGTGACCACAAGTCCTCCCTCCCAGGAGTCCACAGACCACCTGCCACCCAAGGAGAAGAAGGCAGGGACAGTCTGGTGACTGCTTGCAGTTTGACAGGGGAGCCAGGCAGGACAGAAGAGCACGTATGGCCAGTCCTCTGACCCCAACATCCAAGGCCTGGGAGGACACCACCCAGGCTTGGTGGAGATGAGAGTGCGGTAAGGCAGAGCCTGACTGCAGGATTTAAGGTAGATCCAAGAAACCTGGTAGCTAAGACAGATGGGGTTTTAATGCTTTTCAGAAAGACAAAATAGTGTAAAACATTCACGGTGAACAAAATATCAGCATCTTAAACAAAATCAGAAGGACTTTGGGAAGGCTTCATGGCAGAGGGATCTTTGCTGCACACTGAAGGGGAAAGGTAAGCAGTGCAGAAAACACACAGCATAGGGACTGGAGAAACGACTCAGCAGTTAAAAGCATGGGCTGCTCTTGCAGAGGACTCAGGTTTGATTCCCAGCACCCACATAGCAACTAACAACCAACAGTAACTTTAGTTCCAGGGCCCTCTTTTGACTTCAGCAGGCATTGTACTACATGGGTTGTTCTTGCATACATGCAGGAAATATACTCATATACATAAAATAAAAATTAAAAATTTTTTAAAATTTAAAGACATATCATAGTAGTTTGAATGAGAACGCCTCCCTAGGGGGAAGTATTTGAACACTTGGTCAGGTGGTGATGCTGTTTTGGGAAGGTCACAGAACCCCTAGGAGGTGCAGCCTTACTAAAGGAAGTATGTGAATGGGAGGAAAGTATGTCAATGGGAAGTATGTCATAGTCCCTCCCATTTCCAGTTTCTCTCTCTCTCTCTGCTTCCTATGCCTGCTTGAAGATGTGAACTCTCAGTTTTCTGCCCTGGCTGCCTCTTGCCATGCGTCCCCACCATGATGGACTCTTAGCCCTCTCGATCCATAAGCTTTCCTTCTATGAGTTGCCTTGGTCATGGTGTTTTGTCACAGCACCAGAAAGGTAACTAATACACAGTAAGGTTGTCTCTGGGCATGTGCAGAGGTAGAGAGGGGCCCCTCCACCCTACCCCATGTCATCAGACTTCATGTCCTATAGTGCCCTTGGGACTACAGCTTGACCCCAGAGTCCTTCCTGTCAACACACCCCTGCTTTCTGCCTCTGAGCCTGTGGCCACTGCACTTTCCTGGACTTATGACCCCTGCAGTCTACAAATGTGAGACATTGTCTGCTCCTGGGCCCCCACAGTGAAGAAAACCAAGACCTAGAGACCTGTGTCAACTGCTGGCTAGCCTCGCGGAGGTGAGGTACAGGAGGAAGAAGGAAGAGCCAGGGAGAGCGACCTGAGGAACAGGGACAAGGTGGGTCAGTCCATGACCAGCACAAACAGGTGATGATTCCCAGCACAGGGCCCCTTCCTCCTGGCCTGGCCAGGGCAGTGTTCACTGAGAAACACCAGCCCCCGGCCCAGGGCTGGGGAAGGCCATCTGAGAGTCCTTGGGGGCCTTCAGAGGGACAGCTCCAGCGAACAGGAAGGCTCTTGCTCTCCGGTAGCTAACAGCCTAGCTGCTTTCATGAGCTTCGACTAAACTCTTCACTTTATTTACGTCCCTGGGCATTTAGCCATGTTCCTCCACACTCGGTTGCCCGGAATAGCGTTTCAAGCAGGGGCTTTGAGTGCCAGGCATGTCTGTCTTTGAGGGTACCATCTTGCCTCCAGCCTCCTTACTGCCACTTCTCTCCCATGGTGGGAGGGGAGGTCCCCAGGCTTGCATGGCTACAAAGCTGGGAGCTTGAAACCACCCCTGAGTTCTCCCCCTGTGGCCAGCTCTCCATGTGAGGCTCTTATTCAACTTCATAGCCGCTCAGTGAGGAAGGGCAACTGAGTCAAGGGAAGAAACTGAGGCTCTGAAAGTGGGTCTCACTAGCCAGTTAATAGGGGGTTCAAAGATCTGAATGGAGTCTTTGACCTGGGGTGTACTCAGTGATAGAGTGCTTGGCCACCATAGGCAGGGTCACAGAATCCACCGACAATAATAACAACAGCAGTCGTAATAATGAGCAGGGTCACACCGCCAGAACAGTCCGTCCTTAGAAGTGTTCCTCTGGTCAAACAGAAACATCCAGAAGATGGGTGGCCCTGGGTCGTCCTCTGGTCTGGGAACAGAGTAGTTTCACCTGCTACCTTACCGGGACTTTGACCTGCCTGATATTGCTTCTGCGATGGGAATACTGTAAGGAGGTAGCTGGAGAGGCAAGGGTTCGCATAGTTCTCAGGGCTGACAACAGAGTGAAGCCCAGGATGGGTCCAGGTAAGGGGAGACCCCAGGGAAACAACACATCTGGTTAGGGCTCTGCATCTGGGCATAACAAAGCAGGAACATCTGCCAGGTACAGCCTGGGTCCTTCCTCTAGGAAGCGACTAAACTCTTCCTCAACCGAGATCTGGCACCCAGGGTCTCATGTTAGCTTCATACCCATGCCCCCAGTCCTTCAAAGAGAAAGAGCACTTTACTAAGGAGTCTCACATGAGTAGCTGAGGGCTCTTGGGCTCCCAAATTTCAGCCTATGCTTATCTACCCCACCCTCTTCCAGACCTTTCGTCTCCTGAAAGTGGCCAGAGGTTAGGGCAAACAGCTATGCTAATACCCTCAGGGATGGGCAGCTTTGGAGGGCACAGTGGCCTGGTGCCTAGAAAGGGGCCCTGAAGCCTCTAGGGATGGAGTTGATAAGGTTGCTAACAAATCTAGAGCAGGCTAGACAGTATGCTCCCCCAGCACAGCACAGGTAGGCATTCTGGGAGGGGCCTCTGGGAGCCGTAGCACATACCCCACTGTGGGCTCCGTAAGGTAAGCCCAGCAGACATACTTGCTTTCCCTGGTGCACTCAGCAGCCCTTGCCACATCTCCTCCCTTCCCTGGGCATTTCTGTCCGCTCCATGACCGGCCGTGGTGCCGCCCTGCGCAGTCATCTTGGCTAGGGCTGCCGCTTACCTCAGCTCTTCCTCCTCCCCACCAGAAGCATAATCAGAGCTTCATGAAAGGGACCAAGGCTAACAATTTAAGAAGTAATTTGTTATTAGTGTGGCACTGATGCGGTGAGCTGACCAAAGTGCCTTTCAGCAGATTATTATTAAATATTAAGTCTATTGATTCGATGCTGAGCGGGGCACTGGTAGGTCCCTAGGAGTGGGATATGTGCATTTATTTCTGTGATTTATGGAAACCAAACCCACTCTAAGGCGCTTCACACATGTTACTATTCTGTGCAACACAGATATCCTTTGACAGCTCCCATAGTGTGTTATATAGACGAGGGCCTGAGGGTCAGAGAAGTTAAGAAAGCTGCCCAAAGCCGTGTGGAAGAGAGGCAAAGCCAGGATTCCACTCAGTGTGTCAAGTCAAGCCTCTCTCACGCTGAAACCATGTGCCAGGCACACAATAGGAATGCGTTAAATGTATGAGCTTTAGAATCATAAGAAGATGACATCGATTTTTAAAACTCACTGAAGTATTTCTGCCACAGAGTAAGTTCTTAATGTGCTGAATAAGTGCAGTAAGATGGATGGATGGATGCATGGATGGACAGATGGATGGATGGACAGACGGATGGATGGGGGATAGAATGCAGTAGTTGGATTGATGGAGAAATGGATGGATGGATGAGTGGATAGATGGAATGGTTAGATGAATCTATGGAAGGAAAGATGGATGGAGGGATGGATGGATGGAGGGATGGATGGATGGATGGGAGGGAGGGAGGAACAAACCAGTGAAGGTAGGGAAAGAGAGAAGGGAAGAAGAACAAGGTCAAAGCAACAGTGAAGTCCCAGGCAGAGTAAAGAGTACAGTGACGTGACAGCTGTGGTGTTCTGCTCCACCACCTCGAATCCCACAGTCAGGGCTGGAGAGGTGGCTCAGCAGTTAAGAGCACTCGCTGCTCTTGCAGAAGATCCAGGTTCAGTTCCCAGCACCCACATGGCAGCTAGCAACTGCCCATAACTCCAGTTCCAAGGAATCTGACACCCCCTTCTCTTCTCCTCTCCTCCATGGGCATTGCACAGCACAGGTGCACTTAACACACATCCAGGCAATACACTCATACACATAAAATAAAAATAAATCAAAAAATATTTTAAAAACCACACTTTTCAGCCACTCCTGCCTCCCATTCCGCATCGGGAGATGGTTGTGCAGCCACAGCGCATGCTTCATAGGCTATGCAGAGGGTCCAGGAGTGAACACAAGTGCATGCACTTAGTGTGTTACCAGGTGGGGAACAAGGGTCCAGGCCCTGCTGTGACATTAGAGAGGAGCTCAAGGCCCTTCACACCCAGTTCCAGGGACCCCAGGAAAAGAACCACAAGACTAAGAAGGAGATAGACTCCAGTTCATCAGGGGGCTCAGACCAGAAGCAGGCCTGGGAGCTGCATGCCCAGGTCCTTCCTCCAAGCTCAGGGTCTTTAGGGGAAAGTACATTCCTCTTGCCAGATCGAGAAAGACTCGATCCTCTGCCTTCTTGTTCCCAGTGGTCCGAAGGTTAACTGGAGCTCTGCACTAGTGCTTTAGGATCAACAAAGCCTTTCCTGCTGGCCTGCAGTCCATGGAGCCCCCGAGGTTGCAGGGAATGCTGACTGCTGACCACCCTAGGCTATCCACCTCCTCCTTTTCCACCTCTCCAATGTCTACTTTGGGCAGTCACAGAATCTCTGGCTGGTCATTGGCTTTGAGGTAGATAGGAACTATTTTTAATCTACCTACAAAATATCCCAGACTATTTGCACCTTCAGGCTGTAAATAATGCTAGTCATTTAGATGCTTGATGCCACAAAGAAAGGAAGCTGCAGAAGGAAGACAGAGTGAAACGAGGCCACTGTGAGTGGAGGAGAAGGAGCACACTGGCTTCTGAAGCAGCTGGGGGAAAAGCTGAGCCCTCGCCAATGAGAGCCTGGGTCAGATAAGGGGGACCCCTTGAGCCCTGAACTACCTCCATGGACATCCTCCATCCTTCCTTCTTCATCTGCTCCTAACCCCAGGGACTTGAGAATCTTAGTGGAACTGCCTTCTCGCCACTGGTGGCCCCCGGTCATGACTACCACACCGCAGGCTGGTTCATCTTCTTGACCTCTCTTTTAGTCTAGTTAGTCTAGTGCTTTGCAGTTGTAATAGTTGGTGACAATTGTCAACTTGACAAGATCTAAAATCACCTGGGATTATGTTGATTGCTTTAATTGATGTGGGAAGATCCACGTTGATTGTGGGTTGTGTGAGTGGAGAAAGTGAGTCGAGCCCTGGGATGCACGTATTCGTTGCTGTCCTCTGACTGCAGATGGATGGGAACAGCTGCTTCAACCTGCCGCTGTGACATCCCTGCCATGATGAGCTATAAACTAGACCTGCACGCTAAATAAGCCGTTCCTTCCTCACGATGCTTTTGTCCGAGTATTTTATCAGAGCACTGGAAACAAAACTGAGACGGCGTTTATAGTTAGATAATGAAACTTCAAGAAGCAAAGGGCTTTGGAGCTGGAGAGATGGCTCAGGGGTTAAGAGCAATGGTTGCTCATGCAGAGGACCTGGATCTGAATCCAAGCATCCACATGGCAGCTAATAACCATCTATAACTCAAGTTGCAGGAGATCCAATGCCCTCTTTTGATCTTCACAGGCTTTGTACAACACCATATGCTTACATACATTCAGGCACAACACTCATACACATAAAATCAAAAAACAGAATGAATGAAGAAGCAAAGAGCTTGACAGCCTCATCTTTCTACTGGGGCTCAGGGACGGCTGCCTGGTCATCCTGGCTACGATAGGTGTTCCACCACTAGTGCCTGGATGAAGGAGCAATGGAATGGATAACTCATCCGTATTGGGAAAGGGAGGGAAGGGGAAAGGGACAGAAAGAAGCAGCAGGTCCATGTGCGCTGAGTGGGGAGATGAAACCTTCCCTGAGGCCCTGGCCATTTAAAGCCATGAGGGTCTTCTTGGGCAGCGCAGGCAGGTGGCTCCTGGAGAAAGATGGGTTTATGTGAACCACGTGCCCAGGGGCTCTGCCAGTGGTGAGGTCATGGATTAGCACCATTCTTCCCCACCTGAGTCTGAACCCATGAGAGAACTGAGCAAGGATAAGGCAGAGATGATCTCCTGGCTTTGTTCCCAGCAGAACTGTTGTATTCAGGTGTGAGGTGGCTATGGGTACCTGCCCAGGTGTGTACTGCAGAAGGGACCTGCCCAGGTGTGGGGCAGCTGTGGTGAGGACTTGTCAGGTGTGGCGTAGCTGTGAAGATGTGCCCAGGTATATGACTACAGAGGAGACCTGCAGCTAGGAAACCTTCCTGACCTGCTCCAGATGCAGGGTCCTCCAGGCCTCCTTCCAGGGTGCTTCTTCACAAGGGGTCCCTGCAGGGTGGAGGGCAGCCATCCTGCCTCTGTAGGCCAGCAGACCCCAAGAGAGGTGGGCTATTATAAAGCCCGTGCTGCTTTCTAGCTTCTGAGTAAGTAGATTTCCTCCTGGGCTAAGGGAGCCTGAGCCAGTGAAGGGCCACATCATCCTTACTCTTTACTTCTGAAAGAGCCTCAGGAGGGGACCAAGGCTTTCCCTCAAAGCCTCAGGGCTGCCAAGTGCCCACACTGGGCTGCAGGAAGCACTTGAGCCAAGGCACCTCCCTCTGTGGATGGCTGAGGAAGCAGAAGGCCTGACAGACCTTTAGAAGCCTCTGGGCCTGGACTGTGTCTTTGGACTCCTTCTGCTGACTAGACATTAGAAAACATTCCAACAACATCTTTCTTAAAGCCAGAGGGACCTTTCTGGAGGCCACAGTGCCACGCCTTCCTTGGTCTGCCCCTGTCCTTGCTCAGTTCAGTTCTGCTCCCTTCAAGAACCCCAGGGGACCCTTCAACCAGGAGCCCCAGACCCTTCACCACCATCACCCATCGCCCTCCTGCAGCCTCTGATCTGCCAGTACAAAGCCATGCATCTTGGGGTATGACAAATCACTTTTTAATTGCCTGGAGAAAGAAATCCATTAGTCTTCTCTTACGTGAGAGCCATCCTAATCTCAGGGCCCAGGCTGGCTGGAGGCCGAGGCTGGGGGCCGTGGCTATTTTTAGTTTACATCAACAGCAGTGGGCTCCAAGCCTTCAGCGGAGAGAAAGGAGTAAATCGTCCTGATGTCCTGGTGCCTTCTCTGCCTCATCGAGAGAGCTCACCAAGGACTCCAGCTAGAGAGGCTGCCTGAGATGGGGTATCAATTGTCCGCGTGAATCTGTGTCACGTTTTACATAGAATTCACTTCCCCCGCTATGAGGCTGAGGGATCCAGGGTGGCGCTCGTGGGAAGCGCCATCTGTGTCCTACCTCCACCTCCATCTTCACGGAGTCCTACACTGTCCGTCAGGGTCCTCTGCAGTCGGCTTGGGCTCTGGGCAGGCAGTGTCTCCACTGCCCAGGACGGCACAATTGCCATCACAGCAGAAGTTACGCCCAGGATGGGGCTCCTTCCTCCTTTCTGAGACCCAAAGGAAGCAGAGCTGGGGGCGAGGTACACCAGGCTTTCGAGAGAAAAGACCAGCAAACAGCCACGTTCATGGTTTTTCCTTGAGGCTACCTTAGGGCCACGTAAGAGGACTTGACTTCTGCTTGCTACAAAGAGACTCTCCATTTTGGAAAAGATGTGAAAAGTTGAGTGACAGGAAGAAGGGGGCGGGGGTAAGTGAAGAGATTCCCCCAGGAAAGGGAAGTTGTTGTTGCTTGTTACATGGAGAAGGCCTGGGGCTGGAGACCTCACAGTGACCTCTAAAGGACCCACGACCCACCAGCTATGGAGACAAGGCTGTAGTACTGCCAGTGGGGAGGGTAAGCCTCAAGAAAGGATTAAGTAAGCTCCAGTGGATGAGTGTCTGTAGATGAGGGCCCTGATTGGCTGGGACCTGTATTAGTTACTTTCCTTGTTGTTGTGGTGACAAAACCAATGTAAGTGTGGAAGGGTTTATTGGGGCTCACATTTGTAGAGTACAGTCCCTCATGGCGGGGGAAGGCTTGGCCGCTGGTCACATTGCGTCCATAGGCAGGAAGCTGGTGTTCAACTGGCTTTCTCCTTTTTAAAAAATATTTTTTGATTTATTTTATTTGCATTTGATGTGTTTGAGTGTTTGCGTCATCTTCATGGAATTCTGAACTCAGTCAAGCTCACAATGATAATTAAGCCCCGTGTGCGTCTTCACTGCACCCTCTAGCGTGAGGCCTTTTGGGAGCTGCCCCTCTTTGTTAAGAATAGGAGTGGCAGGTAGAAAAGAAGGCAACCAGCCCCAACAATCCAGAAGCCAGGCCTCAAGCAGCAGGAGGGTTTACTGTGTTTGTATGTGAAATACAGTCGTAGGAGTATGGGCAGACTACCTCGTAAGGACTTAGGGCCTGCAGTGTTCCAATAAGGGAAAGACTGGAATCATTTTGTGGTTAGGGTTGATATGTTACAGGATCGTATTTTGAAACACAGGCTAGCCACACTCTGATAAGGCCCGTCAGTGGGGTGATGGCTTATTAGCAGTGGTGTGTGACGGGGGGTCATTCTCCCTTTAGTCTTCTCACCGTCTTCCAGTATTTTCTCTCATATGCTGGAGGCTTAGCAGCACAGGCAGATCCTGGCACTGGAGAGTGGGGACTGGGAGCCTGCTCTGTAACATTACCCTACAGTGAGACTGTTGGCTCTGAGGACAGCCAGCCACCTGCTAAAGACAGTGAAGCAGCGTTTGTCCCCCGGCCCTATCTCAGGTATAAAGCCAGGAACTTGGACAATGCCTGGGCAATGTGTGATCACTGCAAAGGAACCAGGATTTGGCCCAGAGAAGCTCACCCCGCCCATTCGAGGGTTGGAAGAGCATGTCTTAGGAAGAGCAAGCTTGCAGGGCGCTCTGGTCTGGTTTTCTTTTTAATCAGAATGAGATGTGTTACATGATTATTTATGTGCATGAAATTCAAAGTTCCCGTGTTTAGGTTCCACCTGATGCTAATAGCCTTAATTGCAAATTCTTTATTTATAGACCTGGACTCTAACAACCTCTGCCTGGTATTAAAGGTAAACGCTGACTAAGGCAGAGGTGAGCTGAGCATCTCTGGTGGAGGTTGAGGGGGGCGGGGCTAGCCTGGGTGAGGAGAATCAGTGACAGGGCTCATAAACCCGCAGCTTCCTCCCCCATGGAAGCGGGCTCCCGAGGGGCAGACAGTAGGAGATTTTCATGCAGAATAAATCGCAGTATGTTCTCATTAAACCAACCAGGCCTGACTCAGCACTTCAGGGGGAGTAGGGGAGGGTCTATGGCAAAACTCAAAGGACAGGGAGGAAGGAGTGGTCTCAGGTCACCGCTGGCCCTGTGCAGACTCCTGGCCTTTTCTCTGGGTGCCAGGTTCTCTGTTCTTGGGTTCACTCTTTGGGGAGATCTTTGGGGGTTCTGAGACAGACAGGCAGAGTGTACAGAAGCTCAACCTGATTTTGCTGGAGCGGGCCACACCCAGTGTTCTGCTCTCTGTATAGAGAGCAGGGCAGTGCCGGGCACTGGTCAGTGGGTCTCTGAGGAGGGTGTGAAGGACTGTCTCTGGATACCCTGGTGGTAGCTGACCTCAGCCCAGCAGATGCACACACCAGTGTGGGCCTGGAAATCATAGCGCCACAGAGGTCTTCCTCTAACCGCTACCCTCAGCTCTGGCCTGGGTCTGAGATGTGATGCCATACCTCCTGAGAGGGCCCCAGCTGCCTCCTAGAGGCTCCCAGCCTCAGTGCTACGCACCCAGGCCTCCGCTCTAGGGCTTTCTGCCCCTGAGGACTCTCTTCTTCTGCTTCCTGCTCCCTATCCTCCTTGTCCCTCTGTCCTCTCAGATGTCACGTCCTTCAAGGAGCTAACTGCCCAGACCTGGTATGGTGGCGTGACCTTCCTTCCTGCGGCCTCCAAGCTTGGGCAGAGGCTTTGATGGAGCCAGGTAGCAGTTTCTTAGTGGCAGAAGATGACCCAGAGCAGCCACCTGCAGTAGGTCACACCTCCCCCACAGTTGGCAGATGCAGTTCTCTTGAGCAAGAAGTACATGGCCCAACCAGGAGGGACATGTCACCCCTCAGTTTATGGGGTGAAGCGTGATTAGGTGGGCAGGGCACCTGGGATATCTTTGAAAAGGATACTTTCTCTGTAACCCTCTGCCAGGGGGTAGCAAGCTCACACAGACAGAAGGAGGGCTCCTCTACACACCCTATCCTTCCTCCACGTGGTACAGACATGTGGTCTTTCCTGAGAGAGACATAATAGACAAATATAGACACATGTCAGAATGTCAGAAGAGCGACAGTAGCTGGGAGCTTGGCTGACCTCAGAACTGGAGTGCTCAGCAGAGAACAAAGCATCCCCCTTTTCCGGGGGGAGGCGTATCACTGCAAGGATCACCTGGCCAGCCTCTGTCCCCCTCTAAAGCCCAGCTGGGATGCTGCTTCTCTCAGGAAGCTCCACCTTCTAGAAAGTTGGTCCTGCCTTCCTCTGGGTTCCCCCTGAACCCTGAATCTGCCTCACAGTGCGCACGTAGCTCTCTATGTTGTGATTCTGTTAGCATGACCCAACCCCACTGCAAGGGCAGAGCCTGGGTCATGACAGTGTTCTTGCTGTCTGGAACCATGATGGTACATGATTAAAATTCAATGAATCATTAAAAGAGTAAATAGATGAAGAGGTGAATGAATGGATAGATGGATAGATGAAGTATGTTTGGGTGTGAGGGGCAGGTGGGTAGATGGATGGACGAATAGATAGATGATAAATGAGTGAGCGGTTCTGTGAGATAGATGGAGGGATGGTATATGGAGGGATGCAGACATGTGTGTATGGAAAGGAATTGATGAGTAGGTGGGTGTGAGGATGAATGGATGTGTGGACTGGTAGATGGATGGAGAGGTAGATGGATGGATGGATCAATGAATGAATGGGTGGGTAGATGCATGACCATATGGATAGATGGATGAATGAAGGGTGGGTGGGTGGGTAGGTGGATGGATGAGTGATGGTTGGGTGGATAGATAGAAAGATGGCTATATGGACAGACATGCATGGATGAACGAAGGATGGGCAGGTTGGTGAATGACAGGGTACATAGGTGGATAGATACATGGATGAGTGGGTGGAGGGAGGACATATAGGAATCCCAGACCTGGGAGCCTAGGCTGAGGCCCAGCATCACAACTGGAGTACAGTCAGGACTTAGCCAAAGTGAGCTCAGTTTTGGAAACAGATTTTCTCTAAAAAGCAGAACTAACCCAGAATCTTACTGTGAAAGCCCTGAGATCCTAACCAAGAGCTCTTTGTGTCCTGCCACTAACCAGCCCAGAACAGTGGTCCTGGCGGAGGGATCAGTAGCGGGAGGAAAGGCAGCAGTCCTGCCTCGCAGGTGCCGGTCAGTCCCCTACCAGACCCCAGACCATGAATTCGGGGGCTTCTTGCTTTCCAGGGGTGCATGTAAAACATGTGGGAAACACTAAAGCTCCCTCCTGTCAGACATGTGAATCGGCTCCTTTCTCCTGCCTCTCCTCAAGGGCATCTCGCTAGGCACATGGGGCTGACTGAGCATGGGGCCAGTTGAAGATGAAAAATGCAGCAAGTTAAAGGTTTCTGAGGGATAGTTATAGAGTTTTTAAAAGGTCAGGAAAACTGTTGTTGAGATTCGAACACCAAGTGTAGCTCTAGTCTGTGATTAATTGACTAAATCACAGTGGCCTTGACCTACCTCTTCAAAGTGGAAGGAATTAGCTGATTTACAGTAAGCAACTCCTTCACTACTGTGAGGAGGAAATGAGTCGTTGGTCTTTGGCTGCGGCACACCCCGGTGAGTTGCCCCCGTCCAGCCAAGCACATCGACCTGAGGAACTAGGGGGGCAGAGGGTTCCCATGGCAAACTGACTCTTGCCAGAAAAGAACTTGGGGCTGTGCCTAGCAGGGCAAAGTGACCTTCCTTACCGCCCCAGATGCCATGGCCCCAAAGCCATGCTCGGCCCCCAGCTCTCCTCGTTTCTTGCTGTCTCTTCCTTCCCTTCCTCCCTTTTTCATTCCTTTCTTGCCACTGGAATTTGCTCTCTGACCTTAGCCTTGTAGCTTGTGTAAGGAAATCCTTTGCCTGGTCTTCCCCAGCTCAGAGAAGGGACACCCAGAAAATGACTCCTCCAGACAGACCTCATTAATGACGTCTCAGCTCCAAGAGGGGAAAATGGCCAGCCTTGTCATAATTATTGACGGGAACCAGATTCGCTGAGTTAGACTATGGAGAAGGGTTGATATTACGGCCACAGGACTTGATTTGGTCAATAAAGCAAATTGGTTTAAATGAAAATAAAGCCACGTCCACAAGTAAATTAGAGGAATAAAGTAATTGCTGTCCAAGGTGCACGGAATATAAATCTCTGGTTGTTTGAAATTATTACAATGTGGTATTGATTACTTAGGACCTGCCATTGCCTTTTAAGTTATAGTTTATTAAAGGGTAATATGTTTAACAAATATTTTAGGTAGCGTCCCCTACTGAAACACACAGATGTTACTCAGGCGTGCCACCCATCACCCCAGCACGTTCTGGGTTCTCTGGTTGCAAAGCCAACACTCCCAGCTCAGCTGGCAGGAACTGGGGACCCTCACAGGAATCTGCTGGACTCCGGGCCACTCCAGATCTCAGGGAGAGATGGGAGGGAAGCCTCATGTATGTTGATCACACTGTGTTGTATTTACACATCTTCAGCAGCGATGAGAAGGTCGCCCATGAAGAGAGACCCCATCATCCTGGCTCTTCAGTTTCCTCTGTATGCCCCCCTGAGAACCCCCATCACATGACACACAGGAGGTGGTCTGTAAACATTGCTTCTACCAACTACCTTTTTTTTCTTTGCCTTTTTCTTTATTAAATATGTTTAATTACAAAGACAGTGGAGCTCATTATGACAAACGAACGCATTATTTTTAAATATTTTAAAATATTTTTCTAATTAGAAAAATTAGATACACTCACAGTAGAACATTTATAAGCTATAAGAAAATATTAAAAAGATAATAAAAGTCACCCAGAGACAACCCTTACTTCTATTCTGGTATATTTCCTGCCAGTCTTTTTGCTTTACTCATACAAAATAATTTCTTTTTACAAAGTAGGTGATATGGTATTTATGTAACTTAGTGTTTCACATTCACTTACCATTACATGACATGGTTTTTAATGACTGTGTAATACTCCCTTGTGTGGATATACCATAATTTATCTAGTCATCCAAGATGATATTCATGACGCTTCCAATGATAAGCCTTAGAAACTATCTTTTTGCATTAATCTTCCATCTTATTTCTGTGAAGGGCAAATTCTTAAAGGAACAGCCAGTGGTATATTATGGGAAGGGCCAGATCCTAGACCTGCGACTTGAGTGGCCAGTTCATTCTTGGTGACGAAGGGTTGATCACATTTCCATTTTGGACAGGCCCCACCATTTCTGCAGCTGTGCCCTTCCTTTCCTGTGGGGGTGGGCTCTGTGACTTGGGGACCTGGGCAGGTCTCATTTCTTTGCTGTGAAAAGCAGAGATTATTGTGTGACCTCCTCCGTGCCCAGCTGAGAATCACCTCCACGCAGCAGGATGGATATATTACATTTTCTTGTAGACATTTGTATCCTCTTGCTTTTTACTTGAACCATAAATCGCCTAAGCTATTATTTTAGGTTTTCCTTCATTCTAATCATTCCTTTCCACCATGTTTCTTTTTTTCTTAAATTCTGATACATCACAAACTTACCAAAAGGCTTTCCTAGCCATTTCAAAGTAACCAGCCTAATCCCTTCTCACCCCCTGAACACTTTAGTGCCCACATTCTCCTGCAGAACCAGCCTAGGCTCTCAACTCAGGAAACCGCCCCTGAGATACTCTCACAGAATCCTCAGTCTGCAGTGAGTCCCACCGGGGCCCAGTGACATCAGCATCTCATGTGTCTTGTCAAGCACCATTGGACCTTCACTCTGTCCTTGGCTTCCGTGACTGTGCCTTCTCTAAATATTGCAGACCAGTCGTTTTGAGGCCTGTCCTTCACTGCATGTCTCCTTGTGAGGAGAGTCAGGCTGTGTGACTTCAACTGGGGCCTCACTGTGGGCTGCTGAGCTCCGCCAGTGCCCAGGCTTTCCCCTTCACCAAACACTGGTGAGGCGGTTCATTTGACCAAGACGAAGTGGTCCCTGAAGGCTAGTCCTCGAGACGCTAGTTCCTTCCTTTGGAGTTACTGCTCTGCAGGCAGCACTTTGCGACATTCATCAGGCCTCTAGTTGCATTCATTTGTTTGTTTAATGTCATGGATTGATAGTCGCCTCTTTGGTCAATGGGTTTTGATCCTTTAATATTTTGTTATTTATTTTGATGATCATATTGTCTCAGATCTAGTTGGCACCCAGGCTTCCATGACACTTGAGATGAATTGTCACTTTGGGGGTGCTCCTTTGCTCTCTGAACTTAAGGTTCCAGGAGTCAGCCCTTTCTTGAAAGGCCCAGGTTCCTCTTAGAAGAAAATGAGACTTAAAAGTCAAGATATGGGCTCTTCAGTGTGCTAATTGCTATTGTGATGCCACAGCTTTTAGTGTGTGTGTGTGTGTGTGTGTGTAGCTGTGCATATGTGAGTGTATATGTATGCATGTATGTATATATATAAGTATATATGTGTATGTGCCTGTGTGTGCCTTGTGTATGTGTGTCTGTGTACATGTGTCTGTGGATGTGTATATGTGCATATATGTATATTGCATGTATGTATATGTGTGTCTACAGGTATATATGCTTGTATGTGTCTAGGTGTTGTACATTTGTATTTGTTTATTTATGCATGTGTATGAGTGCATATGTGTGCATGTATGTTTATGTTATACGTGTCTGTGTATGTTTATATGCATGTGTGTATATGTATATGTGCCATGTATATACTGTGTGTGCTCTGTGTGATATATGTCAGTGCATATACATGTATATGTAAGTATATATGTGTGTGTATTTGTGTATTATGTGTATGTGTATGTTTGTCTGCATGTGGATATGTATGTCCGTGTGTGTGTGTCTGTCTGTCCTTAAGTATACATGCATATGTGTGTCTGTGTAAATGAATGCATAAGTACATGTGTATGTGTGTATGCATGTATGTGTATACATGAGTATGTGTATATATGTGTTTATTTATGTGTATGTTTGTGTGTAGGTTTGTACATATGTGTCTGTAGCTGCGTTTATGCATGTGTGTATGTGAATATGTATGTGTGTGTGTGTGTGCGTGTTGTATGTGTTTACATGTATGTGTGCATATGTGTGTTCATTCCATACTTGTAATCATTTTTTTCTTTGTAGCAAAACAGCTTCCTCCTAGCATGCTGGAATATGCTTACATGTGTGATCAAGCCCTGTGAATACACCCAGTTTTGTATCTCACTGCCACCTTACCCTGCCCTGGCTCTGACAGCCCTCACACGTGAGGACTTCCCCACAATCCATCATTGATGCAACTGTAGAAAGAGTTCTGAAGCCATCTCTAGGCTCAGGAGAAAGCATCCTGTGATTGATTAGTAATGTCTGCCAGGGATAGATGAGCAGGAAGTGTGGAACAAATGTTACCCTGACCTGGAAGAATCAATATGAGCATTCACAGTGATCGGGCAGGTATATAGTTTTGAGAGAGAAGTAACAATGAACAATTATGAGTCATAAAAATCAATAACTGAACTGGCAATAGTATGAAGCAGGTCGTGTGGTCACTCCTTGTCCTGGGTGCTGGCAAGCCCAGTTCTGAGTCTGCTCTATGGTTTTCCGCTTATAGCTTTGAATAGCGCCCTCTGCAGTCCCCTCTGCTCTGGTACTTCTGCTCTGGTCCCGCTCCTGTGGACTGCACAGTCTCCTGAAAACGTATTAAGAAGGAAGGTGGCCATGCAAGGGTGTGGGGACTTCTTTTACTCCCGCGGGGGGCGGGGGGTAGCCTTGGGGTGACCCTGAATGGCAGGACCTGCTACTGAAGAACCCCTGGTTCATCTCCTGTACCCTATTTCTCAGACTGGTGTCCACAGAACCCAGAGGCCACAGAGGACCCAGCAAAGGTACAGGAGCAGGAGGACTTACTTCTGCCCTGACCTCCAGGGCTTCCAGAAAAGTCCACTGTGGAAGGAAACTGCTCTGGGTTTAGAATGCAGCTGTGAGTTTGCTCAGCCCTATGGGGTGGAGGGGGTCTGTTCATCCTCGCAGGACCCTCACAGGGGTAGAGACACAAGAGCCCGTGAGCCCTACTATGCTGCCAGGCCCACACCTAGGCCACACCACACTCATCTGGAAATCTCTTTTAGGGCACAAAAGGCCTGGGCACTGCTCCAGCGCCAAGTGCCTAGAAGTGGGAGGAAGAGAAATACTGATGATGGCCGGAAGGGAAGTCAGCTCAGCATAAAGGTAGGGCTGGAGGCGGCCCCTGCCACCGACCTCTGGAGCTCACTTCCTTCCAGAAAAGCTGGCCCCGCCTTTTCCCATCACCTTCCTGCTCCCAGAATGCCCCTCTCCTCCACTCCTCCATCCCCCGCCCCCCCAGGGAGCCATTTCACAGACCCTGGTAGAAGTCTTTTTCTGCCATGCCTGACCCCATCTAGAGTGCTAGAAACAGAACTATGAGCCCCCCACACTCAGCCTGGCCTCGTATTCCAGAAGCTACCACAGATGACAGAATGTTCTGAAGAAGACACACAGAGCAGGAACGTTTTTTTCAGATCACTCCAGGAGAAATATTCTAGACAGTAGCCTTGCTCATCTTAGTTCTAAACCATTTGTCTGAAACTCAAGAGACAACAAATTCTCCAGTTGCCACCTTCTTGTCCCGTGCCCAGGGCAGACATTGCTAATAGATCACAGCATGTGTTCCTGCTGAACCTATAAGTGAGAGTTCTCAGCTTGGCCTGCAGCTGTCACTGTCAGTAGAACTGGTGAACGAGATGGACGCTGTCCCTCATCTCAACCCTTCCTGTCACGGACTCAGTCAGTCTCCCCATTATTTTCCCACCTAGTGCAGACACTATGCATGCCCTTCCCACAGGCCCTTTGGCTCACAGTTATCACAGTTGTCTGTGACCTTTTGGGGTTGCTTTGGCTTGCTCAGAAGAGTAGGACCCAGGCCTCTTTGGGGCAGAAACAAACCCAGCTGGCTCCTGATGGCAGGAGCCCAAATCTGTGAGCTGAATGTTTCTGGATTGTTGCGGGGGGGGGGGGGGGTGTTTTTCCCAAGCAATCCGCTAATGAAGGTGAGAAGACAGTTTGCAGCTGCCTCACCAGCTCTGGGTAATGATGTGTGAAGGCTGGCACCCTCCCTGTAAGCTGTGAACCTCCAGATACTCCCATTCAGAGGAGCTCTGATGCCCTCTAGCAAGTAGGCCTGGGCCGCAGCAGCCCTTTGAAGTGGGTGGGTTTGGAACCTGGGGAACCGACAGTTTCCACCGGCTTCCATTTGCAGCACAGTGATGCTCATCTGAGTGTACACAGAAGACCCAGGAGAGCAAGTAGGACCAGCATTTCTTAGGGAAATAGTTGATCCTGCCACTACCAGTGGGCCTGCTGCCTCTGACACCTGTGCCCCCAACTCCCAGGTCCTGCCTTCTTTCTTTTTTACTACCCTGAGATCTGGACAATACCAGAGGGCTGTTCTCTCCTTATTCCCTAGTACGGATATAGCTAGAGCCTGGGTCTCCCAAGAACAACAAGCTTGGGGGCTAGGAATGTAGCTCAGTTTGTAGAGTGCTTGTCTAGCAGGCATGAGAGCCTGGGCTCCAGATCCCCAGCACTATCAGCTGGGTGTGGTGGCACAGATCTATAATCCCAGAACTTGGAGGATGGGGTTCAAGGTCATCCTCAGATACCTAGCCAGTTTGAGGACAGCCTGGCTAGGTGACCTTGTCAAAAAACAAAAGAGAGGGCCTGGAGAGATGGTTCAGTGGTTAAGAGCACTGACTGCCCTTGCAGAGGACCAGGGTTCAATTTCCAGCACACACAATGCAGTTAACAACCATCTGTAGCTCCGATTCCAGGGGATCTGATGCCCTCTTCTGACCTCCGTGGGCATTGAATGACATGGTGCACTTACATACCTGAAGGCAATACACTCATATATGTAGAATAAAAATATTTTTTTAAGAGATAAAGGGGAGTAAAAAGAAAAAGAAGAGAAAGGAAGGAAGGCTGGATGGACGGAATGGGAAGGAAGAATGGAGGGAAAGAAGGAGGGAGGGAGGAAGGGAAGGAAGGAAGGAGAAAAGGAGGGAAGGAGGGAGGAAGGAAGGAAGGAAGGAAGGAAGGACTACAAGCTTGGAACTCTGACTCAGAGCCCTAGCAGTTCCTGTACCTGACAGTGGCGAAAATAGCTGAAAAGATCCTTTCCTTTCCGCTCTGACTCTCACTCCCCTCACAGGGCTCAGGTCTCCTGGATGGCGGGTCATACCTGTACCCAGGTTCCCTATCTGACCCAGCACGTCAGCCAAGCATTCAACACTTGGCTTCCCAAAACACACCGCAGCTCAGAGCCCTCCGTGCCATTTCCTCTCACCTTCCACCGCCAGCTTCCTCCAGACCTGTCCATTGCGTCTCTAGAGCATCCTAAGTCCACGCCCGTTCCCAGCAGCCCAGCCACCATGGTGTTGGGTTCACAGGCATAGACTCCATCAGCCCCTAGTTGGGAGACAGTGACTCTGAAAAACTGGTTTGATACCCACAGTGGGTGACCACATCCTGAAGGGAGGCACCCAGGCCAGTCAGGACAGAGTGAGGGGAAGCTGGAACAGTGTGTGCACCATAGTTTCCAGAAGAAGGAACAGGCAAGGACCTAGGCAGGTGGCAAATAGCTCTGGAACAGAGAAGACTGTGGCTAGCTGTCTATACCTGGTCCTAGAGGGTGAGATGAGGGAGAATCAGGGCAAGGCAGCTGGCAACCCTGGTATAAGAGTCATTAGGGGCATGAATCTGCTTTCATGGATTTGAACACAGACAGCAAGCTCCCAGAAGAGTCCTTTATTATCTCTAGTAATTAGCATTCTGGGAGGGGCAGTTCCCCCAAGGTCGGCTAGGCTCTAAATGTCAAGAGAGACTGGCATGGGCCATATACCTTCCCCAGACCCTCTCCATGGCTGTCCTGAGTCTAGGCCTCCGCATGGCAGCCAAGAACAGAAAACCACAATCTGCAAACCTTTGGTCTGTTCTGTGCTTACTTCGCCTCCAACCCCATCTCCCACTATCCTGCCTGCCCCGCTCTGCAGACTCTGGAATGTGATCCGTCCATTTGCCTGGACTAGCCAGCCCACTCCCCAGTATGGATTACTGCTTAAGGGTTCTTACAACCAGATGAGTGGGACTCAGCAGGAGTTTAGACTCAGAGGGGCCTCCCCTTCCAGCTTTGCAGTAGATCCTCAGAATCAGCTCACAAGGGACACCCCACAAATACTTGCAAAAGGTTTCCTTCAAGGGGATCCTGAGAAATAGGATTTGTTTATCTTCATCCTTAGGATGGATGGAGGTAGAGTCTCAGGAGGCTTCAAGGTCCCACAGGAAGTGGTTTCAGGGCCACGTAATTTGAAAGAGAAGAGCTGGGAGTGGGTGTTAACATTCTCAGATACAGAGACTGTGACTTAAGACAAACGCAATGCATTGTGCCCAGTTTGGAGGACTGATGGTGAGATGGGGGTGTGGAAAGAGCAGTCTAAGAGAGGGTCGTTCTGTTTCTCCTGCTTCTGTAGTTGCATCATTCCTGGAGATCCTTTGCTTAAAGATGCATCCAGCCATCTCTGCTGTCACATGTCTCCCTATGAATTCTGCAAATATGAGGCTCTGAGTTGACATGAACTGGAGAGTTTCTGCCTCCTGTCCCTGTGTGCTGGGACAGGTCCCCTTCTTGCCACACCCTGGCCAGCCTGTGCCACCCCAAGACCAAGGCCATAGCCTACCCACGGTCCTCTGTAGTCTTGAGGTTAGATGGTCCCTGAGAGCTGGGGTACTGACTGGCCTTTATCTGGGCCCAGCCAGATTCTGTCATGCCCCAAGATAGGACCATAGCAAGGCACAGAAGACCTTGGCCTGGGAATCTGGAGTTCTGGGGTCTCTCTTTCTCTCTCTCTCTCTCTCTCTCTCTCTCTCTTTCTCTCTCTCTCTCTTTTCCCTGAGCCTCAGACTGGAGAGGATTTTGCTCTTACCAAGCCGAGGCAGCCTGGGGCTCAAATGTCCCAAAGCCTCTCCTCTTTCTAAGTCTGTATTTTCTAATGAAAATACAAATGAAAACTATAATTTTCATTATTTTAAAGAATTCTTGCAGATGTAATGCACATTTGTGGCCAGATGGTAGATGCAGGTGGAAAGACCCCATCTACCCTCCCCTGACTGTGTTGATCACTTAAATGGCTGCATACATCCCAGAACTTACTGTGCACTTGACTCCAGCTGAAACACGCAATCTGAGCCAGACTGCCTGAGGCAGGGGCCGCAGCCAAGCCATCTGATATAAAGAGCTCATAGGGAAGGTCTAGCAGGTCTAGGGTACCAGCAAAGGCCTCCTCTTTCTCGGTGTGTCTGAGAGGAATGGAGTCCATGGAGAACCATCTAGGAGTCAGCAGAGGACGGAGGTGGGAAGGGAATAAACTCAACCCCGTCCCCGCACACAGCATGATCTTTTCTCCACTCCAAAGTCACAGTTCGGATGGACACCTAGGGTCCTTCAGTGCTTGGCTCTCTGCCTCCCACCCTGACTCCCGCCATCCTCCTATGACCCACACCCCCTCCGCAGCCCCTATCTCCTGCTTCCCAGAGCTCAATTTGTCCCCAGCTCCACCAGCCCCATGGGGCCTGTACTGTTTCTAGTCTCTGCCTACAGCCAAGGGCTGCAGCCTCTGCTCCTGGTAAAGCTGAGTTCCATCCTAAAAAAGACTGGCACTTCCATTTGAAGACGGCAGGAGGGGGAGCCTGAATGGGAGGCGGAAGTCCTGCTGCAATGTATGGGGCCCCAGATAGCACAGTAGACCCCTTCTACCTGTATGGAGCAGGGGTTTCGTGACTGCTCCAGGCCAGAGGAGGTGAGTCCTATGTCTTTCTCCAGGGAAGTCTTAAAATGTAGTAGGGATGTGCTCTTGCTTCCAAAGGGGCCATGTGGAGGGAACTGGCCTGGCTGATGGGCAACAAGTGCTAGGAAGGGACCCGTCAGTCGTCTCCGGGTCCTCAGACCTAACATATGCTTACCTTGCTCCCCTGTGAGATCTGGGGACAGAGGAAGGCGGGGGCTGGGTCAGTTGATCCCGCTCACTGTGGGTCTGTCCCACACCCAGCAAAAGCCTGTCCATCCGCTGTGGCAGGAGGCCGCAAAATTGAAGGAGGATTTCGGCAGCTGCATTCATTAAGATAAAAGTCACAGTAATGACTCAAGTGTTATTTAGTTCTGATATCTTAATTTAATTGGATTTTTTTAATTAAGGAAAAGAGCAGTAAGCCTGTGAGCACTGAGCTGTTGCTTTTTCGTGGCAAACCTTAAAGACCTGGGTCCCCGACATATCCCTCTCACCAAAGACCAGGGCAACTTGGAGCAGGGAAGGGATGGCAAAAGGCCCTGGTGTCCAAGCACGGGAAGCATGCACCACCTAGAGAGACGCTGAGAAGCCCACCCCAGTGTCAGGGTACAGGAAGGAGTGGGCCTCAGCTGGCACCTAGAGTGACACCTGGCTCCCGAGGCCGGATTTGCGTGCTGCCTCACCCACTGAGGGTAACCTCAGCATCAACCATCCCAGGGCCACAGGCCAATCGCTCCCATGGTCCCCGACCCCAATATCACCTTGTCCTATCCCTCTGCTCACCAGCCTCGTCCTTCTCAAGGGCACCAGCTTCCCAGCCCCACTCTGAGCAGGGAGGGGTGGAGGAGAGAGTCCTGCCTCCCAGCCCTGCCTGGCTGTACCTCTCCTCTGCCTGCCACCCTCCCCGCTGGGCTTGCACAGCCTGGTGCTGCTTGGTGAGGGTGATTGATGGTTTACCAATAGGAGTGGAATGAAGTTTTAATAGTCTCAGATTAAAGGATCAGGGAGCAGAGGGAGGCAGAGCGGGCTTCCTGCTTCAGATTTTCACAGGGAGCAAAGCTTAGAGCACTGCAGAACTCTTAAAGCCACAGACAAGTCTGAGGCAGTCAGGAGAAGGTAGGGTCTGAGCAGAAGAGTTCTGGTAAGGATAGTCTTCTGCAACATGGTGCGTGCACCTGGGCTCGGGAGCACTCAGTCTCTGGGGGTCCAAAGCCCAGGCCCAAGATCTTAGTGGTCCTCAACGCAGCAAGCCTGCTGCAGGGGGTTCTGTGAGCACCCCTTCCCTAGATCCAGGCTGAACTTCCAGCATCAGGGAGATAAGAGAAGGGTGGATCTCAGGTGACCTGCTGGAAGAGAATTCTAGAAGAAATCACAAGTCAGACTCCTGGTGTGCTTCCAGAACATGTCTGAGCTCCTAAATGAGAAATTGGTTCTCTGCTCTTCTTAGGAAAACATGATTTTTCTGTTGTTTGGGGGATTCTTTGTCAAATAAATGTGTACTTCCTTTGAAAACATCTGCGGCTCTGGGAGCTCTAGGCCCAGGCAGAAGGCAAATTTAAACGGGGATTTGCCGTCCACCTGCAGGAGGGTAATTCCTCTTCTCTGTCCCTCACTGTTACAGGGTCTCTGATCCCACTCTCTAAGGGGTAGTAGGGTCTGCGGCACCTGCCTGCCTCGGTCCTGCCCTGTTTCTGGGAGCCCCTGAGATGATATTGTCCCCTCTTCTTTCTGCAAGCCTCAGCTGCCCATGGCTTCCTGGAGTCTCTTAAGACATGAGCCAGACTCACCTCACTGAGGCCAGGGCAGGGAGTAAACAGATGGTAAGAATGGCCCACAACACACCCACAGTGGAATGGCAGGGAGGGTCCCCCTAGGGCTCAGCACCCTCCTCTGTCAAATGAGCCAGGGATGAGATGAGACCATCTGTGTCTTCATCGAGCCCCAAGGATCCACAGCCATCTAGGTTATGAAGAAGGCCTGTGCCCCCAGTCCAGCCATGGCACACAGGGGCAGACAGAGTCAGCTAGAACAGGCATGGGTCAGCAAGAGCAAGACATGCATGGGAACTATGCTTTAAGATCTCCAGAGTTGATAAGCATCTCAGCTACTTGAAGACTCAGTGTCAGCAAGCTCGGCACCCCACCAGCTTAATATAGAGATGACCTGGGGCACACTGCTATCAGTAAAGCATATTATAAGTAATTGGTACCTGGGGTCCGCAGTTCAATGAAGCAGAAAGTGGGAGGAAGGGCTGGGAACAGGCTGGCCACCAGAGAGAGGGAAGACGGCACTAACCTGACTGTAGCCTAGATGTCTCTAAGACCACCACCCAACCAGTCTTGGGGACTTGGTGCCATGAATGATATAGACTTCGAAGGTTGGCTGTGGGCGCTGGTAATCCAGGCCCTTTGCACTCAGGATGTGCCTCTAGATATGGCCCCTCCCATGTTGCAGGACCCTCTTCTTTATGGCTTCTAAACAAGGCTGGGGGTGGGGGGCAGCGCTAGAGCAATGACTAAGTGGTTAAGAGCACTGACTGCTATTGCAGAGGACCCAGGTTCAATTCCCAGAACCCACATGGTGGCTAACAATGGTCTGTAACTCCTGTTCCAGGGGATCTGGTGCCCTCTTCTGACCGCCATGGGCACTTGCAGGACACAGGCGCATTTACATACATGTGGGCAATACATTCGTACATAAAATAAAAATAATAAAAAACAAGAAGGCTGGTGGCACCCAGATGTTGGCCTGTGAGACGGGAGGTGGGGGATGGAGTGACTGCCTCTCTGCCCCAGCACTTCCCACTAGTCAAAGCAACAGGAGCCAGCCAGTCCACAGACCAAATCTCCTTGGCCCTCTGCTGGACTGCAAGGTTGAGGGCAACACACACAGGCACCTCCAAAGGTACAGCTAGAGTGGTGAGGGTATGAAAGATGGACACAGAGGCCAGCAGGCGGGCAACAGGCGGGCAGCAGGCAGGCAGCAGGCAGGCAGCAGGCAGGCTCAGACAGGATGGGTGGAACAGGCAGAAACAGGGACTCCCCTCCCTACGGGGTGCAGGGCTCCCAGCTCCTGCCAGTAGACACCACCTGCCTTCTAGAATAATCTCAAGCAGCAGTGAGCCCCTGCCTGTCATTGCATCTCAACCTAAAAGCCAGTCATTTGGTTCCAGGGAAAGAAGAGAGCAGATGAACACAGGCAGGGAAGGGTGGGGTGTTCAGAGCCTGGGAGAACCAATTCTCATCCCATTCATGACCCTCTGCTCCTGCCCCAGTAGTGGAGTGGCTCCAAGCCCACTTTCCAAAAACAGTGGCTCACAGATGGTTGAGAATCAGCCCCCTGTGTGCCAAGCTGGCTGGATTAGAAACTGGTCAGCTTCCCTAACTGGTGGGCATGCAACCATCTCTGCCCCATGTCCTCAGTCTGGAGGGAACCACAGAGTCTCTTTCTGCTTTCTCTCACTCAAGGGCTGTGGCCTAGGTGATGGATTAAAGGCAGTGATCACAGGAAGCCTTGGGCCTCCAGAAAAGCCAACTCAGAGGCTGCTTTTCATGCACACACCAACATGAGCGAGGTGTGGCTGCCTAGGCCTGAGGCCCAGCATGCCCAAGGTTTTCAGGCTCTGCAAAATCTTCTACTGTATCAGTCAGGCAAAGCCCATAAAGGCATGTATGGTGGACAGTTACTCAACAATACTCTAGAGTGTGTGCTTGGTTTGAATATTTAAAGGTGTAGGCTGGTTGAGTCAGCACTTCCCTGCATGCGGGGGTGGGGTGTGTCTCAGTTTGACATCAGCAGCCGCTGTTGGCAGCATCCAGGCAGCTGGTGGTTAAGGTCTCATTTGCCACTATAGCTGAAACGTCCGTGTGGCTCTCTGCACTCACAGAGCTGGAGGAACGGTTCTGCTACTCCTGACAACCCCTGCCCTTGACAGCTACCTCCTCTTGACAGGCTGCTGGGATGTTGTAGAGCTGCCTACGTGTCCCTGAAATGTTATCTCTCTTTCGGAGATGTCACCCACAGCCGCCATCTGAAGACACCTGAGGTGTCGTACAATGTTGTTGCAATGGCTTATCTTGCTCCTCCAGCTGGTACAGACAGGCTCCTGTTGAAAAGGGTCTGGGGTTTCAGCAGCAGTTGTTAACCCTCGCCTGACCCATGGCTGCTGTGACTTCTGACCTCTGAGGTTTTGCAGGTGGCCCTCTGGTTCCCAACCCTAATCACCACTTAAGGCTTCTGGTTTGTGTCCAGCCAGGAACCCAGGGCCCTGTTGTAGCTGCACCTACAATTTTGGTTTGTTGGTTGTTAGATCCTGACAGAAGCACTTTCTGGAAGCCCCTTTCCTGCCTTCTAAAGAGATTTCTTTTTTTAATTATTTATCTATTTGTTCTTGTTTTATGAGTATGAGTGTTTTATCTACATGTATATTAGTGCACTATATGCATACAGTGCCCACAGAAGCCAGAAGAGGGCATCAGATCCCCTGGAATTGATGTTATAGATGGTTGTTAGCTGCCATGTGTGTGCTGGGAACTGATCCTGCATCCTTTGAAAGAGAAGCCAATGCTCTTGAACCACTGAGCCATCTCTCCAACCCCACAGAGTCAGCCATTTCCACCCTGTTCGTGTTCTTCCTGCTCTTCCTGCCTCCCAACCCCCACCATCCCTCAGTGCTGCCCTACCCAAGTACGAGTGTTCCCAGTCCCGCTGACGGCCACCCCACCAGGTGGGTCCTCCCAGCTCAGTGCCCTCTATGGGCATGCCTGCCATGGCCTCTTCCTCCTACCTGTGGGTAGTGGGGCACTGCGTCCAGACACTGACTAGGCCTGACTAGCACTGACTAGCACTGACTGGTTTGGGGAATTCGCTTGACTAGTAAGCACGAGGCCCTAGGTTCAATACCCAACAATAAGGGAAGAAGGAAGGAAGGAAGAGAAGGAGGGAGGGAGGGAGGGAGGGAAGGAAGGAAAAGAAACCAATGCCTACCACCCATGTCCATGTCTCAAAAGAACTAAGACAAACGCAGAGACCCTTGCTCGTGGTTTGCATTCAGTTTTTAGGGACAGGCAATGGGAGGTCTGAGGCCGAACTCTAGACCAGGCTTTGAGTCACATCTCTGAACTCCAAATTCCCTTTCGTCTTGAGGTTTAGAATCAAATGGAGGTTGAACCCTGGACTATAGAAGTGTCGTTCTGTCAAATGGGTCATAGTGGCGGCCATTCTCAGGACAGCCTCGCCCACTTCCCCTCCTGAGTACCTCCTCTGTTTTCTGAGGGGAAGCCAGCTGCTGGTCAAGGCCTGTCGTGTCTCCTCAGTCAGGCCAGCCTCCAAGGCAGACTGGACTCTAATTCTTCCCTTCTGGAGGCGGCTGCCATGTGGGGATTATAGTTGCAGTTGTGATTTGGAAAGGGCCTGGGAGGGAGCTACGTCTGGATTGTGTGTGCTGGAGTTTATAGTGAGCTCTGAAAATTAATTAGAGAGGCCATGTCTTCACCCAGCAAGTGTTGGGAGCTCATTTATTCAGGGGCCCACCAAACCCCCTGCTGCCACAGCGTGGGTACAGCTTAGTGCTGGAGCATGTACTTAGCATGTGTGAGGCCCTGGGTTCTGTCCCCAGCATCAAAGAATAAAACTCTCTCCTGCAACACTGAAAAGTGTCTTCCTTCACTGTTTTCTTGATGGCTAAAAGTAAGATGGAGCAAGTTCCTGTCATGGGTGTCTGTGTACACTTGCATGCTGACTGTCACAGCTACCTGCTGTGTGTATGTGCAAGTGTGAGCACATGCCTGTGTGCATGCACACATATGAGAGTGTGGCTTCCAATCATTACCGTGGTTCAGGAAGTTCTCCGTCCTCAGTCCTCACTGACTTCTATGGAAAAAAAGTTCTGAAGAAGGGAGGAATAGGAATCCCAGAAGACGGGGCCAGAGGAGGCCCAGGAGCCTGTGAGGATGGGGAGAGAGCCGTGCAGGAGAACCCAGAGGCAGCAGCAAGAGATGGTATCAGGAAAACATGGCTGGAAAGACATAAAGACAGGGAAAGAGGAAAGTGAAGAGGGAGAAAGGAAGGCAGGAAGGAGGGAGGGAGGGCGGAAGGAAGGAGAGAAGGAAGGAAGGAGGGAGGGAGGAAGGGGAAAGAAAGAGAATAGAAGAAAACATAATAGAGCTCAGAGAGGGAGAAATAGTACAAGTGAGGCCGAGAGGAAGGAACCCAGGGAAAGGGGCTGGCCACCCAGCAATGGACTCTGAGGAGAATCAGGTCTTACAGGCAGTGGCTGCCCCACCAGGGTCCTCCTGTGCTGTCTGGACACAGCTCTGCCTTGCCCCCTTCTCACTTACCAGAAGATCCCTGGGGCAGATGGCGAGGTGTCCTGCTGTCCCTCCGCATTCTGCACCGAGCCACTGGGAACCACCCATCATACAGAGCAGGAGGGGAGTGGACAGGAACGGTGGCCCCTGGACATGGAGCCTGACCTGGGGCAGGTCTACCAAAGGCAGTAGACTCATTTTCTAGACATGGGGGCAGCTTGACTCCAAGACCATCTCCTAGACAGAAAGGGAGAGCAGAGTGCTTGCCTTCCATCCGCACTGGGGACTGAGCCTTCCTCAGAAGGACCCACTCTGCTGGACATAGCCACTGTGTTTGGAAGGGCAGGCCTGGCCTCTCCCTCAAACACTCTTTGGCTCACATGTCTGAGTCCCCAGAAAGAGCCATGTCCTGCTCTAGTATGAGAAAGCATCTGAACCTGGGACCTCCGTGTACACGGAAGCTTCTCAGAGGAAAGATTCAGGCACATGGGGAAGGCTCTCTTCTCACATCGTGAATTCAGACTCCAGCTTCTGGACTGGGGTAGGGGACGCAGTTCAGTCCACAGCACCTGGAAGTCACTCTGGAAAGATAGGAAGTAGTCAGCCTATGCCTTGTGCTCACTAGAGACTGGAGTCATAGACTAGGGACATGCTAAGCTGGTCTTCTATGACCTCTGGGCCTTCTTGTCCCTCTCCAAGCCTCTGTCTTCATTTATAAGCAGTAGAGTCAACCCTATCTGTGAAGGATGTTGTGAGAGATGATTAAAGTTATTTTTAAGTATGTAAAGTGGTCTTTGGAGACAAGCCTGGTGTAAATAAGGTTGGTTTTATTACCCATAATAAACATTTATTAAGCACCCACCGAGTTACAAGCCCTGCACAGAATATCAAAGAGACCCCAGTCCAGTCCTGCCAAACTTGTTTCCAATCCCTGTCTCCCCTCCCTCCCTCCCTTCTCCCCTCCTATGGCTACTGCAAAGCAGAGGACAGGCAAGAGCAACAAACATGCAGCCATGGCTGCAGGAAATCCCCACAGAGACACATTCAAGTATGCTCCAGGTGGCTGTGACTGCAGACCTCGGGTACCTGGGTCTCGACCTTCACAGGAACAAGAGCCCTGGTCTCTCTGGGACAAAGTCCCCTCAACTCCAGGAAGGGAAGAGTCATCAGAAGCTCAGTTGTGCTTCCTATGTGCCATGGACTCTGCTGCGGGGGAAGCCACTGAGGCCGGACAGAACCCCTCATCAGTATGACTGGCTCCAAGGAGCGCCCTTGAGCTTCATTTTTGCCTCACAGGCCCCTGAAATCCCCCTAGCTCATGCATACATGAAAATAGACTTGTCTGCGTAGACCTGACCTGCTATAGAAAAGTTAGGAGAGGAAGGGAGGAGGATCCAGGAAGACGGGGTTCTGTGTGGGTCCCTGGGGGTCTCAGCCTGGGCCAGGGTCTGGGCCAGAGGCTACACTGAGCAGACATCAGGTGAAGTAACGAGGCAATCTGAGTGACGTGAGCAGGGAGAACATCACAGGGACATGTTCATTTCTAGTGATGTGGTTCTGAACAGCCCTCTGAGGAGGCAATGTTCCCGGGGAGTCAGTGGAGGGAGAGCTTTCCCCGTGGAGTATCAGAGGCTGCCCTCAGGTCAGGAGAGCCCGTGCTGTCCATGAACTACTTAGTCACCACTCCAGGGGAACCAGTAGCTACCAGGTCAAAGGCAGGCAGGACCAGTTCATGTGAGCTGAAGGACAAGGCTGTCTTTAGGTCATATTCACTCCAATTACAAACTATCATGTGCATGGCAGGAAGAACACAACAAGCCAGCTGCCCGCCAAGACTGTGCTTCATCAAGGGGAACAGGGATGGTGAGAGATGAGCTTAGAGACAGAGCAACCAGCCTGGCCAGCTTCCTGGGGGTCCTGTGTCTTGTGGTTCCCTAACAAGATCTTGGGTCAGCACATGGGACCCAGGACCTTATAGAAATTCACCCCAGGTCTTGACCATGAAGTCTGACAGTGACTCCAAGATCAGCATTTTCATACACTTGATTACGTCTGATGAGCAAGCGGTCAGTGGCCCCCCAAGTCTGTGTGAGGCACATCTTTCTGGGCATATCCCACTCTTTGAAAAGTGAACACAGAACACTCTGGTCCAAAACAAACTCTCTAGAATCACCACTAGGCTCTGCCAGGATCATCTACAGCATCTTAGGGTTAGCCCTAAACCTCCCAGTGCCTGTTTCCACATCAGTAAAATGGACAATCCTGTCACCAAGCTAATGGGGTATCACAAAGAAAATGTGAGTTAGTATATGAAGAGTTCTTAGAATATTGTCTGATACGTAAAAGATGATCAATAAATGTCAGTCATCACCATCATCATCATGATCACAGTCATAACCATCACCATCATCACCAACATTGTCATTACCACGACTATCACTATCATCACCATCATCACCATCATCACCATCACATTACCATCATCAATTATCGTCATCAATTGCCATCATCACATTACCCTCATCATTACTATCATCACCACCACTTCCACTTTCACCATTATCACCATCATCACATCACTGTCATCATTAACACTATCATCACCATGACCATCATCATCACCATCACTACCACCAGCGTATCACCACCATCATCATTACCATCACAGTCATCATCATCATCATCACATTACTATCATCATTAACACCATCACCACAGCCATCGTTATCATCATCACCATCATCTGACCACTGAGCCATCAGGTAAGTCAGAATGCTTTGGATTGCCTCTGCAGTTGCTGTGGCAGATCCTCTCCACAGGATCACACTCAGGAAACGAGTTCTGCTCAGTCAGCTGCCCTACCTACTCCTTTTTAGCTCCTAGTGGAAAAACTTCTAAAACCCTCTGTCCATTCCACAGTCTTATAAAAGTGTATTGAATTAAAATGACTTGTACTCTGATAGCTAGGATTCTGTGAAGCCTCAAGGATGTTTTTCTTACTTCTGCTGGGAACTTGGAGGGAGATAGGACTCCCCTGCTGGGCACTGTGTGAAATCCAAAGCTCCCTGCAGATCCAGATCTGCGCACTCAGCCTCCTTCCTCTGCACCAATATCAAAATTCTTCCAGAAGGGATTCTTTTCCCAACTTCTACATTTGATTCCTGATGAGATGCAAAACTCCCACAGTCTGCTGTAAGCCATTTGCACTACAGTAAGAATCAGGGCCCTATTGGAGAAAATTAGAGAACTTAGTGTTTAAAGGCTGGAAGGCGGAGATAGGAGACACAGGAGAGAAAGGCCAGGGGCAAACCTTTGCCAATCTGTGCATGTGCCATGGGCTAGCCTAGGGTGTCATCAGGGTGGGAGTTAATTATGAAAGTTCCTTTAGTTCCAGTAAATTTTGTTCTGAAAGTGAAGGCGGGGACACTTTGCTAATTCACTGTCCAGTTTGCTCTACAACTCTGAATCAGCCTCTTCACAAGGCCAAAGTTTTGTTGAGTTCCTCTGGGACAACATCTGTGCTGAGAATGCCTTTTTCATCTGAGTTTGATGAGCTTGGCTCTACAATCCACACTCCCCACTGGAAAAAATGGATCAGTGGTCAGTGGTCAGGGGAATCCTACCTCAGGTCCCCCATCAACTGGCTGAGCATCGTTGAAAGTCTCTAGCATTTCTGAAACTCAGCTTCCTCAGCTGAGAAATGAAGACAGTCATTCCATGTTACAAGGTAGACCAGTTGTTGCTGGAATAGTTGTAGACATCTGTTATTTGCTGCAACCAAAATACCAGACAAAAAACAACTTAAGTAGTGAAGGGTTCATTTTGGCTCACAGTTTGAGAGGATACTATCCATCATGTCAAGGAAGGCATGGCTACAGGAACAGGAATCATCTGGTTATCACCTTCAGACAGAAAGTAGGACAGCACTGTAAAACCACAGGACCCACCCCCAGTGGTCCACTTCCTCCAGCAAAGCTACACCTACGAAAGGTTCCACAAACTTCTTCAAAGAGCACCACCAACTAGGGACCAAGTGTTCAACACATGAGCCCTTAGGTGACATTCACATTCAAACCACAACACTCAGTGCTGTGAGAATAGAATGGGTTCTGTATGTAAGGTATGAAGGGTCCCTCCCAGACCCAGGCTGGGGGGTACTCCTCAATATCCATTCCTACCTTCTGCTATCCTTAGAAGACAAGGGTCTTGAACCCTTTGGAATGTTATAACAAAATATCATAAACCGGGTAGCTTTTAAATAGCAGAAATGTGTTGCCCATAGTTCTGGAAAATGGAATTCTACCATCATCATCACCACCACCTCCACTATCTCCACTTTCACCATCTCCACCATCATCATCATCACCATCACCACCATGATGACCATCATCATCACCATCATCGTTGTCACCATTATCACCATCACCATCATCACCATCACCATCATCATCACCATCATCACCATCATCATCACCACAATCATCATCACCACAATCATCATCCTCACCATTATAATCATCATCATCATCACCATCATCATCACCATCATGATGGTACCAATAGGTCCATGTCTGCTGAAAGCCAGCTTTCTGTTCGTAGACAGCCTCATGTTCTGTGTCCTCTCACAGTGGAAGAGGTAAGAGGTCTCATTTGAAGGCATTAGCGGCATTTGGGAAGGTTACTACCCCAAGGCCTAATCATCCCTCAAAGGCCCTCTCCTAATGCTGTCACCCTAGGGGTAGAACTTGAGCCTCCCAGCATCAGACAGGGCACAGGTGTCCATGCCACAGAAGAAAGGAAGGCTGCCAAGGATGGAAGAGAAACAAAAGAGCAAAATAGAAAGCCATGGGCTGGCTGAGGGTCCACTGTGATGAGAAGCCAGTCTGTGCTCAAGTAATCTGCAATTCACTCCATGCTTATTAATCTCCTTGCCCTCTCCTGTGCAGAGAGCAACATGGCTGGCCATACGCTTCCCATCTTCTCCTCAGGCCATTTCCTGCTAGGGAGCAACACCTTCATCTTAAGCCACATTTGTGATTCTGGCCCTGAGGGATCGGTCCCTGGACAGCCCTCACATCCCCACCAGGCAACCCAGTGAGCAGTGTCCAGGAGTAGGGGGGAACACTGAGGAGTGATGGAATGAAAAGACACCCTCTTAGCCCTTAGGACCCCTCCCCCAGCCGCCTCCATGGCCCAAGCACCTGGCTTCACAGTGGTGTTTAGAGAGCTCCTTCAGCCTCCTGTGAGCTCGGATGCCCATTTTAAGGTTGGAAAACTAAGGCCTTGGATAGTGAACATCTCAGCACGTACAGAGGCTCAGACTCCAGGCCTAAGGGTAGTCTTGGCTCCAGGGATCTTGGTCACTTCCCTGTCATTCTGATGTAACCTTTAAGACATTTCTACCAAGGTAGTACTGATCTCTGGCTCTCTGGCTGCCCTAACACATGATCATAGAGTAAGTAGCTTGAGACCACATGTCTTTACTGCCTCAGAGCTCTCAACCTAGACATCCAAAGTCAAAGTGTTAGCAAGTTGGTGCCTTCCCAAGGCTCTGAGGACAAAGCTGACTCAGGTTTGAATCCAGCCTCTCATGGCTCCTGGTGATCTTTGACATCCCTCAGCTCACAACTGTGTCCTCTCACCTCTGCCCAGTCCTCACAAGTCCTTCTCTGTGTCTCTGTGCCTCTCCTCCAAGGACACTTCCATTACATCTACAGCCACACTGAGCACTGCACTGTCCATCACCTAGCTAACCACTTTTGAAGGCCGTGTTTCCAGATGCTGTCATACCCTGGGGTTCCAGGTACATTTGGAGAGGACCTGATTCTACCCAGTTTGCCTCCTAGCGGTGACCCCTTTATCTGTGTCGCATGAATGCCCTGAGGAAAAGAAGAAAAGGGATTCATTCACAGAGAAGGTTCACTGCCCAGTGGGAAACTATGTAGGTCCGATGTCTTTCCTGGGGGAACACCTGCTGTACCCTCATCCCTACAGTCTGGAGTCCCCATAGGAAGCCCAAGACACCACTCAGGGAGGAGCCGGGTCTGACTATACCAGGGTGATAGCTGCCCTTTAGGACTACATTCTGCATTGAGCTCTGAGCCATGCTGGGAGCAGCGAGCTGGTCCTGGAGAACTGCAAAACAAGCCATCTGGGCAGGGAGACCCAGCAGCGTCTGAAGGGACTACGGAAGGAAGGATAGCCCACACCTACTGCCCAGGGGTCAAGTACCTAGCTGTGAACTACACAGCTAGGAAGCTCAGCCCAGGATGTGTGGGAGACACTCCCTGGCCAGTGAGTGGAAAAATAAATTACCTGAGCGGCTGACTCAGGCCGGTCCTTTGCCAATGAAGCTCAGATAACTGGCGCTGGGCACAGCCCGCGATCAATACATCACTATTTTTAACTCCAGGATCAGCAGGGTCATGTTCCAGAGAGGGAGGGTTGTTTATTCCACTCCCTCAGCTCTGTCCCTCTCTGAGCCTCTCACTTCCTGCCCACCCTCTGCCCTCTCTGCCTGGGGGAAAGGTCATTGTATTTCCAGGCGTCAGATGGAGAGACGCCAGAGGGCAGGTGGTTGAGATGTGGTGACGGTCGCAGGGTTGGGCTCTGAGCCTGATGACCAGGGGGTAGTTTCCTCTTGTAAGCCCCAGACCCTATATGCCCAGCTTCTTATATGCTGGACCTCAAGCCCAGCCCTTCCTAGGGCCCTCAGGAGATCAGAAGGGAGGTTCACTAATGGTGCTGACCCCCTATCACAGCCACGTCTTAGCCCTGGGCTGCTGCTCTGCCCATGTTCTGTGACTAGCAAGACCTGCTCCTCTCTGGCCCTGCTGGTTTCGTCCTGGAACTAAGCTGACATGGCCACATCAGACAGTAGCTAGGAACGCACAGATCTCCCATGCGGAGTGCTTGACTCTGTCCCCAGTCAATGCGTAGTGCTTGGCTGCTATCTTCAGTCTCACCACCCTGTAAGCAAGAGTGGAGTCCATGACGGCCTGGCACGGAAGGCCAGGCTCTAGCCCCAGCCCTTCATTCCTCCACCCTAGCCCACCTCACCCCTGCTCCTCAGGACAGCTATCTGGCTACTTTCAGTACATTAAAATGGCAACCACCCAGAGGACAGGTGGGAAGTGACCTCATCCGGGAAGCAAGCTCCTTGCAGAGCTCTGTTCCCCAGCATGCTTGATGCAGGATCTAAGTTCTAGAACACAGGTTTAGACATGCTTATTGTGTGTAGAGCCTGGGCCCAGCATAAGAGAGACAGAACATCTGAGCCCAGCTCTGCCTTCAATGGCCACATGACTGAGCCAGTCACTCTATCTCCCAAGTCTTGTGTCTCAATCACAGAAAAGCCATGATATGTGTATTCATCTCCTTTACAATATCAACATCACCAGGGAGTCTGAGTTCTGACTCAGAGGGAAAAAGAACTGTGATGGATTAGCAACACCCCCTGACTGGTACACGCAGGGGAAGGCAAGGTATACTTATAACTTATGTCATATCCTGTGACTGTTATGGTCCCTTTCAGTCCCTGTCTCTCTGGATACTTCAGTTAATGGGTAATCAAGGTAATGAGTCAAAAAGATGGGCCTGACTACAAAGCTTAGCCTTGGGGTGCAGAGGAATATTAAGTGCTTGGTGACATGGAAAACATTTGTATTCCCCAAACCCATGTGTTGGAATTATGACTCCCCAGCACAATGGTATTGGGACATGGCACCTCTGGGAGGAATTCAGGCCTTTTTAAGGAAGCCTGGGGAAGCCTCTCTCACCCTTCATCCTGTAAATACACGCTTGAACCGGGAAGTAAGCCCTCACCAGACTCCGAATCTGAGAGCACTTTGGACTCCCAACCTCCAGTTCTATAGAAAATAAATGTCTGTGGGAATGAGAAGCAGACTTTGCAGAGCAGAGGAACAGGACTTGAGAGAGGGCATGATGCTATGCATGAGAGTCCAGTCACAGACTGGAAGAGGTGTGCAGGACACAGCAGAAGGGGGAGGTGGAGGAGGAGGACTGTTACCATCAATGCTGACGGGGACTTGTTGAAACAGATGTCTGAGGGCTCTGAAGGTAGGAAGGGAGCTGGCATGTCCACTGGGGCATCAGAAGTGCCCCAGCATGTTTATTTTAGGGTTAGCAACCTTGAAGACAGATGCGCATGTCCTGCCCCAGCTCCCTCGGCCTCATCAGCCAGTCTTGCCTGGAAGCAATCCCATCTCTGTCCCTGGTCCCTGACACAGACCATGGCTCCCCCTAATGGTCTGCTATGACAAAACAGGGCTTGCACCTGGTCTTAAATACCAGCCCCTCTGAACCTCTGTTCATGGAGAGACAACCCAATCCAGGCACAAGCTTCCCAGGCACTTGTGTGAACAGCAGCTATGAGATATGTATTTTGTCATCAGATTTCCTGCCTCACTATAACTATTCCTGGTATACAATGAGCTGGCTTCCCGTACCCCACCAGCCTGTATTTCTCTAAAATGCTCTTCTAGGACCTTGGTCTAAAGCCAAAAGTTGCCTTTAAACGGACAGAAATTTCTTCTTGGTGGCCTTCTATCATTTTTCAACCCTGCCATTGTAGCTGAAATGCCACCACAGACAGTTACTCAGTGAATGACCTGGCTCTGTTCCAATAAAACTTTATTTATAAACCTCCATTTGGGGAGTAGTTCACTAACTTCTGTTCTGGAGCATCCTGTCCAAAGTTGTGTTTGTATTTGAAGTCACTTTTTTTTTTTTTGGCTGTTTCACAAAAACAAACATTCCAAAGTCATGTGAATCTGGGACCCCCATGATGAAACCAAGCTCAACAGGATTTCCCAGGCCCTTTAGCAGGGTCTCCCAGGCCCCTTCTCTGTGCCCATAATGCTATGAATCAAGAGAAAGCAAGCTGTCATGCAAGCTTCCCAAACCTACTTGATGGTGAACCTGAGAACCTGTTTCTAAGAAGGCCTGGGGAATCTTTTCTTTCCTTCTCCTTCCTCCTCTCCTCCTTCCTCTCCTCTCCCTTCCACTCCTGCCCCCCCCAACCCCGCCAATACTCCTGTTGAAGCCTTTCTTGAGGCAGCTTAATGAACTTCACGGAAGGAATCCAGGTGTCCACATCCAAGCATCCTCCAACCTGGGTGTTGTTGACTCTGGCACAAAGGGGCATGGCCTGTGCTTGAGTCACGTGCAACAATACCATGATGTCCCCAAACAAGAGCTGCAGGTCCACAGGCATTCGAGAGCAGTGAGGACAGAGTCCCTTGGCAGCTCCTCACTCCCAGGCTCTCATACGGCCTGCCCCGGGAAGGCTTCATGTTCCCCAGGCTGCCTGCCCTTAGCAGCAAAAGTCCAGCCAGAGACTCAGGTACTGTAGATGGTATAGGGAAACAGTGGCTGGGGCAAGAACTGAGAGAGATTCTCCTCGGGGTTGGGGGAACTGGCATGCTCCATAGTATCATTCTTCTTGATTACGGTAGCTAGGCAGGGCTCTGGATGGTTGGTTCAGTGGTGTGGCTGAAATCCCTGGCCTGGCCTGGCCTGGTGTGGTCTCTGGAAAGAATGCAGACCGTGTGCCTTAGCAGAGAAGGCCTAGCATCACACTGTGATCTCAGGACCCTCGTGACCGACCCAAGAGAAAGTAGAGTTACAGAGCTGCCAGCCCATGGCCTAGCAACTTGGGTCAGCTACCAGCCACTGCATAGACAAAGAGACCAGGTCACAGAGGGCAGGGAGTGCCCAAGGCTTCCTGGCCTCCTTGACATGTTTAAGAAATAGGCTCCGTGTGCTTTGGTACTGTTTGTACCAAAGTCAGCTTGTAGTTGACTTCCACCATCAGCTCAGAGCCAGGTATGGGATGAGAATTGGGGGTTCTGGACCACAGGGGCCAGCTCTGCCTCAGGACCCATATCTGAAAGAGGGGCATGTGAGGGAAACTGAGGCAGCAGGAGAGGCTTCCAGCTAAGATCTGTCTAGACCAAAAGGGGAAGGAGACATCTCCCCTGCCAGGCCAGGGGCCAGCAGGTTTGGACTGGACCTTGGGAATTTCTGGGGGAGGGAGAGGGAAGAAGGAGGAACCTTCCAAAAGGGAGCACGGGGCATGCAGGGATGAGGGATAGGGTCTCAGGTGTGCCTGGCTGGGGATGGGCAGGAAGACATCTAAGGAGTTAGTGGGACAGGTGCTGCTGCAGGTGTTGGGAACTATGACAAGGTCAGACCTCACAGAGACCTCAACACACATGGTCCCTCCCCATGGGCCAGGTGACCAGAAGGTTACCCACTAACAAATGGCCATTCCCGCACATGGATCAGTTGGTAACTAGGTGGACACAGAAGCCTTGGAGAATAGCAGGGCTCCTTCTGGGCCTCAGAAGATCCTGAGAGAGATAGGGACATGGGCAGAAACGGTGTGACCAGAGGTGCAACTGAGGCTGGAAGGGCTTAGGGGGGCCTGGAAGGAGATAGAGAAAGATGGGGTTCCTGGGACACAGGGGAGCCTCAGATACCAGGCTGAGACTTGGGTCTTGCCTTTGGCCTTGCTTTCAGCTCTCCGTTCTTGGAGGGCCCACCTGGAAGCCTCCAAAATGCCTTTGACATGGTTGCCGCGCTGGGCCTCGGAGGAGAGGAGGTGGGTCATACGGTGGTTCATAGTACCTTCCTGTAGCTCTCCGCCCCCAGGGCCTGGTAATTCCATCCATTCACCAAAGGTCCCTGGGCACCCAGGCCTGAGGGCTGACCTTCCCCACAACATGACGAATTCCACAGGCTCTGGGTCTGACTGCTGGCCAGAGGTGACCTTGGGATGAATCTCTTGCCTTTGGAGGGTCTGGGTCACTCTTCTGTGGCCACCTCCCCCATCACTGGGCCCTTCACCAAGTCCCATTCACAGAGGAGTCCCCAAACTCTGGGATATGTGAATCCTCATCATCGTGTGACCCTGGGAAGTCAGGGGACTTTGGAGGGCCCCGTCTGTACATGAGGATTACTGTGGGTACCACCCCAAGAAAGCGAGGCAAGGTGGGTGAGGCACAGGGCTGTGGGTGACTCAGAGCTGGGGTGCTAGGGAGCCACGGGGAGTCCGAGAGTGCAAAGGCAGGGCCTAGGCAGAGCAGTCTGCAGCTTGACTAAATGCAAGGCTGCAGGGTGAAGCAGATGGCAGGGTCTGCTCAGCAGATGCCCTCACCCTCCGTGTACCCTGACCACCCAGAGGGTCCAAGCACCTCACCTAACAGATCTCTGTCCCATCCTATTCCTGATTCTTTCATGGCTATGACCTCCCAGGGGCCACCCTCTGCCTCTTTAGGCCCTGGGAAGCCAGAAGGCCAGTTTTAGGTACTGCCTCTAACCGCCTTACTAGACTCCGTGTTCTGCAGCATCCCTGAGCATGCTTCCCCGGGGTGTTCCTTTGGTTGTCATTCTGGGATGGTCAAGACCCCAGAAGCTTCTGTGCATTGACTGCCACCTCAGAAGGACCAGCAGACATGTTCTTCCAATTGCTAAGCAACGGTGACCGTTCTCACACATGGAGAAAATTGAAACATTGATTTATCTATTTGTTTTGCAACTAGCACCAGCGGCTTCATTACTCTGTTCCCTGGGGATACCCTCCCACACATTTGAATTGAAAATTAACTCTTTTTAGCTAGGAAGGGACATTGATGGGTTTTTAATTTGGAGAAAGTACAGACACAATGGCTGGGCAGGGCACTAGAAATCAGGAGGGAAGGCCGACCGGGTGGTATTTTAGGGAGTGGCCACTAGGCTATGCCAGCTATGGTCCAGCCTTGTAGCAGCACTGACACCTGGTGAGTTCTAGATTCCGGTTCCCTGACCCAGGCCTCCGCAGCTCCGGCAGCAAGGCCCTGTGCCATTCTCTTGCGGTGGTCCTGGATTTGGAGCGTGGTGCTTCCGGGCTCTTACAACTCCGTTCTAACTTCCAGATTCCATCTAAGGACTGAGAGCCTGGCTGTGAGTTATGCCTCAGTCTGATGAGCGATCAGAGGCAGGCAGAAGCTCTCTCTGCTTCTCACAGGGTGCTGAGAGGGTTAAATAGAGCCACAGCTGAGGGTGTGACATAGTACTGGCAGGCACCTCTCTAGCCTCTTGTCACTCAGCCGATAGGCCACTCCATTGTCATTTCTGCACCTTTTATCACCAGGACAGCGGCATCAGGAGGTGCTGGCTCTGACCCCCAACAGCTGGAATCTGCACTGGGAATCAGACGCCAAGGGATTAAGGCCTTCTTTAGGAATTAGCAGCTCCCATGATTGAGGGCACAGAGAGGTTGCTGCTCCAAGAAGGAAGGGCCATCACCTAAGCATTCCATCTCTCTGTCCCTTAAACAGAGCAGCCTACCACCTGCCTTTCTCTCCAGCCCTCTGTCCCTGCTCCCAAGGCCTCAGTGCTCGACCTTCACACAGCCTTCACCCTGCATGCTGGGATATGGCCATGAATGAGTTTTCTGGGATTATCCACAGCAAGATCTGCCAGGGCTCTGGATTCTAATAGGTTGACATCAGTTGCAAATAGAAGAAAAAATAAACACAGAGACTCCAATGTTACAGATCAGTCTCTCTCTGTGCAACAGAGACAGTCAAGGGTGCCGCTAACAAGTTCTAGGATGGTACCTCTAACAAGTTCTAAGGGACCCAGGCTCCCTCTGTCTTGTTGCTCCAACCATCTGCTTCAGCCCCTTGTGTTCCAATATGGTTGCTCTAATGCCAGCTGTCATAGTGACATCCCAGCTGCCAGAAAGGAGAGAGGCACAGCCTTCCCTTTAACAGTTCTGAAAAGTATCTACAGCTTCTGAGGCCCTGTCCTCTGTATGTCCAAGCTTACCTGCTTTTCTCCTCCCAGTGGCTAGCTGTGACAGAGTCCCAGAATCCAAGAGCAGCATGCCTTACTGGGAGCATCCTCCTTGGGGAGCTCTGTGCTAGCAATTGGCTGTGAAGGACAGGAGGCAGGCTGGGGAGAGCTGCCCATTTTGTCTTCAGCAAGAAGGCTGGTCCCTGTGCAGTCATCCCCTCTCCGGCCTGCCTGTCTACTTGGGGAAGAATGGGAATATGGGAAACAGGAGCCAAACTGAAGGTCCATCCGAGAGAAAGGTGGGTGGGGAACGTGGACAGGGTGCATAGACCAAAATTCAAAATGTCTCAGAGGTGTCAGGAGTATGTCTGCCTCCTCACCCACGTGCTCGGGATGCCTGGGTCCCCAGGAAACACTACCGGGTGTGGGTGTGGCTGGTACTCTGAGCTGTGGAAAGCAGACTGGAGTCATCAGGGGGTGACCCACAAGAAAAAGGTCTTTTGAGTAGCCCTCTACTGGACTGGGCTGCCAAGAAAACATAAGCTCCCCATCCCCCACCCCACACCCCACAAAAGGAAGCAATCAGAGACTGGGCACCAGGCAGAGACCTGCTAGATGGTATAAACAGAACAAAACCTTGCAAAGGATATCCATCCCTGGCCCCCTGGCTCCCCTTGCCTGCGTGTGATTGCGCTCTGTGTGCCTAGGCTTGCACAAGGCAGCTGAGTGAAGAAGTCTCAGGAAACATGAGCTCCACCCAGAGGATGAGCATCTGGCCACTTATAAGGAGCCATCTCTGCAGAGGAGGGTGCAGATCAATATCCCTATTCCAAATTGACCCCTTGAAGTCAGCCCTGTGGTCATGAGGTTGGACACGGGAGCTGGGAAGCCTCCTGGAGCCTAAAGCCCTTTGGGATGTGGACACTTCAGAGATGAGGCAGGGTGGCTCTGGACACTCTGCTGGTACGAGGCACAGAGGACCTCCTGATAATCCCTCAGAATAGGCACCCAGTGCTGGGATCATAGAATCCTTTCTTTATGCACCAATGATGTGTGACTAAGGAAAAAAAAAAAACTGCTGAAGAAGATGGTAAGGCTGACCTCAGCAGGCAGGGAGGGACGCAGACACAGGGGCCATAACAAGAGTCTTTTGGGTAACAGGAGGACTGGGTTCCACCCTGATTCTAACAAGGACAGGCAAGATTTACCACCACTGAGGAGAAGGAGCAGTGGCTGGGAGCTGGCAGAGAAGAAGCAAGGGTTCTGGATAGAGGCAGCGGGACTCTTGCTGAAGGGAGGCCGGGTGATGGGAGACAGAGAGTGATCAAATGCCAAGAGGGGCCACTGACCTGACTCGGTAGGAGTCTCACCAAACGAGGTCCTACAAGGACTGAAAGGGAAACCCTAGAGGGATCTGGCCAGGCAGAGAAGCCTGACTCAGAGGGAGCCTGAATCATAAAGGAGAGAGTCCTCGTCACAGCCAATTTAGGGCTGATGGACACCAGATGTTGGGAACATGTTCCCAGATGCTGGGAACACGTCAGGGAACAGCAGAGACAGGATCTAGTACTCAAGGTAGTCATGCTCCATGAAAAGGAACCAGTGACAGAGAGAAGTAGCCATCCCCTCATGGGAAAACCCCCAAACCAGTTGGGCTCAGGCCAGTGGTTCTCTGCAGACATCATTTGTCACAGCCACGGGAGGGATGCTACGTCTCATGGGTAGGTGGAAGCCAGGGGTACTTCGGAGGCAAGGACATATCCCACATTAGAGCCATCTGGCCCATGAAACTGGGGATGCCAAGGAATGGAAACCCGCCGGAGCACTCAGACTTTGCATTTCAGAAACTTAATATGGCTCAGAGACCATATATTATGTAATGTCCCCAGCGGGATGTGGAGCGGCACCCCGTAATCAAACACATTAATATTTCTGGAGCAGAATGTATGAATATTCACACAAAGAGGGATGAACCCAGTCTATAAATAGCCTCACATCCGTTCAGGTCACGTTTTGCCATCAGATGAGTTATGAACAGGCTTTTGGTTTTCAGAGCTTTATGGATTTTGGAATTGGATTGTGAGCCTGTAATATAATTTCAGATCGTGATAAATGCCGTAACGATAACAAAGCAGAGGCGAGGAAGGAGTGCTGGGGGGTTTAGGCAGAGTGGCCACTAAAGGGTCTCTCTGTGCAGAGGGTATGCTCAAGCAGACACTTGAGGGACATGAGTGAATGGGCCTTGTAGTATCTACAGGAGGGTGATCTGAATAGAAGGATAAGTGTGTGCAAAGGCCCTGAGGCAGAAGTGATTGGGGTACCTGAGAGAGATCCAGGAGGGCAGCACATCTGCAGGAGATGCCCAAGAGGATAGGGGCAGGTGAAGCCAATCTGTAGGGCTTCAGGACTTGGGGTTTGCTCTGTGTGAGAGAGGGGAGCTGCAGGAAGGGGAATGTGAACACGGGGCCATGCCAGGTGTAGGTGCACAGTGGGCTGCAGGAGGACAAGAGCACACGGCCTTGAGGGACGAAGGGGGAACGGATGGAGCTCAGAGTAGCCAGATCCTTTGTCCCGAGGTGAGGCTCATACGTGAGCATCAAGACCACAGGGTAAAGTTAACCTCAGAGGGAGAACCCGCCACTCACTGCTTGTCCCGTTAGCGTTCTGCTCTAGCAACAAACACCATGACCTGAAAGTCATTTGGGGGGCAAAGGGTCTATTTGATTTTACAAGTCCAAGGTCATAAGCTTAACACTGAGGGAAATCGAGGCAGGAACCTGGAGACAGGAGCTGAAGCAGAGACCATGGAGGAATGCTGTTGACTGGCTCACTGCCCCTGGCTCACTCAGCTGCCTTTCTTATACAGCCCAGGCCCAGTAGGGAGGCACTGCTCCCAGTGGGCTGGGCCCTCCTGTGTCAATTAGCAATCACGGTTACCTCACAGACGTGGCCACAGGCAATTCCAAAGGAGGCAAATTCTTCAGCTGAGGTTCCTTCTTCCCAGGTGACTATGTTGTGTCTAGTTGGCAAACACGTCCCTTGGTCCCTTGCTCGCCCAAGCTTCCTGTCTCAGGGCCTTTGTTCATATTGCCCTCACCTAGGTCAACTGCCACCTGGCCTGTCAGTCCCTTCTCCTCCCCCAGGAAGACATCCTGTGTATCAGATTCCATTCCTTAAATGTCTATACTTCCCCAGCTGAGCTGTAGCTACCAGACGAGCGGGGCTGAGCCTTCCCTCAGGATCTGTGCCCCCGAGATACAGCTCTACAGTGTTAAAGCAAGGACACAAATCCTGAAGATATTTTTAAAAGATAGGCCAGACAGCGCAGGTCCCAGGAAGACGAGTATCCTAGTTTGATTTTCATTGCTGTTATAAAACACTGACCAAAACCAACGTGAGAAGGGAGAGCTTTATTTGGCTTACAGGTCCATCATCAAGGGAAACCAAGGTGGGAACTCAAGGCAGGAACCTAGGTATGGGAACTGAAGCAAACACCCTGGAGGAACGCCGCTTCCTCGCTTGCTTCCCCTGGCTCGCTCAGCTTGCTTGTACAGCCCAGGCCCCCCCGCCTAGGGATGGCACTGCCCACAGTTGGCTGGGCCCTCCTCCATCAAGAGCACTTAAGAAGGTGCCTCAGAGAGATGGCCACAGGCCAGCCTAATGGCAGAAACTCCTCAGCTGAAACTTCCTCCTCCCTGGTGTCTAGTCTGTGTCCAGTTGGCCAGTACTACCCAGGAAAAGAAGCATTTGAGGACTAGTGAGTGGGCCCGGGAAGAAGGAGCCAAAATGGAGGCTGCAAGTGTTTGGAGAAATGAGGAGTCTCCCCTGCCAACCAGGACCCTCTGGGTGTGGACACCTCCTTCCTGTAGAGACGTCTCGTGGGGAACCATAGGTGTCAGCAGCTGTGTAAAAGCAGGCAAGAAAGTGACTCGCCCTGTCAATAACCCCTTAGAAACTCGGGGGCCGTCCCCAGCTTACATGTCTGAATCTTCCCACTATTGGAAAGGGGTCTTCTTTGGATTCTACAGGAGCCCAGCTTCAACTTATAGGCTTCACTCTCAAACCTAAAACACACCCCATAGCTTGAGAGCATTCAAATCATGCCAACCAACACCATCCCCAGAGCTAGGCTGACTAGTCAAGAGATCTAAGCAGCCCAGACCCCAGCAGGTTGGCAGTAGCCAAGTTGGATGCCCCCATTCCAAGACCACCCCTCACCAGTGTCACTCCGACCCTTCCACCTTGGCCTCCCTCCTACCTCACAGAGCCTGGCACCTTGAAAGGTAGAAATGCCTGACAAAATGGCCCAGGAAGTCAACCTGGCTTGTGCCAGGAGTTCCCCCCACTCTCACAGTGTCTAATGTAGGCCACAGAATTGGTATCTCAAAGACTTGACAGAAAAGACAACACGGGCTCAGAGAGGCCCACGGCTGTATGGGTCCCCTGGCTCATGAGAACCCAATCTTCCCACACACCTTCTGCCTGCGACCCCTCAGCTACCTACACCGGGGCTCCCTTGGGTGAAGAAATTTCATCCCCCATCCCCACCCCTGGGGGACTCGTTGACCCAAAGTGTCTTGGATACATCAGGGTGTGTCTGTGATGTCCATGTCCTCCAGATACCCTCCCTCAGCACCCAAAGAATAGAAAAATTCCCCAGTTCAGAAATTAGCAATGGTTTCCCTGGGGAAGACTATGTGGTCCTTCCACGCCACCTGCATTCACTACCCCCTCCCCAAGAGGAGGGAGAGACGAAGGCCTGAGTGTTCCTGCCCGCACCATTCTGCCTGTCTGGTACACCTGGCTCCACCTCCTCCTAGGAAAGGGAGCAGCCTCCCTGGCCAGGGTGACTGAAGGACACCAGGGAGTCTGGGGGTGGGGGTGCACCTCAGATTTGCTGGACAGAGGTCAGGGCCTGCCATGGTTGAGTATGTCACGTGCCACGCTCTGATGCTGGCTCCTGCAATGCTCCAGCTTCGCTTCCAGAAAGGGCACATCTCTCCTCCCCAGGAGCTCTGCTCAGGGATCCGTCTCAATCCAATTACTGCAAGTGTGCGCATCCGCCGGGAGTCCACCGCGCTCCCTCCGCTATCCCGGCGAGCTCAGCACTGAGACGCTTTCTGATGCAGGACCTTCTTCGCTTTCCCCATTCTGATGATGTTTCTAAATTATGCATTAAACTTATCGGGGCGAGCGATGCCTCACAGCTCCCGGGTCAGACCTAAAGCTGCCTACTCACCATGTTTGCGCAGATCAGGGGAGGTGTACCGGATTTCCCAGCCATTTATCTTCATATTAGAGCTTAGAGATGAGCATCTTGGATGGGTTGGGGCATCTGGGCCCTCTTGCACTCTGGTTCTGTGGAATGTCGCTCATGGCCGGCTGCCTTGCCTGGGGTCTTCTGGGTGGGGATCCCAGGCTGGTGGCAGCTGGGCACTCCCTCCCGGGAAAGGCATCGTGGGGGACAGAACAGCCCCAGATTCAGAGAATAGCAATAGCTTTCCATGATGGGAGCATGACGCAGCATGTAGTACCCCCAGTTCCTTCTCCTCCCTGAGCCTGCACATCGGTGGCTTCTGGGCTGGGGGAATGGGACCTGGATGCTCCTCTGCTGTCTATCCTTCCACTCAGATCCTTACAGCAAGCTCTGCTCTGCAGAATAGCACTGGACAGCCTGCCAATGGCCAAGAACCCTGCCCTGGCCACCAGGGAAGAACCTCAAAGAACAGGACAGCCCTGCCCATCTGGGGATTTGCCTCTCATTCTCTTAGCCAGGAAAATCTCTGACTCTGGACAAGCACCTGTAGCCTGTCCACACCCACCCCAAGTCTCAATACCCCCCCAGTACCCATGGCTTGCACAGTCTTTCTGGGAACCTGGAAACCTACCGGCTGCTCTATAACTAGAAGCTTCTGCCCTGCTCCCTGAAGGGTAGAGGCCCCCAGCAGCATAACCAGGAGACAATAGTGGCTCTGTCTTTCCATTTTTTAGCAGAGGATATTGAGAAGTAAGCACATGCAGTTTGAACCCAGGTCAAGTGGATCTCAGACCTTGAGATCACAAACCTCATGCAGCACACCTGTTCCCAGCTCCAGGTCAAGGAGACTGGAGCTTCCCAGGCCGAAATGACCCCCATGGCGCCCTCTCTACCAGAGTAACTCCAGGGTCACCCCTGGTACTGTGTACAGACTGACGTGGGTGCCGGCCCTTCCCACAGCCTCCAGGCAGGCGTTTCACCCACAGGGAAGTGAGAGGTGATTTATCATATCAATAAACTTGTGCCTAGCACTCTCTGTCTTCTGTAATGAAATAGGGATACGATCGCCATGTTATTGGGCACCAGGGCAACCCCACTTCGGGTGCTTATTATTTTCTGCCTCGATCAGGGAAGACTGATCGAGCTTGGATAAGTGCAGCTTAAAATTGAAAACCAAGCAATTTACCTTCAATAGCTCCTCCGAATCTTGTGAAGCCAGAGACAGTTAAGGAGAAATAGACTCCCTTCCCATGTTAAGTGCTTGCCGTTAACATTTGTTTCCTCCTCCTTGGGAGATTAGGGCTTGGCTAGGGAAGGGGAAGGGGCCCTCCCCTTCAAGGAGGGGACCAGCAATGCCACAGTCCTTGCCCCTCCACCCCCTTGCAGAGCTAGGCTGAGCAGTGAAGGGGCTGGGACCCTGGCCCATCCTTATGTCTACCAGGGACAGGATGCCCAAGAGGGTATGTCTCTTCCTGGGGGTTCCACCCTGTGAAGGTTGATATCATCAATTTAATAGCATCAAGAACCACATAAGGCATGTCTGTGAGGGAGTGTCTAGACTAGTTAACTGAGATGGGAAGACCCACCCTGAATGTGGACGGCAGCTTTTGCCTGGGTTTGGGTCCTGGACTAAATAAAAAGGAGAAAGCGAGCTGAGCCCCAGCCTTCATCACTTTCCACTTCCTGACCATGCACACAGTGTGTCCAGCTGCCTCACACTCGTGCCACAATGCCTGCACCCACCAGGATGAACTGCACCCTCAGACCGTGAGCCTAAACCCCTACTCCTAAGCTGCCTTTGTCAAGATATTTTATCACAACGAGAAAAGTAACCAGACAGGCACCTACCGCCCCATCCAGACAGGGCTCCTCACTACTGGTGTAGGGGAGCCCTCAAGCCACTTCTTCTAGACATCTTTGCATTGCTATCTTAAGGAGCTGAGGTTGGTTTCGAGAAGCCTGCGGACTTGTAGACTTGGGACCCTTCGTGACACTGTGGACAGTGTCTCGATTTCTGTGCAGTCACAGCTCCCTCCACTCTGCTCAGCATGTGCAGCACTCTTTCTGCAGGTCTGACTCAGTACTCTGTCTGGAGAATTCTCTGCTCTGGTGATGTTTGGTCAACAGGAAACTGGGCAGTGTCTCGCACCAGACCCTCAAAAACCTTGCCTCAAGTTTCCTTTACCGTAGGGAACAGTAAGAGGGTTTGCTGAGGTGGATGTAAGTCAGCCTCCACTTGTAAATGTGACGGGTAGCTCCCGAGGTGTCTTCAGCAGAGCCGTCAGATAAACTGTTGTAACAGCCTTCATCCCCGACTCCCCTCCTGCTGATGTGGGCTCAGCCCTGGCCATACGTACTTAATCACTCCTTAGCACCCACCAGCTGTGCCAGAAAGGGCTACTTGACAGGATCTCATAGAGTGTCCTCTGAAAACAAGAACTTGAGGGCTAAGGCCCAAGTCTGTACCCTTGTTCTGAACCCCAGTGTCCTGCTTTGTCTGGGCAAAGTATCATTAAGCACAAGACCTTTCGTAAAGCCTAAGCCACCACTGATTCCCTGAAACCTCAAACTTCTCCTGGAGGGGTTAGGCCTAACTTTCACCCCAAGGCCTTGCTGCCCCCAGCTGGGGCCTAAAGTCTTTATGTGGAAGCAGTCAGAGGAAGGGAAATTCCTTCCATAAAAAGCATCATGGTCCATGGGGATCTGAGAGAGGCCTGAACGCAAGCTGGGGCTGTCTGGGTGGATTTAGGGCACCCCGGCCCCTGCGGTCTCTACAGCCAGGCTGGCCTTAGAGAATTAAGGGCGTCGGAGCCCCGCATACTGACAGCCGCACCGAGTGCACCCCTGCACACGGACTGTCACTTGAGACATCTGGCTCTGCTGCCTGACCCTTTCAGGTGGTTCATTAGGGCTACAGCTGGGAACACCCTTCACCCAGGACCGTGTTCTTGTCCAGCAGCTGGCTGGCAGCCACCCTAGCCTTTCACCTCCTTCTCCGTCACATGGCCAGTATTAAAGAACTCAAGAAGCAAAGAACTCAAAGGAGCCCAAAACACAGAGCTGGACCCTTCAAGGTCCTGCTTTGGTGACTGACACCTTTGTGCACACCCAGAGTCACTGGGCAATAGATGTCGGGTTCTGGCAGCATCAAAGAGGTGCCAGGCAAAAGTCTCTCGTAGGCTTCTTGCTCAGTATACCTTCTAGGTTCCCAGAGCCCATATAGGGTGGTGGCTTATAACCTCCTTGTCACTCCAGCTCCAAGGGATCAGATGCCCTCTTCTGGCCTCCACTGGCATCTACACCTACATGCACACGCAAACATACACATAAATAAAAATAAATATTTTTAAAAACTATACAGACATGGGTGGTTTTAGTCCCAAGATGACATTGCTTAGGTCATAAACATTTTGGTTTCTGTTCAGTACACTTGAGATAAAGTCACCTCATGACATATTTTGAGAATCTTCTCCATTGTTAAGCAACATACAGCTATTTTTGTTTTCAAATTAGCTCTTCTTGCTGCCATGCATTCAACATCTGCAGAGAACTGCACGCAATAGACATGAACCTGTAGTTGAACAATTGTATAGCCTGTGACAACACGCCAGGACAAGAGGGACATTAACACAGGATGGTTCTGTAGTTCATCCCTTACCCCACCATCCCACCATGCAAAAACTGGCCTGGGCCTACACCCTCCTCCCCACAGCAATCTTTTTCTGCAGCTCCTGGAACCCACAGCAAGCTCGATTCCCACCACCAATTCTTTTTCCCTTTCCTGGTCTCAGAGAGAAAGGACAGATCCAAAGATGACAGAATTCAAGAGAGATTAATATGTTATTTTAAACCTTTAGAAAGTGTATTTGCGCAGAAGCGGAGTCCCTGGGTCGTAACGAAGTTCAGATCAATTAAAACAATTTACTTTGCTGCTAATGATTTCAGAGCATTGTAATTTATTGGTAAGTAAATGACTTCAAAAGCGCATTCCTTTGGTGGCCGCACAGAGGGAATTCTAACAAGTTCTTGGATAAATTAGGTCTGGAATTTGCTAACAGACCGTTATTGTAAAACATTTAAAAGAGGCCTTTTCAAACTGCTTCGAGGCCTGAAAGTTTCCAGAAACAATTAAACTTCTAATCAGTTCTTCATGGTTTGAGCAAATCAAGTGACCAGAAAGGATTTCCAGTAATAGGTGGGAGACCGTCACTTCCAAAGCCAGTGGCCACTAAGACCCACCCACGACTCCTGCTCTGCCTGGTCTGACTTCCACGCACTCTAGGTCATTCTGTATCATTGTGCCCCTGGTCCACTGTGAGACCCACACACTCTAATTCCTTCCAGAAAGCAAGCACAGCCCACAGTTTTTACCCTGGCTCTTCCTCTGCCTATAAAGTCCTCCCGATCTGACATGAGGTTTGGGTCTCAGCCCAGCAGCACTCCTCAGAGTCCCTGCTAAGTACGCCCATCACTCTGGCTCTCCTTACTGCCCTTTCATCCTGGCTCACAGGGTAACCACAGTCTTTGTCCATATCTCTGTAGATGTGTGTACCCCACATCTAGGGACCAGTGGTTCTGCGTCATAGCCAGAACATGTTGGATATCCACTGGGGGATAGAATGTGTGCCAACTCTAAGCATCATGAGGTGTGGATAACATCCTCGTGGAACGGGCAATGCCCCCTGTGGGTGTGCTGCCTGTGCACGACCATGCGCTCTGCATGGCTTACCTCCCAGAGTCCTTGAATCAGGCTGGATCTGACTTCTCTGTGTGCTGAATGCAGGTCCACAGTGTTCTCCTGAGGCCAGCCAGGGTCTCCTGAGGCCTTTTTCTTAGAACTGAAGCTTCCCTATAAATTCTTCCCCAAACTTTCACCTCTCTCACCACTAGCAACAGTGAGAACCACAGGAGCCAGAAATTCAATGGTTGAGCAGGATTCCGGCGCCATGACCTTGAGAAACCCGGTATCTAATTTAGATCGTGACAAGTTTGTGACGTAGGGACTGCTTTACTGAGGGGCAACTGATGCTCGGAGATTAAGGGATGTGTCCGAGCCACGTGGTGTGTAAGCAACAGGGTTGGGCTTACACTGCATTTGGTCTAAACCCTTCCCTTCATGCTGTACTGCCAGACAGGCCTTTTGAGGACCTTTCTGCCGCCACATGCTGGGACCGGTGACTTCTAACTCAGGCCTGAGTACAGATAGAGATGGCTCGGCAGGAGACTGTGTAGTCAGAACAAGGCAGGTGGAGATACCATAAGCACCTGGTGCACAAGTGTATGTGGTGGATAATTTGGTCCCCATTTATTCCGTTACTGAGACCTACAGACACAAGAGCAGGCATCGGGCACGATTCCAGATCCTGGGAATTGTGAGTCCTGAAGTCCCATTTCTCACAGCAGGCCATCTACCACACATTAAAAAAAACCCTCTAGCCTGTGAGGTCTGTGTTTCCAAGGAGGTGGTATTTGGACTGTGACAGTGACACAGAAACAGTCCATAAGAACCTGGAGGAGAATGTTCCAGATAAAGAGATCAACCAGCATGAAGGCATAAAAGCTGGAAGTGCAGGGGCAGCTGATGGGACCAGGTGAGCAAGAGGGCCAGCCGGAAGGCACAGGAAAGGAAGGGAGGGCAACTGTGGTTGCCTGAGGAGGCCCCAGTCCCCGGAAGGAGGAAGCCTGTGATGCCGCAGAGGCCAGAGAGGGAAGGGCAGACTGTTGGGGTGATTCTGAGGAGAGGCTGATAAAACTTGCTTAGTGGTTGGCATTCTCCTTTAGGGAAAAGAAGACTCCTGAGTGAGTAGCAGTGTCTGGGCTTGGAGAACTAGGGAATGGGGGCCCTGTTCTCAGAGAGCTGGAAGAGTACAAATGGGCGTCACAAGTCCTCTGATCACATTGGGAACAAGGCACTTATTGGGCATCTGGATGGATGTAAGGTAGACAGTAGACTCCGACTTGGAGTTGACTGGAAAGATCAGGACCTTGGGAGGGAACTGGGGCGGGGAGTCAAGGGTGGTGCTGTGGGGGAACCACCCAGGAAGAAGAGACATCAACATCCCAGGTCAAGAGAGGAGAAAGAGGAGAATACAGGGTACAGAGCGTTTCAGGAGGGCTCTGTGGGGTCCAGGGTTCCAGCCCTATAGAGGTCTTTCCACAAGGCTCCCAGATCAGTGTATTGATCAAAACAAATGCCTTGCATCTCAGATCAAATGTGATCAGCTTTTAGATTATTTGGAACCAGTTGGAAAACCGTCTGGAGCCCAGAGAGACTGCCTTTCGGAAATTTTCATAGTATTTCTGGCAGCTGCGGAGACACGAAGGCAGGGCGGAGAGCCTTTTAATGGAACACTAAAAAGCAGCTTTTAAAAATACCTTTTAGAAAGCTATTTAAAATTCTCCTGTCTGCGGCAAAATTAACGTATAAACTTAGCACCTTAATTTGGTTTTTCTTTGAACCAAGGATGTGGGAAGCTGCTTCCTCTCATGGCTCTGCCAAATGTGGAGGCTGGTTGTAGTGCCTGGAGTCCAGACAATTCTAGGGGACGCCCAGTGCAGGTTGGCGTCACTCCAGAGAGAGAGTGAGTGAGTGAGTGAGTGAGTGAGTGAGTGAATCTATGCAGCTATCTTACAGGGTGACAGCAGAGGAGGGACATCTCCCATTTAGGAGATGGGGAAACTGAGCCCAGGTTGTTATAGGAAGCTGAAGAGGGAAATCAGGCACAGTACTCCATGCCTGTAGTCCCGGTCACTGGGGAGGCGGAACCACAAGGATCCCTAGGAGTTCGAGGCCATCCTGGGGCTACCTAGGGAGGTCCCATCTCAAAAAATAGTAAGGACTAGAGAGGTGGCTCAGTGGTTAAGAGCACTGGTTGCTCTTGCAGAGGACCCGAGTTTGATTCCCAGCACCCACATGGCAGCTAACAACCATCCATAACTCCTATTCTAGGAGATCTGACGCCCTCCTCAGACATCCGCGTGCATTGCATGACCTACATCCGTGTAGGCAATACACTCCTACACATAAAATAAAACTAGTAAGTAAAATATTTAAGTAAATTAATTAAATTCACAAAGAAGGCAGCTAAGATGGGTTAGCCTCATTTCTGATGGTAGGACAAAAAAAAGTGTGCCCAGTGGTACCCAGTGGTGCAGAGTTTGGAGTCTGAAAAACATTCTCACATGCCTGTACATTCAGAGTCTCCTGCAGGGTGCTCCTTTTTTACCTGGACATCACAATGTCCTGGGGCTTGTCCCAATCACACCTCCCAGTTCAGCAGACATCAGGTTTATGAATACATGTGTTTATGTGCACACAGGTATGCATGCACATGTGTACTTGTGTGTGTGTGCAGGTATGTGCGCACATGTATGTGCTCAGGTGTCATTCCTCAGGGACTCTCCACTTTATTTTTGAGACGGGGTCCTCTCATTGAGACCTGGGGCTCAGTGATTAGCTTAGGCTAGCTGGCTGGCTGGTGAGCTACTTGGCACTAGAGCTTTTTAAATGGGTACTGGAATTCAAACTCAAGTTCTTATGCTTGGGGGGCAAGCACTTTACCAACTGTTCTAGTTTGACTTCTGTTACTGTGAGAAAACACTGATCAAAGCAAACTTGGCAGGGGGGAGATTTATTTCACCTTACAAGTCCCAGTCTCTCATCAAGGAAAGCCAAGGCAAGAACTCAGACAGGGGCTTGAAACAGAAACCACAAAGGAGCACTGACTGCTTCCTGGCCTGCTCGCCCCAGCTTAAGTTCAGCGAACTTTATTTATTGATTGATATTTTATGTATACATGAATTTTGCCTGCATGTATATAAGTGTACCACATGTGTGCAATGCCCACAGAGGTCAGAATAGGGCATCAGATGTCCCACAACTGGAGTTATGGACAGTTGTTAGTCACCCTGTGGGCGCTGGGAACAGAACACTAGTCTTCTGCAAGAACAGTTCTTAATCATTGACCATTTCTCCAGCCACTCAACTACCTTTCTTATACCTGTCCAGGGACTCATAATGGTCTGGGGGCCCTACATCAATTAACCATCAAAAAAAATGCCCCACAGACATACCCACAGGCCACTCTGATCATGGTAATTCCTCACCTGAGGTTCCCTCCTCCCAAATGACTAGATTGTGTCAAGTTGACAAAAATAACCCACACACCAACTAATCTGTCTCCCCTGCCCACTCCACTGCCATGGTTATTGAGACAAAGTCAAGGGATGTCAGTGCCAGAAGGACCTCAGCAATTGCCCTGCACAGCCGAGGAAACATGCGCATAGAGAAGCCCTGCTCTTTGCAGAGTGATCTTGGGCAGGCTCTTCTGATGGATGCTCCTTCCTCACTCTTCCTTCATTCCCCCAGCTTTCTAAAGAGGCAAGGGTTAAAGACAAGGCCAAGGTCGCACCCTGGAAATCCTGGATAACTGCTGGTGTGCTTGGGAAGCAGCATCAAGTGCCTTTCACATCTGAACACCAGACCTCAGCAGCACTGAGCTGAGATTAGCCTTCACTGTTACCACTTTGCTTCATCCTTGGAGATGGGCAGGAAGCTGGTAAGATGCCTGGCACCTCCATGAGAATGGAGTAGAGACAGGTGGGCCAGCAGCAGAGGCAGAAGGGCTGATCGAGCTGGTAGAGGAGGGACTGCCTGCCCACTCACTGCAATGCAAGAAACCCAGCCCCAACCAGGTATAATGAGGCTGGCCCTGCTGAGTCAAGTGTGTGAGCAGGACCGGGTTTACACGGAGGCTGGTGTGAAAAGGGCCACTCCACACACGCCGACTCCCCCACACGCATCGAGTGCTAAACACACGTGCATACCTCCCACGGCAGGGACGCATGGCGTGCTCCCACAGCCACTCAGGACTCTGCGCCATGCCCCCTCCTGAACCTGACTGGACCCAGCCTGTTCGCATCAGAGCAGACTGATCCCCACCATGCAGGTGAATGGGCCTGGGGAGAACAGGGTCGCTCGCTCCCTGGACCAGTTTGCTCCAACTCCCATCTCTCACCCCGGTTGAATTGGCCATCACCTGCTGGGGACAGTTGTATCAGTCAAACCTCCTGCCACTTGCTGTTATTGGTTCGCTGACTTTATTGCCTTCCTCAGAGCAGTGAGGAGCAGCCAGCTGCTGAGGAATCACTCAAGTTGACATAGCTTTTTAGATTTCATTTCCTTCCCACCCCTCCATGCTTCATCTGTGGGAGGGACTGACAAGGTGACAGGCACATAGAAACCCCCCGACAGAAGCAAGGCCGATACCTCCGGGGCAGGCTGTAGTACCCCAGTGAGTCTATGACCCCAGTGACAACCTAGCCAAGTTCCAGATACCAATCTCTCCATCCCTCAGCCCTGATTTGACCTTGATTAGAATTGTATCTTCTGTTTTGCCAACATCCTGGTGCAGGCCGAAGTCTCACTTCCCGGTTCTTCTCACTCCTGCAACCACTGATCCCCTCTCCCCAGGCTTTCTGATAAACGCCAGGACAGGAACCCAGCCCTGGGAGGCAGCCTCAGACAAACCTGGAGTCAAGTCTTGGATCTGTTCACTACCAGCTTTGCTTGACCTTGGGCAAGTTGCTTGGCCTCTTTGAGCTTTCCTTCATGTCCTTGCTTCTAAATGTGAGCTGTGAGCTCATGCCCCCAGGGGTTGTGAGGACAGATGAGAGGATGCGTGTGTTCTGTCTGCTCCATGACCTGCATGGGACAAGCTTTCAATAAATTTCAGGGCTAATATCATTGACTGGCTAATTGATTGTTAGCTCTGGCTCTAAGACCTGCAAAGATAGAGAGAGCGAGCTTGACCCTGGACTTGGCAGTCCCTAGGTGTCCCAATGGGTCAGTGGAGCATAGTGCTCCAGAGAAACAGAACCAGGGGGAGAAAGGCAGAGACTGAGGTGGAGGAACAGAGACGGGGCTGCCTAAAGAACAGGCTGACAATTGTGGAGCCCTGGAATCCTAATTCTACAGAACAAGCCAACCTGCTGGTGGCCCAGGACAGAGTTGGTGTTACAGAGAGAGGTGGAAGGGCTACCTTCTGGTAAGATTCCTTCTTCCTTGGGAATCTTGACTTTTGTTTCACAAGAGTTTCAGTTGATGGGTGGAGGCCCACTCGTATGTGAAAGGGTCACCTGTTTATACGAAGTCCAATGGTTTAAATATTAATCTCATTAAAAATTCCTCCAGGGAAGAGCAACAGAAGTCTGGATTTTGTGGCCACATCCAGTTGACATATAAGATTAACAACAGGCATCTGCTATTCTCTGATGACATCATGAGTTCTGGGACCTGAGGTCTCTACCCTGTCTGACTGGTCACCTCTCATCCTGACTTCCTACCTTCAAAGGAGGATCAAAGGGCAGGTCTCCTCATAGGAGCCCGGTTCCCTCTGCACTGGGTCCCTGGTCAGGGAATGAAGAGGCCCCTCAGCTTGCATAGAAGAGAAAGTTTAGCATAGACACTGGAGGCCCTAGCCAGGCCTCCCCAGCCCCGGCCCAGCCCCTTCCAGACAAGTAGAGGTTCCCACAAGGAGCAGCAAAGGGAGTGTTAGACCACTGCGGCCTCTCCAGAGGAATGTTTGAACCCTGCAGCTGCCTCCCAGCACATGGCACAGGTCAAAGAATGGTTCCTTTAAGATGGCACTGTTTGCCAGCATGGGACCCTCCCAGGAGAGACTCAGATCAATTCTCCAGCTTTTATCCTTCTTGAAGCTCAGCATAATGAAAAGAGGCCCGGTCTATGGATGATAAATAGACAGAAACTTGCTGTATCTGCTTCTGTTTGATTTTCTTGAACAATTACCTCCAGCATACCTTGTGTTCAGAGGCTGAGATTTTTCAGTAGCCCAAAGAACCCCCAACTGAGCCCACCAGGGACTTGTTTGAACCGTCCTTTGATGCACTGAAAAGCACCAGTAATCTGTGAAAGAACTCAGAGGAGCTTGTTTCAGGTTTCAGACACTAACATTTCCTCCTCTCCAGGGACAAAAACATAGGAAAGAGGGCTCCCACCCCAGCCTCAGGCTCTAGGACACACAGCCCTGCCAGCTCTCTCTGGGCTGAAAAACACTCAGGCTTTAGGCATTGGATAGCCAGGCATTGTGGTTCTGGGCTGACTGGTTTGGAGACTGGAGTGTTGAGCTACAGAAGCCTTAGCTGTCATTCCCATGCTTCTCACAGAGCACTCAGGTTGCTGTGTGCTTGGTGATACACCTGCCTCAGTTCCTGGGAACTAGGAAGTGCACCTCTCACTATCCAGAAGAGAATCAAAATTTAACAGCCTTCCATACATGCCAAATAGAAGGAAGGATGGATAGTGGGTGGCTGGAAGGATAGATGGGCGGATGGATGGACGGATGGATGGGCAGGGGAAGGGTGGAAGGATGGGATGACAAATAGCTGGAAGAAAGCTGGGTATGGATGGATGGGTAGACGGACAGGTGGAGGGACAGGAGGATGAATGGGTAGATATGTGGATAGATAGGTTCATAGAGGCTAACAGGTGAATATTTGAGTGGCTAACTATGTAGATAAAGAAATGGAAAAATGAAGATGTGGATGGATTGAAAGATGGATAGATGGGTGGATGGATGGATAGACAGGTGGATGGATGGATGAATAGATGAACAGATGGACCGATGGACAGGTGGATAGATGGACATATAAATAAATGAGTAACATGAACCTGTCTTCAAATCTTTAAAAAACTACATCCTCAAGAGTAAAATCCTATTCCCTGTAAATCTAGAAAGCAAAATCAAGGAGCATTCTCTAGAGAAACAAACTTGAACTTGAGTTAAGAAGGAAACTCTAAAACAGCCCCATTGGCTTTTGATGGTGTAGAGAGAGGGCGAGCTCTCTACCCTGGACGTGTGCAGGAGGAGCCTGCTGGGTGTAGAAAGTGTCCTTGTGCTGGCAGGAGGCAAGGCCTGGTGACCTTAAAAGCCCGTATAAGTAGCTGGGGCAATGAGCCCATTTTCCCGAGTTCAGCCAGGACCCTTCAGGGACACATGTTCTGTCCTCCCTGCTGCCCCCGGGTATGGGTGCACTCTCCTCCCTGCCTTTGATTAAACTCCCAGGGCTGCCACAGTGTTACTCCAGCACCCCTCAAGCCCTGGCAAGGGTCAGTCTGCAAGAAGATAGCAATCATGTGGCAGTTTAACAGGTCTACATCTGATTGAGGTGAGGGACAGGCAGGACATGGGAGGCGGACAGGGGAAAGTTCCTGCAGAATGGGACCAGGGAAGAGCCTTCTGGATCAAATTCTGGGTGCCCTTCCTCTTAAAATAGGCATGCATCTTTGTCACCCATCTCCCCTACAAAGAGCCAGAGCTGAAGAGGATCAGAAGAGAGGCTGGGAAAGAAGCCTCTTCTCCACAGAGAAGAGAAGCAGGGCCCCACCCTGCTGCAGGGCCCACACCGGCCCCCTCAGTGTTTCTTTCTCTTTAGAAAATCTAATTGCCTGTAGCTTCCACGCTGGTCATCAATTTGATCTGAGCTCAAGGGCGCAGGCAAGGCTCACCTTGTTCTGCTTAAATAATGCAGGTAGCGAGGTTATCGACAACCTGTCATCTGCTAGAAAGTGGCTTCGACACTGGCAAAAGCCCCACAGGGCCCCCAGGGCTCAGTCAGCCACAGGCCAGCCACAGGTCCAGCCCACCACTGGGCCAGGAGGCCTCAGGAAAGAGGCTGGGCCTCCGCTTGAGTGCTGCCTAGCAGTTTCTAGAATGACCTTCTGCAGGAAGCCGCTGATGAAGGGGAGCGTAGGTGCTGGAGAGGCAGCCTGTAGGCTGGAGAAATGGCTCCTGGTACAGCTGGGCCCCCTGCAGGGCTAAGGGCAGCACTGAGTCACTTCCCGTCAGAGGACAGGCTGCTGGACTCCCAGGACATCCTGTCCCCTTCCACTCCACACATACACACACACACACACACACACACACACACACACACACACACGCATGCACCTGTGCCTGCACCGTGGGGGTTTGTGATGAGACTGTTGCTCTTCTCTAAGCCTGAGTTGGATATTTTTTTTCCTAATGTTTAAAAATTCCCAGCAGTGTGGCAGGTGCCCAGATGCCAGGTCACCCCATCGGCTGTTCTGTCATCAGACATCATGTTTACCCGTCAGACACTGTTTTCCTGACACTCGACACTCAAAATAATGATCTCGTTGGAGCACATTCATGAATGATTCATGAGGCTGTGCTCAACTTTGGGTTAACAGCAAATCAAAGCCCCTCGCGGGGCAAGCTGTGCAGCAGAGGAAAGGCAAGCTCCGGCCCAGCATCCCTGCCCCCTAGGGACACACAGGGCTGGCTGGCCCACCCTGGGGACCTTAGCCCATCTCTGCCAAGTGAGCTGGCCTCAGCCAAGCCTCAGCACAGACTGCTATCAGAGCAAGGCAGAAGGGGTCCTGGCTCTCATCACCATCCAGTGACCTTGTAGAAGATGCTGGAGCTCAAGCCCTAAGTCAGATCTCCCTTTTTGATTGCCGCCACCCACAGGAGCCATAAGTCATGACCTTGAACAGGTCATCTTTCTTCTTAGAGCCGCCCTTTCCATATATAAGGCCTGGGGTGGGGGAGAGGGAGCTCTCTCTACAAGGCACCAAAGGGAAATTGCTCAGCCTCCGGGTACAGGTCACGCTCATAGCTGGTAGGATTTGCTGTGGCTGTCTTGCCTCTCCCTGCCTTCGCATATAATATGTAAAATGAAAGACATGAGTTTTGAAGCCCGAGTTCTTTTTGTGGAATAAGGCTCAGCCCAGCCCTGTGCTTGGCTGGCAAGAGAGCTGATCATCATCAGATGTAGAACGAGTGATCTCCACCTGCTGACAGGTTCTTAGGGACAGTTAGCCATTCCAGGTATCCCAACCCCAGCCCACTTCTCCGCCTCCCCAGCAACCATTTCCCAGGGCCAGACACAGACACACATGGTTCAACAGTGACCTTACAGACAGGCTCAGCAGGAAGGCTGGGCCTCTGAGTTCAGTCCCCATCCTCTCTGTCCCTGAAGGAAGTGCTGAGTCCACTTCACATGCCTGGCTCCCACTCATGATTTCCATTGACTTTGCACTCATTAACTATTAGTGTGCTGCATGACTTTTCTTGATGAGACATGAGCAAATGTCTATTCACTCCAAACAGGGGCACCAGCAGGTCATCCAAGTCTAGCTTGGTGAACCAATGAGTTTGATTGGGGTTTCATACTGGAGCGTGGGCAACTTACAGGCTGCTTCATCGCCAAAGAAAAGCCTCTTCCTTCGGCCATTGTTAACCCCTTGTATACCTTCCTGGAACAGGGGAGCCTTGGAAGCCAACACACACACACGCACACGCACACGCACACGCACACGCATGAGGGAATGTTACAGGGCCTGTTCTCCTGAGGGTCTCATGGAGTAATCACAACTGCTCTGGTTTTAAAATGGCAGTGGTCATATGCTATGAAGAAGCAGAGCTCCACAACAGGCCAATGAAAGAATTTATAGAGGCGTACTGAGCCCTGTGGAACAAGGCCCAGTGTGAAGATTAATGTCAATTGTCAGCTAAGCAGGATCTGGAATCACCTGGGAAGGGAGTCTCGTGGCTGGATTAGGCTGGCTTCTAAGAACTCCAGTAAGGGATTTTCTTAATTAGGTTAATTGAGGTGGGAAGACCCACCCATTTTAGGTGGGTTCCCTGGGCCAGAGGAGAAGGAGAGATGGAGTTGATCACACACCCATCACTCCCTGCTTCTGACTATGGATGAAATGTGGCCAGCTGCCTCTGTAGACACCTGCTGCTGTGAATCCCCCTGTGCTGGACTGGAACTATGAATGGTGCCAACACAAGCCCATTCTCCCTATGTTGCTTCTTGCCACAGTATTTTAGTCACAGCAACTGGAAAGAAACTAAGACACTGAGTTCGTGGTACTGGCTGCGTGGCCTTCCACCTGGCTGTCACAGTATCAGCACCAAGCAGGGGCCGAACAGCACCTCAAGTGCAGATGACCCTAGAGAGGTGACGGGGGAGGCAGAGGCAACAGAGGTGTCTCCAAGCCTGAGAACAACTGGGCATGAATGCCAGCTGTCATAGTTAGCTTCAACTGTTCACTTGACACAAACTAGAGTTATCTGGGACGAAGGACCCTCAATCAGGGAATTTTCTCTATCAGAATGACCTGTGGGCATGTCTGTGGGCATTTTCTTGATTGCTGACTGATGTAGGAGGGCCCAACGTACGGCAGGTGGGCTGGGCTGTATAAGAAAAAGCAGTTGAGTGAGCCAGTGAAAACTGAGCCAGTAAGCAGAGGGGCCAGCTTAGCAGAGCAGGGTGTGTGGGGCAAGCAGGATTCTACTGTGCCCAGTCAGGTCTCAAAGGAAGAAGGGAAGGTGCCCTCTGGACCTCTTGGCCTGAGCCCAAGCAGAGTGTGTGATTGAACTGCGAACTTCATCTTCCCTTCTGGTATGTTCTTTGAAGACAGGGACCTCTGTGGCCTTGTCAGGTAACCCTCCAGCTCTGTAACCATAGATCAAATGACCCAACAAAGACCAGCAAGGAGGTACTGGGCAGTTGTGTCTGACCCAAGAATAACAGGGCTGGGCATAGTTTCTGGCGTCTGCCCCAGCGCCAGCATTTCTGCTAGGGAACAGGATGCCAACCCAAGCCAAGGTTCTCACTGTCCTCTGCTCAAGCCCTGTCTCCTGTCTTCTCATTCAAGCAAGACCAGTCATGTGTCTGACATTGTGCCAGACTGAACAGAAAGTAGAAGGAGAGTATGGGGGAGGGGTGGCACCTGGTGGGATAACCAGCCTGGTGGTCTTTGCCAGCAAAAAGCCAGGGCTGAGGCCTGGAAATGTGTGGGAGCAGGGGAAGGTCAGTCCTGAAGGACAGGAGGCAGGAGGCATAGAGGCAGCATTCAGCTACTTCAGAACCTATGGAAGCGTAGATAACATGGTCCTTGCCCACAAGGAGGTGATGACGAATTGGGGACAAGTTAAATAGAACAAGATTTAAGCCCACTGCCAAGCAAGAAATGGAAGCTGGGCATAAGAAAGAGGTGATGAACTGCCAGATGAATCACACCCACCGCTTGGGCTCTCAGTCAGCAGAGAGCGATGGCCTTGGGTGCAGGTTGTCCCTGAGAGGCGGTAGGCAGAGGGAAGATTTTAACAAGAAAATCAAGCATAGGAGCAATGGGACAAGGCTAAAGGGTCCAGCTGCGTCCTGGGGGCAGTTTGGCTAGAACAGATTAGTGTGGAGTCAAAGGTGGGTGAGAGGGGGTCTTCCTCAGATCTCTCAGGGGGCATCTTGCCCATGAGCCCCGCAGAGGGCCTTGGGGGCTCATCCCTGGTCTCCTAGCTCTCCCCTCCCCACTACAGCACTGACATGCAGAGTCCCATTCCAGCCAGATCCACTATTTCTGTCCATCTTCAGCTCACACAAAACCAGACTCCAGAGACAAGCAGAGGACATAAAAATGAGAAGAGATGAAGATTCATTGATGCCACAACCAACTCTATTCTGGAAAATTGAAATATTTTGTATGTAATGACAATCGCGTCACCGTGCGACCTTCCCGGAATAACTTCCCAGATATATGACAGTGACAACAGCCGGCCCATTGGCACTGACATGCTGAAGGCTCCCCAAAGCCACCACTTAAAAAATGCCTCCTGTGTTATTAACATTCCTCACTTGGGGATGTTTATAGCTCGTCACTGTTATCAACAGTAACAAATTTCAAGAACCTATAAATGACACCACCCCCAGAGACAGAGCCTGGAACAATCCGCCATCAACCTGCCCTGTCCAGACCCAACTGTGAACATCAAATCAGACTTATCTGATGGATCCCCAGTGTACCTCAGCCCCAAGTCTCCTGTCTTTTTCCCTCACCTTGACCACCCCCCGACCAAAGCCATGGCTCTGGATGCATCCACTTTGCTGCTTGTCAGGGGCTGTCATTGCTGCTGAGGGGAGGAGGATGCTGGGAACACTGCAGGACATCTCCCACTGAGGCTCAGGGCTTCCAGGCAGGGCAGGTGTTGCACTCCTGACTGCTGCGGTCTTTCTGCTGTATAGCCCTACCCACACCTCCATGAAGAGGAGATCCTGAGCCAGGGAGATAGTTCATCAGGTAAAGTGCTTGCTATACAAGCCTAATAACCTAGTTAAATTCCCTGAAGTCCACATGAAAGGAAGAGATAACCTACTCTATAAAGTTGTCCTCAGACCTCCACACATGTGCCATATGCAAGTGTATCATACACACACATCAGACACATAGCATCAGGCACACACAGCATCAGGCACACACACACAAACACACTGCATCAGATGCACACACACACATATAGCATCAGACACACAACATCACACAGATACAGCATCAGACAGACACAGAGCATCAGACACACACAGCATCAGATACACACACACACACACACACACACACACACACTCAGAGCATCAGATACACACATACAACATCAGACACACACAATGAAAAGAACACAGATCCTTTTCCTGATTCAGTCATCAGTCATTCACTCATTTCTTCATTTATTCACCCTTACCACAGCCCACTTGTTGGTTACAAAGCTGAAGGGTTCCTGGGCCATACACAGGATGCAGGGCAATGTGTGTATCCCACAGGTCAAAGGCAGTACCAGGCAGAAGGAATGCCTCTGGACCCAGAATATCAGACCCATAGTGCTCTGGTCTCTAACTCAGGTCCAGAATACAGTGAGCAAGGAACCTGGCCCCTGTCAGGAAGAGCAGCACAAGCCCTGTCTCCCCCAGTCCTCCTCTAGGTGATGAGCACGGTCATGGATGTCAAACAGGAGGCCTGTGCTCGAGCTATGAAGAGCTCAGGCTTGGAGCCGGCTCCTCTGAGCAGCCAGCATCTTCAGCATTAAAAGGCTGTGATCACAGTCTTGGGGTCACAAAGGTCACCTGAACTGATACCTGGCAAGGGTACATCCTTCTTGCACAAAGCCAGCATGTGCTAAAGACCATTGCTGTCTGGGAGGAGTCTCTCCTTTTCGCTGTGATTTCAATTCTTCTAAAAAGGCAGAGACCCCCGCAAGACATTCTCATAGCTTCTTGGTTCAGAAAACATCTGTCTGATGGGAGCGGGGGTGATAGGTCACTTCGGAGATGTGGAGGAGATGCCACAGAGGACAGCTTACCAAGAGGTAGTACTGCCACTCCTGGTCTTGTTCAGCCAGCCCTGCCAATTTTACCACCGTGAGGTGACCTGCAGTTCTCCACTGATCCTCCCCAGAGGCTTAGTTTCAGTCTTCAGTAATGCCTTTATATCCTGTACCAACTACAGCTAGTAAGGTCTTCTGCACCATAATTGCCAGGGAAATCTAACAAGATAATGAACGTGGGAAGGCTTTGAAAATGCACAGTGTTTTGTAAATGTAAGAGATTATTATTCCCATTTACCAACCTTTTAAAAAAGATATTTTCCCTCCATTCAGCCAAATTTAACTTGGATGATGAAGGACTGAGTCTGGGCTTCCCAGCTATAATTTTCTTATTTCCTTGTGCCTCTGAATATTAAAACACAAAGGCTTACATTGCTGAGAGGAACCAAAACAGGAGCCTGTTAGAGGCGTGATGGCACCAACGGAATTCAAAGTGATATTTCAAGCAAGGCGTTCTGTTTATATAAACCTTGAGAGCACTCCATGAATGTCAGCAGAACTTTGAAATTAAAATTGCCCCTTTTTCGGTACACTGCTTCCTCTATTATTGAGCCTGTGTCTTGGGTAGCTGTGGAGGTTAAAAAACACTTAGGGTTTACGTCATAATATTGGATATGCTAAAAGATGAGGCAGGAAGACATGACATCTTAAATGGCTCTACAAGGAGCTGTCCAGTCCTGCAAGGCCAAGTTTGTTCAAATGACAGCCTGTGGGGTTCTGTCCAGAGTCCTGAAAAGGAAGGTTACTCCCCTGGGAGCTACCGGAGGCGGGTTGAATGGGGTCATTTTCCAGGGATGCATTCCTGTTTGCTTCCTAAAACCCTAATGGGGAGGGATGGGCAACTTGGGAATTCCGACACCCTTAGTGAGCTGTGGGAGTCGGGGTGCTCTGGCAGACAGAAGAAGAAGGGTGAAAGGGAGCTGAGACAGGGCCCCAGAGTGACAGCAAATGAGTTTGGAAGCTGGAGGAACTGGAAGATACCATAATAAAATAGAGAGATACACTCAGTGACAGAAGAGAGATAGATGGAGCAAGTTATACGAATGGCTCATTTTTGTGCAAATATTTGGGGCTCTATAAAATAAGGCTGTTTATTATAAATCTGTCTTCTGAATAAGTCTTTTCCCTGTGCAGATGTCACCTGTAGTGAAAATCATGCACACACACACACACACACACACACACACACCAAGACATAGAGGGATGAGCTCTGAGGACCAAGTGGGGCTGAAACTGTTCCTTCTGTTTATAATAGCTCTTCCTATGAAGGTTGCTAGGGGTCAAAGGTCCTGCCCTTGGGCTGCTTTGGTAACTTGACCTTAACCTTCATCTCCAGCCAAGATGCTGCTAAGGCTCTTCAGTGTCCTGAAAGCAAAGCAAGTGACATTCATGTGGCTGAGAATGAGAAGTCTTTCTTCTCTGTCTGTAAATACCAGGGAAGCTCTTCTCCTGAGTTCCCCTCCAACGCCAACAGGGACCAGAGCAGAGAGCTGCTGAGAGCTCTGTCCAGCGTGCTGAAAAGGAAGGTCATTCACAGGGTGGTGGATGCAGGCCGGCTGGACAGCGTCCTTGGGGGCAGGGGCGGGAGGTGCATTCCTGTTGCTCTCCAGAATCCTAGAGGGGATCAAGGAGACCACAAGCTGGGTGTGAGCTGGTGTGGGCGGGCCCCTAGCCAGGGAAAGGAAAATAGTTACAGGTACAGCAGCGAGGAATCAGGTGCAACAGATGGAAAACTCAGGGGTTTATCAGCCCTCTTACATTCAGACTTTGAAAACGCTAGCATGCCTCTGTCTGTATTGATTCGAGGCATCCTCCCTGGAGCCTAAGGAATGATAGGAGGATGTTAGGAACCAGGAGGGGTACCAGAAAGATGTGAGCCCTCCACCTGGTTATCATCCCAGCACAGTAGGTCTCCTTGACCACAGCTTCAGCTCCTGCTTTCAGTTACCCAAGGTCAACAGTGGTATAAGATGATTAAACTGAAAATTACAGAAACAGACAATTCACACGTTTTAAGTCACATACTCTCCTGGGTGTTATGATGAAACTTCTCACCGTCATACCCAGCATGTGAACCACCCCTTTGTGTAGCCCAGTCATGCCCACCGAGTCACACCCATTACTCACAGTCATTGTCAACTTGATACAAAGTAGACATACTTGGGAAGAGGAAATCTAAACTGAGGAGTTTGGCCTATGGCTATGTCTGTGGCTGAAGTTGAGAAGTCCATCAGTTTGGCCTATGGTCATGTCTGTGAGGCATTTTCTTAATTGCTAATTGATGTAGGAGGGCTCAGCCCACTGTGGGCAGTGCCATCTCTAGACAGGTGGCTTGGTCTGTGTAAGAAAGCTAGCTGAGCCATCCAGAGGGAGGCAAGCAGGGTTCCTCTGTGATGGCTGCTTGAGTTCCTGCCTTGACTTCCGTCAATAATGGGCCTTTCCCTGCATCAGTTGATTTTGGTCAGTTTTTTAATCACAGTAAACTCCGGCAGTAGATGTATTTATCAGATTGGCTGTCCTGGGTTCACAGTACTTATGTTCAAGCTAGGCTTATTTTACTTAGCAATACTCCCAATCTGACAAAAACACCATGACACCAAGAAGGCACCCGGGCACAAAACATGGAAGGACAGAATAACTTCAGCATTATGTGACAACGTTGTGAGTCATACAGAAAACGCAACGTGGGGAATTGCAGGACTAGCTACCAACAATTTTCAGGCATCAGCCATAGCTAAGGTGGGGCTTGTCTATCCGCAAGGTAAATAAGGCCTCCAGGCTGGCAAGCCACTCTAATATTGGAGAGGCATCTTGCTCTAATAATCTGACTCTTAGCACCCAGAGGTGGTAACTGTTTCAGCGGTAAGGTCACTTGAGGACTTTGGGCACATCAGAAACCTAGGGTGCGTGTTCTTAGAGGAATTTTCTCTTGGGTCCCAAACCTTCAATTTTCACTTCTTTTTTGTATTTGTTTAGCATGCGTGTGCAAGCATGGGCATGCACACATGCCATGAAAAGTACAGGGTCTAGGACAGCTTTCAGGAGTTGGTTCTCTCTTTCTGCCGTGTTGGTCCTGGAGATTAAACTCAAGTTATCCAACTTGGCGACAAATTGCCTTTCCCTGCTAAGTCAACACTACAGCACCCAAACCTTCTTGACTGTAAGGGAGCCCAACCATTGCCAAGTCAGGAATCTCAACCACTTTTGCATTCAGCATTAGAGCCAGGTAGTCAGATCATGAGATGACGGTTCCAAGTTCGAGTGCTTTCATTTGGAATGTGAAGCAGTGACCAGAAACAGGTTCCTTAACTTCTCTGAGCTCCTTTCATCTGTCCCAAGTGGACTTAGGAGAGTTCAGTGCAGAGACACACTTAAAGCCCATAGTCCAGAGCCTGGCACTGACAGACACCACGTCTTCCTAGCATTGTTCAAGCAAGAACACAGTCAGTCCTGCTCTGTGCACACAGTCGATCCTCAGAGTTGAGTCTGTGCCCAGAATGTGATTTTCCCATAGCAGCCTGAGAATCGTTGCTGCTTCTGCTACATAACCATCATCCCTTAGTGTCATCTCAAACGACCTTCAGCACATTAGGCTGCATAGTTACCACTTCATCTATCTTCCCCCACCTTGACCCTGAGGACAAGACTCTCCTCTTCTATTGACACAACTCTAGGGCCTGACACCCAACAGCTCCAGAAAGTCTTGACTGTGTCCTGGGTAGATGGTTGCTCTACAAGCAAGAAAGCTTGAGTTTGAATCCTAAGCACTCTTCCTAAAAACAAAAAGTCAGACATGGCAGTGTACACCTAGAACCCCAGTGTTGTGGGGACAGAAACTAGGGCTTGCTGGCTGCCGTCCTATCTCCAGGTTAAGAGACACCACATTTCATGGGAATAAGAAAGACCTGATGTCCTCCTCTGATCTCCACATACACGAATGTGGGCATGTACTCGCACATACACATGACATTCACAGGTGCACACACATACACCACATATACACACACCACACAGTCACACACAAGAAAAAAGGAAGGAAGGAAAGGAGGGAGGGAGGGAAGGAAGGGGGAAGGAAGGGCTAGCTTATGGTGAATAGAAAGATGACATCTCAGCCCAGTTACCTCCCAAGTCAGAACAGATTCTACCCTTGCAGGAGCCAGAGGCTCCCCACCAGCCAGGACCAACCTCCAGGATTGGGAAACCCTCACCTCCCAGTTCTGGGTCTCTTTCATCTGGCATAGTGACAACCCCACACCTTTGAAAGTCGTTTCCTTTCTCCTAATCAGAAGTCTTGGGCCCCAAAGACAAACTATAGCTCTTTCTGTCTCCCTCTCCTCCAGGCCTGGGCTGTGAGCCTGGCTCCTTGCCTTGGTCCCAGCCGCTTCTGATGATATTTTACAGTGCCTTCCTAATTTACCACCCTTTTATGACTACGGTAAAAGGCCACACATCAGGAAACACCATCAAACAGGAAGAAGCGTCCCCTCTCTGTGTCAGCTCAAGTTGAGCACTGTAATTTACATGAGAACCTTGTGGCTCGGGGTGTCTACCTCCCATGGAACCAGTTTCTTCTCCCATTATGAGAATGAGATAATTAAAATACTTCCCTGCTCCTTTGATATTGAATTAGGTTAGCTCAGCCCAATTGCACATGCCAGTTTGAAAGCTGTTATGTTATTTGAATTGCAATTTAAAGCCATTCATTTTTTTCCAGGAAAAAAAATTTCACTTTATTTTTACCTGATCCTGGATCAGACATAGGGAAGGGAATTTTTCAAACGGATGAGGAAAATTGTATCCCAAGAAGAAATTTTAGGGAGGCCAGGACAGGGAGCAGAGACTAGGCCACTTATATCTAGTCCAGACCCTCCACACACACAAGGCAGAAGTCTCCGGGTTTATCCTTTGTGAAGTAGGGGAAGTACAAAGAGGCAATGTGAGACTGATACTGAGGAGGAGGACTGGGGTCCGTCTGTCCTCTCTCCACCTACAACTACTATAGCTGGCGTGACCCCCCTCTGTGAGAACTGCTTGCTTCTAGAGAGAGAAGTCCCACCCTCCACAGACTTTGGCAGTCAAAACAACACCACCCACAATATCATGGGATGCACTTAATAAAGGTTGAACTCATTCACAAATGAGTATGTATAGAAAACAGAGGTAGCCAGAAATGAACCCCTAAATAGACCAGAGCCAGACCCTGCCCCTAAATTCAAGTTTACCTCTCCCATCCCTTTGAGAGTCTTGACAGTTTAACCCGAAACCCAGAGACTGAGCGGGATCTGGGTCCATCATGGAGAACCGTGGTTATTAAACAGTGGTGATTTCATTTCCCATAAGATGCTGGGGAATTTCTGGAGAGGTTTGGTATTGTCATCATGTGAGGATGCTACTGGTACTTCATGGTAGATGCTAGGGATGCTGGAAAACATCTCACAGTGCACAGGAAAGCAGTCATCAATGAAGTAGTAGCCCCTCCCCGGAGCCTCTACAGTTTGTTTAACCCTGACATGCATCCTGGATATTCCCATGATGCTTTGCTCCCTAGGAGAGGGGATAGAGGAAGGAAGATGGCTACAGCTAGATCTGGCTGGAAGTTGGAAACCCAGAGCTGCCTTCGCCCACCCTCTCTTCTCTCGCAGGATTTTCCTTTAATTCCTGAAAATATGCACAGGTATACAGAGATAGAGAGAGCTCTCTACCAGGAAACCACCATCTTTGGGGAGCCAGCCCAGATTCTGCAAACCCCACGCCTAAACCAGCCCTCGTAGCTGGATATCACATAAATGTGAGTTGGAAGGAGAAAGAAGGGGACCTGAGGAGAGACTGGGAAGTAAAGACAGGAGTTAGAGGCCAGTGTCCTCCAGGCAACCTCTGGTTAAGGCTGGACTTGGCTGATTCTTAGCTGATTAAGCAAGCACCATTTAGAAGTGGGTCAAGGTGCTTGAGAAATTGAACCTGACAGTTGAGGCCAAACCTCTGACAAGAGCAGCTGGAATGAGATGTCATAGGCAGCCTGGGAGACAGGGGTGAGGTGAAAAGGGTAGAGAAGTGGAATGAGCTGCTAGGCAAAGTCAGAACATCCGAGGTGGAACTTGTCAGAATTTCCTCCAATGAAGGAAAGACAGAGTGGCCAAAGGCCAAGGCCTACCAGAGAAAACAGAGCCCTCATTGGCAGATACAACTCAGAAGGGAGAGACAGGGTTGTGCACACTATATAGCCTCTCTTGGGGGTGAGTCAAGCATAGAGGTCCTTGAGAAACCAATGACTCTTAGGGAGAGTCCCCAGCAGGCTCCTAAGCCCTCCCATGTCCCAGTGACAGACTGGACCCCAGCTGGACTTTCATCTCATCCTGATCCCATCGGCATCAGAGAGCTTCCCTGAAGGAGCTGAGGCCTAGAACGCCAGGAATTTGCCGTCAGCTCCTAAGTTGGGCACATTCTGAGACGGGGTCGAGGGAAGCCGAGCACCGTTTCCACGCATCTCTCCGGGGCGGGGATTGCTGGGAAGCCCCTTGAACTTTGTTTTGTCAGTGCTGCTCCAGGGAGACACTCACTGCAAAGTTAATAACAAACCAAGACATTAATTGCCTTCCAGGTACCTCTGCCTGGCAGTGACAGCCACCACTCTTCATCAGCAGCCTGCATTGGGATAAGGAAGAGGTGGGGGACCCCTTCAGGAAGCTCGCTAGATGAGGGTCAGAAAGATCTGTGCACTTCTGAGCAGGGCAGGGGTGTTCAGAAAGGACTGGGCCCCGTGACCAGTATCAGAAAAGGTCACTCTGATTTTCATTTGCCCGTGTCTGGCAGTAGGTAGCTGAGTTCTGCCACAAAGGAGTTTTCTTGTGCCCCTAGGGACAGTGGAAGATAACAGAGCCCCCGACGATTTCTTTCTTTGAATCCCAGAATTCACACTATTGAACACATCTGACTTATGTATAACCCAGGCTTCATTCCTCCATTCCACAAACCACCAACAGAAGAGATTGTTTTCAGAAGAAGCCTTAAACACTGGGAACTTCCTGAATGGCCCTTTCCGGTAATCAAATCTCAACAAGCGGAGGTTTGCCTTCCGAGGAAAGATTGAATCTTAACTTCAATGGGGAGCTTCATTCAACATTAAAGTGTTCCTAGGCCAGCTCACTCACTCAGCAAATATTTACCCAGGCAGGCTCCAGGCCCCATGCCAAGCTAGACACTGGGGAGCAAGGACGGACGGCCACCGTGATGGAACCTGACTGTTACCAGCCCCACCAGAGCTGCAGGGCCCGGTCTCCACGCCACCACGTCTCCTCTTCCTCCCCCTCCTTCTCCTCTTCCTCTTCCTCCCCCTCCTTTTCCTGGTTTATTTAGATAAATGCTCACATGGTAAATCAACCTGAGCTCACAGCAATCCTCCTGCCTCCGCCTGTCAAGTGTTGGCATTATAGGCACATACCACCACACCTGGAAATGTTAGCATCATTCTGGGGCTTCATTTTGTTTCTCAGACTGTGTTTCTTCTTTTCTCAGCTGTTTTCCTGCGTGCTCACCAGGGGCCTGGGTCTGTCCGACAGTGTTGGTCCTGTTCCCTGTCCTGAACCCTTTCCCTTTCTGAGTAGGTCTCTCCACAGACGGCCCCCTTGTCACTTCAGAGTCAGCACCAGCTCCTGTCCTCATAATTTCCCCGAGCTCCGTCACCCTCTGTGTCCACTAACCAGGGTTTTTACACTTGCACACTAAATCCACAACCACCTCCTTCTTTAACTATTGTTGGTTCATCTCTCTGACAGCAGGGACTAAATCTTGTTCATTGTAGACCCCAAAACAAGAACCCACCCTTGGTTCCTCAGGGTTCTTGAGAGATACCTGTTAGTGGGTGGGTGCACGGGTGAATAAGTGGGTGAGCGTCTAGTCGCTGAAATTCTCTAAGCAGCTGAGCATCCTACCCAGGGCAGCCCCTAGAAGCCCCTCTGATCTTGCGAGTTAGCTGATGGGAAAACCTGTGGTAGAAATCTCCAAATGCTACATACTTGTTCTTGGACCTCAAGGGAAGAACACACACACACACACACACACACACACACACACACACACACATTACTACAAAAGGCTTGTGACACCTGGATCTGAAAAAGCACCTCTTCCACTTTGCCTTTTAACATCCCGTTTCCCAGCAGGTTTCTCTGAAGGAGCTGCTGGCTTGATGTACGTCCAACCACAGGATTAATTGCCATCCCTCAGCAACTAACGTCTCTTAACGGTTCCATGGCAACCAAGCTTTGCAAATGCCAGCCAGTGTTTTTTTTTCCAAAGGGACTCTACCCCTACACAAAATAGAACATTTTGAGTGAAATTTAAACACTTTTTGAATGGCACTGTTCGAATTTCTTCACACTTCACAAATGCTTTCTTTGCAAACATGGGTGTCCCAGTTACCCTGGGCCAGTGCCAAGGCCCTCAGCCCAGAGTCTGTTTTCTCAGCTTCCAGGAAGCCACGGTGAGACTTGAAAACAAACAGGGTAAGAGAGCTATGGGAACCCCAGTTAAGGAGGAAGAGGGAGGGAGAGAGAGATTAGAGAGAGAGAGTCTGTTGTGCACAAATGTACATGTACATGCGCAAAGGAGGAAATTCTGTCTCCCGTACCAGTGATGGCCAATTGGTGGAGTCCACCAGAATGCGGCCAAAGGATTCCTGGGCCCCACAAAGAGCTTAACAGAAAGAGGGCCTGCCCCTAGTGCAAAGATGGGGAGCAGAGATTAGTGTATGAGAAGGCAGAATCAAACCTTCTGGCATCACCCTGCTCCCACAGACAAAGTGCCTCTAGCATAGCCACCTGTAGAAGTCCCCAGAGAGGTCTTGCAGGAGAAGAGATGGATGAAGAGGACAGGAAGTGGACGACCAGTGTATACGTCTCTTTCCTGCTAAAGCAATGCCCAGTGCCAGCACGGGGCTCCCCAGACGGGTCCGTGACTTTTCCCACAGTCACTGGGCCCAAGGGCAGATGTTTTCCATCAACCAGCCATTCCACCAACACTTGTTCCCTGCTGACTGCAGGAGAGAGAGGGGGAATTTCCTCCGGACTTAGATTCTACTCTCTGGGTTCTGGAGGAGGGATGTGGGCCCCAGCCCACAGATCGAGGAGAAGAGGCTAGACCAGCCAACTTTGCACTTGTAGTCTTGGGAGAGCACTGTTCTCTCTGGTTGGAAGATGGAGGAGCAATGTGAGGACAGTGTAGTGTTGGAGCTATGGCATCACAAGTAGACCAGACATGGTAGGAGGCCTGACTCTGAGGACAGAGCAGGCTGAGTGGTCCCTGTATCAGAGCTGAGGGTCGTGAGAAGTGTTTCAGAGCTGTGCATTTGTGAACAAAACGGATCCTGAAGGTATTTGGTGTCAGGAGTAGAGCAGTGGGTACAAGAAACAAGAGGCTGTGGAAGCTCAGCGGCAGAGCTGGGACTTGGAAGGTGGCTCTGAGGGTCAGGTGGAAGGGCCTCCCTCAAAGGCGGAAAACCTGGCCAGGACCTAGGAATAAGGCAGGGGAGTCAGGCTGAGTGACTGGCCATGAGACAGAGAATACCCCACCACCCCGCCGCCTGCGTCCCTTCTCCAAACCTGCAGGCATTAGCAGCTACGCACCTGGGACGTGAGGCTCTGGAATCAGAGTCACCTGATGGTTTTGTCGCCCAGTGATGCCCCTTCCTTGGTTTTCAGAGCAGGGCTCAGAGGTGCCTGGGGCAAACTGGAGGAGGCCAAGCCTTTGGAATCAGGGAGGTCATCAGCTGCTAGTAGGCTATATGTACCTGCCCACCTGTATCCTCAGTGCCCCCAGGAGAGGAGGCATTTTGAGGTGGTGCTGGGACTTGGGAACTTTATTTTGACTACAGTGACTGGCATCAGACACTGGCTTCAAGAGACAGCAATGACGATGGATCCCTCCTCCTCCTCCTCCTCCTCTTCCCATTCCCCACGTCCCCTCCTCCCCCTTCTCCCCTGCTCCTCCACTTCTTGTAGTACTATAGATTGACCCCAGACCTCATGCATGCCAGGCAAGCACTGCACTGAGCTACATTCCCAGCCCTTTGAAAGTTTTGTTCTCATACAGGGTCCCTCTAAGGTGCCCAGGTTGGCTGGCCTTGAACTTCAATTCCCTACCTCTGCCTCCTCAGTAGCTGGGATTACAGGCAGGAGCCACCATTCCCAGTAAAAGATGAATCCTGATTCACGCTGGTATTCAGGACATGGAGCCCCAGGGACTGGGGGACAGGCTGTCGGTCCCTGCAGGGGCATAGGAGGTAGCCCCAGGTTTGCCTGTGTCATTAGTGTGGCAGCTCCGTCATTACCCAAGGAGGCTTAAAGGTTATCAGTGAGCTCCAGGAGCCACTGGAGAAAGGAAGAAGATAAAAAGGGATTTAGAAAGAAAATAACAAAAAGAAAAACTGTATTTTCTAATCCAAACCCTTCCCTGAAGTGGCTTTGTTCACTCCAGTCACTCTTTCAAGACATAAACTGTGGAGGGCCACAATGACTTTAGTGATTATGCTTTATCTTGTCCAACCAAGGTATTAAAGAGGAACTGGGAACACATTTAAAAAAAGCATACAGCCCAATTTCTCCATGATTCCCTCTAAAAACAACTTCTGGAATCTCACTGCTACAGTTGCCAGAGCACAAAAGTCCTATAGTTATTCCATGGGCTGGAAGCCATTCTACGTGTCAGCCAGAGGAGAACTTTGGGGTTGTGTCCTTAACAAGATCCAATGGACTGCATGCTCCCTGGGCTCCGGCAGAGCAGGGGAAGGCGGCCCAGGCTCCAACCTCCCAGGTTTCCCTGCCTCACTCCCTCAGGAGTGCTGAAGAATTAAATTCAGAAGAACCTTCCACCTGGGAACCTGTTTACAGGTCAAAGTCGTAAAGGAAGACACTGGCCAGGAAAGCTGCCTTGTTCTGAATATCACTCTGGGTGATGGTTCCACAAGGCAGCCTTTGCCATTTCCTTCCCTGATGCCAGGTCACCCCACCACTCCCTCCTGGGCCTGGTAGTCTCAGTAACAACCTTAGGCCAGGGACTTCTGTGAAGCACTGGGTCCTTCCAGCTCTGTCCCCAGGCCTCTAGGGCAATCTATTCACTCTCTCCCAACCACTGTGCCTCACCCACTGAGACCCATCTCCAAGGTTCAAGTCTAGCAGAAAAAAGTATGCATGCCTTCCTGTGGTCCCAGCCAAAGTCTAAGGATCAGCTGTGGTGGCTTCTGGTGGGTCATTAATCCTGTTCTCAAACCTGAAGCCATAGTGCAAAGTATGCAGGACTCAACCTGGCCAGCCTGAGGCACACACACCACTCTGGCCCTATATAAAGGAGAAAAGGTTGTTGCCCTAAAAAAAAAAAAAATCTGTAGCTGTATATCTCCATCCAAGGACACCAGATGAAGCTCTTCCTCCCATGAGCCATGTGGTTTTGAGTGGATCAGGTGACACCACTCGATGCACTGGGGACAGTGGCACATGTCCAACTTCCCCCAGAGCTATGATGGGCCGTCTCCAGCTACATCAGTCCCCCAGAGACGCCCTGATGACTGTTTAACACTGTCACCGTCTGATGGAGTTGATCAACCACCTATTGGAGCCATAGTTGTGAGCTGACACATAGTCCTGGGAGCAAGGAGAGATCGGGATGTCCTGGAGAGGATAGAAGCCATAGTCAAGTGTAACAATCACAGGCAGGGCGTTTCTGAGTGTGCCTGGTGGGTTGTTCCCAAAAAGGGAAAAGTCAGAGCACCAGGCTCTGCTTGGCCAGCTCTGAATACTGGGGGCATGACCGCCCCCACCCCCCGACCTCCATGGGAATGCTCTTATGTCCCTGCAGGATGTCAATGGCTTCTTATTCCTGTGCTGGCTGGGGCAGCTCTCGTGGTGATCTCCAATAAATCAAAACTTAGTTCAAGGTTAGAACAGGAGACAAACAGGACACAACCAGAAATTTCATCTAAGCTCAGGGTCTGCCAACTACAGAGCACAAGCTGCCTGTGTCCCTGGCATGGCAGGTGCCTAGCAACTAAGAAATGAATGAGCGGACACAGATCACTGGTTGACACTTGCAGCCCCAAATTCCTCCCTGCTGAAGACAGAGCATTATGGTCCCTTCTAGAGTTGGGATCCAGAGGGATGCAAGCCTGATATTCTGATTTCCTTCTGCTGCTCCTTAATGATCAGCAGCGGTCCAGGAACTAATGTTTCCTTTTTTTAAAAATCTCTTTGTAGTTTCAGTCCACGTTTTCCTTGACACAATGAGTCTCCTGTGATTGCTGCCCCTGTGTAGTTTGTTTGTGCCGGAGTCCCAGGGTGCAGGATACTTATCATCTGGGGAGCGGGGCTGGGTGGCACTTGTCTACTTCTCCCTTTTCTGACCTAAAAGACCAAAAGGTGGAAATCGAATTTGCTCTCAGCCTTTGTGTTTCTGGATAAAGAGATCTTATCTCTGTTTTCCTCACCTCTGCAGGGACAGCCTCCTCACCCCTAGCTCACCTCTGCATGTCCCCAGCAGAGGCAGCCATTAACCTTTTTTTCCTAGGTTCTGGAGTGCCCTTCCTCTCCTACTGGGGGCCTAGCTGGTTCCAGCACCGACCTTAGGCTAGCATGTTTCTTTGAACCGCTGGGGTCCTCCCACTCCAGCCTGGGTGCACCATGGACGGTCAGTTCACTCTCCCACTACCTTGCCTCATCTTACCCATCTGTTATCCTTCTACCCACCAAAACCACCACGAGCTCCTCCGATACCCGTAACAACTTGGCATCATTTCCAAGTGATCCTCTTGTAAACAAGAGGATTGTAAACAAGCTGCGGCCTGATGTGAATCTTACCATTTCTACCTGTTCGTCTGGATCAGCACTGTTAAGAGCCAGGTCTAGCTGCCCAGTGTGAAGTTCTCCCCAGCAATCTCTATTTGTATGTTTTGACCTCCTGGAAGTCTGGGCAGAACTTTCCAGAAACTTTCTGGAAAGTCTACATAGACAGGACCCTCTGGCTTTGTCTGCTCTGGAATAGAAACAAATTGCCCTCGGGATGCCCAGGATATGCCCGCCCCACACAACCCGGTACCCACCACATTCTGTGCCTCTCCTCCATCACCTTCCAACTAAGAAGGCAGAGCCAGTCAGCCCCACAGCCGGCATGGAGCCTGGAACCCCACACCAGGTGGGAATTGTTTAACTAGATTCCCATCACTGGAAAATTCTGGTAATTGTGCAATAACAACAGCAGCAGCGCTCAGCAATTACCCAGGGTTTTCATCTTAGGCCACTTTACCCGCATTAACTAATGAAGTCTCCCAGCCTCCCTCAGAAGCAGAAAGGGCTGCTGGCCCAACTCCCGCCAGTGTGTGTGCTCTCTTAATGAGGGCAGTCCTGCTACAGGGTTGGGGGCTCCTGGGTGGCTGGCCTCTACCCAACACAGGCACCTCCCAGCCTCTTACTGGTCATCTTTCAAGTCTCTTCCCCAGCCCCTGCCACTTGCGCCGCTGGACACAGACAGGGAAGTGGGAGGTTTTCTATCCCTTGAGCTGCAGTCATGATCCTGGGTCCAGAACCTTTTACAAGAACTGATTCCCAGGAACTATTCCAAGGAACAGCAGGCCCTCTCTTTAGGGATTCATTCTCTCTCTCTCTCTCTCTCTCTCTCTCTCTCTCTCTCTCTCTCTCTCTCTCTCTCTCTCTCTCTTCTCCTTTAACTAACCCCAACCTGGAGAAAATCGGTTCTGCCCCCAAGTTCACAAATGCTCAGGCCTAATTCATGTTCCCTTGCAGGTGTCCAGGATTCCCCTACATACTCCTGCCTGACAGACAGTATTCGGGCCACAGGTCCTTGACATAGACACAGAGATACCTGAGGCCTTGCTCTGAGATGCTCACAGGCTAACACATGGCTCTAAGCTCAGCCCTTGCAGCTCATCAGCTCCTGTGGCCCACAGCACCCAGCTGGACCTCCTGCACCCGATTTTGCTCTGAGGCTGACAGTGACTGAGCTGGTACAGGCCCGGGAACTGAGGCTGGGCACACAGCCCTCCCATCCATTACCCATAGTCTCAAGGAGCATCCTGGAGCAGAGGCTCTTAGCTAGGGCAGGCTGGAATGGTGTTGCTCCTGAGCACTAAGAATCTTGGTCCTTTTGACACTCTTCTCCCTGAGGGTGGGGTGGAGTTTGCTCTGAGCACTCTGCGCACTTGAAAGGACTAAACCAGGAAACACTTATGAGGCTTGAAGGCGAGATCTGACACAAAGCTGACTCTGGAAAGCCACCTATGAAAATAGAGCATCTTCTGGGAGGGGGTGGGCCTGGCAGCCACCCAAAGAGAGTCGAACAGCAATTCTGTGCTTCACGACATGGGGGCGAGGTGAATTCTAGTATGTGGCAGGGAAGAGGACCGTCAGGCCCTAGGGGACCTGAGCAACAGGTGCCACCACCCGGGCCCTTCTCCAAAGGCAGAATTCTTGGGTTTCCTTCTGTCTTCCAGGTCTCAGTTTTAGACCCTTCCTGGAACCTCATACCCTGCTTGTAAGCAGCCCTCGGTGGGGGACGTGGAAGGCTGGACGGCCCCCTGCTGAATGCTTTGAGAGCCAGTCTCATTTCTGTTGGATTAATCCCCACCTCAAATCTTTACTCAGAGCACAGAGGACAGGTGGAGGCAGCCAGGGACAGCTGGAGTGTGGGAGGAAGGACTTCTCCCTAGCGTGCAGCCTTGCGACACCCCCGGCCCTGAGCTGCCCCCCGCCATCATTTACTCAGTCCCTAATAAATCCTGCCCTTCCTTCTGCCAGCTCCGCACTCTTGTTTTATGGGCTCCTACCCGGGCTGTTTATTAAGCACCCAGGCCCAGGAAGGCTGTGCCTCTGATATGTCCAGATCTGCATAAATGGCACTAATATAACAAATGTAATCACAGAACAGGCTCTTGGTGCAAACAATGCTGATTTACTCTCCAGAGCCCCTCCGAGCTGCGGTCACATTGCAGGTCTGCCCTTGGCGTCCCCTTCCCCCACACACACACCCCCGCAGCAGGCAGAGAGGTGTATGGCACTATTACATGTTATTATGACTTTCTGGGTAATGTATACATTTTCACTATCACAGCCTCTCTCCTTCATTTTTCATGAGAACTGGCACGAGATTAATGACTGAGTCGCAGCAGAAACGGAGCGCCATGCCACTCTGATTTATTGACCACTTAGCGTTGATGAAGCTGCAGACAAGAGTCAAACAGATGTTGCAGCTGCATTTTTCTTTATCAAAACCAACCGCCGCTTTTTGCATGTTTAACTGTTTCTTGCGTCATTGTCCCACTCGTTCCACACAAAGAGTGCTTGCTGGCTCTGAGCTTCCTTCCCTACAGAGGAGGAGGAACCAGAGGCCAAGCAGTGAGACCCAGCCACCCAGTGCTTATGCAGGGACTGGCCAAGAGGAAGACCCAAGTCCCTTGCTCTGCGTGACTTGGGTCCCCTCAGTGGGTCTCTGATGATGAGCCTACCTCTGCACCCATAACTGACTCCAGGACCTGTCAGATACCCTGGGCTGGACCCAGCATGGAGGGTCCTGGCAGATAGCAACTCTACCTCAACTCCATCTCCACCTGTGGCTAATTACGGAATACCCTTCGGATAGGCAGCTATGGAGGCCTTGAACACGAGAACTGTCTGGGGAGAGAGGACTGATTCCCCTCTGGGGTAAAGGCTGTGAACAGGCCACTCCTTTTCTGATACAGTGGGCAGTAGTGCTGGGGAGATCATCTGTGTACCCAAAGTGGAGCTCCATTTTCAGCTCTGCCCTGACCTCTGAGCCCTGCTCTTCACCTCTCAGAATCTGGAGGCAGCAGGACCTGCACACTTACTCCAGGAGTAAATGACAGCACTCAGAGGGCTGGGAAGCCTGGCACCCCCTCTCTGCTCACCCCCAGTGGCTGCCCTGGACCTGGCCCCTCCTCTCCTTTCTCCCCCAGCCTGGCCTCCCTCCATCCCGCCAAGACAGTGTTCTACTATGAGCTCACCAGGACAGACTGTGTTAGAGAACCTGGTGGGCCCCAGGCTGTTGAGGAGCTATCAGAGAGAAACCACCTGCTGGCCCTTCCCCACCTGGGCACGCTGGGCACCATGGTGCACCCTGGCCATTCTCCAGCTGGGAGAGCATATGCAGCTGGTGTGTTTGTGGCAGAGCTGCTTCAGGTTAATATGAACTGCAGAAACTACGAGTGCCTTCTCCTCTCTGGTTTCTCCTGTGCTGCCTGCCTTCGCCGTGGGCACCACATGCTTCCGTGAGGGTAGAGCTCTGGACATTTCTTTATTCAAGTCACTTTTATGTCCTGCAGTCTCCCTTTGCCTCACACAGTCCCTGACAGCTTTCCATATAGAAGCATCACTTTGTGTAGAAACACCACCTCAGGAGAGGACTGGCTTTGGCCACAGCAAGGGCCACAAGGACCCTAGGGAGAAGGAGAGTCATGGAGATCATGCAGTGAGCAAGCAGGAAACTGAAATCAGACTCTACGGATGTGAGGGGCCATCCAGAGGGTCAGGTAAACCAAACAAGAGGCTCAGGGAGTCAGGTGGCAGGGACAGGCTTTAGGCAGAGACTCTGAGAATGAACGAGAGAGGTCCCCTTGTCCAGAGCTATTGAACACTGCTGCCTTTGTCTTTGAACTCTATCAGGCGCTCCCAAACTCTGTTCCAGAAAATATCAAGATCCATAGAGGGGATCAGGTTCATGATCAAATAGGCTTGGAAAAGTCCACACATGAAAACACCAGGCAGAAATCCTGGCACTAGGATTTCTACACTGCACTAGGCACTGACCAGGCTCTAACAAGTCCTGTTCTGAAGAGCCTCCTGGGGCACCCGTTCCCTAAAGAACATTCTGAGCCTCTTCTCAGCTTTTAGGGGTGGTTGTCCTCAGCTTGTACTTTCTGTTCCCTTTGTTAGTGAGAGGTGGCATTTGCAAAAGACATCTAAAAGACTAACTTGGGTTCCTAGGAGGCACCTTGCCAACACCTCTGGAGTCTGAGAGGCCACCAGCTGATAGTCACCCCAGTAGTGTGGAATTGAAGTCCCTAAACCCAAACCTAGCATAAAAAAAAGCATGAAGGAGGGCTGGAGAGATGTTCAGTGGTTAAAAGCACCTGCTGCTCTTACAGAGGACTCAAGTTCGATTCCCAGCACCTACATGGCAACTAACAACTGTCTGTAACTCCAATTCCAGGGGAATCCGACATCCTCTTCTGACCTTCATGGGCCTTGCATGACACAAGTGCACTTACATATATGTTGGCAAAACACTCACATACATAAAAAATAATAAATAGACTATTAAAAGAAACACAAAGGCAGAAGCTGAGCTTCTGAGGAGGGATGAGGGACTCCCAATCTCCTGGTGCTGCCCTTCCTCTTTGGGGAGACAACACCTTTCCCCGCCCACACCTAGGGCACTCCTAATCCTTCCCCCTCTCTGGGCTCTGTGTGTCTCTCTGAGACACACTCGAGCTCTCCAGCGTTTGTCACCAGATGCTAAGTCTATAGGAGCCAGCTACTGCTGCACCCAGGTCTCCAGCCAAGCCAGTTGTTGGGGGCTGCTGGGCAGCACCCCGCCCCAGCCTTTACGTCTTGCTGTGTGCCAGCCAGCTCTGGGTTTAGGTTCAGAGTCTTGGAATCCAGAGCTCACACTTACAGCTGAGAAAGCAGGGCCGGTATGGGTGAGAACTGAGCAAAGAAGAGAAGAGTTCCATGAGGGACACCGAGGCCACAAAGACCGCAGGGCTGGGGTACTGTGGTTAGTGGGGTTTGCACAGGGTTTGCACAAGGAAGCAATAATGCGTTGTGTGCTCCTGCGTCAGCCAGTGACAGACGCATGGGGGAGCAGGCCAGCAGGAGCCAGAATAGAAGGGAGTGTGAGGCAAGTGGTGGTTAGATAGAAACACGTGTCCCGTTTGCTGCCATTCCAGAAGTGTGTGTGTTTTATTCTCAGGGCCAGAGAGCCATTATAAAGTCGCCAGATCACACCTGCTGGTGTTAGGAGGCTGGACTGAGGAACAGGGAGGAGAGGAAGTGAGGAGGCCCGGGGGAAGGGCTTTGTTCCCCAGGTCTACACCATGTGGAGGCTTGGGCTCCAGGTTTGCATGCATGTGGTCTGACTAGAGTATCAGGCTGGCTGGGAAGGAGAGCTGGAAGCATGTGGACTGGAGGGATGGGGAGGGAGGGAAAAGGATGGTTGCCTGTTCCAGATGGGGATGGGGCGGGGTGGAACCATCCTTTGTTGTGTGTAGCCTGCGGGAGGCCAATATGTAGGTGCACAGTTGTGTTGGCAACATAAAGGTGGAACTCTTTTTGAGACCAGGAGAGGAGCTGTCTGCAGATAAGTATACAAGTGGGCCACAGTTGGCAGAGTCAGGCTGGAGAGAGGCCTAGGAGTTCTTGAGAACTGTAGGCCTGTTGCAGGGTAAAGTCACCACGCAGGAAGGAGGAGAGAGAGAGAGAGAGACAGAGAGAGAGAGAGAGAGAGAGAGAGAGATCCGGCACTGTGCCCCTGACCTGCAATGAAGTCTTTATGTCCTCTGAAAATAGGGACAGGCGAGGGCTGCTTGTGAACTTCGGGACTCTCCTACAGGTGGCCTGCTTGCCTTCTAGAAGCTGAACTCTGCCAATCCTCTCAGGACAGACCTCAGTCTCTGTTTAGGTTGTGCTGGGGTTTGGTGGCCACTGAAAACCGTAGGGCTCGGGATCATCTATTTGACCCTACCCCAAGCCCCATAGAGAGAGTAAGGCCCTGCTTTCATCTGCAAAAGAGATGGTCCAAGCACTGAGAGGTAGGATGGGAAGCTGCAGTCTATGGATCTTTCCAGAAGAGTCTGGAAGTCCTCAGAGACTGATCCAAACTTGGCTTCCTCAACAGCATCACAGACCACCACAGGGGGCCCCGACACTTCCATTTTCGACACTGTCCTGGTTTGTTTTCTATTACTATGTTAATAAAACACTGAGCAAAACCAACTTGGTAAGAAAGGGCTTATCTCATTTGACAACTCCCAGGTCCTAATTCATTACTGAGGGAAGCCAGGGCAGGGACTGAAGCAGAGATCATGGAGGAATGCTGTTTACTGACTTGTTTTTTCTGGCCTGCTCAGCCAACCTTCCTACATAGCCCAGATCCACCTGCCCAGGGATAGCATGGCCCACAGTGGGCTGGGGCCTCCTACAACCAGCAGCAATCAGGAAAATGCCTCATAGGCATGACCACAGGCCCCTCTGATGGAGGAAATTTCTCAGTTGAGGTTCCCTCTTCCCAACTGTCTCCAATTTGTGTTGACAAAAATCATCCTGCACAAACTCCAACCAAAATTCCAGTACATTTGGGGGTCAGCTTCAAGTCGTGCTCATCTCACTTTAAGGGGAAGTGTCTGGCTTTATAGAAATTCCAGAGCAGGATACAGAGTCTGACCCCCAACCCCAGTCCACATCACAGCTGGAGAGGCAGTGGGCTACTTTGACATTAAAATGAGCATTCCATAAAACCGCTGAATTAGAACTCAAGGGTGAATATCTTTTTCTTCTAAGAATACCCCATAAAGTGTACCACTAATGACTAAAACCTCAACCTTGCCAAGAAGAGACGTGTGCCCCAAATTCTAAAACACACTGTCACTGCTCTATGTCTTAAAGTCAGCCAGATCCAGAAAGTGGGAACTTAACGATCCTCTAGGGATCCCCAGCACTAGCTCCCCAAAACGGAATCTAGGACCCAGCACTACCTCTTCCAAGCCCAGATCCAACTTCTTGGCTACCAGGGGTTGAAGCTTCCTACAAATTACATCAAAACAATAGAGAAAAGCAGACTGACAAGAGACCCTGTGTCAGGCACATGCTACTGAAGGGAGTTGATCTAGAAGCTCCAAGTTGGTTATGAATTTGTGAGTCCACTAGCTGCTGGATCTATGTACCCCTGAAGTGGAGTGTGGATAGGCCTCAGGATACTTCTCAGGAGCAAAGTGTAATGTCCTCAGCCTTTGTCAGAGTCTCAGAGAAGATCAAGAATCAGCCTTCATGACAGGCAGTGGTGACTCATGCCTATAAATACCAGCACTCAGAAGGTTGAGGCAGGAGGATAGCTATTGAGGGCAGCATAGGCTATATAGTGAGTTTCAAACTAGCCAGGGCTTCAGTGTAAGACCCTGTCTCCAAAAGGTAGATGTAGACTGGAGAGATGACTCAGTGGTTACGGGCACATACGCCTCTTGTAGAAGACCCAAGTTTGGTTGCCAGGACCCATGTCAGGCAGCTCACAACTGCCTGTAACTCCAACATCCTCTTCTGGCCTCTACAGGCACCTGCACACACATGCACATTTCTACACACACAGACACGTGCACATACATGTAATTTTTAAAATAGCTGGATGGATAGGTTAGACAGATAGATAGACAGACAGATAGATAGAAAGACTAATTAGCCTTATGCATCAATATCTACATTCAGAAACACTTTCTTGCCCTTCTTGGGCCCTGATGTCAGAAGACCCCAAATCTTGGAGAAAGAAGGGTGAGAGTCAGAACTTAACCTTCTTCATGTCTACAAACCTGGAATGAGCACAGGATTGCTAAGTACTGTAATATCTCCAAGGCCTTGTCCTGAGACTCAAATAAAGCTTAAGCCCAGGCTATAAAGACATCCATCCATCCATCCATCCATCAAATCAATCGATCGGTTGATCGGTTTATCAGTGCATCAGATCACCATCTTGCCTAGGAGAACTAAGAAGGAAGCAACCAGAGAAGACTTCCTAGAGAGGAGGGCATCCTGGGGCTGTCATGAAAAATCAGATGAATGCTGATTATACAGAGCAGAGCTGAACCAGTAGGCAAGATTTAGGGAACCTTCCAGATGCCCAAATGTGGGAACTCCAGACTGTGGGGTTCTGTTCACAGGCTCCGCAAGTCCTGGGCTGTATCTCCCCTGGTCCCCACACAGGCTGCCCCAGTCTCCCAGACTGTTCTCAGTGACAGGAAGGAGGCCACAGCTTTTCATCTCCCAGGCAGCTGGCATTCCAGCTGTCTCCTGCAGAGCCACGCTCCTGCTCTAGGGATGGGATCAGAGGAAGCCCCAGGTAGCTTGCTGGTCCCTCCGACCCTTTGATCTTTCTTCTTATCTTCCTGTTCTTGCTCAGCAGCTGGCCCTGCTTCCTGGCCAGATCCAGGTTCCAACAAGAACCATCCTCTAGCCCTGGCTTCCAGGAGAACAGAGCTCAGGGATAGGACTCTGGAGAGTCACCTATCTCAGCCACCCCATCCATGTGGTGGGCATGGCGGATCTGCCCAGCCCACCCACCTGTTGGGCATATTGCAAGAATAGAGGGAGGCAAGGGGTGGGGGAGCAATCAGCTGAGCAAAAGGAGGCCACCAGATGTCTTGGCAGGACCTGAATTTGGAGTCAGAACCCTGGCTTCCTGCCCAGGTGGGTCCCTCGCCAGGCCCAGAGCTCTGGGCAAGCAACTTCACAGAGCTTCCCTCTCCAAAAGCAGGGGGTGCCCTGGCCTGCCCTGGCCTGCCCACCTCTCTGCCTGGCAGGGATACCAAATAAGATGATGGCTATAAATGTGCTCTGAAAAGAAGGGAGCGGCCCTCAGAGTCTGGGATTATCGCTATTATTAAGAAGCATGATTACCACAATCCAGAAAAGCTGCCATTAACGAGAAGGCTCCTGTTCGTGTTGATTTAATTTCCTGGTTAACTGAGCGTTGGCAAGAAAAAAACCCATGTTTCAACCCTTATTGGAAATCTTTTTAAATTATGCCAGTCTGCTTTCTTACACTGGCCATGGTGTAGTCTTGAGTCTTTATTTATTAATGGACTGATTGATTCATGTATTCATTTATTACTCTTGCATTGACTATAACCAAAAAAAGCAGCTACAGACTCAGTCTCCCTCTGCTGGGGGCCCTGTCCACTCCCAGAACTCGAATTCAGGGAAACCAGAGGGGACAAACTTGGAGAAGAAACACAGAGGGGCCTGCCTCTCCACTTCTCCACATCTTCCAAGGTTCCTGCAGTGTTTTGCTGATTACTTAGAAAGACACAAGAGAAAAACGGTTTAAGAAATGCCTTCTGGTTGGGGTAGAAGGGTTGAACAGGTTTATCCAGGGTGCATCTGTGAGTTTGGTTTGGGTTGGTTCATTGGTTCATTGATTGGCTGGTTGAATCGAGACAAAGTCTCACCTAGCCCAGGCTGGCCTTAAATTTGCTGTGTTGCCAAGGATGACCTTGACTTCTGATCCTCCTGCCTCTATTTCCCCAGGACTAGCCACCCCAGTATGTGCCCACCCTACCTGACTTGACATGATTGCTTATAACACGTTTGTCAGGCCCGATATAATAAATAGCTTCTCCTGTGTCCATTGTAACAAAGCTGCTGCCCTAGGAAACCCCACGGTGTGTCCCTATCAGAGCTAGTGGGGGCAAGGGGTGGACTGTGTGGATTGAATCTGGTGGGCAGAGGCTGACCATCTAAATAGAGCCATTTAGAAACTAACGTCCCCAAGGTCTTCGAGCCGGGAGTACCTTCCATTCTTGACTTGTAAAGGGGTCTTGGAAGAGGTGCTTTCTGAGCTCCTGGGTGGCCGTGCCTGCATGCTGGATGAGGCACAATGGGGAGGGCATGGGGAGGGCAGGGGGTTGTTTATGTAAGAAGGTCCCAAGCAGGCAGAGGCTGTGGCTGGAAAAGCGGGGTCTGAAGCCTTGGGAACTCCTTCCCTCTCGACCGCCAATATCAGTGGCCAGGATGTGTGTATTAAGCATGACACAGCAAGAGTGAGGGAGGGTGAGGAATGGGGTCAGTTGCCGGCGGGGTCTGGAAGGTGGGCACTTCATGACTGAGAGTCTTGACTGCACATGTATCAGTCACTAGCCAGAGATCTGCGTGGTTCTCAACAAGGGGGATTTTGCCCCCAAGGACCCTTGGTAAAGTCAGCGTCCTTTCGCAGTCGTCCCAGTGGAGAGGGGATGTTAATGGCACCGAGCACAGAGTGCCGACGCCCAGCAGGTGGCGGGGGAGTGGTGCGCACCTGCAGCCGCCCTCATGCTGCCTGTGTCTGCTCTTCCCACAGAACCCCGACATCGTCCTGGTGCACTACCTGAACGTGCCGGCCATAGAGGACTGTGGTAAGCCCTGTGGGCCCATCCTCTGCTCCATCAACACCGACAAGAAGGAGTGGGCGAAGTGGACGAAGGAGGAGCTCATCGGGCAGCTGAAGCCCATGTGTGAGTACCTCCCTCTGTCCAGCTGGCACCACCCCGTGGGCCTTAGGGACTTGGAATGCGATCCCTTTTCATACAGGCACAGGGACACTGTGAATGTAGCTCTAGTGACACCCACTTCCACCACTGCGTTCACTTGATCTTCACAAGCTTCCTCCACAGCAATCAGGACACAAACTCTCAGACCCAAGAGCTGGCTTGGGTAAAGCAATTGCCTTAGGACCCCCAGCATACATGTAAAAAACCAGGTGAGATGGGAGGTGAAGGCAGGTGGGTCTCCAGAAGCCCTCAGGCCAGTTAGCCTGGCCTACTTGGTGAAATTCCATACCAATGAGAGAGTCTGTCTCAAACAAAAAGGTAGAAAGTACCTGAGGACTGACATCCCAAGAGGTCCTTGGACCTTCAGATGAATGTCCTACTGGGCCACCAGAACAGACAGACAGACAGTCAGATACACACACACACACACACACACACACACACACACACACACACACGCACACACATATCTCAAATCTCAAACCCGTAGGACGGATTGGGGAAGATGAGCTGTGAACGGTGATCAATGAGATCCTGTCTCCCAGGCCATGCACAGGGCAGGGTAGCCAACGAGGGAGGAGGGTCTGGTCAAGGAACACAGGAGCAGTTGGTAGAGCTGGCTTCTGCATCTGCTCTTGGCCACCCGCACCAGTTCTGGGTTCCATGGCAGCCTGCTGTCCCTGAGTTGCCACAGTGTGCAGCCTGGGTGGCCAGCAGCTTTTGATAATTGCGTGGATTTCATTCTATCAGCAAAGCATTCTGCAGCACCTGTCAGGTGCGAGTCACTGATACAGGCAGCCGAGGGGGCCAAGAAGCTGAGCGCCACGCTTCTTTGCCTCTGTGGGTGCCAGGTTTTCAGTGCCCTCTTCTGTCCCTTTCAACTGGGCTCAGACAGACTGAAAAAAACATGGGTCTGCCCAGTGCTAGGCAGGGGCCCACAGGATGTGGGGACATTGATTGCCCACACTCAAAACAGAAACATGCCATTATCAAGACTTGGAAGAGTGGATTGGTGGGTTGCTTGGGAACAGGACTGCTCTGAGATAACCAGAGAGAAGCTACAGCTGTCAGACACAGCAGGGAGCACGGACATGCCCTGTCTATGGGCGCCAAGGGAGGGTGAACGGCAGCTGCCGTGACTTGTCCTCTTGAAAGTCCTATATGCCCAGATTCCTTCATGTCCTCTACCTCAAGCTCCTACTGTGGACCTCTGCACCCTCCCTGAGACCTTGCGGCCATTGTGACTTTCCTGGCTCCTCCCTGACAGCAGTCGCCGTCCCTTCCTCCACAGGCTTCTCCCTGTTCACCTCACCTTAGCTTCCAAGGCTCAGCCTACACGTCCCCTTCCCATAAGCCCGGCTCACATCCTGAGGCTCCCAGGTCTTCTCAAGACCCTGACCCCAGGGAGCATCAAACAGAAATCAACCCACCACCATTAACCAGAGGGGCCACACAACCTCTTGCTAATTCTGCGGAGCAGGGTGAGGAAGTATAGAAAGCTCTGGGTCTCTGCCTAGAGCCCCCTGAGCATCTCTCAACACACACAGCCTCCTCCTGAAGTCAGCTTCTCTATGCTCCCTGACATCTGACACAGGAGTGCCACCTCCAAGCCAGCCAGAAGGCGAGGGCTTCCAAACTCCAGGAGGCAAAAACAGGCCAGATTTGACTTCTGAGAAGGAGTGTGAATGCTTATTCACAGCCTGCAGTGCCTCAAGGAAATTATATAGAGCTACAACTAGCTCCCCATAAACAGTCTTGGGGACAAGTGGCGGCTAAACAGGAACATCACGCAGCAAATTACGCATGCCTGTCCCAGAGTCTACCACACAGACAGGCCAGGCCCTGCCTGGGAACCACCGCCTGGAAACTCAGCCCTAGTAGGTGCCTAACTACCAGCTCAGAAAGCACATGTGGGTGCCAGCCAGTTTTGTACTGGGAAAGCGAAGAGTTCTGAGAGCCAAGAAGCCATCAGATCATTCCAGAATCAGGCATGCCATTGATGCTCCAGCCAAACACAGTAGCTTCATCACAGCGTCACATAAATCACATTCCTTCAAAGACTTCCCAGTTTGATGTCCTGATGTTTCACCATCTCTCTGCCCCAGAGTGTAGGCGATTTAATCGGAACTTAGCACTGGTCAATGGTGAAAGGCCTCCATCCACAGGCAACCCCAAGCGGGAGGGGATGGGGCTTTTGACTCTCCCAAATCGGGACTCTCACAAATGCTGCATTCTGAGCCAGATGACCCTGAGATTCCCATCCTGATTCTTTGGAAGAAAGGACTTTCCTTCACCTGCGGTCTGAGCCCTGCCTTCTGGGAGTGAAAAATAAACATGGAAGAAAAACTAAGATGTGTGATAGAATCCCCAATGAGTTTCCAAAGAGCTTTCCAGTCTTTGTAATCCCTTCTGGCCAAATCACAATGGCTTAACTTGAACAGAAGCACATTTCTCTCTCACTTTTGCATACTTTACAGTCCACGATTGGAAGGGTAGTCTCCAGTATCAGAAGTCAGCCACCTAGTTGCCTTTTTTTAGGGTGTGGCCTTCTTTTAAGGGTTCAAGATGGCTGCTTCCAGCTCCTGATATCACAACTATATTCCAATCAATGAGAGAAGAAGAATGGAGAGCAAGCTCCTTACCCTTGAAAGGTAGAGCCCCAATTACATACATCCTTTCCATGGATGCCTTATTGGGCAAAACTTTGTCATACAGTCACCCCTAGTGGGGAGAGGAATCTGGGCCACGGTGGTGTTTTGTGTAGCATACTTGGAGGACAGGTTCTGCATGTGATCTTGCTGGGCTGATTAGAGCTGTGTTTGAGAGGAGTGCCCTGTGGGCTTCAGCTTGCTGATTGATAGTAGGCAGAGCTCCACCCCTGAGGTCAAAGTCTGGGGGTCTGTCCAAAGGCAGGAATGAGCAGAACCCATCAGGACACAGTGTGTCGCGTCTTGGACATTCTGGGGTCTATTTGAATATAACTGTTTTGAGCCCCGGCTTTGTTCTGGGTGTGCCTCTTCAGTGTGAGCAAGGACGGAGCTTGTGGCAGGGGATGGAGGGGTGGCATGGGTCCTCTCCTCCCAGGCCAGTAGCAGACTGGCATTTTTGAATGGAGGGCTGATCTGCAGGCAGAGCTCTGGGTCTTGTTCCTTTGGGCTTGGTGAGAAATTTGCTCAGTGGGTCAAAGCCACCATAGCCCAAATCTTGTGCCCTCAGCTTCTGTGACCCCCATGGGGAACCAGATGGAGCCAGTTCCCATAGGGTGCCCATGGCTTTCTACCCTGGCCCATTTCCTGGCTGCCTATCAGGGGAGGGCATGCCAGCCTCTTCCCAGCCAGTGGTCTGTGGAATTGCTGCACTTGGAATAAAAGACAAAGAGATTTTAAGCTGTGTTCCCAGCCCTTCCCCAAGCACTGACCATTCCCAGCTGTCCTACCTGGGGCTCCTCCTGGAGTACTCTGGCTGACCAGATGGCCTTGCAGGAGAAAGTAGGTCCTGAAGTCCACTGCAGAGAGCACCGGACAGCCCCGGCCACCAACCAGCCCAGCTGTCTTCCTGGAACCCCACTGTGTGACTCCAGGTCCATAGGTGCCGATAGCCGGTGTCTAGCAGGGCATAAGAGGGGATAAATAAGGTTACCTGGGGATCCAGCCTGGTCCTGGGCTGACAGCCACCCTCACCCCTCTGTGTCTGTACCTCCCATAACACCGTGTACACACGCATGGCCACGCACAGACACCCACGTCACACAGCACCCTCACCACCCTGGATACACATAGACATGGATATAAGCTGAGCAAGGAAAAGCCTTGATTTCCAACCCCACAACTCACGAAACTTTCTCCAAAAGCGGCCCTGCCTTCCTACCAGACCAAGGGACTCTGGTACACCAGCCAGACCAAGACAAACTCCTGACCACTGCCCCTAAGAAGTGGCTCCGTGGCCTCAGGCAACAGTGATAACAAGAGGAAGACATATAAAGGGACTTTCCCAGCTTGTCCAAGCCACCTAAACTCTTGAACCCCTTGTCCACCTCCCTAGGAAGGGATGACAATGGGCCTCTTTCCACAGGTGTCCCTGAAATGACACCAGAGATATCAAATGGTTAGCGTATTGACAACAGCTCTGAGGGGAACCAGTCCAGAGACCAAGGGCAGCTAGGGCCTCCTCCAGCCAGACTGGGGCCACTCAGCTCCACGCTGCCCAGGCCCCAGGGAAAGGCCAAGCCAAAGGGAGCCCAGAGCCAAAGGGAGCCCACCCAGAAGGCATCTCAGGCCTGGAAATTCAGAACGGGGGGCAAGAATGGCCATGTCCTAAAAGAAGGAGGGCTTCACTCTAGTGTGGGATTTGGGGGCAGGTGGGATGCCACAGGGGATTCCCAGATAGTCTGAAACAGCAAGAAAGAGGGAGCGGAGGTGACGCAAGCACCAGATGTAGCTCTGAGGTGAAGTTGCCAGGTTTGTGGCTTACAGGTCTGGTTGAGTTTGAGGTGAGAGGCCCAGCTGAGTAGGGAAGGAGGCTCTTCTGGATGTACAGAGGGCCGTGTCAAGTGTGCGATGGAGACTATGTTGAATGTGAAAGGATGAAGACCATATTAAGTGCTAGGGGATAGAGGCCATCTTGAGTGTGGGGTGGGTGCCGTGTTGAATGTGAACACACTGAGATCACGTCAAGTGTGAGGGTGGAGGCCACGTTGAGTGTGTAAAGTACACGCCATGGTGACTGTGGGGTGGAGGCCATGTTGAGTGTGAAGGGTACACGCCATGGTGGCTGTGGGGTGGAGGCCGTATTGAGTGAAGCTCTGAGGATGCTTTGTGCTCCTCAGTCCTCAGTTGCCCCAGCCCCTTTGGTCTTGACCGCACATATTTTCAGGCGGTATGTCAGCCCTCAGTCCACACACTCAGCAAGAGCCAGAGCAGTGAGAAGGCAGCAAGCCAACATAGGCTTCCAGGGTCAGCAAAGGCCAGGGAGACTGTGGACAGGGAACCCACATCGTGAGCTACAGCTTCAGCAGGAAAGAACTGAGACGGAGCAGCTACTTGGTAGCACCTGTCTCACCAGGTGCTCCCCGCCCTGCTGCCCTGCCACCAGAGCCCCCAGTCCCCACAGCCCTCTCCCACCTGTTCCAGGGTCCTCAGAAGGCCACACCTGAGCCTTGGAATGTATAGTCAACGCATGTTGTTTTCTCGTGATTTTTCAGACAAAGACCAGAGATTCGGTATGGGGGTTGTGTTTATTTGTTTTGTTTTTTTGCTTAGATTGTAATCCTGGTGATTATAGAATATCAAGAAGTAAAATCAACAAAGGCCTTCCTTTGGGGTTGGGGGGGGGGACCAGTTAGTTCCTGGTCGGTTAGTGCCACCTGGTGGTCAGTTGCAGCAGACCAGCTCTAGGATGGAGGCCTTGCCTGACAGATGTCTCAGCAGAGCCTGGGGAAGGATGGCAAGCCTTGGCAGAGGCAAAGCTGTTGCTTGCCTGCTGCAGGGGTGGCTACTGAAAGAACAGAGTCAGACATCAGCCTGGAGGAGACTGCCACGAATGCGGACTGAGGCTTTGTCCAGTGTCTCAGCATAGAAGTGAGGGATGTGGAAGTCGGGGTGAACTCGGACTACACTTTCTTTCCTTGATCTGCTGGGGCACAGCTAGGCCTGACTGAGTCTATACTGGTCCGGTGGCAGGACCAGACCATCCTGGGAATGTCTCAAGAAGGCAAGTTCCAAGTCCCCTGTCCAGCTGTATTCCGATTCCCAGGCTGGGAACAAGCCACAGGATCCTGGATGTTGTAAGCACCATTCCCATGCTGGAGTCTTCAGACCCACACTTTTTAGAAACTTCAGCTTAAAGCAGACTCCAGTAAGAGGCTAACCTGGGTCTCTTCCCTGGAGAATGGAGCCAGCACCTTCACCCTTGGACCTCTTCAGGAGGCAGTTGGTCTTAACCCTGGGTGGCAGGGAGACAGGAATGGAGATTTGTCTGGAAACCCTCAGAGGAAGCTATCCTGAATATCTATGAAGATGGGAGATACAGTTAGTTTCTGAGTGTTCCAGGACCCTGGGGTCTCACCCTAGACTCTGAATTAAGATCTACCACCCTAGATGTTTTCTGGGGTTTCACCTTGGATCTTGAGCCAGCACATAGTGGGATCATTTGGAAGATGTGATACTGGGGGATGAACTCGGGACCTCAGCCATGCTAGGCAAGCCCTTTACCACTGAGTTATATCTCCAGCACTTTTTCTATTTTTAATTTTGAGACAGGATCTCACTAAGTTATCCAAGGTAGCCTTGAACTTGTAATCCTCCCACATCAGCTCCCTGGGTAGTTGGGATTTCAGACCTATGCCACTAGGCACAACTGACATAATCAGGTCTTGGTGGACTCGACTGAACCTGTTGACCTGAATTCATAAGAAGTCCTGAGTATTGATCCCATGCACACAATGAAACATATCTATGTCCCCAGGCCAAGAAAAGAAGCTTTATCCTTATGCAACATAAGTCTTGCTCCCTGAACTGACAGCAGGATCTGGAAGACACGGGAGGGGCAGAGCAAGTCCCAAACAGCCTGGAGAGAATTCCCTGGGCACTGTGTTGTCCCTGAGATTCCTGGAACCTTGGGAAGGGGTGAGCCCCTGCTCCACCCTGCCATATGCCCAGACACCTCCAACTTCTAGCCTGGCACAGAGGTGGGCTGGGTCTCCTTGGGCGGGCTTCCTTTGCTTGCAGGATCCTGGTTTGTTTTGCAAATGTTCTTTTTTTCCCTCAGGCTAGATTCAATTAAGCTGATGTGCCCCCAAGTCGGACTGGAAGGAAAATATTTCTTTTGATTTCCTGCCTGAGCCTAGCTGCGCTCCCCTCAGGGCTGTTTGGGGACTGGCATCCTCAGGCTGTTCTGGAAGTCTCTTCTGGCTTCTGTCCCCAAATTCACCAGTTCTGCCAGCTTTGGTGGAGACCACCCAGCCCTGCCCTGGGCCTGACTATCAAAGGATCTGATTCCAGCTCAGAGCCCGCTCTATGCCAGGGAGAGGTTTGGTGAAATGTAGAGTTCAGTGCTAATACTTAACTCTCCAGATTCTAAGCCTCTTTAAAAATTGAAAGCTGTAGACCACACAGTTAGAAGCTGAGAGTAGGCCACCCATAAGCAGAACCTGCCTCCTCCTGGGCACAACCTCATTTCAGAGCAGTGAAAAGGAAACCAGCTGTCGGGAAGGGGTCTCCTGTCCCTAATTCCAAGCAGCCCAGTAGGGACTGGACACACAGCTGTTCATTTCCTACGTCTTTCCCTGCTGACTCTGCCCTGCCTGAGGCCCCAGATTTGCATTGACAGCCAGTAGAGACTCTTCTTTCTGCCAAATCAAACTTCCGGCATTGCCATTAAGCCAGAGTTTCCAGCACATTCACTCTACTACTGTGAAGAATTCCCAGCCAATTAGAAGAATCTGAGAGCCTCAGGCAACTGGGCCATGCCGCTGTCCACTGAAGCACTTAGCCAAGGCTACATTGTAGTCCTTGAATACCTTGGAGATTGCCCAAGAGGCCACGTGCAGAGGCCAAGGCAACGCTGTCCCCACAGGATCTGGAGTTCTTCATCTTGGACTCCTCACCTCCAAGACCTCTCTCATCCGAAGCAAGACAGCCAGGGTAAGTTCTGCACCCCAGAACTGATGCCAGACCTCAGCCTCTGACTTCCTCCAGGGGAGATGTGATGTGGGAATAAACCCCAGGCCTCCCAGTAAAAGGGGGAGGGGACCTCAACAGCCCACATCTCAGTGGTGAGAACCAGCAATCAAGCTCCCTCTAGATACCACATACAGGTCCCCACACATCCCACCCGAAACCCCTCAGCCTCAGCGGTGCCCCTCGAAATGAGATCTGTGAAAACTTTGTCCTCAGGACCAATAGGCGTATGAGAGTCGAGTGGTGCAACAGAGAATTGAATAGCATGTGGGTGTCTGGATATGAGAAGTTAAATCTAATGAAAATTTCATCTAGTTGAACGAAGAAATCAGAAGCAGGGCCTTTATTCCTGTCAACAAGAATACAATGAGAATTAAACCTACGCATGGCTGCCATTTCCCATTGACCTTGTTGTCATGGTGACAGCTTTCGAGCATCAACAACTTGAAGGACTCCAAAAGGCTCTAATTCGCCCGAGGCTACACACTGCGATGGTGGCCTCCCTCTCCAGTGGGCTCTGTCCTGTGGCTCAGAAGTAGTGACCCCATTCCCAAGGTTGTCTGGGAGTGTCCTATTTTATACCATTGCCTAGACAAATGAATGCAACACCCCTTTTCTGAGTCCAAGATGACCTATTTGAACAAGTTAAACAAACAGTCACCCTTATCATGGAAATCTCTTAGGTAGCAGGAACCTGGGTAGGAGAACAGATGAGCTTAGACAGAAGAAGAGCGCCACAACCCTCAGGACAAAGACACTGCCACCTGTCATTGGCCATGATTCAAGACTCTTGACCTAGCAAAACAAAGAATGATATGGATTCAAACAGGTGCGCCTGTGTGGTTACTGTGGAGACAGAAGTTCCAACACACCTGTCCTGTCAGCCTTCTGGAAGTGACTTCCCAACAGAGCAGAAGTCTGGGTAACACCTGTTGGAGGGGCAACCAGGGCTGAAGAGATCTCCAGGACTCTCCTTCCTTCCAGACCTCTCACTTGATTCCTTCCAAGCAGAAGCCATTGTCTTGCTGTCATCAAATTGTAATAATCTCCCTTATCACAGTGTCCTTAAGAATCCCTTAAGAAATGAATGGTTTGTAGACAGGGGAACTGTCCTGTCACCTATTTTACAGATGTGGAGACTGAGGCAGCAAAGCTCTTCCAAGGATCATAAGGTAGTATGAGGCAAGCCACAGCCACACACTGAAGCTCCTGATGGGTTGGTTGCTGCTGAAGGCTGCCTTCCTCCTACAGGCTCTGAGTCCCATCTGTCTTCCCTCTCATCCTTCAGGAAGGCTGGACCATAGTGCCTTCGGGCCAGGAATTCATGTCTGGGGCTTAAAAACACACACATCATCTCACCTTGATTGCAGGAAATCCAAGGCTAGGCCGGACACCTCCGGACACCTCCCAAATCCCCGCTGCCCTAGTGAAGCCTGCCTTCCAGTCCCTCCTCCTTCAGAGAAATCTCCCTTGAGTGCTCCCCTAGCTCAGGCCTGCCGTGGTGAGGCCAGGGTGCACCTCCAGGCACCTGAGCTGGGGCTGGATCTGAACCCTCAGGCCCCGTAGCCTCGCTGGGGACTTCTTTCTCCCCTCAGCGAGCTGCGGTTTTCTAGGAACAGCTCCCTGCTAGTCTCCTAGAAGCCACTGCTCTTCCCTCTCCCGACCTACTCCCCAGCCAGGTCTTGTATCCCTGCTCCTCCGTGCTCCCCCAGCTCCTCCCAACTTCCCCGGATTCTCCCTGCTGCCCCTGCTCCTCCCTCTTCTCCCGCTTCCCCAGCTCCTCCCTACACCCAGCTCCTCCCTCCCCTATCTGCTCCTTTCAGCTCCTCCTTGTTACTCCATGCTGTCTTGCCTAAAGCAGGAGTCTGGCCTGATGCCCGTGACTCTGCCAGTGGAGAAGCTCTCACTTTAGCCTGCCCACCTAGCCTGAGAGAAAAGGAGCTGAGGCTTTAGGGGCTTCTGTGTGTCTTCCACTCCAGTCCCAAAGTGTCACCTGTCCCTTCAGTCAGTCCCATATCTACAGAGTTCCCACATAGGATGACCAGGTCCTGACCTGGCCTCAGGTGTCAGAATCCCCAGGCTGTTGAGGGAAGTCACTCTCTGGGGAGCGGAGGAGCCTTGCTGCCTATAGTAGAGAATCTCCGCCTCCCCAGGTAGCTTTTCTCCTCTGCCCACTGATCAACTACCTAGCCTTTCCTCATCACCTTCTAGAAGCTGGTCTTTGGAGAGACTCGAGCTCTATGGGTGGACCAGTGGGAAGCTTGCATCTGTAACTCCTCTCCACAGCTACCTCTCCACTGTGTGACATTGGGCAAGTCACCCATGAATAACACGGGATAATTGTTCTGCCTCGGAGGACCGTTGAGAGCTGGAGATGCCAGCTCTAGTCAACAGTTCTCAGACCAGAGCGCACTGGAGTCCTGCAGGACGGGAGCCTGATTCATCAGACACAGGCAGGCCTGGAAATGTGCCTTTCCAACAGGGTCCCCGCCGAGAGACACCACCAAGCACACCGCCCCCATTCTGTTCTCCACCCAGCTGTCTGTCATCCCACCATTGCTGTTTGCATCTCCCTGAGGCCACAGTAAGCCAATAGCAGCTCTTCCCACAGCAGGACTTGACTGCTGAGAAACCATCCATCCATTCCTTCCCTCAACCCATTTCTACTAAGCATCTACCATGCGCCAGACAGGCTTGTAAACCTGGACAACAGAGTCAGGAACAGTTCGACAAGCCCTACCCTGTGACTCGGGTTTGGGTCCAGCTCCAGTAGGGGCGGGGAGGAAAGCTGGGGTAGCAGGAAATCCTCGAGGAGGACGTAGGGACTGAACTGGGGCTGGGGAGACGGGATTTAGCCCAGGAAGGTGGCCCTAAAACGACCCTAATGTCAGGACTCCTTGCAGCATACACATATATGCATACACATGTCCACACATACATATGCACAGCCGCATGAATAAATATTTATACACATGCATACATACACATGCACAAATACAAACACATTTGCATAAACACACCACAACACATATACACATGCACATATATACACGACACACGTCTGTACACATGCACACATTCACATCTGCACATGTATGCACATAAAAACATGCACATACATGAACACATAGGCACATACAAACATGTACAAATGTACATGCACAAATGCACCACGCATGCACACATACACACATATGTATACACAGACACATATAAAACATAAATAGACACAGAGAAATCTATATAATGCATATACACACATACACTTATATATGCACCCACACATATATACATACATCCACACATATATACACACAGAGACACATATAAACACATATACATACACACAGAGATATATACACTTATATAGACACACAAGCACATACACATACACATACATACACACACAAACACACACACACACACACACACACGTGCACAGGCAAAACACAGGCCAGGGCAGGTCTCTCCTTAGAGGTTTATCGGACTCTGGCCATGAACTTGGGAAAGGGAGAGACCAGGGCCCATATGGGACTGTGCATGTGTCTGGGCTGCCTAATGAGGTTTGAGTGTTTACCCTACAACGCTCACATTGGACATTAATCCCAGAAGCGCCTGTGTTGGCACGGGAGGCTGATGGGAGACACTGAGCTAATAGGCCAATGCTGCTACACAGACCCTCCAGCAATGGGCTCATTTCCTCTACTCTGCTACCCGTGCTAAGGCAACAGGAGGGTCACTCCAGATGCCTGCACCTTGACCTTGGTCTTCCTGAAGGTAAAGAATGGGTCTCCTCTCACTCACTATAATCTGCTGCACCACTGTGGTGTTCTGAGACAGCAGCACAAAAGAGACTACAGCATCTCTGCAGCAAAGCCCTGCTGACAGCTCATATACAAGGAAACTTGCTGTCTCCAGTTTTGAAGGCTGAAAGGGTCAAGGACAAAGTGACCTTGAGATTGGTTTGGATGAGCCCTCTCTTCCTGATTTACACATGGCTACGTCCTCACTATGACTTCTCTCTGTGCACAAGTGCCTCTGGTACATCTACCTCCCCTAAAGCACCAGGCCTAGTGAATGGGGTCCCCACCCCTATGACCTCATTTATTAATGCCCTCCTTAAAGACTTGTCTCTAAGTAAAGCTACGGGTTTCATGTGTACCTTGGGGGGAACACCATTCAATCTATCACAGGGGATGGTGGGCAGCTGTGTCTGACTCTCCACTTTCTTTGAAGACTCAGGGGTGGACCACCAGGAGGCCCTTGGCTGGTGACTCCCATGTCAAGGTGAAATCTCCCAACTTCACCCTGTTCTCTCCTCTGTCTCAATGACAGCTGTTGACTGCCTCTTGAGTAAATTGTTGGTTGCACATCTCCCAAGCGCAGGCACATGTGGCTGCCATTTCATTTTGGTTATTCAAAATGGTAGAAGCTGCCTTGCCACTGGTTGCAATTAGAGCAAACATCTCAAACAGACCAGGTCATCCCTGGAGTGGGCTGATAGGGTCCTTTGACAGTCATCCCCCAGTCGTAGCTCTACCTACCTTCAAGAACCACCTCCTACGTTCCACATATGGGAAACTGAGGAGGAGAGCCCCTCTGTCTGAGATTTGTGTCAAATCAGGCCAAACACTCAGGCCATCCTCCTGGGCCAGGTTGCAGACTGCCAGGAACTAGTTAGTGACCAGGAGGAGTAGATGTGATCCAAGTTCCACCGGGGTTGTTTTCCAGGGAACCTCCTTTTCTCTGTGTGTGTGCCCCACTGTGGACTTTGCATTTGACCAAGGGCACATCACTGAGTTTTCTTCTGCCACTTTCACAACCTTTGTGGTGCTCCTGGGCAGGGGTTGCAAATGGCAAGTGCCCAACACGTTTATTAACCTTCCTTTCAAAACTCGATTTTCTCCCTATAGAAATCTCCCTTCCTGCTGATTCATTACGTGTCGGGAAGTCGAGCATGACATGTTAAAAGCGCCTTGATAGTATTTGATATTCAGTACTAACAGCTCCCCATCTTGAAGGAGAGGGCTTTCCTCCCCCTCCCCCCTGAGCAAGGAGAGAGACAATCTGCATACTGGATGTGCCAAGACACTAGGTAATTTGCATTAAGCATCCAGAAATTCTCTGCCTGCAATCTGTCACCCTTCGCTGGGTTTTCATTTTCGCCAACAGGCGAAAGAGAGCAAAAGGCAGAAAGAGGATGAAACTGTGCAAGCGGCAGGAGCTCAGGAAGAACCAGGGTTGTGGGGAACTGGTCAGAATTCCAGGAAGAAGCCACCAGCCGGGTGGAGGCTTAGCAAGCTCACCCAGCCCCAGACATAAGAAAGACCCAGGACTGGAGTGTGGCTAGAATCCAGCAGTGGGGTTGTCCTGAGAGCAGCTCATGTCTGCAGAGAGCCAAGTTCAAACGAGCTGGGGGTTCCCCGGAAAATGTACAGAATGGCTTTGTCAGGGGTATCTGAACAGAAGTCTGGAAGGTGGACGTTCTGGTGAAAGGCTCTCTGCCGCTGGCCTTCACTCCTTGCTGGGTTTAGGGTCAGGAGAGAGCCATGTGTTCCACCTTGGTGGCATTTGAGGACACACACACACACACACACACATATACACACACACACATATACACACACACGCACTGGGAGCTTTAAAAAATACCTGAAACACTCCAGCTCTAAAATGTCAAGTTTTCAGTGCAGCCTGAGTATAACCAGCACAGGGGCCAGACAGCTGGGAAAGGCTGTTTCAAATGCTGTGGGGCAGAAGGGGAGTCTCCATCTTTCCCTCTGGCTGCTGGATGGGATATGCGCTGTCATCCCCCTTCCCCGAGTCTGTTCTCTCACCTGTAACGTGAATGTGGAGGATAGTGGCCTGGCCCACGCCCAGGGCCTCCTGCTGCTGTCCAGTCGGTATGTTCCAGTTCTAGGCAGAGGAGGATTTCAGTAGAAGACTCTATCGACAGGGTAAAGCGTGGTAACCCTTGGCCTGGCCTCTGCTTTCCAGCTCCTGGAGACACGACACAAGGCTCAGAAAGAATAAACCCAAATGGATCTGACCAGCAGAATCTAATGCCTCTTAAACCTGGGATTAACACCAGAGCACAACGACACCTACAGGGAACTCGCGACAGAGGCCCTGACCACCTCTGCTGAAGGACCACAAATATCATCAACTCCCTGCACACACCCCATAAAACTGAACAGACAAGGCATGTCTCCAAAGTCAGGCAGGTCAGCAAGCTTGCAACGGTGGCCACTGGGTCCCACCACCTCTGACCTAGCAGAAGGCATAAGAGGCAGGTCCCTGAAGACCCCCCCAGAGGAGCAGAGGGCAAAGAAGATAAGAAATCACCTGGCCAGGAGGGCAGCGAGCAGAAATCAGGCTGGAGGTATTCCAGCCAGAGCACAGTCACAGGCCTGGTTTCTTTCCTTAAAAAACTGGAAAAGAAGGCCAGGGGTGCTGGTACACGCCGTTAGTTCCAGCACCTGGGAGGCAGACGGATCTTTGTGAGACAGAGGCCAGCCTAGTCTACTACATGACGAATTCTAGGCCAGCTGGGGCTCCAGGGAGACCCTGTCTCAAGCAAACAAAACCCCCTCAGGTCCTGAACAGGGGTAACTGAGAAAAAGCGGCCTTAGACAAAACTGCTACCTTGGGCATCTGCACCTGGCTGAGCTGTCTATGGATTTCCCACCCAGAAGCCTCCTCCCCCAGCTCAGACCCCATTGGCCTCAGTCACAGCCCAGGGCAGAACCATCACCTACCTGCTTTATTCACATCTGCTATTTCACTGTCTTCATCGTTAATGGTTATGACTGCAACTGGTCTTTGTTAGGTTTGCACAGAGACAGATAAATGGGCCTTCCTCCTAGCCAACTCCAAAATTCCCATTTTGCAGATGAGGGAACTAATGTGCCCTGTGGGGCTCACACCTTGGCCTCAAACCCAGGTGTGAGCTGACCCAGCTCCTCCCTGCCCTGCAGACTGCATTCTGGACCCTCCAGCTGCCCCCTGCTGCCTCCTCCCCTTCCTCCTCCCGCTAGCCCCCTCCTGGAGCTACGGTGCTGTGGATTGAATAAGATACCAGTGAGAGCAGAGCCACTCACTGACTCAGGGCTGAGCCTGCTCTTGGTAAGGTCTTCACACCCTCAGCAGGGCAAGTGAGGCTGTCTTAGATGTCTAGTCCCATCCTCCTACCAGGCAGGTTGGACACCCTCATTCTGGTCTTGCCACCCCAACTCCAGGGACTGCAGAGACCTGGAGGTGAGCTGAAAGCCAAAGACAGCTAAAGATGGTGGATCAGGGGCTGGAGAGATGGCTCAGTGGTTAAGAGCACTGACTGCTTGTCCAGAGGTCCCAGGTTTAATTCCCAGCACCCACATGGCAACTAACAGCCATCTGTAACTCCATTGTCCTAGGTCCTCTTCTGACCTTCACAGGCATTGCATGGTGCATTACATACATGCAGGCAAAACACTCATACACATAAAATAGAATAAAGCCATTTTTAAGATGGTGGGTCATCAGAACTGTGCCTGAGGCCCCTACTCTCTGGAGCCCTTCAGTCCTGTTCCCTCTCCCACCGCTCCTGAAACCCCCTCTAGGGCAGAGGAGTCTGGGAAGGGCAGAATGCTGATCTCCATGTTGGGGACTCCTGTGGTCTTCTTCTCTTGCTCACTGAACCCCCCACTTCTACCCTGTGAGCCCGCACAGAGCCTTGCAGCCCATGAACACACTAAAGTCTCCATCAACCCTTTCTTCCTCTCCTGGCCTCACTCCCTTCCTCCCTGGGAATCCCCTGAAGAGCCATTTTGGCTGCCCTTGGCCTTTGGAAAAACTCTAGGCAAACTACTCTCCAGTGCAGCAAGGAGAGGGGGTAGACAGAGACACACTTAGAGCTCCTGATGGAACAGGGCAGTGGTGAGTAGCCTTGGCCCTCTGAGTCCTCCTCATGCTCACTAATATAAACAACACTACAGCTGCCCTTCTAAGAGGCTAAGAGGGCCTGATGCCACCCCCAGGATCTCCCCAGCACCAGCAGCCACTGACACCCCCTCTACCCCCTACGCTCTCTCTACAGTCCACGGCATCAAGTGGACCTGTAGCAATGGGAACAGCAGCTCGGGTTTCTCAGTGGAACAGCTGGTGCAGCAGATCCTGGACAGCCACCAGACCAAACCCCAGCCTCGGACCCACAACTGCCTCTGCACTGGCAGCCTGGGTGAGCTGGGGCCCCTGGGGGGCAGGTGGCACCGGGCACAATGGTGGGTCTTTGACATCTTTTTCAGTGAGAAAAGAGGTAAGCAGGAGTCCTCAGTGGTCAGGTGGCACTGGGCACAGGGACTCTGTGTCCTGACCAATAACAGAAGGAGAAGTAGAGCCCTCTGAGGAGCAGTTGGTACTGTGACACAGAGTGTCTGTCATTCTTTCCAGTGAATGAAGGGCTCAGTTGGGGACCATAAAGGATAGATGGTGCTGGGGGACAGGGCCGTCCAGTCCTCTCCAGTGAGGAAGGAACCAGAAACCAGGTGACATCACTGTGTCCAGAAAGATTACCCAGCAGGCCTTTCATCCTGGTTTTGCACCCCCAGAACTGACTTCCCAGCCTTCATTGGACAAAAGACAACAGTTTCCAGTGAGGCGATTGGAATAAGGAGTGATACTCAGCAGAGCTGAGGGAGTGGAGAGAGTTGGGGTCCACCGCGCCTATCCAGGTGCCTATGGGGACCCACGTTCTTGGGAAGCTTCAGCAGGATACCTAGGTCATCAGGCTCTGCGGTTTCTCAGAAACATCCTCCCGAGTGTCAACCCTTTGGAAGCCTCTGTCTCTTCCGTGCTCCACCCTAACACCTCTGCTTTTCTGACAGTGGTACTTCCCTTGTGGGATGTGCCTCTCTCCTGCCCCACACACACCTTCCTTAGGTGCTTCCTTCAGTAGTAAGTCAGTCACTCTCTTCGAAGGCCTCATACATTTAGGAGTTGTGATGCTGAGGCTGAAACAGAATCAAGGAGAATTCATCCTTTTATCAAAAGCAAAATGATGCTATCTGATGGAACGAAAGCAGTGACCTTGAGGACATGAGGACCCCAAGAAGCTGAAAATACAGGTCCTCGCTTAACTGAATGGTAGGGAGGATCACTCCAGTGATCATTTTGTTGGGTCGGCAAGATGGCTCAGTGGGCAAAAGTGCTTGCCATCAAGCCTGACAACCACGGTTTGATCCTGAGACCCATATAATGGAAGGAAAGTTCCTCTGACTTCCATATGCATGCCACGCCACATGCATCACACACACACACACACACACATGCACACACCACATACACCACACACACACGCACAAATAAATGTAATAAAAATAAATGTAATTTTTAAAAATTAGATTCCTTCTTGCTCCTGGAGCACGATCTAGAATGTTCTTTGGTCTTAGGGTCTGAGAGCTGGTTTACAAAGGAAACATTCTCCAATTCTGGGCAATCTCTGACTTTTGTTCCCAGGGGCAGGGCTCCTTGTTGAAGTACCTGATAGTTGCAGGTTTCCTGAATCTTTACACAGCCAGAATCAGGCGTGAGACAGTTGGGGTGGGGGTGGAGACACAGTCACCATCCCTAGGCTGAGCCTGAAAGGCCAGAAAGAGGGTAGAAAGCTCCCCCTCCCGCTCCCTGGTTTCCTACATGCTACACACTACTGCTTTTGGAAAACAGCAGTAGATCAAGACCTTTAATCTTTGGAGGATGGTCACATAGGACAAGGGAGAGCCCCATGCCTGGCAGTGAGTGGGTTTAAGACCCCGTGTCCAAGGACTATGTTGTTGTGTCCTGCCTGAGCTCCGGATGGGTACTCTGCAAAGGGCTCTAGCTACTTGGGGGTAGAATTTGCCAAAGTCCCAGCTCTGACTGTGTGTGTGTGTGTGTGTGTGTGTGTGTGTGTGTGTGTGTGTATTGTGCTCCAATCTCCACAGGAGCGGGCAGCAGCGTGCACCACAAGTGTAATAGTGCCAAACACCGTATCATCTCACCGAAGGTAGAGCCGAGGACCGGGGGCTATGGGAGCCACTCAGAAGTGCAGCACAACGATGTATCAGAAGGCAAGCACGAGCCCAGCCACGGCAAAAGCACGAGCCGAGAGAAGAGAAACGGCAAGGTGTCCAAGCCCGCACTGCTGCACCAGAACAGTACCGAGGTCACCTCCACCAACCAGGTGGAGGTCCCTGACACCACCCAGAGCTCCCCTGTGTCCATCAGCAGTGGGCTCAACAGTGACCCGGACATGGTGGACAGCCCCGTCGTCACAGGTGTGTCTAGCATGGCAGTGGCCTCCGTGATGGGGGGCCTATCCCAAAGCGCCACAGTGTTCATGTCAGAAGTCACCAATGAAGCCGTGTACACCATGTCCCCCACCGCCGGCCCCAACCACCACCTCCTCTCACCCGATGCCTCTCAGGGCCTTGTCCTGGCTGTAAGCTCCGACGGCCACAAGTTTGCCTTCCCCACCACGGGCAGCTCAGATAGCCTGTCCATGCTGCCCAGCAATGTTTCTGAAGAGCTGGTCCTCTCCACCACCCTTGACGGTGGCCGGAAGATTCCAGAAACCACCATGAACTTTGACCCTGACTGTTTCCTCAATAACCCAAAGCAGGGCCAGACATACGGGGGCGGGGGCCTGAAAGCTGAGATGGTCAACACCAACATCCGGCACTCGCCGCCTGCAGAGAGGAGCTTTGGCTTCACCAGCGTCCTCACCAAGGAGATAAAGACAGAGGACACCTCCTTTGAGCAGCAGATGGCCAAAGAGGCAGCATATTCCTCCTCGGCAGCGGCTGCAGCATCCAGCTCCCTCACCCTGACCGCCGGCTCCAGCCTCCTGCCCTCGGGCGGTGGCCTGAGTCCCAGCACCACCCTCGAACAGATGGACTTCAGTGCCATAGATTCCAACAAGGACTACACGTCCAGCTTCAGCCAGACGGGCCACAGCCCTCACATCCACCAGACCCCCTCCCCCAGCTTCTTCCTGCAGGATGCCAGCAAACCCCTCCCCCTTGAGCAGAATGCCCACAGCAGCCTGAGCGACTCTGGGGCTCCATTTGTGATGCCCACGGTGAAAACAGAGGCCTCGTCACAGACCAGTTCTTGCAGCGGCCACGTGGAGACACGGATCGAATCTACTTCCTCCCTGCACCTCATGCAGTTCCAGGCCAACTATCAGGCCATGACAGCAGAGGGAGACGTCACGATGGAGACGTCACAGGCAGCCGAAGGCAGTGAGGTCCTCCTCAAGTCCGGAGAGCTCCAGGCCTGTGGCTCAGAGCACTACCTGCAGCCGGAGACCAACGGGGTGATCCGAAGTGCCGGTGGTGTCCCCATTCTGCCAAGCAACGTGGTGCAGGGACTCTACCCTGTGGCCCAGCCCAGCCTGGGCAACGCCTCCAACATGGAGCTCAGCCTGGACCACTTTGACATCTCCTTCAGCAATCAGTTCTCAGACCTGATCAATGACTTCATCTCTGTGGAGGGGGGCAGCGGTACCATCTATGGGCATCAGCTGGTGGCGGGGGACAGCGCCGCACTCTCACAGTCGGAAGACGGGACACGCGCCCCCTTCACCCAAGCAGAGATGTGTATCCCTTGCTGCAGCCCCCAGCAGGGCGGCCTGCAGCTGAGCAGTGCCGAGGGTGGGGCCGGCACCATGGCCTACATGCACGTTGCGGAGGTGGTCTCCGCTGCCTCAGCCCAGGGCACCCTGGGGATGCTGCAGCAGAGCGGACGGGTGTTTATGGTGACCGACTACTCCCCAGAGTGGTCTTACCCAGAGGTAAGCTACAGCTGCTCTACCAACCACCGCTCCACACCCCCACACACACCTCACCTGGACCATCACGTACCAAGGGAAGCTTTGCTTACATGTGGCCACACTCTAGATGAAGCTCTGAACCTTAAACACAAAACCGTCCCCTGGCTGAGTGCCTCTGACTCCTCTGTAGCAAGTAGCTTTCGAGCCAGTGGTATCGCCGAGGGCAGACTGCCCCTCCCAGCTCTGGCTGGATGAGTCTTCTGTTTCCTGGCCTGTACTGAGTCTCTACCTAGGTTTTCCCTTTTCTTCCTTCTCTCTTCCTTCCTCCCTGCCTTCCTTTTGATTTGAGAACAGTTTTAGTGCTACTTTAAAAATCATTCAGAATTCACCACCATGAGACATAAAGTTATCTGTTCCCCCTTGGCATGCTTGGCTTCGCCAAAGCAATCAGGGAAACTTCTCATCAAAAGTGAAAGGGAGAGCACAGCTTCAGAACACTGGGCCATCTACAAACCAAAGGCCTGCTTCATGACCCAGGGTCCAGCCTGTGCTACCCTCACCAATGGGCTGTCATCGAGGACCAAATCCACTTCCCAGGAAACTGGCCTTGGAGATCACTGCCCCAACAGGGCTGCGGGAAGGCCCAGTTCCTGCTTTCGGGGGCACTAATATTTAAGGAGGAACCTCTGTTTTTTCTCTACAGTAAAATGGCATAGGAAGGGGACAGTGTGGCCCTGGCTCTCCCTAAACACTGCTGCATATGGCAGAGCCTGGAGCTCTCCCCGACTGTACCAGCATGTCCTCTGGGTCCTGAATCAGACACTTTGCCCCAGCGGTGGTTGCCCACAATTCCCTCAGTCCCCTTTGCACATATTCTATGTGCCAACCTTCCAGGGAACAGACTCATACTTCTCCCCCTGGTAAAGTCAAGTTAAGACCATCTGTACACAAATGTCCCTAGCTTAGAAAGGTATCAAGCAGCCTGGAAAGAAGGCAGGTGTCTAGGCAGAGCAGCTATTGGCCATACACTCTGTGAGTGTGCACAGGATGTTGGTAGAAATGAAGAGGCCGGTGGCATGGGTGGGTGACCAGGAGCATAGGACAGGAGCTGGAGGGTCTGGATTCAAATCCTGGGTCTACCCTTATATGGCAATGACCTGTTGCCTCCCTTATCTCTAAAATATCGGACATAGGACCACACTGGGGTTACCGAGAATTAACTGAAGTCCCCAGGCAGAGCCCCTCTGTCCACCTTCATTTGGTAAGGACCCCCCAGTAGGCTTCCTCCTGGTATGACTTAGGATGACTTTTCACTGTCACCCTACTCTCCAAAGCATACATCATTGTTTCTGTTCTCACCCCAAGGTCCCCAGGTAGTTTAGGAAAGCCTTTGAAAGGATCAGGAGGGTGGGCTTGGACTAGGTATCCTGGGAATGTCAGCACTGCCTTCTGATATGACCTTGATATCTGACCTTCGGGGTCTCAGTTTCCTTATCAATGCACAGCAGAGGGACTGGACTTGGACCCTCCAAGTCCTTAGCACCTGGGAGGTACGGTCCTCACACAGGCTCCCTGCAACATTTGAGAGGTGGGAAGGGATCATCTTGTTCACTGGGGCCCTGTCCTGGAAGTCCAGATCCTGGTTGGGTCCAAACCAGCGCTCTAGCCTACTACAGGGAGGCAATCTTTAGCAAGCCCTGTTTCCTCTGTTCTTTCCAGCCTGTGTTGCCTCCAACTGCACAGCAGAGGGAGCTAGTTCAGCAGGTGGCCGCGAGAGGGCAGCCCAAGATCAGGAAATGCAGTAGCAGCCGGGAGTGGCCGACTCTGGTTTTCCAGAGCCTGATGAGAAAGTCTGTGTCATTAGAGGAAATGCCCTAATGATGCCTGACGTTGCCCTCATGGGAAAACCCAGGAGATGGCTTCCTCCTTGCCAGGTTCTCCTACCCAGGACATTGTCCCCAGGCCAAGAGCAGGGTCACCCGGTTCTGTGAGAGGCAGGATGTCTCTCCTGACCCTGGTGCTGCCGGGCTCACCAGGCCTCTTGTCCTCCCCAGCCAGTCAGCTGAGGGGCTATTTTCCATGCTGACTGAAGCAGGCTCTGGCAAGCTCGGGAAGAGGGGGGCTCTTCAGAAAACCATGCTTCTGGGGCCTCACTTCGAGTCACCAATGTGGGGTCAGGCTACATAATGACTTGGCACCATCCCCAGCTTCCGTGGTTCCCAGAGGCGCTGGGCCCAGGCTGGCCTGCTGACCCCTCTCTGAGTATGCGTACCTCCATCACCACTCTCATTCTCTGCTCTACCCGCCTGGTCACCTCCAGGTGCGACCAGTCCCCAACACAGGTGCATGCGCACGCATGCGCATGCACACACACGCCCCCAACAGCACCATGGCACACAGAATACGCACCGCACCCTATAACGTAGCCAACAGACGGAGCACAGAACACACAACACTAACAACACAATATACACACACCACACCCACACGTTATACAACATACCACATACACGGACCATACCACACACACACACACACACACACACACACACACACCATTGCTCCCTGTGCCCCGGCATCTGCTCAGGCTGCACTGGAACTCGGGGTCCTTCAGCTCAGGACTCCAAGGACACAGACCTCAGCTGGCATCGCCATCATCTACAAGCCCTCCCCCACTCAACAACCGTTCCCGCCTACATCACCTCCCTCCACTGGCTCCTGCTGCACCAGGCAAAAGAGGCTGCCATTAGAGCCTTCAGGCACATATACATCACAAATGATTCAGTGCAGTCAGGCAGCGGTTGCCATGGGAACCGTCCCCTGAACTGATGGATGCTGAGGCATCCTGGGGCGGTTGCCATGGGGACGGTCCTGATGTTCTCCACTCGGCTCTGCAGCTCCTCCTTCCGTTCCCCACAGCACCCCCTCATGCGCACAGCAGAGGGTTGGGGTTATGATCATCTTTTTCCTCCCGTGGTAACCATCCATGGCCTTTTGAAGATGTTCCTCTCTCATTTCCAGGGTTCATGGGAAGATGGTGTCTGAGCCAGACATTGCAGTCAGGCAGCCACTTCCAGTCCCTACGCCATCACTAAGACAGAGCTCCAAAACTCCCTCTGGAGCTGTACATCAGAACCAGGTGTTGTTATGGCCAGAAGTGCCTCTAAAATCACAGCCACCAGAGGGGTCGGGCCACTTGCCTGAGGTCACACAGCTACTGAGGGGCAAAGGCAGACTTCCTCTCCACTGCCCCACAATAAAGTGACTTCTCCTAAGTCAGCCATCCCAGCCCAGAGGAAGGTTCATTTAGCAGTAGAGAAGGGCACCTTCCAGCCAAGAGCGAGTCTGTTTGCTCTGGGCCACAGATAGTACCAGCACATCATCCCAGTAGACAGCCTCAGCTGCTCTGTATGCCCAAGGCCAGACCTGTTGGGCTAAGTCTGGGTTCTGGAGAATGCATGAAAGCAAGACAGATGTGGTGATTGGGGCTCCCTGCAAGGAAGGGTGGGAAAGGCTACGAAGAGTCATCAAGAATGAAGGCCTGAATAGGAGACAGGATGGACTAGGCCCTGGGCTGGAGTGGTGGGCAAGACGGGGGTCACACCTACAGCTCTTCACCCAGTCTCAGCCTGGCTCTCCAGCTCCTGGAGCACCTCTTGGCCTTCTCCAGCCTGGGCGCCAGATGGCGCTCTCCACACTGACCAGCAGAGCTCTCCGCCCCCCTGCTGGGAAAGGTGTTTACTTGTTTGGGGGTGGGGTGGAAGAGACTCTGGGGTGGGCCTATCCAAGGTTAAACAGGAGAGCCAGAGGACAGCACCCCTTCCCTCTGCATCTCTGGGCAGCGCCTCCTTCCACCCTGAATGAACAGCCCCTCTTCTTGGCTAAGCAGTAAGTAGGGGACCTCTACCCTCCACCTGGGGCTCAGTCGAGAGAAGAGGAGGTGCCATTAATCACTAAAGAGAACAATGATCCTGAAAGGATCTTCCAGGCCAGTTGCAGTCACAAGAGGCTACTGTCCTTATTCTGGGGTATTCCTGCTGGCCAGAGCAGGTTAGGGAGGGCCCAGCCTTTCTTGATGTTCTCCCACCCTGGCGCCTTGTGTCTTTGGGGACAGTTTTCTCTCCACTGGAGCTAGGGAAGGTCAGCTGAGGCCTTGTGGACCTGTGTGTGTAGTGCATGAGGTGTCATTTACCTGTCTGCATACCCTACATGACACAGCAGGTAGGCAGGCAGGCAGGGAACTGGAGGCTCCGTCCCCACCCCAACCCTCAGCTCAGAGCTCCCAGCTCAGCTCCCATGGCCACATTTGAACCCTTCAGATTCTGAGTGCATCACTTGGTTTTTCTGTCTCCCCAAGGAGTTCTTCACCCCTCCCTGATTCTCTCCCCTTTCTGTGTCCCATTACTGGGGGTCCCGGGTCAAACTCCAGTTTCCTAAAAGGACATATGACCCCTGGATGACATAAGATGCTCAGATCTGTTTGCAAATCTCAGAGTTTCCTCCATCTCTCTGTTAGTGCGTGACAGAAAGTCTCCCAGGGGCCCCTCTGCTTCCTTCCTGGGGACTATGCTGGCCTGTTCTCAGAGGCACCATGGGCTACAGCAGCACAGCAGGCTCTGATCCCTGCTAGTGGCCTGCGAGTTTGAGCTGAACAGGGCAGGGACAGGGTGCCGGGTGTCAGCTGAGGAAGGCCTCTGAGTCAAAGCTTATTGGAATCGTGGGTACAGGCTGGGAATCTGCACGTTCGACCAGCAGTCCCCACCCTGCCCTTCCGAGCCTGCAGATTCAGGGACCTTCCTCTACTGCGTTCCCCCAGTGTTGCCGCTCCATCTCTGTTCCTCTCTGTCCCCTCCAGGGAGGAGTGAAGGTTCTCATCACAGGCCCGTGGCAAGAAGCCAGCAATAACTACAGCTGCCTGTTTGACCAGATCTCCGTGCCTGCGTCCCTGATTCAGCCCGGGGTGCTGCGTTGCTACTGCCCAGGTGAGAAGGCTGTCCTTAGCAGAAGTCATGGGGGCCCAGAACAGTGGACTCTGAGATGGCTTTGGGGTGACCTTGAGCAAGTTATGTCATTACTTTGGTTTTCTCAGCCGTGAAGAAGTGTGCACACCAAATTTATTATAATAGCATTCGTTTTGCATGTGGACTCCACATCAGAGGGGACACCAGGAATGCTCAGTGGGGGAGTGGGGGGTCTTGGAGGAAGCATAGCAAAGAGATATATCCAGCATGAAGGACTTGGTCAAGGGGCTGGGCAAATTCGCTTCCACATCAAGACTGGCCTCTCTCCTGCCCTGGCCCAGGCCAGCTGGAGACTCAGAAAGCCCAGGACGTGCATTCATAGTTTCAGTTCATCTGGGGCATGGGGCAGGTCAGAGAAGATCAGAGAAGTGCCCCAGTGGGTAGCAACTGGGGAGACCTGGGGATAAGAACAAGGAACACAAATCCTTTGAGAATCTCACCCAGCATCTCCCTGTACCCAGAAAATAAGATATGCACATAAAAAGTACTTCCAGCTTCTGTGCGCTAGTAACCCACAAGCCAGGAACCCTGTGAACCCTTTATGACTCTGTCTTCTTCTCTCCCTGATCCCAGGGCTTCATCATCATCTACTTCTAGACTTCCTTACACTGTTATCACTTGTGGGGTTAGAGAGAGATCTCAGTGGTTAAGAGCACTCATGTTCAATTCCGAGCACCATATGGGGCAGCGCACAACTGCCTGTAACTCTAGCTCCAGAGTATCTGACACCCTCTTCTGGCCTCCATGGGCATCCAGACATATATTCATACAAACACACACACACACACACACACACACACACACACACACACACATAAATAAAAATAAGTCTAAAAAAAAATTTTTCACTCGTGACCCCTTTTCACCTAAGAAATTTTTATGTGACCTTTACATACACAAGTATATAAAATTGATAAATAAGTCAAGCTCTTATAAAAAAACAATAAAAATTTATTTAAGAAAATTACTTGCTATACATATAATTTCACCATTTTTAAAGAAGAAAGTAAATCTGCACTCTAATAAGGTGGATGAGTTTGTTTATTTTTACAAAAAGAATTAAATCTTGGCTAAAATTTGACATGGAAAGACACAGAACATTTTCAGTATTTTTCAGAGTTGATTGCTATCTTGATCTTACAATCATCATTGCTGAGAACGTCACCTTACATAAATATGTAGCAAAAATGGAATAATTAAATTTAGGGCCATTTTAGAAATTGTTGGAAATTCTGTCCTAATCAGAAGTCAGAATTCTTTTTTTTGTTGTTTAGACAGGGTCTCCCTGTAGCCCCAAATGACCCCGAACTTGCTATATAGACCAGGCTGGTCTCAATCTCACAGAGATCCACCTGCCTCTGCCTCCTGAGTGATAGGATTAAAGGCCTGATTCACTTCATGCAACTTTTAAAACATTAGAACACAATCCAATTCAAAGATATTCTAATTTGATATTTGTATTCTGAAGCATGATACTGAGACAATATTAAGTATTTCTTTTCAATAATTAAACCCTGGGGCTAGAGAGATGACTCAGTGGTTAAGAGCCCTGGCTCCTCTTACAGACGACCAGGGTTCAATTCCCAGCACCCACATAGTAGCTAACAACCAGCTGCAATTCTAGATCTAGGGAATCCAATGCAGTCTTCTGATCTCTGTGGCATTGGACAGTACAGGTCCACTTACATATATGCAGGCGCTACACTCATACATATAAAAATAATAATAATTAAACCCTTATGTTTCTATAAAAGCAGAAAACATTGTATGTACAGTAAAAAAAAAAAACACTGCAATTTGTAATGCACAAGTCTCAAATCAGAGCTGAGGGGTTTCAGGCAGTGCTTGCTGGTATTGTGTGACATAATGGCCATGCAGTGCAAAGGGCAAGAAACAAGGGCACGGTGAAGTCTCTGGGTGCAACACGGGCAGACACTGACAGAAACCTCACAGAGACATTGTGTTGAATTAATTTTTGGTTGTTGCATGTTTAGAAGCCTTTTACTTTTATTGTGACCAAACTGTCATTCCCTCATTCATTCAGTTGACAACCCCATATGGTGTCACAGATTAGGCAGCTGGGACCTGTGTAACTTACGATCTCTACCTGGCCAACTGATCTATGACCTCTGGCCATCTCTACCTCCCCATTAGCCTGTGGGATCCATGAAGGTAGAAACTGTGTCTTTCTTGGTCACTGCCATGTCCCCAAAGCTAGCAAGGTACCCTGAGGTACTGGAGGTCTGTGAAGGAATGACTGAGTCTTCAGGAGTTTGGCTAGCACAGGGGACTTTTAGGGGGACTTTTGACTGGCTTACCTCCCGCATCATCAGCTACATGGTGGCTGGTCCAACTATCCTGGGCAGTGAATAGGAAAGACAGAATAAGGAGATGGGGAAAGACAGAGAGATATCCTACTTCATCTAAAGCTACAGAGTTTGTCAAAGGAGGGTCCTTCCAGCAGAGGGCCAGGGATGAGAAAGAAGCAACAAGATGGCTAGGGTTGTGCAGGCCAGCAAGGTTCCCTTACACACCACCGTGGCCCCTCCAGTGCCTGCCTGTCTTGCTCTACCTAGCATGAGGTTCTAGAGTTCACAAACCGATCCTCCTCCTCCTCTCTTGTCTCTCAGCAACCTCTTGTAGCCCACCAGAACAGAAGGCCCTGCTCCAGGGGGTTGGCCTCAAGTGCTTCTCCCCAAGCCTAGACCATCCTACACCCTTCAGGCCCCAGGCAGCTGGGGCCGGTGTCTATGACAACTTCCCCCTGCTGGCCCAGCCCTTACTGGCTCTAATACTTGCTCCAATGAGTCTACCCAGACCCTAGTTCTACCAGCAGCCATGCTTAGGTTAGGCATCAGCCATCCCCGATGTCAGCCTAGGCAAGGACAGCCCACTCAGCACAGGAGGAGAGACAGCATCCTCTTAACCTGTCCACTGTGCACCTGCTATGGGAAGGGGGCTCGCCTGACTTGTGAATAGATGCCATTTCCTGTACCACTCTAAAGACCCAGACCTTGCCTCGATTTCTTAACAAAGAACTGGACTTTCATGCCCTCTGCGTGGTATCCCAGGTCAGGACCCAGAGGATTCTGGGAGCTGGAATCTGTCCTTCCCAGTCAGTCATATGCCATCTGTATAGCTTTAGCTTGGAGTTCAGCTTCTCTGAACCTCAGGCTTTAGAGACTGCCTGCCAGATGGCTGGGAGCATGAAGCGATCAAGGGTCATGAGGCACCTGCCTCTGGCACTCACTCCACAAAGATATTCCATTAAGGCAGCCCTTCCTTGCTTTTTGAAGGGAGAGTAAGAGGAGGAAACTAGGGCTGTTCTGGTCTCTGCAGGCAATTCTCTTGGTCCCACAGTACTTCTGGGACCCCAGAGCTGACACACAGGTCAGTCTCTCCCAGTCACCGGGGTTCTTCCAACATAGTACATCTCCAATCAGACACTGCAAGCCTGGAGGCTGAGCGCAGTGGTCTGTCTGCTGAGCACCTTCTGTCGGCAGCCAACCCACAAAGCAGGTCCCATGTGGATCTATCTGTTTTAACACCCAAATTGAAACCAAACTTCTGAATGCATTGATTGTCGAATTTATTCACTATTTCCTTATTTGCCAAGTTGTTTTTGAAAATGCTTGATGCACTGAGTAGATGCCCAGACTGAAGCAGAGACTATGACCTGGCCCCTAGGGAACACCTGACTTCAAAGAGCTTCCAGTCCAGGGAGGAGGGGTCATGCCACCCAGCTGCTGCCCTGGGAGACTACATCTTGAGGTCTCTCAGGATGAGCTTGCATGATAAACACCAGATACCAAATCAGCCTTGTCAATAAAAAGGGGCTCAGAGGCGGGTGAGCACAAGTCAGGCCACCTCAGATGCTGGGATTGGGGTGGGGGAGGGAGCACATGGAGTATAAATGCCATTGCCTGGTGCACCTGACCCGGAAAAGTCAGTCCTCCCAGGCCATCCCCACACTACTGCTGGTCACGGTAGACACTTGGGCAGAGACTGACTGACTGTTCAGGGCCTAGAGGGAGTCAGTCAAGTCAGCAAGGGCAATGTGGTAGACTAGAGGCAGAAAGCAGAGTCTATTCCAGAAGACTGCTGGCCTGCAGTCCCACCTGGGTTCGTAGGAGGCTGGCAAAAGATAAAAGACAGCAGAAGATGGGTGCTGAAGTAGCTCACTCAACAGTTTGGAATGGCCAGAACTAGAGCTTGGTGCTGACCTTGGCACTGGACACGAACAGCTGGATTGACAGGGTGTCAGGGGGACAAAATAAGGAAGTAAAGATCAGCCAGGGTGAGTGTGGAGACCATGTCGCAGTAGAGGTTTCTTCTCAGAGATGCGAAGGCCCATCACCTGGGCCCATCACCTGGAGGTTAGCCAAAGGATGGCAGAGGATGGAACAAAGTCAGTCTTCAGAAGGGTAGAAGAAAGTTCCACAACAGGCCAAGGATGAAGGAAGCACAAGGACCCCAAGGCAGAAAGAGGCAGGCTGGCTGTGGAATTAATTAACGGGACGGGGAACCCTGAACTGAGCAATGTTAGGGAAGAGGATAAGGCTCAACACCACATGGTACCCGAGCTTCCAAAGCCATGGGTAGGGGTCTGGGTCAATTTCACTTGCCGTGGGAAACCACTGGATTTCAATGGCCTAAAGTGACTTTAAAAGATGATTCTGAAAGAATGAATTTTGAGGAAAGAACCAAAGCAGGAAAAAGATGAAAAGAGGGTCAAGGATGACCTTCAGTGACTTACGGAGGAGATTCCCTGGCAACCTCTTCCAGAGGTGCTCCAAAACAGGTCCCCAAGCCCATTGCAGCAAGCCAGATGTCAGATGTGTTGATACTGTTGCCTTCAGCAGGAGGTCCAAGGGATGATCACAGCTTGGACAAGAGCAGAAACAGTGGAGAAATGGGCAGGGCCAGGATCCAGAGATGGACCGTCTGAGCCCAGATGGAGAGAGTAATTCAAGGAAACTCGCAGGTGCTGAGCCTGACTTTCTGAACACTGTGACAGGTCCCCTGCGAGGTGTCTCTCTGGTGGGAATGCCTGGGAATCTCCCACACTCAGCCCTACTATAAGTTATATGATGCCCAGACAGAGTGGGAGAGGAGCGGTGGTGGAGGGCCCTCCCACCCGGGACACCTGGCACCAGAGTGGCCTCCCGCTCCCCTCACTGTGAGGACAGAGTCCAGTGTGATCGCACGGGACCTGTGCCCATAGCCCTTCCTTCCTGTTGGTAAACCAGGCATATCTCCAGGAGAGCAAAGTGACCGCGAACTTGGAGCTCTGCCCAGGGACGCTGTCAGATGGTGGAAGGGCTCTGGACATGGCTGGGGATCCCTGTGTCCAAGGAGGCACTGTGGGAGGTCTACATGACCCCTGCCATAGAGCCCATTCTTTCAGTTTGCGACCTGCTGCTGAGCTAAAAACTCACTGGTTATTCTTGGGCAGTGATTCCCCGAGACCTGTACTGGGGACATGGCAAGCTGACTATGGCTTTCTACATACACATGGGCTGGAAAGAGGCCATAGCCAATGAGTTGGGTTTCCCATCAGTTGTGAGATCTGCAGATGCCCTCTGAGGGAAGCCAGAGCTTCACCCTGTCCTCAGGAGCAGCTGACTTGGATGGCTTCCTCCCCTGTAGGCGTCCGAAAGCCAAGAGCCCAAACAGTAACATGATCCCCATGCGTCCTCCCTGGAAATCCGGCCTGGGGAGGCCCTGGGTATCAGTGTCCTAGCTCCAGAAAAGCAGTGCCCAGAACACAGATCCTGACCTCTTTACCGGGGGACAGACTCTAGCACAGCCTTCACTGCCTATGGGACATCTTTGGGGAACCACAGGTCAGCCCCAGTATATTGATGGAGACCATAGGCCATGGCCTTCACCCCAGAGCAGAAGCAGGTCTCCACCAGCCATTGGCTTTCCTCCTGTTCCCAACAAGATCATTTCATCCATTTAGTAAGCTCGATTGGGATTTGTGGAGCCCTGAGTTGGAGCTACAGTGCAGGCCCCCACAAGGCCCCTGCCTTGCCAGAGCCTGCGGCCTGGCCACTGGCAGGAGGTACAAGCTTCGTGCTCAGTTCAGTGGTTACTGCATCCACAGCAGCCAGCTGAAGCTCCTGCTTTCAGTAGGAAGCTGAAGAGCTTCTAAAACAGAGGATATTACATGAAGTGAAATTAGGACAAGAGTGCAAGACGGCAAAATAAGCGTAAATCCTTAGCAGACGTACCTGCGCCCTGGGAAGGGTGGACAGGCTGAGGGGAGAAGCCAACTCACACGAAGAAAGGGAGGCATCATTTATTCACTCAGTCAGTCAGTCTGTGCTGAGCCCAAGTCCTGCCCTCCCCAGGAAGCACAGAAGCAAGCGGGCAGTTAAAACAGGATCCCTGATGCTGCTGAATCTGGGCCCAAGAACTTTTCCAGAAGAGATGCACTTGTCCTTGTGAGATGAGAGGGCACAGACTGGGGTTGAGAGCTAGACATTAACTCAGGGAGGGGAATTGGAGGGGGCTGGGTGCTTCCATGGAGTCTCTTGCCTTGCCTTGCCCTGATATCTATCTATCTATCTATCTCTCTCTCTCTTTCTCTGACTTTCAGCCCACGACACGGGTCTTGTGACCCTACAAGTTGCCTTCAACAACCAGATCATCTCCAACTCAGTGGTGTTTGAATACAAAGCTCGGGCTCTGCCCACACTCCCTTCCTCCCAGCACGACTGGCTGTCGTTAGACGGTAAGAATAGCGATTGGGTCATCTTGTTGGGCAAAGAGGGGGAATGGAAAGTCGGTGTATGACATGTGAAAAGGGGCCCTGGTAAGTCTCCACCCTGGGTTGTGAGTATATGTCATCAGTCAGTCTGTGTCTGTCCCCTGGCTGGCCTCACCCTCAGTCTCAGCCTGTCTCGGAGGCAGATGAAGTATCTGAAGCTGCTTTGTGGCTGTCATTCCTGTCAAGGTGTCTGAGTGGGTAAACAAGCTCCCCAGGAGCTGAGAGGTCTTTCTCTGGACAGACTCCCAAGCAACAAGGTCCAAAAAGTTGCAGTGCCCTCTAGGGTTGTTCCACATTTCCTGTAGGAAGGAGAGAGGGTCCTGGAGGTGTGAACCAGCCCCATACTTCCTGGAGAGAACAGCAGTGTGGGACACCGCCAGAGCACCTCAGGCCTGGGTTTTGTTCAGATTTGGAGGTCTGGGCAGCTGGGCTGCATGCCTAGGGTCTCCGCCGTTCAGGATTAGCTAGCCAGACTTCCTCCAGGAAGCTCTCTCTCCTCTCCATCAACCCAGCTTCCTGGATGTTTTTGCTGAAGCCTCTTCCCTAATGTACCTGCTAAGGCTCAGGATTGTGGCTGAGGGTGTGTTGCAAAGGAAGAGGTAGAGCTTACTGGGCAAGGACGGACAGAAGCTCCCAGAGCTCCTGACCTTGGACATGAGTAGACTTCTGTCACCGAAGGGGGCACCAAAGGCTCTACAGAGAAAAGCTGGCAAGCCCTGGGTGGGACTGAGCTCAGGGATATCAATCCAAGACCTAGACCTCAGTATCAGGGTAGCCCCTAGATGTGACAGTCTCTGATGCAGCCATTAGAAGCTGCAGCAGGCCCTGCATTCAGATGGGTTCTCTAAGTCCCTCTCCCCCACCTGCAGTAGCCATGTTGCTTTCTTAACTCACCCCTCCGCCACCCTCCCCCACCTTGCTGACTGCAGCAGGTCCATGCCACCGACAGCTTTCTAGAACCACCCAGTATGAACAGCCCAACCTTACGAGGCAGCAACAGGGTACCTGGCAGGCGTCCTGGCTCCTGAAACCCTCAGGAGCTACTCCTAGAGGTGGTTTGGGGTCAGCAGGCATCCGCACCCTGGCAGCACTGCCTGGTAGCACTGTGCTGGCCTTGGCAGCAAAGCTGGCGGAGGCTAGAGCCAGCGGGAGCCGGGGTGATGGCCTGCAGAATGTAACAGAGAAGGGCAGGGTGACCAGGGGCTCCCGTTCAGGAAATCCGGTTTCAGTTTTACAGAACAAATGAGGAGTGGACCAGGGAGCTCTGTCAGATTGACCATGTCGCTCTTACTAGAACCAAAGGATGCCTGGACCAGTGTAGGGCCCTGTCTTGGAGATGGCGCCGTTTTGAAAGCAGAGTTTGGAGCTAATCTGTTCCTTAGAGCACAGGAAACATCTGCTGGTCTCCGGACACGCTGAGGGCCAGGCCCACTCACTGGTCCTGCTGATGGAAGGCAGAGGAGGATGCTATGATGGGGCGTGGTGTTAACTACCTTATGACAAACGCACCCCTGAGCCCTAGGCCACACTGGGCCTCTCTAGAGTGGGCCTAGTGCCAAGAAGGGCACCTTCTCCCGAGCAGCCTCCTGCCCCCGGGGTCGAGCTCTGTCTTCTGCAGGCCTCCAAGGTGAAACAAACACCCCCGACCCCTTGGTAGGAAACAGGAGAGCATGGGCATCCGATCAAAGTCGGTTTTGCGTTACCATCCAGAGTGCAGTTAGAGCTGTAGCTCTGCCTGCCTGGGAGCCATGGTGAGGAACCAGACTGGTCCTGCCTGGCCGGGCAAGGCCAGCTTGCCACCTACAAGGCCCAGACCTACCACAGACTGCACACTAAGGGCCCCAGGGATCCTGTGGCATTTCCTTTCCTTTGGTCTTGGCCAGCTGTCTTTTCAAGTAATGGGGTGCCGCGGTGCTAGGCCACCAGGACTGTGAGACCCCCACCTAGCTGAGAAGCAGGGAGCTTCCCCTCCTAAAAGAACGCATGTGGCTTGCCCACCGTTTTCCCAGCCTTTCCCTGCCTGACGGTCCGTGGGGGAGGGGAGCAGCGCAAAGCCGCAGCGCCAGGGGCATAATCTGCCCTAGCACTAGAGACAGCTGGGACAGATAGCAGGAGGGCGGGGGTCCCCGGGCCTCCAGCCAACCGGTTGGCTTGGCAGTGAGCTTTGTGTCGAGGCAGATGCTGCAGCAGCCGGGCGGTGGTAAGCCTCTCCCCTCCCTCTCTCGCTTCTCGTCCTCGACTCAGCCCCTGCAGCGCCACGGTCACCGGGCACATTTTCCATCACAGCTCATCAGACAGCGGGGACATGTGTGCAAAAGTGGGGGTGGGGACAAGGAGACTGCGGCGCCCGGCGATTTGGGGCGTGCTGGCCCGGAGGCGCGCGCGCGCACACACACACGCGCACACACACACGCACGCACGCACACTCGCCCTCCCCCACTCCTCCGCGGGCGCGCGCAGCCGCAATGCGGGGTCCTTTCGTGGAGCGGCCCCGGCTGCCGCAGAACCGCGGTGTCCCGATGCGCGCGGCCCTCCCCAGCTGGGAAAGGGAACGGCAATGCGCAGGAGCCCGGCCATTGCGGGCCGGGAGCCTTGCTGTCCCTCTGTCCCCACCCCTGTCCCCCATCCCAGAGAGGGGACTGTTTGGGGACCAGAATTCTCCCTTCACCGCGTTTAAACAATAGACTTGTTTACCGGATTCAAGGCCAGGTGGGGGCGCCTGGCACCGGCACCACTGTGCGGCGGACTCGCGCGCACAAGGCTCGTGCACGCTGCAGCTGCGGCTTAGGCTTTGTCCCCGTCCGCAGTTTTTGTCGTCGTCCTCCTCCCGCCACCCCCCCAGCCCTTGTCCACTGGGCGCTGCACTTACGTGCGCAGCCCCACCCAGAAGGAAACGATCCTTCCCTAGGTAGGGCTCCATGGCGCAGACTCCAGGTCCCCCAAACCCCAGCTGAGACCCAGCCTTCAGGCAGAGACCCTGCATGGAGACGATGGGGGGTGGAGCGGGACAACAGGGTGGAGAAGGCTTCAGGGAATTCCTCCAGACCTGTTTCTCCTCTGTGTGTTCTGGGGACAAAGCCATGTCTGCTGGGAACCCATTGCACAGGGCAGGCTGTGATAGTGTTTTGTATATGGTTGTGTCATAATGCATCGTGTAGAAAAGGTCTAAAGGAAAGAACATTTTTTCGCCCTAGTGTCCAGGAAGCACAAGGGAAGCTTCCTGGTAACGCCTGAAGTCCGAGCAGGCAGGTATCTCTCAGCCAGGCTAAGCCAGAAGATAGGCACATCATCTTAGGAAGAGAGGAGAGAGGGGGTGGAGGGAGGAAAGACTCCAGGTACAGGCACTTTGGCATTTCTCCCTGAGATCGATTCAGAACAGATTTCCCCAGTGCCTGACTCCAGTTCGTTTACACCAGACCCCAGGGTTCTGTGAGCAAGGTAGCTGGGTATGCTCATTTGGGTCTGCAAGGGGGACAGTCTTTCAAATTAGAGTTAGGCAGGTTTCCATGGAGACCGTCTGAGTAGGGCTTCTGGGAAGTGTCACCTCTGTCATGGGTCCAATGGGTACATGCAGCCAGGGCTGTGCTGCTTGTAGACTGTCTTGTCTGTGTGTGTGTTTGCAAAGAAAATAGGTCATTGATGGCTGCAGTCCTAGAGCTGAGAGGGTAGGCAGGCCTTCATCTGGCCAAGGGCACTGGGGTACCTTTAAGTGACCTCTGTCCCTGGAAGAGATGGTGACAGGGACTTGAGTACCTTATATTTCTCTCCCTGTCACCTTCTTATTCACCCAAAAAGGTGGGCTGGGAAGATTCAGGGGCTCCTTGTCCCCAGTTCCCACGCTTCAGGTCCTCTTCCTGGAACCCCACTAAGCTGCTTAGATTTATTGCTTCTCTGACAACTGAGCCTCAGGCCTGAGTAAGAGGCTTGGAATGAAACATGGATGCAGCTCCCCTGGGCTGGGCTGGGCTGGTCACCTCTAAAGGATCTCGTTATCATTTCAGGCAAAGAGCAAGCTGGGAGTTGGAGTTTAAGCCTAATTATCCAGGTGCCTGCCTCCCATGCCAGCCTCGGGCAGGTTGGATGTCCCCTTCATCTCACAGGGCAGAGGAGGTTATTTTCTGGCACCCTGGCTTTGGCCTGGGTGTCTGGAAGATCCAGTGCCTTCCTCTGTCTAGGGAGATGGAGAGAAGAAAAGACAAAGTCTGGCCTCCTGGTTTAATCTGGTCTGACCAGGCCCTCTCTCTGTATAAACCGATGGGAAAGGTGGAACTGTCTCTGAGCTGTGATGTTGCTGTGAGCAGTCCTGTCCGTGGCATAGGGTCCCCTGCTGGATGGCTTCTAACTCTAGCCTGTGCCCACCAGGCCTGGGAGTCCACACATACAGACCGAGAAATACTGCGTGCAATCTTGTGACAATGGAAATCTAGGATCTAGGGGTCCTGGGTGTGGTCTAGCTGTTACACTGGCTCCTGAGAGGCCCCTGGGACATTTCTTCCCAGGGTGGGACTCAGGGCCTCCTGATGAGTGAACCCAGCCCAGCCTCTCCTGAACTGGTTCCCTTCATGGTTCCCACACACCTGTCCAGCCCATCTTGCCATCACCCTCATGGAACCTGGAGTGGGCCGGGCTGCATAAAGCCTGCTGTGTGACATGGAAGAGAATAGATACACACACACAGAGAACCAGAACAATCCAAAGGCATCATTTCCCCACATGATGGAGGGCGATGACAAAAGCAACTTTATGAATAAATAGCACAGAATACAAAATCCGCAAGAATTTTAAAGATAATTTAGTGAATTGTCTTGACTTGGAAACCGGCTTTGAATGACAGGATGTTCAAAGCCTGAGTGCCCATGCTCTCACTCTCCTGTTTGTGGACACTGTGGGAACCTTATAGAGCCACTGGTACAAGAGCTGACCAAGTAAGCAGGAATCCATCTAGAACTTTCCAGGTCCTCCCCAAATGGACTCTGAGCAAACATAAGCTGGTTAGTGTGGAGGTCTCTGGCTGCTTCTGTACAAGCAGTGACCTGGGGCAGGCGGGGACACAAGTAGCAGCAGAACTGGTTTGAACCTGTTAGGAATCAGGAGCTTTAACTCTCTCCCTGTTGAGAACTCTCTCTTCCAGGTATTGGCATTAGGAATGTGAGGAATTAGGAGTTTTAAGCAGAGCACTCTCTCCTGGGTAAATGTTAGGATTCGGAGTTGAAAGAGTACCAGGCGGAAAAGAAATGCAATCAACCTCAATGATCCAATTGACCTTTATTAGTCAACGAGGGGAGTACTGACCAGCAGGGTTCTGTAATAGACACAGGGGCCAAACAGCAGGGTAGCTTAAGTACTTTTGTGTATATAAAGAATCGTAGGGATTGGGCACTGGACTTAGGGCCTCTGAAGGTCTTGTTTGTAGACCATTATGGTTTGGATTTATGGAGGTTCCAGACTTGTTTGCAAAGCAAGAACTGCTTTATGGTTTGGGGCTAAGCCAGTCATACACTAGGGTGCTGGAGCTGAGGGTCAGGGGAAACACCTTTTCTGAGTCCGTGGAGTATCTTGCTCAGCACACAAGCCCCCACCCCTGTTCTCTGTGGGGCCCATGTCACCACTGGTTGGAGGTGTTCTAGTGTTCTTTTTGTTGTGATAAAACACTCTGACCCAAACCAACTTATAGGAGGAAAGAGTTTCTTTGGCTTACGCTTTCAGGTGACTGTCCATCAATGAGCAAAGTCAGGGCAGGAACCATGGAGGAACGTTGCTTGCTGGCACAGGCTCATGCTTAGCTAGCTTTCTTAAACAGCCCTGGACCATTTGTCCAGGCGAGGGCCACCCACAATAGTTTGAGCCCACCTTCATCCATTAACAATCAAGACAATCTCCCACAGACATGCCTACAGGCCAGTCTGATTCAGAAAATCCCTCAATTGAGATTCCCTTCTCAGGTGACTCTAGGCTGTGTCAAAGTGACAGTGATAGCTAATGAGGACAGGGATGCAGGTCCAGGTGCTTGTACACTATGTGCCCTGTGGCATGCTTTCTTAACACAGAGGATAAAAAATCATGTCAGTGTCCAGTCAGTGGAGCATCTTCACTATTGAGCGGAGCTCCCACCCCCTACCCATCCCACCCCCTGCCCACCCCACCCCCACACCCCAGGAACTAACTAGCTGTCGCTCTTGCACCTGGGACAAAGGGAAAGTGACTTCCTGCTGTCTGCAGCTGGAGCCACCCTGAGTGGATCTGTGCAGCCCTAAGAACAAGTCACCTTGGAGCTGGGCCTCACCCTGCCTTCTTGCAACAAAGATAAATGGTAGCCTGCCAAGAAGGGGCATTTAGGATAAAAACCTCTGTAAAGGCCAAAGCGGCAACCTTTACTACCTCAGCCCAGATACTTGGGCAGGAAGCAAAGACCTGACCATGGAAGAAACCTGGGAACCTGGCAGGCTGCACTGTAGGCCTGGCTTCCTGGCTACTGGTGGTGGCCTACCCCAAAGCCTGTAGGGGTGTCTGACACTCCTAATGCCAACATCAGCAACTCTCCTTCCTGTACAACTTACTATAAACCAGAAATGGGAGTCTAAGATCCAGGTCAGCAGGGCCAGGCTCCCCTTAGAGGCTGCGAGGAAGAATCCTCCCTGTCCTCTCCCAACTGCAGATAGCTTTCTCAGTGCAAGACACGTCTCTTGTAGTAAGCCATTCAGTCCGCTGTGAATTGATCTTAGCTAATCATCTTAGTAACTAACCAATCACAAAGGTCCAAATCAGATCTCTTGCTGAGTTTCCATTGGGCAACCCCGCACAACACCAGCTCTTCAGGGCTTGCGCTCAGAGGTGTCCAGAAGAACACCCAGTGTGGTGCTCCGGCTGTGCTGAAGGCAAACTGAGCTGCAGAGATCAGAGAAGGCCCCTGAGGGTTTATTCAACACAGGGCTCTGAGTGGATGTAGTGAGGAATACAACAAGGCCTGGAAGCCAGGTCTTCCAGCATTGGGGCATTCAGGCAAAATCCTACAATCCCGGTGGCCTATTTTAAGAACTGCAAAGGAGGCCAGGGTGATGGTGCATGCCTTTAATCCCAGCACTGGGGAGGCAGAAGCAGGTGGATCTCTGTGAGATTGAGGCTGGCCTGGTCTACATAGCAAGTTCCAGGCCAACTAGGGCCACAGGTAGACCTTGTCTCAAAAAGACCAAAAGAAAAAAAAAGAGGGAGAGAGAGAAGAAAAAACTGCAAAGGAAGCCCAGCTCACTAAACATTGATCATTTATTTTGGACACTGGTACATCTTGAAGAAGAAAGCTAATTATTGCCAGCAGCATGACCTTTGCCAAGGTCATAGCATTGGCCACTGCCAAGGTCGCCCCATGGCCTTGCTGACTACATGACCTTGTGGTCCTTTAACCCCGCTGACCACCCTTCGCCCCTGGCTTTACACTGCCATACTCTCCTCCAGCCCCTTCTAACTCCCCTGTCTATCACCAGCTTCTCCTTCTGGAAAGTTCTCAAGTGTCCCTGTGACTGGTTCCCTTCTCTCTTTGCCCACTTTGCTTAAGGGCCCATTTACACCCAGGGCGCACTGTGCCATCTGCCTGTGTGTTAGTTGATTTTTCTCATCTGTGACCTAACCAAGGGGACAGTGGTTTTAGAGGACTGCATTCCATCATGGTGGGAAAGGCGTGATGGTGAGAGTGGCTCAGTCCGTGTTGGCGAGAGCTTAAAGTGCTCGGGTTGGAACCAGAAGCAGAGAGAATGTTCAGGGCCTTCCCCCAGGAACCCACCTCTAGTCAGGCCTGACGTCTCAACGATTCTACAACCTCCCCAAGTGGCACCATTGGCCAGGGGCCCAACGTTCAAACACACAAGCCCATGGAGGGCATTTTACCTCCAAACCATCTCAAGCATAGTTCATGATGATGGCTTTTCAGTGTGTTTCCAGAACAGACCAACTGCTTCCAGGAAAGCACCCTCAGATGTCCCAAGGGCAGACTAGTATGTCCTCCAATGGGACTCCAAACCACTCGTGTGTGTCTGCTTCCTCACCTCTGTGGTGGTCCCAACACAGAACCCCAGGAAGACCCTGGACCCCCGTTCCCTCTGTCCCCTGCATGCCAGCTCCAGCCTAGTGCTTTCCTCTCCTTCCTTTATCTTACGTTCTCTACTTCTCCCCATCCTCAACACCACTGTCATGTGGCCCAAAATAGTCAGGCACGTCCTAGCAGGTTTTCCGGCTTCCTTCCCCTGGGGCCATTCATTCTTCCATCATCCAGTAAATGTGTGCTAAGCCTCTGTTGGGTGCCAAGCACTGGTCTAGGTGTTGGGGAATCTTACCTCCTCTGGGGTTTATATTCTAGTGGGTAGAAAGACAACAAGTAGGAAAAAAAAAATATTAGATGGTGATTAGTGCTGGATAGAGACCATAAGCAGGGTGGTCTGGGAGAGAGGGCCAGGGCAGTTACTTTAGGTTGAAGAGTAAGGGGGACTCTGTGAGAGGGTGGAATATGTATGAGAGGAAGGAATCAGCCATGCTAAGCTTATAAGAAGAACATTCCAGGCAGGCAGAGTAGAATTCTCAATAATAGAGTCCCCAGGGGGAAAACTATTCTGGCATGCTGGGGTACCTGAGGAGGCCACTAGGGTCCTAATAAAGGAAGGGGCAAGAGAAGGAACTGCAAGGAGAAGCGGCAGAGTGGCCAATAGCAGCCAGGCCACATGGGGCCTATCATCCAAAGCATGAACTTCATCTGAGGTCAGCAGGGAGCTGCTGCGGAGGATGAATCCATGAGCTTGGGTGCATGTTGCAGTGGGTGAGATGGCATACTCAGGTGAATAGTTTAAGGAGATGAGGTGACATGTTCAGGGGTGTTAAACAGGTTAGGTAATGTCGCAGGTGTGTGGTTAAGAGGGTGAGATTACACACTCAGGTGAGATTTCAGGTCACCCCAGCTGCTATTTGGAGAATATGCAACCTTTCCAGATAATGGTGACGCTGAAGAAGCTGATGACAAACCCCAGAAACACTGTGACTTTGGGAAACACTTGGAGGGAAAAATCAGAGGTCTTGCTGGTAATTTGGATGGGGAGGATGAGAAAGAGGACCAAATGGGTTGATACCTAGACATAAGCTTTTAACAGCTGGAGAGACAGGACCACAGATCCTGAGATGGAGACATTTGAAGAAACAGGTTTTGGAGCTGGGAGAAAGCAGAGTTTGGTTTTGGTGTGGTTACAGCAGGGACACCAAGGTCACAGTTGGCTTTGGATGTCTAGAGGTGATGGAGAAAAAGATACAGAATAGAGCTGGACTGTTGGAGTCGTGGCTTACGGATGGTGCTCAAGTGATGGCCACTTGCCCTTGCTCAGTGAAGCACTATATGCATGTATAGAAGCTGTGCTGTCAACCTTGGCCTGGACTAGCACTTGCCCATCAAACAAAAGAACTGCCTGTGTGGCCATGAGATGGAAGGAAGGCCTGGAGGTGGGTTCCTGAGTGGTCTAAGGGAAGAAGGCTTGCTAGGTCTAGGTGCCCAAGGAAGGTGGCCTCTTACTCCTTAGCTTGTGGGAAGATCCTGCAGCTGCTGCCAGTCCCAGGCACACTCCCTCCTCACTCTTTCCATACGACATGGAAAGTCCCCGAGTTGAACTCAAAGCTGGAACAAACTGTCATTCATCCCCACCCAGACAGGGTGCTGATGTCAGAACAGGAAAGATAGTCTTCTGAGCACTAAATGCTGCTGGAGTGCTCAGAGGAAGTCTTCTAGGGAGATCTGGGACTGCAGAGGGACCAGCAGGTCTATGGAATAACCAGTTCAGGCTGCCATGTGGCTGGTTTCTATGGGCTTTCCTAAGATTGGGCTTCTAGAATCCATCTCCCCGAGAAAGAATGGAGATGCTGGTCTCTTGATCTAGGGTCCTAAGGCCAAGAGCCTGGAGAACACCAGCAGATTGCGGGGTGGGGGTCTCTGGGGTCTCTGGGTAGGTGGGAGGAGACAGCTCCCAGGCAGACCAGCTCCAGGCAGGACTGAGGAGGTAACCCCTGGACTCTGACTAGAGCTAAAACAGAGGCCTCGCCTTTACAAAGCCCCTAAAAATACACGCGTCTGGTCCTTTCTCTGCAGTCCAGTGACCTTGTCTCTCACCTCTGCAACACCAGGACATTCCAAACAGTCTTTGATAGGCTGCAGACCAGCTTCCCACCGCAGTAACAGGCCAAACTCTCCACTACCATGAACTCAGAGTCCTTTGTTTGAGGCAGGGAAATGTGAGGTAAATATGTGTTATACATTTTAATTAATCAATAACAGGAAGTGTTTTTTAAAATGTTTGGAGTTTTTTTTTTTAATCAGCACACAGCTGCACGTGGTGATACATGCCTTTAACCCCAGCACTGGAGACGCAGGAGGATGTCTGTGAGATTGAGGCCAGCCTGGTCTCTATTGCAAGTTCAAGGCTAGTTGGAGCTACAGGGAGACCCTGACTCAAAAATCAAACAAACAAAAATCATCACAGAGTGAAAAACAGCCAATACACTAAAACCAAGCTTAGGATGTTAGAGAGTTAGTGCTCAAAAGAAGCGTAGGCCCTAGAAGAGCAGTGACTTGCCCCAAACCTTGGGTGACCAAATAGAAGCCTCCTGATACTTCCTTCTACATGTTGTCCTCCCTTCCATCTGCTTCCCCTTCCCCATCCCACAGCTGAACTCTCCTAAACCCCAGGGGACACAAAAGCAGAAGAGAAGGGAACTGTCTAGAAACCCAGAGCCATGGTGCAGGTTTTAGTTTCTTTGCCTAGGTCAAGATTCACCTTTGTGACCTGGCTCAGTTAACTGATGCTTTCCCAGCACTCACACTAACAAGAGAGGTAGAACCTGGCTCCCACCCTGTGCTCTAAGTGCCATGTGCCAAGGGACTGGCTCTGCCATCAGCCGATGGGGAAGTCCCCAGCGGAAGCCTCTGAGGGACTTTTCTCTTGCTGAAACCTGAGATGTGCCCGAGTGAGGACTCTGCCCCTCACCCAACTTGACAGTGCTTTAAAGAGTGGGTGGCATCTTGAATCAGTTCACAGGTACAACACGGCATTGTCTGGTATGGTGACACATGGAAGAGCTTCTAATGTCCACTGTCACTGTGGCTGCCCAGTCAGAGGTAACAGCAGCATCCAGATGTTCACCGTGCTCCAGGTCCTCTCCACGAAGCATTCATGTGGGTGTGCTCACACAGGCTTTCTAACAACCTCATTTACAGGGGAGGCCTCAGATACCAGAGCAGAGAACGGCAGATGTAGTCGCCTGATCCCACCACCTCCCCTTGGTCTTTGCACCGTGGGCATCCTCTGAGTCTCTTCTCCCTATCTTATCCCAGTGGTACTGCCTCGGCATTGACCCCCTGAGCTTGGAGCCTGCTCTGTCCCTCTGCCCCTTCTTGCTGCCCCATGAAGAAACTCATTCTCATTCTGCTTTCTCATGTACTTAGTACATTCCCCCATTAGCAGTTTTTTTCTTTGAAATTATTTACTGGAGTGGAGTGCGTCCCCGGTAGGTGCCACGTTCTGTGCTGTGTAGATGTTGGGAATCAGAACAGGTAGAGGTGGGTCAATAGGTACCTGTGCTTGCTAAGTTCATTGTTGAGTGGAGGGAAATTCAGACCTAACCACAAACCTTTACACAAACAAGGATTGGGGGAGCTTATGCTGAGTCCGGGTTCCCTTAGAGAGGCCTAACAAGGATTTCTTAAAGAAAGACCCTTGAAGAAATCTGAAAGACAATCAGAGGTTGATTCTATGAATACAAAAGACGAGCATTCTGTTCAAAGGGGTGGCTGCACACAGGAGCTCTGTGGTTGGAGGGAGGAGTTGGTGAAGGGCAGGGGGCAGGAGGGAGGCAGTAGATCAGGCTGGAGGTGCCTGGGGTGTCAGGGTCAGGTCCAAGGAGGACTGTTGTCATCCCTAAGAAGAGGGAAGTCATTGCGAGTTTAAGAGGCAGTGGCATGCCAGGTTTGCTTTGGGGGACATGTACTCAGCCTCTGTGTGAAGAACTGATTGAAGAATCGCTGGAGCACACAAGGGTAGACCAGTTCATTGTTCAGATGAAAGCTGAGGGCTCTTAGGAGGAGGGGTCAGAGTCAAGAGACAATGATGGAAGTGACATCTGTAAGGCTTGTGGATACACTACTGCCTGTGGGCTCCGTGTCCTCGCCTTGGAGGAGGACAGGTCATGAGTCTAGTGGAATTTTATCGAGGGGTCTTTGGAACATCTATGAGAAAAATCAGTGGCACTGGGCACAGACTTCAGAGCTCAGGGAAGAAAACAGGCAGGAAAGAGGTCTGGACTGTCTGCATGGAGGTAGTACTGGATGAAGAGTCAGTGAGCGTGGATTATTATGAAATAAAGTTAATCTGAAATTCACAAGGGCAAGAATATAGCTGAGTCCTGAGTCCAAGGATTTTTTTGTCTTATCACTATGCCCCAACATCTGTCATTGGGAGGGAGCCTAGGAATGTAGCAGTTCTCAATAAATATTTCTTCAAGGAATAGAGGGTGAATGGATGGATAGGTCAGTGGATGGATAGATGAAGAGGTAGGTGGATGGATGGATAGGTGGGCAGATGGAATAGATGAATGGACAGATGGATAGACAGATGGATGGATATACAGATAACGGCATGGACAAACAGATAGATGGTTAGAGAGATGGTTGGGTGGGGGTAGGTGAATAGGTGGGTAGGTGGAATAGATGGATGGACAGATGGATAGGCAGATGAATAGATGGATGGATATATGGACAGAGGGATGGACAAATGGATGGATAGAGAGATAGTCCAGTGACTTCTTTACAACCATCATCCTAATTGCTGACTGACTTTGGCTTTAGACCACAGCATCAGAATCAGGCTCAGAAGGGTGGTCATTGTTAATTTTTTTGGTCTCTGTCTCACTGGGCAAGTTCCAAACAAGTTACAAAAACAAAATTTAGAAACTTGATAGTAGTTTATTGAACATGCCTTCAGAGCTTTTAAGGGGTGACAGGGTGAAGATAGAACGCTTTCAGTTTCCTGCAATTGGAAAAGGAAGGGAAAAGCAGTTCTCTCTGCTGAAATTCAGACCTTGTCTCCCTTTGGGCATCAGAGAAGGAAACTCCCAAGGCAGGTGTTTGGCAAGTCACTGTATAACATATTGCCATCCAGGAGACCTGGAGGACTTCATGGACCCTCTGTGACATCAACTGCAAGTTCAGGGGTCCTAAGAATACCTTCCAACTTGATAATTTACCAGAATGTCTTTCAGAACTCGTTGAAAGTTGTTAGTCTCCATCCTGTAGTTTATTACCACAGAAGGATACAGATTACAGTCAAGGTCAGAACACGAAGGGATAGAATCCAGCAAGGTACCAAAGGTGGAGAGTTCATTGTCCTCTGAGTGTGCAGTCTTGAACAGCATCACTTTCCTGGCATTGATGCATCTTGATACAGAATAGTGCTAGCCACGGATGCCCACCAGAGCCTCGACCTTCATAGTTTTTACCAAGGCTCGATCACCTAAGCTCCAGAGTCAGCTGACACCATGTGTGTGATCCTGGATCACATGATTCATCTCTTGACACAGAGCCAACATTTACCCTCTATCATATTCTTGGACTTTTCTGTGATCCAAGACCCCTATGCAAACAAAGACACTGACCAGCTATGACATCCCAAGGGCTTAGAGATCAGCTCCAAGCTGGTAAGGACACAGGCTGGACCTATTCCATATACAAGATGGCTCTTCCCCTCCCCGACCTGCACCTGCTCGCTCCTGCCTCCCCTACTGTTTACCTCAGATTAGAGTCTTTTGGGAAGAAAGGGTGTTGCATGTTCAAGGTAGTATCACTCACTTTTAAAGCACTGGCCCTACGAAGAGCTTGTCTAACATTATACAGCTCTTGGGAACACATTCTATTCAGAAAGATGATTTGAGTGAGTATTTGTGGAGAATATTGTGCACAGCTCAGGTTTCCCAGGGCTGGGATGTGAAATTAACTGGATTATAGATCAGTCTACCTAGATGTAAATGTAATGAGAATTTCCAGGAGCCTTGGTAGCTCAGGTTATTACCTTAATATATCGCTTTGATCACTTCCTTAAATTACTCATGTGTGTGGTCACCCATGATGCTCTGAAACAAACCTGTATCCAACCACCATCCCCGCAGACTACCCTGACTGGAGCAATGCTCCCTTCTTTGTGAAGCGTTCTCCTAAAGGCTCCTTTGCAGCTGCAGCTTCTCCCTCTCACTCTCTCTCCCTCCCTCCCGGTCTCCCTCTCCTGAGCTGGGGGCCATGAGCCTGGAAGCCCTAGAACCAGTGTCTCTTCCCATGTGTCAGACCTCCAGCATGCTTCTCTGCCTCCCCTCAACCCTGATGGGAGTGGATCTGACCTTGAGAATAGTGACCATCTGGTATAGATGGAAAAGGAGCCTCCCAGCTGGGTAATTCACTGTTCAGGGAAAGGAACGCAGAAATGTGGCACTCAGCCATCTTTTACCATGGTGACAGTTCAGTGTGATGCTTATGGCACATGCACACACACACACACACGCATGCACACCAAGCACCAATACTCTCTTTAGATACATGATAGTGTTTATTATGACAGAAAGCCTGGCCTGGGTCACCTGGCAACAGCTAAAACCAGTGAGAGTGAGGTAGTGGCTGCAAATGTGGCCTGCGTGAAGAGTCTATGGAGCCAGGCCAGGAGTGCTGCAGACAGGGTCACATGAGGCTGGACCCAGTGCATCTGAAGTCCATAGTGCTCTAGAGTTTAGAAGTGACTGATTATTTGTTTGAAGACAGAGTCTGACTCTGTAGCCCAGATTAGCCTATATAACTCACTATATAGTCCAGACTGGCTTCAAACTTGCTGCAATCCACCTGTTTCAGCCTCCTGAGTGCCAGAATTATAGACATGTTTGCCACCATGCCCAGGAGACTGATGCATTTTGAGAATGGTTCCACTCTTCCTTAGGGGAGGAACAAGCTCTGGGTAGAGAGGACATGATGCATCTTAGAGACCTGAACCTCTAAGCTCTCCCACTGAAGTGTCCCTGAGAGACATCACACCCCTTGGATCTTCCTCTTCTTTTACTTTAAAAAATTATTTTTATTTTTTTATGTGTACGAGTGTCTTGCCTGCATGTATGTAAATGCAGTCCTGTCATGTATTGCCTACAAAGTCAGAAGAGGATATAGGATTCCTCTGAAATTGGAGTTACAGATGGTTGTTAGCTGCCATGTGGGTGCTGGGAATCAAACCCCGGTCATCCGCAAGAGCAGCCAGTGTTCTTACCCACTGAGCCATCTCTCCAGCCCCTTTACTTTTGAATCTTTGTTCTTCCTTTACTCTCTCCTTCCTTCCCTCCCTCCGTCTTTCCTCCTTTTCATTCTTTGTTTGTTGTCCTTGTTGCTGGGGGTCGGGCCCAGGGTCTCCGGTATACTGGCCATGTGCTTACCTCTAAGCTAGTGTCCCTGCCCCAACATTTTCATTTTTCATTCCTAGTAAGAAAGTGAGTGGACACTCCCTCGTTTGATACTCAGCAGTGGCGTTATTTCAAGTCACTTGAGCAGGGATTAAAACTGTGAGGGTAGCTGGGTGAGCTTCTTGTTCCCTGGCAACTGGGGCAAATCGGGGTTTTCTGGTCTCCATCTCTGGCTACAGCACAGTCATGGATTCCAACTCGGGCTGCATGGGTGCAAAGTGAGGGTAACGGGTGCCGCAGAGCCAAGAAAGGGCAGGCTAACATTAGTCTGAGAGCCGGAGGAGCTGCCGCCAAAGGGGTGTGACTGCAGGGAGAAGGACCCCTGTAGAGAGGTGACCAGGGTGCTGCAGGAAGACCAACGGTGTGGGCAGGGGCACACCTGTGTGTAACACATCTGCCTGTACTCTTCCTGGCTGCTCTTTTGTTTTTTCTTAGTAATGGCATTCAGCATCTAGTGTCTGTGTCATCTGTCAGTCGCATCTCTTCCCCAGGTGCTCAATGAAGACAGTTGGCATTTCAAGCTCACGTGTATGTAACTGGGCTTTCCTTTTCCACGGCTTGCTTTCCATTTGGCAGCAGTGGCACAACTGTTACCAGTGCGACCTTGGGACTTCCCTAAAATGGGAAATGTCCAGCTCTCCTTTCTATGGGTGTTTGATGGCCACTGTTAGGGCAGTGATTAAAGTGGCTATTCCTCCGCCTTGGGTCTTTTGACTCTGTTGCCCACACACTTGTTTCTCTCTAATCAGATGACCCCCTCCCTTTTAAATGGTATCTACCTTATAAAGCAAGCATACAAGGACAGACTTAATCTGTGCATTTCTGATAGCACCTTTAAGATGAAACATCCTGTTTGTTCTCATTTGTGACTGCATGATTGTGGGTACCCCAGTGTTGTCCTGGGAGGCTCAGCTGGGGTTCTTGCCTTGTGCAAAGGTCAGCTACAACCTCAGGGGAACTGTGTGCTGTCAGACCTCAAGTGTGGGGCAACTCTTCAGAAAGACTAAGTGGGGCTGGGCCCTGATTTGAACAAGGACCTATTATAGAACAGAGTTAGTCTCCTGCAGAGGAGACTGTGAGCCCTCAGGTGAAGGGCTGCACAGAACTGTGGAACTGTCCTGGGCTTGTCTCAGCTGGTATAGGCCCGGCTGGATGGGGCCTTAGAGCTAACTTGGAGTATGCTGGAGGGTCTGAGCCCGAGTCCTCTTACCCCCAGCTTTTCCTCTGAGGCTGCAGAGTAGGACTCAGGGTGACTCTCCTCCATCTGTGTGAGATTGTCAGCCGTGGCCAAGGCATCTGCAGGCTCCTTCCTACAGCTGCCTGGTGGGCGCTCAGGAAAGGCAAGCTCATTTTAATAGCACAGGAAGTACAGTGTGGTGAGAAAGGGTCTGCTGCCCCACAGGATCTTGGAGCCTGCTACAGAGCCAGTAGAACCCAACGTGATGGTGTCACCCCTGGTTCTGCCCCATCATCTCACCCCATCGTGACCCTGTCTCCAGGAGCTGTTTCACCCTCATCCTACTAACAAGGAGCTCACGTCTCCAGTGGGGTCCAGTGACTTGTCCTTGTTGCAGACTGGGGTTGGCAAACCAGACTCACTAACACATGAGCCCACAGGAAACCCTCCCCCACTGGCTCCCCCCTCTTGATTTTATCTTCATCTACCCTTTGGCTCTCTGCTGCCCCTAGAAAGACGTGTCTCTGTACCTCCCCTCACTGTATATGGATAGTAGCCATGAACCTTACTATTTACTATAACAGTGGGTTCTGGGGCTATTAGGGACAGGTGAATCTGTACAAGTCACTAGGAAGAACAAGTTGAAGGTAGTTTCGCCAATCTCCATCACATTCTTTCGGTATTTTGTCCGTTAAGAGAACTCTGCATGCTTTCAGCCTCTTTTCCTCCCTGCGGACCAGCGCTGACCCTTCCACAGGCTGTTGCCCATCCTAGCAGCCAAACGGTTTTCTCTTGCATGGTTCCTCACTCCACTGTCTGTGCCAGCTGCGTGCTGCTGCAGGGCAGCCACCCCAAGCCTAAGGGCTCAAAGTAACACAAATGTGTGTGTTTTCTTGGTACTTTGGGGTGGCTGGGCTCACTTCTGCAAGTGCCCTCATGAGACTTATCACTTTGGACCCAGCAGCCCCCCCAACCCCCAATGAGACCCAGAGGCACCTGTTCAGGCTGGATGTGCACTGTGACCACTGCTTCGTGACTTTAAAATGTCCACCGAGGTTCTAGTCCAACTTCACTTTACAGGGAAGGAAAGAGATGCAAAGGAAAAGATGGTCTGCTATGCAGGGACTTAGTATCTGACCTGCACCCAGAACCCAGGCTGCTGCCCCAGGCCAGAACCTGCCTCCTACTGAGCAGCCCACAGGCCCTGACCAAGGACCTTGGAAGAACAGCAGGAGTTCACCTATGCCCCCAGATCAGCCGTCCATTGGGGATACTGTTCCCAAGGATCAAGAAAGCCATAGGCCTATGTAGGAATTTGACAGATTGACTCCGTCCTGACATTTTCACACCCTCCAGGAGCACGTTAGAAATGGCACCCTTACACTGGACATGGTGGTTCGTGGCTTTAATCCCAGCACTTGGGAGGGAGGCAGAGGCAGATGCATCTCTGTGAGACTGAAACTAGCCTGGTCTACATAGTAAGTTCTAGGCAGGCTGGGGCTCAGGAGACTCTGTCAAAAAAAAAAAAAGGCATCTTGCCCTGGGAGTCACTGTCAAGTGATGAGACATCCCCAGTGCTGTCTTCCCTCTGTGCTGAGTAGTCCAGGGCAGAGTCCTGTCCATCCAGATTCTCTCCTTGCTGTCCCCTACAGAGGGCTGGACATGAAGGACTCAGTGGGCAAGACCAGTCTTGGGCCCTCTTGACCTGGGTCCACCTCCTGTGGGCTAGTCTTTTTCCAAAACTTAGACCCACTCTTTTTATAGGCCATTCCCTTCACCTCTACCGCATGTGTGTGTGTCACAGCTTCTTTGAGATATAATTAATATACCATACAATTTACTTTTATGTCTGGTTTGGTTTTGTGAGGAAGGGTCCCACTTCCTCTATGTATGTAGCTCTAGTTGGCCTGGAATTCATTATGTAGACCAAACTGTCCTTGAACTCACAGAGATCTGCCATCCTCTGACTCCTTCCTGAGTGATGAGAGTAAAGGTGTGTGCCACCATGTCCAACACAATGGACTTTGTTTCCCTGTAACCCCAGCTAGTCTGGAACTCATTATGTAGACTAGGCTGGCCTTGATCTCATAGAGGTCTGCTGTTCTCTGCTTCCTGAGTTCTGGAATTAAAGTTGTATGCCTGCATCCCTACACAATTTACTTTTTAAAAGTATATTGTTCAAGGACTGAAAAGATGTCTGAGCTCTAAGAGACTGCTTACTGCTTTTGGAGAGGATGCAGGTTAGGGTCTTAGCACCCAGGTGGAGTGGCTCACAACCACAGGGGGATCCAACGCCCTCTTCTGGCCTCCACAGGCACCTGCACACATGTGATGCACATACATATATGCAGACACACACATGCATAAAAATAAATCTTTTTGAAGTATACAATTCATTCGTTTCTAGTACACCTATAGAGCTATAAGGTCATCATTAGAAGCTTACTTCTAGATAGTTTTTATCCCCCCAAAAGAAATCACCATGTACTCATTAACAGTCATTCCCCATCCCTCCTCCTGTGTCCTTTGTCTCTACAAACATGCCCATTCTGGGCACTGGGATAGATGAAATCAGGCAGCAGTTGGCCTTGTAGCTGGCTACTTTCACATAGCATGCTGTCTTCTGGGTTCATGCTGTAGCATGTATCTGTCCTTCCTTTTTAGTGCCAAAAATGTCCACCTGTTTCCATTTTCTTGGGCATCTACCTAGGAGGAGATTCGCCCTCTGAGGAGCTTCCACAGTGCTTTCCAAAGTAGTTGCACCATCTTCTGTGCCCAACAGCAGTATCTGAGAGTTCCACTATTCTGTATTCTTGCTGGTCTTGTTATTGTCCGCATTTTTAGTCTATTCCTTTCCCAGCTGTCTCTTTTTATTTTTGATTGGCATTCTCCAGTGACTTTGATTTCCTCAAGTGTCAAATATTTTCTCATGTCTTTGTTGGTCATTGTTATATCTTTGGAGGAGGGAATATTCATTTAGATCCTTTACTCATTTTAAAAATTGAACTTTTTGCTTTTTAATTTGAGCTGTAAGAATTCTTGTTTGATGTAAGCCCTGGTCAGATATATGGTTTGCAAAGATTTTATCCTTTTTTAGTGAATTGTCTTTCCACTTCTTAGTGGTATTCTTTGAAACACAAAAATGTTGAATTTTAGTAAAGTTCGATTTATCTATTGTTTCTTTGATGGCATATGCTTTTGAGATTATATTTAAGAAACCAATATCAAATCCAAGGTCATGAAGACTTACTGCTAACTTTTTTAAAAAAAGAGTTCTGGGGCTAGAGAGATGCCTCAGTGGTTAAGAGCCCTGGTTGTTCTTGCAGAAGACCCAGGATCAAATCCCAGCACCCACATGGCAGCTAACAACTGTCCGTAACTCCAGTTCCAGGGGATCTGACCTCTGAGGGCACTTAATGACACGGGTGTGCTTACACACATGCAGGCAATACACTTATACACATAAAATAAAGAGTTCTACACCTTTAGCTCTTACATATTTTGTTTTTTTTCTGAGCTAATTTTTATATATACAGTATAAGATAGGATTCCTATTTCATGCTGTTGCATGGGGATATTCGGTTTACCCTGACCCCATTTATTGGACAGGCTCTTCTTTCTCCATTATATTATTTCACCACTCTTGCCTGCATTTTAAAGAACATTAATGTGCTTATTGCACTTGTATGTAAATGTTGACTTTGTTCCTGTTTTTTTTTTTTTTTTTTTCATTTCGTGGAAGTTGATATATGAGGATTTCTGGATTTCTTACCAGACAGAAGAGGTTAGGTTATGCCACAGTAACAAGCAATTCGATGTCAGCAGTTTACCAAGTCATGCGTCAAGTCTGACGCCTGTGGCAGGGAGGGCTCTGCCTATGATGTATATTCAGAAGTCTATGCAGATAAATGTCACCACTTCATAGAAACAAACATTCACAATCATAAGGGCTGTGGAGGTGAACATAATGTGTTCATCGCTGGCTCTTCAAGTTTCTAACTATAATGATACATGTCACTTGACCTTTCATTGGCCAAAGAAAATCACATGATCACATCTAATGTCAAAGGACTTGGGCCAGTGTGAAACACCCCTAAGGATAGCAACCAGAAATATTAATGACCGTTTTCCCTGTACCGTACTGAATGAAACTGGCTGGTTTGGCCTTTCTGTTGTGCATCTGAAACTTTAATCACTGTAAGGAAGTTCTTTAGAAATTTCCAGACTGCTCTTTTTTAGGTGTTTGGAACAGGATGAAATGAGTGCAGTTTCAGAGGCTGAAATTCAGATCTGCTGTTTACCAGCTGTCTAGCTTGGGGCAGGTTATCAGACTTCTTGAAGCCTTTCTTAGTCTCTGTGCAGTGTCCTACTTGCAGGAGAATAAACAGTAATGGATGTCAGTGCCCAGCCCAAGGGCAGCAGATAACAGGCACCGTACAAACTGTACAAACTGCAGCGCCCTTCTTCTTCTGTGGCACTACAGACAGTCCCCTGTGAGCAGAGGTTGGACTCAAATAACAACATACTGCATCTGCTTTAAGGAACCAAAACTGTACTTGGTCTGGGTCCTGCCAAATGGACTCACAACTGAAGAAAGCTCTTTTGTACTATTTCAGAAACTAGAGACCCAGGTGCATTCAAAGCCCCACAAAGTCCAGTGTAATAATATGCTAGAATCACACACAGGCCTTACTTTTTCATTCTGTCACTTAGAACAGAGAAACACAAATACCCACAAGGTACAACCACCTGCAAGCATTTGGTTCTAGCACTGTCAGAGCTGTGAACTGGCTTCTGGAGCACCCAGCTCACCCCACCCCAGCTCCACCTGACTCTCTGCACTGGCCAATGGGTTCTTGGTCCCATGGTACAATGGGGACTAAGTGTCAGGAAGTGATTTCTAGAAGATTGTGCGCAGCAGAAAACAGTAAGAGGACATTCCCTCTGCAGGATGCCTAGAAGGAGCTCTAGCCTGCACACCCCAGCCTGGACAGGAGCATTCAGTCCTCCTCCTGTACTGTAGCAGCCATGATCCACCTCCCTCTCATGCTAGGTAGACACAGGGCTTTTGGAAGGAGGAAGAAGGGTCATGGATTCTTTGAAGTCTCTCCCCAGAGAGCTGGGATCCCCAGGGCTGAACTCTGCCTTTAAAACAAAACAAAACAAAACAAAACCCCAAATGAAAACAAGAAAAAGAACTTCCCCACCTGAATGAGGAAAGCCTGGGGATTCCCTGTTTTTCCCCTGGGTTCCAGTGCTGGATGTACATCATCACACAGTGGCTGGAGACCCTTCCTGGTCTCCCCTTTAGCCAGTTGAAGTGTCGCTCATGGTCAATACAGAGCAATACAACAGTTTTCTGAGGACACAGTGTGCCCAGCTAGACTTTGGTACTGTTCACAAGGTGATTAGGCTTGCCTAACTTTTAAGATTTTGATGAATGCATCACACACACACACACACACACACACACACACACACGGAAAAATGCACAGGTTGGGACTCAGTGAGTTTTTAACAAATTAAAAGCAGTGTTCAGGATATCAATAGAAAATTACTTGAAATCTAGAAGGCAACGTCTGCCCACCTTCTAGTCACTCCTCAGCACCCCAAGGTACACTGAATCAGCTAAGATAGCAACAGCTAACTTTCATGGACTGCTCGCTACAAATATTCCTTCACTTAGTCCTCACCCTGTAGATATGGAGGGTCAGAGCAGGAGGCACAAAGGCTGCAAGTGGCAGAATCTGACTCTGTTGGGCAGGTCATCTCCAAAGTTAAACAGTTCTTAACTACTGCCCCTGCACTGTGCCCCCTGGGCACAAGCAGAACTCCCTTACCTAGTACTGCATCTCCAGAACCCACAGTGCCCTGTGTGGTTCTGCCTACAATGGCAGGGAAAAATAAACCACAAACGGTGGCAAGGTTTAAACCAGGCTTCATGGATAGACAGTTCTTCTAGCACATAAAGGGGAGGAGATATGGAGTTGGGAAGTTGCAGGGGTCCTCCTGTGTGGGATCAGAGAGGAGGCCAGCAGAGGCCTCTTTGTCAAAGCAGACGTCAGGACGGGACTTACTCATGTTCATTCTGTGGCCAGCCCCCAAGTGAGACTATCAGCGACCTACTTGCTTCTCTGTTTCGGAAAGTGTGGGCACAGGACGCCCTTCACTTGGCCTGTAACCACAGAATCACTGTTGGATGGATAGACTTAAGGGCTGTGTAAAATTGTTTCGTTCTTATGGGTGTGACTGGGTAGGGTCAAGAAACCCTTTATCTTCGAGATTTTTAACTCAGATGGCAGGAAGAGTCATTTTTAAAGATAATTTACAATATGAAGAAAAACAAAACCCAAAAGGATGCTCTCTCAGAGGTGTCTGGGTCACACTTTCTATGGGAAAAGGTCTTGGGTGAGTGATGGGTTTAGTGGATGATGGCAAGACACAGATGATAAGGGGTGTTGGTGTGTCGTGCCCCCCCCCCACCGGGGGACCGCCCAGGAAGGCTGTGTGGAGATGGGGAGCCTTATTGGGAGCTGCGTTTTGCCTTGTGGTGGGAGGCAAGAGGACATCTTATGCACGGTAGCGATGCCAGCGCTACAAGTTTTGGATGGAGAGGCCAGATCCGAGGAGTCGGCAGAGGACCCTGGGCTCCCGCTAAAGAGGCCGAAATGGGAGAGCCTTGAGCCCCCCGGGGGTGCGGGACGCAGATCACCGTCGCCGCCCAGGCGTCCTCGGCCTCACCCGGTGCCCGCGCCCCTCCTTGTCGCGTAGCCCCCACGCTCCCCGTTCGCTGCGCAGCGCCGGCTCCTCCCCGGGCGGCCCTGCAGAGGCCAAGCCTCGGGGCTCCTGCGCCCGGACTCCCGGCCGACCCGACGGCGCCGCGGGGCTGGGAGTGGCGGGGGACGGGGTGGGGGGTGTGAGGGGTGCCGCCCGGGCCCCGAGTGTCGCCCGGCTCCCGGGCCTCGCTGAGTGCAGGCGGCTCGCGCGCGCCGCCCTCCGCCCGCACCCTCCGGGCCGCGCCGACGCCAGGCGGAGCGCAGTTCCGGCGCAGTCCGCGCGCGGGGCTGCTCCGCGCCCCACACCTGCTTCTGCCCGGCTCCGGGTGACGTGGCGCCCTCCTATTGGCGCTTGCGGCCGGAGGGGCGGGGCTCAGCCCGGTGAGCTCACCGCCGCTCACGGCCATTGGCCCGGGCGTCGCACTCGGGCCGTGGCGGGGAGACCGCGGTACCCAGAGCACGGCGAGTCGCTCCGGCTGCGGCGAGAGGAGTCTGGCGTCTTGGGCCGGGCGGGGCCGGGTGGGGCGCAGAGCGGGCAGGACACGGGCGGCCGGGCGCCGACGGGACCGAGCAGTGGCCGTACACCGCGCGTGCGAGTGAGTGTGCCGGCAGCGGAGGGGCGAGGGCGGCGGCCGGCGGGCGCGCGCGCGGGGCGGGGGCGTGGGGCGGCACGCGTGCTCGCGGGCGGGGGGCGCGCGGGAGAGAGCAGCGCGTCGCAGGCGCCGGGTGCAGCCTCGCGCGGCCCTGGGCGCTTGGGGAGCCAGTCCAGCCGGGCTGTTGGCGAGCGTGTGGGGGCCACGGCGGTGAGGGCGCGCACGTTTCTGCCGCGAGTGGGGCCTTGAGTGTGTGCGTGCAGGGGGCGTGTTTCTGGGGTCAGTGAGGTGGCGTGGGCAAGTGCGTTTGAGGACCGTGCGTGAGACACGCGTGCTTTGGGGGCGAGCGGGGAGGTGTGTGGATAAACCCGGGCGCCTAGGGCCCGGGACCGGGTTTCTGGAGCGATCGCGGGTGTGAGGCGTGTGTTTACTGGAGGGCCCACGTGTGGGTGCGCGTGCGTGGGGCGGGTGTGAGACACGCGGGCTCGTGGGACGCGGAGTGTGTTTACGTGCGCCAGAGAGCGCGCGGGGCCGGGCGTTGGCGCGCGTTTCTGGAGCGCGCGTGTTTATATGCAGGCGCGCAGCGGGGAGTGGGCGGGAGCGCGCGGAGGGGACGCGCTCTGCTCCCTGTACCGGGTTCCGAGCACCTACTCCCCACTCCCCTTCTCCAGGCCCCCTGCCCCTTGCTCCCGGCTCCCCAGGCACCCCATTCCCCACTTCTGGAACACCCCGCTCCAAGCACCCTGCCCTCGCTCTCCACTTCTGTACCGGGTACCGGGTTCCCACTCCCCGCACCCTGCTTCCCGAACCCTGCTCTCCATTCCCCACACTCCTCTCTTCGCACCCCGCTTCCTGCACCCGACTTCCCACTCCCGGTGCAGCCCGCAGCCTGGTAAGGGCCACCCCGGACACCTCTGGAGGCCGCGTCGCCCCGGTTGGCTGCGCGCAACCTGGGGCAGCCAAGGCCGCTTTGTTTTCCTTGCGAGAGAGCAGAAGGCAGGCGGGAAGTTAAGAGGAAAGGTTTAGAAGAACTTGCAGAGACATTGGCTCACCTGCAGCCCCTGAGAGAGGCACGTTCGCCTTCACTGCCCTCTGTATAGCTGCTAGGTCCGTTGCATTTCGCAGGTCTGATGTGCAGGTCCGAGGTATCTCCTTCTGGGGGTGTTCTGACCGTTGGATGCACCGTCCCAACCAACCGTCCCCGGTTGGACACCTAAACAAATTTCTGATGTTCTTATAAATGGCGATTTAAAAGTCCAATTCCTAGTTTATCTGCTGATGCTTGGTAGGATTTCTGTCGGCTAACCTGGGGTAGCTAATGAGAAAATCAGACCCAGTAAGCACGAGATGGACTCTCAGATCGCCCGAGTGCCTCTTGCATTGGTTTGGTCGAAGGCATTCTGTGTCTTCTGCCAGGACAAAAAGTCAGGTTTGTTTTGTCTGTAGTGGTAAAATATCTGGCCGAATGAAGAGTTTCCCTCCAGAATCTCTGTGCAGGAATCGGATAAAGAAAAAAACATTACACAGCGCATTTCCTGATGTGCATTTATAGATGAATACTTCGTTATTTGAAGACCAGAATTGGTCATTAACAATAAGCTTGTTTCTCTTTTTCTTTGTATTAGATTTAGGAGGTAATAACGTTTAATGTTCTAGAAAATGCCATTTACTCACAGGATACACATTTCCCTTAGTATTGAAAACAAGCATAGGCTGCTGTGAATTCCTTAGGAACCCTCATGAGGTCTCGATGGATTAGCTTCTGTTTAATCAAAGTGGAAATAACGTTGTTTCAGGAAGGAGTGAACTGCTCTGTTTGGCTTTGTGGTTTTAAACATGTTGTTTCCAGCTTCTCTTCAGCTTTCTATTCAGAATTGAGCTGGGTCCTCCTGGCTGGAATAGCGTTAATGTTGTCCTGTATTGGAGTTAGATTTCTGGAATATACAGATAACAGGTGGACCTGAGAATTGGCTGATGTGGACAGTATCCCAAGTAAAAGGCGTGAAGCCTTCACTGACAGCTAGGATTCAGGGCTCAGCTCTTAGCGCACCTGCTTGCTGGCGGTGCCGGACATGTAAATTGGGAGGTCTAGAGTTTCCTTTGGAAACCTGTCATAATTTTTCCTGCTGTGTTGCTCATTGTTCTCCTGAACTCCAGAAGTTACGGAACTGTGTGTGTTGTCTGCCTTTTTAAAACGTTTAAGGAAAAGTTAATACACTGGTAGAAAACACAGCTTTCAGTATTGCCCAGTAAAAATCAGTGAGAACTGTTTTGTTAAACCTGGCACGGTCTTGAAGCAGTGCTGTGGTTGTCTGGAAGTCCTTTGTCCTTTCTGAGCCAGGTATGCTTGCCTGCCCCTTGTCCATTGTGTACTTCTGGTGTCTTCTCCTATTTAAAGGGCTTTGCTTTCTCCACTTTAAAGTGATTTAACAATTGTATCCCATTGATCTTTTCAAAAGGAGGAGGCTTTCAGACTGGTGCCAAGTCTTCATTATTACGCATCAACGGAGCATCCCTGTCACAGTGTCTAAGCCTAACATTTGGAAGCTGATTTCAGTTACATACATTTCTTTGCCAAAAAGCTTCTGGCAGCCATGTGTGATGTGGTTTATGTGTGCATACCTCACCTTTCTCAAAAAAAAAAAAGACTTAAGGGAGTCTACTAAGATACAGATTATGCCAGGAAGCAAGATAAAAATAGATGAAATAAATAAAAGGATTAGGCAGAAGGAAGGTGAATCTACAGGAGGGTGAAACAGAGTTGCCACTGAAGTTGGTGCAGCTCTTGGAAGACTTAACACTTCCTGAGGGTAGGCTGTGGTGAGTGCTTGGATGCTTTTGTATTTTTTGCCCCTTCCGTAGAACGCTTTTTCTTGTACTCCTCCTGAGTTCTGACACCCATCAATTAATTTTAAGTGATGATGGGAGAAATCCAGGCAAGTTGTATTGAATTACAGTAAAGACCACATGTTAATATTAGTCACATTTAACATTTAGGAGGTGCTTATTAGCCTGCTAGGTCACACAAATGGGAATTGTCACCTCATACCATGAGGTTCCTGGTTCTCAGAGTGGCAGCGATCCGTAAGGATAGGCTTACCCTCTTCCTGAGCCAAATGCCCCAAAGTCAAATGATCATTTTTCTTTGGCTATTTTCTACCTACATTTGGGTTAGCACACAGCAGGCAGAGAGACACCTTTGCCATCTAGAAAGGCATTCCCCATTGTCCAAGCAGTGTGACAAGAGACTCCTTGAAAACTGTGTATATTGTAAACAGCAGCTTTAAAAACTGATGGGGGAAGAACTAACAATATGACGTTTTTAAAAAAAGAGATTATTGTTTATGTTTCTGAGTATTTTGCCTGCCTGCACATATGTATGTGCATGACAAATGCACGCAATGCCTGTGGAGGCCAGAGGAGGTGTCACATCCCCTGGAACTGGAATTACAGCTGTTCTGGGCCTCCTCCCCCATGGGTGCTGGTGCTCCTAACCGCTGAGCCATCGCTCCAGCCCCTAATAGGATCTTTCCTAATGCTTTATTTACATATTTATTCAATAGTTCCTTTTATGTACTAGCTGAAATTTTGGTTTTAGAAGTATCATTGTATCTTTTAGTAGCTTAATTTTATGTTCTCTTGTATGCAACCAAGATGAAGCATAGCATAGCTGTGCAGTATGGAGGGATCCATCATCACCTAACACCTACTGCATACAAATCTTAAGCAAACTATTATTAATAAATATTAATTTGAAGAAAGCAAAATATAAGAGTTTAACCAGGATAGATATTTACAGGAAGCTTCTGGTAAACGATTAATATTTTGTAATATGGTAAATAAACTTCATTGTTTTAAACTAATACTTCCAGGATTGATTATGTGTCTCTCCACTTTCTTCATCTGTCTCCTGTCTGACCTGTACCACCCTGTAGGTCTCTGACCCAGCCACCAAACACACACGATTGCAGTCAGGCTCACAAGCTTTTGGTCATTCCCTGCTCTATGCTGGGTTCTGTCTCCTTCCTTGTTTTCTGAGCTGAACTCAAGTCTCACCTCACTAGTGCAGCCTGTTCCCTCATCTGCAGGACTAGGGGAATGGCTGTTAGGGGTACGTGAGGAGCTGGTGTCTGAGGTATAGCTTTCTTCCCCTGCTGCAGCTGGCACAGTAAAATCAAGTTGGGAGTTTAATGTGTGCTGTTAGTTCATAAAGAGATGACACCACCTCGTGCTGCTCACTAGGTAGAGCAAGAAGTGTAAAGTAAACATGTATTTCTTTAAGCCACAAATCAGCCTGACCCTACTTCCTACCCCCATTCAATTCAGGGTCTCTGGTAGCTGTGTGTATTTGCTTAAGTGGTCTTGAGGTGGCCCTAAAAGCCCTGGACACTCTTCCAGTGTAAAGTAGCTTAGGTCAGACACCTGCATCCTCTTCACAGATTGAGGATTGGTGAGGAGCTTCCTGTGAGGAATGCGTATAGGTGACAGTTGCTTTCCATATTATCATACAGTAGGATGGGCACTGGGTTCCTGTTTGAGCCTTACCACTAACAAAACATAAGGAGCACTCCTGGGAATATTACCTTGTATGGCTTCCTGGAGCTCAGTCCCTTACTTGAGTTTCATGGTTTTGGAAGTCGCTTCAGTGGGTCAGCATCATCAGTTTTTTAAATCAAAGTGTATTGCACATGGTAAGTGTGGATTTGGGAGGCTTTCGTTTCAGGTGTGTATGTGTCCCTCTGTCTACTAGGCCCTGTTACTGTAGTCCACTCAAAAGAGGTTGAAAACCATTCATTCGGAAAATTCCTAAAATGCCTTTCAATTCTGACATTTTATAGAGACTCGACTCTGTGGGCTGTGCCGTTATGCCATGGCTTTCAACAGTAACCCAAGGCTTGAAGAGTTAGGGTACTTCCATATATAATTCAACAACAGAGAGTCTCCAGCAAGGCCAGAGCACAGGATACCTTTGCCATCTTTCTGCTTTCTTTGGGTAATCAGCATTGAGTCAGGCTTTGTATAAGCACGGCAGCTTGTTTCTGCCATAATTTGCCCCATTTTCTAGGGAAAACTAAAGATGTTATGTAACACTAGGAAATACATGGCTAATGAGAGGGAACGGACATTTCTACTTTTAAGTGAAGATAGAACTTCTCTAGTATTTAGCAAAAAGATCACTATCTTAGTAATTCACTGTACACTGTGTGTGTGTGTGTGTGTGTGTGTGTGTGTGTGTGTGTGTGTACCATGCACATGTAGGGAACAAAGGCCAACTTTGTGGAATCAGTTCACTCCTTCCAGCTTTATGTGGGTTCCAGGGATGGAACTCAGGTCGCCAGGCTTGCGGGGAAATCACCTTTCCCACTGAACTATCTTACCTTTATTTCAGCTACAAATGACAAAACACCTCCTATTGGATCATGTACACAAGGGAATATTGGCTCTTAGGAAGTCCACATTTGGCGTTTTCTTCAGGTATATCTGGTTCTTGGTGCTCAGGTGATGTCACTAGGAACCTCTTCCTCTCTTGGCTCTCTTTCTCTTTATGTTGATTTTATTTTGGGACAGGTGTTCCTAAAGTGGCCCTGCCGGTATTCTAGGAAATGCTGCCTCTTACTGGCCCAGATGAACTGTCTGCTGAGTTCTGGCCCCACTAGAGTCATGTCCCCAGCCACTTGAACAGAGGGAGGTACTCTCATTGGCAAGGCCTAACTTGTCCACTCACGCCTCGTGTCAACAGTTCTGGGGCCAACACCTACTGGAGTAGGGGCCGAAGTAGCTCCTGTTTTTAGTCCGAGCTGCTATAACAACAGCAGGCAGTTTATAAACCACAGTAGTTCCCAGGGTTCCGGAGGCTGGAAGTCCCAGGCTAGGCTGCCTACCATGTGGTCGGGTTCTCCTGGGTGAGGCATCCCCAACCTTTCATATCCCACTGTGCAGAAGGAGAACAGATGGTTCTTTGGGATCCCTTTTTAAGGGCAACAGTCCTATTCATAAGAACCATGTCATGATGGACTACCCTCCTCCCGGGCTCCATCTTCTGATACCATAGGAACTGAACATGTGGCTCTGGGGTGGTTCCTCCAAGGAGTTGTGGCCTGAGGAGAGGCTCGGAGGTACAGTGCAGGAACTGATACTTTCTGATCCTTACACTTGATTTTTTTTTCTAACGTAACACAGAGACTCTTAATAAATTTTGATTCTGTCTTCTTACTCTTATCCCATGCTGAGTGAGGAAACTCCAGAACCTTTTAGCAAATCTTTAATAGTTGCTGACTAACTGTCCCTAGAACCATTTTCAGAAAATGTGATTCACTTCTTTAATGTGACACATTGTGGTTTGGATTCACCAACAAAGATTATATTCAAATATCCTTTTGTCTTTTGTAGTGAAAGAAGCCATTGATTTTGCTCTAGCCAGAATCAATGCCCCTGGCTTTTGTATGTGTAAAAGATATTTTTTATTTACTAATGTGAAAAATAAGAATAACTAATGACTCTAAAAGCTTATAAGAATTTGAATATTTTCTACTTTAGATAGTGCAGTAAATGATAGGTTGTTCCTTGGGATGGCCTCAGATTAAAATCCTGTGAAACTTGTACTAGAAAGACTGAAATTGCAGAAGAAAAATAACTAAAATAACTTACATACTTTAGGTTACATACATACTTTAAAACACTGAACTGTGTAATCTACATACTATATCAACATGTAGCATGTGCTTATATGTTCCAAAACAAGGAAATTAGTCAACTTCACATATATTCAATGGTAATACTTAGGAAAAATTTTGCATAGAGAATAATTTCAGTAAATAGAAATATTTTTTGAGACAGGTTTTTATAGTGTACCCTTGGCTGACCTGGAACTCACTATGTAGACCAAGCTAGTCTTAAACTCAGAAATCTGCGAACCTCTGCTCCCAAATTCTAGGATTAAAGCCTGTGCCACCCTGTCTGGCCTTAGTGAAGAGTCATATTTCAGGCAAGGCTCAGAATAATACTTTGAAAATGCAAAGCTCAGTAGTTAGCATTATTTGAGTTTTTAAAATTACATTTATTTTGTTTGCGTGTGCATGTGCACCGTGGCACACAGGTGGACACCACAGGACAACTTGCCAGAGTCAGGTCTCTCCTATCATGTGGGTCATGGGGATTGAACTCATGTTGTTAGCTTTCTGGGTAAGCCCTTTTACCCACTGAGCCACCTCACTGGCCCAGTTCTCTAACATCTTAAAGCCAAGGAGTAATGTAAGTTTCTTTTTTAGAATGACATAATCTTTTAACTATTTTTATTTTTAATTATTTGTATGTGCATATGTCTGTGTGAGGGTCTGTGCATGTGAGTTCAGTGTCTCAGGCCAGAAGAGGACTCCTGGAGCTGGAGTTACAGTCAGTTGTGAGCTGCCTGATGTGGGCGCTGGGAACTGAACTTGGGTCCTCTGTAACAACAGCAAGGGCTCCTAACCGTTGAGTCATCTCTCCAGGCCCATAATTTAAGTTTCTTAATGACATAACCCTATTATAATTGCAATTGTTCTATGTCCAAGTGCAGCAGAAAACAGAGCCTGAGAGAGAGAGCTTTCTAAGGCATTTCGAGGAGTTAGACAGAGGCTAAGAAGTCTGTAACTTCTCTGCCAGCAGGAATCTAAAGGAGAGTTAGAATGACTGAGGGAATCTCCTGAGATGGAAGATGGACAGGAGAGAAGAAAGATTAAACCCAGCCCTCTTGGCCTCGGGTAGCTGAGTGGGTTTCATTTGGGAGTGGAGGTAAAATCAGAAGTTTAGATTCATCCTTGGCTACATAGCCAGTTTGAGGCTAGCCCGAGCTACATGAAACCCTATCACAAACAACAGCAACAAAAAAACCACCTCTCATCCCAGCACTTGGGAGGCAGAGGCAGGCAGATCTTTGTGAGATCAAGGTGGGTTTGGTCTACATAGCAAGTTCCAGGGAGACCCTGTCTCAACAAACCTCAACTGTATCGCTTATTCCTGAAGTCCACATCCTACATTTCAGGAGGATGAAATCCCTTCTTCATCTGATGCTTCTTAGTGCGCATTTCTCTTATGTGTCCTGCACCATGCAAGGTCACACCCAGGCTGGACACAGACTCCGGCTTCTCAGGATTGGCATAATTTCCCTGTCTGTCTATATTGTACTGGGCTTCTTTGGGTAGAGACTGGAATCACTCATTTTGGACACAGTTTAAGCTGTCTTGTTGGGTCACCATAAACCTAGAGTTCTCCCCCAAGGATTTTAAATGGTTCCAGATGCCAGGTACCACAGAGCAGGCTGCCTCCTGATGGTTCCACCTGCTCCGCTGTTAACTGTCTCTTTCAGATCTTAAGTGTTAGGACCTCTGCATTACTTTCCCTTCCTTCAAGCCATTTTGTGCCACCGTCACATCTTCCTGTCCGGTGTAGATGATTGTCTGTCTCCAGGTCTCTGGGTAGCACTTTTTCTTTTAAAGACCTCCTGAGTCTTTGTGGTAATGTGCTTTCCCTGTCTTGTACTCCCCTCCCCGTTACTGCTGACAGTCTCTGTTCCTGCTCATTATATTTCTTTTTTACTAGCATGCATTCATTGTCCAAAACGATGGTTTTGTTAATGTCATATTTTCCCTGTGCACAGGAACTGCTTAGGCCGCCTCAGGTCTGGCTGCCTTTTGAAGAGTTAGCAAACGTCAACTGTTTAGACGTAGGTACTGACTCTGTCAGAGCTCCTGTTCTCTTTGGCTCTTCTTCTAATTAGCTGCAGTTTGACTCCATTTAATCCCAGGGAATTCTTTCCTTTATTGACAGCAAAATTGGTTCCTATGTAACTTGGGGCTCTTCTCTGCCCAGTGGTCTGAGGTGAGAGTTGAGTTTCTCGGGCTCCCGGTAACCCTGTAGGGTCCTTGGAGAATCGGCTTGCTATTGTTTTTCTTGTTACCTCTGGCTCTTACATTGGACAATTGCAAGTGGGAAAGAATTGTAGGTTTGCTCTGCGTCCTTGGAACATTCTGTCTCCTAGGTGCTGTCAGCCAGTTCTTTCATTTTCGCTGCATCCCAGTAGATTTTTCTGGGCCCAAAACACTCACCGTGAATTGTTTGAAATGAAGGCTGGGGAGGAGAAATTTGAGTCCCAAACAACTGCAAATGGAGAAAAGCGTAGAAAGCTCTGAGCTCCTGTCTGATGCTTCGGTCCATAGAGTTGGAGGGTTTTATAAAAGTGGAATATGGCAACTTTTTCCTAAGGCTAAATTTAGCTGTTGCTTTGGAAAATCAGAGTGGTACAGCTTGTGCCTTATCTCCGTCTGGCCCTTCCCTGTCCCTCTGCACTTGGACATCCCAAATGGCTTGCCAGGGAGGAGCAGCAGTCCATTAAGACACCATTGGCCCCATTTATTCTGGGAAGGAATTAAGTGATTTCATTTTCCCCATCTCTCTGAGCTTCCTGAAAAATTGAGGAGACTTCCTAAGTAGCAATTACAGTTCTCTACAGAAATAGTTCAAGTCATGCCTCCTCTTGCTTCATCAGCTCTTCCTGCCTGTGAAGCCAAGGTTTGGAAATGGAATGAGAGATGGCCTCTCACTCCCCGTCCAAATAGCAACAGGAGGCACATGTGCACTTGAGACACAAATAACGCGTTTAAAATAGCAGATGGTATTTGACGATTGCTCCTTCATTCATTTACCTGCCAAGGCAAACTTTCTTCTACTCTGCAACATGACCGGGGTGGCTTTGCACACAGGATTATTAGCACAAGAGCTGGTCTGTGCGTTAGCTGATTTGCAAACATTCAGGTCCAGGCATGCTTTCTGAGGCTGTTCTAGGAAATATTTCCTTTGTTTCACATAATTAAAATTTCATGTTTACACAGCAACTTAACCTGATGGACTTGTTCAACACTCTTGTAGCTGACTGTAGGCACTCTCTCCTGAAGGTGTGCTCTGTCAGTCATATCCTGCAATGAAAGGGGGCATCTAAAAGTCAGGAGTCACTATTTTTAGGGTGTAGCGGGTCGGCTGCAGAAAAGTGACTTTGCTGTGCAGGGAAATTCCAGTGTGTGTCTGTGAGGACATCAGATGGTTCACTCTTGCTGCCAGGCTCCTCAGCCAGCTCTCTGTCGTTATATCATTTCTTTACCTGAACTGCAACAAAATGGCAGCCCGACAAGTCAAGTCACAGCACTTTCTCACCTGCTTTCCAGGTCGGCTCCAGTGCATTTGGAGCCTTTCAACCATTTCCTCTCGATTAGCAGAAAAAAATCTGCTAATTGGATACAGGCCACTGGGTCCACTGTGGGAGTGAAAGTTTTTCAGAGTCCTTGGCTAGTCAGTAAATGACCTCACCAATAACTTGGCTCCCAGGTACTTAAATTAGAAAATGATATTCTGTCTTTTGAGCACTTGATTATGCTGGTGCCAGGGTTATGAGACAAGGTCCCTGCTTTCAGAAAGCCCACACTCCCTCCATTAGTGGAGAGACATACAGGAATATTACTACATTTGTTTGCTAAGTTCTGCTAGGGTTGAGGGCAGGGCATAGAAGGGTAAGTGGGTATGGTGGATTCCAACTCGTGTTCAGAGCGCTACCCTGATACTTGTAAGCAGTGTGACCTTCGGTAGGTAATACGTTTTCCAAACCTCAGCTTTCCTCTGTAAAATGAAGGAAGCCCTTGTATTCGTTATTCTGAAGGTGGAAGGAATACACAGAGAGTGCCTAGCTTCCACAGATGCTTCACACGGTGGCTTAGTGACTGCTGTTAATACACTGTTGAGGTGATGGCGGTGTTTCTGGAGAGTCTCGATCCACAGGTGGGCATAGGGAAAGGTCGCCATTAGGTAAAGTGCAGAGGGTGGGAAATTCTTGATGTGTTTGGAGAATGGTGAGTTATGAAAGAACCCCAAAAGTGTAACTGGGTAGTTGCTAAAGAGCATGTCACAGCACACCAAAGAGTTTGGTTTTATACTATAGAGACAAGAGAGGGCCTTAATATTTTAAACTCAGTTATCTGATCGCATGTTAGAAATCCCCGAGTACTGCCATGAGAATTAATTAGGTCCCAACTTATAATGGCATGCACAAAATCCAGAGGAAGCAAGGAGATGTGACTGGGGCAACAGCCCAAGAGTCTGTCTCCTGGTGGGTTTCTTGGCATAGACACTACTTACAGTAGATGCCCAAACCCTGGGGAGTCTCTGCTCTTACAACAGCAAATTTCATGCTTTCTAAACTTGAAACATGCTGTGGGTGTTGGAGTTCTTAAAATTTTATGTCTTTAAACTTTTGGTATGGCTTGGGAATTTAAAACATTTAAAAAATTTTTTTAAATTATGTGTGTGAGTTTGTGCATGTGAATGCAGGTTCCCACAAAGGCCAGAGGCGTCAGATCCCCTGAGACTGGAATTATAGGCATTTCTGAGCTGCCTGACATGGGTGCTGGAATTGAACTCAGGTCCTCTACAAGAGCAGTATATGTTCTTTAGCACTGATCCTTCCTTCTAGCCCCCAGACCTTCTCCAACTAGTCATTCTTGACTGGTAGGCAGGGATTGGTTGAATAATGTTTTCTCATGCTTCTGATTTTTGTATCAGAGTTTCATATGATGAATATATTTTTCTTTATACTTACACATTCTCATATTGTTGGAAGCTGTAAGAATTGGTCACAAATCATGTACTGTATGATACTGTACCTGGGAGCTGTCCTTCTGAGATACAGAAATCAGGCCTGCTACTCCCTACCCTTTGACGTGGAGCTCAAGTCTTCTTCCCTCTGAACCTGGGTAAGAATTAGTGCCTTGCTTCCAAAGACTGCAAGAGAATAGTTCCAGCCTTACCCAGGAGAGGCCCAGCAGACTCTGCCTGAACTAACTGGTCAAGTTAACATCATGCACGTACTATCTTATACTCTCTGATGTCATGTGACTAGCAGGGCATTCATCTCTGGTGTCTTCTTAGCATCCAACAGCCCTTGTCTAATAACCAGACAGACAGAAAATGAAGAATTACTTACAAAATATCCATACCAGTATTCTTTAAAATTATGGAGGTCATGAAGAATAGGAAACAGCAAACGTCATCACGAACCTAGGAGGTTTAAAGACAAGTGCATCATGTTCAGGGCTGAGTCTGAAGAAGAAAAAGTGCATCAAGGGTGTACTGACTGCTCTTGTAGAGGACCTGTGTTGGGTTCCCAGCATCCATGTGGTGGCTCACAAACTGTGTGTTCCCTCTGGTTTCCAAAGGACCCTCATCTGGCTTCCACAGGCATTGCACACAGGTGCACTTAACACACATAGGCAGAATACTCATACACATAAAATAAAACTAAAATAAAAATTTTAAATGTTTAAAGAAAGAAAAAGTACATAAGTGGGCAGAATGGTACACACAGATTCCAATCAATAGTTAGTAGTAGCAGCACGTCATTAGTTTCTTCATTTTAACAAGTGTGTGAAATAAGATGTCAGTATGGGGTAACTGGGCAAGGAGCATATGAAAATTCCGTGATCTTTGCCACTTGTCTGTAAATGAAAAATGTTTAAATTAAAAACAAAATTAATGGCCCCATAGCTTTGGCAGAGGAAGAGACCAAGTCTAATAATAGCTCACCCTTAAGAGGGTCTTCTCACTCAGAACCGTTTCATGTACTAGCTTGTTTAATCTGTACAAGACAGACCACGATGCCTCTGCTTTACAGATGAGAAATTTGGGGTGTCAAGCTGCTGTTAAGATTCCACAGTCAAATGGTGGCTGGCCTAGGGCTCCGCTCTCATCTTTCTCCCGTGTCATGGCTGCCCAGTGTAACGGTGCTGCTTCTACCGCCAGGGCGTGGGTAGGGGCCTCCTGACCAGAGCTCGGGGTGAGGCAGGAGCAGGATTATTTACCTTCTGACTGGGTGCAGGTGCATGTGTGCACTTGTCCTGGAGGACAGGTCCTGGAGGGACCTGAGGATGGTTAAAGTACCCTTCATTTCCTGAAGCCGTGTCAGTAAATAGACTAGAGACTCGAAGGGCAGAGACTCGCACTTGCGAGCACATCCCACTTTCAAGACAGATAAGTAGCAATGGGAATGTAGGTTAGTGCTTCACTGGGTACAGACGGCAGTGCAAGGAGGTGGATCTTAAAGTTTTCAAGTACTGACAGATTCCAGATGGCTGTGCACTTGAGGCGAAAACATTCCTTTTAGTTCTTGCCAACAGAGCTAGTATGATCAGGCCCAGTGGGCTTTACTCAAGGCAGTGTTGGGTGGAATCTGTGCTTCGGTCTGAGCAGGTGGCTCTTGGATTGGGTCATCCTTGAACAAGCACTGGGTGCAAGAGAGAAGGGTGTTCTTTCACTGTGGAAGCAGGCCAGGATCTGAGCGCGGCTCCTTGAAATGTGGTCCTGCCCAGCCTCCCCGGAATCCTCTGAGGACTTGTGAGAAGTGCGACTGCTGGGTCTTGCCCAGACTTGCGGGATCAAAAACTCTAGGAATAGAGCCTTGCAGTCTCTTAGGAAGGCTTCTGAAAGTGAGAACCACGGGTATCAGAGTTCATTTTCTGTTGAGATAAAAGTTAGTGCTCTGTCGGTACACACAGGGCATCAGTGTCAGTGAGGAACCTACATACGTCTACCTTTCTACTTCACCGTCTCGGGATTATTTACCTACCTAATAGGAGGTAAATCCTCCATCAGTGGTTATGCTGTATTGTTAGTAACAATGAAGACAAAAATCTGTACAGTCATGTCCGATATGGATGCTTTATTGTGAGGAAGGATAGGGACTCATAATGCTAGAAAAGCACCATAAGCACCATGTTAGTAAGCTATAGCTCCAGGTAATTTTTTATTTTGGGACAAGGTTTCAGTAAGTTTTCCAGAATTGTATTGAACTTTTGATCCTCCTGCTGGCATTATAGGCTGATGCCTCCAGGCCTGGTTTTTTTTTTTTGTTGTGGGGTGTGTTTGTGTGTGCACACGCACGTGTGTGTGTGTGTGTCTTCCTCAATCACTCTCCACCTTACTTATTGAAACGGGGTCTCTCATTGGAGCGTGGAGCTTGCTGATTCAGGCCTTATTAGCCAGCGTGCCCCAAGGGTCCCCTCTCTGTGCTTCCCTAATGCTGGGATTACAGAGGGACTCTCACTGTTTGGCATTTACATAGGTACTAGAGATCTAACTAAACTCAGGTTCTCATGACTGTGGACAGAGCCATCCCCCCAGCCCTCACCCCATTTAGAATATTTTCTGTGTCTCCGATGCACCGCTGGATGTAAAGGACATGGATACACACAGAGGCAGCTCTGTTTGAGACAGGGATTCATAAAGAATGGCTGTTTCTCTGGCTCCTGGTTCTGAAGTTATGCAGAGCAAGGGGGCTAGCTGTCTGTTCTCTGACTACAGAGCTGCTGCTGCCTTCACAGGACCTTACAACCTCCTCTAACCCTGATGACCTCCCAAAGGCCCCATCTCCAAAGCCCATCAACACGAGACTTTTGGAATTAAGTTTGTAACATAAAACATGACATTTCAGGGAACACATGCAAATCATAGCAGCCAGTCTAGTGAGGTGATTACTTCAGTTAGCAGGACCCGCAACGCCAGGGCAGCCTAGGACTTGTGGCAGGGGCAAGCTCCATGGAGGATACTTAGCTTGGCACCCAAATGTTTGAGAGAAGGAGGGAAGAATTTGGACCTGCTGACCTTATTTTGCCCCATCCTATTGGTCTAGATGTGATCAGGGGTCCAGCCCCCCCATCCCCAATTGCTACCTTCTAGCCAGCCAAACTTTTTCACTGGTTATGGTTGAACTCATCTGTCTCCAGCCCGGTGCAGTTCTGTGTCTTATGTTCATGGTGTATTAACTACAGACACATTCCCAGCCTTCAATGTGGCCATGGAAGTTGTCATTTTCTGATAGAGGCTGGGCTATTGTAAATAGGTCTGTGCATTTCCTGTTGATTGTATTGTGATAGCTCTTGCTTGGTGACTATGTTGTTTACCTGCCAAATCATGTATGTGTAAACATGTACTTGTCAGGATGTTTGGTGTCCAGCTCTTGTTGTTATCCGGTATCAAGCAGGAAGCCACAAGTGTCACCAGAAACAGACTCTCCTTTCTGACAGTTTGCCCAGGGTATCCTCATAGAAGCAGTGTGTTCTTTAGTGAAGTGGTGACTTGTCCTTTCGGTGAGACAGACATACACCTGATACTTCTGGATAAGAATAAAGAGGACTCAAGGCAGGGTCCTCTGGAGTCCCTTGGAGCCTTTACACAGGCTCCTGAAAGCATGCACTCCTGATGCTCTTCTCACGATGGAGTAGCTCAGAGGCCCCGCTCAGACTGCCCCAAGTCATCTACAAAGAAACCCTCAAAGCTGAGTCATTGTTGACTTTGAGACATTGTTGGTGAGAACCAGGACCAAGCTCATCAGCCCCCATCTGTATATGATTCCCTCACTCCATATATTATTTAAAACCAGGCTGCAGAGTTTATTTTCAAGTCAGTGAGAGCAGGAATGTTTTTACTGTTTAGGCACTCTTCTACATACATACTCTCCAGGTAGAGACTGAGTCCTCAATAAATATGTCTGCACAAGTAGTGAATCTTTAAGATGTGGCTTTTGTATCCTAATATAATCAGGATTTAAAATTTTTTGTTTCTAAGTAATTCTCCTTATCCTAAGATAATCACATTCATTGTATAATTAAAACAGTATATTTTAAAGCAAAATAAGGGACTTCAGGAAATATTTTGCAATTTTCTGTTTGGTTGATTTGGTTTGGTTATTTTATTTGGTCTTTTTGAGACAGGGTCTCCCTATAGCTCCAGCTGCCTGGAGCTCACTATGTAGACCAAGCTGGCCTTGATCTCACAGAGATCTGCCTGCCTCCTGAGTGCTAGGATTAAAAGTGTACCATCATGTCCCGCTCTGGTTTTTTTTTTTTTTTTTTTTTAAGCAGGATCTCACTCTAGCCCAGGCTGGAGTTGAATTTGCTTCAGCCTCCCCAAGTGCTGGAGATTACAGGTGTGTACCACTGTTCCAAGTTTAACAATGTTTTAATTTTTATAATAAAGTTGTAAGGGGTTAGAGAGATGGCTCGGCGATTAAGAGTATGTACTGTCCTTGCAGGGGACCTGAGTTCAGTTTCCAGCACCTACATAAGGTAGCTTACCACCACCTGTAAATCCAGCTCTAAGAAATCCCATGCCCTTTTCTGGTACTGCTCTGGCAGCTGCACTTATATGTGCACATGCCAACAAACAGATATGTATGATTTAACATTTTATAAAATCTTGTAAAAAATGACTAAGGGGCTAGAGAGACATCTTAGTGGTTAAGAGTATTGGCTGCTCTTTCTGAGGACCTGGGTTTGGTTCCCAGCACCCACATAGTGACCAACAGCCACCTGAAACTCCAGTTCTGGGGAATCCAGGGCCCTCCTCTGGTCTACATGGGCATTGCATGCATCGGTGCACTTACATCCATGTAGGCAAAACACACAAAATAAAAATAAGTCAAAAATTTAGTTGTTGAAAAAATAACAAAGCTGTAAAACCCAAATAAACATACAAGGATTACTCTGGACTTGCTGGTGATGTGCTTGTGAGGCCACTTTATCTGTCAGACCCAGACTCAGGGCCAAATCCAGGATCAGGGGCTGAACCCTGACTGCTTAAAGGAGGAGAAGCATGAGCAGAACAAGAAGGTGTACTCTTGGGGTACCCAGGGCACCTGAGCACTGCTCAGCTGCTTCCCTTTGAGATTGGTTTCCCTGTCGTAATTATCACTGCCTTCTCCTTCCGGACTGAGAGGCTGGAGATATTGCTGTGCACATGATTAAGAGGCAGATAATTACCCCTGAGCATCTCCATGAAGTGCTGCTCAGAGTAGCTTAATAACATGGAAGCGTTCACATGTTAAGCGTTAACATGTTGCTAAGCGTTCACATGCTTAGCAACAGGACAGCCCTATTCCTGGGAAACAATAGCCTTTGTGGTGGTTGGAATGTTTTGAGTTGGTAAGTCAGGGAGAGTCTACAGCTGCAGTGTCTGGACCTGGCAGGAGGATGGGCAGGTGACCACCCCTAACACAGGGCACTCCACCTCCTCCCCACAGGAGACCAGTTGCCTGGCTTGGGAGATGGGTGTAACCAGGACTCGGCGTTCAGTGCCTCTGTTACTTTGTCTGCAGAGAGATCTCTTGGCCACCAGGCTTACAGTGCTTTGAAAAAAATAAAGCACAGGAACACATTTAACAGCTGTAAGATCTGTTGGCTTCGAAAAGACGGAGATGCTGAGGGGGTCGGCGTTTAGAATTAAACTGTTTCATGTCAGTGGGATGAGTAACGTAATTCAGGTTCAGAGATGTACAGAGGCCCAGATTAACACTGGAGGAGAAAACAGAGAGCCTCTCAGTGTCCTATGATAGCCATGTCCACGTAGCCCGCCCTGCCGCATAGAGCTGAGCCACCGCTGAGGGGCAAAGTTCTGTCTTTAGCTGATTTCTGCTGGAGGGACCTGCATCCTGCCGATTTCAGGTACTGGGGGAGAGGCTCGGGACTAGCAGCAAGGCCCCTCCTGCCGTCCCGCCCCCTGCCATCATCTTGTGGTTTTTTTCTTGCAAGCAGCCACCAGATGAAACTGGCAGCATACAGGTTTCCCAGCCAGTGTTAATTCTGAGTTATTCACCTATATAACGCTTAGGGGTGGGGTCCTCCAAGATGGTGGCATTGACCCGAATGTGTGAAATTGGATCAAAGAGGGCGGGCGCCCGATTGATCTGGTGAGAAAGGGTAGTTTCTGTCACTGGTGTTTGCAGACAGGATATCGGAGCTCTTGATAGTCTCTCTCTCTCTCGTTTTTGTGGTTTAATAAAGTAAAATGGATTTGATGTCAGTATTTTAAATTTTCCTGGAGAACAGGCATTTATGCTGCTTCTGAAGAATGCGAATTCTGTTTCCCAGGCCTTGAGCCTGTGCCTGTCCTTCTGTAATGTTTCCTTCCTGGAGGCTTTGAGAGGCTGGGTAGAGGGGTCATCCTTCCCATGCGTCTGTAACATGAAACACAGGACCTGCCTCATGTGATGGTGAAGAGTTGGAGCTGGGAGGGGTGCTGCTCCTGGGAAGTCCTAGGTCAGCTGGTCTCTTGCCACCCAAAGCTCATCATCTGCTCCGTCCCCTGGTCTTAGCAGTCACTGTCAGGTGGCAACACTGGTGAATCTTTCCTTTCCAGGCTGTGCTCTGAACATAGCTGTGCCTTTCACAGTCTGAGGTGAAACGTGTTGTCAAAGCCCTTTACCCGGTTCCTGAACACCTTAATTCACTGTCCAAAGCTGATGGCAAGCACACTCGTCTCGAATGTTGTGTGTCCTGAGCGTGGACATGCACGAATTGGTGTGACCCTCCTAACGTTCTTGGGCTCCCTGAGTACAGTTGCCCTCCACACCCGAGAACTGAGACCAGGGAGGCACCAGAGGTTTGTCCTAGCTGTGTAGCTAACAGTGCAGCAAGGTTCCTAGCAGCTGGCCTCTGCAGCCTCTCCTCCCTTCCCCATGGCCTGCCCTCCACCAGTTCCTTCAGAGTGTCCCATCCCGTCCAATCCGTCTCACCCCCTCCTCCGCAGTTTGCTTTCATTCTCCCTGGGCATAGCGTTGCCTGGTCTTTCTCTTCATCCTGAGTGTTGCCTTTCGTAACTTATCTCAGTACCACCTTGCTTTTCACATTCTGGCTGTAACGGAAGAGGCCTTCTCTCCCCTCACTGCTATGGCCCTGGCATCACAGTCTTAAAAATCTGTGGAGTGAATCCAGCTGATGATTGATGACCTTACAGTGGGTTGAGCTCTTATTCGTGGGAAGTAACCCACTCTTACCGTGTGCTGGCCCGTACACAGGTCAGGGTGCAGATTCTCGGTTCTGATCTCAGCTCAGGGGCACAGGAGCTGCCACCCCAGCTCCCGCAATGATGTCTTCTTGCTTTTCCTTGGGCAGGAGTGAAGCACCTCGGTCTGTCTCTTCACCATGTTAGAAGAAACGTATGGGGGGTGTAAGATGCATGTCTTCTCCCTCTAGCTTCTCTTACACCATACTCGTTCCCTGCTGCAGAGGCCTCCCTGCCACATCTCAAGGTCTCAGTGGGGGAATTCCACAGAGATCAAGTGGCAGGAATCGAAAGCAGAATCTTTGACAAAAAGGGATTTCCTGGTCCCTTCCCTGGGGACTGTGGTCTGCTGTAGATGCCACATTCTCACATGAGGAGAAAGCCTCTGCTGGTGCAGGGCAAAGCCTGGCCTGGCCACCGTCCTTGATTTGTTGAAGTTACTGACAGCCATTTGGACGCCAGGCACAGGCCACACAGGTCAAGTGCTTCTCTTCCAGAATGCAACCTCCCTCCTGCTCTGCCCTAGATAACCAGTTCAGGATGTCCATCCTGGAGCGACTGGAGCAGATGGAGAGGAGGATGGCCGAGATGACGGGCTCGCAGCAGCACAAGCAGGCGAGCGGAGGAGGCAGCAGCGGAGGCAGCAGCGGAAGTGGGAGTGGAGGGAGTCAGGCCCAGGTAGGTCCCTGCAGATGGTCGTCTTTTGTTTGGTTCCTGTTTTATTGCTGCATGAGACAACTGGTCCCAAGTGCCCTCCCTGCTGCTCCTGATGTATGCCCAGACTCAGGTGCAAAGTCCGGGGACCCACTTCACCACGCCTGTGCTCCCAGCGGTGCCTTGGCACTGGATTCTCTGGTTACTAGCCTACCTTTCAGTAATGCTTCCTGGCCTCAGAGCTCACAAGAGTGTTACCTAGCAGTGGGATCCATACCTGAAACAGACGGGGGTGACATCTGCTGGAGCTCCGAATTAAACTAGTGTTTCTTCTTAATATTTATATCATATCCCTATCTTAAGAAGAAATAGAAAACGCAAGTTGAATTCAGCAATTCCTAAGCCTTTTATAACCTCCAGAAGACCAATGTGCAAAGGGCTCAGGAAGTTGTACAATGATCATTCCGTGTAGAATAGCATTGTGTGTTAGAGTGTCTCTCATGTATGCTCTTTCTTTTCTGTTTAAATGTTATTTACTTACAGACATGTCATTTTTATATTGAGTGTATCGTATGGGTCACGACATTTATGTGCAGGTTAGGGGACAACTTTGGGGAGCTGGTTCTAGGGATTGAATTTAGGTTTATCTGCTGAGCCATCCCACTGGCCGTACATAGTCTTTTACATGTTATACAAAGAATGTATTATGTTGCCAAGAGCAGAGAGATTACCAAGTATTGCTCTAGACCTTTTAGACCTACTGATCTTGAATCATTTGTGTGCATTACATTTAGGATCTTCATTTTGAGAAAGTCTAAGGAGAAATTATTTTTTCCACACCCTGTGGAAAGAACCTGGTAGTGCTTTTTACCTCTGCTACTGAGTCATTGTCTGACAACCTCATAAATACCTCTCCTGGCCTTTGTTGTGAAGGGTGATTTCCTTTGCAGAATTCCTTCTTTAAAGTAAATATTTTTTTGTTTGTATCCTTGTATTCAGTGCTAGTAATAGTTTTGGTTTAGTAATAGATGATAGTATATTACCCACATCCACACTAAACCTCCTCAGATTTTCTTCTAACTTTTCCCATCTTGAGAAATCAGTGGTAGAGACCACACCCAGTATAGTATCATTAAAGCTAAAACAGCTTCTTTTTTTATCCGATATTTCTGAGTTTTGTAAAACAAGTAATCATTGTTTAATGGATCTGATGACCAAAATAAGAAGTTCCCATAAAATTCTTTTCACCCACAAAAGCTGCATAACAGGGAATGGTATATCATATTTTCAAGCTCAGCCATTTGGCAATGGGCCTGCTATGAGCTGATCCCATATTTACTGCTATCAAATACTCCTGTCAGTTAAAGTCAGCTCTAGTAGATGACTGTATTTGCCACATATGACAGAAAGAGCTGTTTTTATCTATCAGAAGCTTTCCCACCTGTTCACGGGCTAGTGATTTCTAGGTCTTCATGAATGAGTCTGTTTGGCATATAGGGAACCTGTCTGCCTAGGTCAAGGTCAGTCTACTGTGCTAGAGTCGCCCAGCCATCTCCTCTGAGATGTTTTTGCAGCTCTGTCGAGGATGACATTGCATCCATCATCTGCCCTTTTATTTTTGGAAACATTTTTTTCCATATTTAAAAATAAAGAGCAACAAGGAGCAATGGTATTTCTGTACTAATTTGATTATATGGAATTATTGCCAGAACAAGAAAGAAGTAACTTTTGCAGTAACACCGGAGATATGAATAGTCTAGCTATGTAGCTAGCCCTGGCTGGCCTTGAACTCTTATTGTAGATCAGGCTGGCCTCTGCCTCCTGAGTTCTGGGATTAAGTACTATCTCATCTGGTCTAAATTTGATTTTATTTTGCTGGTTCATGGGAAGAAAGTCCTGTGGTTAAAGTTGGTGACTCTGTCTTTCCTAGGGGCCCTTGGGGTTGCTACTAACCTGGAAATTTCCAGATCTCTCGTACTTTCCCTAGTTTTCCTTTCCCTTCATAAAGAGTGAAAATTGTTGTTAAAGACTTTTAAATATCTCTTCAGGAAGAAAATACATTGAAGTGACTAACTTGCTTTCAGAAGAGGCAAGGATGTCAAATATCCATGTGACCCAGGTGGAAACAGGGTGTCCACTGGAGGCTAGGAAGAAGTATTGATTTCCCCAGACACAGCAGCATCTTGCACCATCACACCAAGCATTGGTATAACTACCACATTACCACCTCAATTACACAGAAGTGCTGCTGGGCTGAAAACAGCCCATTCTTCTGTTTCTTCTTTAATATGTAGTACTTTCTTTAAAAAAATTGTGTGTGCATGCATATGCCTGCCTGTGGAAGACACAGGGCAACTTGCAGAGGAATAGTTCTCTCCTTCTACCATGTGGGTTCCAGGGATCACACTCAGGTTGTCAGGCTTGGCAGCAGGTGCCTTCAGCCACTAAGCCATCTCACTGTTCCCATCTTCATTTTTTTTTAACTTTCATTTTATGTGTATTGAGTATTTTACCTGCATGTATATAAGCACACCACATGTGTGCAGTACAGATGGAAGCCAGAAGAGGTCGCTGGATGCCCTGGAACTGGAATTACAGATGGTTGTTAGCCGCCAGGTGGCTTCTGGGAACTGAATCCAGGTCCTCTGCGAGAGCAGTCTTAACTCTTAACTGCGGAGCATCTCTCCAGCCTCCCTTCTCTATTTGTTAACATCTCCTTGTTTTCATTGTTACATGCTTGTCAAGACATCAGCACATGGATGGCTTGTGGTCCTTTTTAACATGCACTTTCTCTGCTAGTGTGCTTCTGGCGCTGGGACCCTGGGGAGCTGCTTCGAGAGTCGTGTGGTTGTTGTCTGTGAGAAGATGATGAGCCGAGCCTGCTGGGCGAAGTCCAAGCATTTGATCCATTCGAAGACTTTTCGTGGAATGACCCTCTTACATCTGGCTGCTGCCCAGGGCTATGCCACCCTGATCCAGACCCTCATCAAATGGCGGTAAGTCTGGATGCAAAGGACCGGTCTTCCACACGCAACAGACAGCTTCCTGAGGGCTTCTGCAGTAGGGGGAGGAATCAGTTATTCAGTATGCTTTATAAGCCTGTAAATTGAGGGCTTTGCCCGGGGACAATTAACAAGAGATTCATATGGTCTCGGGCCCTGGAAATACTGAGTGAGATACTAAACGTCAGATGTTCCTGTCAAATGACGCCCACATTACCTTGAGGTCCAGAATCCTGTTTTTCCACATCAGGGAGGCTTGGCGCCTGGCTTGATTTCATTTTTACGAGTTTGGTATTCTCCTCCCATTTCCTTTCGCATGGGTTGGTGTGAAGTAACCTTGGTACTGTACTTACAGCACAAAGCATGCGGACAGCATTGACTTGGAACTGGAAGTTGACCCCCTGAATGTGGACCACTTCTCCTGTACTCCTCTGGTAAGGAATAGGATTGTTTATGTCACTGACCATCTCTCCAGACTGGAACAGAGAGTCCCATGGGATCTGAAAGTGTTACTTCAAAGAAGAGTTGCCGGAATGGATATGGTAGGACAGGTAACCCCAGCTGTTGGGAGGTGTGGGCAGAAAGATCCAGAGTTTGAGATCATCCTCAGCCACATAGTTCAAGGCCACCCTGGGCTATGTGAAACCCTTTCTGAGCAGTGAGGGGTGAGGAGGTGAGTTGCAGCCCATTTATTTAATTTTAATAAAGATTATCTACTTTTTATTTTAATTTTATGTATATGGGCATTTTGCCTGCATGCACGTAGAGGCTCCATGTGTGCAGTGCCCACAGAAGCCAGAAGAAGGTTGTCAGATACCCCGAAACTGGAGTTACAGGTGGTTGTGAACCCCGCATGGATGGTGGGAACTGAATCCAGCTTCTCTTCAAGAGCAGCAAATACTCCTAACTTCTAAGCATCTCTCCAACCCCCAATTGATATATTAATGAATTTATGAATTCTGAAAGTGTCAAACACATCCTCTGTTGCCTCTCATTGGCTCCAGGCATTTGTCAAAGTTATTATAATGATAATGTCTATCTACTGAGATTGCCAGAGAGAAGAGTGTGTCAGCTGCTGGCGATGGCACGTCCACACTCCCATTGAGGACCCTTGCTCTGCCTTCCTGCCTTTCAGATGTGGGCCTGTGCTCTAGGGCACTTGGAAGCTGCTGTTGTGCTGTACAAGTGGGACCGTCGGGCCATCTCCATCCCAGACTCTCTGGGAAGGCTGCCTTTGGGAATTGCCAGGTCAAGGGGTCATGTGAAATTAGCAGAGTGTCTGGAGCACCTGCAGAGAGATGAGCAGGCCCAACTGGGACAGACCTCCAGGATCCACTGTCCCCCAAGCGAAGAGCCAAGCACAGACAGCTGGATGACCCAATGGCACAGAGAGGCCATGAGCTCTCCAGAAATACCCAAAGGAGTCACTGTCATTGCAAGCACCAATCCAGGTACAATGCACAACGGTTGCATCTCGGAACTTGTTAGCTCCCCCTTTTGCTTTGTATGTTTTCCCTCAGGAAAGCCCATAGGATATTCACATACATTTAAGGCTTGGCGGGGGCTACTTTAATATTTCAGATATTCCTTTACGAGTGGGTAATGCCCCTCCCAACGTGGAAAGTGGAGAAAGGTCTGTCTGAGCACTGTAGACGCCACGGGGGGAGCTTAAGCCTTAGGAACATGTCTTGAGTTCCAGCTTCGTACTGTTTATCTCCCAGGCAAGAAGTGTTAATTCTTGAGGATTCCTACTTAAAAGCCTGTCCTGACTGTCCTTTCTACTGTACTTTTCAGAGCTGAGAAGACCTCGGTCTGAACCCTCTAATTACTACAGCAGTGAGAGCCACAAAGATTATCCGGCTCCCAAAAAGCATAAATTGAACCCTGAGTACTTCCAGGCAAGGCAGGAGAAGCTGCTTTCCACTGCACTGAGTCTGGAACAGCCAAATATCAGGAAGCACAGCCCTAGTTCTAAGCAGTCTGCCCCCGAGACAATCAGCCCCAGTGAAGGAGTGAGGGACTGCAGCCGGGAAACCTCCCCTCCCACTCCAGAGACTGCAGCATTCCAAGCCTCTGGATCTCAGCCTGTAGTAAAGTGGAGTTCCAAAGATCTTTACATTGGTGTGTCTACAGTACAGGTGACTGGAGATCCGAAGGGGACCAGTGTAGGAAAGGACACAGCTCCTTCACAGGTGCGTCCACGGGAACCAATGAGTGTCCTGATGATGGCTAACAGAGAGGTGGTGAATACAGAGATGGGGGCCTACCGAGATAGTGCAGAGAACGAGGAATGCTCCCAGCCCATGGATGACATTCAGGTAAGACTCATCAGGTAGGCTAGAACCACACAGTGGCTGTGAATTATACTGTTTTCTTCTGAAAACCATGGAATCCCCTCTGCAGGGGTTAGAAATCTGGTCTTGCTCATGGGAATGCTAAGTGTCTTCCCTCCTTGAACCACATTTTCCTTCTGTGAATAGAAGCTGAACACAGGTGCCCTGGTCTCAGCAAAGCCTTCCCTCATGACACCAGTCCTTTTGGAGCTCAACGTGTGACCCTACAGTAAATCTTCTCCTTCCTCATTTCCAGGATGACAGTGCCACTGTTTTAAGTCCTGGTTATCGCAGAGTCAAGGAGGCCTGTGATAGGATTGGGATTAGCTCAGTGACTTTGACGAGCGCTGCCATCCTCCAGCATTGTAAAGGGCATCTATGCCATGAGGCTCTTGTGGCACATAGTGACATGCATCTAAAGTTAGTGATTTTCTGAACTTGTAATAAATGCAGAAAACAGTCTTTTTAGGGCATTATGCTCGTTAGAGACTAAATGTGATGTCTGGCTATTAAATTCCATCAGTTCAAATACACACAAAGGGGCAAGCTGGGGACATGGGAAGGACGTCCCCAAGACAAATACAAAAGGGAAAATCCCCCCTTGGGAATTCTGCAGGGCACCCATGCCTGAGGAGTGACGAAGTAGGTGGGACGGCCTTGGACAGGACCCCACATCCTAGGCAGCAGGCCTGTCCCCTCTCTGCTAGTCTGTGGAGGATGAAAAGCATGCATACTTATCAGCCTGTCCCCATTCTTAGTGGATGGGAAACCCCAGGACAGATCGACTGACTATGTAGTCAGGGCTGCCTGCCAAGTTAAATCAAATAATGTTGTTTTGGCTTCTCATGCTATGTGCATGCTCTACCACTGCAGCACCCCCCACCCTTTATTAAATTCTGTTTTGAGACATGGTCTCATTAAGTTGCCCAGGCTAGCCTTGAATTTACAGTCCTTCTGTCTCAGCCTCCCAGTAGCTGGGATTATAGGTATGCCCTGCCATGCCTAAGTCGAATAATATTTTTTGACAAACTGACAGGAAATGTTTTGTAAAGAGCCAGCTAGTGAATATATTTAGGCCTTGTGGGTCATTGTACCTGTTGAATCTGCCCCTACTCACACAAAAACAGCCTTAGAGAATATTAAACGATTGAGTTTGGCTGCGTTCTGATAAAACTGTTTACACAGCATGTGTCTGGCTACACTGGACCCTGACAGAACCGTATTTGTAACTTCTCTAGTTGCCATGGTGACAAAATACCTGACAAAAGCAACTTAAGGAGGGAGGGTCAGCTCCTGGACTGAGGTGCAGGCCGTCGTGCGGGCCAGGGAGTCAAGGGAGCGGGCTCGGGAGGCAGCTGGTCCCATGGCTTCTGCAGTCAGGAAGCAGAGGAAGACGCTTGCTCATGCTTAGCTCACTCGCTCAGCCTGGGGCCCCAGTGGGAATGGTGCGGCCCGTATTCAGGGTGAGTCTTCTCTGTGGATTGAACCCTTCTGGAAACACTCTGCTAGACACATGCAGGTGTGTTTCTCTGGTGATTCTAGATCCCACCAAGGTGACAGTGGACAAAGGCCAGATGTCAGGGCTGAGAAGTATACCATGGGGCTGATGAAAACCTTGCGGCAGAGCAGACTTAAGTCAGTGGCTTGAGAGTCCAACACAGCACTTTCCAATAGAATTTCCCAGAGGTTTTGTTCCTCTCCTGATGTGGGTAGAAAAGTGCAAGATGAAGTGTGTGGTGGAAATGCTGAGTTCAGAGGTGTTCACATAAGTTGAAGAACTTCCAAGTCATCAAAGAAAAGGAGAGTGTGACCCTTTTGGGAAAAGTTCAGGTGTGGTAAGAAAGGAAAGAACAACAATAAAAGTAATAAACATTAATATTAGAGCGATACTTTCAAGTGTGATATATGCTCCTTCTGGTAAGTGATAATTGTATTGTACTAAGATTCTGGGGCTGGAGAGAAGGCTCAGCAGTTTATGGCGCTGGCTGCTCTGCAGAGGACCCAGGTTCGGTTCCCAGCACCCACATGGCAGCTAATAACCGTCTGTAACTCCAGTTCCAGGGGATCTGATGCCCTCCTCTGACTCCGTGGGCATCACACAACTTGGCTGACTTACATGCAGAAAATATACTCATACACGTAAAATAATAAAAATTAATAACTAAAATTAGAAAAGAAAAAGAGGATTTGGGGGTGCAGGTCAGTAGTAGAGTGTGTGAATCTCAAGAAGAAAGAAAACAATGTAAAAGCCAAAAAGTATAGAATTAAAAGCAAATACTGTACACATATATGTAATTTCTCAAGACAATTGGGTGGTTATGTTCTGAACCATTACATCCTTAGCAGTAGAACCTCCACATGCTGAAACCAAAGCAAGTGTGGAGAGACATGGGACTTGGAGCTGCAGAGGTAGCTCAGCAGTTGAGAGCACTGGCTGCTCTTGCAGAGGAAACGGGTTCAGTTCCCAGCACTCACATGGTGGCCAGCAGCTATCTGTAACACCAGTTCCTGGGATCCGATGCCTCTTCTGCCACCTTGCACATTGCACACATGTGGTGCAATTGCATACATGCAGACAAAACATGTATAAAATAAATAAAAATTTCTTAAAAAAAAGAAATATAGGACCACAGTGACACTGTATCACAAACATGCCCATCAGGGCTTGCCAAGTGAGTTACCAGTTCAATTTAATGTATAAGATATTTTCATACATGGTCTAGTTTTATGGACATAAGTAACTCCTACAGGTAGTGTGTGTGTGTATATATGTATGTATGTATATATATGTATGTATATATATGTGTGTGTGTGTATATATATATGTATATATATGTATGTATGTATATATATGTATATATATATATATATATATATCATTGTTTTTCTCAGATACCTAAGAAGTATTTATAAAAACTTCTCATATCCTGGGACATGCAGAATTTTGAGTAAAAACCCAAAGCTAGCCAGGCATGGTGGCACATACTTTTAATCCCGGTACAGAAGAGGGAGAGGCAAATGGATCCTCTTTGAGTGAGTTCCAAGCCAGCCAGGGCTACATAGTAAGAACTTGTCACAAATTAAATGAATAAACAAATCAATACATAAGTAAATGAAATAGCAACACTAACCAAAGCTGTAAATAAAGGACTGTCTTCACAAACAACGATCAAAAAGTTTAAAAATGAATGCTAAGATTGTTAGGTCCAGTTGCTGAGAATATCATTTGTTTTAAATTTCTTTGCCTTTTACAGCCATGACAGTAAAGCTTGAGCTTCTTGGTTCCTCAAATACCTCTCTTGTCAGATTAAGGTGTTAGAGCATTGACAATGTATTTACAAAATGGGGAAGGATTTGGGGCGGCTACAGTATGATAACCTTCCAGCTTCAGAAACTTCACTTTGCTCTTAATACAAAACTAGTAAGCTGGGTGTAGTGGTTTGCATCCGGAATCCCAACTGCTTGGGAAACTGAGGCAGGAATATCCGTTGATTTTTATGAGTTCAAGACCAGCCTGGCCAATACCAAGAATCCATCCTATAACCAGAAAAAGAAAAAAAAATCAGTTATTTTCCCATTACAGAATAAAGGCAGGTCTTCCTCCTGTTTGAGTCATGACTGAGGAGGGCCAGTATAGAAGAGAAACTGCAGTGTTTCTTTAATTTTCTTTTTTTATTCCTACTATAAAAAATAATTCTTGCTCTGTGATGAAAATTTGAAAATGTATCAGATCAGTGTTTTAAGTAGCTTTGTGGAGGTCTGATTTTTGTCCAGTTCTGTCCAGTTTTACAAAGCTGTACTATAGTCACAGTGGTCTCAGAACACTTCCGTCCCCTCCGCAAGTTCTCCTGTCCATTAGCAGTCAGTCTCCGCCCCACCCACCCCAGATTTGTCTTCATCCCGGGTGTTTTGCTCTTAGAAGTTCCTCTGACTGGGATGTGTGTCTGTTCTTTCCCTGTAATAGGTGCTTTTGTGTCACTGTGACTGAAATACCTGACAGAGAGCAGAGTTTATGGTAGTGAGATGGTTTGGGGGTAGACCGAGAAGCAAAGTGGGCTCGGGAACCAGGAGCTCAGCCATACCTTCAAAGGCCTGCCCTTAATGACCTGTATCTAAGATTTTTCTTTCTGTTTCGGTGATAAAATACTCTGACACAAGCACCTGAAGGGAGGAAGGATTTATTTTAGCTCAGTTCAGGATACAGTCCGTCATGATGGAGAAGTCAAAGGAGCTTGAAGCAGCTGGTCATGTTGAATCTGTGGTCAGGAAACAAAGCTGTGAATGCTTCCTAGTACTAGATGCTTTCTCCATTTCATACAGTTGCGAATCCCTGGCCCAGGTCCTGCTCCACAGTCAGGATGGGTCTTCGAAGGTCAGTTAATGTAATCAAGATAATCCCCTACAGACATGCCCAGAGCCCAGGTGATTCCAGATTCTGTCAGGTTGACAATGCAAACCATCCTAACCTACTTCATCTAGCAAGGCCCTACCTCCTAAAGATGCCACAGCTTTCTCAAGTCATTCCACAAACTGGGGGTTCATTACTCAAAACCTGAGGCTTCAGAGGACAGTTCAGATTCAAGCCATAGGGCTGGAGAGGTGGCTCAGTAATTGAGAGCAGGTACTGCTCTTGTAGAAGAGCAGAGTTCAATTTCTAGCACCCACATTTGGTGAACCACCTGTATGTAAGTCCAGCTCCAGGGGATCTGAGGCCTCTGGTCTCCACAGGCACATACACACACATGCACATACACACAGGCACACACACATCATTAAAAAGCAAGTAAATCTTTAATAATAAAAGCACAGTGATGTTTCAGAGGTGCATTGACCCTGCAAGATCAGTGTTTTGACCCTTTGTGAATCTCCTTTCAGAACATTCTCAGTTCACTAAGGCAAGAATATCTGATGGAAACCTAAACTGCCGTATTTTGATTCTCTTTTTCGGAAATGTACAAGGAATTTTAAAAAGAGAGACCGTATCTCTAATCCTCGTTTTTGTTTGCGTGTTTGTACGCATATGCACCTGTGCATGGAGGCCAGAGGTTGATGTTAGGTGTCTTCCTCAGTCGCTTCTCCACCTTATTTTCTTGAGACTGAACCTGGGGCTCACCTATTTGAATAGACAGACTGGCCTTCAGCCCGAGGAGTGCTCCTGTCCCGGCCTCCACAGTGCTGAGATTATAGGCGTGAGCTGCCATGTTCTACCATTGTCTACTTGGTGTTAGGGATTGAATTCATGTTCTCATACTGGCTTGACAAACTGTCTACAGACTGAGTCCTCTCCATAGGCCCTGAGAATCCTAATGTTAGAGTAAGATATTTATGAAGATTAGCTGTAAGGATTTTAGTTAAATCTTTTAGGGTGCATTTTGACTGCAAATATAAGCAACCTGGCTGTGTTGCTTTAATTTTGAACAGGTTTTCTTTTGTTTTCCCACATGGCAAGAAGCTCAAAAGGCCTAATTGCTTAGTGATGCTCAAGGGCCAGGATAGTCCTTGGATTCTACGTTTCTGTCCTTAGTGGCTTTTCCCTCGTGCATGTTGCTTTACAGTGAGAGCCACTCAGGATTGTCTGGGGTCCAGGCAGGGAGAGGCGAGAAGGGGATGTGCCAGGTGCACCGATGCCTTCGTATCAAGCGAGCAGAGGTTCTGCCCAGTACCCTCCCTCTGCACAGTCCTACTGCCCAAAAGTGGCTCATAAACTTCCCCTAAGTACAAGGGAAGGTGGGAGATCCAGAAGAAGATAAACGTAGCTGACTTAAGGCAGTCCTGATATGATCCCTGGGGCACAGCAGTTTATCGCAGCCTGTGGGACTCAGGCAAGGAACAAGGGTACAGGTTGGGATACTAGTGAGGCAACCGGTTGTTTTACATTAACATTGTATCTTGGGTGCTGGAGGGATAGCTTCGTGGTTAAGAGTGAGTACTGCTCTTAAGGAGGACCCAAGTTCAGTTTTCAGCACCCATGCTGGGCCACTCACAACCACCTGGAACTCCAGCTACAGGGGATCCAACAGCCCCTTCCGGGTTCCACAGCACCTGCACTTACATGTGGTCATACCCCCATGACATATACACCTAATTAAAAACAAATAGAAATCTGTTTTGTTTCATTTTTTTCTTGAGACTGGGTCTCCCTATAGCCACAGCTGGCCTGAAATGCACTATGTAGACCAGACTGGTCTCCATCTCAGAGAGATCTGCCTGTCTCTGATCTCTTTTAATCTCCCAAGTGCTGAGATTAAAAGGTGTGCACCACCATGCATGGCTTAAAAATAAATATTAGGAAAAAAAATGACATCTAGGGCCAACAAGATGGCTCAGCAGGTGAAGGTGCTTGCTGCTAAGTCTGACAACCTTAGTTCTATCCCCAGGATCCACATGGTAGAAAGAAATAACCAACTCTTGCAAGTTGCCATATGACCTCCCCACATGTGCACACACACATGCACACATATACATCAATCTTCTATTTATTGTTATGTGTATGAGTATTTTATGTGTATGTATGTATGTAAGTGCACCATGTGAGTATGATGCCTGCAAAGGTCAGAAGAGGGCATCAGATCCCCTGGAAATGGAGTTTCAGACAGTTAGCCACCACGTGGGTGCTAAGGACTGAACTTGGGTCCTCTGCAAGAGCAGCCACTGCTGTTAATTGCTGCAAAAGATTTTTAAAGTAAAGTTTGCATTTCACTCTGTAACCATCCAGGAAAGAGGTCCCTAGCTTGTTGGCTGATGCAGCTGAGAGTAGACTGGGCCCAAGATAGAAGTTTTTTATGAAGGTGTAAGACCAGACTATCGTTTAGAGGTAATCAGATCTCAGGATGAGTCACATAATAACCTAAAAATGCTGTTTGAGGAGGGCCAGACAGATGGCTGCCCTTCCAGAGGACCGCATTCAATTCAGTACCCACTTCCAGAGGTTCATAACTCAAAGTCCAGGAAGATCTGGTGCCCCTGGCCTCCACAGGTACGTGCACTCACATGCACAGATCCCTGCCACATACACATAATTTTTTAAAAGTAGAGCTTAAAAAATGCTCTTTGAGTGCATTGGATTGAGGTGTAAACCTTCTTTCTTCCCCCTTCCCTGCCTGTGACGACATTTGCTTGTTGTCAGGTAAGGGGTGGAGGTGGAACTGGAAAACATTGCAGGTTCTTTCTGAGCTGGGCATTCTGTGGCTTTCTGGTTCCAGGTAAACATGATGACCTTAGCAGAACACATCATTGAGGCCACGCCTGATCGAATCAAACAGGAGAACTTTGTGCCCATGGAAGCCACAGCTTTGGAAAGGACAGAGCCAGCCACCATTAGCACTACAATGAGCTGGCTGGCCAGCTACCTAGCTGATGCAGACCGCCTACCCAGTGCTGCCCAGATCAGGTGAGGAAGATTCTGGGGTGGTAGGGTGGAGGATGTCTTCTCAAGATAAACTCCTGACTTTAACTGGAGGCAGGAAGGTCAGGTGTGTTGGATGAGCCCTCTGCAAAGAGAGGCTCCCAAGCAAGGAAGATGGCATTAGGATGCTCTGTCCTCACCTCCTTTGTGATATTCTTCTTACATCAGTGCATCTCATAACATGTCTTAGTTCAACTGAAGTTTCCTAGAGGTGTGTGGGGTAGTATCTTTGGTTGGTTTAATATTTAGCCCGGGGCTAAACTTGTAATAGATGTTCAGTATGAATTTAACAAGAATACAACCAAAGTACTGTGTTTAGCATCTTGCCACCAGAATGAAGGCATCCTGAGTTCTTACCCCTGAACAGACACCTCTGTCAAACCTTTGACTTCCAAGGCTCGGGGACTATTGTGGAAAAGGGGGCAGGAAGATTGTAAGAGCCAGGGGAAGTGGATGACCACAGGAAACAGTTTTCCAGACAGCTGGTCAGTTACCCCTACCATCTCACAGCAATGGTGACAGCGTGCACAAGACCCATGTAAGCTCAAGCCAGACAGAGTCCCAGAAGTGGGGAAGTGGGAACGAAGCCTCAGCCTTCCTGAGGAATTCCTGGCAACCGACAGCTGCTGGGAGAACGAGAGTCAGTTTTCTTTAAGGATGTGACACTGGGTGGGTAAACTAGACTCAGTGAATGGACCCACACTGAAGGGTGTTTGGGGCTTTGGCTCAAGAGGCAATACGCGCACACACACACACACACACACACACACACGTATGTGTATATATATGTGTATCTATGGAGAGACATGTAAACGTGTGTATCTCTCTATAGAGACAACATGAAATCAGGCAGCGGGTATTAAGGAGGGGTACAGATGAGGAGGAGGTCCCAATATGATCAAAATATATGTCGTTTTATTTTTTGAAAAGGACAAAGGCATCCTTGGTGCCCACAGTGGCTTCAGGTGGATCCTGTCTTGTCTTGTCAGTTGCTAGGTAATGGACTATGTAAGTCAGCCCTAACCATCTAGTCTCTTTCTCCTCTCATTTCAGAAGCGCATATACTGAGCCTCTAACCCCTTCTTCTAATACCAGCCTGAGCCCAGTAGGCTCTCCCGTCAGTGAAATGGCTTTCGAGAAACCCAGCCTTCCCTCGGCAGCAGACTGGTCCGAATTCCTGAGCGCCTCCACCAGTGAGAAGGTGGAGAGTGAGTTCGCTCAGCTCACTCTGTCCGACCACGAGCAGAGAGAGCTCTATGAAGCCGCCAGGCTTGTCCAGACAGCTTTCCGGAAATACAAGGTAAAATAGGAGCCTCTAGCTATCTGGATATTCTCAAGGTCAGGGAGGGGAGCTGCAAATCAGGGTCAGTCCAAATAGAACATATCCCTGCTCCTTAGTCCTGTGTTTTATAGGATGTTTATTGGAAGATACTATGTCACATCATACTGTCATCATGGCAACTTTCAGGAGCATTGGTAAAATAAGCCCAGGTAGTAACGAGGCAGTCTTCATCTCACCTTAGTGTCCACAGTGATAATAAGTATTTTATTAACACTCAAAGCAAGTTGATGCCTCAACGACAAGGAATTTACAACTTACAGCAGGGCGTGGGGACTGACTCTAGGCAGCCTGGAGAATCCTGGGAGCCCTGTGGTAAAGCCTGTACATAGGCTTTTTGGTGGTGAGGATCCATAGCTTTCTGCACACTTATAAAAGAACCCTACCACTTCCCCCAAAGGTGTTAAAAAAGTAAAATGATTGGATTATCTTAGAAACAGCAATAGGAATCTTCTTGTAAGACAAATATTGCAATACCCTAATTCATTGCAAACTTCTAAAATGAGTATTTTTAGGCCTCCTAACATCCAAATATGGTTTGGTCTGAAAAATAAGAATAGTTGATTTATTCTGTAAATTCATTTTCTTCATTTAATTTGTATTCTGAATGCATGTGGATAAGCCAAGGCTTTCATTCTCTGAAAGGTGTGTTACTAACGGTTCTGTTACATTTTAAGTGTGTTGACGGGTCTTACACTCTCCCCCTCACTTTACCCTGAAGGGCCGACCTTTGCGGGAACAGCAGGAGGTGGCTGCTGCAGTCATTCAGCGTTGTTACAGAAAATACAAACAGGTAAACCTCAATTCTGTGTCATAAAAGGAAAAGGCACTCGTCCACTTGTCGGAGCATCACAGGCCATGGAGGACCCTAGACTGCAATTTGATGAAAGAGTACTACATCCAGTTCCTGTTAACAAAGTCCAGTTTGATTTGCCTCTATTAAAAACAAGAGGAAAAAGAGACAAAGCGGGTTGCAACTTCATTTTAGTTGATGGGACAAGAACAATATCCTGGGCCTCCTCCATAAAGAGTGTGTGCAACCTTCAGGGTAGCCTAAGTGCAGAGGGGCAAAGTGTACTGGGTCTTCCTGGCACACCATGTGCTATAGCTATCTAAGTAAACAGTTTTATTTCCATTTTGCTGAGGCTCAGAGAAATTAAGCAAATACTAGATTTTATAAACATCAAAGTAGTTATAGAATATCGAAAGTTCCCTCCTTGAGTTCTGACTAGTTTACATGTTAAAATTCAATCCTGTTATTGGGTACAGTGGCACAGGCCTCTAACCCCAGCATTCAGAGACTGAGATAGGAGGATTACAAGTTCAAAGCCAGTGTGGACTTTTAATAACACCCTGTAGAAAAGAGATATTATTCCTGCCAGTTCTAGAAAAGATTTTACTATTTTATTTTCTTAGGATTTAGGGTAAGTTTTACATTTTTACTTAAGGAATAATAAATACTAAGAGGTATATTATTTACATAGAATTTGGAGTTCCACTCTCTGATACAGGGCTTTGGTTTCTAATATGACTTGCTGGTTTTTCAAGTTTCTCCTTTAAACTCTTAGTAATGGGCAGGAGTTTCTAACTCTAATGGAGTCTCTAACTTCAGCCAGCTGAGTTCATGGTCCCAGACATTAAAGGTTTATTGTGCAAACGCTGACACCACAGTCCCTAAGTCTCTGTGGCAGGGACCTAGACTGGCTTCTGATTGGAGAACAGGCTTCATGTTAGCACTAGATGACACACACAGAACTGAGGATTCAAGTCTGTGATGACAAAAGGTATTTATTTATTCAAAAAACAAAACAAAACGAGGAAGACAGAAGCATTATTTTTGGAAATAGTGACATCTGTAAGGTTGATAGTTTGGAAGATGGAAGGCATTAATAGAGCCAGGTTGCCTGGTTTTGGTTTTGGTTGGGAGTTCTGTTGGTTCTGGTTTTAATTTCATCTATTCAGCAATCTAACATTAATCTTGTATTTTCTGTTTCTCCCCAAGCTGACATGGATAGCCTTGAAGGTAATGATACACCAAGTCCTCTCACAAACCATTCCACCAGAGTCTCAAACTTCACACCCATCACCCACTACAAGGAGGGGTCATTAAAATGGCACAGTCATGAAACAGACATTCTCCACTTGCCAGGCCATCCAGCCACACCACATCCATCCCCTGGGGCCTGTGGTTATTCTGGTGGAGTGGGTTTTGACATTAATAACAATTGGACAGTTTCTTGGCAAGGGTCAGTTCATCCCAGCCAATGACTTCGATGCTAGTGAACACTAAATAGGTATCTCCTTTCCACGATGGGCTTCACAGAGGCCCCACAGACTGGATCATGTATAGGCCACAATGCCGAGACTCACAGAGGCTCTGTAGTCTGCAGTGTTCTTGCCTTCAAAAGACTTTTGAGCCGATGGAAATGACTGTGAAGCAGGCCAGGAGAGACCAGAGATTGATTGCAGGAACATCCTATTTCTTGAACATTCTGAGAAACCACTTTCCTTTCATTCTTTCTCCTATGTCTAGGGATATAGTCAGGCATATATAAGGGTTTTCTGTCTTCCTTTAGAGTGGTTAAGTTGCCTTCTTGTGCAGAGGGCATCATGCCACTTCTGTGGCATTAGAGAGTTACACACAGCCTTAGTGGTCCTCTTCCAGTGTGGTGAGCTGTTTTTAGGGCCTTGAGGCAGACTCTGAAGAGGAACCTGGCTCCTCTGCTTTCCCCTCACTTCTGTAGCTCTGGATCAGGCTGGGTGGAGGACCACTGACATTGGCTCCTGACCAGTCCCAGGTTCAGACAACCTTCAGGGTTTAATGCATGGCTGCTGTGCTGGTCTGATGAGTGTTAATCTTTGTCCTAGTAAAGTGGCTTAAAGGTGTCAGCGTTTCATGATAAGCCTTGTATTTGGGACCTTGTAACTCCACCAGAAATTTGTGAAATGGAACAAATTAGTTAGAAATCAGATGTTGCCTGCTAGGTAACCTTTTGTATGATTGGAATTGGGAGGCATAACAAGGGTTAAAATGTTGCAAATTCCATGGTACATTCTCATCTTAAAATATATACTTAGAAGCTTTACTGTCTGTTTTTGGACTCAGATGTCTGCGTTTACTAGAACTCTTTTTCAAGTCAGGCAGTGTATTTTGATAACTTAGGATAAGCATCTGCAGAGCACTGTGCGGCCTGCAGTTAACCCTTAGTCCTTCTGTTCCGGAAAGGTAGCTGAAAGATTCTTGTTGACCTGTTGTGGTTAAGCCCCCAGCAGAGAAACGGATGGGAAAACGAGGAAGGGGCTTGTCTTACCTCCCGAGCTCACTGGACACGGCGTTATGGCTCCTGTTGTTACTGTCTCGCTCCGTTTCCCCCTGCAGTATGCACTTTATAAGAAGATGACACAGGCAGCCATCCTCATCCAGAGCAAATTCCGAAGTTACTATGAGCAGAAAAGGTTCCAGCAGAGCAGGCGTGCCGCAGTACTAATCCAGAACTTCTACCGGAGTTACAAGAAGTGTGGCAAGAGACGGCCGGCCCGCCGGACTGCAGTCATTGTACAGCAGAAGCTCAGGTGGGCCGCCAACCTGCAGGGCGTGGGAAGGAGAGCCTTAACCTACTCATGAGAGCTTTGCCCAGCCCTAGGCCTGCAGGGCCTTTCTTCCACACACTGCTGGTGTTGTGGCTTCGTCTGTCAAAACCTGTGTTCTGGTCTCCTTTTGTCCATTGGGAGCATCTCTTCACCCCACTCTGTGTTACTTTCATGTCACTGGCCAATTTCAGTACAAACCAGTTTGTACCTAAAGGGGTGTCACTACACACAGTGTTTTCAGCTGCTGAGCTACTGCCTGGGTACCAAAGAAGAACACTTAGGACGTATGATCAAAAACTTGCAACCAACTGAAATGATTAAAATAGTCCCAAGACAGCATCAGAGGCAGAGAATTAACTTCTATACTGACAAAGTCTGGCTACTGATAGAAGGCCTCTTTCCACAGAATGGCTCATACAGAATTGTAAAAGAGCTGGGTATGGTGCCACACACCTGTAATCCCAGCACTCTGGAGGCTAGGTCAGGGGGATCATGAGTTAGAGGCCAGCCTGGGCTACATAGTAAGCTCCCACCTTTCCAAAACAAAGAGTTATAAAAGCACATTGAGGGACCATCTTATTTTTAGCCTTTACAGTATCTCCTTAAGACTCAGGAGTATGCTGTAGCTCAGGTGGCAGAGTGCTGGCCTAGCATGCACAGAGCCCTGGGTTCTACCTCTAGCTCCTCACAGACTGGCTATGGTGGCGCATGCCTGTAACCCTAACCCTTGAGAGATGGAGACAGGAGAATCAGAGGTTCAGAATCCTCAGCTACATAGTGAGTGGCCTTGAGGCTTCAAGAGCCCCCAGGCCAGTCTAAGCTCCATGAAGGCCGTGTGTGCTTCTGATGTTGGATCTGCCACATACCGTTTAACAAAAGTCTCCTACCACAAACCAGGTTGGCTCTCAGTGTTTGCATCCTAGGCTCTATGGGACCCTTCTTGTGACAATAATACTCTTGACTTTTTCAGGAGCAGTTTGCTAACCAAAAAACAGGACCAAGCTGCTCGAAAAATAATGAGGTTTCTACGTCGCTGTCGTCACAGGTACATGGATTCTCATCTAGTCATTCCTGGAGAACAGTAAGATAGCCTTGACCTTCCTAACCATTCACTGGCTCTATGTAACGCTAATAACCACCAGAAAACATCAGGGTGAACTCATTGTGACAAGATTAGAGGCCTCATTAACTGGACACTAATTTGCTTGGGCTGGAACTCTGGAAATGGTTTGAGAGAGGGGTGTGTGCTCAGCCACGGAGATTTACACCAGTGTTTCTCTCTTTTGATTTGGTATAATTCATTGGACTAGCTTCTGTCTCATCTGTCATCCATATGCCACTTTACATTATGGTCTTCAGTCTGTGTCCTTCCTGTGCTAGCCTGCATCCAAACAGAAGATCAGGGAAGGCAAGAAAACCATCCAATGGCATCTAATTTATCTAAAGTGGAATTTCCACGAAGTAGCTGGTGCCCTCTGCTGGATATGAAGGAGCTAGCACTTCCTTCCATTTGCCCTGGAGAGCCAATCTGGTTAGGAGAAATGGCTGCAAGGAACTATAAGACAGGGGGTTGAACTGTAAGACAGTAGCATTTTCAACTAGAGCCAAAGGGGCTCCTGAGTACCTGGAAGGCCCCAAGGATACAGCATCTGTACCTGGGCTAAGCTAGAGGAGCACCGCTATTTCCTCAAACGGGAGCTTTCTTCACAAAGACTAGGTTCTTAGACTTGTGGGAGCTGGTGAGAAGTGTCTTGCTCTCTGTAGATTAACAATGCAGTGCCCATCGTAGTGGCCATTGGAGCTGCACTGAGGCATTTCCCTGAGGTTGTGTTGATTCTCCGTGTTTCAGGAGCCATGCAGTTGAGAATAGCAGACTTGAAGCAGGCTGTGCCCTGTCCCTCACCCTTTCCTACCCATTGTGGATTTCCTAACGCTTAACACCATCTAAGTTGATAATTTTAAAACATTTTGCTTTTGAGACTTAGAGTTTAACTGGCTACTTCTACTCTTACTTAAACCAGTAAGATGTCTGTGTGGCTGGAACAAGACCCTCAAACAGCCACTCCATCAACAGTAATGAGCATCTTAATGAGTTACCTTTAGAAGCTAGGCATTCTCTAGTCTAGTGGTTAAGGAAGTCAGGTACACTCCCAGATGGTCTCTACCATGCCTTGATGGGGCCCCTGTCAGGCCCCCTCATGCCCAAGACTAGGAAATGAGGTACTAGTCCATATGAGTAGTCTGGCGCAGCCCTCGTAGGAGATGGAAAACAAACTACAGGTCTCTGTTAACGTAATGAAACCACTTCTGCCAAGAGCAGTAGCTTTCATTCAGCAGTCGAGCTCTGTGACCTGACAGAAACTGAGTAACCTCATTTGGTAAGAATACCATGGACTCCCCAGGCCTTCTCCTTCCATTCTCATGTGTTCACAGACCCTGTTCCCTTCTCTTCTGCTTGCAGAATGAGAGACCCCCCAGAGACTTTTACCCTATGAGACTGGTCTATCCAATCCAGATGGATTTTATTGTCAAGAAATTACCCTGATGTTGCTCTTGAGGCCACTTGGAATAAAGCAGAATGTACATGGCTTAGATTATACTGTGCTCCCCTGTGTTTCCTCTTATCCTTAAAGTTCAAATATATGTTATAAACGAAGAGTTACCTAAAATCCTACACTTAATCTCCCCCCCTTTTTTGCCAAGACTATGTTCTGTGTTTATAATGGATGAGTTGAAAGAGTAAGATACTTAAAACATAAATTCCTAAGACTACCTCTTACCATTGTCTCAGCAAAGGAACCCTTCCACTTTTACCTAATTAAGAACTCCCTGAGGATCTTGCCATTCTTGAGTTTATATTTTAACCATCCCAACCCCATAATGAGGCTAACAGGGAGGTCTGTTGTGCAGAGAGCATCAGGTCGGGGGTGTTTTCTTCTCATCATCTGTGGCAAAGTCAAGGCTGCACTGCTCCTTTGTTGACGTTTGCTAGCTTGGGTGTCCAGAGAATGTACAGGCAAATTGCAGTGGCCTTTACATAACAACTGGGCAAGGTCCATATTCACTTCCCATTCTTAGACATTGATTTAATATACTCTGTCAAGGAGCCTGAAGAAGTGCTGGGTGTCTATCATGGAGGTGTATTTAAATTCGTGTATTTCCCTAGGATGTGTGCAAGCCATTCTGTTTTATTGCGGTAGTCTTGTCTCTTAGGAGTGTTAATGTCTATATTAAATAGAAGACTTCATGACACCCGCTCAACAAGGTAGGTAGACAGTGGCTTCAGGACCTGCGGGAGCCCCATTTCTAGTCAGATGACCACAGTGGTCTCTAAGGCCTAACAGTAAGTGGGTGGATTTTCCGCCTGCTCGTTTCACGTGCTCTGCGTCACTCTCCTTCCTTTCCCATAAAAGCAAAACACCTAAAATATTCTTTTTGATTGACGTAAAGCTGTTGATAAGATTTCTGTTGTGACCCTCGCGTGCTAATAGCTCTCTGGTGTTGTTTTACTGTCTAAAGCCCCCTGGTGGACCGTAGGCTGTGCAGAAGGGTGAGTTTAGCTGCCTGCTAGCCAGTTTCTCCTCTCTTCCATTTTCAGCATTTTGCTTTCTGCTTGCTTGCATGGGGCTGCAGCCTAGGGTATGCCAGTAAGTTCCACATCCATTCTGAATGAAAAATACACTAGAGACCAACCCTGGCTACTAACACTGCAGTTGTGTACAACAGGAGAGCTGTCACATACAAGAGATGTGCAAATGCATGAATTCGAGGGAGGGATCTCCTGAGGCCAATGCTGGCATGCACGGGCCAGGCGGGAGAGCCTCCACGCAGCCATTCTGTCTTGTCTGAGTGAGGAGAGCCTCCATGCAGCCATTCTGTCTGAGTGAGGCTGTCAGGGGAAATTGTTAAGCAAGCAGTTTTGTGATGAAAATAATTTGCCACGTCAGATTTTTTCAACATCTGTTTTGTCAAAATTCTAAAGCGAAAAAGGCTCACTAGGCTTAAAAACAACAACAGCACTTTCTTATCTGCAAATACTATTTTCTTGTTACTCTGTTTCTGTAGTTTCATTTTCTAAATCTTTCTTTCCTAGTGCTGTGAGGGAAGTTAGGATACAAAGCTGCCCTTTCACAACCTACCTAGGACATTTATTATGAAACAGTAGGCATGCTAGGTGTGTGACATTTAATTATAATGTTTAATAATGAAAATGCGGGGTTAAAGTACTTTAAGCTAATAGATTCCATGTTACAGTTGGGAGTAACTATTCCAAAATAATTTGTATTTCAAAGACATTTGTCTTGAATAAGTATTCAGTAAACACTGCCAATATTCTGAGATTTTAGAATACAATACTGGTTTGTAGGTCCATGCAAAAGACAAGAATCTCTGCCAAATACAGCTAAGTTACAGTAAAAGATTTAGTGTCGGAGAACTTTTCTAAAAGCTATGAAGAGAAGTCACCAGCATTGGACTTGGATTTAGATGAATTTGATAGCTTTCTATAATATACTGCCTTAAGAGAAAACAAATTTAGTAGCATTTGGGGGTTGCATTTGGCAACCCGTCCAAGCTGTTTGTGTGCCAACTTGATGACACAACAAATGAGCTTGTATATGTTTTTCCTAAATAATGACTTATGTGTAAAAAAAAGTCTTGCCTGTTTTAAAACCATGAATTAGGGGCTATAGAGAGATGGCTTAGAGGTTAAGACCAGCAAGTTTGGTTCTCAGCACCCACATCAGAATGCTCACAACCACCTGTAGCTCCAGCTTTGGAGGATCCAATGTCCTTTCCTGACTTCTGCATGCACCTGCACATACATAGCATGCACATAGATGCACACACACACACCAAGATAGATAAATAAATGAAATGAAAACATGAATAGAAAGCAAACAAACCAATAAAAAATTAGGAGTTTGTAGGAGAAACTTGTCTTGAAAGAGAAAAAACGTTACATTTGTAAGTTCAGCTAATCCTACCTACTCTTGTTTACCATAGAAAATGTTCAGGTCCCATGTAGAACTGGCTCAGAGATGTCTGTGCTTATGGTATAAGAGAGAATCTCCATCTCACCCACTGCCCCACACAGATATTCTTTCCATTATAAGAGAAAAATCTCCATGAGAACAGATGCATGCCGGAGGACTCGGTTTACCTCAGTTGTAGCATCTTGCATGCTAAGTGCAGTTACTAGAGCCTGCTGCAAGGAACCAGTGTTTGATTAGAAGTGGTTGCTTATGCACTTTGAAGCTTGTTAGTTTCTGGTTTGTTAATAATCATTGTCAAGAGTACATTTTCCAAAGGTGTTTCCAATGCCAACCAGAGTGCCTACTTTGATTTCTCTAGTGCCTGCTACATTCTGCCATGAACCCCCAAACTCCTACCATGCATGAGAAGTTGGAATTTCATAACATCCCGTATGCCTCATGCAGTCAGCAGGGAGTTTGAGAGAGAGAAGCCCAAGGGGTTTCAGATTCCTTCTGGGACGGAACCTCTTATCCAGCCTCTGAATTGAAGAATGGCTTATATACTTATATATGGCTGTGTGCAATTGCTAGTAAGACCTCCTCTCTCTCTCTCTTCCTCAGACAATTTGCAGTGGCACCTTCCTCTCACAGCCCCCAAGTCCAAATTCTGCTTGAGAGCTGACCATTCTCAGAGGCTTATAGTCCTCTAATTTTATGTCAAAGAATATAATATGCTTATTACTTTGTTAATTTATAAAGTATAGCAAGCCAGTTAAGAGGTCTATACATTGAAAATGTACAGAATTACATTTTGTGGTGCAGTGTGAAACACTGTTGTGACTCAGAAGGACCTCTACAAAGGTAGGAGTCTCCATCAGCTGACTGAGGACACCATCGGCTTGTCCCAGCCACATGGTGACCTGAAAATACCCACCACGTCCTTCTTTGTCTTTGTCTTTCTCCATTGTGGAGGCTAAGGAACAGCGGCACTCTCTCCTGGGTCCAGCTCCTTTGGAAAGCTCTGCTTTTCCTCAGGTTTAGCGCTTCATTTACCCCAGAACTGAAAATGGAGTTACCAGATTCCGGAAAAGTATTTGGGAAAGGTTTTATTTCTGTTTTTGTTTTCTTTCTTTCTTTGTTCTCAGACACATTAGTTGTTCATTTAGGGGAGAACATTTATTATACACAGAGATGTTTAAATAAATTCTTATTGTCACATAGGTGATTAACTTTCAGAAATACTTTTTTTATGGTTTAAAGTTCTACTTGGACTTGTTGTGTATCTAGTGGTGTGGTTGTTTAGTTTATACCAGAACCACCTAGGTGGCTCTCCAGTGTGAAAAGGGAACTGCAAGTAGCTGACTTATCTTCAAGATACTAAGATGGAACTGGCTGATAATGGAAAGGAATACACAGCCTTGACTCTTCTAGATGTAAAATGGTTGTGCACTTTTTTTTTTTGGTCTATCATGAATGAGGGAGACAACCCTCTCTGTTTCCTAGACAAGTTCCCTCCTTCCCCTGTGCGGTCTCATCCGGTGAGACTAAGGCTTCAGCAGTCACACAGTTGCGAAGGGTTGTTATTACCAGTCAGTCATGGTATCTAAATAACCTACTTCTTGGAGTTGGCGGCCATTGTTCATGTTCAATAAAGGTAGGTGAACCTCCCAAAACAAAAGACTCTCATTAGAAGAAGAAATAGCATGTTCAATCACAGATTTTCAAACCACAGATTTTTTTTTTTCTCTCTCTGTATTTGAGAACTGGGTTGCAAACCCTCCCCCTGTGGGAAGCTGCCTGGCTTCGTGGTGAGTAATGACCTCACCAAGCCGCTCTGCCTGCCTTCCTACACGTTCACGTTCACTCTGCGGAGCGCCGCCAGCAGGTAGCTCCTAAGTCCTGGAGTGACACTTCAGCATTTGCTCTGCCTTTTACCTCTATCCTAGATACAGTGTCTGACCCTGCCTGGAACGACACACTGTCTGAGAAAGGTGAACAGTGGCTGAGCGTCAACAAATGTGAAGTCGCACATCTTTAGTTATATCTGACGTTAGGTCTAGTTTCCAAGTGACCACTGCATCCAAGAAGTAAGAAAGGCATGTGGGATGTGTCATCACAGATGTGTCATAAATCTCCAAAGTAATTTTGTCTCACTTGCCTCTTTTAGGAAATGAACATTTTTGGAACACAGTGGTGTGTGTTCAACTGCAGACAACATGCTCTGTGTCATTCTTACTGGGCCTCTCTGTCTTTTTTGTTTTGCAATCCAAATGAAATTTCTGGAAAATGGCAAGATCTCTCTTTTCCTAAATTACCCACAAGCTGTAGCAGCTCTGAGAGTGACAGGTAACTAATTGGAACGCAGTGCCAGGCTGCCCTGTGTATTTTTGACGTCCAGCACTGCGAGGCTCTGCCTGCTGAAATCCACCGACTCATGATGCATTCCTCTGGCTGAGCGTTACCTGGTAGATGTAATGAAGTGGCTTGGCCTTACGCTTTTCCCATGGAGCCTCTCTCATGTATTCATGAATTCTCATTGGACGTCTGATGGAGGAAACCCTGTGGGCTTCTGCTGGCTTTCAGGGCTGTGCTTATACATCACTTCAATACATTACGATGCAACTTTGTTTTTGTTTTTATTTTTTATTTTGGTTGAGACTGCCAGGGTATTTCAGAGTGGTGATTATTTGCAGCCTAGAGTGTTTGGGGGAGAATCCTGGGATTGTCCAGAAATCTTAATAGTTGAACGGTCACAGGTTAGAGTCTTAACTGTCCTGATTCCCATAACTCCAAGCTAGTCATGTGAGGAGCACTTCCCTAATTATGGATAGGAAAGTCAGAAGTGTGGTCTTTGGGGCTGGAGAGATGGTTCTGCAGTTAAAAGACAGTTTTCTGCTCTTATGGAGGCCTGAAGTTTGATTCCCAGACACCCTCCTCTTGCCTCCTCAGGGCACCTGCACACACATGCACACGTATGTGTGTGTGCATGCATGCACATAGTTAAAAAGAATATAAATCTTATAAAAAGAAAGAAATGTGGTCCTTGCAGCTCTCCATTGAAGAAGTGATGCCTGGTGTTTATAAAAGCCAGAGCTTCTGTTCTGTGCTTTTTGTATGATCTCAAAAAAAAAATTGCCTCTCTTTTATGTAATGGGATTTGCAGACAAGCCCAATTATAATTTTTTAAAGATAACCTGAGCATTTCTAGGTTTAGTTCTTTCTTAGCCTTATATGAGCTTCACATTTGTAATTCTTTTTTTTTAATTTATTTACCTATTTAGAGATAGGCTCTCACTAGCTGGCCTGAAATTTGCTATGTATACTAGGCTGGCCTGAACTCATAAAGATCCTCCTGCCTCTACCTCCCAAGTGCTGAGATTAAAGGTGTGTGCCAAGACACCCAGCCTGCATTTATAATTCTTTAATAGAACTAAAAGCTCAGTAGCCCTCAGCTGTCACGCAATATAATTCAACAGCAGTTTACTGGGTACCTGTAATCTGAGTTGTATAGAGTGTCCTCAGGTACCAGGTTCTCAAGTATGATTCCAACTTCAAAATTTTGGGCCTATGCTTACCAAGTATATGTATTGAAAAGTATGCTTGTAATACAAGCACTGCCAGTGAGAGTCATTCAGTCAATTGATTTTGGTTTGGGTCTATAAAAGTGAACTATTCTACTGAATTTCTTAGTCGACATCATTTGAACACATTTATGAGATGAAAAGTAACAGGTGCATGTAAAATACATTAGAAACCTTTCAGGGCCCTCGAGACAGCACAGCGAGTAAGGCAGTTGCGTGCAAGCCTGGGATCTGAGTTCAGTCCCCAGAAGTCATGGTAGTGGGAGAGAAGTGAGTTGTCAACCTGCTTCCACATGCACACATGCCTGCGCTTACAGACAAAACACTAATAAATAAAATTTAGAGAGAAACCTTTTAAAGAACGACAAACAGGTGCAATTATTCATGTAGAATGAACTCATATTCCTTATAGCAAATTGTGGAGAACAAATGAGGAGACTGGCCTAGAAGCCATGGTTAGGCTTCTGTTGTATGTCTTTCTTGTTGATGAAGGTGTGTTCTTATTAATATTCAGCTTTTAGTAACCAGTAAGGCAAACCCAAATTTCTTTCATTATTTGAAGTATGGAAAGCCTAGTACTTTGGATGTTGTTCCAAATCACTGTGATGTTATCATTCTTCTCTGGAAACAACATAATTTTCATACACTATTTTATTCACCTGGTGTTTATTTTAAACAAAAATCAGGTACCTCGCTCATCCTTATTATCTGTCCTTCAGTAACACAAAGCTCCCTTAAAACAGATTTCAGAAGTCTCTTTCAAGAACACTTGCCAGGGTAGCCTAGCATCAACACGGTGCGTCAGTTATAAAGTGGAGAATTTATCTTTCTGGATTTGTGGGCACATTCTTTGTGCTTATTTCAGGGTTCCAAATTTGTGTTATAAAATCAGTAAGTACATTTTGTGTGAATGTCGTCTTGCCCTATAACGTTATAATTAGCCAAGTGTGGTGGCACATACTTTTAATCCCAAGCACTCACTCAGGAGGCAAGGGCAGATGGTTCTGTGAGTTCCAGACCAGCCTGGTTCCACATAGCATGTTCCAAGTCAGCCAGGGCTACATAGCGAGACCCTGTCTCAAGAAAACAAAACATTGTAATTAAATTCAACTAGTATCTCATAAAGGATATTTTAGCATGGAGAAAATACAATCATTTTCATGCTATGGTAATGTCTCACACTTATTTTTCCTATTAAAGTTTTTGGGGAAACCAATATAGTAAGAATTGTTTAAAAACTTAAGAGGCAATGGAAAGTGGCTTTGAAGCCCAGCAGACATTGGTTCTAGTTGTTGCTCTGCCATTTACCAACACTACCACTGGAGGCAGATTGCTTAATCCTGTGACTCCTAGAGTCTACGTTTACAGATTAGATAGTGGGCCATATTCTAATAACTACATGAAGCAACACGTTCGGCAGCTTCGACGACATTGGAGACGATCAGTAGTCCCTTCTCTTTTTCCTTTTTCCTCCAAATCTTCCTTGAACCAACTTTGGGGATTTTCTTAAAGTTCTATAGCATGAAATTCATTTGATGTCATTTGTAATGCCAGTATGGTCTGATCACTTCATAATGAAGTTAAGAAATATATTTGAACCAGATATGGTGGTACAGGCCTTTAATCCTGCAGAGGCGGGGCATCTCTGTGAATTTAAGGATAGCCTGGTCTACACAGCAAGTTTCAGCCAGCCAGGGCTACATAATAAAACCTTCAAGAAGGAAGGAAAGGAGGAAGGGAAGGGGAGAGAGCGAGCGGAAGTTGTGCAGATTGGTTGGAATGTTCTCATTCTCTGTAGACTGTCTCTGTGTGGGTGTGCCCCACCTCCTTAGTTTTAGTAGCTTGTGGCACATCATTAATTATGTAGCAGAGTATATATGGGGCAACTCCAAACCTTTGCAAAAATGTACTTGATTTTTTCATTGGTTCTGAAAGAACGTGGGGGACTAAAACTGAAAAGGGCAGACTCGACCATTTTAGCTAGGAGAATGGTGTTCATTTATGACAACTGCTCGCAGGTTCTATGGTGTGAAGTTGCTTAAAACACTTTAGGCTTACATTCCACTCGCCTTCCTTTTCCTTCTATCTTAGCAATGAACTTGATGTCTCTAAAGCATTTCTGTTCATTTTAGAGGAATAATGATGACTGGGTATCTTTGTGTTTATGCTGTCAGATTCTGAGCTCAGCATTCTGTAAACTCTCGAAGTCTCATCAGGGTGGCTTCAGTGTTGCACATTCGTGAATGGGTTCTGTGCTAGAGCAGAAATGAAATGTGGTATTTGATGCGGCATGCACATTTTGCAGGAATTGGGCAAACAGGTCTGCAAGAGCACAGACACTGCATGTCTGGAAGTGAGGTTGGCATCTGTGCATGCCGTGCATCATTCCAGCCAGAAGGATGTTAGTCTAGATACTGCATGTTTAAAAATTGAACACAGACTTACAGCATGTTTCAATTTTTAAGATACCCCTTTTAAAGTGTGCATGTCCAAAGTCAGGGGCTGATAACGATACACAATTCTCTACTGCAGTGTGACACTACATTACCCTAAAACCTACACACTATGGTATCTTTAATTGTACATTTAAGATTAACAGCTGGATCTACTTATGAACATAGTGGTGCATATTAATTGTAGCCTTAAGAAGAGAGTCTCCATTTGGGGACACCCTGCCACTATCATATGTAAAGAAGCTGTGCTAGGCTGGGCTTGGTATATGTAATAAATCAGACAGGCAAGTTTTCACATGTGACAATTTAATACCATTGATAAAATGAAAAGGCCTTTCACCTGAAGGAGCATGTCCTCTTTCTGAAGAGAGTCTGTCAACTTTGTACACTACTCAGAAACGGTTCTGCATGGAAGTGGTAAATAGAAGTTTTCTTAGGTTGCTGTACAAAAGAAATGCCCTTCCGGGAAGTTCACTCTCAGCCTGTGTGACACAGCAGTAACTTCCACGGCTTTTCCAGAATGTTTTCTTCTTGCCTTAGTTTTGTCAAATGGCTTAGAAAGTGCTAGCATTGGTCATAAATAAATTTTAATTGGTGTATCTTAAGACCCTATACCTAGAGAATGGGAATGCCAATTTGACAGTACTGACCTCTGTAGATGTGTCCTTGTTATGTCACTGAGGCAGAGTAGAGGTGCGCTGAGCAAGTGCTGCTTCTGTTTGGCTATCTCATTGTTCACGCCTACTTTTGAGAAGCAAATATTGTTCCATGGGACACAGCACAGCCTGCCTGACCCAGCATGCACTGAATTGCATTTGGTCATTCTGCTGTTAAGGCAAACATGTAATTGCCAGTGCGGAGAGATTTTTCCTACCTGAACCTCTTCCCTAGCACTTCATCTTGTCAGACACCATTTTTCAAAGGCAAAAATTTACATTTAAAAATGTACATTGCAGTGATCATTTGTAAGTTGTGGATGTGACCTTTCCACGACTCAGTCTTCAAATAGTTTTTCTTAAACTGGTTTACTATGGTATTTCTGAGAAGTAAACAGAGTCCCTTTTTGGTATTGCACCCTACTGCTGCCCATCTCGGAATTACAGTGTGGAAGCGGGGAGAAGTAAGAATTATGAAAGCCCAAGACTCAGCAATACAGAAGAGAGAAGCTAGCATTGTGCAGATGGAGATTTAGGTTCACGATAGCCAGGGGCTAGAGAGATGGTTCAGCGGGTAAGAGCACTGACTGCTCTTACAGAGAATCTAGGTTCACTTCCCAACACCCACAAGGCAGCTAAGAACTGTCCATAGATCTGACACTCTCTTCTGACCTCCATGAACACTGCACAACAGGGGCACATTTACATACATACAGGCAGTACACTCATACACATTAAGTAAAAATAATAAATATTTTTTAAAAGATAGCCAGCAGTCCGGAGTCTAGGAGCCAAGCAGTGATTCAGTCCCTAGGTCTACTGAGAGCTACAGAAATGTGGGAGGGGGGAATGCCCTAGATTGTATCATCTGGAATTACAGGGCATCAGTAGTGGTCCATCAGTCAAAGAAAATGGCTTCCTTGAATAGTTAACCCTTTCCAAGATGAGGATCTAGTTGTTACTCTTGATTTCAAGCAGCAGACCGATTTTGCTCTGTTCTTGAAGCACCCAGTATAGCGTAAATTCTTACAGATTTTAAAAATCAATTTATGTGGGGTCACATCTTCCTCTTTGAAGATTCTCCCAGCCGTTTCATGGGAGTTTCCTTTGTCATCAGTCATCCAAATGGGTTTCTTGGGGCTTTCCATTTCAGGGGGTAGTAGCCCTCGCCTTTGTTTGCACACAGTGTCATTCTGTAGTTATCACCTGGTGTTCTGTTTTGTTTCTCTTCCAGAGTGAAAGAATTGAAAAAGGCCAAGGAACTTGAAGGCACGCAGCAGCATCCCTTAGCAATGTGACATTGCTGTTCAGACTGTTTCATTTCTGTTTTTAGCAGAGACATGCAACACGCACACGCACGCACACACGCACATGCACACACAATCCCTCTGCAGTTTTGGGGCGTCAGCTGCAGGATTTTAACAGGAATGTTTTGGTTGTTACGTTTGCACTTTCATGGACAACTTTTCATTTGATCAGCAAGACATCTTGGAACTCAATCTTCTGTTGGATCATAGGACAAGACACCAGGAGGGACTGAAGGGGCTTCCTCGGCTTAGGAAGGAGCCAGCTTCCCTTCTCCATAGGGCTGTATTCAAACTTCGTGTGGAACCGGACAAACATTTATACCAAAAATATAGATAAGAAAGGTGGGGCTCCTCCAGCAGCAAACAGGAGTGCTGTGCCTGCACCTGCGGTTATTTCCAAGAAGCTGAATCTTTGGGTTGATTCTCGGTGGAGGGCTTACATCATACCAGTTGTTATGGCGTCCGTGTCTTCTCATTTCCTTCACTGTGGGTTTTCTTTTTTTATTTTTTTCTGTTTCCTTGTTTGTTTTAATCTCTACAGCACACTTAATGCAACTTTTTAAATCTGCAGGTTTTTAAGGTCTTGTGGAAATTTGCAGAGGGGCGGGTGTGTGGTAAACGGGTAATGCACGAGAACTACTGAGAAACAGCTTACAGAATTTCAGTTTCTTTTCTGGTCCCTACCACCTCCCAAGAACCCTCGAGAAGAGTACTCATCTTGTCCCTTTTCTCATGTTCAGCACTTTAATTTTTTGCCTTACTTTCACGTGCAATGAAAATATTTAAGAATCGGTAAAGCATGTAGCCTTGTTTAGTAACCTTGGAAACAGTAGTAATTCCAAGGAATCATAAACCTTGCCTGGACATTTGCCACCTAAACGACCAGTGTGGTGCCTGCATTCTGGCCAGTAAATCCCATGTTTTTTGGCTCTATCTCATCCAAACGAAGCGGTTTCTGTGTAAATATTAAAAGGTAGAAATGAAAAAATGAGAAAATATTTGAAAGGGATTATATTAAATTGCTAAATATTTTATTCACAAAGGTCAATAACATGGCAAGATAAAATTATTTGTATAGTTTTGTCTGAATGAGTGGGGAGATGAGGATGTATTGTTTGTACATATTGTATATATTAAAAACAAAGATATGTGCATGAGATCAAGAACAAAAAGAACTAAAGCAGAGCATTAGTGGCTATGGTCTGTAAAATGAAGCAAAAACTTTATTTCACTATAAGAGTACTTTATTTTAAATGTTCTTTAGAGGAACATTTCGCTAAAGCATGAGAAACCTGCAAAAAAAAATGACAAAAAAAAGCTACTGTATTTAGACTTAGGAAAAAAGGCAGAGTAGCATTCCTTTAAAAAAAAAAAAAGGATATGTTTACATTTAATTTTGGCTGCCAGGAGTTTATTTTATTTTATTTAAAAAAGAATTTTTCTTTGCCAATGGTGCCAAGTAATGTGAATGCTGATATTGCTTTAAAAAATTAAGTTACTTTTGCAAAATAGATAATCATAAGATGAATCCGTATATAACTTAACCCCATCCACTCACTCCAACAAAAAACACTTAACAATCATCAAAATCTGACAAAAGGAAAGTAGTGAAAAAAAGTCATGTTTTCATGTCTCCTGCTGGAAACCAGAACGTGCACTAAAAATCTCATAGGCATGCATGCACGCACATGTGCACGCACACACACGCACATACACACATGCACTCTCAAAACCTAAAAGTGAAAAAAGACAGATTGGTCTTGAAAGAATGCCATGGTTTATTACTCTTTCCACATTATGAGGAGCCAAAGAAATCTGATGCTTTTAAAATTTAAACTATTAATGTCCAGCAGAGAGAATAAAGTTTGTCTTTGCTAATGCCAGTTTAAAATTCCCAGGTTAAGTGTGAGAATTCTCTGGTATAAGATGAAATTTTTTTTTAATAAAAAACATGGTTCTGGCTGCCAACTGTGAGTTAAAACTCAAGGCTTGTTGTGAAGGCTAAAAGTATTCACATATAAGCTTTAGACTGGTGTCTTCAGAAGGAAGGTAAGCATAAAAAGATTGCAGTAAAAACCTGGGGTCAGTGCTCTTGGTGCCTTTTCTATAATTGTACTTGTTTTTAAATTACTTCCTTTCACTGCCAACCTCAAATTACTGTACAGTACATGTCTTTCTGCTTGTGATCAGCGCTGACAAGGGTGACATCCCCAAGCTAGTAGCACCTGTACATTTGTAAACTGACCTGACCCAATTTTGTTTTTACATGTGTGGATTATGTTGCCGCTGTTGCCGTTCCCCTACCCCCAGCCCCCCAATGCCTGTTGTTTTACACAATTTGACTTGTCTGAGGATACTTGAGTACTTTACAAAAACACAACCACATTCATAACAGGGAATAGAACATGAAAGCCAGCACTTTCAGAATATCCTATATTAATACTGGATTTGGATACATTTATTCCATTTCTTATGGTACAAATCATTTGACCAGAGTAATGACCTCAGTGGATTTGCTTCAACCCTCACATTTATTTTTTTAAATGTTTCACATGCCACATTATTAGCTGAATAAGTTAGAAAATTCTGGAAGATAGAGACTTAATAGAATTAGGAAGCTCTTAAGGAGGGGAATAGAAAGTAGTGTCAAAACCTACCAGTACAACTGTGAATTCTAGGTGAGGTGAAAATGCACTTCCACGGAAACAAAGCATTTCTGACCGCTTTCTCTTGATTGTGAATCTTAATTTTGAATATAAGATGATAGGTAAGCGCAGCTTTCTTGGATAATCTGAATTCCCAAGTGCCAGGAGTAGGATTTCACTATAAAATTAATAGCTAATCTTATTCTGTCTCCTGAGGATTAGTTGCTATTCTTGTTAACCCGTTCAAAATCAGCTGTACTGTGTGAACGAAATGAAGACAAACCCCTTTCTGGCTGCACGGTCGCTTATGGCAGTTCCACACAGTAGTTGGCGCCCAATGGGGGGTCCCTGAGACTTGCATGTAAAACTAGTCTAGATGTCTTCTTTTTTTGTAAGTTTTATTTTTGTAATTGTGCATGTAAAGCATCATTGAATCAATGGATCTGTTGAAGAACTCAGCTGCTGGAAACCATACAAAATGTTTTGAATTGCCCTTAAAATATGGAAAATGTTTTCTGAATGCTTTATATTCTTTCTGCTGTAAATTAAAAATGAAGAAAATTTACCCATATGATCTGTGTGTTTTGCTTTAACTGGAGCTGAAATCCGTGGTGTTGAGCCTGAGATCATATGTTACAACTTGAAGTATTTCTTAATATCCACACCCAATGCTTGGATACTGAATATTAGATTGGGTTTTTGTGTATCCACTAGAGAAAATATTTTTAGAGCCTCTTTCCCAAGGCACTTGCTTTTTCCCTGTTTTCCCTGGTCCCTCTCAACACATCAGTCATTTAAGTGAAGTTGCTTAAAAGATGACATCAGTGATGTTGCCCAGGCCACCCTTGAACTTGGTTTAAGCCCAAGAATGACCTTGAACTTTTAATCCTCTTCCACTTTTTGAATGCTTGAATTACAGGTGTGTGCGGTAGGGCCAGATTTTATGTGATGCTGGGAATCAAACCCAGGGCTTTGTGCTCACTAGGCAAGTATTCTTCCAAATAAGCTATATTCCCAAGCCTCTCGGGAAGTTTTAAAAAGACGCTTTCCAGCTAACTTCACTCAGGCCTCCCTTGTAAGTTTTCTGCCCTCCTTGGTCCAATCCCTTCAGTGAGAGCCTCTGCCCGTCTTTAGGAGTAACACTCATTTCTCCTTCAAACCTACTGCCTGACAATTTTCACGTGAAACCTCCCAACTCAAGAGTTCTCAATACTTTTCCGAAGCCCACTGCACTTAAAATGTCCTGCTTGCTTGTCTTCAGTCTGTTCGGTTTTATTTTTCCTTAAGCCCAGCCCTGCACACTCCAATTGGTCTGTGTATGCCCTGTCCACATCCACCTGCCTAGAAAGTTCATCGATCTTCTGGCCCCAATCCGCACTTCTCTCTTGTTTTGGGTGTACACTAACGTTTCCCTTTTTTGGAATTGGAAAAAATCAGCGGATTATATTTCACTCACCTAAGAAATCCACTGGCCAACGTTACTTGGTCAATTTATGGTATGAGACTATCTCTTGGAATACACTGCAAAGTAACTTGCTCCGTTTGACCAGAAGTTGAGCACCTACTCTGCTAGGGCAGAGGGGTACATTAACGGAGAAACTAGACTTTTTGGTTATTTTATGAGTTTGCCTGCATGTAAGTGCACCATGTGTAAGAAGAGGGTAAGAAGAGGGCGTCGGGTCCCCGAAAACCGAGTTACAGACACGTAGCCTCCAAGTGGGTGCTGAGAACCAAACCCGGGTCCTCTGCAGGAGCAGCCAGTGCTCTTAATCACGGTCATCGTTGCAGCCCTGGAAACTAATTGTGAATGCCAAGGCTCCCTTCAAGCATCAATATGACACGTGCGGTGGCAAATATTTGTCATCACTAGTAAAAACAGTGACCCTAAGTCTGTGATAAAGAAATAGACTTTCTATTGCATTTTAACAACTTTCTCAGAAAACACAGTCGTCGCCCCGGGCCATTACTTATTCTGGGACATTAAGTCACGACCCGGAGAAAGGTCTAACCGGCTCACAGCGTAAAGCGCAGTCATTCTCACCCAAACTGCCTTTCTAGACCCTAAAGAGCCTCAGGGTGGCGACGGCACTGCAGGGATCCCTGGGCATTCACCTGCAGGGCACTGCGCTCCGCCACGCCCTGGCCACGCCCACTTCCTGTGCGGCCAGGAGGGCCCACCTACTCTCGGCCCAAGCCTGGACCCTGAGAGGGGCACTCTGACTCCGCCTACTTCCGGCACACCCAGGACCGCGGAGAGCGCCCCACTCACTATTGGCTCCGGCCTCTGCCCAGACCTCGGCGCTCTGGCCCCGCCCGCTTCCGGCGCGCCAGGGACCTCGGGGAGCGCTCCGCCCACTCAGCCCAGACCCTATTACCAGGGAGCCGCGCTCTGGCCCCACCCACTAAGTCAGGCTCCGCCCCCCTGGTGGTGACGTCGCTGGTAGCCGCCACGCCTGGCCTCCCCGCCCATCTGTCGGGATCTGGGTGCTCGCTGCGCACTTCCACTGACCGTCGCCCGCCGCCACCGCCGCCAAAATGTGAGTGACGCACGTCGCCGCGGGGCAGGGCGGGCTCCAGAGGCGACGGCGGGAGCCGCGGACCCTCGCGCGGCTCGGAGGTCGCTGCCCGGCGCTCGGACGCGGGTCGAGGCCGCGCGGGGCCCCTGGCCGGGAGGTGGGCGGCGACCCAGGGTGTAGTCTTCCTGCGGGGCGGGGCGGCCCGTGACATCCCTAAGGGCCGGCGGCCTGGCGGGGTCGGGCCTCCCGGAGGAAGCGGCCGCCGCACCCTGCAGCCCCAGCGCTCGCCCGAAGCCGTCGAGGGGGCCGCGAGCGCTCGCTGTCTGCGCCGGAAGTGCAGGAGGGAGGACCCAGCCGGATGCTGAGGCCTGGTGTCCACGAATGAGCTGCCGCGCTCCGAAGATAACTGGGCCCGGGGTTTCACTTCCGTCTTAAGCAAAAGCACCTTGTAGTAATGTTCAGAGAATGCCAGGAATCACCCGGACTCGGTACCCCTCCAGTCGATGGAGACCCCTTGAAATGGCTTGGGCTGCTGTGCCCAACAGGTGACCAAGATCTAGATCCGAAGAGTTAAACTGGACCTGGCCCAACTTCAGCAGCTGCATGGCATTCCAAACCTTATTTTATAAAATGAAGGTGATACCGGAGTTAATTAGGATACAGTGAGGAAAATGCATGGATAGGCAAGGTTTCTTACTTGTTTAATCCCCAGACTCGGAACTCTGTGATCCAGCCCTCTCCTGTGTTGTGTCCCTGGTGGACATAGTGCAGATTGAAGAGAACTTTGGAATCAGCGATTTGATGGCTGCTGTGCAGGGAGACAAATATTAGATTTTGTCTGGGATACGGAGACTTTTAAGGACGGTAATAAGGAGTAAAGAAGACTTAAGAGCCACAGTGGTCATTAGAGATTAACTTGAGTTTAAAGCATTGGATGAGCCCTGTGGAAGATCCTGCTCCCCTGAATCTTATTTCTTCACATTCCATTCTGTGATTGTTCCCAGCCACAAGACAGTAGATCCTACTTAAGGTTTGCTTCAGATTCCGGGTCATCGTCCTTTGGGGGTCACCGTCCTGTGGGGCAGTCTCAGAAACCACTGAGTAATTATAAACAATACCATTGGGACCTCTATTCACTATTACAGCACTAGGTTATTATTTAACACTTAGTTCCAACATAAGAAATTAAGACTAAGCCCGAAATAATATGTGTGTGCCAGGGGGTACATGTGCCATGACGTATGGAGGTCAGAGGACAACCTTAGGTGTCTGTCTTGGCCTTCCACCTGTTTGAGACAGGGTCTCTTATTTATTGCTGCATTGTCGGGCTAGCCACCTCCCATCTCCTTGCACAAGGTGCACTGTCAGTTCTGATTTTACCTGTATTCTGGAGAGCCAAACTCAGAGCCTCCCATTTGTGTGGCAGGCGCTCTGCCTACTGAGCCATCTCCAAACCCAGCAGTTTTATGTTTACAGAAATGCATTAGGAATCGTTATTACTCATGCCTGTGCCTTTACACTTCCAGGTCTTCAGGTATGCCTGCCGGTTCCAGTGCTGCCAGTGGCAGTAACCGAAGACTTCAGCAGACTCAGAATCAAGTCGAGGAGGTACTCTGCTAAAATTCTAAAACTTAAATTGTAAACATGAGAATCCTCTAGAAATAATTCTGTTTAGAGAATGGGTTATTGGACTGGAGAGATGGCTCGGTGGTTAAGAGAGCTTGCTGCTGTTGCAGAGGACCTGGGTTCAGTGTTCAGTACCCACATTGGTTGGTTTATACTTACTTGTAACTCTAGCTTTAGGGGATCCAGTGCCTTCTTTAGGCCCCTGTAGGCACTTGCACTTATTGCACATACCTGAATGCAAATAAAAATAATCTTAGACAAATGAAAAAGGATGAGCAAAGAATTCACATAAGTTTTGGCTATCAGAAATGTGTCCAAAGTCTGTTTCTGCTGCTCTAGGAGGCATGTTCTAAGCACAAGGCAGATTCTCCTGGTTTCATACTTTCTTTTCTGCTAACAAATCACACATTTAAAGCACAGACCCTATCCCTGAAAGCATTCCCCAAGAGCCACTGTGCAAGATAGAGTAACTGATTGCTCAAGCTGGAAATAAGTCTTTCTGATCAGATTGTTTCAGCATGCTGTGTCCTGCAGCCAGATTTACTGGTTACCTGGTGTAGGCAATAGATTTTTTTCTATGACAGTTGCTGAAGGACACACAGAAGGAAGATGCCAACAGTCTGCTTTAACCCAGTAGATCTCTCTCTGTGGAATTCTTGAGCTAGAGGACCCTTACGGTATATCTTCTGTTCAGATATGTATGTGCAGACCCACAGTAAGATTATGTGAGAAACGCACACTAATATTTACATATTCTTAAAAGCCATCACTATCCAACAAAGATGGCTTGGTCTTTCTGCTTTAAAAAAATTTTTTTTTTTAATGTGTATAAGAACTTTTTCTGCACCATGTGCATACCTGGTACCCACGGAGGCCAGATAGGGCATCGGATCCCCTGGAAGAGGAGTTAAAGATGGTTGTTAGCTGTGATGTGGGTATTGGAAACCAAACGCAGGTCTTCTAGACGAGCAGAGAGTGCTCTTAACTGCTGAGCCATCTCTCCAGCCCTGGTCTTTCTGCTTCTAACAGTCCTAAAAACTAAAGTTATCATGTTTGTTTGTTTATTTTGAAATAGGGTCTCTCTATAGCCCCAGCTGGCCTGGAACTTGCTATGTAAACTAGGCTGGCCTCAAACACCTGCTTCTGCCTCCCAAGTTCTGGAATTAAAGGCACACTTGCCAGCATGCCTGGTGAAGTTATCTTTAATATTGTTGTTAAATCATACAGTAATGTTTTGTTTGTTTGTTTTACTTTTATTTATTTAGCGTGTATGAGTATGTTACCTGCATGTAGGTAAATGCACCCATGTTGTGCAGTGCCCATGGTGGTCAGAAGAGGGCATTGGCTCCCCCTGGTTGTTGGCTGCCAAATGGGTGCTGGGACTGGAACCTGGGTCTTCTGCAAGAACAGCCAGTGCTCTTAACCGATGAGTCATCTCTCCAGTCCCCATATTATAATGTTTTAATCTGGTGGTTTCTGTTAACTTAATTCTAAAAATGTTAGATTTTTTTTTTTTACATTGATTTGTTCAAAAATCAAATTGTATCCTTTTTTAGAAACCAAAGGAATTTTAAAGAGAGTTGAGTTTTTGTTCTTTGAGGTGAAATTCCCATAGCATACAATCAATCGTTTCAAAGTCTATTCTTTAGTGTGTTAGTCTGTTTATTCATTGTGTTATGCAACCATCACTCTGTTTTCAGAACTCTTTTATCACCCCTGAGAAGCACCCGGTACTCATTTAGTAATCATTCATCCTTCCTCCTGGTTGCCTGGTAACCTCTAACCTGCTTTCAGTGTCCATCCAAGTTGTATATACCAGTACTTTGTTCCTTCTTAGAGCAGAGTAATAGTCCACGACCTCTGTAAACAGCAATTTGTTAATCCATCAGTTAATTGATAGTTGAGCTTTTTCTATGTCTCAGCTATTACAAATAATGCTGCCATAAATACTCAGGTGCAAAATTTGCTTAAAATTGTGTTTTTATTTCTCTTGAGTTTACACATAAGAGCAGTGTCAGGAGATCTTATGGTCATTCTATGGTAGCTTTTTGAGGAACTGCCCAGCTTTTCCCACAGTGACCTATACTGTTTTATATTCCCACGAGCAATGCCCAGTGTCCACTCAGTGTTCTGAGTTTTGGGTTGTTGCCATCCTACTGAGCAGGAGGTGGTATCTCATGTGGTTTTGACGTTATTAGTGACACTGATTAATGATTAGTGCCATTGAAGATCTTTCTTGTGCTTACTGGCCATTTGTGTGCCTCAGAAAAAGGGACCATTCAAGTCCTCCACCTCCTTTTGTGTTATGGCTATTTTTATTTTTCTGAGACAGAGTTCTGTTCTGTAGCTCAGACTATCCTGGAACTCATTCCTTAGCCCAGTATATCCTGGGCCTTGAGCCTTGTCACCACCCCCAAGTGCTGGGGCCTCAGGTATGTACCACCATAGTTGACTCCTTTGCAAACTTTTAATTGTGTTGTCTGTTAATTCATACATTATCAAATACCTGATGTATAGGTATTTTCTTCCATTCTGTGTGTCGAGATTCACATTTTTTTTTATAAAACTTTGATGCAAAAAGGTTTCTTTTTTTAATGAAACCCAGAATATCTTTTAAGGTTTCCTTGTGCTGTTGCTCTTGCTGTTGGCATCAAATCCAAGAGCCCAAAGCGAGACCTAGAGCTGTAAAGTTTTGTCCTTATTTCTTTCCTACGAGTTTTTAGTGTTAGCTTTTAAACTCAGGTCACTGGTCCACTTGGAGTTAAGTTTTGTATCAGAGTGAGGTAGAGTCCAGCTCTGCTGTCATCTGGCTGTCAGTTGTGCCAGCACTATTTGTTGAAAAGACTGTTCTTCCTCCATTTGATGGTCTTGGTTCCCTTTCTGAACATCAGCTGACAGGCTGGGTGTGTTGCTCATTGGCACATCTTTTTGCCTAGTATGTGCAGGGACATGGGTTCCATCCCAAGCACAAAACAAACAGTATGAAAACAAAACCAGCTTACTTTAGGTGCCTGAGCTGGTTCCCAGGCGCTCTGCTCTGTCCCATTGGTCTTCACATGCACCCTTTTGTCAGTCTTGGTTTTGATTGCTGTACCTTTGCTGTGAGTCTCACTGGGGAGTATGGCTGCTGTACCATTGTTTTCAATGTTAGTGTGCCTAGCCTCAGCTCTCTGAATTACTTTTCCTAAAAAGCCACTGGTACCTTTATTATATAACGATTTTTCTGAGGGAAACGAGCTGTTGGATTGCACTGAAACTGTGCGTCACTTTGGGGAGCATTGCAGTCCTCACAGTATTACATCTGACATACAAGCATAGGTGTTTTCCCATGCCAGCAAGTCTTTAACCCTTAGAGCAGAGAGAGAATGTGCGCGTGTGTGTATGTGCATGTGTGTGGGTGTGTATTTGCGTGTGTGGGTGTGCACATGTGCGTGCTTGTACAGTAAGCACTTTACCTACTGAGCCATCTTCCCTGTCTCAGGGTTTTTCATCCTATAAGCCTTTCATCTCCTTGGTTAAATGTATTCCTAGCAGGCAACTGTTTTCTTCATTTTCTTTCCAGATTGTTCATTGCTGGCAGATTTATACTTATCTTAGACCTTGCAGCATTGCTGAGTTTATTCACTGTATGTGTTTCAAAAGATTCTTTTTTAAGATTTATTTTTATTTATTCTGTGCTTGGAAGAGAGTACACATGCAGGCACCTGTGCCATGGCGTGTGAGGTCAGAAGACGGTTTTCTGGAGTTTGTTCTTCTGCCTTGCTGAGGCAGAGTGTCTCCTGTTTCTGCTGTGCTGGGCTGTAGTCTGGGCTAACTAGCCTGTGAGCTTCCTGGTGATTTTCCTGTGCTCCCTTCCTGTTCACCTTAGGAGTACTGGCCTTATAGATGTGCACCACCACATCCAGTTTTTCTTATTTTTTTATTTTTATTTTATTATTTTACATTTTTATTTTGGGTGGTAGGCGGGTGTGTGTGCGTGTGTGCGTGCATCACCATGGTGCACACGTGGAGGTCAGAAGACAGGTTATGGGAATCAGATTTTCCCCTTCACCATATACGTCCTGGGGAGTCTAACTCAGATTGTCAGGTGTTTGAGACAGACGAGCACTTTTACCCACTGAGCCGTCTCACCGAGCCTTTTGAGGATGTCTTAGAGATTTTCTGAAGTGCTGCTTACAGATAGAGGGAGCTGTCTTGACGCACTGCTCTGGCCTGGACTGCTTGGTAGTGTAGAGCAGCAGTAGAGGTGAGCCCCTGTTCTATTTCTGATCTTAGGGGAACTCAAGGTCTCCTGGCGTATGACACCAGTGTGTCCTCATGAACTCCCATTAACAGAGCTCCCTTCTGCCCTAGGTTTGCTGAGTGGTTTTCTCACAGAATTCCCCTTTTTAGCGAAAGTTTGGCCCAAAGTAATAAACTGCTGACCTGGAAGAAAAAAGTGCCAGTGGATTTCACTTGTAATTTGTGTTCTTCTCTGTTGTAACTGAATACCATGTGTTCATTCAGGTGGTTGACATCATGAGAGTCAATGTGGATAAGGTGTTAGAAAGAGACCAGAAGCTCTCGGAGTTAGATGACCGTGCAGATGCCCTGCAGGCAGGAGCTTCTCAGTTTGAAACAAGTGCTGCCAAGTTGAAGAGGAAGTACTGGTGGAAGAACCTCAAGGTGACTCTCTGACCTCCATACCACAGGACCCTCAGAGACTCCAAACCACACACACCACAGGGTCCTCAGAGACCCCAAACCCCGCACACCACAGAACCCTCAGAGGCCACAGCTGGTGGCTCATGATGCTGAGAACTGTGAGGCTGTTTTTGTTTGTTTGTTGTTTTGAGATAGGGTCTCCCTGAGTAGACCAGGCTGGCTTCAGACTCTTAAGAAATCTGTCTGCCTCTGCCTCTTGAGCGCTGGGATTAAGGCCTTGCACCACCACACCCATCTAGGAAGTGGGTTTCATTTTACTTGTGGACATGGCCGACTTTGAGTCTGTAGTAATCCCTTTCTCTCCAGATCCCCTCAGTGCCCTCAGCACGTACTGACGGAGGAGTACTGACTTGATGAGCAGTTTGCAGGTCATTCTAGGAATGGCTCCAGAGTTGAGGGTAAAGCACTAGGAAATCCCATGTTGTTCAACAGAAAGGAGGAAGCAGCCACACGTGGAGCATTGACTCAAAGCAGACTTGGACAGTTGGCAAATGAATGTCAGAGCTCACATACTTCCTGACTGACCTGCCTTATTTCAGAAGGGGCACTCTGAGATACACAAGACAAGCTCAGTAGCCTATATGTGGAAAACTTGAGTCTTTCTAGGGGCCACAGAGGATTGGAACATATTTTAGAAAGCATTTAAGTAAACTTTAGACCCTAATTATAAACATTAAATTTAGGCTTTAGAAATTGTACATCATTTCACACCATAGTCAGTGCTCTTCATAAGTATAGTATGTCTGTCTGTCTTTGCATCATGAAATGGACCTGTGTCTTATTACAGATGTGGGCGATAGGGATCAGTGTCCTGGTGATTGTCATCGTCATCATCATTGGTGAGTAACACTCATTGGTGAGTAACACTGCTCAAGGTGTCTATATCCTGGAGCAAAGGAGGAAGGCTAGTCCATTCCAGGTCTCAAATGTTTTAACTACTAGAGGTTTTGAGGATCCTGATCATGGCAAGGGGGACTTGAGCACAGTTTTGCTGTGTAGCCCAGGTTAGCCTTGAACTTGTGATCTTGTCTCAGCCTCTGGGATTAGAGGCAGGTGCCACTACACCTAGCCTAATATTTGAGTTTGTGTGATTAGAGTCTGAGTTTTTATATGAACATTAATCTTTTGAGGATAGAGAATCTTACTCCTACTGACTGGTCAGTTTTTCTCTCTTGGTACAGTTTCAGTCTTTCTTTCTTTGTATGGAATATCGTGACAAGAAGCACAAGCCATGCTGGTGTGCCCAGTGCTACCACCATCAGACTCTATGGCTTCGTGCAAGCAGTTTATTATCTCTGGACCACAGTTTCCTCGTTTGTAAAAGGATAATAATTATCCTATCTTGTGTTGTTAGGACAAGCCTGGTTAATATATAAAAAGTATGGTACCTGGCATGAGGAACGTAGGTAGTAACTACATAAATTCTGTATACATACACATAGTTAGTCCCATTTTATAGTTATGATTGTATATGATGTTAGACGAAACCATTCCTGATTTTAGCCCAGTCCATGAGAACTTCTCAGTAAAGTATGTCTTTCTTTGATAGTTTGGTGTCAGTGGGTGTTTTTCCTTAGATCCTCTTTTGACTCTTGTCTCCTCCAGCCTCTGTAGCATGTAAAGTGACTACTAGGAAATTAGCACGACTACCTGTTGTGTACATTTGTGCAGAAAGACTAAACTGCCCTTTCCCCTGTTTTTACATCTCTGCTGCATTGTAGTGTGGTGTGTCTCTTAATGAAGAACCAGTGAGACCGAAACCTGCTGTTCAGGAACCTCTTCAAGACTTTGACTTAGAACCTGCTCTGTTATCAAGCTTACCTACTCTTTAGTTCCAAATGATTATTTTTGTTAGTTCATATTCAGTTCGGTGTCTAAGAAATGTGCCTTTGTTTTAATATGCACTCCAGACTAGCGGTGCAGCCAGCCCGCCCATGTGTTGCACAGTGCCTTTGCAGATTACAAATGGGCTGGTAAAGAGGACTTCTCAGCTCCAGACTATGGAGTTGAGGCAGGTGCTGTCACTGATCGTTTGTCATCGATTCCAGGAAGGGGGTTTTGTTCCAAGTCAGTTGTCCTCATCATCTGACATGATCTTCAGAACCACATTTGAAGCCTTTGAGTTATTAGATGTCCAACTTGCACCTTCCAGAAAGAACACTGCTGCCTAACCCAAATCTGTGACAATAATAGGGTGTGCCTTATTTTGATATTTCCTTGTTTTAAGAGAACCCTCCTTTTTGTAAAACACTACTGACGCTTGCTGTATTTGAGATGCTGGTAAAGAGCTTTTGCTCTTACATTAGATATGAAGATGTTTACTTTCTTATGTATCACTTGCTAAAATAGTATTTTAATCAGAAATAACCCCTTTAAAAAGTTTTTATAGAACTATGACCAAAGTTTCTATTTTGCCAAAAAGTTAAATACAAATAAAATATCTTTAAGTCTGTCCCTGACAGATTGAATTCTAATAAGTGCCAAATGTAACCCAAGATGCCTTTCAGGAAAAATGTTAATGCCGTGTGAGCCTTCAACATTTTGTCCGTCCTTCCTTGCCTGAGAAATACTATAGATGATGTAACCCCTCAGGTTGGGAATCTTTCACAGGGGCCAGAGGTGTGAGTTAATCTCCTACCTGTAGACAAAATAGAGTCCACCCAGCAGTTTCCAGACCATCCACTGTGGCTCTAGTGTCTTTCTGAGAATAGTGTGAGAAGCAGCTCTCTGGCCATCTGTGAACATGATTGCCATCTGGCCCAGTCCTCGTAGACCAGAGCTCTCTGAAGATTGTTTACAGTTTTCATTCATACTCTACTTCCTAAATCAGCTTTCTAAACTATGCTTGGGGCGAGGCACTGGCCAAAGAGGATAGCTAACCAGAGATGCTTGCTGCTCTTTGGAATTTGTCATCTGAGAGACTTTTATTGTGTACATGATACTTTCATCAGGATGTGTGGGAAGTTGAGGCATGGATGAAGATAGAGCGAAGGAGAGAGAAACGCACAGGCTTTACTGTTCTGTGGCCAGTTGTTACTACAATGTTTTGTGTTTGCATGCAATGTGGCAGCAGTCAAGACATCATAAAACCTAACTCATTTCTTTTAATATCTGTTCCCCTGACATCACTGAAACAACCAAATGTTGAAGGCATGCCTTGCAGTATGCCGGGCCGTGAGAAAGCAGTCGTCCGTCTAGGGCTTCTGTCCTGGTCTGACTCTACAACCTTGGTGCTGTTTCTTTCACACTCAGTCCCGTGTAACCTACTGGCTCCTGCATTAACCTAGGAATACCTCGCTTGTCTGTGTATTTAGCTGGGAACTTCCCTGCTATAATGACCTGAATAAAGTGTTTATTAACATCATTCTGTCCCGTGTTCCTTGGAAGTAGGATAGATGCACCTGATCCATGTCCTAAAAATTGCATCCCTGCTGCTCCCCGATCCAAACTCCATTTTCTCTCTTTCTCACTCGTCCCCTTTAGGAATCAAAGGAGCATGCACTCCCATAATGAATAGCTGCGAAGCCCGCCTGGAGGAACTGAACTCATAGAATGAGTCTTTTATTTTATTTTATTATTTTTTATGTATATGAGTGTATTGCCTGCATGGATGTAAGTGGACCCATGTCGTACAATGCCTGTGAAAGTCCAGAAGAGGACATGGATCCCCTGGGACTGGAGTTACAGATGGTTGTTAGCCACCATGTGGGTGTTGGGAATCGAGCCAGGGTTCTCTGCAAGAGCAGCCAGTGCTCTCAACTACTGAGCCATCTCTCCAGCCCCAGAGTGAATATATATGTTAAAAGAAACTTATTAAATTGACTTACATAATATGGTCTGGCTAGTCAAAAAATGGCTGTCTCACTAGAGAGGCTGAGAATTTCTTAGTTTGTTCAGTCCACAAGGTGAGTGTCTCTGCAGTCCCAGTCTGGTTCTTAAGGTCTGGAGGATTCCTGCAGAGCCCCTAGTCTTTAGCCCATGTTGGAAGCCCAAAGGGTCTGAATTCTGATACCAGAGAAGCAATGCAGCAGCAGCCGGGTGAATGAACTTGCCAGAGAGCATGAGGGCAAGCAGGCACAAGGCAAAGCATCCTCTTTCTGTTGCTACCAGAAGCTGCTGCCCACACTTAGGAGGTAATCTTCCCACTTCAGAACTGATCGAGAAAATCCCTCACAGGAGTGCACAGCAGCTTGCCTTTTAGATGATTCCAGATCCAGCCAAGTTGACAGCAAAGACAGACTACCACACACACCTTGTGAAAAGTGCTTTTCAGCGAAGAGATGGGGAAGCTGGCTTGCAGTTACCAGAGTGGCCAGGATTTGGCCCTCTGGTTTCTCAGCTGGCCCTGGTACCCCACACAGCTACCAACAGGCTAGGTGAGTTTGGCAAGGCCAGAGGCACAGCTCACTTCCCTTAAATGCACTTCCCTCTGTCCTTCCAGCCCCAGAGGTTCTTCACAGCACAAACACCCTAGCAGCCCTAGCTTCTCAATTGTTCTCACATTTCAGGTTCCAAACAAACCTGCTCCCCTCGGTTCCTTCGCTTTCCCCACCCCCAAAGGATCATTTGGTTTGGTTCCCCTTCTCAGTGGCCTTTCCTTCCCCTCAAGCCTGCGTCCCAGGCCTCTTGACCCCATCAGCTTCTGCCGTTGTCCCATATCTCCCAACCCCCTAACTTATGTTGTATTCCATGCAGCATTTCGGGCTTTCTTGACTTTATGGAGTCATTCATGCTTTATGTCTGTGTTTCAAACTGTTGACCTCTTGAGTGTCAGGGACTCTGTCCTTTATCCCTGAGATTTACAATCATGCCCGCCCAGAGGTGCATCAGTAGCATAGAAAAACAGTGAACAGGCGGTATATCCAGCGCACAACTGGGACAACCGCTCACTTTGCTTACCCCCTCGCTTAACTAGAATACCGTTCATTATCCCACAAATAACTGAGTAATACACTTGGTCTTGTAACCTTTAGTTACTGGAGTGGGAATAGCAGGTAAAACTAGCTTCCCTGCCATTAAGGGACTCTGCACCTCCCTTTGGTGAGACCCGAGTGTTGCATAAAGAACTGAACTTGAAGCAAAGCCAGGGAAGTTGCACCATTAAACTTCACTTTCTGAAAATCCGGTTGGACTCTGCCCGTGTTCACTTAAATTTGGCGGGAGGGTGCAGCATCCCAAAAGTACTACGATGTCCCAAAGGAACACTGCACTTCCCGGGCAAGCATCGCTAGGACTCCTCGCTCCCAGGCCGCCTGGGCCCCGCTCACTCGCCCTGCCTGAGCCCGCCTCCTCCTGACTGGCAGCTCACACGCCCTATCACGGCCAAGCCGGCTCCACGGCTCCGCCCCCGGGAAGCCTAGCTCTGGCCTTCCGCAGCCCAGGCTCCAGCCTTCCAGAGGCCACTCCGCCCGGGGCCGCCCTCCTGCCCGCCGCGATTGGCCCAGTGCCTGCCACACCCCCCCCCCCGCGAGTTATGTAACGTGATCCCGCGCCCCGGTTATGTAACCCCGCGGCGCCCCGCTTGGGCCCCGCCCCCAGACCAATGGGAGCTGCGCGTCACGCCGCGCCGACCAATGGCGCCCCGGAGGGGCGGGGCCTGGTTCCGAGGCGCGCGGGGGGCGTAGGCGGGCGGCCGCTCGGCACGCGGCCGGCCTCGAGACTCCGAGAGTGGGCGGTGGGCGGTGGGCGGTGGGCGGCGGCGACGGCGGGCGGGAGTCCTGTGACCTGCGCGAGGCCGGGTCACGCCGGGACGATCGGCCGTACAGACGCCCGGCTGGCCGCTGCCCCCCGGTGTGCGCCTACTTGGCAAGGGGAAAATTGGTTTTGAGTGCGGACCCTTCCCGCAGCCGCCGAGGTCCTGGGTGGCACTTCCGGCGTCGCCCGTCCCCTTCCTGCCCTTCCCCGCCCCCTGTCCCCCAGGCTGGACTCCAGGGAAGGTTCCTTGGACATGCCGAGGAGAAGAGCCCCTCCGCGGAGCGAGGGTGCCGACGGCAGGTGGTCGTGACCCAGTTTCCCGGAGGCGATGGCGGGGCCCTGGGAGAGGCCAGCCGTGAACTGAGGGCAGCGGGATGGACCCCCGCGGCCATGGCCGTGAGCCCGGGGCGCCGGGTGAGGCGGGCCTGTTGCCCGGCCCCGCCGCCGGCCGCTGCAGGTGACGACCCCAGGGCGCTGCCCCCTATACGGGGAGGCGAGGGGGAAGCGAGCTGGTTGCCAGAGCATGGAGGAGGGAAAGTGGTTAAAGAATTGGTGAGTTAAGGGGCTGGAGAGATGGATCAGTGGGCAAGAGCACTAATTGCTCTTGCAGAGGACCGGGATTCGAGTCCCCGCACCCACATGGTGGCTGATAACTGTCCGTGACCTCAGTTCCAGGGGATCCAGTGCCTTCTTCAGTCCCCCATGGGCAGTGCATGACACTTAAACATGCAGGCTACACACTCCTCCATATAAAATAAAAGTGAAGGGGCTGGAGAAATGCCCAGTCGTGGAGCTTAGCACCCACATGGTGGCTAACCACATTTTCATGTCACTTCAGTTCCAGGGTCCTTCTTCTGACCTCCGTGAACATTGCACGACACGGTGCACTTATATACATACATATATATATATATATGTGTGTGTGTGTGTATGTATATACAGGCAGTACATTCATACACATAAAATAATAAAAGAAGAATTTGTGAGTTAAAGGTCAAGCGAGAACAGAAGTATAGGAAAGAGGGTGTTCGATCCGCTATCCTGAGTCATCCTAGGAGCCCCTTGTTCCCTGAATGTTACCATCTCTTGGTTTTTCTCTTGCAGCGAACAAGACCGAAACAGAATGTCTGAAGAACTGATCATGGTTGTCCAAGAAATGAAAAAGTGTTTTCCCAGGGAGAGACACAGTAAACCAAGCACCCTGGATGCGCTCAACTATGCACTCTGCTGTGTGCGCAGTGTGCAAGGTAATTGAGTGGTGGGAACAGCAGGGACAGTAGGACATGGGGCGGACAGGTGATCACAGACAGTGCGAGTGTAGTCTCCCAGCTTTGGGCTTGTGCAGGACAAACAAGACCGACACTGATTTCTGGAGAGTGTTAGGCTTTCCAGGCAGCATCGCTGTTGGTTTGATAGTTTGGGGAATTGTGCAATCTTTCCTTTAGCTGTCGCCGGAGCTAGAGGTCAGCGGGATGAGCAAACTTGGAAGACTGGCTGTAAAAGGACAGTGTCTTCCCTGGAGGTTCCGAGAAAACGTTTACTAAAAGCTCTGGATGCTTCCATCTTGTGCAGATAGCTTGGAAATAGAGCATACTGAACTCCACACCAAAATGAAGGGCCACTGTCTTTCCTTTCTCTCTGATTTTTGTTCTTAACTAGTCCGTAAAGCCATACTCTCCAGTATGTATCAGCACAGACCTGGTTGCTTCACCTGTGGTAGCTGGTTTCTGAATGCTAATGTTTCCTCCATGAAAATGTGTGGATCTGGAATCTTGACTCCTGATCTGCCATTAGCAGCATAAACTTCAGCCTTCACTCTGTATAGATCGTGTTTCTATTACGAGTAGAACATGGTCTGGTTTTGAGAGCATAAGTTAGGGGTTCTCATGTAAGGAAATAGCCAGCTTGGTGTAGTGCTAATGAATGACTTCCCAAAGTCACTGTTGTCACTGGACTACCTGTTTATTTCCCTGTGTTTCTTAGCAAACAGTGAATTTTTCCCAATTCTCAGTCCACGTGGAGCACCTAAGGCAGATGTGACTGTGTACAGTCTTGAGGAGCTGGCAACCCTTGCTTCTGAGCACACTTCCAAGAACACAGTAAGGATTCATGGATTTTGCCATCTCAACTTGAGTGACTTTTCCTAAGGACCTTTCCTAGTTGCAGATTTAAAAAAAAAAAAAAATAACCACAGAAAGTTTGACTAGCTGAGGTAAACAAGGAAAAAATGCTAAGACAGGCACAGTGCAGTTTCTCTGCCCTTGCCAGAGAATGCATCTAAAACCAAAAGCAGCAAGTTGTGGGCTGCGGAGCAGTCTGGTCCCTCACAGCAGGCAGCTACTCTGGCCCCTTAGTGTCCCTGTGCTCTCTGGTACACAAAGAAGAAAGCCACAAACCAAAGGTGGCAGAGTGATTTCCTGCACTTTATTCTGATGTCCGAGTTGTTAATTTCTATTTATATCATTCTTAGTTCCAATACCTACTTCCTCAAGTTGTAACTACTGGATTTTGTAGAAAAGGTGAGTTGAGACGTCCTTTCTTTTTTTTTTTTTTTTTTTTTTTTGGTGAAATTTTGGAAGAGACCTTTAGGTTGTCTTTTTTGAATCTCTTCTTGTTGACAGTGTAGTTGAGGCTCATATTTTGTTGATGGTGGAGCTTACTTAATTACTCAACCTAGCTATAACTTAATGGTTTTTATAATACAGCGTGAGCCAAGTAGTATCATAATGGAGCCGATTTTAGTAACCTGTGCATGGCACTGTAGCAGGTGCCATGGGAACTTAAAAAAGGTTTAAGGAAAATATTTACACTCCAAAATCTTTAAAATAAAACCAGAAAGAGAAACACAGGCCCATGCTAGCAAACACAGTGACTGGTTTTAAATTATGTTACTATCTAGTAAAACAAATCAGAACAGTGATTCTTATGTAATGAGGTCTGTTTAGGACAGCTTCTCACTAACACTGAGCTTGGTCTTTAAGAACAGAATCTGCATTGCAGACCAGATGACAGTTCTTCCAGGGGTAATGTGCAGTTTGCAAAAGAGAAAGGTATTTATGTTTCATGTCTATATTTAATCCACATAGATGTTGCTGTTACTTTCTGACAAAGAGATCAAACTTTCAGAAGGCACAATGCAAAATTGATAGTGGTTTTTAAGAAGCATGCTGGAGAAAACTATTCGAGGAGCTTTTTAGTCTTTATAAGATGTGTGTTTGAATGTACTGATTGTGATAGATATCCAGAAGATTGACCTTTCAGAGAGCATTGTCTGTAAGAACCTCAGTATTGCATTTCTTTTACATATTTTTCATAGGATACCTTTGTGGCAGTGTTTTCATTTCTGTCTGGAAGGTTAGTGCACGTTTCTGAACAGGCTACTTTGATCCTGAATTGTAAGAAAGATTTCTTGACGTCCTCTCACTTTGTTGACCTGCTTGCCCCTCAAGATGTGAGGGTGTTCTACGCACACACTGCTCGAACTCAGCTTCCTTTCTGGAACAATTGGACCCAAAGAGGTAATGGGACCAGTGTTAGGTTGGGTATCTTGCCTTAGGTTCACTCTTGCAGAATTTATTTACAGCATGCAAACTATGTGATTTCCTTATTCTTTTAAAAGAGAGCCCTGTGAAATGGTGCTTTTAGTTTTCATAACATAAGTTGATACAGTTCTTTTTAAAATTTTGTTTACTTTTATTTGATGTGTATGAGGGTTTTGCCTGCATCTATATATGCACTATGTGCATGCAGTGCTTGTGGAGGCCAGACAATGGTGTCCTCTGGAACTGGAGTTAACAGACAATTGTTAACTGCCATATGGGTGCTGAGAACCAAGCTCAGCTCCTCTGCAAGAGCAGCCAGTGCTCTTAACCACTGGACCATCCCCCTAAACACTCCCTTCCCCTTTTAGATTAGTTCTTGACTTGGTGAATTTCACGGACTATGTCATGGATATGCCCTGATGACCAGCACTTTTCATATCAGGTAACTGCTAGGCAGGCTCTCTTTCCTTTGTATTAATAGAATATTTTTTTCCTTCTGTATTGGCTTCGTGATTTCTTGGTCTAATCTGACTTTGAAGGTGAGACTGTGATAGCTCCTTTTCCCATTTTTCTTGCCCATAAAAGCTCATTAATTTATTTTTTTCTGAAATGTTTGTTTGTCTGAACCAAGGATGTATAGTCACAGTTTTCTTTTTGGCATTCAGTCCTGTGTGATATATAAATTTTTTTTTCTGAAAGAGCTCAATATATTCCATATATATCAACTGCTTTTCTTTGATTTCAATTCCTTTTCTCTCACTGTTTTTGGTTTGGTTTGAATTATATGCAGGATCTCTTGTAGCTCAAGCTATCCTCAAATTTGAAGTAGCCAGAAATAATCTTTAATCTTAATTCTCCTGCCTCCACTTCTTGAGTGCAAGGATTGCAGGCATGCACCATGTGCCATGAGGTATCAGACCTGATTTATTGAATGCTGGGATGGAACCCAGAGCTTCATGTATACTAGGCAAGCATTCTACCAACTGAGCTACATCCTCAGCATTCTTCTCTGTAATTTTTGTTTTATTTATTTGATTTTTGAGACAAGATCTCATCGTGTATCCCTGGTTGGCCAAGAACTTACTATGTAAACTAGGTTAGCCTCAAACTCAGCTCTACCTGCCTCTGCCTCATGAGTGCTGGGATTAAAAGGTGTATTCCATTATACCTGACCTTTTCTCTCTATTATTTTTATTTGTATGTGTGAATGCATTGCTTGCTTGTGTATAAGTGCACCTCTGTCATGCAGTATCCATAGAGGTCAGAAGAGGGTGTCAGTTTCCCCTGGGACTAGAGTTACAGATGGTTGTTAGCCACCATGTGGGTGCTGGGAACTGAACCTGCGTCTTCTGTAAGACGTCTGTTCTTAATCACTGAGCCATCTCTCCAACCCCCCTTTCTCTAATTTTCAAAAACTGATTTTTTTTACTGTGTTAAAAAACATTACAGACAAGCGTGGTGGTTAATCCTAGAGCTCTGAGGCTAAGGCAGGAAGATCCTGAGTTTAAGGCTATTGTGACATACATAGTGAGACCCTGTGTTTAAAAGTATAAATCATTTGAGGTGTACAACCAATAACGTGAAATGTGTATATATTACTGTGAAACAGACTGCCAAGCTTTTGATCTTTGCAGCCTCTGCATTTTCTGACTTTTAAAGTCAGTACTTGGCCCAGTCTAGTGTCTTTGCCTTCTTTAGATGCATTCTCTCTCTTTTTTTCTATCTTTCAAAAATACCAGTATCATTTCACTTCCTCTTTCCTATACACACTTTCAGCCTTTAATTGTCTTATTTAAATGTTTTTCTACTTTCTTTAATCATTTATTTCAAAAAATACTCATTCAACCATTACTTGGGACCAGGAGCTGTTCTAGACGCTGGGCCACAACTAGGAGTAGGATAGACTTACGAGGTCTGCCGGCTCTTTCAGATCTTTCTGTGTTCTCTCTGTTATGTCTTTCAGCCTTTTTAACCTGTGCTGATTATTCATTGCTGTGATAGTCTCATCTTATCTAAAACTGCAATATATCCCCAGATCATTGTCTTTTAGACCTAAAAATTTACCTCTGCTAGGCAGATCTACAGTGCATCTAGTTTATAGTTTACTCTGAATACTGTATTTCTCTGTAAATCTCATTCTCCAGTTCTGACTGGGAGGAGTTAGTGAGCCCCATGCCCTTTCTAGGCTGCATCCATGTTGCCTGCTTCATTCCCCCTTTTTAAGCTTAAGAGGACGTAAGAAGCCCAGAAAGCTGTGGGCTCCAGTGTTGTCAGGTTTGATCCTGCTTTAGAACATGTTTCCATTGAAAATTGGTTGTATAAACCTCTCACAAGGATCTGATGTTTAGTTCTTCAGAACTCAGTTCTAGAAACAAGAGCTCTCACTCAGCACTGAATCTTGAGTCATTTGTGGGCTTGCGTCCCCTGAGATTACACAGGCTGGCTCACAGTACTGCAGCGACTTGTGAATGTGATGAGTAGAGTTTGGGAGCCTGGTGTACTTTGTAAATTGTGAGCAGGAGGCGGTTTTCTGATTCTTCCTGTCATCGTTTCCTTAGAAGTTTGCAGAATTGGGGATCTGTAGGACTCTCACTGTTTGTGTAAATATCAGTGTGTGTTTTAAACTTTGTAGTTTTCTATAGTCCTGTAATCAGGACTTTTCACTCCAGTATACTAATGCCCCCAAAAATATATCCAGGGAGCACTACCAGAGGAGATCCAGGTAGCAAACACTCGGGCATGGGTGGAGCCTTCCTTTTTGACCCTAAAATAGGCAAATATATTTCTAAATGTCACCTCTTATTTCAGGAAAACTGATGGAACATCTTTGGCATGATGGATATAAAATATTATAAGTGATACTATAAATCAGTATCATCCCTTGGACCTTAACTTCACAGCACATGAGAGTCAGAAGATGATGATGGATTTAACCTAGATATGACCTTAGAAATTTACCTAAAGAGACAGACATTGGCTGCAGGCACCTTTAATCCCAGCACTCAGGAAGCAGGAAGAGCTCTGAATTCAGAGCCAGCTTGGTCTGCGCACTGAGTTCTAAGTCAACCAGTGCTCCACAGTGAGACCTTGTCTTAGAAGAAGAATGAAGCCGGATGTGGAGGTGCACGCCTTCAGTCTCAGCACTCGGGAGGCAGATGCAGAGGCAGCTCTGTGAGGTTGATGCCTTCTGGTCTCCCCAGTGGGTTCCTGGCCAGCTGGGGCTACAGGGAAGCCCTATGTCAAAGAAAAAATAATAATAACAACAATAATAAATAAAGGTTTATTCAAGGAAGGAATTTAAAGTGAAGGGAGACAGAACAGTCACATTTATTTATCAAGAACTGAAATCTGAAAATGGTTTAAGTGTCTAATTATTGAGAAATGCCTAAACTATTATAGTAGAATAGACTATTATCACCAAAATAATTGCTATCAAAGGATTGCCACAGTGACATTTAAATGAGAATGTGGTTAGTTGGAGAGTAAGGGAAAGACAGGTAAATAAGAGGAAGGCAGGTCAGACCTGCTCACTCTTGCCGGAGCAGTTGGAAGGTCTTCCGAATGAGAGGAGCACCTTTGCAATCCAAGAGCCTATCTCTTCAGCAAATAGAAGTATTGGTGTGGTGGTGGAGCAAGATTGCTTCGCTGAGGAGGAAGCGTCCTGGCAGGAATCTGATCAATCCATCTTTTCTTTCTTTCTAACAGCGCAGTGTGGATATGCGCCAATAAAACCCTTTTTCTGCCGGATCTGGTAAGTAAGCCTGTGGAGGCCTGAAGCATGGCTTGCATTCAGCCCTTATGGTGATTCTTTTATATTCAGCTAAATTCTGTTACAGACACAAACAAAACACCAAACTTGCTTCTTGATGCATGAATTTGTGTAAGAATGAGACAAAACAGTAATTCTGTGGATGAAAAGGTACGGGAAGGATTGATACTGGCCCTGTATTGTGAGAGCCCGGGTGTGAAGGACACTCTGAAAGGGCAGTGCTGTGAGGCCACTTTTGCTTCTTTTGTGTTTTTCAGTTCAGTTGCATTAAAAATTTTTTTAATTCCCATATACTTTTAGGGTTTCTTGTTACTTTTAACATGTGAGGGGACCACGATTGGGGAGATACGGACCCCCAGGCATCAAGGATAAGCTGCTTTTTAGCCACCTTGTCTTCAGGTTCATCTGTTAAAACTGAGAAGCCCCACTTCTCTGATACGTGGATATTCTGCAGCTTAGGGAGGATGGACATGGTGGCCCGACCACTATGGCCTGGGGCTTCCTGAAGGCACCCCGCATACCTTTCTGGAGCCTAGACTGGTGACAGCATTGAGATCAGAGACGTGAATATCCACCAGAAAGCTGTCTCCAAGGTCCCTTAGGGCAGCCCACACACCAAGCTGTACCCGCTACCACGGAGGCTGCCGTGCAGCCACTGCATAGCAGTTTGCAGAGTTTTTAATAGCAAGATTTCAAATGGTGAGCTCGAAGAAAAGAGAGCAAAATTTTAATAGGAGCTGACTTCTCGTAGGATTTGCCAGTAACCGTTGTCACCCTCTGAACTTAATGCGGTGTGGGAGCACTACTTTCAAAGTAAAAGGAAAAGTGTTTTTAAATGGCAGGATTGCTGACATTGCTCCTGGAGTTAGCAGCCACCCCGATGTTTAGAGAAGAGAAAAATGCTCATAATAGTGGATAATCAGACATGCGGAGGAGTGGGGGACTCGCGCTTCGAGCATGTGGTGTGTGGTGAGGGTAGCCAGGGAGCGGGGAAGGAGCGGGAGGGCCTGTGCTGCTTTCCTGGGTGGGTTGCGGTTCATCGGGATCTTTCCTAGCATGCCTCGAACGGCTGTGGGTTTGCTACCTTCAGTATTTTTAAATCCTGTCTGGATTCAGAGCTAAGTTTCTGTTCCCATGCACTTGAATTCTGTAGGGAGGTTACCGATAACATACAAACCGTGTCTACTCGCAGCAGTTCTGGGAAAGGGAGGGAGTCTGGGCAGGGGAAATTGCTGTTATGTTGTTATTTTAATCTAGTTCCTGTTGTGACAGAAGACCTGAGACTGGGCAATAGTTTACAAAGGAGAGATGTTTATTTTCTCTCACTGTTCTGGAAGTTTAAGAGCACGGAGCCAGTCTACTAGCTGGAAGGGCAGACTGGCATGGGCAAAGAGAAGACAGAAGGAGGCAGACACGATAGTCATCAGCTCTCACTGACGCTAATCCACTCTGACAGGAGCTCTGTTGAACCCTTCAAGGCGGTGGGGCCCCCATGACCTCTTAAAAGGCCCCGTCGCCTCTCAGTGCCGCTGCACTGGCAGGTGACTTTCGACGTGGGTTTTGTACGTCTAACTGTGGTGGAAGTGATTCCAGAGAGCTGGAGGTGGTAAGGGAGTAAGTCAGACAAACTCAGACAGGAAGTGCCTGAGGCAGTGTGGTCCATGTGGAAGGAGCAGCACATAGACCCTGGGGTGGAGCAGCTGACTGTGGCAGGATTAACCAGGAAGCGGCTGGAGAAGGGAGAGGGAAGGGTAGATAAGAGATGGGCACACCACCATGGGGCGCTTCACTTTCTGAAGGAAGTGCTTTATTGAGATTACTTATTTCCTAACTTGTCACAAAAACAGAAAAGAGTATAGTGAACCAATAATGTCTGATCATTCAACTCAGATCATTTTGTCATGGCCAGTTACCGCCATCTGTGCCCTCACCAGCTCTCCCAGCTGCTTCCCAGTCTCGGATCTCAGACCATTTCCCCCATTAACATTTGGAATGTATTTGAATTCCTCATTCATCTTTATGATGCTTAAACTGCCCATCTTTGCCAGTAGGAATGCTGTTAGGTGGCTGTCCTGCGCTGCAGTGCTGGCCACATGGTCTTGGCAGCCTCCAGGCATCCCAGTCACAGGTGGAGGGAATGGAAGAATTGGGTCCAGTCTGCATAAGGAGATGAGCTTACTGTAGGGTTGCCAGGGTTTGCGGAGATTTACAGTGGACAGAGCTAGGAGGTTTTGTTTAAAAAGAGAGCTTGCTCTACATTGGGAAGGACTGTGGGCTGCTGGGTGAAGGCACTGTGAAGGACCAGGTCATAGGGCTCACTGAAAGACTTGGGCTATACAGCTGAGAGATGGAAGATCAGGCCAGTGAGATGGTGGTGGAGAAATACTTGAATGTTTTATCAGAATTTATTCATGGATTAAAACCAGGGCATGAACAAAAAGGAGTTAAGGATGGCGCTGTAACTTTGCCTTGAATTGTTTATTGAGGCCCAGGAAGTTACAGGGAAAGCTCCTTTCTAGATTGGTGCTTAATTGTGAGTTAACCTGAAATCCAAATGGAGATTGTTATGAGAGTGGCCCTAGGAGAGGTCAGGACCAGCAGTTAATATCTAGGACATCAACATATAAATGATTGTGGGACCTTGGAGTGGAGCAGCCTGGAACAGCAGGAGGAGGCACCACGCAAAGTTTTGTCAGTCTGTTGGGAGAAGGCTGTCATTCACTTGACTAAAGGAGGAAGCAGGGTCATAGGAGTGAGGGGACAAGAGGAAAGAACAAGGGGAGCAGCGCCTGAGAATGGCTCCCCCAGCTCTGAGACTGCTGTGGGGTCAGTGGACACATAGGGCGTGAGTTAGCAAACTAGAGGCCTGATGGGCAGACAGAGAAGAGTGATTCATGCTCCAGGACTTGGACTCAAAGGGATGGTGGCATCCTAGTAGCAGTGGAGTGAACACTCCTGTGCGCATTCTAGGAGACGCCCACCTGCTGAGCCTTGTGAGCCAGCAAAGGGGCTGGCTCTCCTCCAAGGCCCAGGCTGGGGAGCTAGGCCTTAGCACTTCCTTTTTCCTCAGCCAGGCAGCTCGATGAACAGTGCTTACTTCAAGCCAGGTCCTGCACCAGCTGAGATAGTAGCTGATGTTTTGAGTCTAAACCAGTTCTTTAAAAGAGGAAAGAGGGGCTGAGTGTAGTGGAGCATACCTGTAATCCCAGCACTTTGGAGGCAGAGGCAGGACGATCTCTGTGAGTTCAAGGCCAACCTTGTCTACATAGTGAGTTCTAGGCCAGTTAGGGCTACAGGGAGACCCTGTATCAAAAAAAAAAATGAGAGAAGAGGGACAGTTTAGGAGTTGGGTTAGACATGTTGTTGCCTGGGACCCCATTTTCTCTTAGGTAGCACTTGATGGACACATATGATGCAAGATGATTCTGTCTGACCTCCTCACAGCAGATGGGAAAAGTAAGACTGGGAACGTGGGGTCAGTAGCAGGTTGTGGAATGGCCACTGCGTTTTTACTCTCACAGTGATGTAAGCAGTTCTAAAACCCCTTATTCGGTGACTAGTGAGTAAGCATAATTGCCCTGGAGTACAGAAATTTCAGGATAACTTTTCCTTCTGGGAGACCAGCATGTGTGAACATTTTAGATTTGGGTCTGTCTTGGAAACTGGCAGTGGACTATCCCCGGCCTGTTTGGCAGTGGACTGACTGCATGCATGGGGACCAGCTCTAATCACCTTTGATCTCTTCAGTGGAGGTGGAGCCAAAGAGCCGAAGAAGCATTACTCCCCATTCCGGATCCACCCCTATTTGGTTCATGTCCATAGCTCTGCCCAACCAGAATCAGAACCTTGCTGTCTAACGCTGGTGGAGAAGATTCACTCTGGTTATGAAGGTAAGTCAGGAGAAACTGCATTCAGTAAGAGGCAAAAAGGCCAGTAGTCATGAGTCTGGGAATACCCGTTTCCACAGTTTTAGAAAAAAAGAAGATTGTTTGAGTTTCCAGTTCGGTCATAAACCATAAGCATTTCTAGCTGGTTCTCACTAATGTCTCTGTTCACTAACCTTGATTCTTGGGTAGTTATCACCAGCCAGTGTGGCCCCATGGTCTAAGCCTTGGATTGAACAGATACATTGTAGCCTAGTTCTTCTGCATTGATGACCTGTTCTGTGGCATTTGCTTCTGTCTTTCATGAAATAAGAACACTAAAATTATTATAGAGAGGCTACAAGAATAAATTTTGCCAGGTGGGTGTCAGGTCATGGGAAGATGAGGCATGAGGATCACAAATTGGAGGCCAATCTGGCCTACATAAAAAGTTTAAAGCTAACATGGGCTACATCCTGAATATCTGTCTTGAAAAGTCAAGAGCTGGCAGTAACTCTGTGGTATAGTGCTTACCTAGTTGTGCAAGTTCAAGGCCCTGGGTTTGATCCTCAGGACTCAGGGCATGGGTGGGGGGCGTCATGTTTTGGAGGTGTTTTGAAACTCATGTATATTAAAAAAGGACAAATGTAGTAGAAAGAACAACAGTGTTACATATGCAAGTATTAAAGGACACACCAACACTATTAACGTGGGTGGAGTGAGCTGAGGCAGGAGTAGACAGTTGAAGCTGTTCATGTTGCGTGTACTCCAAACTGACTCCAAGCTCTAGACCCTTTCACGTAAAGGTTCTCGGATTGAAATCATGCTTCAGCAACTTCGATGTTAGCAGTATCTCACATGATTCCCAGTGCTTTTCAAAGCATGTGTTAGGGCAGAATTGACTTGACCTGATGCTATAATTTTATTATATAACAAATTACCATACATGACACTAGTGCTGAACTTTCCACTCTGTTCATGGTGAAGAAACTAGCTATCAGTATGCCATGGACTTTCTCTATTAAAATTGACTGTGGGACTGGAGAAGTGGCTTAGCAGTTATAAGCACTGGCTGCTCTTACAGAGGACCTGAGTTCAAATCCCAGTGCCCACATGGTGGCTAACAACTGTCTATACCTCCAGTTCCAGGGGATCTGACGCCCTCTTCTGACTTGTGCAGACGTTGTATGACATGGGTGCACTCACATGCATGCAGGCAACATACTCATGCACATAAAAATAATAAATGTTTAAAATTAACTTTAGTAAGCATCACATTTTGACCTGCTTTAAATCCAGTTAATAATGAAGATGTTCATATTACTGTAGCTTTGGTTTCTCGAAGGCCAGAGGCCTCAGCTGGATTTCTGCCATTTCGTATGGAGGTTTTATTTCCTTTTTAATATAGTTCAGTGGCCAGTTATGTATTAATTAGATATGCCTTTAAATGAGCCTTTCTGCTTTTTAAATAGCTCCTCGAATCCCAGTGGATAAAAGAATTTTTACTACAACGCACACCCCAGGATGTGTGTTTCTTGAAGTAGATGAAAGGTAAATACTTCTTTAAGTCTAAAAGAATTTTGTTTCGGAAGACAAAGATATTTAAAGTTTGCATATATTTTGCATGCTATCATGTGTCATGTAACTGAGACCTGTTGATTGACCTTCTGTTGTTGTTTACACTGCAATCTATTTATGTTGTCTTAACTTTTCGTTTTTAAAACTACATTTATGTGTGCGTAAATGCTTTTATGTGTGCATGTGGAGGTCGGAGGACAGCGTTCAGGAGTTGAGTCTTAAACCTTCCACCGTGTGGAAGGGATCAAACTGGGACCATGAGGTTTGGTGGCGAGAGCCTTTACCCTTTGCACCATCTCCCTGGCCTAGTGAACTAAAATTTTTTAGTGTCAATATCTTGCCTATAACATTTCTGAGAGTCATTTCCATGATATCTGTTAGATTTCCTAGCTTTTGTCATGGCTAGCTAAGGCATTTAAGACAGTACACCAAGGGCCAGTTCATCACAAACATCTGACCCAGTTTGAGTTGGGACTGGGATTCTACTCATCTAGTATTTAATCTACTGTTATTTCCATTTGACAAGTACTCCTCAAATCAAATTTTAAAACATTTTTTAAATATTTGATATTTTTATTTTACATATACAAGTGTATTGCCTGCATGTAAGTAGGTATGCCCGTGTTACGCAGTGCCCATGGAGGGCAGAAGAGGGCATCAGATCCCTGTAACTGGAGTTAGGTATGGTTGTAAGCCACCATGTGGGAGTTGGGAATTGAACCCCAGTCCTCTACAAGAGCAGCCAGTGCTCTTAACCTCTGAGCCACCTCTCCAATCCTCAAATCAATTTATAATAAATTGGTCTGAAGTGGTGGGGCGGGGGGAGTTTTTTTAAATATAAAGCTAACTTTGTTTAAAATTTTTTCTTTATTTTGAATTTAACAGTCTTCCTTTTGGGGGGCAGTTTTAAAATGTTTTTTGTTATTTTAAAGATAATGGTGGTAGTGGTGACTGTTGTTCATTGCTGTTTTTAAATGGCTTTGTTTGGAAAAAGCAAACATTGGTATCACATCAGTGTGTGTTACCCCTCATCTCCCTGGACACTTTACTTTAGAAGTTTACTTAGAAAATTTGAAAACGGGAATTAGGCCACTTGTAAGTATAAAGTAAGAATGGGGAAACCTGGGCAAAATTATAAGTATTGATTTTGATTTTTAAAAATCTTAACAGATGAAAATCTGTTTATGTAATAATTGTTGCCCTGAAGCCAAATGTTAATTGGTGAGATGCCTTATATAATCTGTAAAGCAAGAAAATTCAAGTAATATAATCATAACTCTGTTTGTCAGCGCTTGTTACTGTGGTAAAATATTTAAGATGACCAGCATGTAAGGAAAGGGTTGTTTACAGTTTAAGGCCAAGATCACTTGACTGGCTTCATTGCTTTGGGGCCTACAGTGAGGCACTCTGGCCAAAAGCAGCTTGGGGAGGAAAGGGTGTATTGGTTTACACTTCCAAGTCACAGCACGACATTGAGGAAAGTCAGGGCAGGACCCGAGTAAGGAACCTAGATGTAAGAACCATGGAGACTGCGTCCTGGTTCATTGTCTGACCTGCCCAGGCTCGTACTTAGCTAGCTTTCCTCTAAACCCAGGACTCACCTGCCTAGGAAAGGGCATTGACCGTAGCGAACAGGTCTTCATATATCACTTAAGACAGTAAAGACAATCACTCAGTCCAGACTGTTTTTCAGGTAATTCTGGGTTGTGTCAAGTTGGCAATTCATGTGAACTGGGACAGGGCCTGAGTGAGCTGTAGCCCAGTGACCTCACTTATTTCCTCTAGGTGTTCCCTAGTAAATGCTTCATTTCCTAATAGTGCCATGGGCTGCAGACCAAGCACAAGGGCCTTTGGGGGACATTCCAGGTCCAAACTATAGCAGTGCTGTATAAATTTTAAACCTCTTTCATGATTTAAAATCCTTCCTGGGAATGGAGAGATGGCTCAGTAGTTAAGAGCACTGGCTGCTGTTGCAGAGGACCCAGGTTTGAGTCCCAGCACCCACATGGTGGCTAACAACCATCCATAACTCCAGTTCCAGGGGATCCAGTGCCCTCTTCTGGCCTCTGCAAACCTTGCATGACATGGGTATACTTAACATACATGTTGGCAAAACCTTCAAACGTATAAAATTAAATAAAATCCTTCATGTGTCATGATTTAATCTTTCAAAGTGGCAGCAACATAATGGAGCAAAAATCCCTTGAAGAACTGGTAGAAAATACATGCCCCTGATTCTGGTTGAGGGTGCTCACAGTGAGCCTGCAGACCTGCTTTAGAATTTCATGAGTTCACTGCAGCATGTCAGGTGACCACCAGCATTACTGGATGGTATATATGCTAACCCACAGCTCAGGTACTTCCTGTTTACTGCTTTTATAAAGGTGTTAATGGACATATTTTAATTTTTTCCTTATTTAGAATGAAATAAAGAAGTTGGGGTTTGATGATGGTGGTGTGGTAAGGTGTTCTGCTTTGCAGAGCAGGAGGTAAAGTCCTTACATATGCAAAGCACACAATCTACTACTGAGCCGTATCACTAGCCTATGTGTTTCTAAAGTATATGACATATAAGAGATAATTACTTGCTCAGTATAACAAGCGTCCTGTTTCATGTTGCCTGCATCCCAGAGCAGTGCCTTTGCTGGGTTTCCTGCCTCAGGATCTGATCGGAACATCCATCCTAACATACTTGCACCCGGAAGATCGTCCTCTGATGGTTGCCATGCACCAAAAAGGCAGGTCCTACTCTTTCATGGAGGAAATTATTATTTACCACTGACTTGTTCTGATTTTTCAATTCATTTTTCATTAGATTTTAGCCTCTACCCAGATAAGCCATGAATTATTAAAACAGTTGATGTCTGTGTAAAGCCTTGTTTTTGTCTTTTCATTTCATGTAGTTTTGAAGTATGCAGGCCATCCTCCTTTTGAACACTCCCCTGTCAGATTTTGTACTCAAAATGGAGATTATGTCGTACTGGATTCTAGTTGGTCCAGCTTTGTGAACCCATGGAGCCGGAAGGTTTCTTTCATCATTGGTCGACACAAAGTTCGAACGTAAGTGCATCAGTTTTAGTATTTTCTAAACAGTGTTTTTATTACTTGGGGATGTAGCTTAGTGATAGAGCGCTTTACTTACCATGCACGAGGCTTGGGGGCCATACCGAGTACTGAAACCAAAGGAAAAGAAGTTTGTTTTTTTTAACTGAATAATCTTAAACAGTTGATTGCCTGCTTCTTGAAGCACTTGACCCATGAACTGAGTAAAGCACACCTTTCCTTTAAAAGCTTTTGAAAGCAGTTTGGCAATAATATGATCAAGAGACTTAAAAGAAACCATGTCAGACTTAAAGTACCTTAAACGTTAAAAAGTAAACTCTGGATTATTTAATGTATTGTTATATTAGTAAAAGATTTTTGCAGAAATTGCCTAATACAGTGTCTGAAGTGCTTGAACTAGTTGATGTCCAGTGTAGCATGGAAGGAAACAGAATGCAAACGCGTCTGTGTTTGACTAGGTCTGGGCAGGGCTCTGTCTGGGCAGGCGGGCTTTGTCTTTCTGCCTCCATGCTCTCTCTCCTGCTTGGGAGATCTCTTCAGTGAGTGTGTGAGACCTTCACAGCAGCCTTCTCTGGTCAGCTCCCATTGTCACTGATCTGCTCCTCCCAGCATGGCTGACCGCAGCTTGTTGGCTGCTGCTCGTCCTCATGGAACGTAATCATGGGAAGTGAGTCTGGAGCAACCTGGCTTAGCTCTAGCACCTGAGATACTCAGTCTCTTGAATTTTTGGTTCATTTTTAATTGACCTGGAGGGTTTTCAGCCTGGTGTCTCTGTCTCTTGTGTGTCTCTGTGTCTCTCATCTCTCTTACCTCTATCTTCTCATTCCCTCACTCTCCCTGGCTTGTTAAAGCATGGAAATCATACGTCTTCATTGTCATGTTGAGATGAATAAATTATGCTTTTGGGAGTTCTTTGTTACTGTAGTTGTGGGGCAAGTCTCAGCCAGATCGCCCTGGTTGGCTTCAGATTTATAATCCTCCTGCCTCAGCCTCCCAAGTACTAGAATTACAGACATGCTGCACCATGCATTGCTTGCATTTTTTGTATGCATAAAACTTAGGAACAGTAACCCTACAAATGAAACATGCTTTGTCACACCTTAGTATCCCAGTAGATGATGGGAAAGGTTTCGTGGCTGCTCTCACTTCCTTGTACTCCAAGATTGGGTCTCTCCACAGAGCAGATCTGTAACCTTAACAGGAGAATTAGGCTTCTTCTTAGGCTAATTTGTAATGCTAGTTTATACTAGAATACCAACTTAGATACTAAAGTACTGGACTGCCAAGTAAGTACTATCCAGGTAGGTTGGACAGAAAGTACATTTTCCCCCAGTAGAAAACCAGGGGAAATGAAAAATAAACCCAGATGTTGCTTTAGTAGGAATGTGGACAACTGCTAAGTAAGAGTTTTTTCATCATGGGGCTGGAGAGATGGCTCAGCAGTTAGGAGCACGGCTACTCTTGCAGAGGACCTGGTTCAATTCCCATCACCCACATAGCGACTACAACCAATTATATTTCTAGTTCCAGGAGATCCAACACCTTCTTCTGACCTCTCTGGGCATTGCATGAAATGGGTGCAGTTACACACATGCAGACAACACACTCGTATACATGAAGTGAAAATTATAAATATTTTTTAAAACAGTATAGTTTGGTAGAAATTTTACAGCTAGGAATGTCTGTCAAATATAATAATAGTCTCTCCATTGCACAGTTTCACTTGAAAATAAAAACCCAAGTATATTTGAGAGATTTTCAGACTCATAGATATATATATATATATATATAGTAAAAATATATAGTATAAATAAATATAAATTCAGTTTGTGCCTTCACTCACCCACATTCTCTTTCTTTTAACAAAATACTTAGTGGGTGCCTGCCATTGATAAGGCACTATTCTTGGTGGTGTTGCTTGATATTAACATACAGAGCCCTAGAGCAAATAAGGTTTTTTCTTACGAAAACCCATCTGGGGGATTGTTGATGGGTCTGTGGCTTTTCCTCACCTTAGAGAGGCAAGTGAACAAAGCAGACAGAATCCCAGCTCTGAAGGTTATGTGGTAATAAGCAGGTAGGGACAGACAACGAGCCCACAGATACATATTGCGAGGCAGAGTGCAGTCTGCCATTTACATTCCGGGCACCTGTGCCATGCTGGGAGCTACTGATTAGCACCAGTATGGTCTAGCTGCTTCAGGGCACAAAGTTGAAGAGGAAAACACTAGTCATGGGGAGACACAGGATGAGTTAAAAAACAAAACAAAACAAAACGTGGAGATCTTGCTGGTTACTGCAATTTCACCCCAGCACCCTGGATTTTCTTATAATACCAGTCCTTGGAACCGTGTTTCAGTTTTTAGGACCAACTGCGTGTGTCAGTTGTGAGGAGCAGCAGGCTAGCATAATGACAGAAAAGCACCAGTGCTGTGCTCAGATGCGGGCTCACCTGCGCTTCCTAGTCTCTTGATCCATCCAGGGCTTCACATCCGCCAGGCAAGCACCCTTCCCGTAGGCCATGTTCCCCACCTCCTCTCACACTAAATGTCAGGAATAACTCCTATGTCATAAAGCTCACTGAGGTGATGCATCTGACTCAGTATTCATCACTGGCACCTGCTCCGCAGAGGCCCCAGGAGGTGGTTTTGTGTGGTGGCAAAGGGTGACCCTTGAGCCTCATATGGTCTCTTTGTGCATCCCTGTTCACCTGTCAATAGGAAATCTGGAGAAGGTTGAAATTCCATCAAAGAAGATAATACTTGTAAAGCAATTATGCTTTTGAAGATGTTCTCATAGTGTACCCTAAAACCCAGCACACTTAGTCACATAGGTGGTCCTAATAAATACTAGTTTCTTCTTATCATCTTTGTGGACATTTGTTGTAATATTCAGGTAGAGGTAGTAGATTTAAAAAAAAAAAAAAAAACATTGTGTGTGTGCGAGCCCATAGGTAACATGACGTGTTTGTAGAGGCCAGAAGGCAGCTTCTGTTTTCTCCTTCCACAGTAATTTCTGGGTTACAGAAATCAAATTCAGGTCAGACTTACATAGAGGTTTTACTCAGCCATCTGGGTTGTTTGAATATACCGAGCTAGAGGATGGTACCGCAGCAGCCACATTTTCACCACTAGGGTGGGCTGTGTGGCCACCTGTAACACAAGGGATGAGCAGCTCTAAACTTTGAATGTTTGGCAGCCTCTTAACAGAAGTTCACTCCGTCAGATTTTGAAACCTATCATTATTGAAGATATTTTAGGAGCTAAGGAAGAACATGTCACTGACTTTGTTTATACAAATCTAGTTACCACATAAAGATAAATGCTGTAGAGAAATTTAAGACTACACCAAAGGCATGCCTGCAATCCTAGCTCTCTGGGATAGAGGCAGGAGGATTGCAAGTGCCAGGCTAGCCTGGGCTGTGTAGCAGGACTTTGTCTTAGAAAGCCAAGGGCTGGGGATGGAGCCTATTAGTATAGGGCTTGCCTAGCATGTGCAAGACCCCAGGTTCTGTCTACAGCACCGTGGGGGGTGGGACTGCTGCTGTCCCTTTCGTTTCTTTGGGAATTTTAACTTCACATTTTCTGTATCGAGTCAAGGAGTTATTATATAAAAGCTTAGCTCGTGCTTTAAATAGTCTACGGGAAGACTTGTCCTCTTCATTTTAAATGAATCCTCGGTCATTTGACTCACTCTTCCACTTGGCACTTGTAGGAGTCCACTAAATGAAGATGTTTTTGCTGCCAGAATAAAAAAGGCGAATAATAATGACAGAGACATAACAGAATTACAAGAACAAATTCACAAACTTCTCTTGCAGGTAAAGTGAGAGATTGTTAAAAAGAACAACATTCCCACAATTATGTTCTATGTTAGTGCTCATTCTTAGTGACGTCACATTCCAGAAGGAAGCTCTGAGGAGAGAGAATCTTACCCTCTATATCGTGGAAGCTTCTGCTTTTCATTTTGATTCTTTGGATTAAATTCTGTAAAACTTTCTTCATTTTCTGTATGAAATACACGAAACCTTTTTAGCTGAACTCATTCAGTACAATAACCGGAGTTGCAAGTACAGAGGCTTCTGCATGAGAGAATTCTTAAGAGTCACACATTGGCAATTGCCTATCTCTTGAGTTTTGCCTTCATTATTTTTAAAAATCTGATTTTCAAAGTAGAGGAAGGTTATGGTTGGTCTCAGTAACTCTGTATTATAAGGTAATGTATAAGGAAATTACCTGTGAAAGAATTAACAAAAAATGATTGTATTAGGAAATAAAACCCAATGCATCCCATAGAATAACTGTTAGCCCAGTGGTTTTCAAAGTGTCTTTTATAACATCTCTAGGTTCATGAAATGTCTATGAAATTCTTTTTTAAAAATTCATATTGTTATTTAAAGTATTCTGTGAATTCCAAACCTAGCATGAGGAATTAATTTTAATGATTTTAAAAGTTGGGCTATGGCATCTAAGAAAAACTTGTTGCTGTAATACTCACCTTGACTAGAAAATAGAATTTGCCCTTGAGAATTGGGAATGCCAGGGCTAACAGCATAAAACTACTAATATCTACATAGTTTAGGATTTGGGAAATTCATAACCTTTTATAATTTTAGGCTACAAGCTCTACAGCAAATAGGGTTACCATTTAGATAGCCTGGAACTGAATTGGGCTCCCTTTGTCCTAGCCTGTCCACGTGAGTGCCTCCAGTGGCTATGGGAGCCTGGGCAGCAGTGGCTCGCAGGAGCAGCTTGTCAGCGTCACCTCTTCTAGTGAGTCAAGTGGACACTGCATGGAGGATACTCAGAAGGAGCCGGTGTGTGGCTAACGTGTTCATGTGACATGCTGTATCGTCTCTTTCGAAAACTCTCTGTGACGTGTCAGTGCTGGCCTTGCATCTGGTGGCATTTTAGGATTTGTTTGTCATTTGATGATAGACATTTCAGTCTATTGTAGAAAATTATTTGAATGATTCAGAAAAATGTCTGTAAAAGAAAAGTTCATGCCTATAATCTCAGCAGCCGGGGTGAGGGCAGAGGATTGTGAATTTGAGGCCAGCCTGGTCTACATGCAAAGGCTGGAGCTCTCAAAAAAAAGTTCATCTTTGGAGGGAGTGCCTGGATTCACCAGATGTTTTCATAAAGATCACTGTATGGTGAACAGATGGGTTTGCAGGTCGTTATCAGCAGTGTGCCATGCGTGGCACTGCAAGGAACAAGACTTGGGGAAGACTGCTTTAGTCATGAGGTCTTCGGGAGCCACAAGCTAAATGTGTTTCAGTTATGTGTCTTTCAGTGCACATTTCTGTGATTTTCTAACCTGTTTTATCATCGTCTTCCTAAGATGACCTTGCAGCAGGTTTACGCCAGTGTTAACAAAATTAAGAATCTGGGTCAGCAGCTCTACATCGAGTCAATGACCGGATCATCGGCCAAGCCAGTGATGGGGACATGCATGGAGCTGCAAGGTGGTGGTGAGTCAGTCGGGGTCTTGGCAGTTCCCACATCTGCCCTCTTCCCAGAGAGCAGGGTATGTGTGTCAAGTGCATGTGGCTGCTTTTCATCTTCCTGATTGGCCCAGAACACAGAGTAGGATTGGTAACAGTAGTAACGGCAGCAGCACAGCACCATTGAAAGCCAGGTGGTGTTAAAACGTACTTCCAGAATGCTTTTACTCAGGGATTAACTTTTATAAAACCAACAGATTGCTGCTTTCTTCCCTAAGGTACATATAAACCAGAAGCTGGTTTTTAAAAACATCTCAGATAATAAAGATTATTGAAGTCTCCCTTTTCTGTTATTTTGAACTAGTGGAAAATATGATAGATTGAAAAGTATTGATTGGTCTTTTTGATTTTCTCAAATGTGATAGAGATCACTCCAAAAAATGAATCAGTTGTATTCAATGGCATTATTTTGAAAAGTTAACCTAGTCACATAGGCAAAAGGCCTGTAACATAGGATGTGATTAGAATGCTGTGGATGGAACTCAGAACCTTGCTAGATAAATACTCTTCACTGAGCCACACCACTGGTGTGCATTGACTTATTTATGTATTAACTTGCTTGTTTTTAATTTTATACGTTTTGACTTAACTTTCTCTTCATTTTTCTCCTTGAATGTCAACATAATTCAGAAGCATGGTAGATTTTGATCATATAAATTTTACAAATAGTGTCTCTCTTTGTCAGATATTTCACATTATAGGGTTGATATTTACTTTCTAAGGCCAGGACTAACAATAATAGTAGGTAGGTTTTCCAGATCCTGACGTGATTTTAAAAGACCTAATTTGGGACTGGGGAGATGGCTCAGTGGGTAAAGTACTTACTGTGCAAGCATGAGGACCTGAGTTTGAATCCCTAGAACCCATGTAAAAGCTGGGTGTGGCAGCACGTGCCTGTAGTCCCAACACTAGGGACTGGAGATACATTGGTCCCAGGGACTTGCTGGCCAGCTAGCCTACCCAAAATGGCAAGCTCCAGGTGCAGTGAAGGATCCTGTCTCAAGAACAGGAGAAGATGCCCAGCCTTGGCCTCTGGCCTCCAGTCACATACGTACAAGCAAATGCCCCTCCTTCCCCAACATGAGCACAAAAAAACCCTCAACCTATGTGTAGTTCACATAGGGTATATTGCTCATAGCTTAAGGGACTGTGTACAGTTAGGTAAAAATTTCTGAGATTGTAATTTACAAACAAGGAATTTAGTTCTCATAGTGTAGAAAGCTAAGAAATCCAGGATCAAAGTGTACAAGGTTCAGTGTTCAATGAGAACCTGTCTCTGCCTCCAGGAACAAGCTTGAACCCCACATCCTTCAAGGGAAAGAACTTTCCCTATGGCAGAAGGGCAGAAAAGCAAGAAAGATCTTGGTTACTTCTCTCCATCCCAACCCATTTGGTTTTTGAAGGTGGAGAGTTGCTTTGTCATCCAAGTGATCACAAACTTGTGAGCCAAAGTGATCCTTGTGAGCTTGGGACCAGCACATGCTACCATATAGCCTTCAGCCTTTATAAGGTCACTGCTGATGTCATCTGTAAGCGGTGTGGCAGTGCTTTTGCTTTCTGCTTAGGAATAAAGAGCGAGCATCACTGCATACTTAGAATGAAAAAGACAACAAATTTATACCTTCTTTGACTCCACTAGAGTTCTGAGGTAGTGGTCAGCAGTCCTAAAATGTAAGCATGAGGGAGCTGCAAACACTGGATTACTGTGCACTGTCTTACTACATCAAGCAACTTGCAAGAGACAGACCTTCCCAAGATGATGCCAGAGACAGAGTGAAAGCCACAGTGGGTGGGCAGATGGGCACTCAGACAGGCTCTCTAGCAGACCAGCAGAGTCCAGCTAGAGGAATTTGGAAAGTGAATCATATTCATAAAACCATAGCAGTCGTGCTGGAGAGATGACTCCGTGGTTAAGAGCACGGCTGCTCTTGCAGAGGACCTGGATTCAGTTCCCAGCACCCACATGACAGCTAACAACCATCTGTAACTCCAGATCCAGGGGATCCAACACCATCTTCTGACTTCTGTGGGCACTGCATGACACAGGTGCACTTACATATATGCAGGCAATACATTCATAAACATAAAATAAAAACAGTTTTTTAAAACCATAGCAACAACAGACCATAAACCTGATCTAAATGATCTGAAAGATTAATTCAAGCCTAGGCCCCTCTCAGATGTGCTCAGTCTCTGCTGTCCTGTAATAAAGCATTAATTCAAGCCAAGGCCTTTCTCAGGGTCAGATGTGCTCAGTTTCTACTGTCCTATACAAATTCCAGAATTTTCAACAAGAAATTATGAAGCTTAATGAAAGGCAAGGAAAGAGAGAAAAAAACCTCCCAAAAGATTAAGTAGTTATCAGAACACAATTCAGTTACACAGCAGTGGAAACTCTTGACAATGTAGAATAGCACATTGCAAGGCCAGTGGACAGAGTGGGTCCGGAACAAAACAGCACTAAGAAGGAACATAAAAGAAAGGATCAGATGGAAGTGTTAAGAATGCAAGAGATGCTGTGTGTCTTGTTTCCTAGTTTCCTACTGATTTGTTTCTGAAATCGAAAAAAATGTTCACATAACCAAGTTAAAAGAGACTAAAGTTGAGGTTTGTATACTCTGGAAAACAAATTGGAAAAATGCCAAACATGAAGAATGGTTTTCATCAGCACACGTGAGAAAGAATCAATAAACTCCAAGATAGATTACTTCAGTTACTCCAGTTGAAACAGAAACAGTGGAGCATTCTTAGACTTTGGGGGCCATAAGAAACTGCCTAATAGGGGAGTAATTAGAGTCCTAGAAGAAATGACTACAATAAGAATTTTCTATGGATTCAAAGAACATCAAGTAATATTTTTAAAAATAGAAACCTACTTGGACATACCCTGTTCAAACTACTGAAAACAGAACCAGATTCTATCTTAATGGCAACATGAGGGGAACAGATCAGGTGTAGCACCAGAGATGAAAATTATGATCATGTCTCCAGAAACCTTTACACTAAAAAGACAATAAAGTACGTGTTTGAAGAAAACAAACACACCTGTCAGAGTTTGGTGGCTCAAGCCCAGCTTCATGGTGAGAATTTTAACAGCAGACTTACTTACATGAACTGCTAAAGGAGTTCCTTATGGCAGAAGAAACATGGTAAAACACAAACCTGACTGCATCAGGGATTGAAAACACCGGAGACATAATAAAAGAAAATAAGTTTTAGTCTTAATTGTTCCAAAAACATAAAAATAGTATTCTGTATTTATAACATACATAACATTAAAATATATGATGACAACATTGCAAGACTTAGGGAGATACTAGGAACACGCTGTTGTCAAGTTTAAATTTGAAGTAGACACTGAGCACTTAGAAATTAATATGCTGGAAAATTTGAGAATTAGAGTATTTGTTGTTCTCTTAAAATATGATCTTGATATGTATGTAGCCATGGCAGACCTGGAGCTTGCCTCAACCTCCCAAATACTGAAATCACAGGTGTGCACTGCCACACCCAGCTTAGAAGTGTTGTTGTAAAGGTGTAAGAAGGCAGTAGAGGAGGTAAAGAGTTAAGAAACAACCCGGATGAGAGTGAAAAGGAGGAGAGAGCCCAGTGGGGCAAGCAGAGCAGCAAGCAAGACGGTAGGGTAAGTGTCGACTGCTCTGGCAAAGGACCCAGATTCAGTTCCATCACCCATGTAAAGGCTAACAGCCATCCATAACTTCAGTTCCAGTGGATCCAACACCCTCTTCTGACCTCAGGCACTGCACAAACCAGGGGTACTTACACACATGCAGGCAGTACACTCATACACATAAAATAAAAAGAGAATATTTTTTAAAAAGTGGAAGGAGAGAGCCAACTCCACAGGTTGTACTGAGCCCCCCATACATGTGCCATGGCATGTGCACAGCCAGCCCATCCTCCAGCCCAATGTCATACACACGGTAATGAATACATTTTTTTAAGAGATTGACCTAATTCATTCTGCCTAATAACAGCACAGATCTTACTTTTCTCAAGGATAAGTGGGGTATTCATCAAGATTGACCATATTTGGGGCCACAGTGTGAACTTCAGCATTTTTTCTTACAAAAACAAATCATACAGAGTAGGTTCTCTGACCATTGTGAGTTAAAGTAGACATTGGTAGCAAAGGTGTCTAGAAAATCCCCAAATGCTTAGAAATTAAGGAACACCCTTTAATCCAGCAGGTTGAAAAGAAGACCTCAAGGAAATAAAAACATTCTGAGCTGAATGAAGTGGGAAGCACACAAAAAAATGTAGGCTCTACCTCCCTGAGCAAACAGAAGAGTGACCTCAGATCGGTGATCAAGCTTCTCAAGAAACGAGAAGAAAAGGGAGCTGGAGAGACAGCTCCGCACCTAAGAGCGCTTCCTGCCCTTGTAGAGGACCTGGGCATGGTTCCCAGCACCCACCTTGGGTGGCTGCCTGTGACTCCTGTCCTGGGGAGCTGATGCCTTCTGCCCTGCCCCAGCACGTGCATCCACATGGCACGCGTAAATTCACAGACACACACACATAAATAAGAAAGAAAAATTAAGTCAAAAATAGGAAGAAAGAAAAAAATGGTAGACACCAGGTTCTAGTGGAAATTAATAAACCATTAAACAGGTTGGGTTTTATCAAAACTGAAAACCCCTTTTAAGAAGATATTGTTAAGACAGTACTAAGAATTTAAATAATTTCAAGTTATATGGACAGTGTAGGATTTGTATCCAGAATATGTAAAGAACTCTGCTTTTCTAAAACATGTAAACAGCAAGTAGTAGAGAAAAATGCTCAACTCATGAGTCATTAGGCAGAAAGGAAATTTAAGCGACACAAGGTTAGAGTGGCTAAATTAAAAGGAGCAAAAGCTCTAGTCCCTGAGAACAGAGTGTGGAACTAGGATGCAGGGTGATTGGAGCATCCGTATGTTACTGGACGTAGCACAGCATTGCACAGTCCTGGCAGAAAGTGTGACAGCTCCCTGCACATTTAAACATGCTTTCATCATATGGCTCGGCGGTTCATACCTTCATGTTCATACCAAAACTTGCATGAAAATATTTATGCCACTGCCAGCAAGCACCGAACATAACTCAGACATCATTCGACAAACACATGAAAAAATTGTGGTATGTCGGTACGTGGAATACTCACCTGCAATGAGGACGGAATCGAATTGATGCCCGTGTCGGGAACGGACGTCTCTAGTAAAGGCAGCAGCTGACGTGCTTGACAGTCTTTCCTGAACTCTTCCACTCTTGATGTCCATGGCTCTGCTTTGTAGAATTTTCTTTCTCTTCCTGCTTTTTCAGTCTCCTCTGCTGGCTCCTTCTCCACAGGAGGCTCAGATTCTCTAACACGAAGGCCTGGAGCCTTCTCTCTACACCTGAGCCACCTCCCACATTTGATGATTTAAGTTCAAATTAAATACAAGGAACATGTTATTCCTTAGTAGTGACAGCCACATTTCCCATGCTTTAATAGCTGCATGTGTTAGTGACTGCCATTGGGGGCAGCACAAAGAAAGGACAGTCCATCAGTCACCACAGAGGTTCTCTTGGACACAGGTTCTGCTTCAGTGATTCTGTGTGCTTTCATTGTGCCCATGAGAAGGGCATGGCTTCCAGTCCTGCCTGTCTCAGTGCTGCCGCCTGATCAGCTGCAGCTCAGTGAGTAGGTGGTGTGCACAGTAGAGTGGCAGCCTGTTGTCTTGACAGTTGCCTTAAATGTCTGTTTCATTTTTTTAAAATACTGGTAGCATTCTGTGTTGTATGCTTTTAAGCACTGTTTTATTTACTTTATTGTGTGTGCGGATATATTTCTGTCTCAATGCATTTAGGTCTGAGCTTATGTTTAATAGGAACATAATGTTTTATTAATGTAAATATCATGAAGTTATCATGTTTTAATTTGTAGAGTATTTTAATTGTACATCCTTTAATTTTCTTTCAGATGAGCAAAAGAACTTTTCTCCCTCCCAGACATTGAAAAATAACATGTACGCTGACTCTTGGGAATATTTAAGGAAAGAACAACATAGCCCGTCCTATCAACAAATTAACTGTATTGACAGTGTCATCAGGTAGGAGACACAAGTTTTAGTAACGTGAGTTTTAGCCAAAAGCATACCTTGTCACCATGGAGCCTTCATAAAAATTTAATAAATGTTTAGTACTTACTTCATACTATAAATTGGCAGCTGTTTATGGAGTACCTGCTACTAATAGTCCACAGTTTTTTGAACTTTATGGAGAGTGCAGCAAATTAGAAGATACATCCCTTCTATTAGGGAGCTGTAAGATAGTGGGAAACACCTGAACCTGTCAAAATCACATGATGTAAGTTGTAAAGACCAATTCACTATGTAGCAAAAGAGATGTCACCATCCAGTGACCCAGGCTGGGATGGGATGTCTGAAAAGACTTCATGAGAAAGGAATGTCCAAAGTACCCCAGTCCTCGGTGGCATAAGAAAGCCACAGGGGGTACATGACCCTGTGGCCAAGTAAGGAGACGCAGGCTGTTCTGTTGTTGCAGATACCTGAGGAGCTACAGCACCCCAGCCTTGAAAAGAAAGTGTGCATCCTGTACAAATACAGCCTCTTCATCTTCAGAAGAGGACAAGCAGAACCACAAGGCAGATGACATCCCAGCACTGCAAGGTACCAGGACTGTCACCTCAGTTGGAGTAAAAGAGTGACGTATCATTGTATTCTCGGTTTTTGGTTTCTTGTCTTTAGTTATTTCATTATACCATATTACCCTACGTGACTGGTGGGCTTTAATTACCACTTACTAACTTCTGTAAACTGAATCCTTAAGCTTCCTGTTAGGAGTCTTCACAGTCATCTTCTCATACATCACCAGCTGCTCTGCAAGGCCCGGCCATATCTAAACAGGACATGCCAACCAATGGACCATCCCCAGATGCCAAAGGAGGTGCTGTGCAAACTCTGTCCACCGCAACCCTGATCTTGGGGTCAGGCATCAGCCAGTGCAGCTACAGCAGCACCACTGTCCGTGTACCTCCTCCAGAGTCAGGTACCACCTTCACCTTTCCTAATGAGGAAGTAAACTTCATACCATTTGCTTAATTGTCACTTAGTTTTAACCCACTTTTCCCTTTCTTTAATTCAGTTAGGCTATTTAGGAAACATCACCATGTCTGTATTGGTTACATATTTTAGGCTACATTTCAGTTGATAGATAGATTGATTGATCGATCGATTGATTGGGTTATGCAAGCATGCCAGGGTCTCCCTGTAGCCCCAGCAGGCCTGAACTTCCATATGTAGACCAGGCCGGCCTCCATTCCCCGGAGATCTTCTGGGTTCAAGGGTGTACACCACCACACCCTCCTAGGCTGCATCACTCAGCCATGTTATTTGTCGAAGAATCCATTGATAACTGTGAAGCACTCAGAGCTGCAGGGAGAGCATGTTGAAGAGCCCTCTGTTAACCATTATTCATGCAGTTCTCTGTGCAATCACATTAGGTCACTTTGTGGATGATCTTTAAAGAAAGTTTCTGTTTCACGTGTTGAATGTATAGTAGCAACTAGCTCAGTCATACATGTATGCACATTTGTGTTGTATTGACAACAATCAATACAGCAGGTTTAAGCTGTCCTTTAATAGCATAATTACTTGATAAGTTATTCTAATCTTTATTTTTACTGCCTCTTGTCCTTCTGGCTTTTTGATTGTGCAGTGACTTGGTAGGTGAATTGATGACACATCTGTCATCAATTCAGCTTACTGTGCTAGCCTTCACTAACATGTTGGCTAGTGTGAGTAGTTATGGCAGTTCGGCCTTAGGTCTTGGAAGTTGTATTAGTAACTTGTCTCACCTCTATGACAAAACCTGACTAAAGCCACCCAAGAAAGAGTGGAGTTATTTGGGTTCACAGTTTGAGGGCACTGTTCGGCTCCCTAAGTGACCTGCTGCCATACCTTCCCCACCACGATGGGCTGTGCCCTCACCAAAAAGCAGAAATTACTACCCCCAAAAACCAGTGTGCGTCTTGTCCTGTCCCAGAAGCCTAGCTCAGTTCCAAAAAGAGTGTCTTTGGCTAGTTACCCTCTTAGCATCTCCATCTCAAGATTGTTACGAGGAGATCATCCGTTAGTGACTGCTGTCACTGCTGATCTTGCCCCTTTGACTGGATTTAGAATCTTGCCGTCTTTTGTTTCTGGAAAGCCCGGGTACCCGTAGTTTATACTCTTACCCTGACAATGAGATTGCCTATGAGGTCCATGGTCACAGTGCATGTTCTTACAATTTTCATTATATCTGTAGAACAATTAAGGCATGAACTCATGAAGTAACTTCCCCTGAGTCAGTGGCCCTTGAGTGGCAAAGCTGGGAAGCAAATTGATCTCCAAGTGCCATTGCCATTATAGAACCTGTATCAGGAGTGCTTAAATGGAATGTGAGATAAAGATTAACTTTAGCCAATCCATACTTTGAGATGAAAAAATTCAATTGTCTAAATCCAAAAAATGGGCAGGAAAGGAAAAATAGAACACAAAAAGGACACAAAGTGTAACTGTCAATAATGACTCACAGTGGGGTAAATACTGAAAATACTGAAATTAAGAGATAAAGATTAGAGCAGACTTAGGTGTGCACACCCGTAATCTCAGCATTTTGGAAAGTACAAGCAGGATTGTGAGTTCTAGGCCAGCCTGGGCTACATGGTGAGGTACTGTCTCAAAACAAACAAAGCAGGGCAAAGGTCACCAGATACAAAGTGAAAATTAACATCTGTGCTATGCTGCCTATAAACTGCATCTTAAATCTGAGTTCAGCAGTGATTGAGAGTAAATGGCTGGAGAAGTGCAATTCAGATAATTAGCACACAAGGCTGGAATGGTTGTCATTAATGGAGGTAGCAAAGAGTTGAAGACAGTCTTACAGAGATATTTCCTATGGGAATGCTGTCTAGTCAGTTCCCTGGGAAGATTTGACGAAATCATCAATGCGTATCCAAGAGTAATAGAGCTTCCAAAGATGGGGGAAGCAAGACCGAAGAGTTGGGAGAGAAATGGGCTTTCAACAGTTACGATTAGAAAGTTTTAACTCCCTCCGCCTGCAGGTGATCAGACACTTGCATAAGAAGTGGATGAGCTGGGTAGCTCCATTCACCATCTTGATCTGAGTGATGTTTAGCAGACTCGATACCCAGTACATGGAGTGCGCATCTCTCTCAAGTGAGCTCAGGATGTTGTGCTATAATGTGTCTCAAATGTTTAAATTTGATATTTAATGACAATAGAATATTAAGAACCCAAACATTTAGAGAGAAAACAACTTCTGTTTATTTTTATTTTATGTGTATGAGTGTATGGCCTGCATGTATGTAAGTGCACCTGTACCTGTGTGCATTGCCTGTGGAGGTCAGGAGAGGGCATTGAATCGCCTGGAACCAGAGTTACAAATGGTTGTTAGCCACCATGTGGGTACTGGGAGCCAAACTCGGGTCATCTGGAAGAGTAGTCAGTGCTCTTAACTGCTGAACCATCTCTCCAGCCCAGAAAATGACATATTTCTGAATAATCCTTGAGTCAAAAAGTCAAGAATGAAGTTCGGTATGATGGCCACTAGCCTGCCTTCTGTCTGTAGCAGCCTAGAAAGAGTCGATCAGCCAGGGATGCTAGTCATCTATAGGTGAGGGCTGGGAAGGACCACACTAGCTTTCTTCTTCACACTTTCTCTATCACGTGAATGTCTCATAACAAGCAAATTGAAATTTCATTTAATAAAACACAGTCATTACTTTACATTTTTAAATCTAAACCAAAGAACTGTGGATATATTCAAAGAACGAAGGGTCAGAGGTCAAGGGGAGGGTCAGAGGTCAAGGGGAGAGGGTTGAAAAGAACAAGGGGGAGCATTTCATGTGGTTAAAAGGATCTTGACGGGTTGCATCAAGAAAACACAGTATTCTTGAACATTTGTATATCTGACAACATTTGTGTGGTGACAAGGGTCCAACCTGCTGAAGCCCGCTGGCAGAAATCGAACCGTACCTGAAGCAGGGAGTGAGGATTGAAAGATAGATAGATAGATAGATAGATAGATAGATAGATAGATAGATAGATAGATAGGGAGTGAGGATTGAGAGATAGATAGATAGATAGATAGATAGATAGATAGATAGATAGATAGATAGATAGATAGATCGATCGAGAAAGGATAGATTCAGGAGGGCTGTCAGTCAATACCGAAGCACCTTTTTATACTCTGTAAAATGAGGAACAAAACAGGTCAAAGTTAAACACAAAAACAGTGTAACACAGACAAAATAACTTAAGCCAATCACATCTTCCTTCAGGGGTCCTCAGCCTTGGGCATAAGATAAACTTCCCCTCAGGAGTAAACTGTTTGCATAGCAAAACATTCTGCTCCCACAGCACTTCTCTGCACAAGATTGACTTCTGCCTAACCGTAAAACTAGGGCCTAGTTCAAGGCAGGCAAATGGCTCCTGACACCAACCCACCAAGAAAACTTAGTAGTCTTAAACACCTGTATAACTAACTGTAGATTTGACACAAAGCAATAGAAAAGATTGTAAGGAAGAGCTGGGCATGGTGGTGCCCATCTTAAATCCAACACTGAGGAGGGAGAGGCCAACCCGGTCTATAGAACAGCAAGTTCCAGACCAGCTGGAGCTATAGGGAGACTGTCTCAGAAGAACCAAAAAGCCAAAAAAGTAGTCAAGAATGGAATTTGAAGATATTCTGAAACAATTATGAAAGTACAACATACTAAAAATGTACAGCAGCTCATAGGAGATGAGTAACTTTAATATTTAATGCAGGAGAAATCTTTTTCAAATATTTATTTTTATTTTATGTGTATTGCCTGAGTGTATATAAGTGCACCTGTGTCATGCAATGCCCATGGAGATCAGAAGAAGGCATTGGATCCCCTGGAACTGAACTTACAGAGGTAGATACCATGTGGGTGCTTGGAATTGATTCCCCTGCAGGAGCAGTGTTCTTAATCGCTGAGCCATCCCTCCAGCCCCTAGAGAAGAAATCTTAAATTAGTGATTTGAAATTCCAGTTTAGGAAGCTAAAAAACGAAGAGGCAAAGAAAACCCAAAGCAGAAAGAAGGAAATTTTAAAATCAAGAAAATAGAAAACAGAACATTAAAACCTTTATGATAGTTTGAAATAGTTTGGTTCACGTGGTTGTATAGTAAGTCTTAAATGCTGTTCTTTTGAAACCTCATTGTTTTGAAAATTATTTTGAGTGTTAAAAGTCTTTTGTCCATGTCAACTGTAGACTCCATTTCTGAGTGTCTTGTTTTTATGAGGTATGATTCCTACTCCTTTGCATGGCTGATAATTATTTATTGGATAACAGATACTGTAAAATAGTGACAAGTATTTTATATTCCTGAGAGCATTTTGAGCTTTATTTGGGGACCCATTTAAGTTTCTTGGAAAGAGACTTATCTTTTCAGACTTTTAGAATTTGTTAGGAAGGACCAACGTGGTGTGTGACCCAGGCCTGATTTTCCCCTGCTGTGGAGTTCTCTGTCCATGGGAACATGAAAGCCAGGGTTTTAAATTTTTTAAATTTTAACTTTTAAAGTTTAATTTTTTGTTCATTTGAGGGGAGGTTTTGAGAGAGAGCCTCACTATGTAACCCTAGCTGGCCTGGAACTCATTCTGTAGATCAGCCTGGCCTTCAACTCACAGAAATCTGCCTGCCTCTGCCTTCCGGGTACTGGGATTAAAGGCATGGGTCACACTACTGACCTTTTAACTTATTTTTCATTTAATTATTTATTTATTATGAGAGTGTGTGTATGTCTGCATAATATACATATGTGGATATGTATGACAAGACAAACGTGGAAGTCAGAGGACAAAATTGTGAGTCAGTTCTCTCCTTCCACCTTTACATGGATCCTGGGATTGAACTCAGATCGCCAGACTTGGATGGCAAGTGCCTTTAGCTGCTGAGCCACCTTGGTGAAAGAAGCTCTGTTCCCTCTCGTCTCTGGGAGTTCTTTCCATACCTGGACTGCATGAGAACAGTCTCCTGGATGTGCTGGGGGCTCTCTGGCTGCTCTGAATCCTCCTCTAAGCTCTCCTCTCTGTTGCTCCTGGAAGGTCTGGTCTTGTCTCTTGGGGAGTCCCCTAGACTCCATCTACCAGGCAGCATCTGGGGCTGTCCTGCGTACACCTCACTGTTCCCTGTCCCGGGGTCATTCTTTCTCAGTACTCAAGCTCAGGCTGTGTGATAAACTGTGTTTATTGTCTGAGGCAGGAAAGCCAGTCTAGCCCCTGCTACTCAGTCTCAGCGACAGCAAAAGTTTACTAAGTTTTCATCTGGTCAAAGTTCACTTCTGGAAATGACATGGGGCCAAAGACAGCCAGGCCATAAGGATACTACATGGTCCTGAGAGGCGGGGAGGGGGAAGGAGAGGGGTGGTAAATCGACCGTGAAATCTTCCATGTTTGGAAGAAGGCAGTTTTTAAAATCAACTCAGGAGTCCATGTACAGATGCATGCAAGTGTGGATGATACGCCATGTGTAAGTACAGGACAGCTTGACACTGATAAATTTCCCTGAGGAGTATATGTGCCGTACAAGTCAAAATCAGGATCACCAGGCGGGAGATATGTCTGTGTACATACTTGTTTATATGTGCATAAAGAAACTGGAGGATACAGAAAAGAAATAGTCACCTGTGGGGAGGGTGCAAGAGAACTGGGCAGGTGGCCTTGGGGTGCTGACATCAGTTTATTTTAGAGCACTAAAATTCTAGTTTTTATTGACTAGAATTTTGTTGACTTTAGAATTGTTTTTCTTGTTGTTTTGGTGTTTTTTGCTATTCTTATGGCAAACCCAGTTACCATTGGAAAATATCTAATGCATTGTAATCTACTTTAAATTACTTATAATCTATTCTCCTTTTTTAAATTTGTGTGTGTGTGTGTCTGCATAAGTTGATGTGTACCACATGCATGCAGGAGCCAGTGGAGCCCAGAAGAGAACATTGGATCTCCTGGAACTGAAGTTATAGACAGTTGTTAGCCACCATGTGGGTGCTGGGACCCAAGTCCTATGCAAGAACAGTCAGTGCTTTTTAACTGCTGAGGCATCTCCATCACTTCTCTTCTTGTCTGACTTTAATGAAACGGATGGGGAGAACTTACTAGATAACTTCTTAGCACTTCATTTTTGAGCCAAATTTTTATTATCTATTTAAAAAGAAGATTCGAAGGCTAGGTGTGGTGGCATACACTTGTAAACCCAACACTCAGGATGCTGAGGCAGGAGAGTCATGAATTCAAGAATGATCTAGGTTATATAGTTAGTTCCTAACTGTGTTTCTGAATTTAAATCAACAAAAAGTAAATAAAAGTTCAAGGACATTGAAACTCTTTATAACATCAAGATTTAGGTAAATGTATATGCGTTATTAAACTATAAAGTACATCTGTGTATACAGAGGTGTAAAGAACCATGAGAAGAATTTGTGAACTGGTCTGATCACTTTTTTATATTCCAACAGTTCTTACATATATTTGTAGAAATTTATTGAAAGGCGGTTAGAAAAGTAGTAATAAATAATTGATAGGAGTTACAGTTAAATCTGTTTTCTTTTATCTCAGCAGAAGGTGTCGCCCTTGCATGTAAAGCCTGGACCCCCAAAACACAGCCAGCTCATCTGACTGAAGAATTTGAGCAAGTGGGGCTCACTGCAGCTGTTCTTTCAGCACACACGCAGAAGGAAGAGCAGAATTATGTTGACAGGTTCCGGGAAAAGATCATGGCGTCTCCCTACAGCTGCCGCCTCCAGCAGAAGAGCAGAAACAAAGCCAGATGCTCCTCTGTCCAAGGTAGTTATGGTTTAATGCATGTCATTCATCTTGTGCTCTGCATCGTACACAGACTGTGCTTCTGTGTTGATCTTCCTTCCAGGAAGGATGCCCCCGGACACTGACTACACCCAATTCACAGACATTCAAGGCCTCCTATAAAAGACCCCATGTGTGCATGACCCACACAGCTTCCTGGGTTCTTTAACTAACATCTTCATCCTTCTCACACCTAGTACAACGTGTTGCACTGTTGTGTGGGGAGACAATGAAAAGGGAAAAGAAAAGCAAGTGTAGACAGGTTTTATCCGAATATTTTGAATGTATGGTTGGTCAGATCTGCAGATGTGCAACCTGAGGTGGACAGGGCCAGCTGTGGTGGGGGGAAAGAAGGAACAGCAGGTGCTGGTCTTGAAAGATTCTGAGCTGCTGGGGTCACTTTGTTGACAGTTTACCTAGGATCTTTCTTAAGAGCCTAGATCTGAGAAACCAGCTTTCCTAAGATACAGATTGAGGGCTGAAATCATTTTACTTTAGAATGCTGATTTTTATCTAGAATCTATTAGAATCTACTGTTAGAACTACTTTTTACCATTATAACACACATAATCACTGTTGGCAAATACCTAGTTCATTGTAATCTACTACGCCTGTAAATGACTTTCTCTCCTTTTTTTAATTTCCTTTTCCATAATATGCCTCCATCTTTATCCTTTTAGTAGACTCCACTTCCAAGCAGACCAGACGTGCTGGGGGCACGAAATGGAGGCACAAACGCAAGAAGCTGCCCATGCCGCAGACCACCAGCAGCCCTGGCACCACCTGCTGTGCCCGTGTCAGGGAGCTCCTTCAGGGCCTACAGCCGTGGGACCCTTCTGCTGCCTCCCTTCCCCACACCACAAGCCTCGCTTTTCCTTCAGCCCTGATGGTTCCCAGCCAAGTCCCTTATCTCCTCCCAACTTTTCCCCTCCAAGCCGGAATCTCCCCGGAAAGTGGGGATTCTGCAGCCTGGGGAGCTGCACCTAAATGTCTGTCTGTGTCCGGCATCCAGTCTCTTCCATCTCCCACTCCTCACATGGATACTTTGATGACCATTTTCCTGCAAAACACCCCCATCTTTCCTCTGTGGTCGCTGCCATTCTCTCCGAATCCATTCTTGGAGGCCACAGGCTCTTCTGAAATAACCCCTTCAGTACCAGTAGTGACTCCAAAACTGGAACCACCTTCATCAGTCAGCCCCCAAAGGAGAGCGGAGAACAGATGGGAGACAGAGAGTGAGGAGCACCTGTTTATTTACTCAAGGAACAGTTCACCGTTAGAGTTAAATTTACTCCAGGAAGAATTGCCTGAATCTTCCGACTCTGCAGATCCAGTGAGAAGGGATGTTTGCCCAGACGCTGAGTATGTAAGTGATGCTGACTGTCAACACGCTAGTGAGCAGGTCAATAGCAGGTCCTCTTCCTAGAGGAAGGGCCTCAGGTTAAGGTTAACCCCTGGCAGCCTAGGTAGATGATCTGCTTTACAGCTATGATTAAGACAAAGCCTTGCTCTTTGTCCCCCAACTATAGAAGTGAAGAATGCATCTGTCCATGGGTGCTTGGTGAGGTAATTCACCAAGTGCCATCTTTCAGATTTTCTGTGTGAACTGGGTTTTCTCTACCTTTTAAATTGTAATACCCAGGTGTTAAACTTAATGTGTTCGCTGCCTACAAATTATATTTTCTTACAGCTGAAGTTGTGGCGTAGTGAGGGGAGTAAGCCACATGACAGGGTGTGAGCTTAGCATTCATGCTTGCTTGTGCATACCTATAAGACAGCGTGTAGAGAAGGTAGGCGCCACTTCGTGTCATTATCAGAGGTAGGCATTTTACCCTCCCGTGCTTATCTGTGTCATTTACAGAAATGAAAGGTTTTAGGTCAGTTTCCTTTAACCTTTCAAACTCTATCAAGAAAGACACCCCAGGCTCATTCATCAGATTGAACGAGAGTGTGGCATTCCTATGTCTAGGTATAGACATGAAGATGAAGATGAAGTTACCTAAAGTTTTCTTTGAGCCTCCCGGTAAGGGATAGTGGCCTTTATCATGTGTTCATAGCATGATGATCCAAATCAAGCATTGTGCTCCCTTTTGATGGCCTGAGTGAACAAAACCTGGTAGGCCAGGGAATGTAACAGCAGTTGAGGAACTGGAGAGATGGCTGGGTAAAGAGTATTTGCTAAGCGGTCATGAGGACTGAGTTCAGAGTACTTGCTAAGCGGTTGTGAGGACTGAGTTCAGATTCTAGCACTCGTATCAGGCGTCTTGTAAATTGTCTGTACTCCAGATCCAAAGGATCAGTTCCCCCTTCTGGCCTCTGCACAATCCTGCACACACATGTGCACATATACACACAATAAAATGAATCTTTAAAAAAATATTACATTTTACTTTGTGGATATGGTGTGTGTAGAGGTCTGAGGACAACTTTCAGGAGTCAGTTGTTTTCCACCACCATCCTGGGGTCAAATTAAGGTAGCTTTACCTCCGGAGCCCTCTCACTGGCCCAGTAAAATAAATCATGGGGAAAAGAAGATGTTAGTTTAAATAAGGTATTTGACTTTGCTTTGCTTTTGATTCTTTATGGGAAAGATGGACACCTCATAACGTGATCCAAGGTTCAGTGATATAATATTTACACAGTGCTTTTCACATGTACGTCTTCTTGTAAGTGCTGAGAGGACTGGAGCTTTGTTTTGTCTACTGTTGTGTTCCTCGAGTTCAGCACACTGTGCTTAGATCATTTAAAATATTCAGTATTTATTTGCCAAATGACATACATAAATTAAAGCCCGCACTTGTGTGATGCTCGCTCATAGCAGGTGCTCAGAAAGCAGAGGTACCAAAGACATTTGGACCACATTCTTGGAATCAGGCTGAAGAGCCTTCTTGGTTGTGTATGTGAATTTTATTCACTTTAACATGTAAAGTTGAAGATCTGCCAGGTATCTAGTAGTTGCAGTGTTAAAGCACCTTTCTGTGTCTTTCCTTTCCAGCCCTCTATTACAGATAATTGTGGCAATAGGAATGGTCATTCTGCCACTGGTGAACCGTCCACGGCGTCTGTGTACAGAGACTCTCCATTAGGAGCTGGCTCAGGTAGTCTGGGGAAACCCAGCTCTTCATGTTGTTACCAGGTCACTTTGTCCAAGGCCATCTAGTTTGGGCACCAGTGTATAAGTAAAGGTTTTCCTTTCTTCCTTCTGTAGGCTTTTAGGAGGGTGGAGTGCATGTGGAGGTACAGAAGCATTCTGACAGATATGTACATCATTGTGACATTCGCAGTCACTGCTTAGAATATTTCTCTTGCTCTGGAAAGTTCTTCTGTAATCCTTTACAATCTAGATTAGTTACTTTTCTCTGTGACAGATTGCCTGACAGAAGCATTTTGCAGGAGAATTTATTTTGGCTCACAGTTCTGAGAGTGCATACAGTTCATTGTGGCAGGGAAGGCATGGCAGCTAGAGCAGCTTGGTCTGGAGTGCAGGGACCTTGCCACAGCACACAGGAAGCAGAGAGCTCAAAAGTGGGGCCAAGTTATAACCCTCAACAACCCCCCTTCCAGTGATGCACGCCTACCAGCCATGTCTTCTGCCACTAAGATGCCACTATCTCCAAAACATTGCCACCAGCTGGAGAACAAGTTTTCAAACACATGAGCCTATGAGGGCATTTTCCATTCAAACTCTCACAGTCAGTCCCTGCCCTGGTCCCCTGGGTCCTGGCGGACTGTTTTTTCTTCCCGCCAGTTCGTGCACTGTTTGTACACCTCTGCATCACATTGTGTTAAGAGTCTCCCAGAATGATGTTGAGATTCATCCTTATTATATGCATTGGTAGTCTGTCCCTCTCTGTTACTTAGTAAAATTACATTGTATGGGTGGTTACTGGATTCTTTGTGGTCTGTGTTCAGCAATGCTGTGAGTCATTTGACTGTGGGTCTCCTGTAGATGTATATTTTCAGTTCCTTTTAGTAAATACCTAAGAATGAAATTGTTGGGTCACGTGGTAAGAATCTGGTTCACTTTTGTACAAACAGCCAAATTTGTTATTTAGTTGTGACTGAGGTGGATGGACCTCTGGGATGGACCAGAGGAATACTGTCAGGTCATTTCCAGTCTTTGACAGTCAGGACCTGTTTGGCAAATTAGCCTCTGACAAGTGTTTTTTACTTTGCTGATTTTTGATAGGAAGCAGTAACAGCAGTATATACTTCACTAGCAGTGAATATGCTTCTGAAATCTCTGAAAATGGACAGAGGTCTCAGGATATACAGAAGAAAGAGGCCTTTCCCAATTTAGCTGAAGAGTCCATCTGGAAAATGGTAGAACAAACACCAGGATGCATCCTAATGACCTATCAGGTGCCTGTGAGGTAGGGCGACACTCCCAAACCCAACTTTAATATTCTTCCTTTATAATATTTAAAAAACGTATATTTAATTTTATTTATTTGGAGGTGGAGGTGCCATGGCACTCATGTGGAGAGCAGAGGACAACTGCAGAAAGTCTGTTCTCTCCTCCCAGTGTGTGTGTCCTGGTCATGAAGCTCAGTTCATCGGGCTTGGTGAGAGGGGAATGCCTCCCCCACTGGGCCTCTCACTCTCCTAGACAAACAGCAAGGCGTCACTTTTACATTTAGTATTTATTTTCTGTGGGGAGAAGGCGGGGGGCGGACAGTCGCAGTTTACATGTGGAGTTTGGAGGGCTAACTGTAGGAGTCGCCTCTCTATGCCATGTGGGTTCTGGGGGTTGAGCTGTCGTCAGACGTGGTGACATGGACTCGTGCCCTCTGGACTGTCTCACTGAGTTGCCTCACAGTTACTTTCAGGAGCTATTTTTAGGGTTTCTAATTGGGTTTTTCACTATAAATTTGTTTTCAAATGTTTTCTTTATACTCATAGAAAAAATGTATTTTCAAATTTATCTATTTGAATTAGAGGAACAAATGATTTCTTAAAGGAAGAATGTGGCAGCGATGTGCCACAGATACTCATAGCCACACAGATAAACATGTTATTCATCATGAAACCGTGAGACAAGAAAACAGAGGCTGTGCTTTCCAGAATAGCACATGAGTTCATCAACTCTTCCCTTTCGACTCTAGAGGAATGCTTTCCTCCGTACATTGTTTAAACCTACAATTGTTTTCCTCCAAGGAAAAGTCTACTGAGTAAGTTTGACAAAGAAGTGAGTCTGGAGGCTGGAGAGATGGCTCAGAGATTAAGAGATCTTAGTGCTCTTCCAGAAGTCCTGAGTTCAGTTCCCAGCAGGTACGTGGCAGCTCACAACTGCCTATAACTCCAGCGCAGCAGAATCCGGTGCCTCTGGCCACTGTGGGCACCTGTACTCAAATGCGAATGCCCCACACAGATATACATCACCTGCACATAATTAAAACAATAAAAATAGCCAGGCGTGGTGGTTCACGCCTTTAATCCCAGCACTCAGGAGACAGAGGAGCAGATCTTTGTGAGACCAAGGCCAACCTGGTCTAAGTAAAATTTTTTTTTACAAAAAAAGCAATGATTTGGTTATGCTTTGAAGATGTAAGTCAGATGTCAGGAGAACTGGAGAGTATTGACCCAGCAAAGAGAAGTGCTGGTCTTAGGTGGGTTGATTTGTTTTCAGGGCTAAGGAAGTTGTACTGAAAGAAGACCTGGAGAAACTAGAAAGCATGAAGCAGCATCAGCCCCAGTTTTCTCCTCAGCAAAAGGCGGAACTGGCCGAGGTGCATTCTTGGATTAAAAGCCAGACTGTCCCTCAAGATATGCACCAAGTAAGCGCGTGACTGTCACAGTGGTATGTTTTGTGGCAGGTACTGCTCTTGAAAACTTACATCTTCACTATTACTGCCATGGTAGGAGATGTTACCCTTATTTTAACTTACAAAGTACATGATAAGTAATTAGTATAATGTTCAATAGGTTTTGAATACAAATCTTCTTAGTACTTGCATGAACTTTCTCTGGGGCAACGTAAACATCACTTCAGGTAGTGAACAGACCAATTTAGCATTCCACTAACGTCTAGCTTGATGAACCAGTGAATTTATTGGGCCTGCTTAAAGAGTGTAGGTTACCTCAAAACAGCCATAGCACCAAAAATAGCCCAACATGAATGACAACTTGCCATTAGCTCCATAGATGGAGTCTTCCCTCTGTCACCTCCGAGACTCTATTCTTTCTCTATCACATCCTTAGACCATGAGCCTGAGGCAGAGTTACATAGAACTGGAAGGGATGTAGAGCGGAGTCTCCCGCGAGGGTCTGCTGTTCCTCCCTGACCCGCTTTCCTTCGAGGGAACACTGACAGGCCCCACCTGAAGGATCTCTTGTGGGTAGTCACAGCCCCTTCTAACAAAGGTGGTGGTGGCCAAACCAGGCATGATGGCACACACCTTTGATCCCAGCACTTAGGAGGCAGAGAAAGGATCTCTGTGAGATAGAAACCAGCCTGGTCTCCAGAGTGAGTTCCAGGCCAGCTATGGCTATAAGAAGATCCCCTCTCAAAAATGTAAAAAAAAAGAAAAGGTGGTGGTGGCCGTTATGCTTGGAAGACCATGTTCCACAACAAACACTGAATGCTTTTTCTGCCCACTGGGGTGATACAGCATAAAGACACTTACCCTGATGTAGACTGAGGAGAGATAATCAGAGATACTTGTCTCAGATACACATCATGTTTGCAAAGACTTCAAGGGGTAAGAAAGAGGCACAGGTGAAAGCGTTCATAGCTAGCAGACATTCTCTTTTGTAAAGCTCCAGATCCATTTCCTTTCATTTCTGATACCTTGACAATCCAGAAACATAAGCTGGTTGTGTATAGACTAGTCTCCTGAATTGTGTGGAAAACAGACAAAGTTCTAAGATGAGCTCTTAGGCAGGTAGTTTTCCTTAAATATATTAATCTCCTAAATCGTGTAGCAAACTTTAGAGTCGCACTTTGGCGTCAGGAGAAAGTTCATGTATCTCCCAGTCGGCTCTGTCTTTACCATCACTGAGGCCTTGTCTTCCCTCTGGCCTTTGGCTTGCTGCTTCCTTCTGTCCTTCCCTTCAGCCTCGCACTGTCTTCAGCACTCCTGTGGCAGGTCCTATGATGGCAAGCCCCTCTGACAGCTTTTTTGTTTTCTTGAAATGTCTCATTTCTCCCTTACGTCTGAAGTTTTGCCAGATAAAGAACTCTTAGTTGACGATTTTTTTTTCTTTAAGCACTTTGAAAGTATCAGCTCATTGCCTTCTGGACTCCAAAGTGCTGTTTTGATGAGACACCTGCTGATAATCTTAGTGAGAATCCCTTGTTTGTGGAAGGATTGTGTGTGTGTATGCCTGTCCATTTCCTTAAATTGCACAGTGGCTCTCCACATTCTGTCATGTATGCTTGTGAATGTCCTAGACTTTAAATTCCCCAAAAGAGAGAAGGAGAATGAGGCCTCTCAATCACCTGGACATTGCTTCAGCTGGAGGAAAGGAGCTTCGTGGGCAGTGGCTGCCCACCATGTGTCTGTATCTCCAAGACCAGAAGCAGAACAGAGATGTCTAGTCTTCAGAAAATGGAATCTTTATTGCCCAGCCTGATACCCATGGACTGTGTGCCAGCTGCTTCAGGAGCACGTGCATGGCCACCCCGGGCTGCCATGTGACGAGCTGGGACTATCCTATTGACCACCATTTGCCCTCAACTTGAGTCCCACAATCATCAGTTAAACTGATTCTGTCAATCCAGTTGTCTAGATGAGAGACAATTCTTGACCCTCCTGTTCTGCCTGTCTCTTAGAACTCCTACCCTGTTTTCAGAGAAAAGAGTGTCTGCCATGGGAGGAAGGTTGGGTGAGGACTTGCTAAAAAGTAGATGCTGTGCTGGTCACCAGGTCTATTTTTTTAACATTGCATTTCTGGTTTTTAATCTATTTGTCATTTGCTTGTTTGTATAAGAGAGTCTCATGTTTTAGCCTAGACTGGCCTAGAACTCACCATGTCGCCCACTCTGGCCTGAGTCTTGCAGCAATCTGCCTACCTCAGCCTCTCAAGTGCTGGAATTTTTCTCTGGTTTTGTTGTTGTTGGGTGTTTGTTTTGTTTTGAGGGTTTCTTGTTTTTGTTTTTTTTTTGAGACAGGGTTTCACTATGTCGCCAGCTGGCCTAGAACTTGGTATTGTAGATCAGGTTGGCCTTGAACTCAAGAGATCTGCCTTCATCTGTCTCCTCAGTACTAGGATTAAAGGTTCTGTGCATCCACACTTGGCCCTGACATTTTTGTTGTTGTTGTTATTTTATAGACTTTTTAAATTTTTTATTTGATTTTATGTGTGAGTGTTTTGCCTACATGTACGTAAGTGTGCCTGTGCTTTCAGTACCCTCGGAGGTCAAAAGAGGGCATCAGATCCCCTGGAATTGGAGTTACTGATGGTTGTTAGCCACTGTGTGGGTGCTAGGAACCCAACCTGGATCCTCTACAAGAGCAGCCAGTGCTCTTAACCACTGAGCATCTCTCCAGCCCCCTTTTCTGGTTTTAATAAAAGAACATAGAAAGAATAGGCCCCCAAACAACGTAATTAAACTGTTTCTGCCATTCATCTGATAAGATTGGTTGTACTGCGTACTTTCAGACATGACTAAATTGGGGTTAGAAACTGCTGCTTAGACGTCCTCTTGCTGATTTTCAAACCCTTCAGTTGACATTAACATCAAATAACACACTTGCCTTTGTTGTCTTTGGAGAGCTGTAGCGTCTGTGAAGACAGATGTCCAGCAGATGACACTGCAGAGTCCCCTGAACAGCACCCAGCTGAAGACATCAGTTGAGCAACTGTGAAGATGTCCGTTGATGCCCCTCCCAGGTTAATGGGACATGGAACCCTGTGTACCTCACTAAACGAGCTCTGAAATGACAGCAGTTCCCAGCATTAAAATCTTCTCTTCCTTCTTTTGTTTTTTTTTCTTGGCAGCACGGGGATCAAACCCAAGGCCTTGCGCATGTCAGGCCAGCACACTGCCGCTGAGCTTTGTCCCCGGCCCTTCCTCCTTTCTATTTTAATAGACATCATTCTTCCAAAGCAGGCTTATCCATAGATTCTTCTTGTTCCTGGTTTATTAAAACTGCCAGCAAGATGCCTTTTTTAGTTTAGCTGTCTTCTGAAGACATTGGATTGTCTGAAGAGGTATGTGTCTGACAAAACCTGATTTCAGAAGTTACCCAGAAGAAATTATAATTAGAATGAGCCCTAAATCTTGGTTGTTTTTTTATTCTGTTGTTACATACATCATTTCCCATTAGAATACCTGAAGAACTTGAAGCAGTTCTGTCTGAAGGTCTTGCACCTCCATGTGGTTTCCTTAAGTCTCTCACATTGCTCTAGGCTTTGTGCAAAACGGTGCTTCTTCTCGTAGTTACAGTGAGACATTCCAGTTTTCTCTCAGTCCCTAGAGTGCATTACCATTAATAAATTCAGAAATACTGTTTCTGTGGTTGAATTTGATCTTCATCCTGCATTTCATTGTGATTTCTGCCTTTCACTGAAATTCTGAATGTCTTTCTTTAAAAATCTACCCATTTAAAAGGGGCTTACTCTCTGGAGAATTTAAATTAAGCGTTGCATGTGCAATGTTAAAAGAGTTTCTTGTTTAACCAATAGTATTTTAAGGATTTTTGGTTGGTGGTGGTTTGTTTCAAAATAATGTGACAAGTTAACTTTGTAAGTTAGTGTTATTCTGTAGGCTTAGTGTTTAAATGCTCAGTCTTACCCAAACTAACAGTTAACTTTTGCTTTTCACTGAATTTACACAAAGAGGTTCCTCCATGCGGACCAGAGGTCTGATTGGCACTGCCTTTTGTTTGCCCTTGAACAGGGTAAGTGTTTGGGGGCTGCATAGTGAGAAATGCACACTAGGGAGCTGGGTGACCCTAGCCTTCAGGTATTGCAGAATCCCATGAGTCAGTGCTCTCCAGGTCACTTGCAGTTATGTCTCAAGAAGTGACTGTAATTAGCAATTCACCTGATCTACCCACTGTCTGGTGCTCGAACTTAGAGAAGCCCATGAGAATGAGCCGTGAGATTCCCATCCATGCAGGTTGGAGAAAGCACTAGAGGAGGAGGTTCGCAGGAACCTTTTACTTACTGTGAAACTTGCAGCAATCTAACTTATTTTTCTTTTCTTTGTTGTTTTGTTTTGTTTTAGGCAAACACCTCTTTCTTCTTTAACATTTTATAGCTTTTAATAAATATACCAGTCCTTCTGGTCAGGAGAATTTGTCCGTGATGACTGCGGAGCCTGATGCTCCAACCCTTCAGACTTCTGCCTCAGACTTCTAAAGTAATGGTTTTTCTGGATGGCAGTCTACCTTAAGGTGTCAAAAACATTTTCAAATTCTGCCTGTGATATTTCTTAGAATTTTCTAATATTAAGCAGTTCCACACAAATGCTCTTGTGTAAACAGAGAATTCTGGTATTCTGCTCTCTCCATCCTAGGAGTTAAATGATTTCTAAGGCCTTTTGTGGCAGTCAAGTTGACCTTCAGTAGGAAAGTCTTTAGGTGGTATCAATCAAAAATGATGTTTGGAGCTGCCCCTGCGGTTCTGTATTTGCATATGAGTGTTTCTGCCTTGTGCTCTCCAGCAGTGAGGCCCTTCACTGCTGTTTGGGAATATTTGCCTCATCTACAATTGCATATTCCTCTGTCTTAGTACACATCTTATGAGAGTGTATTTCATGCCAGGCTTGGTTTGAAACGGTGCTTGTAGTAGACTGATCTGTAGAGCCTGCCCTTACCAAGTCTCATCTTCACCAAGAATGTCATTGAGTGCCCTTGGCTGCTGAGGGTCACAGGGCCCAGCACAGATCACTGCTTCCCCCCACGGGGGCCTTACCCAGTGGAAACTTACTTTTTGTATTACTATAGAATTGGTAATGAAATTGGTATTATAGATTTCAGTGTTTACATAAATATTGTCCCAAAAGCTTTATTTTCTTGGGTCAGAAGTCAAGATTTATCAAAACAAGATGTTGTATGAATGGAATTAAAACACCATTATCACAAGATAAATTTAATTCAAATTGAAAATTTGTTTCAATTAAATTTATAATTAACTATGAATTGGCTTGTTTTTAATATCCGTTAAATTTTAACTGGGTATCTTTTTAGGTAAAAACTAAACGCTGTGCATGTAAATGTGGAGAAATGCTCTTGCATTGTGTAAGCAAAGCTTTGTGTGTCGACTCTGAGTTGTTTGCTGTGACTTATTGAAGGTCTCCACACTAGGTCAGCTTCGCCCCACAGCACTGCTTTCCTTGTAAATGTGTCTCAGTTCCTGCTGTGTGGAAGATCAGATAGAGGCATCTTCTAGTTCATTCATGTATTTAATCCTCAGTTCAACACTGTGAAAAATTCACTAGGTCCTGAGTATTTGTGTATATATTTATGTATGTGTGTGTGTATATATATATGTGTGTATATATATATATATATAATACCAATTTAGCACTTAATTTAATACAATGTGTCTAATATATAATCATGAAAATATAGTAAATTCATATCCCAATTATTCTTACAGCTTCTATGAGGTCAGCTTGTGTTTTACAAAACCTAGACTTTAAAATAGAAACAGGATTCTGAAGCCAGCAAAGCTTTTAAATTTTACTCTTTGAATCATTGCGCCCTTTCTGTAATGACAGTAGCAAGAAAACCAGCTCAGCATTTGTGGGGTGCGGCGTGGCAGGGCCTGTTCTCTGTGCTTCACAGAATTTGTCTCATTTCATCCTCACAACTGCCCACAGAACCGAGCCCTGCTGCTCTCATGTTACAGAGAGGCTGGTGAGGCAGGAGTGATTTGTTGAAGGACTCAGAGCTGACAAGACTCAAGACTGGGGATCTGAACCTAGTAATCTGTCATAAGATAATCACCCCAAATCACTAAACCTGGTGATAGATTTGGATATTCTACCACACTCAGAACTGCTGGTTAGGCCCGTTGATTTTAGTATCAGGAGTGCGAACACATGCGTAATGGAACCTAATGGTATTTACACAGCTGTGGATCTTAAAGACTAATGACCTGCCTGGTGCGTTCCCCAGTAGCTCCTGCCTCAGCTCTGAGAGGACAGAGGTGCTTCCCTGCGGGTGAGTCAGCCAAGGCTCTGCACTGACAGAGATGACATGTTCAGGTGTTGAGTGCTGGAGCCAGCTTAGCCCCAGAGTCTAAGCATAGATCCGAGCTTCTGTGTGGAACCAGAGTAACCTCTAGGTGCCTTTACTCTAGAGATCTTTTCAAGCCAAGTTTAATGAAAAGTAGCAGCTTGTCTGAACGTCTGCCTAGGGAAGCCCGGGTTCAACCCTCAGCACTGCATGAACTGGATGTGGTGTAAATACCCAGAATCCTAGCACTCTGGGAGTGGAGACAGGCAAATCAAGAGCAGAAGGGCAGCCTGGGCTACATGAGACTCTGTCCAAAAAGAACAGCAGTTTATGTTGCCACTTTTAAGGGTCAGAAGGTATCGAGCTGAGCAGTCTATTTAAGTGGTTTGCATTCGGTGGTTTGGACTGGATGTTTGACTTACTCTTAACCGTGTGCTGGTGCTGCTCATTCAGCCGCTTTCCTTGAGTTTTTCTTTCTTTGCAGTACCAAGGATGGGGTAGGTTGCTCACATAGCGAGGTGAGCTCTCTACAACTGAGCTAGACTCCAGCCTTTTTAAGTTTTCAAGTTCTCTAAGGATAAATTGAAGGACGACAAATACAGGTTTTCGCGGTATGTGTAAGTAAACTCCGCCACTCGGGGAGCTTGTGAAGTACAGAGCTTTATTTCTTCTGGGCACTTCCATTGTCGGTTTTCGAAGGCAGGGTTCTGAGGACAGACAGATGCTGCTCTCTCCTCAGATACAGTATTTCCAGAAGCATTCTGAGGCAGTTCCGTGTTGCTTACGTTGCTTCCTGGTTCTGGCCAAAAGACGACTCAATACCTTAGAATCTTGTCGAGAGAAAGCCTGAAACAGAACTATAGGTCAGCTCCCCGAATCAGAGTCCAGCAAAAGAAGATCCTGTGGAGCCCCTGGGCCTCCACGGAGCGCCAGCCGTGCTCTGCTGGGGCTGCGCCCCTGGTCGCACCAGCCCTCATCCTGCTGCTGAGCTGTGGTCGGCTCGCGCTTCCCTAGACCCTCGTTGACCTACTTCTGTTCATTCCTTCTGTCACTCATAGGTCCTGCACACTCATCTAAAGAACTCTTGTCTTAAAATTGACTTGTTCTAAGGGTTATTTTTTCTGTTTTGGAATTCAGCGGATACAGCTCATGTATGGTTTTAGGCATTAGTGACAGTCCTTTATTCAGAAATATGTGAACATCTGAGTGATGGCTTTTCATTAGCCTAACAGGTAGCCGTGCTAGCCCCTTGGGGCCTTCAGGTAGTGCTCCCTGCCTCCAGAATGCAGATTGATACTACAGCAGGAGAGTGTAACTGCTCAGAGTGTCGGCTTGTGATTTCCTGAGGGACATTCACAGTCATGTACACGGAACCGCCAGGCCGGCACAGGACTGGAGCTGACTCGCAAGCAGTGGCCTCAGAGGAGAGCCCTCAGGCACTCAAAGGTGGTTTTCTGGGGGATAAGGTCCTCCACTGATGTTTGCCACAGCCTTTGTCCCACACAGCACGCTGGAGAGTCTGCTCTCTGCTACTTGCTTTCCATCACAGGGTGGGGCGCCATCGTCCTCCGCCTCCCGCGGTGCATTGTGGTGTCCACCCTGAACTAATGTAGCAATCCCCTGCAGATCTCAGTGCTGTTGGGATGGGGCCACACAGCAGGGTGACCCGTGACAGCACAAGGGGACTGCAAACCCAAGAGCAGCAACCTCCCCAGCCGAGTCTGTTCTCTAAGACCTACTATGATCTACCCCAAACAGGCAGTTGACAGGTTCTCGGTACAGCCATATGTTCTGTGAATCAAAGCTGGGGAAGTTACGCTCTGGAACAATCACAGTGTGATCCCCACCAAGACCTCAGGTCATGACATTTGAGACCCTGTAAAATGAGGGTTAGAAAGTTCACCTCACAAACAGCACTTACCTTTCTCAAGTTTCCCCTGGGGTTAGGAACATCAGTACTAGAATCTGGAAAACAGTTTTGAAACCAGCTTAGTAGATCTGTTGTTACTGTATGCTTATTTTAAAGCATACAAAATAGATTCTGGGGCTGGGGCCATGGCTCAGCAGATGAAGCATTTGCTAGGCAAGTTTGAAGGCCAGAGTTTGGATCCCCAGAGTCCACATTAAAAACTGGGCAGATTTAGAGGCCACCTAATCCCAGCACTCTGAGACACAGGATCCTTGGAGCAAGCTAGCTAGAATCTTGAATGCAGACAAGGAATCGGGCTCTGTATTTTTCTCAACAGTTCATAGTTTGTTAAAATTATAACTATCTGTTAAATGTCTACAGAAATGGTCCATCTGATTGTTCCCATATATTCTGAGCATTGTATCAGTGTGTGAGAAAACATAAGAAAATAAAGCTGTCATCTTCCCTTTTAGTTTGAATTTTGAGAGAGTCTCATTCTGTAGCTCCAGCCAACCTTGAACTCATGGCAGTCCTGCTTCAGCCTCCTGGGTGTTGGGATTATAGTGTGGGTCACCACAGCCTGACCCTGAGACCTGTTGTGTGTTTTTTTTGGCGGTTCTTCATTGATTGATCGAAGTAACACTAATAGCCAGGGCTTTGTTAGTGCTCGTTTGATTTTTTTTTTTTAAACAGTCTTAGGCAGCCTAGAGTTGCCACAAACTCATGATCCTACCTCAGCCTCCTAAGTGCGGAGGTTACTGGTGTGCATGACCACTCTTATTGAAAACTGTTTTCAGCCTTCCTGTCTACCAATTAAGAGACTGGAGGGATACTCAGCAGTTCAGAGTACTGGCTGCTCTTGCAGAGCACCAGGATTCCTTCCCAGCACCCGTATGGTGCCTAACAACCATCACTAAGTCCAGTTCCAGCAGATCCAATGCCCTCTTCTGGCCTCCTTGGGCACAGGACATGTACATGGCACTCATACGTGCAAACACTCATATACCTTAAATCATAAAGTTGGTGCATACAGTTGTGTGTAAAAAGGGAGACTGAGATACAGAAAGATTACTTAAGGTTTAAGTGGGACACATTTAAATTTGCACTCATTGGAATTTGGGCTATTCAGCACTGCCTTCCTGAAACTGCCTGTACAGAAAAAGTTCTGCCTGTCCTGAGCCTGGGGCTTATAAGCAGTTGCTGAGAGGGGAGAGGGTAGACAGAACATGCAAAAGGAAGTCAGGAGATGCCGTTTCACATACTAGAAAGAGGGCACATGCAGTAGAGATGGAATCAGCCCATAGGCACTTACCTGGCTCCCCAAGGCCCTTGCTTGCCTCTGTGCCCGTTGCCTGCCGCAGTGTCTGCACAAGGGAGGCCCTCTCTAGCTCCTCCAGAGCGAGGCGAGCATCTTCGCGTGCTGCAGGGTAGACACAGAGAACAGTAACCCAGCCCAGCCTTCCCCTGGTCATTTCTGTTCCCTGTCGTCTTTGGGGAGTCCTGGGAGCTTGTCGCTAGTGATATCACCACGAAGTGAAACTGCAGCAGTCCAGTTCACAAGCCAGCGGAAGCCCAGAGATGAGGCTCGTGGAGCTCCTTCCCTATGTGGCCACCCCACCACCTCCCTTAATCCTGAGAGGGCAGAGCTACAAGGCCCTGAACACCAGCTTGGCCCCATTTTTCTACTGCTGCCTGTAGCTTTTTGTTTTTCAGTCTCTGGATGAGAGGCACGGAGAAAGAGGCCCTTCCTAGTGCTCTTCAAAGTAGAGGTTCAGCGTCAAACATGCCACTGTGGCTTTTCTGTGTGCAATGTGATTGACAGTATATGTGAGTAAGGAGAGGGACATATGAATGTGTGTGAGGTGTAGGGTATGTGCAAGGGATAGATGGCCTGTGCATGACGGAAGCGCACGCAGTGTGTATGGCAAGTGCTTGTGAGGAGTGGTAAAGTGGTGTGCCAGGTATGTGGTAAGTGTACAAGTTGTGTGGTGAATGCATGTGAGGTATGTGTGGAAAGAGCATGCCACATGTGTGGCCAGTGGAGGCTGGCAGCAGGCCAGGTGTCCTTCTGCGAAGAGACTGAAGGCTGGCTGGGAAACCATTTTCTGCCCGCTGACAGATAACTTAACCATGGCCTTGACTGGAAGACAAACCGTGATAAAGGCATCTGGGCACGATCACTGAATTCCGGGGGAGTCCTAAGGAAAGCCTGCACATTTTGATCATGTGGAAGTCTTTGTCTTGAGAGAGATTTATAGAGAAACAAACCTGAGACAAGGTTACAGTAATTCCATGCAGGCCTCCACCTGTCTGGAATTTGAGTGACAGGCGACCGTGTTTCAACTTTTTTATTGTAAACTTTTTAAAGGGCGTTGCTGTCTGAACAGTTTTCTGGATTTACTTTTCCAGTGTTTACTGGCTGGGAATAACAGGACAGGTTCGTGCCTGGTTTTGGTCAATAGGGTGTCAGCTGTGAGCGAGGAGACCCAAGCAGCTGATTGACAGTGTATTGCATTCAGAAACAGTCAGAACACAGGTGGGAGAAAGGTTTAGGGACTAGAAATTATAACAGCAGTGACTTGGAAGAGGTTTGACTTATTGAAGAAAATGTCTGAAAGACCCAGGATTGGGCACTGGAGAGCTGGCAGCAAGTAGATACTAGCTCCCGAGGCTGACAGCCTGTGTACATGCACCCACAAGCATTAAGTGTAAACAAAATTACCCAAAGTTAAAGAGCAAATCTAGTTCCATTTTTATGGCTCCTGATAACATCTCTAAAATTGAGAGGTAATGGCAAACAAATTTCTAGTCAATATTTTTAGTTTGATGTGGACCTGGCAGACATTAAGTCAAAAGGGAAGCACAGAAGCCTGTGAGGTCCCCGGTTCTGTGTGCCACTCTAGCTAATTGAGCCCTTTTGTTCCACACAGCACATCCCAGGTGATGGCTTTTTAACTGGATACAACCAAATAAGTGCATTGCTGGTGACCACGTGGAGACGAGCCCTGCACTCGCTCAGTTCATTTAAAAACCAAAGAGCCTGTTTTAAATTCATTTTTTGCAGTTTTTACAAGCAGAAAAATATTTGACCGCCACAAAAGTTTTAATTATATCTACGACATGAAGTAAACAACATGACTCTTCTACATGCCCAAGAAGAAATCACATCCATTGCTAAACCTGTGACACATGGTCAGGGTCCATTCTTGTTCTTTAAAAGCAAAGTTGTTCATACAGCAGGACCCTTTGAGTAAGAGTCCCACTCCCGCCCCTGGCATGGCACCTAGAACTGACAGAAGTGGTTACCTTACCTGGGAGCTGAAGGGTCCCTTCCCCAGAGTCAATGACTGGGAGAGACAGAAGTGGATGGAGGGATCCTATGAAGAGCAGGCAGCAGAAGGCCAGCCTGTCCATGGCTGGGAGGAGAGAAGCCCTGCCCGGTTCTGCTCTGGAGAACTTCCCACTTCTGCTGCTCCAGGGATCGCCCATTTTATCCAGCATCCCGTGACCTCATGTGTCCCCTCCGAAAACTCAAATGAATTTATTGGCTACGGAGGCTAAAAGGCAATCACTTTGCATTGATGTAATTTTTCAAAGTGACGATTCATAGACAATAAATTTACTGCATTGTTGACTCCTGTACAAAGCAGGTATTCTATAAAGCACAGTGAAGTTTATAAATCTGGCCAAAGAAGTTACTTGGCAATAAATCACAAGTGAAAGAAAGGGTCAGACGTGATGTGGCCAAGACAGAAGGACAAGGATTTATGAGTCGGAGCAGAAGTGATGGCAGGGCATGACACGAAATATGTTGTTTCCTTTTTTAAAAACTCACACGTAGATGAGTTGTCATGTTGTACTAAAACTTAGAACTAGTTTGAAATAGTGAAGACCTGTTAAAATATATAGCAAGCATTGCTCAGAGCCAAACCTCTGTATGTGGTCTTGGCTTCATGTAAAATCACAAGCATTCGAGTCTTCAGAGAAGAGATTTCCTTAGAGCTGGATAATAATCATCAAGAAGGACTGAAGGACATGTCCTGAACCCCTGCTGGAGATGATCTCCAGCCTCGAGCCTGGACCGAGCCTGGGCAGTGGCTTCACCAAGCTCAGCCCAGCCCAGCCCAGCCCAGCAAAGTGATGCTGGTAGGACCCGATTCATATCTCCCCAGTTTTTTTGTTTGTTTTGGAGACAGATTCTCACTATGTAGTCCTGGCTATAAAGGCCTCGAGCTCAGAGGGATCTACCTGCCTCTGCCTCCCGAGTACTGGGATTGAAGGTGTGTGCCACTATGCCCAGCACTCAACTCAGTTCTTTACTCAAAACTTTATATGTGCGTGTATGGAGGCCAGAGGTCGACGCTGAGTGTCTCTGTCACTCTCCACTTTATTTTTTGAGACAAGATCTCTCTCTAAACCTGGAACTCATCAGTTTGGCTAGATTAGCGGGCTACTGTGCTCCGGAATCTGCCTGTCTGTACCTCCCTACACTAGAGTTCCAGCAGACATAGGTGCTGGGGTCTGAGTCGAGGTCTTCTGCAGCAGCCACTTTATCCACTGAGCCAGCCACTCAAAAAAACACAAAAGTCACAACCACAGACTCACTAAAGGGACAAAAACACATGGATGTGTCCCAACCTTTGGTGTGGCCAGTGTTTTTCAGCCACATAAGGAAACTTAGAGGCAGGCAGAGTAAGTTCTAGAGACCTGTGCATTATGATGACTGTACTTAATAACATGTCACATGCTTGAAAATTGCAAAGAAATTTTAAACTGTTTCACAAAAACTTATTTGTCACCTGGTTGTGGTGGTGTATGCCTTTAACTCCAGCACTCGGGAGGCAGAGGCAGGCGGATCTCTGTGAGATCAAGGCCAGCCTGGTCTACATAACAAGTTCCAAGCCATCTGGGGCTACAAGAAGACTCTGTCTCAAAAAACAACAACAACAAAAGATTTTCATCAAGGAGATAATGCATAGGTTAGTTAGCTTGGGTTAGCCTATGGTGTATGCACATATCAAAGTATGTTGTACATCATAAATATACACCACTTATAAAGCACTGGGGGAAAGCTGGTAAATTGAATTTCATAAAAATGAGAAACATCTGCTTTTTGAAAAAATACTGCTAAGAAAGTTAAAGAGCCAGGCATGACTGTGATTGGTTGGGAGCCTGAGTCTTCAGTGGCTCTGCCAGCTCTCCAGCCCCTAGCTGTGGCTGCGAGAAAATAATCACAAAACATACCTGACAAAAATACCATTTTCCAGGATGTATCCTTATCACAGTTTTACTTGTTTTGCATATATGTGCATATTTCCATGTGGGACACTTGCACCTTAGAGGTAGAGTTCAACTTGCTGGAATCGGTTCTCTCTTTCCATATCGTGGGTCCCGGGGAATGAACTCAGGTCATCAGGCTTGGTGACGGGCACTCTTACCCACTGAGCCATGCCAGTGGTCCTTGGGATGTATTTTTTTAAAACCACAACTCAGAAAGCCAAACAACCCTTCTAAAAGAATGGGCAAAAATTTGAACACATATTTCACAAAGACAGGTGTACAAGTCACTATTACTTGTACAGGAAAAACACTACATACAGTGTTAGTCACCAGAGATGTGCAGTTCAGTCACGATCCCCAGCCCTGAGGCTGTATCACAAAGACAGTTCTAAAACCTTTCTTAAGCTCTTCCCAAGTGAACAAGGGTGAAAATGTCCTTCTGTGTAGACGGGCAAACTGCTGTGTCTCCCAGGGGCAGCGTATAGCACAGAACAAAGAACTGCTTAGAAACTCCAGAACAAACCTCAGAGACAGGAGAGGGGTCTGTTGCTGTTTCTTTTCCTGTTGATGTGATAAATACTCTGACAAAGTCTGAGAGGAAGCATTGACTTTGGCTGGATGTCCATTAAGACGGGGAAGTCAGGGTGGCACAGAGCTTGAAGGAGCTGGTCACATCGTCCACAGTCAGGAAGCAGAGTGACGATGGCCTGCTGTTGCTACTCGACTCTGTACTCTTAACACAGTTCAGGGTCCCAGCCAGAAATGGTATCACGCACAGTGGCCAGGTCTCCCCACTCAATGAACGCAACCAAGATCATCTCCCAGGGCCCGTCTCCCAGGTGATTACACTCATCAAGTTGACAGTTAACATCACAGTGTGCACTGTGTGGCTCTGTCTAAATGAGATTCTGGAATAGGGGAACTTAACCTCTTAACAATAACATTGCATAGGGCCTAGGGTAGGTGGTGGAGCAGGCAAATGTCCCCACATTGATCGTGGCCATGGCTGTGGGGGCATGTGCATTGGTGAAGACATATCAAGCATACAAGTGCAGTCGGTGCACTTCAGCACACGTGAACGATAATAATAATAATGATTATATGTAATGATATATTAGCACACCAAATAATGATTTTAAAATTCTCCACTGGCTCCTGTCAATTTTCACCTTTCTGAACTTTGGTCTATCCCCTTGCACATGCCACTTGAGCTATTTCAAAGTCCTTGCTCCTCTCTAAACACAGTTATGCCTGAGGACCCTTGCTCCAGCTGCTCCTGCAGGACAGGTGCTCAACTCCTTAGCTGTGGGCTGATACTGCCTCTGACATTAGGCCTTCCCCCACCACCCAGCCAGCTCAGCTCATCACTCTGGCCTTGCTCTTTTCCATGTCACATAACTCCTAGCACATAGGACACCTTGAGAGATTTAGTATACAAAGTAAGCAGTGTCAGCTGCATGTGGGTGGGACACCAGCTTGGTGTGTCTCTGCTCAGGAGAAAGAGCAGTGGACAGAATAAAAGAACTTCCTTTTCTCACGGACACTCTAGAGCTGATGACAACAAAATGGAAAGACGCCGTGAAGAATATCACTGGGAAGTGAGGTAAAACAAGGCGACAACGCCGGGGCAGGTGACTGGGCAGTGTGGTTCGGGAGGCCCACGGGAGTGGTGGCGGAAGCAGTTGCAAGGTTAGTGAAAGGTGGAGATGCAGAAAGAAAGAGGAGTGGCCTGTTCCTGGAAGGAAGGGCTAGAGAAGGGTCCGGAAGGACCATGATAGAGGAGGTGATGACGGAGTGACTGGTCACGTCTGGAGCAGCCCTGGGAGCAGCCATGTGAAACCCAGCTCTGCAGATCAAACTTGGTGTATGTTGCAGCACAGCCAGTGGCTGTATTGGGGTGAAGAGATTGCTCTTCTCCTTCTAAAATGCTGAACCATGGACTGGGGCTGTAGCTCAGTTGGTAGAGTGCTACGTAAAGCCCTGGGTTTGGTCCAGGTATGATGGCACACCTGTAATCGCAGCAGTCAGAAGTGGAGGCAGGAGGAGAAGTTCAAGGTCATCCTTGGCTACACAGCAAGTGTAAGGCTAGTCTTGGCCACACGAGACCATCTTTAGAAAATGGTCTGCGTGCATGCACGTGTGCGAGCAAAGCACTTGTGCTATGAAATGTTGCAAGCAGGCCGAGAGACCTGGGGTCTTTGGTGATCTGGAGGACAGTTGTAGAAGGAGGCGGTGAAGTCACCTACTTCCTGCCCAGGAGGCTGCTTGCCAAGTTGGTCATTCCCTGGTGACTCAGGGGTCCTCTTGACAGTGGTCAGTGAAGGTTTTACAGCACGGCCTAATTAAGTCACTCCTGCAGGCTTAGACGTCAAAGGAAATTCCATCTTTCCTTCAACAGGCTGTCAAACAGTGTCAGCTTGTCCCAGAAATGCTCCGAGCTTTCAGCCCCCGCAGTCATTCCACCACCATAGTCCCCTGCAAACGTGTGCAAACTGCTGTTGCAGACTAGCTGTGCTCTGGGCCTAGTGGCTATTTCCCTCAGAGGAGCTGAGGCTACTCACAAGAAAAACCTGTCCTTTGAGTTAGGCTTGTGGCTGTTCTCTTAGAAAGAGGGTCTGGGGAGGTCAATAGACCTCACCTGAGATTCCAGCCACGCCCCTACACGCCCCTGCCAGCTGCACGCAATCCTGCCCCAGCTGCGTTTGATCCTGGGAAATGAGAGAGCTGGGGAAGGTCACCTGAAGGCAACGCATCTGCGCAGCTACCGGAAGTCGGCTCCGCGCGGAGGCAAGTCTCTTCAGAGACGCTGCTGCTTTGGGGTCCCCAGCGTCCTGTAAGTAACCCCTCACCCGTGCTCTCTAAGGAAGCCCGGAAACTCAGTGGTGTGTCAAGTTGAACTTCGGCAGAAGCATTGCATTGGGCTGCTGGTGGTGGGAGCCGATAATCTGTTCAAATCTCACAGGAGTCGTCCACGCAGAAGGTAAGCCTTCCTGTCTATGCTGGGACAGCAGTGAACAGCGGCCACCTTGAGGGTACTGTGTCTTCTACTGGCTGCAAGTTTCTTTCTCCAAACAGAGGGGTAGTCAGGGGTCGCCGTGGTGCTCGCCCTTACTGCCAGCACTTGGGAAAGGAAGGCAGGAGACTCTCAAAGTTTGAGGCCACCTGAGCTATTACATGGCAAGACCCTCTCAACACAAACCAAAGTCATAGTTTCTAGGCATGCAGCTAAAGCTTTAATCGATATAAATTAATTTAATTTATGTAAATTATAATTTATGTATAATTTATGTAGATTAAAACTTTAATTTCAGTAAAGTTACAGAGACTGTAGGTTTATCTTTCAGACAACTGGGCATCCATGCCTGCCTTCAGCAAGGAGTCCTTTCAGGGCCCTTCAGAAAGAAGTAGGCTCGGGCCTCTGTCTACACAGCGTACACACGTAAGGCACGGGTCAGTGTCAGATGCCTTTCTCGATTGCGAATCGCCTTTTTAAAAAGATTGTTTGTTTTTAATTATGAGGGCAGTATATGCAAATGAGTGGAGGTGCTCTCGGAGGGCAGAGGTGTCAGATCCCCAAAAGCTGGAGTTATAGGTTGGGAGGGGCCTGATGTAGGTGCTGGGGACTGACTGAGGTCCTCTCTGGAAGAATGAGCTGTATGGTTCTCTAACTGCTGAGCCATCTCTCCAGCCTCTTCACCTTATTTTGTGAGGCAGGAACCTGGGGCCCAGCAATTAGACTGGCCAGCACGCCACAGGGATCCTCCTGCCTCCCAGGACCGGGGCTGCAGGCGTGTACCACTGCACCCAGCTTTTACATGGGTGCTGGGGATCTGAACTCAGGCCCTCCTACTTATAGAGGGAAGCAGTTTGCTCTCTCAGCCATCTCTCCAGCCTCAGTTCTACATTCTTAAGGGGTAAATTTTATTTAAATATGCAAGGTGGCATCGCCTAACCCTCTTCTTCCCACCGTGTTACCTGGCATTTTAAATCTATGTCATAGCCCACAGCCTACATCAAATTTTGTTTACTTATCTGGCTTATTGGGGTTATGACGTGGGCGGAGATCTCAGCGTTGCTGGCCAAATGATCCCAGCTGCATGCCCACTTCTTGCACACAGCAGGTACCTGACATAGTCAAGTGACTTGACTTATTACAAATCCTTTAGTCCAGTGTTGGGTTCCGTGCATCTTCTTTCCAACTGAAGTGTGTTGTCTGGTTATCTATTGCTGCACAAGGAATCCCCCCAAATGTGGTGACTTCAGATAGTCTAAGCCAATTATGGGCTCATGATTCTGGGGTCAGCCATGGACTAGAAAACCTACTGCCACTATCAGAGATGACCTCGATGACCACCTGCAGGCTGCTGTTAGCTGGCTCCTGGGCTTCCCTCTGCTCATGATCTTGTCCCCAGCAGCCTAACTAAGAGGACTCTCAGGGTATCTTGAGGCAGATCAAAGACAAACACAAAAACTTCCGGGCACTAGAGGCCAAAGCTTAGAAGCTGCTCGAGACCAAGTCCACTGTGTTCTTTCTCCGCGTTCAAGCAAGCCCTCAGGCCAGTCTTGATTGCAAGGCTAATGTAATGTCTGATTTGTAGGACTGCTCTACCAAAGTCCCAGAAACTGAGCCACAGACACATTTATCCTTAAATGGCTCTGGATGCGGGAAACCCAAGGCCAAGCTGGTTTCTCCTGAAACCACTCCTGGGCATGCGGGTGGTTCCTCCCATGGTCACCCTTACTCATCCCTATTCTGATCATGTGTGTGTGTGTGTGTGTGTGTGTAAATGTGTTTGCCTGTGTTGTGTGGGAACCAGAGGCGCCTTTTATATTAATTATTTTTAGAATTTCATATGAGAATTGTGTTTGCATTGTTTGCATCCTTCCCAAATCCCTCCAGCTCTTCTCTTGTCCCCAGCTCTCCCTCACAATTTCCTATCCTCTTCTTAGATTGTTACTGTTACATATAAACACAAACATTTATAAATATATATATGTGATGCACTGGACCCACCTAGTGGTGCTCATGTGTACATGTATTTAGAGTTGCCCACTTGGGATTAGATAACCTCCCAGAGAGCTGGTCCCTAAAGAGAACCGATTCTCCCTCTCTCAGCAACCATTGGTTACCTCTAGGTCTTTATCTTGAGATGGGACTCTGTGAAATTTTCCACATCCAAATTGGCATGTCATAATGGGTTTGTCATTACGCAGATCTTGTTAGACTACTGCACTGTGGAGATTTCCCAGATGAAGCTTTCCTATCGTGTTTAGAATTCCTTAACAGCAAATGTCATGTCCTTGTTTACAGTCTTTCTGCCTCCTCTTCTGCAATGTTCCCTGAACCTTAGGTGTAGCGGTTGCGTTGTAGATGTGCCACTCAGGGCTGGGCACCTCACAGTCACTCCTTCTCTGTTTTGCCACTTGTGGAACTTTGTAATTATCTCCATTGGTTGCAAGAAACTTCTTCAGGGGGTTGGAGAGATGACTCAGTGGTTAAGAGCACTGACCACTCTTCCAGAGGACCCAGGTTCAGTTCCCAGCACCCACATGGTAGCTAACTCCAGTTCCAGGGGATCTGGATCAGATGCCTTCTTCTGACCTCCATGGGCACTGCACAGCATGGCACAGGTGCATCTACCTACATGCAGGATATAATACATTCATACACATAAAATAAGTAAAATATAAAAAGAAGCTCCTTTAATGAGTGATGAGAGCTACACTTGTCTGTGATTATAAGGATACATATTAGCATATAATAAGAAATTATGATCGGTCTAGGAAACAGCAGTAGTAGGTTCTTCTCCAGGGTCTATGACCTCTCTGCATGTGTACTTGACTCTGTTTACAGTACTGTGTTGTCCTATTCTGCTTCCTATGGCAGTGATAAGCACCAAAACCAACTTGGGGAAGAAAGGGTTTATTTTACCTTATATCTCCCAGGTCATAGTTCATCACTGAGGAAAGTCGGTGCAGGAATCTGGAGGCAGAAGCTGAAGCCCAGACCATGTGAGGATGCTGCTTACTGGCTTGCTCCTCTGGCCTTTGCTCAGCCTTCTTTCTTATATAACACAGGACCACTGCCCAGGGGCGGTACTGCCCACTGTGGGCTTGGTCCTGCCACACCACTTAGCAATCAAGATAATGCCCCTCAGACACGGGCGCAAGCGAAGCTATTAGAGACAATTCCGCAGTTGAGAGTCCCTCTGCACAGGTGTGTCAAGTTGACAACTGAAGCTCTCCAGCTTCATATATATACACACATGCATAGATTCCTACGGAGTGGACCTTGTGCCTTATTAGACAGCTGTTGATTACTTTCCAAGATAACAGTATCACTACTGTACTAATAGAGATAATTTGCTAGGTCAGTCACTGCTGTGGTTGGTGGGTTTTACAGCTGGGTGGGTCCATTCCTTGGTTCTCTCCCTTGGCAGCTTGCATAGTATCCTCTAGAACTATGAGAGCTAGTCTTCAGGGAGGAGGCTGCCAGGTCAGTTCCAGCTCCATTGCTCCTAAGCATTTTTCTCTTCTCTAAACATCGGGGTGGCTGCTAACTCCAGCAGCAATGTCAGCAATCCTGCCATTTAAAAACACTTTTCCTTTTACTTTGAAAGTAGTGCTCCCACACCGCATTAAGTTCAGAGAGTGACAACGGTTACTAGCAAATCCTACGAGAAGCCAGTTCCTATTAAAATTTTGCTCTCTTTTCTTCGAGCTCACCATTTGAAATCTTGCTATTAAAAACTCTGCAAACCGCTGTGCAGTGGCTGCACGGCAGCCTCCGTGGTAGCGGGTGCAGCTTGGTGTGTGGGCTGCCCTAAGGGTCCTTGGAGACAGCTTTCTGGTGGATATTCATGTCTCTGATCTCAATGCTGTCGCCAGTCTAGGCTCCAGAAAGGTATGTGGGGTGCCTTCGGGAAGCCCCAGGCCATAGTGGTCGGGCCACCATGTCCATCCTCCCTAAGCTGCAGAATATCCACGTATCAGAGAAGTGGGGCTTCTCAGTTTTAACAGATGAAGTTGAAGACAAGGTGGCTGAGAAGCGTCTCATCCCTGATGCCTGAGTGGTCAGCATGTCCCCAGTCATGGTCCCACTGTACTGGTCCTACACTCCACCAAGTCATGGTCAGTAGTAGACTCTCACATGCAAAAAAAAGAAAATGCAAGGTCATCCTTGGCTATATAGTAAATCAGAGACCCCCTGGGAGACGTGAGACCCCGTCTCAAAAGGGGAGGGGAGGGGAAGAGAAGAGAAGGGAGAAGATTTTATATGGATCCAAATTGCCAAAACAAAAGGGGAGATACCCAAAGCATGAATGAACAACATATGGGACCACTTGGCTCAAGTCATGGACTGAACTGTGTCCCTTTGAAATTCCCATGTTAAAGTCTGGGAACTGGGTGGGAGATAACTGTGTTAGAGGAAGGTAAGTCGAAATGAAGGCTAAACTCATGCCCTGATTTGTTATGGTGGATCTCTTTTGAAGAAAAGAAATTTTTAAAAAATATTTGATTATTTTTATTTTATGTGTATGAATGTATTGCCTGTGTGTGTGTGAGTGTACCTGTGTCGTGCAACGCCTGCAGAGGTCAGAAGAAAGTGTTGGGTCCCCTAGAACTAGAGATACAGACAGTTGTTAGCCGCCATGTGGGTGCTGGGAATTGAACCCAGGTTCTCTGCAAGAACATCCAGTGCTCTTAACTGCTGAGCCATCTCTCTAGTCCTGAAGAAAAGGAATTTTGGAAACACTCACCAGGGGTGCACACTTTGAGGAAAGATCACATAAGGACTTGGGGAGAAGGCAGCCATCCACAAGGCAAAGGCAGTGGCCTCAGAAGGAGCCAGCCCTGTAGACACCTTGACCTTGGACTTCTAGGCTCCAGGCCTGTGGGAAATCATCTCTACTGCTTTACCCACCCAGTCTCCGTGCTTTGTTACAGCAACTAGAGCAAACTCATACAGCACATTACAGGAAGGATGTGGGAATGGCTCATCCTCATTGTGAACTTGGTGGCACTCAGTCATCTAGAGGGCTGGCAAGGAGTGCTTCTGGGTGTGTGTGTTTGTTCCAGAGAAGATTAACTGAACGTGGGCCACACATGGCCCTGACTGCTCCCTCTCAGAACTGAGCTGTTCTGCCATGTGCTCCCCTGAACAAACTTTTTCCTTCTTCCTAACACAATGGCTTCTACAGCTGGAAGGAAATTCATAACTTCCAGGACATCTCCAGAGCGCATGTGCCTTCTGCAGTGCCCCAGATTACCGCACTCCAGAAGCATGTTCATATCTGCCTTGACACAGGTCAGTAGGATGGTGTCCTCCGTGATCATAAGTGGGGAGGTGGCCCTCTCAGGAGCTACCTTTATGATCACCTTTATGCAGTGGCAGGAGGGTGACTCTGTGTGTGTATCTTTATGAGTGCATGTTCACGTGTGTTCAGGTGTATGTGTGTGTGCAGATATGTATGCACGTGTGTAGAGGAAACAGGTCAACCTCAGGTACTGTTTTTTTTTCATCAGGTCTGCTCATCTTGTTTTGGGAGACAGAGTCTCTTGCCAGCCTGGAACTTGCCAAGTAGGCTAGGCTGGCTAGCCAGTGAACCCCAAAGATCCAACTATCTCCACCCTGCCCTAACCTCTAGCACTGAGATTACAAGCTTGAGCCACCACACCTAGGTTTTCCTATGTGGGCTCTGAGGGTCAAATTCAGGTCCTCATGCATGCATAGTAAGCACTTCACCAACCAAGCTGTCTCCCCTACCCAACTGTAAACTTTAAAAAAAATTGTTGATTATTTTTATTTTATGTGTGTGAGTATATTGCCTGCATGTATGTAGGTGCACCCCTTCGTGCAGTGCCCATTGGAGATCAGAAGAGGATGTCAGATTCCCCTGGAACTGGAGTTATGGATGGTTGTGAGCCACCATGTGGGTGCTGGAAACTGAACTCAGGTCCTCTGCAAGAGCAGCTGGTGCTCTTAACCACTGAGCGATCTCTCCAGCCCCCAAACTGTAAACTTTTCATTTCTGATTTTCAGTTCAGACTCAAAGGAAACACCTACATGGGCTTCCCGCAGCATCTTTTGAAAACGTTTTCTAAAAGTAATTTTTTAGGTTAGTATTTAAAGTAATGGGTCTTAGGGACTGGAGAGATGGCTCAGTGGCTAACAGCACTGGCCGCTCTCACAGAGAACCAGGGTTCCAGACCCAGCACCCACATGGCAGCTAACAACCGCCCAATTCTCCAGTTCCAGGGGCTCTGATATCCTCTTCTGGCCTCTACAGTCATTGTATGACTTACATATGTAACCAGCAAAACTCACACACATAAAAAAATAGAATAAGTATATGGATCTCATTGTGCCGTCTTCCTACATATGTGTCATTATACATTGTTCTGATCTGTGCCCTCCCTCCGGCCTCTGCCCAGGCATCACCGTGTCGTACCGAGGGAAGACTCAGTTCTGAGACTAGACACAGGGAACCAAGTTGACAAGGGCATCCTCAGGGGGCAGCAAGCTCCAAGTCAACTCCAGAGCCCCCATCCTGTCTTCTCCAATCCAGTCAGACACTGTGTTCCTGCCGCCCTGTTCAACAGTGAGCGGATAGGCCAGGCCACGGTGAGCTCTCTCTAAGCTGAGAAATTATGGTGTTAACACTCAGAGTCCCAGGACTCCTGGGCATAACCTGAATATGTGTCAAAGACCGGTTGTGTGGAAGCTCTAATCCCTAGTGTGGCAGCACCTGAGGCAGGGCCACAGGAGGAGCAGAGTGAGATCGCATCGGGAGGACGGGGCCTCGGGGTGTGATTATGTTTTAAGATCTGTTTTATGTTTAATCATGAGGGGGCATATGTGTGTGTGAGTAACGTTGTTAGATCCCCCGGAGCTGGAGTTACAGGCACTTGTGAGCTGTGGATGCTGGGAACTGACTTCAGATCCTCTGGAGGAGCAGCCTGTGCTCTTAACCACTGAGCCAGCCCTGCACTTATTTTAAGATAGAAATCTGAGAACTCTGTGCATGTGAAAACAAAGAAGGCCGCCATCTACAGATCAGAGTGAGTGACAGCAAGCCACCAGCACACTGATCTGATGTCCAGCCTCCAACACAAGAAGGGTATATCCATGTGTAAGTCCCTAAGGCTGTGGTATGTTGTTCTGGCAGCTAGAACAGAATAAGTAAGACAGGCAGCACATGTCCACTGTGCCTAGGGAGGAGGACCAGGGCTTTGAAGATATCCAGCTTCTCCGACGAGGGAGGCTGGCCCAGACCCGGCAGGACTGTTGGGTTCTGTTTTTGCTTCTGTGTTTGATATCCCCTGGCCTAACCTTGGCCATGTTGGAAGGTGGAAAGTGTGTGATCCCTTTTAAGAGTAGGCCCTGGACTGGGGGGTCCTTCAACCAAAGAGCACCCAGAAGGAGCAACTTTGTGCTGCTGGACCATGTGTCTCTGGCCGTCCCCTCCCTGGAACAGATAAGGACATGGGAACAGATGGAACAGACAGGTCTAGTGATCGGAGCCCTGCTCCACAGGGCCTAGAGACTGTAAACGCTCTAATGCAAGCTCCAGAGACGCTGTGGCGACACAGGTAGTGAATGAGGGCTGACGCTTCTTTGGGCACTGTTCTAGAAGTGTCTATGGCTACCCCTGTGGCCCTAACAAAGAACGAAAAGCTGCCAGAACAGCATTCTGCATCTGGGTTTAATCCAGCAGGCGATGTGTCACAGGCCGGCGTGATTCCAGGGAGAGGAAGGGTGATGTATAATAAACATCCGCTCTGCCTACTGATTTGATTCATCCCATTACCCAGTGACTCAAATGTCACCTCAGTGAAGCCAGTGCAGCTTCGCCAGCATGATGCCCTATTACGGATATGAAAGGAGACTTTAGTGATGGGGGATATTCATTACTTCTGAGAGCTGGGTGTGGATCGAATTGGAAATGAAAAATAAAACTTAGGTCACAAAAGGTGACTGAGGAGCACTGAGGCAGAGCCACGTGTGTAATTCTGTTTCATGGTGTGTGTGTGTGTGTGTGTGTGCATGCACGTGTACACATAAATGTTGTGTGATGCCTGCAGAGGTCAGAAGAGAGTATCGGATCCCCTGGAACTGCAGTTAGCCTCCATGTGGGTGCTGGGAATTGAACATGGGTCCTCTGCAAGAGCAGCCGGTGCTCTTAACCACTGAGCCATCACTCCAGCCCCATCTGTATTTATTTTTTAGAGATAGGGTCTCTCATCGAACCTGGAGCTCACTGGTCAGCTAGACTAGCTCTAGAAAGCTCTAGGCTTTCCTTACAAACCATGCCCAGCTTGTATGTGGGTGCTGGGAATCCAAACTCAGATCCTCATGCTTATACGGCAGCTATCCACCTGCAGAGTCACCTCTCTGGTCGTATTCATGATTTTTATTATTTCCTGTTCGTAAACTCAATATGAAATGGAAGGGGTGAGCTGAGATGTGTTTCCCAAGGATTGGGACTATGTTTGGAGATGGGGTCTTTGAAGAGGTGATTAAACCAAACTGAGGCCTTTAAGGTGAGCTCCAAACTAAGATAGTGTGTCTTTAGAAAGAGCTCAGGAGACAGACACAGGGACATTGTGGGAGCACACAAGGGAAGGCATGTCTTGAGGGTTGTTCAGGGTCCAAATTCCCCTGAGTCCTGAAGCAGATGAATAGCATGTCCTCAACGTTCTGAAAATGCATATCGCCGAGGTCTTTTCCTTTCTCATCAATATCCTTTAGCAAAAACAACCAGGAACATAAAAGAGAGTTGGGTTTCTGCCTCATTTGTCACATTGTGCACTATGGGGCCTAGTGGGGGTATGCTCGGTAAGGAGGTGTTGAGTTTGGGGGACGTACGTGGTCCTGAGCTGGGTGAGTTGGGAGCAACCACAGAAATGAGGCTGAGTTCCAGGATGGATTCTCTTAGGAAAAAGGGGTCAGATATCCTAGGCCGGGGGTTCTTTTATTTTTGACATTTATTTGTGGGGGAGCATGGGTGTGCCACAGCACTCGTGTGGAGGGCAGCGGAGGAGTCACTGCTTTCCTCCCATCGTATGAGTTCCAGACACCACACTCAGCGTGTTAGGCTCGGCAGCAAGTGTCTGACCCACTGTGATGTTGCGCCAGACTCAGACCAGGAGACGTCTCTGTGCTGGTTAGCTTTATTGTCCACTTGGCACAATCTAGAATCATTAGGACAGAGAGTCTCAGTGAGGGGTTGTCTGGACCAGGTTGGTCTGTGGACATGTGGTGGTGGGGGGTGTCTTGACCGCTCTTATATAGGAAGATTCATTGTAAGTGAGTGGCACAGCTCCCTAGATGTGGGCCTGGACTGTGTGGGAGCAGAGAAGGCTAGCTGCTGGCGTCGTCTGAGTAGAGAAGGCTAGCTGCTGGCGTCGTCTGAGTAGAGAAGGCTAGCTGCTGGCGTCGTCTGAGTAGAGAAGGCTAGCTGCTGGCGTCTTCTGAGCAGAGAAGGCTAGCTGCTGGCGTCGTCTGAGTAGAGAAGGCTAGCTGCTGGCGTCGTCTGAGTAGAGAAGGCTAGCTGCTGGCGTCTTCTGAGTAGAGAAGGCTAGCTGCTGGCGTCTTCTGAGTAGAGAAGGCTAGCTGCTGGTGTCGTCTGAGTAGAGAAGGCTAGCTGCTGGCGTCGTCTGAGTAGAGAAGGCTAGCTGCTGGCGTCATTTCTCTCTGCTCTTGACTGCGGATGCTTTGAGCTTGTGCTGCTCTGACTTCTCTGCAGTGATGGATGGTAACCTGCGACTGGAGCCACGTAGCCACGTAACCCCGCGTTTCCCTAAGCCGCTCTTCGCCAGGGTGCTTTATCCCAGCAACAGAAATGAAACTAGGACAGTATCTTAACCTTATCCAGAAGATAGGAAACTTCTGCAACCTGTTAGGGACTAAAGTAATAGTTTGCAAAGAAGCAGCTGCACGGAGCTGTCTCTCATGGGGAGCCACCTCCAATTCCAACAACGTTCTTGTTTTTGTCTAAGCTGACGGAGTACGAGTAGACTGGATGTGTTTTGTGAGTTGCGCGTGTAGCGGTCAGAGGACAACTTTGAATATCATTGCTTAGACATCAATCACTTTTTTTTGAGACCAGGTCTCTCACCGGCATGGAACTTGCCAAGCAGGCTTCTAGGTGGCTGGCCATCGATGACCAGGGATCCACCTCTCTCCACCTCCCCAGAACTGGGAATATAAGCATGAGCCACTATTGCTGTTACTATGGCTAGCTTTGTGTGTGCATGGGTGCAGAGGACGGAGGTCGATGTTACATGTCCTTCTCCATTGCTGTCTGCCTTAGTTAGTGTGCATGCATGTGTGTAGGCATAAACCACAGTGCATGTGTGTAGGTCAGAGGACAAATTGGTTCTCTCCGTCCACTATATGGGGCCTGGGCATTGAACTCAAGTTGTCAGGCTTGGCGACCAGTGTTTAATGGCTGAGCCATCTATCTTGCCAGCCCCCACCTCGTTTTTTGAGACAAGGTCTCTCTCCAAGCCTGAAACTTACTGTTTCAGCTAAACTGGCAGGCCAACCATCCTTGAAACCCTCTGGATTCTGCTTCCTCAATACTGTGGTTTCAGACACATGCATGTTTTCATGTGCAGGTTCTGGGCATAGAATTCAGGTCCTCATGCATGGCAACCATTTACCAAGCGAGTGGCTGATCTTCCTCATCTTGGTGCTGACTGAAATCTAGCACCGGAGTGTGCTCCTCTGGTGATGGCTGGTCGTGTTCTCTGAAGTTGCTGACGTGTAACCGACACCTGGGCTGGTCAGTGGTGACTGCCAGGCCACCCTGCTCCAGGGCTGCTTTCTCGCTCCATCCACGACACACCTTCTTCTACTTTCTCTGAAATGACGTGAGAACATTGAGTTGTTTAACACATCTCGCTAGTCATCCTCTCTCACCATCTTGTTCTCTCCCCTCAGCCCTTTTCCCTGGGGTAGGCCGTGTTTGCTTAAGTGTGGTTGAGTTGTCTGCACTCTCTATGAGGGCAGTCTGTGTGGATTTTAGTCACAGATATGTTCTTATCACCTGGAACATGCAGGTGCTCAGTGAACATTTCACAGATATGTCCTCATCACCTGGAACATGCAGGTGCTCAGTGAACATTCACTGGCCATGTTGACATCAGTTAAAGAATGTGTCATCTGTAAACACATTCTGGCCAGATCTCATCTGAGTTTCTGTTGCAGCATCCTGAGGGCCTGGGCCCCTTTCAATGGATGAGTTATTTCAGCTACTCTTTCTTCCATCTTGCCCATTCAAGCCCCTGCCCATCCACCCACCTACCCACCACCCACCCGTCCACCTTATCCATCCGTCCTCCACTCATCCACCCATCCATCCATTACTCACCCACCCACCCATCCATCCATCCATCCTCCACCCACCCACCACCCACCCATCCACCTTATCCATCCATCTGTCCTCCACTCATCTACCACCCACCCATCCATCCACCATCCATCCTCCACCCATCCATTCATCCATCCATTGTGTTTACTAGGTTGTACATAATTCTCATTAGTGGGAACATCTCTGGAAGGTTTCCCATATGTAAGCTCTCTAGTTTCTTCCTCGCCCAGGGTCTGCATCCTCACCTTCCAAGCATCCTCCAGCTGCTTATGCCATGCAGGGCAGGGGTGGGGCCTGTGTGATCCGACTGGGGAATGGAGAGCTCAGCGAGGACCGGAAGAGGCTGGGTGGAATCAGCCAGATGGCACTTAGCGAGGGAGGTGTCTCATGGATGGGAGGGGCACAGGCAAGGTCTGGATGTGTCTGGGCGTGGGGAGGGGCGTGACCTACAGGCATACTGATCGAGACCCACTCACTGGCTTCCTAGGACAAAGGTGGGATGCAAGGGGACTGATGGGTGGAGAAGTCAGAAGGGAGTAGACAGGAAGGCCTATTAGACCAGAAGGGAGTAGGTGCTGGGTGAGCTGCAGGACCTGGCGATGGCTGGTACATACAGAGGGTTCTTGTTTCTAGATCCTTCTCTGGAAATAATGATCATGCCTTGTCCAAATAATCACCTGCATCACACTTGTTCCTGTCCCAGTCACATGCTGGATTAGAGAAGACATGCCATTTCCTTATCTAGATTCAGACTCAGGGAAAGGTTGCCCAAGAGCTTTCTTGCTCATGCCTGGGCTCCAGGGCCTCAGAGACTTTCCAGTCTGCGGCTCTTTCAGAAATGCTGCCTCCAAACACACTAGACCAGGCTGAGGGACCAAATGGCAGGTTTGCCCTAAGTGACACAAATTATTACTGATTAAATCAGAACAAAGAAAGTTACGTAACTTTCTGCATAGCTCCGTGTAACTCAAAGGAGGTACTTAAAACATTGTTCATGTTAGTGTTAACTTAAAATGCATCTTTAACCATAGCAAATTACAGGATTATCCTGGAGATACTACAGGTATCGACATGACAATAAAACACGTATTTCAACAAAGAAAATCATGCAAATTATCATAAATTATATTGTGCCTCTAAGAGTACATGTCTTGGGGCTGGAGAGATGGCTCATTGGTTAAGAGCACTGGCTGTTCTTGCAAAGGACCCAGATTGGTTCCCAGAACCCATATGGCAGCTAACAACTGTCCATAACTCCAGTTCCAGGGAATCTGATGTGCTCTCATGACCTTTGCTCCGCCTTGCACAACATGGGTGCACTTAACATACTTACAGGCAATACACTTACATACAGAAAATAATATAAAAATTTTAAAATATTGATCAAGCCATTCAGAAAATAGATGTGTGGTTGCCCTGGTTTTGCAGTCCATTCACAGCACACAGGCAGAGTGGACCCAGTGTACTAATTCCTGAGTCCTAGTTCCAATGGGTAAGAACTGACTTGAAGTCACGGTGCCTCAGCACCGGGGGAGGCTGCCTGTGCTAAGATTTGGAACCAGGTGCTGGCTTCTCTCCAGCTGCCTTCATGAATTGTCAAAATCATGACTCTATTTCCAGATTTGCTGTGTTCCACTGACCCAGGCTCTTCCATCAGTATCACTGGGTCTTTACTGCTTGGCTGACTTTCAAAACCAGTGGCCCACATCCTCCAACTTTTCAAAATGATTGAGGGTATTCTAGGATCATTCCCCCTTGTAAATAAATTTTTGAATAACTTTTAATCAACATCTATAATCCCTCTGAGATTTTTTTTTAGTTTGTAGAAAAAAAAAATCTTAAACTTTAAATTTCTAAATATTTTTGTATTGACAGATAATCTTTCTGTAACGGATTACTTGTTTAATTTTGCTATGGTTGGAAAATAAATTTTACCTAATTTCAATTACTTAAAATTTCTTAATTTGGGGGCTGGAGAGATGGCTCAGTGGTTGGGAGCACTGAATGCCCTTGCAGAGGACCTGGGTTCAGCTCCCAGCACCCACATGGCAGCTCACAACCATCTGTAACTCCAGTTCCAGGAAATCTGATGCCCTTTTCTGACTTCTGTGGGCAGTGTGCAACACAGGTGCACTTGCACACCTGCAGGCAATACACTCCTACAAATAAAAATAAGTAAAATATTTTTAAAATTAATTTTCTTAATTTGAATAAGCCCCCAAATATGTTCTATTTTCATGAACGTTCCACATGCACTGGGAAAGAACGTGGATTCAGCTGCTTGGGAATGGCATTTGAGATAGCTGCCCAGACTGCCTTAGAAGTCACCGTGGAGCCCAGGCTCGTTGTGAACTCGTAGCGATCCCCCTGCCTCTGCCTCTGCAGTGCTGGGATGACAGGCGTGAACCACCATGCCCGCAGGGAATGCTGTGTGGCTCTCGAGCCATCTGGCTTATCTTCTGCTTTATCACTCACCATGTGTGAAGGGGAGTGCTGATATCAAGAAGAGCTGTGGCTTTGTCTGTTAGCTGTCCTCTGACCTCTATGTGCCTCTGCTTGGTGCATTTTAAAGCTCTTTTGGGGCGGGAGTATGTGCAGAGTTAGAATAGCTCTTGTCAATCAATCCATTCATCGTTAAGTCGCGTTGATTTTCACCCCGGGGCAGTTTGTGTTTTGAGGTCTACTTTGTCAATAGCTCCCATCCTTTCTCTAGTTAATGTTTTCCCACTGTGGTGGTTTGAATCAAAAATGCCCCCAAGAGGCTCAAGTATTTGAACACTTGGCATCTGGTTCCCCTGTTGGTGGTGCTGTTTGGAGAGGGCCACGGCCTTAGGCGGTGTGGCCTCGCTGGAGGCGGGCTTTCAGAGTTCACAGCTCATTGCACTTCCAGCTTGCTCTGTTTCCTGGTCTTGCTTGGAGATGCGCGTGCTCAGCTTTCAGTTTTGGCTCCCTCTGCCACCAGGCCTCTCCGCCGTGATGGACTCTAACCCTCTGGAACTGTTAAGAACAAATACGCCCTTCTGGTATATGTCACCACAGTCACAGTGTTTTATGGCAGCAACAAAACAGTAACCGTGCACACATTATACCCCCTTGTCTCTCTCTGCCTTTATTTGCTTCTGGATCTAAATGGATTTCTTTAAATGCAGCCCTGGCTTAGTTTGCTTTCTACTGCTGTGACAAACTCCAAGACCAAAACCAGCCTGGGAAGAAAAGGGTTTATTCAGCTTACAGTACAGTCTTTCCCTTGAGGAAAGCCAAGGCAGGAGCTCAAACACGAACCTGGAGGCAGAAACTGAAGCACAGAACATGGGGGCATGCTACTTATTGATTTGCAGCTCTGGCCAGTGCTCAGCCTACTTTCTTATGCAATCCAGGACCACCTGCCCAGAGGTGGCACAGCCCGCAGCGGGCTGGGTCCTCCCACATCGCTCAACAACCAAGAAAGTGCCCCACAGACATGCCAGTCTCATAGGGAAATTCCTGATTGAGGTTTCGTCTTCCCAGGTGTGTCACGTTGACAGCTGAAGCCATCCAGCCCATATTTGGGTTGCATCATTTTGATTCAACCTGATCACTTGGTTTTTCATTGTAATTTAATGTCATTTAGCTACTGTTACAGTTGAACGTCGGACACCTGTTTTGTGATTGCTCCCTCCCAATCCAAGTCTCTTGAATTATTTGAATGCTTTTTAGTACTTTTTAAAATTTATTTTTTAAGTGTATGCATGTATTAAGTACATCTCTATCATGCGGCGCCTGTAGAGGTATAATTTACCTAAAGTTTTTACTTATTAGTATGTGCGTATCGGGGGAGGGGCATATGTGTGCCGTGACGCATGTGTGGAGGTCAGAGGACAGCTTTGTAGAGTTGGTTCTCTCCTTCCACCGAAACATGGGTGCTGGGGATTGAACTTAAGCCATTAGGTTTGCTATCTCAATATTCTGCAATGGTAGGACTGGAGTGCGCATACCAGACCTGTCCTGGTTCACGGTACCTCCTGACTGTGCAGTTATGTCTTTCAGTTTGGGAAGCCGTTCATATCTTCATATGGTTTTCCATGCCAGTCTCTCTTCTGAAACTCCAACAGCTCGGGTGTTTATATCTTTTGATGTTCTCCCAAACATCTCTGAGGCCTCCTTGCATAGGTTTTGGTCATTTCTGATCTGCTCTTCAAGCAGAATACTTTACTTTGATCTCATGTTTTCCCGGTACCATCTTCATTTCTGTGATGTTTCAGATATTGGATTTTTTTAGTTATAAACTTTCCCTTTGGTTTCCTTTTTTCATAATTTATGTTCTCTATTGCGAGCCAGTCGGTGCCTTTCCATTCATGAAGTGTGACTTGTCTTTACCCTGAGGAACTATGCTAAGGCCTTTGTTAATCCCAGCTTCAGGATCAGTTGCAGGTTGGTATCTATCCATCTTCTTTTCCCTTGAGAATAGTTGACAGGACTTGGTTTTATTATAGTTCTTGAGAAGGCGACTGGCTTGTTGCCAGAAGGGCATGAGAAGGCAGTTTTCCTAGACTCTCTGGGTTGACTCCCTAGCATAGCTCTGTCTGGGGACAGGAAAGAGGAGACGAAACAGACTCACCCTTCCACAGACTGCTTCATCCAACTCGACCCCCCAAAGTGGTCTACCTCCCAGAGCTGCCTTTCGATCTTCTCAACTAGCTGTTATACTTCCCTTTGAAATAGATGGTTAAGGGTGCTTAATAGTCATGAGAGTCTAAATATTAATCTTTTAAGGGTGAAAATTGGTCTATTTCATCCTTTTTGATTCATGAATGTCTCGCTCCAAGTCTGGTTCAATAGTCAAGGATGCCACACAAACCCAACCATGTTTGCCACAGTTGTAGAGCATGGCTCAAGTAAACCATTTTGTTATAAGAGTTGCTAAACAGGGTTTGGAGAGATGGCTCAGCAGTTAAGAGTACTGACTGCTCTTGCAGAGGACCTGGGTTCGAGTCCCAGCATACCTATGATGGTTGACAACTGTCTATAACTCCAGTTCCAGCAGGGAGCCGAAGCCCTCTTCTGACCTCTCAGGGCATTGTATGACATGGGTGCACTTACACATAAAAAATTTTTTTAAAAAGAATTGCTAAACAAATTCAACCCTCTGAAGGCCTCTGGGCCTTTGCAAGTCAATCTCATTGACTCTGAAATTTCATCTTGCTGATTTCAATGTGTGGGGAAATAGAACTCAATGTTTTGCCTGACTTAGGTCTGACCACATCACAATTGGAGATCTCATGTCTGTTCTGGCACTTGGGATCTGTGCTGAAGACCTTGGTATGTGCCTGCACACCAGTTGTGTTAAGGGTGTCAAAGTTTATACAAGGAAAAATCAGTGAACGGGTTGAAAGAGGCAATGTCAGAACGTAGCTGAGAAAGTCAGTTCCTGTTAATCTTTTCAAAGAACTAGCTTCATTTCTTTGAGTCCTTTGATGATCTCATCTACTATTTCTGGGAGTTTATTCTGGTTTTTTTTTCAAGGTCTTTGTGTGTATCATTTAGTAATTTGAGTGTTTTTGCTTTTTTTGAAGTAGACACTGATGTGACTTCTCTCTTAGGACCGCCTTCACTGTCTCTATAGATTTCAGTACATTTCATTTTAAGTCAGTCCTACCAGTTTTTAGGTCTTTCCCTTTTTTTTGACAGGGTCTCCCGAGCCCCAGTCTATCTGTAACTATGTAGACCAGGCTAACCTTGAACTCAGAGATCTGCCTGCCTCTGCCTCCCAAGTACTGGGATTAAAGGTGTGCACCACCATGCCTTGTGTCAGTCCTAGGAATTTTTTAATTTGTCTTGATTTCTTCCATGACACAATTATCATTCAGCAGTATGTTGTTTAGTTTCCATGAGTTTTCACACCCATCGTTTCTACTGCCAGTGATATCCAGCTTAATCTACTCTGGTGAGATAGAATGCAGGATGTTTTTTGATTTTCCTATATTTAAGATTTGCTTTATTATTTTTAGTCTTCCTGTAGCCCCAGCTAGCTTGGAACTATGTAGACCAGGTTAGCCTTAAACTCAGATCTGCCTTCCTCCCAAGTACTGGGATTAAAGGCATGTGCCATGATGCCTGGTTTATTTTTATGTGTATGACTGTGTTGCCTGCATTTATGTAAGTGCAGCCGTGTCATACAATGCCCAAGAAGGCATCAGATTCCCCTGGAACTGGAATTACAGATGTTAGGCGCCATGTGGATGCTGGGAACTGAACCCCGGTCCTTTGCAAGAACAGCCAGTACTCTTATGGCTCAAGCCCTGTTGCTTTGTGGAACATTCCATGGGCTTCTGAGAAGAATGTGTATTCACTTAACTTTATGAATCGTGACTGTTGGGCTAAGAATGTGACCCAGTGGATAAGTTCTTGCCCTAGCATGCATGGTGGGTTCCGTTCTACCTGTTGGAACTTGCTCTATTTGGATGACGATGACACACTGTGATGATACTGGCGCTGGGGTCTGCTGAGGCTTGTGACTAGGTCATCCCACCTGCTGAGGCTGACAGCTTCCTCTCTGAACCAGGCCTCTCATCCACACTGCAGTTGTACTGATGACTGTGAGGACTTGGGAAAGCACAGTCAGAATGTGGTGCCTCTTGCTAGGGGTTAGCAGTTGACCCTCACTGTTTCAGCTCTGGGACTTGGCTCTAATGTCACAGTTTAGGATCAGGCAGTGCTCGCATATGTAGATGAGACGCAGCAGGCCTGCAAGTCTCATGTATGTGTAGGACAGAGACAACCTTAGGTATCATCCTTAGAAATGCTATCATCTCCTTTGAGTCAGGGTCTATCATTGGGCTGAAGCTCGATAATTAGGCTACACTTGCTGGCCAGTGAGTCTCAGGGATCCCTTTGTGTCTCGTCCCCAGCACCAGGAGTCCTCTGCCCGGGATACCTGGCCTTTCCCCGGTGAGTATGTTCCAGGGCCCAAAAGGAAGAAAGTGGGTCAACTGCATTCTAAGGAGGGCTGAGGAAGATGGAAGGAACCTCGTGTCAACAGGGAGACCAGACATGACATACTGGGTGGGAAGGCACCTGAAAGCAGCTCTGGAAGGAAGAACACCTGAGTAAGTGCTGGGGGGCTGATGTCACTGGGAACTCTTTACTCTGCCAGGGTCAGCATTCTTAGTACAGGCTGTGGCTACTGGCATTAAGAACAGCGAGGGGTTGGAGAGATGGCTCGGGGGTTAAGAGCACTGACTGCTCTTGCGGAGGACCCCGGTTCAGTTTCCAGCACCCATATGGTGGCTAACAATCATCTCTTAGTCCGGTTCCAGGGTGGCCAATGTGCTCTTCTAGCTCTGGCAAGCCGTGCACGCCTTAGTGCACTACATGCATGGTGACAAAACACTTAGACACGAGGTAAAATAAAAAAACAGAAAACTTAGGATGAAGCTTCCAGAGAGCAGTTCCCCTATTTGTTGGTGGGGTGATGAACCAAACTATTTTTTACTGTTTCCTTGTGAATGTTTTAAAACATGTCCACAAATTATTTTTACACACTTCTGTTTTTGACTGATCCTGTGTATCAGTCAGTTATTGCTGCCTAACAAGTTACCGTAACCTATAGTAGTTTAAAATAATCATTTATTTCATCCAGTGGTTCAGAGCACTGACTATTAATGGCCTCTACAGCCATCGCAGCACTTACATACACGCAGGCAAAATTCCCAAACACATAATGTAAAAATAAAAACAATAAAAAATTGAAGTATAAGCCCTTTCTAGAGATTCAAGTTGTACTTGTTGGTAAGTAGTTCCAGTGATCACCCAGGGTGGCTTTGCCTTCTTTACTTACCAAACCTACAACCTCCAGGTGTCAGCTTTCCAAAGCCATGCGTAGCTGTCCTGTAGAAGAGGCACTGAGGATACCACGGAGTAGCTCTCTAAGCTCTCCTTCCAAAGAACGGGAGAGCCTGCTGGAGCAGTGAGACGGCAACTTTCATCACAGCTCACGGTAAGCTCTCGGAGGAGCCCAGGGGTGGCGTCCAGCAGTCTCAGAGTAATGAATTAGAGTCATGGCTGTGGCTTTGACCAGAAACCATCATTTTTTATGCCTTCCTGCTCCCCTGACTTTCCACCTGCCCTACAGCCAGCAGAGCTCTGACGTGATGCGGAGCTCCCCCATGGCTTTTTGTCAGAAAGTAATTCACACACACAAAATCCCTCCGGTCCAGCCGCCCGTGCGCCTTTCTCTCTGCGTGTTGCCCCTTTACTGCCACGGGGTGGAAAATTGTCAGGCTGTTTCCTACCATTCTCAAGAGATGCCATTTGGGGTCCTTGACAGCAGCCTTCCATGCAAGGGACATGAGGAGCCAGACACATTTCTGAACTGGAGGCCGAGCAGAGCTTGAAGCAGGAATGATCCTTCCCTGATGGGGACCATCAGTAATACATGGACCTAAGAGTGTGAATAAGTAAGTACAGAGCTTTCCTGGCACGTACTAAACCCTGGCTTTGATCTGTAGCACACCTGTAATTCTAGCACTTAGGAGGTAGAAAATGAACGTTTGAGGTCAGGCTGGGTACATCAATGCCCTCCCCAGATACAAACATCTGGGGCGGTATCTTAGTAGTCAAGTGCTTGCCATGCACACATAAGCACCCCTAGAATTTAAAGCAGATTGGAAGTAAATTTGGGGTCAGCAGTTGTTTAAACACAAAGCCACGCAGGGCATGGTGATGCACACCATTAATCCTAGCACTCAGGAGGAAGAGACTGGTGAATCTCTGTGAACTCAAGGCCAGCCTGGTCTACATAGTGACTTCCAGGCTAGCCACTTTAAGGCTGAGGTGTAGTTGGTAGGGGACCACTTGCCTCATAGGATTGACACTCTTGAGTTCAATCCCCAGAACCAAAATCAAAGCCACTAAGATTGATGATGTGTAGAGCTGAGTGCCAGAATCAATGGCAAATGTGCCTGCCCCCTCCCCCGCCTAGGGAGCATCTGTGGAAGATGTTAAGTCTTGCCCTGGCTCTTCTTAAGATTTTAGGGGATCAGAGCAGGAAATTGCACATGGATGGATTTCGAAAGCCCAGCACTCCTTTCTCCCAGCGGGAGCAGAAATTCGCTGCCTAGCTGGCTGGCTTTGCCTTCAGGGCATTTCCTCTCCGTGTCAGCCCCTCTCTTCCCCACCTAAGCTGTTCCTAACCACACATTTTCATTCAAACAGAACTTCCTCCTGAAATATAACAGCTACAAGAGAAAAGTTCCGCCTCCCCGTCCCCACATGGCTCTGTAGCCCTCCAGGACCAGGTGTCCTGTACCCCAGATTCGGACAGCCTCTGATGTGTCCTGGATGAGTCATGGCTCTGGTTCATTCAGTAACAAGGTTGGCATCCTGGCACCAACCCCATGCCAAGCACCCCACCACCATCGCCTTCAGGAGCCAAACTGAGAACCTGGCTCTGGAGATGCCTTGGTAGCTCAGCCCTGATGACTAAGATACAGGAACTTACAGCCCCAGGCTGTTGTCCTGCCACATAAAGTTCGAGAATCAGACAGAACTTTTGCAACCTAGATGTGTCTGGAAGGTGCTTCCTGCCGGGTCCTTCTGCTGCCTGTCCTATCGGGGAGCAGTATTCAGCTCACCTGGGAGGCTGGTGTGCATTGGGGTGGTTGCCAGGGAAGCACCCTCACTAGAGATGGAGTTCGGGGGACCAGCGAGGAGGAGGATGGGGTTGTCGACTGCGCTCTGAGAAACGCACACATCACCCAGGGCATGACGCGGAGGAGTCCCGTCTGCCTCTCGGAAAACAGACCACACCTCTCCAGCCAGCTCTAGTACCTACAAATGTAAAGTGAATTTGTAAGATATCTGAGAAAACGGGTTTTTTGTTTGTTGAGACAGAGTCTTCCTGTAGCCTCAGCTGGCCTGGAACTCACAGAGACCTGCTTCTGCCCAGGAGATGCTGGGATTAAAGGTAAGCATCACCATGCCCAGCTTTTTAAAGAAAACAACTTGGATACCCACCCTGAAACTGGCTTTGAGCTATGGCCCGACCCTGCACTCCGGAGAAAGTTATAAACAAGGACTCTGTGTCCCTCCTCCCTGCCCACTCTACCTTTTCTCTTTCCTCCTCCCCTCCAGGCTCCCTGGCGAACTCCCATGACAGCTACCTCTTCCACTCCTTTGCCTTAATAACGTCTTTGCCATCCTCCACCTCATGCCCCATCACATGCCTCTGGCGTTCTGTCCCGTCCCCTCGCTTTCCCACTGCGTGGCCCTCTCTTCAGAACGCTCATTTTCTGAAGGGTAATTTGGCAACAGCTCTTTTCCCAAGTGCCACTCAAAGTCGGTCCTTCAGGACCCGTGAACACAAGTGGCTCGAGGGGCAGTGTGGCACACTGTTTAACAGGAGACAAGTTTTTGTGAAGCAGGCATACAGTGCAGAACGTAAGTGTGGGGCTGTGTATTACTTACCTCTCTGTTGCTATGACAAAACACCATGGTCAAATGTGACCTATAGGAAGAAAAGTTTGTTTTAGCTCTGATTCCGGGAGGGATAAGTGTCCATCATGGCGGGGTGGGGGGCATGACAGGAGGAGGAAGCTGAGCATGCACATCTTCAATAGCAAACAAAGTCACCAGAGGTGAGGCAAGGCTGTGCACGTCAAAGCCCATCCCCAGTGACACACTTCCTCTCACAAGGCTGCACCTCCTTATGTCCCCAAACAGAGCCACCAACTGGAGACAAAGTTCAAATCTTGAAACTAGTGGGATCATGTCTATTAAAAACACGTTCAGAAACCAGAGCAGTGAGCGAGGCATGGGAGGTAGAGGAAGGAAGAGAGTCGGCTCTTAGGGTCATCCTTGAGTACGGTGAGGGTTCAAGGCCAGCCTGGGCAACGTGAGACCCTGTCTCAGAGAGCTGGTTCAGCAGTTAAGAGCAGTGGAACTGGGTTCAATCCCAGCACCCACATAGCGGCTAACAACCATCCATAACTCTAGTTCCAGGGGATCCAATGCCCTCTTCTGACCTGAGCATTGTACAACACAGGTGCACTTACATGCATGCAGGCAATACACTTACACATAAAATAAATTTTAAAAATAAAAAATGAACCAAACTACAGTGAGTCACGAGACTGTCCCTGTACCATCAAGGCGGCTGGCTGCACGGCGTAATCAGGCTGGACTCACAGCTCTGTCCACTGCAGCGTCACCCCACTGCCTTCTTCCCGAACCACTGTGTGGGCTGTGGTTGACAGAGGTGTGGTTCTGGGGCCCACTAGAGGAACAGCATCTTTGAAGTAATCTATGAAGAACAGGCGCTCCTCGGAGCCTGAGAATGCTGCAGAAAACAGCAGCAAAAACAGCTACTAAACCATTAAAAACAGTTGATTACACTTACGTGGTGGGAGACGGGAACACGTGTACCTTGGGCGCAAGTGCTGCTCCTCTCCTGATACCAGGTGGGTCCCAGGGATCAAACTCAGGTCGTCAGGGTTGGTGGCAGACATCTTTACCCACTGAGCCATCTCTCTGGCCCAAGACAATCATTGTGAAAGCACTCTAAAAATCCTCTCCCAATGGAGCTCAGAGGTTAAGAGCACTGGCTGCTCTTGTAGCGGACCCAGGTTAGATCCCAGCACCTGCCTGGTGGCTCACAACTGTGCATAACTATAGTTCTCAGGAATCTGATGCCCTCTTGTGGCCTCTTTGGAAATCGTACACACATTCATATTCATACAATTAAAACAAATCTTTAAAAACAAGAAAATCAACATTTAAATACAGGCTGGGGGTGTGGCTCAGTGGCAAAGTGCCTGCCCACCACTGACTAAATTTAGAAAATAGTATCTCCCAAAGTGGGACACGTGGTAGCACACACCTTTAATCCCAGCGCTCGGAAGGCAGAGACAGGTGGATCTCTGTGAGTTTAAGGCCAGACTGGTCTACAGGGAAAGTTCTAGGACAGCCAGGGTGACCCTGTCTCAAAAACATCTCTCCCAGATCCACTTTGAGCTTTACCCAGAATACAGCATTCCTTACCTTAACCAACCCTGGCTCTACCTCAGGTCTCTTCTGCCCACGTCAGAAGTCCTCAGAGTTGCTCTTCCTAGCCTCAAAGGCCCTGGAGCAATGGTGTGCAGGTTCCAGGCCAAGTGAGTGTTCTGTCTTTATGTTCAAGTCTTAGAAACGTGGCTCAAAAGACTTTAAATATCAGTTATCATTAACATGACTTGGGAATAGATGGGCTCCAAACTAGCAGGACACTTTACAGATGGGTCTCTCCCCGCTGGCAGGTTACAGGTTAGCACACGAGGATGTAACACTTTACAGGGTAGCACATGAGGATCTGGTAACCTCTTCTAAAAGACCATCCTACCTGGGCCTCTCGATCCCTTCCAGAACCTTGAACACCTCCCCCCAGGGCCTATGCCACATCTCTCCGTGTTGAAGTGTTCTGTCGCTTTTGTAATATATAACTGCAAACAAACCTGGCTCAGACCACAGAACCTCTCTTCCAGCTCTGAAGGCAGAAGTCTGCAGTGGGTCTCACTCGGCTGAAATCCCAGGGTCAACTCTAGAAGAAAACTAGAAAGGATCCATTTCCGTGCTTCTCTGACCTCTGAAATCTACCTGCCGCCTCCAGTCCACCGCCATCTTCACAGCTGATGCAGTGACCTCTCTGTGTCCCTCTCCATCTCTGACACTGCTCCCCTTAAGTTCTCTCTCTTCAAAAGAGGGCAAAGGAAATGGCTCAGTTGGTAAAGTACTTGCCTTGCAAGCCTGAGGACCCGAGTTTTATCCCCAGAAAAAAAATTTTTTTTTTAAATCTGACCATGGGATAGAGAGATGACTCAGTGGTTAAGAGTACTGTCTTCTCTTGAAGAACTGGGTTCGAATCCCAGCACCCACATGGCAGCTAACAGCAGTCCAGAACTCCAGTTCCAGGAGATCTGATGTCCACGTCTGACTGCTGCAGGCATTGCACAACACGGGTGCACTTACATACACGCAGGCAATACACTCATACATATAAAATAAAATTACTATTTGTTTAAGAAAAGCTGACTATGGTGGTACATGTTATAATCCCAGTACTGAGGAGACGGAAACAAGTAGATCCCTGGGTTTGCTGGCCACCAGCCCAATCTACTCTGAGCTCCAGGCCACTGAGAGACTGTCTCAACAAAGGAGGGCCTGGAGAGCTCTCGGTGGGTGCTGCCCACCAAGCCTGATGACCCGGATTCCACGTGGTGGGAGGAGAGAACTGACTCTGGAAAATTGTCCTCTGACTTCCACCTGCATGCCATGGCACACATACATACGAGTGCACGCACACACACGACACACCTGACATTAGACTCTCCCATATGATCTAGGCAACACTGTCACCTCTGTGTGTCTAACTGAATCACACCTGCAAAGTCCCTTTTGCCATATGAGGTAAATTTGGGGGTTGGAGGCATTGACATCCCCGGGGTCATATCTCTACCTGCCGCATTTGGCTTAGCACTGTCTGCGGGCCACTGCCTAAGAGAGGACGCTGGGTCGGCCTCCAGGCACCCGTCCTTGACTCAGAGTGTGCGGGAGTGTATTGATTGTGGGAGACGAAATGTCTGCACCAGACCTCTTTGCTTACTTTTTCACCCTTTGAGTGTTTGTCAGAACCTTTCCACCTGAGGAGGCGTTGGCTCGCAGGGGAGGAGGGGCTCCAAAACTCCGGGGGCGTGGGCAGACCAGTGTCCCACGAGTGGCCTCAGAAGTGTGTCTGTCTTAGTCCTTTTCCAGCCTGCTTTGCTCCTGGCTCCAGGCAACACGTGGCAAGTGTGGCAGGTGACAAGCAGGCACTGTCTTCAGGAGAAGATTGTGACAGTTTTTACATTTTTATTTTGTGTGAGTTTGTGGTGTGCGTGTGTATGTACAAGCACTGTGCTTGCATGCAGAGACCCCGGGGGCTGCCTGGTGTCTTGGTCTTTCACTTTTATTCTCGAGACAGGGTCTGTCTCACTGTCTAGGCTGGTGGCCAGCAAGCCCCAGCTTCCTCCTGCCTCCCCCGCTCCAGCACTGGGTTCCAGGCACATGTGGCCATGCCCAGCCTTTTCTTGGGTTCCAAGTATTTGAATTCAGGGTCTCATGTTTTGTTTAGTTAGGTTTTTGCTTGTTTTTTTGAGACAGGGTCTCCCTGTAGCCCCAGTTGGCCTAGAGCTGGCTATACAGACCAGGCTGGCCTTGATCTCATAGAGATCTGCCTGCATCTGCCTCCTGAGTGCTAGGATTAAAAGAGCGTGTCCCTATGTCCTCATGTTTTTAGCAAGCACTTTTACCCATTGAGTCATGTAGCAATCTTTTTTTAATTCTTAAGAATTTTTCAGACAGGGTCTCACTATGTAGACCAGGCTGGACTCAAACTCAGAGATCCATTTGCCTCTGCCTCCCAAGTGTTGGGATTAAAATCATGTGCCACCACACCTGGCCCCGTGGCAGTCTTTTATATGAACTTGCACTACACACACACATATACCTGTTATCTTTCACCTTGAGCAGATGGAAAAAACCCACACAATTATTTACTCTGTGCTACAGTTGGGAAAGAATTGATCCATCATCCGCTTTGTCTGAAGACCATAGGGTGAGTCAGCGACAGAGCCGGAGATAAAACCAGACCTGACTGTCGTGCCAGGGTGTTTCTGGCCAATGGTGGGGCTCCTCACCACTCTAAGTGCTGCTTAGTCACCCCTCGGGTCAGCCAAGACATTGAGATGTTCAGCAGTTCCCCACCAACAGGTCCCTCTGGGTCTGTGCCCTTTTAACTTCCTGGTTCAGGGCTGTGGGGAATAGCTGGAGCTGGGTTCTTCTGCCTATGGGCTAAGGACAAAAAATGCCAGGCAGTTTAGAGACCAGTGGTTGGAAGCCATCACCCCAAGGAAGACACTGGAGCCTGTAGAACCTGCTGGGGCCAGAGGACAGCCTCAGAGATCCACGAGTTGAAAATCGGGGCTCCTAGTTCTGCAAAAGTATCAAGATAACTCTATTCAGGGTGAATCAGTAGTACAGTTTACGGGTGCACTGTCAGACCGACAGAATGCCACATGAATGGAATCTTTTCATGGGGTTTAAAGGCAGGAGGCTCCTAAGGAGCAGAGTTTGCATGGGTCTCCATTTCTATTGATAGATAATATTATAGATTTATTCTTCTTACTATGCATGATCCTTCCCATGCACCTGATTTTAACCACATGCACACCCAATTATGCATAGACATAAGACAGTAAATAGGAGATTCTCCCCAAAAAGAGGGAGACAATTCTGCCTTACCTTCCATGTGCCCAAAACCAGTTCAAGCAAGATTGGTCTTTCTATTCCTTATACCTGGATACATTTGGATTAGGCTTGAATAGAAATTGTCTAAGTTTTTAAAATTAATTTTTATGTGTATGAGTGCCTTGCCTACATGTAAGTACACCATGTGCATGCAGTGTCTGGGGAGGTCAGAAGAAGATGCCGGATTTCCTGGAACTGGAGTTACAGATGGTTATTAGTCACCATGCAGGTGCTGGGAAAGAACCTGGGTCTTCTGGAAGAACACCAAGTGCACTTAACCACTAAGCCACCTGTCTAGTCCCAGATATTGTCAGAATCCGATTGTTGTTCAGAGATGAAGATTATTATAGTCCAACGGAAGTTGGTGTTTGAGGAAGTTCTGATGTTAGGACTGAGGCTGCCAGGTCTGTTATGCACAGAATGGGCTGTGCACAACCCAAAACCAAATTTGAGTCTCAGCCTAAACTCTCTGCTTGCCTCATCGTGAGGAGGGCAAACAGTGTGCTTACTCAACAGAGTTATGCACAAAGCTCTGTACAAGCACGAACTCACGGCAACCTTCTGGCAGCCCCACACAGCTGGCTGAGATGTCCTACCTTCACATAGAGAGGTGGAGAGAGAGGCTCAAGTGTCAGAGGAAGAAGGAGCTGGGCAGAGGGAGCTCAGGTTGCCTGATCTCAGAAGCCTATTCTTTTTTCCCCTTGAGATAGGGTCTCAATATATAGCACAGGCTGACCTCAAACTCATGATCCTCTAGTCCCAGCTTTCTGGTTGCCGAGATTACATATGTGCAACATCATGCCTCACTAGACTTGTGTCAGTTGGTTATGCTGCCGTGGATGCTGTACCACAGCATTACCAGCGTTACTCTCCAGCCTCCAGAATTCTGTTCTTACCCACGCTGTTCTGCTGATCTTCATGTGTCTGCCCCACCCCCACACCCAGTGATGGGATTACAGACCTAAACCTAAATCAAACTCAGGGCTGCACACTTGCCAGACCAGCATTGTACCATCTGAGCTGGATTGCATGCCCAGTCCTGAAGCAAAAATGTGGAGGGAGGACCTCTCCCCTGAAGGTCCTCTCCCTCATCTCCTAAAAGCTTAAAGAAGAGAGTTGTCAGAGCTGACTACAGGACACGAAGCTCAGGGCACGCGTATCAGCAAATGGAAGGCACCTGGGATGCAAGGCTTGTTAGAGCAGATAGCTTGCCAGCCATCCATTTGAAGGTAACTACCATTTGACACAGACGAAGCCAGAAAATAGCTCTTCATGAGAGCAGCACCGTGATTGGTCTTTTACTGCCCAATCTGTTTTCTTCTCAGGAATTGCTAGTTCTTTCAATAATTTGAGAAATAAGGGCCAGGAGGTGGCCAGGGCTTAAAAGTACTTGCAGCTGTCCCAGAGGACCTGAGTTTAGCTTCCAGCACCCATGTCAAGCACCTCACAACTGCCTGTAACTCCAGTTCCAGGGGATCTGACACCTTCTGGCTCCAACAGGCTCCTGTACCCACATGTGCATACCCACACATACATACACACACACTGAATAATAGTAATAAAAACAGATCCAGAAATGAATTAGTGGTCCATTGTAACGCAGTGGGACATTCCCTCCACTTCTCAGGCCTGTGCCTGACTTGTTGAATCTCAGAAGCAAGGCCGCTTTCTTTAGATTAGTATTCATGGTCATGGACACCAGACAGGAAACCAGGCGTGTGGAGGACAAGCACCCACCCACCACTTCCACTCATTCTGAAAACACTTCCCAGGGCAGACGGAGAGTGGAGTTCTTTTCTAGACAGTCTTTGAACTTTAGTGAGCTCATTAGCTAGAAAACTGTGCCTTCGTTGGTCCCAGGACATGGAAAAATCAAGCTACTATTGACCTGGAAGACTCTCAGTCCTGGAAGGTGCCATGCGGGCTGCAGGGGGAGAAAAGTCACCAACAGACTTGCCTTGAGTGCTCCACCAAACTCGAGCCGGGCAAGACAGGCCCACGGGGCAACAGTGAAATGGACACTGTGGAGTGGCCTAGTCAGCGTTCTAGTGCTCTGACATATCTCTGACCAAAGCCAACTTGAGGGTGAAGGGTTTGACTTACCCAACAGTCCATCATCAAGGGAAGCTGAGGTGGGAAGTCAGGGCAGGAACCTGGAGGCAGGAGCTGGGGCACAGGCCATGGAGGAACGCTGCTTACCGGCGCCCCTGGCCCGTGCTCAGCCTGTTTTCTCAGACAACACAGAACGACCAGTCCGGGTGGCTCCGCCCACAGTGAGCTGGGCCTTTCCGCACCACTCACCAATCAAGAAAATGCCCACAGATGCGCCCACCAGCCATGCCGCCGTGGAAGCAGTTCCCCACCTGAGGCTCCCTCTACTCAGGTGTGTCAAGTTGGCAACTAAAGCTATCGGTAACCAACCGCTTTCCGACTGGATTCAAGGCCCACTCCGCAGGTCGGACTCTTGCCAGTAAATCGAGGCTAGGGAGCTGGTGGGCCCTAGAGGAGAACCTTCTGCTGTTATGTTGCTAAACAGATGCAGTACCTAAATACTTACGTCTCTACCCTAGACTAGTGCAGCTCTCTAACCACATCAGAGAAGCTTTTTACAGCAGACAGCAGTTAATCCACAGACCTACAGCCAGGCAGAGGGTAGAAGGCGAGTAGCTGTGGAGGGCTGAGTTCTAAATGAGACATCTATATGCGGCTCGTTCCCCCACATGGCCTAGGGACCTGCATGTGTGCACACATATCCTCACAGACACACACACACACACACACACACACACACATATATGTAATTTTACAATTATAAAAATAAATCTTTAAAAATGATATTTGAGTCATTTTCATTTGCATAAGAAATTTCTTCTGCTTTCTCTCGGCCTGTGTGAGCCAGTGTGAACCTCCCAAGAATACTGTGTGAAGAGTGATAACAAGTTCGGGGAAGAGTCCCGGGTGAAACTCCTGCCTCTCTCCTGAATGAAGTCCCTGAGATAGGCAGTTGACTGGGCACAGCCATTCTCAGTTCACAGGTCTGGAGGTGGGAAGTTCAAGATCCAGGACCAGGTACCTTCGAGGCTGTGGCCTGACGGGGTGAAAGTCTCAGGGAGAGGAGGCAGCTTGCTCCTACCCGTAGGGAGAACCCCAGTCATCCGTCCAAACAGACAGGAGTGATCTGTCCGGTGATGCTCTGGAATTCACCTGTGAAACTGTCTGGGTCTCTGGATAATTTGATGAAGATTTCTGCTTCTGTTTCAGTTTCTCCAGTGGTTTCTTTACACATTCCCCTTCTGTTTTGGTCATTTCATCTTGACAGAAAGTTATTCCTAGCAATCTTTAGTGTCAGTGTGTGCATGCGTCTGTATGTAGACACGTGCGTGTGTCTGTGCACAGTTGCTCTGGAGGCCAGAGCACAGCCTCGGGTGTGGTTCCTCAGGAGCTGTCCACCTTGATTCTTTGAGACCAAGGTTCTCATTGGCTTGGTGTGCCGGCCTAATGGGCTAGGCTGGCCATCAAGCGCTGGGGATTGGCCTGTCTCTGCCTCCTGCTGCGGGGGCTACGTCTGTGCCGTCACGCCCAGCTTTTTCACATGGGTTCTGGTCACCATGCTTGCACAGTAAGTGATTTATTTAACAGGTCATTTTTTCGTTTTCGTTTTTTGAGACAAGGTCTTACTAGATTGGTCTGGCTGGCTTGGAACTCATTGTGTAGCCCAGGCTGGCTTCATACAAGACAATCCCCCTGCTTCAGTCTCCTGAGAACTAGGATTATAGGCATGCACCACAATACCTGTTCTAGCAATCCTCCAGAATATGATGACGTTTTGATGTACATAGATTACATATGTGGGAATGCTGCATCTAGCTAAGGATCTAGATAAGGAACAACTCAGGCATGATCAGCAGAGTGGGGGAGGGGGGGTATGATCGGGACTCAGAAACACACTGGGATTGATATTCAGTTCAACATGGATGGGTGAAAAGACCCGGCCTAAAGATACATCCTGCCTTGGGCAGGAGATGGGAGGAGCTGGCTTATGGAGGAAGATGATGTCACTGATGGTGGAAACTTCCATTCCCCACCACGTTCTATGGATCAGACACTGCTACACGGTGTGTGCTTCTGTTCGTGTGCATACACATGCATGCATGTGTGTGCATACATGTGTGCATGTATGTGTACATTTTCATTCAGTTCTCACAAGGAGCCAATGGTGTAGGTGTTGCATTTTACAAATAGTCAAACAGGCCTGGAAAATTAAGGAGCTCTCAGCCATCACAGAAAAGGAGCTGGACTCAACCCAACGCCATCAAACCCAAAGCATGCAGACCTGACCAGGCCAGAGCAACTCAGCTTTGAGAAGCCAGTGAGGTTCCATGTGACTCACCCACCAGATAACCAACGTCCCGTGGTGGGAATAGGTGTAGTGGGCAAGTAGCACATGAAGAAACCCAGGGGTGCTGGAGCAGAGCTGGGAGAAGGAGAGTGGGAGGGAGGGAGGAAGGGAGGGAGGGAGAGATGGAGGGACGGAGGGAGGGTTAGGAGCTGGGAGAGAGCAGGTCACAGCTAAGTGCAGGCTGGACTTGGTGCTGTGCCGGCAGTTTGGGGTCAAGGCCATGGAGGCCAGCTGGGGTAGAGAGGACCAGGGTAACTGTAGTTCTCAGTCTGGTCTCGGCAGCTGGGAGCCCCGCGGAGCCTTCAGTGTCAGGGTCTCACAGACACCCCTCCGTGTGGGGAGAGGGAGAGTCAAGTCTTCAAGCGGGGCTTTGTCTGATAGACTCCCCATTTGCCTCCTGCTGTGTTTCCTTTGAAAGTTGGATGCTAACCCAGGTCTCTCTCAGTTCTGCCAAAGATGACCACAGCCTAAGGTGTCAGCCAGTGGCTGCCAGGGAGAAGGGGTTCCTGTCTGGAAGAACAGGGTATGCCCTGATAATTTTGCCAGTCTGGTAAAGATTCTAAAAAGTATTTTCATTGACATTATACTGAGCTGGGGACCCTGGGTTCGATCTCCAGTACCCCATAAACCATGTATGACTGGACATGCCTGTAATTCCAGCACTCAGGCGGTAGAGGCAGGAAGATTGGGAATTCAAAGTCATCCTTGGCTATATAGTGAGTTTGAGGCCAGCCTGGGCTTCATAAGACCCTGTTTCAAAACCAAACTATACTGGGTGTGCTTTGAAATAATTTTGATTGCTAGAGTTGCCCTTTCTAGTTTTTATTTTCTGCCCAAGATCACGCTTGCTTTCTGGTGGTGACCTACACATCCTGGTTAGGGCACAAAGTCAGGGGTCAAGGGTACTTCCGGATCCTGCGCTCTAATTTGAGGGCTTGTTAACTTTTGAGAGTAACAGGCCCTGACCACTAGTGTCGTGATCTCGGTACGTCTCTGTCTCTCTATCACACCCCTTCTTGTCCCCAGAACGGCATGAGTTAGGTCGCCTCTGGGTTCCCTCCCACCCAGGACTGTCTCTTTCAGATCCCAAAGAGCCACCCACAATGGTGGTGTTTACCGCCCTCTTGTGGTGGAGGGTTTTTTTGTTGTTGTTGTTCCAATTTTCATGTGACAAAAACTCCCAAGATCAGTGTGGCAAAGGTGAATGGCTGAATGTGGGTGTCAGACAGTAATATTTGAATACCATGCCTAGTGGTAGTGAGGGAGGAAGGGAAGGAGGGAAGAATTCAGAGACTTCTGGAAACTGAAGAGGTTTAATCTCATCCTCCATCGTAGACTCTAAAAGGTCCCCAATAACTTGACACCTTTCTGCTTGCTGAGGTCAATAGATTCGGATTTCAGGAAAGAACTTCACGGGCTTCATTCCCACCTGAGGTACTTTGAGCCCAAGGATAAAGCAAAAGAACATGTTGCTCGTGACTGCACCTTGCAATGTTCCGGTTCCATAACTTTTAAAATGCTAGATCCTGAATGTTCTCCAACATTTGTACTACGCATTTTGTCACTTTCATTACAGTTCAAACTTTATGGTTCTGCTTTTTTAACAGACTTATTTTTATTCATGTATATGTATGTATGTGTAAAATGCGTTCACGTGTCTACAGAGGCCAGAAGGGGGTTCAGATTCCTTGGAGCTATACTTAGAGGAGGCTCACCACCTAACGTGGGTGCTGGGAACCCAACTCAGGCTCTGCAAGAGGGACAGATGCTCTTCCTCGCCAAACCATCTCTCCAGCCCCTCAAATTCTGGTTCTAATGTAATTCTAATTTTTACTATGCTGGTTTTTAGGAACTGTGTCTAATATAAGAAACAAAGACCTGTGTCTGCAATTTGTTTTTAACTCTCATTCAAAATCCTTTCTGGTTGTTATTATACATTCAGGGTATTATTTGCCCTTAAATATGGGCATACAACATAGTATCATGTATTGTTAAAACACAGAAAAAGAGCTTAAAGTATTATCCAAAGAGCTGAGGGTACAGCTCATCCCAGCCAACTACCTGTGAGATGGTTGATTTCACATCACCTTGGCTAGACCCTGGTATGAAGTTTTGGGTCAAATCCTATTCTTGATGTCTCTGTGGCAGTACTTTACATATGATTAACATTTAACTCATAGACTTGACAACACCTTGTCGTGGAAAGGGGAGAGGCTTGGGGGCCCCAGCCCCTTCCTGAGGACTTACACACAGTTAATAGTTGCCAGAGGAAGGAGGGAAATTTTCCTCAGTGGTGTAACCATGCTCCTATAAATAAGCCTACTGAAACCATCGTTCCACACGCACGCACACGCACGCACGCATGAATGAAAGTAGTAGGGGCTAGTTGGACAGAGGAAAAGGATTACCTGGAGTAGACGGGGAACGGGAAACGGTAAAAGGCGTGTGAATAAGATTGAAATATGTTATACATATGTATGAAAATGTTACAATGAAGCCCATTACTATGCATAATTATAATGCTAATAAAAACATAAAAAGAAAAGAAAATCACAGACTATGAATAAAGAAGAGAAGGGTGTCCAATCAGTTGAAGCCTTCAGGAGAGACTGAGCTCTCCCAAGAAGAGGAATTCCACCAGCAGACTTCAAGCCCGAGCCTCTGGCACCAGCCCTCCCCAGCGGCTCCCCTCTTTCTTCTGGTTTTGAGGGTGTCTTGATGGCCTCCTGTGGGAGGCAGGGAGAGACCTTTGCACTGAGCTCCATTCTCTACAGTTTCCTGCTGATGAGGTGGGTGGTATCTTGGGGGGCTGGTCCTGCTGGAAGCACAGGATGTCCCATATCAGAGGTGGGGTTCTTATCAGGAGCACAGGGAACACTGCTCAATAGGCACTGTGTTGAGAGCCTATCAGTCCTCTGTTTAGCCAATCCACCTTGCCCAGTTCCTGTGGCATTCATTCATAGAACCCTGTCTGTTGCCTGGGTTATCACTCAGTAGGGGGTTTTCCTGTTTTTGTAAATTTTGAGGTTTTTCACAGTGAGTTGAGTCAGTCACAGATAATATTGGAGATGGTGACTTTGGCTTTCTAAACCGGCCCCAGGTGTTTTGGCAAAGTCCTCGCTTTGCACAAACTTGAGGTGCATACCTGCCCTGTGTCCACACAGAGGCTTAGGAAGCAGGTGGTTTGTCTTGCCTGCCAACCCATTTCATACCACAGCTCAGAAAAAAGACACTTGTAATACAATTCTAGAATTTCATTCTTTATTCCAAAGGATTCTTTTACACTTATTCTTTATTTTGTGTGTGTATGCAAATGTGCACATGTGTCACCGTGTGCATGTGGCTGTCAGAGGACATCACTGGGAGTCTGTTCTCTCTTTCCACCACATGGGACCTAGGAATGGAACTCAGACCATTACACTGTTCCTGCTGAGCCATCTCACCCTAGAATTTCTTTCTTGACTTCCCTTCCTAATACTTTTATGAATCAGGCAATGGCTCATAGTAACTCTTCCAATTTCCCCATCTTAAGGACAGTTTGGACAAAAATACTAAATTAGGGCTAGAGAGATGGCTGGGGGGCGGGGGGAGCTCTTGCAGAAGTCCTGAATTCAGTTCCCAGAACCATATGGGGGCTAACATCTGTTACCCCCGTTCCAGGGCATCTAATGCCCTTTGCTGACCTCCACGGGCATTGCACACATGGTTCCCTTACATATATGCAGGCAACACACTCACACACATAAATTAAGAGTAAATAAATGTACACATTTAAAAAGATTCTATTACTTTATTTTATGTGTATGAGTGTATTGCCTGCATGTGTGTAATAAGGTCTTCTGCAAGAACAGCCAGTGTTCATAACTGCTGAGCCATCTCTCCAGTCCCAAATATAAACGTTTAAAAAAATACTAAAGTAATATTAATACCAGGAATCAAACCCAATTTCAATATCAACTCTGTACCTGAATCTATTACTAATGAGGTCAACCGAAAGTCAACACCCTGGACCCAGCACTACCAGCATGGTGACTTCAGACCAGCATCAGCCTCAGGACCACCCTCCTGAGCCCGACAGCAACAGCAAGAATAATACCAACCCAACGCCACTATGCACGCGGACAACAGGAGGACAGTCCGGGGTGGGTGTTCAAAGCCCGCCACGCTGACCCCTTAGGGAGCTCTAAGGAGGCCTGGTTAACACTGCTTTTTAATAGCACGTGATTAAGGTGGAAATGTCTGCACTTTGTACTCAGTCTTTTTTTGCTTTTCTCTTAATAGCTCCAACTTCCTTGTTCCAGAACCTTGGAAAGCCCCAGTCTAGAGCCCAGTCTGCTGGACCTCTCCTGAGTCCTCCTGGGAGTATCCAAGTGTTTACAGTCAAAATCCCTTACTGCCTGCCCAGAAGAGCAAGCCCCTCCAGCCTCCTCCAGGGGGTTCTGTATCCTCTGCCTCTCTGTTCATCAATCTCCCACTCCCACCAGCAGAGACCCCAGAGAACCTCCTCCCACAGGTGCGGACTCTCCATCCCCCAGTCAGACCCAGGAACCCACCAGTATCTGCATTTGCCCAAAGATGGGGACACAGTACCACCCCTCAGCTGGAGTCTCCGTCTCCTAGACCCTGGCTGCCTGATGCCACCTGGGCTCTGTGACATCTACACGCAGCCTTGCTCAAATCTCTTCCACTAAAAGAGAATCAGATTCTCCAGGAAATGTCCTGGCAGGGATGAGGGCAGTGGTCTCCGAGGAGAGGGATTTCTCCTTGCTGGGATAAGAAAAGGCTGAGGAGGAGGAAATCGGAGCCTACAAAGAACTTCCGTGCCGTTCTGACTAGTCAGCCTGCCTTGCGAGAGAGACTGGAACTGAGACCGGTGAGGGCGGGTCCATACCTTGCCCAGAGCTGCCTAGTTACATCGCAGTCTGCCCTCTGTTTAAACTTAACCCTCATGTCAGGACCCCAAAGATGAGTCTGGTGGGCTGTGACGGGACCTCTTTGTTTCTCTTCCCAGTGTGACCACATGGGAGAATCATCTCTCTGCTTTTCACTGTGACTTGTCTCTTTAGTTGGTCTATTGAGGATAGGTGACGGAGCCTGGTTTGTATGAACTGCCAGGGCCCAGGCTCTGACCCTAACAGCCCCAATAACATCTTTACCCAAGTTGCCACATTTTAACACATAAAAGGACAGGGCATTTGGTTACATTTGAATTTCAAATAAGCAACTGACAGCTTTTAATAAAAGCCTGTCCCAAGCAAGGCATGGGTAGAGTTTACTGAGGAGTTATTCCTTTTTTTAATACAGTGAGATTTACCTGGGCAGCTGAGGGGATCTGAGGATATTTGCCTTCAGCTCCTGTCTGCCCTCCTTCAATCTCACCCTGTCTTTATGGGCTCCTGAAACTCTCAAGGACACTTGTGCCTCAGTCCCCAAAGTGACTCATTCATGGTGTGAATGAAGTTCACAAAAAGAAGCCACACCTTCCCCTGAACCTTCCACAAGACGGATTCGATGATTACATCGCCAGCATTGTGGAGAGTTTAGTATGTTAGAAGTCTGCGGTTTTTCAACAACACATGATGGCAATGTTTAACCGAGAGACAGCATGACTCCTAGTATCTGTTTATAGCCAAGAGCAGATCAGACTGCTGAACACTTGCTACCTTCAGTTGTCTCTTCCCAACAAGAGCCTTGCTCATTCTTTACTGAAACAGTATCTCCAGCATGAAATGGGGAAGTAGAAATGTGGACCCAGCCCTAACTTATTAGAGAACCATCCTTTGATCCCTCAGCCTAGAATATCACACCCTGTTTCTTTAGTCGCTTACAATGAAAAAAGAAAATACCAGAGCTTTGGTATGTAAAGCAGGCATACATACATACATTCATACACTAGCCTTTGTTATCTTGGGTGGCGGGCAAGGAGGGGTCCTGAGGGACTAAGATCATGTGCCCAGGTCCCAAGAGCAACACATGGCACAGTGAACTTGTTTACATTATAAACAGGAACCTTTTGGCTACAAGGTTAGGTAAAAGCCTTTAGTCCAGATTATGACCATATTGTAAAAGTCATTCCTACAGAAGTCCAGAGTCAAATGATCTTGATGCACCTTTGACCCTCTTAACAGTCATTTTTAGTCCTCTGTGAGTGAGCTAACATCTTCGAGACTGTTAGTCAAATCCCAAAGGATATACAGACACCTAACTCCCACCAACCTAATGTACTGTCAGATGCCTCTGAGGCCTCACTGAGATTTCCAGGCTTTGCTTTAAGATACCTATCTAATGTTTCTACCAATGTATTTCTTTTTTGTTATTATTTTTACTTTTTATTATTTTTATGTGTATGCATATAGTCCCTGCATGTGTGTAAGTACACCCATGTCATGCAGTGCCTACAGAGATCAGAAGGGGGCCTCAGATCTCCTGGAACTGGAGTTACAGACAGTTGTTAGCCACCATGTGAGTGCTGGAACTGAACCCAGGTACCCTGCAAGAGAAGCCAGTGCTCTTAACCACTGTTCCATCTCTCCAGTTATCTCCAGTGTCTTGCAAGTATCTTGATTAAGCCTTCCTTTGCTCTGTTACCATAAAAGTTTCATGAAACTGGTTCCACATTGGAACATGAAATTTGGTGAACCTAAATCTTTGTTCCCAGGCCACAGTCACCTATATCTCGCTCCAGAATAAACCATCTCTTATCCCCTTTGAGGTAAGAGGTATGTTCTTTGCATTCACAAAGGGACTGCCTGTCACTAAATTCAGGGTGCAATTTGTAATTTCCCCTGGGACTGTCTTGTGTCTCGTCTCATCTGTGCGAGTCCAGAGTCCCTCTTCAGGGCCCTGCAATGCCTCTCTCTCCTGGGCCCCTGTGGCACCCAGCTGCTCCAATCCCTTCTGTGACCTTACATCCTCTCTATCAGGGCCAACACAGAGTCCAGAGCTGACACCCCAGAGTCCAGAGCTGACACCCTAGAGTCCAGAGCTGACACCCCACAGTCCAGAGCTGACACCCCACAGTCCAGGGCTGAGGCCTCAGAGTCCAGAGCTGTTACATCACAGTCCAGGTTGTCACCTCAGAGTCCAGGGCTCTCACTGACCTGCTCTTCTCTCTCTGCTCGCCCTCCAGTGCTTCTAATGACTGCCCCTCCCAGCTGTCTGAGTCAGGGTTCTGCTCCCAGGTCAGCCTCTCCCAGTTCCCCTGTCCACTCACCCGGGCTGTCGCGCTGTGCCCTGGCATCAGAGACCGCTCATGCCTCTCTTTACTCCATTTTTCTTACAGTCAAGAAGGCTGCAGAGATGACACTCGCTGTTCTTATAGAGGACTAGGGTTTGATCCCACCACCCACATACTGGTTAACAACCATCCATGGTTCCAGTTCCAGGGGATCCATTGGCCTGTTCTGCCCTCTGAGGGCACTGCTTCTTGAGGCCAGGTTCTTCGGGTATAAAGTGTGACACCAGGTTTGGGAACAATGTTGCAATAGTAATATGAAGTCTATGCAAGATAAGTTATCCTGGCCTGGAGAAACAGCTGTCAGTAAAGTGCTTGCCAAACCATAGAACCTGAGCTCCATGGCCAGCATCCATGCAAAAAAATCCGATGCAGCTGTTCACCTGTAATGCCAGAACGGGGGAGGTGGGGACAGGAGGGTCTCTGGGGCTCCCTGGCCAGCCAATCTAGCCAATCAGTGAGCTCCAGGTTCAGGGAGAGACCCTGTCTCAAAAAGTGACCACTGGCCTCCACATGTACACGCACACACACACACACACACACACACACACACTCACCATTAGCTATCATTTTTAAGCTTTTTTTCTATGAAGCCAATAGTCTTGGGTTTTGAGTCATTTTTTAAATAGCACTGGTAACAGTCACTCTCTGAGTCCCACCACATACAGACCACACAGGACCTTCTCTGGCTGTGGTCCACAGAACATTCTACCCACAAATGGAAACATCTACTTGTCACGGGGGGGACACCCACTTGAGCGCACTCAGATCTGAAGTTTCCATTAAGGGACATCTTCCACTAAGAACAGAAATCAAACTTTGTTTCAGAAACAACGTAAACTTGTTTTTAAGTATCTGAAAATTTAAAATATAGTCATTTATTTTGAACATGAAAATGTACATTTATTCTGTTAAAGCAAGTGATTGGATTTCCCAGATATATCCCAGAAGGGAATCTTTTTGTTCTGTCTCCACTTCCTCTTTGGCTGACTGTTGAGGAAAGATGACTCATTCCAAGTTCCCGTGTTTTCCATGGACCATTTTCACATGCAATGCCAAAATATACTAAGACAAAGGTGTTAGCCTAGAGAGTAAACACAGTCTGCTGTGGCTTGAATCTGGAATGTTCCACACAGGCACATGGTCTGTGTACTTGGTCCCCCAGCTGGTGTACTGTTTTGGTGGAGTATGGGACCTTTGGGATGTGGGACTCAACAGTGGATGTAGGTCACTCAGGATGAGCCTTTCCTTATTTTTATTTTGTGCATATAAGCATTTTGTTTGCATGTATGTATGTGTGCCACGTGTGTGCAGGTCCCATGGATCCTTGGAATTGGAGTTATAGATGGTTGTCAGCCGCCACATGGCTGCTGGGAATTGAACCTGGGTCCTCTGCAAGAGCAGCCAGTTCTCTTAACAACGGAGCCACCTCTCCAGCAGCAGGATGGGCTTTTGAAGGTTATATCAACCTCTGGTCCTGCTGTAGCTTCCTGATCCACCCAAGATGTGAAGAGCATCCTAACATGTTCGCACTGCCAAGGACAGACCACACGTGCTGCCGTGTCTTCCCGCCATGATGGACTATACCCGTCTGAAACCCTGAGCAAAATAAGCCTTTCTTCCTTAAGTTTTTCTGCCAGGTATTCTGTCAGAGGCCAGACGGTAACTAGCACAATCTCTGTCAGATAAGCAGAATACACTGTGAATACATCTATCTTCCTAGTTGGAGCAAATGAGAGCCCAACTCAAGTTACCTAGGATGATCCACACACAGCCAGTCCCCTTTGAATGTGAATGGTGATGAACAGAGAATAAGACCCCCAATGCCCAGAGTCAAGACGAGAAATTATTTTGGAATTTACAGAGCTGCCAGCAGATGGTATACCAGTTGTCCCAGCTACTCAGGAAGACATGAAAGAATCACTGAGCTCAGGAGGTCTGGGCCAACTTGGACCACAAAGATACTTTGTGTCCAAAACCAAAATCTTTTTAAAGAAGAACTGGAAATGAAAGTGATACGCACCTGTCATCCCAGCACTTTGGAAGCTGAGGAAGGGAATCAGGAGTTCAAGGTCATCCTCAGCTACATAGTGAGACGCTGGGATTTGAACCTAGGTGTCCTGCAAGAATAGCCAGTGCTCTTAACTGCTGAGCCATCTCTCCAGCCCCAGAATTTTATGTATACATTTCTTGGTGCTGCTCTTTCTTGGATCTGTTTCAAACAAACCACTGAACCACTTGAGCTGGGGTTGTCAGATCTCTTCTGCCTGACTACCCAGAATGAGGAGATGCCAGCCAAGAACTGCTCTAAGACAACCCAGACGTTTTAAACCGCCTCTCATTTAGAAGAACACTTCACCTCAATTCTGAGAACCATGGCAGCTGAAGCCAGGATCCTATCTCCAGAAGACCTTGTCCTGGTCACAGCTGCTCCAGACACCTTGTAGCTGGCCTTGCAAGACCCTCTCCAGAGAAGCCTCTGTAAGCTCCAGATGGCCTTGCTCACCAGGCAGCTACTGTTTTGAGAAAGGCTCTCCCTATAGCCCCAGCTGGCCTAGGACGCTCTAAATAGACCAGGCTGGCCTCAATCTCACAGAGTTTCACAGATTAGTTGTTTTCGCTCAAGCCTGAAGAAGTACTCCCATCTGGGTGGGTCAGCAGAAAGTTTGCTCCTGAAGCCTACGATTGGTCCTTATGCAAGTCCTGTGACTGATGGAACTCAGCTATACCATGACTGGTGCGAATCACAACACTGCACTGTGTGTCAATGCCCTGCCAAGTTCCTTTTCTGGCTACATAACCAGGCTGCTGGGCTCATAACATTTTTTATTACATTTGTTCAGAAGGGAGTTGTGTGTGTGTGTGCCACTGTGCTGTCACGGAGGTCAGCGGACAACTTGCCAGAGGCGGGCCTCATCTTCCACCCTGTGGGTCCCAGGAATTGAACTCAGGTCCTCAGGCTTAGCAGCAAGCACCTTACCTGCTGAGCCATCTCAGAAGCTTGAGCTCACTTTTTGAGTGAGCCAGGGGACACCATCCTGTGTTGCCAGCAGTACAGGTGCTCCCTCTCTGAACACGGTTTCTGAGTGCAGCAGATGACTGGCTCGCTCACTGGTACCACTCATTGGTACTGTGGCCCAGGAAATGTTTCTAGGGGAATTCTTTGAGATTCATTTGAAGGATGTTAAAGAAGTCTTTACTAAGTAGAGGGAGGTAGTCCAATTTCCTTGGTGAAAAAGACAAAAACATGCCCAGCACCAGCTGTCAGGCCTTGTTTCAGCACGTTCGTGGATTATCTCAGCTTGGTAAAAAGATCTGCTCTCCTCGAACTCATCTAGAAGTCTGGTGAGATGTCAGAAAGGGCTGCGGTGTAACTTGGCAGTAAAACACCCAACTCTGGCCAGAAAAGAAAAAGATATGAAAGAAAGGAAGGGAGAGAGGGAGGAAGGGAGAGAGGGAGAGAGGGAGGAAGGAAGGAAGGAAGGAAGGAAGGAAGGAAGGAAGGAAGGAAGGAAGGAAGGAAGGAAGGAAGGAAGGAAGGAAGGAAGGAAGGAAGTCTCTTGGAATTCAGGTTCTAAAATGTAGAAAAATGACAGGCCAGCAGTGGCCAGGACACTCCTGAACTAGAAGGCAACGTGGAGGGTGCTTCCTACCAGACATCAAGTGCCAGCACACAGGTACTGTGATAAGGACCCTGTGCAGAGGAAAGCAAGCTGGCACTGGAGTGGAACAGAGCCTGGAAGCAGACCTGCGACCATCTGGAAACTTAATGGATTATATGCAGCGCACTGAAGACCTACAGAGAAAAGACGGAGCACTAGGACCTGTCAGAATGGCTCAGCATATAAAGGTGCTTGCCATATAAGCCTGGCGACCTGAGTTCAATCCCCAGATCCCAGGTAAAGGTGGAAATTGAGAACTGAACAACAAAGTTGTCCTCTGACTGCCACATGCATGCTGTGGCATCATGTCCCCATAAAGTAATAAATAATACTACTACTAAATAAAGATGGAGCACTGGCTGCCTGGTAGGAGATAGTCAGCAATCGGCAGGCACAAATCTAGACCTTTTCTTCCAACACACATAGGAGTAAATTCTTGACAGAGTGAGCTTACATACAAAAGACAAAACAACATTTGGGGAATAAAATGTGAGTAAATATCCTAGGTTTCTTTATTCAAGTTGTAAAAATATTAACTATAGGGCTGGAGAGATGGCTCAAAGGTTAAGAGTACTGGTTGTTCTTGCAGAGAACAGAGTTCAATTCCCAGCACAAACTTGGTGGTTAAGAGCTGTCCATAATTCCTGTTGCAGGGGATCTGATACCATCTTCTGACCTCTGTGGACATCACACAACATGGGTACATTTACACACATGCAGTCAATACACTCATACACAAAAAATAAAATTTAAAATAAAATATTTAAAATATATTAACTATATAAGAAAAGAATTGTAAGTTTAGCCAAATAAAATGAGCACTTTTTTGTTTATTAACAGAAGACAAGGAGCGATGTCATTAGAAATAGGAAACATTATGAGATATTTATAAACATCGAGAAGACTGTAACTTTAACCTAACTATCAATGGGATGGGAGATGGGCTCTGAGCATGCCTGTGTGGATTATCTTGTTGGCGTTCATTCATCTGGGAAGTCCCATCTTAGTTGTGGGCAGGACTGTACCCTGGGCAACTGATCTAAGGGAGAGAAAGCAAGCTGAGCACTAGACTGGATTCATTTCTCTCTGCTTTCTGACTGTAGACATGATGTCATCAGCTGCTTCAAGCTCCTGCTGGCTTAACTTCCTGCCATAATGGACCCACTGTACCTGTGAGTTAAAAGAAGCTCCTCTCCCAAGTAGTTTTTGTCAGAGTATTTAAAATATATATTTTTAAATATCTTATTACATTTCTTTCCTGTACGGGGATGTGGGGTGTGTGTGTGTGTGTGTGTGTGTGTGTGTGTGTGTGTGTGTTTGTATCAAGGTGCACTTGTGAATGTCAAAGGACAGCTTTTAGGAGTTGATTCTCTCCTTCTACCATGTGGGTCTTGGGGATCGAACTAAGGTCTGTTGGGCTTGGCAACAAACACCTTTACCCAGTAAGCCATCTCGCCAGCCCTGTCAGAGTAGTATTTTATCCTAGCAACCAAAAAAGGAACTAAGTCAATCACTAATGATTACCATCTAGAGTATTTAAGGAATTTCTACAAAGTGATAAGAAAAAGACAACCAAATTTGACTTTAAGTGGGGCAAAAAGCATAAGCAAATACTTCATTTAGAAACACAAGAGGTTGGAGAGATGGCTCAGCCGCTAAAAGTGAGCATTGCTCTTGCAGAAGACCTGAGTTCAGTTCCCAGTAGTCATATCCCATGACCTACAACTGTCTATAACTCCAGCTCCAAGAATCAAACACCCTCTTCTGGCATCTGTGGACACCTGCACACACGTGGTGCATATGAACGCATAAAAATAATGAATAAATCATTTCTCAAGAAGGAAAAGAAATATAAGTGTGTGTGAACATGTGACAGGACCTTCATCGGTCATGAAGGAAATGCAAAATAAGACCACCATGAAACGCCATCTATGCCCACAAAACTGGCAAAATTAGGGGAATCTGATAAGACCAAAGGGTGTCAAGGATGGAGGTCACTGGAGCACAGAGATCCTGTTAAGAAGATGGGAAGAAGCTTAAACCAGATCATCTGGAAAAGCACGTCGACCCTATCAAACTATTCAGACATGTTTTCTTTAAAAAAAAAAATTATTTTTGTGTATGAGTGTATTGCCTGCATATACGTAAGCGTACCTGTGTCCTGCAATGCCTGCAGAAGTCAGAAGAAGGTGTCACAGTCCCCTTGGAACTGGAGTTACAGAAGGTTGCTAGCCACTGTGGTGGTCTGAATAACGTCCCCCATAGGCTCTAAGTATTTGGACATTTTGTCCCCAGTTGGTGGCGCTGTTTTGGCAGGTGGCAGAGAAAGCAGGCTGGAACTGGAGATGAGTGTAACCTTCAAGGGCCTTCCCCCAGTGACCTCATTTCACCAGCCAGGCTCCCCTCCTAAAAGGTGCACAGCTCTCAAAATGGTGCCCCAGGCCGGAGCCAAGTGTCAACAAAGAGCCTGCGGGAACATTACAGATTTGAGCCCTAACACGGAGACCCAGCTAGAACGGCCATGCGACAGCACAAAACAGGAATGTGCTTGCTGTGCAAGTCTGAGAACCTGACTTCAAACCCTGGCACCCACAAGAAAAACCAAGTATCTGGTGTGTGTTTGTAATCCTGGCTCTGGGGAAGTGGAGACTGGGAGCTCCTTTGGTCGTTGCCAGTCAGCCAAGCCTAACTGGCATATCCCACGGCAGTGAGAGGCCGTCTAAACAACAATGCAATCTGGGTGCTACACAACTTTAATCCCAGCACTCAGGAGGGAAAGGCAGGTGGGTCTCTGGGACTGAGGCCTGCTTGGTCTACATAGAATTTCAGGTCAGCTGGGGCTACAGGGAGACCCTGTCTCAAAAACAAACAAACAAACAATAAAACTCAAGGTGGAACAACACCCAAGGTTGACCTCTGACCTTCACAGGCACATACATGTACCCCCACACACACATAGCAACCCAGTGACTGGGGAAAATTTTTAAAGAACTCAAGTGTACCTGGAGAGAGGAGGGATTCACAAATTATGATAGGCAGTCTCTATCTACAAAAGGGGTGCCTTCAAGTGCACCCTGGGTGCCTGGGGCAACCAGAGTTATAAATAGAATTCTGAATGATAAAAGCAACTCAAGGACTTTTCCACACAGCATAACAGAAGGCTCAAAAACATCAAAGTTTAATAACAGTTCCAGCATACCTAATTACATGATAAATGATGTTTTTTAAGCCAGAGATAAACAGGATCAAATTTCCCAAGAGCAGCTGCCTGAAGGTGAGCGGGTGGGGAGGGAAGTTGTGCAGGGGTGGACGCTCTAACCTGGCTCTGACCCTAATCCCTCAGGCGTTCTGGACCAATCTCCGACACAAATCCTCAACTGAAAGGCAAAGGCAGCCTTAGACCATATGTGTGGCTCTGACAATGTCCATTTTGAATAATTTTATGTGTTACAAGATGTTATTCTTTTAATTAAAAAAAATCATCTAGGGGCTGGAGAGATGGTTCAACAGTTACAAGCACTGGCTGCTCTTACAGAGGGCCCGGGTTTGGTTCCCAGCACCCACATGACGGCTCAGAACTGTCTGTAACTTCAGTTCCAGGGGACCTGATGCCCTCTTCTGGTCTCTGTGGGCATTGCATCATTGCATGTACGTGTAAGCAAAACACTGGTGCACATAAATAAAAATAAATAAACTTTGAAAATTAAAAATAAAAAGCCATCCAGCAATGTAAGATCCATTCTTAGCTCCTGAGCTGTGGAGGGGCACGTGGAGCCCATGTGAGGCTGTGGGGTGCACCGCGTTGCTCCCGTGGTGCTCACCTCCTTCAGGTGCTTCACCCCAGGTGGTGTGCTACACAGTGAGGCCTTGTCTTTAAAAAGTGGGGGTGCTGTGGTGGTAAATTTTGGAGATAAACACATCCACATTAGAAAGCAAATGCATAGGGTGCAGTCTCAGGGACTATCTGTGATGTGATGGCTCTGAGCAGGACAGGACGGCGGGAGGAGGGGAGGGAGGGGGTGCTAGTGTTTCTCCATTCCCTCCTTCCCAGCATCCCCACAGCTCCTGGGACTGGCCCATCACAGCTCACAGCCTGCTTCCCTCCTCTTCCTCGGGAAATCGGCAGCTACAGGCGTCTTCTTCTTGAGCCATTGGTGTCTTAAAAGCTAAAAACAATATGAAAGACACGTGTGTCTTGTTGCCGTTTGGCCACACTTATTTCCCGTGAGTCATGCCCACAAACACTCTCAACTCGTCTTAACAAACTTACCCACAAACCAGGTACCAGCATTATGAGTAACCCCAAAATGCCTTGTTTTCTTTTATTGGCTTTTAAAATATTTTATTTACTATTTTTATTTTATGTATATGAATGTATTGCCTGCAGATAGATAGGTGCACCCATGTCATCAGTGCCCTTGGAGGTCAGAAGAGGGCATTGGATCCCCTGGAACTGGAGTTGCAGATGGTTGTTAGTAATCATGTAGGTGCTAGGAACTGAACCCAGGTCCTCTGCAAGAATGGTCAGTGCTCTTAACCACTGAGTCATCTCTTGGACCCTCTCTTTTACTTTTTTTTTTTATTTAATTCTTTTGTTTGCTCATAGACAGGGTCTCATTTTGTTGTCTAGGCTGACCTATAACTCTCTATAGATCAGGCTGGCCTTCAACTTGTGTTGATCCTCTTGGCTCAGCTCCCAAGTGCTGAGATTACACTCTTGTGCCACCATGTCTGAGCTTCCTCTCTCCCCTTCCTCCCTCCCTCCCTCCCTCTTTGAACATCAGTTTTATTTCATATTTCCTTACTTTATCTTCTGTAATGGTTTAAAAGCCGCAAACGTTGAGCCTGGGCCAGTGCAGTGTGAAGCACGGCCAGAGCCCCAGAAGCAGCCATGGGTTCAGCTCAGCAGCACCTATATAACTCCGGAAGGTTACTCAGACACTCAGACTTAGAGTCTCTGTTGAGTGCAATCCTCCCGTACCAAGTTTAAAGTGGTTTCTACTGGTCCCTTCTATGAAAGCAAAGAACTGGTCTGAGCACCAGCCTCAGAGTCTTCTTTTCTACGCCCCGATGAAGCGCCATGTTACTGCTGAGCAGCCTTCAGTCTCCGGCACCTCATTCTTTACAACTCAGCAAAGCAAAGTGCCCGGCCCTGATCCCGTCCTCTACTCCAGACCACATTTTAAAAGGAAAAGAAGGAAGGAAAGAAAAATAAAACAGAGGCTGAAGGGAAGGGAAAAGGAGGGGAAGGAGAAGGTAGGGAAGGGGAGGGGAGAGGAGAGAGAAGAGAGGAGGGGGGAGGGGATGGGAGGGGAGGGGAGAGGGGAGGAGAGGGGAAGGGAGGGGAGGAGAAGAAAAAATCAAGATTCTCAGAAATGCTAATGATGTGTCTTTTGAAACTGTATCAAAGATTAAGCAAACAGCGGAGATCTGCTTCAGGGAGGAGACCCCGCTCTCTTGCTGGTACCACCCCAAACTCTGGGCATTGCCTATGAAACAAGCACAAGGTGACTAGAAGGTGACTAGGAGAGGGCACACTGGCCAGGAACCTCAGGGCAGTGAGTAACCGGGGTTTTCCTTCGGCCTCCAGTTCCCAGGGGGAGCTGGAGGAACGGACAGCCTGGGAACACAGTGGGTGCAGAACAAAGACAGTCAGAAAAGCTACAAGACCAGGGAAACAACAGCCCAGCAGGACGGAAGGCATCCAGACAATGTCCACTCGCTCCAGCCACCATCGCAGCAAACCTGGGACCACTACCAGGCCTACGGGGAGGGGCCGTGGAGAGCCTACACTGCCCCCTGCAGGAAGCTGTGATGGTCAGACTCTACTGTCACCCTTCAGATGTCAGTGGAGGCCACCCGGACCCCAATAACCAAGTGTTCTTTCTCATCCAAGCCACAGTGTTGTCAGCCCAGATGCACAGGGCAACACAAGAAGCCCCCTCCCCTCCCGGGAGGTCTAGAACAGGACATGGATTTTCACTGGTACCCGGGAGTGACCTCAGAGGAAGCCCAAGAGAACAGGTTAGAGTCAGGCCTGAGTCTTATAACATGATGGGTTTCAGTGAAACCTCACTTAGAGTTAACCAGGAAGACCTGGATTTGCAAAGAAGAGGCAATCACACCGTGGACAGAGCCCAGATGACACAGGTGTTAGGACGATCTGGTAAGAATTTTAGAGCAGCCATCATCAACATGCTCCATCAGTCAGTAAACAAATGAAAAGGAGAGAAAGGATGTAGAGCCAGGAGCAGCGGCGTGCGCCCGGAGACCCAGCTACTCCGAGACTAAGGTAGGGGCATCACTTGAGGCCACGGGCTCAAGAGCAGAAGTGAACACCGGGCAAGAAAATAAGGAGAAAGGGAGGAAGGGAGGAAGGGAGGGAGGGAAGGGGGAGGACAACTGAAAAATTAAGGGGCTGGAGAGATGGCTCAGCAGTTAAGAGCACTGGCTCCTCTTGCAGAGGACCTGGGTTTGATTCCCAGCACTCACATGATGGCTAACACCCATCCATATAACTCCAGTTACAGGAGATCCAACATCATCTTCTGACTTCCACAGGCATTGCATGACAAGGGTGCACTTACACACATGCAAGCAATACACTTATATACATAAAGTAAAAATAAAATTTTTTTAAATGAAGAAATGAAGATAATTGAAATGAATGATCTCCACAACAGAATGAACAGGACTGAGGGAAAACTCATTATCCAATCCAGAGAGAAATAACTGGAAGAAATGAACAGAGCCTTGAGGTCACGTGAGGCTGTGACAGAAGATCTCAATACATAACACTGGAATCTAGAAGGGAGGGAAAGGAAATGGAGCCGAAAATTTTTAACAAATATTTCAAGGTGATGGAGAGATTGCACAGTGGTTAGAGCACTGGCTGCTCTTGCAGAGAATCCGAGTTCAGTTCCCAGCACCTAAATGGCAGCTAATGACTGTCTATAACTTCAGTCCCAGGAGATCTGACGCCCTCTTCTGGCCTCCACAAGAACTATATGACACAGATGTACTTACATACATGCAGGCAAAACACTCGTACACATAAAAAATAAATGAAAGCGTTTTTTTTTCAGTATTTGTAGAAATAATGGCTGAACTTTTTCCCTTAAATCTGGAAAAAGACAAAGTCTGCAAGTTCAGGAAACTGAATCTCAAAGTGGGAGAAGTCCAAAAGAATCCACATCAGTCACAGTCAGAGTTCTAAAGGCAAAAGACAAGGACAAATCTTGAAAGCAGCCACAGAGAAATGACATGCTGCTTACAGAAACCTCACTGGAATGACAGCAGATCTCTTATCAGAAATCATGGAGACCAGGAGGAAGTGTCTCACACCATATAGATGGCGGGGGGAGTCCCCATTTATAGATAACACTGTGATTGTGGTCTATGTAGAAACCCCAGGGAATCTGCAAAATGCTCCTAGAGAAGATAAGTGAGCTCATCAAAGGCACAGGATACAAAGCCAACGCTCCAAACATGGTATTCCTAATACAATGAGCACATGGGAACAAGACTTAAGACACAATATCATTTCCAATAGTTTTTTAAGTAAGTGGGTCTAGAGAGGTGGCTCAATGGTTAAGAACCATGAACTGTTCTAGCAAAAGAGCAGTTTGGTTCCAAACACCCGTGCTGAGCAGTTCACAACCACCTGTAACTCCAGCTGCACAGAACTTAATGCTTTTTGGCCTTCACAGGCACCTGCACGCACACACACATGTCCACATACAAGCACACACACATAATTAAAAATAATAAAAATAAATGAAAAAAATAAAGGACGACAGAGATGGCTCCATGGTTAAAGTTCCAGCCACTCAAGCGTGAGGACTTGAGTTTGGATTCCTAGAAATCCATGTAAATGCCAGAGAGATGCGGCATCATGCCTGCAATGCCAACCTGGGAGGGTGAAAAGATGAGCTGGGTCCCCACAGCAAGTTGGCTAGCAATACTAGCCATATCGGTGTGCTCTGGGTTTGATTGAGAGATTCTGCCTTAGTGAATAAAACAGGCAATGGATGGAAGATAATTCCTAGCATCAATCCTGGGCCTCCACATGTGTGCCCACACATGTAAAGATATGCATACATACATAGGCAACACACATATGTCAAAAATGGGGGGGAAAGTAGACTTGGCATAAATCTAGCAAAACATGTACAGAACATATAGATAACAGACTACAAAGTTCTGGTGACTCAGGGAGAGGCGTGCCATGTTCACAGACTGGAATGGTCACCAGCAGAAGTCAGACCCTCTCCAACGATACACAGAGTTGATGTGCTCTCTGTCAGAATGCCAGCTGACTTCTTCTAGTCACAGATAAGATTCTCATAAAGTTTTAATGGAAATATAAGAAAGAATGGAATGGCTAAAATGATTTTGAAAATGAAAGATGAAGCAGGAGGTATTTCTCCACGCTCCACTCTGCTCTGAGACTGACTCTGTAAGCACTGGATGACGTCGGCAGAAACAGAAATACACAGACGACACAGAAGGAAAGTGCGGTCTCCCAGAGGCACAGCTAAGGGATTTCCGACAAATCGATGGTGGAAGGAAGGCAACGTTTTCTCTGAGTGATGGAGCGACTGGGCGTCCACAGCTCCCACCTCCTGGGAGAGGAAATCTTCACCTCAGCACCTTACATTTTATACAGAACCTTACTAAACTGTAGACTTAAATGTCAAGCACAAAAGAATAAAGGTTTTAGAAGATAACACTGGGGAAAGTCTCGCTACACCAACCTGCAACCTAAGTTGGGTCCCTGGGACCCACATGGTAGAAGGAGAGACCTGACTCCCACAAGCTGTCCTCTCACCTCCACATAAAGTAAGTAAATAGATAAACAGGATTTTATCAAAATGTCAGTTTTTTTTTTTTTTCTCTGCAGAATCCTACAGAGAAGCAGAGAAGGCAGCCTACAGACTGGGAGAAGATGTCTACAGACCACCCATCTAACAAAGGCTGGAAAGATGGCTCAGCAGTTAAAAGCATTGGCTGCTCTTGCAGAGGATCCAGGTTCAGTTTGCAAGTGCTTACCATGCAAACATGAAGCCCAGCGCTCAGATTCTCGGAATCCACAGGCAGCAGCTCCCTCTAATCCCAGCACTCCAGCACCCCGGAGGCAGAGACGGGGGCGCCCCAAGGCAAGCAGGCTAGCTGGACTAGATGATCAACAAGTTCTGGGTTCAAGTGAGAGACCCTGACAAAGGATAACTGACAGTAACTTTGTCCTCCACACACACATGTGAATATGCATACACAGAGGCATATACACTACACACATTTACACACTAAAGTAACCACCAAACCCATCAAACAGAAACACGTATTTGTATATACTGAGAGTCAGCAAAATAAATAATAAAGCAAACAGCATCTATAATGACATTAAACCAGAGGCAACACCAGTGTCCACCTATGACACCGTCCTGTAAAAGAACTCGATGACAGTGACCTCAACTTGTCAGTGAGTCCTGAAGACGTGTTGAGGGCAAGTAGGAAATCCCCGAAAGATACAGTGTGGGTCCTACCAGATGACGCACAGAAGCAGCTAAATGAAACTAGTAGAGCTCGGAAGAAGAGCCAGGAAGCGAAGACCGTGAAGATCTAGATGTGGTCAGCAGTCGGGGGAAAGAAGTGCTGTCACCTGGGACTGGAACAAGTCGGGTTTCCGGAAGCTAGATCTGGGTGGAGTTTATTTTACAACAGTTGAACTTCACATTTACTCATTTTCCCACACATTTCAAAGTATTAAAAACTTTGTTGCTGTCAAAGGAACTTTTCAATAAAATGAAATGCATCTTTAGATGACATCTCTCTCATGTTTTTCTGCAAGTATTTCTTATTGTGTGTGTGAGAGAGAGATGTGTGTGTGCTGTACACTCCTGTGTGTGTGTATGGGGCCTGTGCATGCACCTGGAGGCCAGAAGAGGGTGTCAGGTGTTCTGATCGAGCTCTCTCCTCATTCCTTTGAAACAGGGTCTCCTGCTGAGTTTGATGCTAGGCTGGCAGCCAGTGAGCCCCAGATTCCCACAGCACTGGGGGTTATAGGTACACAATAGTCACATCTGACTTCTAATGTAGGTGCTGGAATCTGAACCCCAGTCTTCATGATTAGAGTAAGCAACAAGCTTCTCTACTGAGCCGTCCCTCTAGCTCCTGTCTCAGAACTGTCTTCTGTGTGTGTGCATGTGTGTGTACGTGTATGTTCGTATGTGTGTGTACATGTGTGTGTGCATGTGTGTGTTCAGATGACAATCAGTGGGCCCTGACTCGGTCCTTCTACCATGTGGGTCCTGGGGACTGACCTTAGATCATCAGTCTCGGAGGCAAGTGCCTTCACCCACTGAGCCATCTTGCTGGCCCTCCTCAGAGATTCTCTAAATGGACACTCCCCTGCATTCTGAGTTTACATTTATAATTTTGCCAACTGGATGTCTTTTTCTCGAGCCTCTCTTAAGTCTAGCCTGTTATCCTTCATTCTATCCTTCACAGAGTCAAAACACACGTCCCATCTCTGAACTATCAGCCTAATATCAATGCTGACAGCTCTTGTTAGGGGATGCTGACTCTCTGCAGACACTACCTTGGTTCTTGGTAGTCTTGAGCAGTGGATCAATGAATGAAATCTGTCTTTGAGATTTTTCACTCAATCTAGCTTGGAGTTGTAACACTGTGTTTCATTATGCCCTCTTTAACACCCTTCAACCCTCCCTGCCTCCCTCCAGTGCAGACCGAAGCTGAGGTGGCCATTTACCAACCTGAGAAGCCACACTGGGTGGAGAAATGTTCTGTGTGCCTATGTGCCAATGTGTGCAAGTGTACATGTGTGCATGTGCATGTGGAGGTTAGAGATCAGCCTTAGCTGTCATTCTTCAGAATGACTTTCTACCCATTTTAGAGACAAGGTCTCTCACTGGCCGGGGATTCATCAACTAGGCTGGCTGGCTGACTAGCAAGTCCCCGGGATCTGCTCTAGGATTACAGGTGTGTGCCACAGCTTTTAAAATCTGGGTTCTGGGGCTCAAACTCAGTCTTTGTAGTTGCAAAGTTAGTGCTTTACCAGCTAGGCTATCTTCTGAACTCCGAGGGGGCACTCTGGCAGAACCCACGTGCTAACACGTGATGCGCAGGTATCTGTAGTGTACATGACCGGTCATCTTTTCCCATACCCTGGGTCACGTTCTGTCTCCATCTCAGCCCTGTGAGCATGTGGAGTTGGATCTTTGTGGCTGGGGGTGGCTGGGGCTGCCTCATGCATTGCAGGAGTTTAGTGGCCTCTGTAGCTCCACTCCAACAGTACTTCCCAGCACCACCAAACCGTGACCACAACTGCTGCTTTGCAACACTGTGCCTGGCAAGTCTTATGTCCATAGATTTAAAAGAATCCAGGCAGGGGAGATGGCTCAGGGGGTAAAAGCACTTACCTCACAAGCCTGATGACCTGAGTTCAATCCCAGAAACAGGAGAGAGTCAACTCCACAAGGCTGTCCTCTGACCTCAACATGTGTGCCCCTCCATCACATAGATACGATAATAATAAATTTAAATTTTTCTTAAATTCTCTTTTCCTTTCTACTGTTAGAAGCGCTGCCCTAGGAGAGCTGGCATCCCATAGTGTGTTGGCCTTACGTTGCTTGAATATACTCAGGAATTTCTTTCTGCTCCACTTGACCATGAGACGTCGCAGAATGACGAAGGAGAGCAGGAACAGTGATGTGGCTGATGTCAGCGCCAGGAGGAGGGTGAGGACCCGTGTGGAATGCCCTTTTCCAAGAGAAAGAGGGGTCATGTGCAGGGTTTATTGGAGAAGCTGGTCTGCATCTGTACTTAAGCTATAAACACCTGGGCCTAGGGCACCTCTAACCCCATAGCTTATAAACTTAGATGACTTTACTGGGTTTTGTTTCTTTCTTTCTTCTGTTTTGTTTTGGGGGCAGGGTCTTGGGTATCCCAGGCTAACCTTAAACTCTATATGTAGCTGAGGATGACCTTGAACTCCTGATCCTCCTGCCTGTAACTTCTGAGTGCTGAGATTATAGTTGTGTATCAGCATGCCCAGTTTATGCAGCACTGGAAATCAAACCCAGGGCCTTTGCTATGTGCTAGGCAAGCACTCTGTCAAATGAGTCACATTCAGAGTCCTAAACCTAGATGACTTTTAAAAATGATCCCAAATGTAATGATTTCCCTAGACGCCTACAGAAACTAAGCAGCCTGGTCCAGAGACCTGGCACAGAGACAGTATGGGGCACCATGCACTGATTACTGATGTAAGCTGGCCAAGTAACAGTGCCCAGGGTACACAGTGGAAGGCACCTCAGAGCTGCCTTCTGTGGGCAGAGATGTGAGACCCCGCAGTACCGAAGACACTGGCACGTGGTCTGGGTAGATATCACTACATTCGTTTGATTTTTTTTTTTTTTTGAGACAGGGTCTCACTATATAGTCCAGGCTAGCTTGGAACTTGGCAATCCTCCTGCCTCAGTCTCTAACAGTAGTGGGATTCTACATCTGTAGCCCCATACTTTGTCACTCACTTTTATTTAACAGCAACACACTGACTACCTGGCTCTGTCCCTGAGGCAGGTGGGTACCTGAGGAGGGGAGGGTGGAGGTGGGTCCACAGACCACATCTCTGTCCTTGGTCCCGATCCTGTGCACAGACTTTCCATCCAGAGAACAGCTTATTCAGGTTAAGAAGAAGAATTCAAGTGATTAATTTAGGTACAGAGGAACCCAGAAAAAATCTTCACTAGTGAAGCAGTCAAATGACAAAGGTGAGTGGTTCTGGGGTCACAGGCAGCAGCACACAGTGTGAGAAAGTTTCACTGGACTGGCCTCCTCTGGTTTCCCCTCAGCTTTGAGGTACCACACAGTTCAGCCCACTACATCTACCCATGAGACTCTTGTTTCTCCCCAGGCTGTGGAGTCATGTGAGCTGTCTTGTTCCATGACACACAGTTCAGCCTGTGTGGCTCAACCTGTTTTGCAACATTAGTCTCTCTACTTTCCTCCCAAGTTCCTTGCTCATGTCTGACTGACTTGGGTACACACGTAACATCAGTAAAGCTTAGAGGTTCCAGCACTGCCATAAAGCAGGCGTGAACCCTCAGTCTGACACTCTACAGAACGACTCTGGGCAAGTTATGAAGTCTCTCTGAGCCTCAATCTTCTCATCTTCTCAGAACGGGCTGCCTGGGCTGCCGGGACTGAGCTCAAAGCAAATAAATGAATCCTGGGGACATACTTTCACATGCTGGATGTACTCAATGAATGGTTGTTATTGTCACCATCTTCATCACTGTTACCATCATCATCATCTCTACCACCGTCACCATCTCCATCACCATCTCCATCACCACCGTCACCACCATCACCACCACCATAAATCATCATCATCTCTACCACCGTCACCATCTCCATCACCACCACCACCACCGTCACCACCACCGATGTGTCTGTCGATGCTTTATCCTTTCTCTAGAGCTCCGTCTGCACCACTTTTCCGTGCGTACTCACTTGAATATTCTGATCAATTTAGGGTGAAAGACCTTTTTCAAAAACATTCTAATCTGTTACCCACCAGCACATTTGTAAAACATTATAAATATGTAGCTAGAATAATAAAATTCATTTTCTACTAAGAAAATCAAACTGAAAAAGACTGCAGGCCCTTTTCAAATATTATCATCAGAGTCGGCAGCCCGCATGACTGCCAATTTGCCTTCCCAGTCTCTGCGTGTGTGACTTCCACACCCAGACCACTGCCGTCCTGGGCAAGTGTGTCACGTGAACCAGGGCCCGTCCTCAGAGCCTGGCGCCCATCCTGCAAGCCCGCAGTGCCAGCTGTCTCACTCCCTGCAGCAGCCAGCACAGCCATGGGTGTATCAGGTGTCATTCTCGGTGACCACACTGGGCACCTGAGATGGGTCAGTCAGTGAAGGAAGGTGAGAGGAAAGAGATGAGAAAGAAGAGGCAGGGCGCACTGCCACGGGGCAGGTGGCGGGCATTCCAGAGCAGGCCTGCTCTTCACACCAGCAGGCATTCTGAGGAAACGCCCACTTCCGTACAAGTCCCGGAGCTCACAGCCTTCCCATACCACCCAGGGGTGCGTCACCATGGTCTGCATTTGAGTGGCATTCCTTGTCTCCAGTTTAGCCTAGATTCTTTATTTTGTAAGCAAAATGAAGAGATATACATACTTTGTCCAGGGTCGACAGCTGCCACCCCCTTCCAGGTTATTAAATGTTCCAAAGGGACAGACTTTACAACCTTGAAGAAAAATTAAATCAAGAATAAGAAGGAGGCTGGTGTGGTAGCGTATGCCTTTAATTCTAGCATAGGGGAGGCAGAGGCAGGCGGATCTTTATGAGATCCAGGCCAGCCAGGTCTATGTAATGAGTTTAAGGCCAGCTGTGGCTACAAGGAGACCCTGTCTCAAAATGATTTTAAAAATATATATATATTGGGGGGCTGAAGAGATGGCTTGGTGGTTAAGAGCACTGATGGCTCTTACAGAGGACCCAGATTCAGTTCACAGCACCCACATGGTGGCTAACAGGGCCTGTTAGCTCCAGTTCCAGGGGATTTTGGCGTCCTCTTCTGACCTCTGCAGGCATTACAGGACATGGGTGTACTTACATAGGCAAAACACTCATACACATAAAATAAAAATAATAATAAAATATTTTTAAAAGACTGGGGAGAGCATTTCATAACTTTGTGATTGCTTAATGACTCTCTGTTAAAGATTCATTTTTATTTTTCTCTGTGTGTGTGTGTGTGCATGTGTATGTTCTCATGAGTGTGGATGCCCATGTAGGCCAAGAGAGAGCATCAGATCACTTGAATTAGAGTTAAATGCAGTCGTGAGTCACCATGCATGGTTGTTGAGAACTGAACTCAGGTCCTCTGCAAGAGCATCAACTGCATTTAACCACTGAGCCACGTCTCTAGCTCCTGCTTAATGATTTTTGAAACAACCTTAGGTAGATTGCTCATTTTTACTCTAATTATAATAGGGAATTGCATATATTTAAAGTGTATGAAAATACATGGCTCTAATGATTAACAAATTTCCTGATTCCAGATGATTTCCATTTATGGAAACACAATAGAAATGGTCTACTAATTAAAACATATGAAGAATTAAAACATGGCATTAACATCACATACTTGAATCTCTGATCTGTTGCTTGTTACTTTAATCATGAGGAACATGTCTACATCACAAACTTGGGCTGGCTGGAGAAATTATAGACCTACCGTCTTTGGTTAATTCTTCACCTTTCTTGCAATCTTCTTCACACCTGCTGCAATTTGGCCCCAAGCAGTGGTATCCTGGGATGCATTCACACTCTGCATTGCTGATCGGGGAGCAAGGTTTCTTGACCCTGAAATTACCTACAAAGTCCCAGCACTATGTTACACTTGGCCTCCAAATCTAGGGAGCACATCTGTGTTCTGGAGTAAACAATAAAATAAAATCTATGCTCACTCTGTTATAATGTTCTTTATGGTTTCAGAATGTCATGGTTACTTTTAATTTATTTTATTATTTTTGAGAATCTCATTATATAGCCCAGGCTGGCCTCCAACTCAGACTCCCCCTACCTCAGTCTCCCAGTGCTGGGACTACAGGCATGCGCTACGTGTTTGACTTGGACGGTCTCCTTTTCAATCTCCATACAGCTATCTATACATTTTGCTCATTAAAAGCATCTATTGGGTGGGGCTGTGGCTCTGTTGGTAAAGTGCTTGCTTAGCATGCACAAAGCCCAGAGTTTGACCCACAGCACTGCATAAACCAGGTGCATGTGTGGAATTTCAGCACTTGGGTAGGAAGCGGGGATTTTGAAGGCTACATGAGACCCTGACTTAAAAAAAATCTTCTCATGTCAAATGAACATTTCCTTTAATTTTTAAAAAGCTCAGGAAAATGCTTGCTAGTCCATGAAAGAATTTTGCCACACCTGCCTGTGGACAGAGGAGTCAGCATCTACAAGGCTGAAAGTGGTCAGTAGCAAAAAAAATGGAAACAAATCTTGTCTCATCCTGCAATCTTCCAGATGAAGGACTCAGTAAGAGCAAACCATCCCTGCGAAACTGAGGAGGAGGCCGCAGCTCTGAGGCTAGCCTGCGCAACATGGCGAGAGCCTGTCCCCGACATACGGACACAAACATGTAGACAGACTGACCTACCTTCACACTTAGTGCAGTGAATACAGTGCTTCTGTCCACCTGTGCTGGAGAAAGTGCTTGAAGGACAGGGAGAGCAAAGTCGACTGATTTTCTTACAGAAAGTACCTGAAAGGGATAAACCAGGAGTACACGTTTGACAATGTACAACCATACCGCAAAGCATTGTGAAAATTACTAGAAAAATGCTAATGAAAGTATAATTTGTTTTCAAGACATCACAGTGACAGAGATTATTTAGTTGATGGACTATTTAAGACATTTTGTATTTGTAGGGTTTCCCTTGCCATAATCAAACAATTAGAAATATTGTAGGAAGGGATCAAGAGAAGAAAGCTCTGTAGTTAGTGAACATGGCATAATTCCTCCAGAGGGACCTGCAAAGCAACACGATAGGATCCAAGGGAAACAGTGTGCTGTTCAGGCCACAGTGAGAGAGGCTGCGCTGCCTCTGTTCTGTTAAAGCCACTGTCCCCTGCTCCACCGCCAGCTCCTAGATGCTGCATGCACAGGGCCTTGCACACAAAGCTAATTTTTCTGCAGGTCTTGCCATGTATCATCATGTTGTTCTGGCCTGTCCTAGGACCATTCCTGCCAATCCTATGAAACAGCCTCTTTGCTTATCCCCATGGCAGAGTTGAAGTGCAGAAGCTAGGTGACCCAGCTGCGTTCCCACAGCCAGTCTGCAGTATTGGTAAGAGTTTGCAAGTGAACGATTTGAAGACACCAAGCAGAAGCCAGTCTGGATGGCTAGGCTAACTGAACCACACCTTTACCAAGCCAGAGAATGTGCCTGTCAGTTTGGTACTTACCAGCCTCACAGTTCTCACAGGAATTCTCCCAGGTTCTCACTCCCTCGATACTCACGACTAACAGCATGGCTACCGCCAAGTTGTAACAGCCACTTCCCATGACGAAATCTCGAATACACACGACACTAGCAAAGGAGATTTCAAAAGAGTTCCAATCAGATGAGCTGATCTAAGGCTGAGGATGTTGCTTGCCAAGTATGCACAAAACCTTGGATCCAGTCTCCAGCACTGCATCGAACCAGACATGGCAGTGCATCTGTAATCAGAGCAGTAAGGAGGCAGAGACTGGAGGGTCAAGAAGTCAAGGATATCCTCAGCTACATAACGAGTTCAGACCAACCCAGGATACATGAGACCCTATCTCAAAATAGAAAAGAGCTGGTCTCACAAATATCTCTCTCCAAATATATATATACACTTCCAAGAATGGGGTAGATTTTCCGCCAGAATGATCTACATTTCAACTGCTACTTGAACAGTTTCAGAGGACAACTCGGGGCTTTTAAGTAACAATTAAGACTTGAGATATTGGGGCTGGAAAGATGGCTCAGAGGCTAAGAGCACACACTGTTCTTCTAGAAAACCAGAGTTTGGTTTTGAGCACTCATGTCTGGCAGCTAATAACTTGTCTATAACTCCAGCTCCAGGGAATCCAACTCTGGCCTCTTCCTCTGAGGGGTGTGCATGTGTGTGCGCACATGTACACACACAATTTAAAAATAAATCTTTTTAAAAGATTGGAATACTATAGAAAGGAAGCAAATCCACACAGAGTTCTACAGCAAGGCAGGTATAGCTGACCACGGAGCCTCGTGCGGCTCTGCCAAAGCCCAAGCCCAAACTCTGTGTTCACAAATACAGACAGAAGAGCAGGGACTCTGGGGACTTTCAGAGATGCCTGGCATCGGCTGTCCTACAGCAGAGTCCTGACCAGATGCCCAGCAGCTCCCTCCGCTGAAAGGGAGGCCCGTGGTTGTTGCTTTGTCCTCTTTGAACATTCATCACTATTCTCTCTCATTAATTCACTATCACATTTTCGTAACATAGACCTGGATTCACCTATTTTGAGATAGCTGGAGAAGCTTGTTTTTAAAAATAAAAAATTAAAAACTAGGCAGCTAAAAAAAATCCTGGGACTGGGGATGCAGCTCAGCTGACAGAGCGCTTGCCCAGCACTCACGAAGCCCTGGGTTCCACCCCGGCACTGCACAAAGCAGGCATCAGTGCACACCTGTAACCTCATCACTCAGGAGATGGAAGCAGGAGGATCAGAAATTCAAGGTCATCCTTGGCTACACAGAGAATCAAGACTAGCCTGGGCTACATGAGGCCCTATCTCAAAAAAGGTAAAAGCGGGGGACAGAATCATCTCATTCTCCTTGATCTTTATATAACGGGCTGTTGAATAGAACTTATGGATTAGAAGGGGAGAAAAGTCTAGAAATCTATAGTGAGAACAAAACACATTCTTACTTCTCCTTGAGTCCCCATCAGTCCCAAACAGACAAACCTTGTCATCTTTGGACAGCAGAGGACCTTCCACTCCTCAGTTCTGCAAGGCTCTGCTGCTCACTGCTCGCTACTCCTTGGTCTGCAGAGTCACAGGTCAAACACAGGACCTAGTGACTCAAGCAGGCGGGGCTTCCTGGGAAATCCCCACACAGTGCTGTGAAGTGGTTCATCACTCACTGCACTAAAATCCCCAGAGCCCCCATCCCACTTTATAATGTCACTGTAGAAGGTTTCCTGGAATCAACTCCCTGCTGTTGGGATCTTTGGGAAAAGGACACTTTCAATAGTCCTCCACGTCAAAGCTTACATTATCCTTAAAATGTTGGTGACTTGAAGGAAGAAACCAGCTTCTAAATAAAGATCAAAGTTTTTGATGTGCACTCTCCCTTAACCCTATAAAAACCCGGCACTAAACTGCACTTTAACAAGTATTGCCCAACCCTCACAGGGGCTCTAGGGATTGGTCTCCACGCACTACTTCTCTTATGCAGACGAGAAGGCTCAGTCTGTGTCCAGTTCGACGATCAGCAGGACACTGTTGGAACTGACTCCCTTTTACTGAGCTGCGTCTGTGTGTGTGAGACTGGGGAGGAGGGAGAGACAGGTCCAGGGAACAGAGTCAAGGGGAGCAGGGCCCCACAGGCATTAGGAGATATTGGGCAAAGTGGAGACCCACAAGGAATTTTTAGAAAAGCGTGATTTTAAACTGAATAAAAAAGGAAGAAGTGGGACTGGAGAGATGGCTCAGTGGTTAAGAGCACTTACTGCTCTTGCAGAGGACCTGGGTTCAGTTCCCAGTACACACATGGCAGCTGACAACCATTCCTAACTCCAGTTCCAGGGGATCTGATGCCCCTTCTGGTCTCTGATGGCTCTGCATGCACAGGTGCACTTATATACAGCCAAGACCTGCAAGAGGAAGAGGGGTTAGGGTTAGAGAAAGCAGAGTGAGCAGGGGGAGAGGGGGAGAGGAGGGGTGAGGTAAGGAGGAGGGGGAGGAGAAGGAAAGGACAGAAGGAGGGGGGAGATGGAGGGGGAGGGAGGAGGGAGGAGATGGAGGGGGAGGAGAGGAGAGGGGAGGAGGAGGAGGAGGAAGCTAACTAGAAACTTGCACAGTGACCCACCTGCCTCCTCCTCCCAAGTGCTGGGATCAAAGGTGTGCACCGCCACACATAGCTCCATAATAAAATCTTTTAAAAAGGAACTTCCAGTGGCTTCTTTTGCCCAGACAAAACCTAGCCTGTAGCTCAGGACTCAGGGACCTCCTGGACTGGATCCTAAGTCACCTTGTCTTATAACATAACAGGCAACATTTCAAGGTGTACACAGTTGAGTACACTGTATTTACTGTGGTATGAACACATCACTACTAGCTAATTCTAGAGCATTTCCATCAGTCAAAAAGAAATCTCACCTCTGCTGTCCCCACACTGCAGCCCTGGGTGCCCACTAACCTGTTTCTCTATTTATCTATTCTGGTCACTTCATAAAATGTAATCAGGAAAGCCAGTTCTTTCACTTAGCATGCTTTCAGGATTCGTCCATGTTGTAGACTGTGTAACCTTCTTTCCTTTTCTCAGTGTAATAATATTCCACTAGAAGGCTATACTATATTCTACTTATCCATTCAACACTCCATGGACATCGGGCTTGTTTCCACTTAGGGCTCTCATGATTAAAGCTGCTATAGGTTTGTGTGCAGACCTGATTCATCCTCTTTGATGTGCACTTAGGGAAGGAATTGCTGTGCCAACCGGTAGCTCTGCTTCACACAGGGGGCGGGGGAGAGACAGTTTGCCGGACCACTTTCCACCTCTGCTGTAGAATTTTTCAATCCTGCAGCAGCAAAACAGCAAATGAGTGTCTTGAGTTCTTCACAGGGTTTTTCCATTTAACAAACGGTAGCCAGCCTGGTAGGTATTGAGGTGGTATCACACTGTGGTTCTGATTTGCTTTCTTGGGATTCTGACTCGCTCACATCCTGTAATGGGGGGGCATGGCAGAGTGGTTAAGAGTCACACTCATTCATCTGCCTGACCTGTAGACTCTGTCATTTACAGCTATGTGACCTTGGCTAGATTTCTTAACATCCTTAAGTCTCAGCTTTTCCAAGGGTACCATTCTATTTAGGGAGAATAAACTGGAGATTAAATACTGATGATTAAATAAAACAATGGACATTGTGTACTTAACTGTGGTGTGGTTCCCAGGAAAACAGAACTCTTCGGACACACCATATTGACATATCTGTCCATAGCCTCCCACACCCATTAGCAATAGAGCAGAGTAAGCAGCCACAGAAGCACTAGAAATGCACCCCGCCCCCCCAGGCCTGATGCTGAGAGACCCGTGATATTTTCGGGGCAAGTCACGAAGCCACACTGCTGATCACCTGAGGCTTTCAAGGTCACAGGCTAACTAAGTGGCTCCCTCATCTACTGTGCTCTGTGCCCCTGCTGCACAGTGACCTTTAAGGAGCTGTGGTCTCATACTGTGCCACCTACTTGACAGCCATCTGGGTGGCTGGAGGCAGAGCTATCACCTCCCCTGAAGTGACGTCCTTCCCTCCCAGCACAGCGACTGTTCACTCAAGCTCCACTGAGTTAAGAGATTCTCAGGATTAGTGTCTATCAGCCTACAGTTCAACCACGGCAGAAGCGTTCTATGCAAAGTTCCCACAGGTTGTGTGATTCACATCACCTCCCAGATACTCAGAGAGAGGTGACAGCTAAGTCAACAAAAGGCTTTGACTGTCATTTGCTTTTAAAACACACACCATACTGCTCGGTCCATTTTATCCTTCCAATCTGCCAAATACAACTTTTAAAAATTGTTTTTATTTTTATTTTATGAGTGTATTGCCTGCATGTACGTAAGTGCGCCCATGCCATGCAGTGCCCCATAGAAGAGGGCGTTGGATCCCCTAGAACTACAGATAGTTGTTAGCTGCCATGTGGGTGCTGGGATTCAAACTCCGGTCTTCTGCCATAACAGCAGCCATTGCTCTCACCTGCTGAAGCTTCTCTCCACCCTCAAATGCATTTTGAAATTTTAAAATTTATTTATTTTTATTTTATGTGTATGAGTGCTATGCCTCAATGTGTGTTAAGTGCACCATATTGTGCAATGCCCATGGAGGACAGAAGAGGGTGTCAGATTCCCTGGAACTGGAGTTACAGATGGCTGTTAGTCACTATGTGGGTGCTTGGATTTGAACCTGAGTCTTCTACAAGAACAGCCAGTGCTCTTGACTGCTGAGCCATCTCTCCAGCCTCTACCAAATACAATTTTTAAAAAAGTCAGAGAACCACAAAATCTTTCCAAATTGAGTCAGAGATGATTTGAAGCATTAGCCCTGGCAGTATTAGTAACACTGGTTCCACCAGTCTAAAGTCTCCTTCTCACAGGGAAGAGTTTCCATTTGATTTATTGACTTTGGGTCTCTTAGCGACTATCTCAAATGAGTAAAACTCAGGCTAAACAGCATGAATGCTCATCTGCTCTAAGACAATAAAAGAGATGTTGAAAAGAAAAAGAAAGGGGCTGGAGAGATGGTTCAGTGGTGAAGAGTGCTTGCTGTACCTGTCTTGCTGTGCCCAGCGCCAAGCTGTTACTCCAGCTTGAGGGGATCCAATGCCTTCATCTGGCCTCCAAGGGCACCTCCACATGGTGACATATGTTTACACAGATATACACATAAATAAAATAAATCTCATTTAAAAAAGAAAAAGAAGCCAGACGGGTGCTGCACAGCTGTAATGCCAGCACTTAGGAGGTGGAGGCAGGTCATCCTTAGATGCATAGCAAGTTTGGGGCCCGCATGGACCACATGAGACCCTGTACTGACTAAGAGAGAGAGAGAAGAGGGAGATGGGGAGGGAAAGGGGAGGGATGAAAGGAAGGGAAGTGACAAGTAAAAGACAGAGAGGAAAACAACCTCTTTTATAAAATCTTTCTGGGGCTGGAGAGATGGCCCAGTGGTCAAGAGCACTGGCTGCTCTCACAGAGGACCCAGACTCCATTCCCAGGACCCATATGGTGGCTAACAACTGTCCATAACTCTAGTTCCAGGGGATCCAACACCCTCTTCTGACCTACATGGACAGTGTACAACATGGGTGCACGCACTTACACACATGCAGGCAATGCATTCATACACATTTAAAAAATCCTTCTGTCCCCCACCCCAAAATACATCTTAGAGGCATCTAACTCATGGAAGAGTCATCATCTGTCCTTGTTACATACACCATCCATCCCACCCCAGGCATCTATCAGGTCAGGTGATCATCACTATTGGATGTTTATGGTGCTCGAGATGCCTACAGGAACAGAGGCCTGGAAGGAGAAATTTAAAATTAAACAGAACAATTGTTTTGTTTTAAAATTTTATTCTTTGAGGCTGTCTCTGTTAAAACAGGAGAACGGGGATGGAAAGATGATTCAGTTGGCAGTGTGCTTGCCATGCAAGTATGACAACCAGAATTTAATCCCCCCAAACCCATACGGAAAAGCTCCCCTGGCGGCCTACACCTGAAAGCTGGCCCAGTGGCGAGTAGCCCTGGCTACTCCCGCAGAGGACCCATCTGGTGCTTAGCATATACTTGGTGGCTAACAATCTCCATAACTCCAGTTCCAAGGGATCTGACACCCTCTTCTGGCCTCTGCAGGTACTGCACATATGTGGTGCACATACATACATGCAGGCAAAACACTCATACACAGAAAACAAAATAAATACCATTTTCAAACAAAATAAGGTAGAGTGTGTATGTCTGTGTGTGCATTCACATGAGTAAATGTAGACACTTACATACCATGGTGTGTGGAGGTTGGAGGACAAGCCTTGACTTCCACCTTGTTTGAGCCAGGATCTCCTTTTTGTTTTCCCACACTAGCCAGCCCTGCCTCTAATTCATCCTTCACAGGAGTGCTGGAATTAGAGACATTCATGCTACACAGCCATCTTTTAGGGGTTCTGGGGATTCAAACTCGGACTGTATTAATACATGTTTTCTAATACTTCATAGTAGCCAGTATTGTGAGACTGTTTTTACACTGCAGATGTGTGTTAGTTTCTTTTCTTATTGTTGTGATAAAATGCTCTTGGCAAAATCAACTTAGGGGAGGAAGGGTTTATTTTGGCTCACAGTTCTGAGAAGGATCCATCACCGTGGGAACAAGGCAGCAGGAGCTTGAAGTGGCTGGTTGCACTGCATCAGCAAGCAAGGAACAGAGAGCATAGAATGCTTGCTAGCACCCAGCCCTTGTCATTCAGTCCTGAGTCAGAGTTGTGAAGGCCTGCCCAGATCAACGAACAAAATCAAGATTCCTTGAACTCCCTCAAAGTGTTCCAGGAGGCTAACCTCCTCAGTGGTTCTGGACTCTGTCAGCACTAATCATACAAGATGTTATGGTAAATACTCAGAATCTTTGTTATTGAGTTGAGACAGGGTTTCACACTGCAGCTCAAGCTGGCCGTCCTCTGGCTTCAGTCTCCTGAGTGTGGGATTACAGGCATGAACCATCATGCCCAGCTTGAAATTTTTTAATTAACCTCATATTCACTCAGAAATATGGTTTCTACTCGAAGACTAATCAGAGAACAGTTTCCTGTGATGACCACCCTGCCAGAGTTGAAGGAGAGATATCAGAAACGGAACCTTGGACTTCTCATCCAAAGCAGTCTCAACACGGGGCAATTATGGGACGGACTCCAGAGTCATTTGTCAGGTCTCATTCCTGTGAATGAAAAACCAAGGATGCTAACTCAGCAGCCAACACAAGACTGTAAACCCGGTGGTTTGAGAGCTGAGTCGGAAAAGACAGCAGGTCTATGTGAATGGACACCAAGAAACCCATGGTCCATCTCACCTTCAAGAAAAGACAGCAGGTCTATGTGAATGGACACCAAGAAACCCATGGTCTATCTCACCTTCAAGAAATGTGATCAAGAGACGATCGGTGGCCCCGTGTTTCTGGGGAGCTATAGTAACCTAAAATCATTTCGCTCAGTGAGTTGTCATAGTTTCATTTCTGTTGCTGTGATAAAAATTATTCTAACAAATCCAGGCCTGGTGGCACGGAGGCAGGCGGATCTCTGTGAGTTCAAAGCCAGCCTGGTCTATATAGTGAGTTCCAGGCCTGCTGGGGCTACAGGGAGATGCTGTCTCAAAAAAAGACCAAATACAGCTTACCTGCCTTTCTCATCCCTCGAAAAGTCAACACCGCTGCCTAGGGAATGATGCTGCCCACAACCAGGAAAATCTCCCACAGACACGCCCTCAGGCTAATCCAATGTAGCCAGTAATCCCTGAGACTGTGATCCTGGTTGTGTCAAGATGATAATTAAGGCTAACCATATACTTAACATGCACAAGGAGGTTCTAGGTTCAATTTCCACCAACAAACGAAAAATGAAAATCAAGGGCACATAAACGGAAATGTTTAAGCAAACCAATGTGTTGTGTGTTAATTTCAGGAAGCAGACAAACGTCACAAGGGGGAAAATTATTCTCTGGGTGGAAATGACAATTACTATCACAGCAGAGATCAGCTCCAAGGCAACGCTGAGTCATGTGACTTAGTGTTTCAAGCAAGTTCTGCCTGTGGAGTGCAGACTCTACCTCTGTAGCCTTACCACAGCACTGGAGAAGGAAAATACTACCAAAATCAATTAAGACCCAACTTCACCTGATTATTCACAGATTCAGCTTTTGTCAATTAACACTCAATTTTTTTCATTCAAATAAGACAATCAGGACAGATCTTTTCTTTTTTTTTTTTCCTCCTGAGCTTTTTCATTTATCTTGTGTGTGCACGTGTGCGTACGTATGTACACGAGTGTGTGTAGACCAGAGATCAGCGTTGAGTGTCTTCCTCAATAGTCTCCACCTTTTTTTTGGGACGGGGTCTTTTTGAGACAGGGTCTCCCTATAGCCCCAGCTGGCCTAGAACTATGTAGACCGGACTGACCTTGAACTCACAGAGCTCCACCTGCCTCTGCTTCCTGAGGGCTGGGATTAAAGGCATGTACCACCATGCCCAGCTCTGAATTCCTTGTGGCGGGCTTTTTTTTTCATTTGAGATAGGGGCTCCCTATTGCCCAGCTGGCCTAGAACTTTTGGGGTAAACCAGGTTGGCCTCAGTCTCACAGAGATCATCCTGCCTCTGCCTCCTGAGTGTTGGGCTAAAGATGTGTGCCACCACACCTAGCCTCTTCTTAGCTTTTTAAAAAATATTTATTGGGCCAGAGAGATTGCTCAGTGGTTAAGAGCACTGGCTGTTCTTGAGAAGACCCAGATTTGAATCCTAGCACCCACAGGGCCAAGGGGATTGGATACCCTCTTCTGTCCTCCTCAGGCACTGCACATGGGTGCATTTACACACAGGCAGACAATACACTCATACACATAAAATTAAAAATGTAAATATATATGTATTTATTTTTATGTGTGAAAGTGTTTTGCCTGCATGTATATAAGTGCACTGTGTTATGCAAGGAGGTCAGAAGAGGGTGTTGGATTCCTGGGAACTGGAGTTACAGATGGCTGTTAGTGTCATGTGGACACTGGGAACCCAGCCCAGGTCCTCTGAAAGAGCAGTCAGTGCTCTTTAGCGATGAGCCGTCTCTTCGGCCCCCTCTCCTGAGCGTTTCAATGGTGATAGACTATCCAAATAATCCCACTCACAGGTTAACCTAGTTCTTCCTCCACACTGTCTCCTGATCCCTTGAATTTCCACCATGATGAAGGATTGTTACATAAACCACTGGTTTACATCGTTTGTTTTTTCAGTTATATGCACAAGGTCTCCAGCAGTTTGCTAGATTCCTATTTCAATTATTAAGTTTTTCTTAGGATTGCCAGTACCACTCAGTGGTAAAGTGTGTGCTTAACATGTGTTTGGCCAAGCAACAGAATGTTTAAAACCAGCCAATTATTGCCTGTCAACCAGTTTAATCCACCCAGCACCTATTGAATGGGGTGTCTGCACTTGCTCCTGACCATTTATTTCACTCTCTAGTCTGAAATGCTTTTCTTCCTACTCTCTGTATGACTTATCACTCCATCTTACTCAAATTTCTTTCTTAGAAAAAGTGCTCCTTGACTGTGCTATAGATCACCACACACACACACACACACACACACACACACACACACCCTCTCTCCCGTCCCTTCCCTACAGTCTTTTTAGAGCACAAGCTATAGCCTGGCACATACACACAGAGCTGCCGAAGAGTATTTTGTCAACAGCATACCACATAATACCACCATGAATCCGTAAGATTCTATCATTTCATGATGTCAAAGCTTAATACGTGTTCTATGAAGTTCATACAAAACTAACAATACATTTCTTAGAAAGTGTCATCAGGGAGCACGTGACTATATCTGTGTTGATGTTCATTGCCTGTCTTCCCCTACTGAACATAAGTGCCATGGAAGAGTCCGTTTGTCACCGTTACATCCCTGGGAACCAGGTCATTTTACTGTTTACTTAAGAGTTTTACCGACGCAGTTCCGTGTAAATAGTTCTCCCAAACTTCAGGAGGACGTTACAAACTTGAGGCCACACTGTCTTGATGCCATTAATGGAACAAAGGGCTATGAGAGTACAGATGTTTGCGCCACACAGTGGCAGGGTTCGAATGTGGTTGGTATAGCTACTGTTGATTTATTATTACTATTGTTGGTTCTTTGTGCGACAGATTATCTCATTATTATTAATATCATCATCATCATTATTATTTGGTTCTTTTTCAGGCAGGGTCTCCCTAGATTCCCAACTTGCCTGGAACTCGCTATGCCGTAGGCCAGGCTGGCCTTGATCTCTCAGAGATCCTTCCGTCTCTGTCTCCCGAGTGCTGGTATTAAAGGCGAATTCCATCATGCATTCGCGGGAGGATCCGCAAGGTCGCTGGGTCTCTGTGACCCGAGGGCGGGCGGGGCTCCACCGGGGACACCTAAAGGAAGTGACTTCGGGGCCTTCCGGAAAGGTCGCGCCCCACAGGTGAACCGAGTCAGGGGGTCCGCAGCTCGCGCCCCGCAGCGAGTTCCGGCCAATCCCAGGCGCACAGCGCCGCGGCCGGCGGAAGTGGGCCGCTCTCCCTGTGGGTCGGCGGATCTATTTCCGGCGGCCAGTGCAGAGCGGACTGGTTCCGGGTGAGCCCCGCGGGGGAGTCTGTTCACACGGGCCGGGCCGAGGCAAAGCGGCTCCCGCGCTGCTCGCAGACCCGACGGCAGAATTTCCCCATCAAAGGTCAGGGCTCGCCCACTCGCCGGTCGCCGGCCTGACCTTTCGGGGACTCCCCAGGGTGCTCTCCGCACCCCACCCGCGCTGGTGGGTGCTGAGAGCCGGTTTATCAGCCCCGCCGAGGTGACGCCAGAGGCAGGGGCATAGCTTCGAGTTCCTGTCCCGCCTGAACTTCAGTGGCTCAAAAAACTTTTTTTGCTATTTTTGTTAAATGTCCCAAAGGCCTTCCGTCAGTCCAGTATCTGCCGGTTAAATTCAGCGACGTTAGGAAGAAATGAAAATGTTAGCTCCCCTCTACACGTGCAATTCCACATCTCATAGTCTGGTCAGAAGACCGATGTGGGAAATATTCAAATAGGAGAATTCACTTTGTGAACTACACTAGTCTACAAGTGTAAAGTATGTGTCTATGGTGGCATACAGATACATCTACAGCTGGGTGTGCTGGGGCACATTTTAATCCCAACCCCCAGGAGGCAGAGGCAGGCAAATGTCTGTGAGATGGAGGCCAGCCTGGTCTACCTAGTGAGTTCCAAGTCAGCTAGGGCTACAGGAGATCCTGTCTCTAAAAAACAAACAAAGCTGTCAAGTGGTACAGGGTGAAATCAAGGTAATCCCTGATTACCTCTACCTGATTACATCTACCAGGGACTGAATAGATGGTTATTCAGCAAGGACCAGAACAGGAAGGTCCTCCCATGGGATTTTACAAGGCTAGGGGGAGGCAGACAATAAAGACAGGAAAATGCTGGAATCAGTGCAGCCAATGAAATAAGATACTGTCACAGAGAATGATTTAGAATTCAGAATGTTGAATTAAGTTGAGATGCCTAGTGTAAGAATGACTCACAAAAACATCCTATTCTTTTGTTCCATCATCAGGATAATTCCGGAAGCTGCTGCTAAGGGGTCAAGACTGTTTCACCAGTATTAGATTGTGTACTCAAGGCAGATCAATATCTGTTCCTTAAATGGTACAGTTGAAAGAAGCTAAGTTCTCTGGAACTGGGGAGAATTTTTAGCTTGTGCTTCCCACAATGCATAAAGACTTGTCAGATGTTGAGTAAAAAAGGTTGTGGATAGGATGGGGTTGTTCTGCCTGGAAATGGGGGTTGAACTGAGGGCTGTCTTCCATTGCCAGTATTAAAGCAAGATATTTTGGTAAATGGTTGGATTTTTTTGGGCTTGTTATCTGAGTGTGGTGAGAAAGAGGTATTCGGTGTTGTAAGTGTTACTGGCACTGTTAAGTAATACTGACAGCATGTATGACAGTTGAAAACACTTATTTCTGGGGAGCAGGCTTAGAGGTGTGGTGTGAAATCTGCCCTCCGATGATCTGAATTTGCCCAGGACTGAAGGACCTTAGGTCATTTCATTCTCCTGGACCTCTGTCTTCATGTCTGTGACATAAAAATTATGACACTGTCAGTTACCTCTCTCATTGCTCTGACAGGAAGCAATGGAAGGAATGAAGGGTTTATTTTGGCTTCCAGTGTCAGGAGATCTATTCCGTCATGGCAAGGAAGACAGGCTGTAGGAAACTGAGGCATCTAGTCACATTGCAAACGAACTTAAGAAGCAAGAATTTTACTTTTGTTTACTTATTGTCTGTCTCCCCCTAGCCTTGGTTTTATGCAGTTAGGGATCTCCAGCCTATGGAATCAGATTTAGAGTGACTTTTCTACCTCAACCTAATCCTTCACAGATGCGTACAGAGGCTTGTTTCCATGGTGATTCTAGATCCTGTCAGACTGATATTATGGTATTAACCATCATAGATACCTTCCACGGTCAATATATAATAGCTGAAGTGAATAAATGAGAAAGCAGATACTAAAATTCTGGTTTAAAATACTGACATAATTGCCAGAAGAGAATGTTCTGTGTTTGTAAAAATAGTTCATTATTTTATTTTATGTATATAAGCATATGCATATGGCCTGCATGTATGTAAGCGCACCCATGTCATGCAATGCCCACAGAGGTCAGAAGAGGGCATCAGATCCCCTAGAACTGGAGTTAGTTGCCATGTGGATGCTGGGAATTGAACTACCGTCCTCTGCAAGAGCAACCAGTGCACTTAACTGTTAAGCCACCTCTCCAATCCTTACTTTTTTTTAATATTAAAATATATTTTGTATTTTATGAGCGTTTGGCCTGCATGTTCAATTGCCAGCACCCACATGGTGGCTAACAGACATCCATAACTCCAGTTCCAAGGGAGTTGGACGCCCTCTTCTGATGGGGGCATTGGACAACACAGATATACTTACACACTTACACCCGTGCAGGCAGTACACTCATACACATAAAGTAAAATAATAAACTACTTTTAAAAAGTAGCATTGTGCAGGTTGGCCAGGGCAGCTCTGTGCCATTCCAAATCCCAGGCTGAGGGACTGGCAGCTGCCTTGGGAGAAAAGCTCTTCCTTTGGTAATTGAAAGTTTCAGAGCACAGGCTCCACCATTAGGTCAAGTCCCAGCTTAGTATTCCACAGCAAGGCCAACACCCAAAGTAAAGGGGCAGGAAGTACATCACAAATAGACAGGAAAGAAGGAGTATTTCTGGGGGGTCAGAGGAAATCTAATCAACCTTATGTAATATTAAGTAATTTTTGAACCTTAAAAGCTTCGAGCAAGGTATTAATCGTAATAAAGGTAATAGAAGTCAGTGCCAACTCAGAGCCATCTCAGTTTTTGATGGTGACGTGGAGATGTCAGAACTGTTCACTTCTGTGTGTCCCCCTCAAAGTACTGTCATGGTAACCATCTTCACCCCACCCATCCCCCACCCAAACTATCTGTATCACCAGTTTCTTTCAACACAGGAGACAGAAAAGCACATACTTTGGGGAGCTTACTGTAGGAACTGGGGCAAACAGCTGTCTTGGCTTTTATTCTGTCTACAAAAAGCACTGGTTTTTTTTTTAATTTTGTGTGTTTTGTGTTTTCTGTCCTGGGTGTTTAAGTGAGACACTTGGTGCATGTTAGGCAGTATTCTACTATACAGAAAACACCTAAGCTATCCAGGCTGCCTGGGGCTCCTTCTGTTGCCTGCCAACACAAGATCTGCCTATCTTAGCCTCCCAAGTGATGCCATCAAAGGGTGTGGGAATGGGTTCATTTTCTCTGACAAATAGAGAATGAGAAAGCAGGAAAGAATTACTGGGAATCTTGGGGCGTCCCAGCAGAGCCATCATATAACACACAGGAAATCAGGGTCCCCTCTTGGGGTTCTAGGTCTCATTAATAAAAAAAAAAAATCTAAGAACAGACAGAAACTGGAGGACAGAGAACAGACGCAAACAGGACAAAGCAGTTTATTAGAGTTGAAAAGGAAAACCCCAGAGCTGCCTTGACGGAGAGACTGGAGAAGATGAGGGAGGAGGACGGCTACCTGGCGGGGAAGGGAGCTTTAGAGAAAGAACAAGGAAGCCTAAGTTGAGGAGTTGAAGAGAACACTATGGCTCTGGCCAAGCAGAAGAAATAGTTATACCTCCCTAAGGAAAGGCGGGCAGACCCAGCAGAACCTCTGGGTGGCTCACGGGAGTGCACTAGAGGGCGGGGAATTCCGTGACACAAAAGCACATTATTTTAAGGTGATTCACCTTCCTAGGTAGGGTGGTCCCCTAGCCAGGTGCCTGACCTGCCCCACAGGCACAAGCCTTAAAGGAGGTGACAAGGGCATGTTGCCATCTAGAGATGTCCATGCTTTACACAAGTGCCTGAGGTTACTCACATGTACCACCATGCCCTTCCGTTCTTGAAACACTGATCTGACAAGCAGCCTGTGCCTCTTCTGTCTTCACGACTTTTAAGCTGAAGGGGGTACCTTGTGCCTTTTCCATTTGCAAAGAGCTGAAGTCATTCCAGAACTCTTAAAGCAATCAAAGACATTTCAAACATTTGCACAAGTGCAGTGTGGTATAAATGACTTTACGATTTTTAAATTAAATTCAAAAACACTCCTACTGTCATTATAAAGGGTTCCAATTTGTGAGATTCCCGACATGAACATGCAATAAATGGGGGCACGATCTCTTTCTACGTCAGAAGGAAAATAGAAGTACGTTTCTGTTTGCGTAAAGTGCTGAGGGCTATGAAATAAACTGATGGTGTTCCCTCTGTGTTGGGCAGAGGGATGGAATGAATGACAGTGAGGACAGGAGTCTTGGTCTTTCAAATTAGTAAAGCTACTCACTAGAAGAGGCGCCAGTGAGATGGCTAAGCAGGCAAAGGTGCTTGCTACCAAGCCTAAATTCAACCTCCCGAACCTACAAGGTGGAAGGAGAACTGACTCCCCAAAGCTGGCCTCAGACCTCTACACAAATACTTAGGCACTGGTGCAAGACACACACACATACACACACGCACACACACTAAATAAATGTAAGTTTTAAAAAAAGAAGAAGAAATGAGAGCCTAGAGAGACAATTCATCGGTTAAGAGTATTGACTGCTCCAGAGGACCTGGGTTCGGTTCCTAGCGCCCACCTGGTAGCTCACAATGGTCTGTAACTTTAGTTCAGGGGACCTGAGGCCCTCTTCTGGCCTCCGTGAACACTTCACTTGTGTGGTACATTTCAATACATGCAAGCAAAACACTCGTACACATAAAATAAGAATAATCTTTAAAAAAACAGGAAATGAAATTAGGTAATGTAAGAAATTTAACCCATACTTATTAGATATATTCTCAGTGTTGCTTTAATCTCAGGGTACAGGAACAACGGGCCTTTTTTTTTTTTTTTTTTTTAAATGCACCTGTTCCCATGTAGGTCAGAAATGGGTGTCTGATTACCTGGAGCTGGAGTCACAGGCAGTTGTAACCTCTGCCTTGTGAGTGCGGGGAACTGAACCTGGGTCTCTGCAAGAGCAGCAAGTGCTCCTAACCACTGAGCCATCTTTCCAGCCTCCAGCAAGCCCTTTAAAAAACCAGTGTTGGGACTGGAGAGATGGCTCAGCAGTTGAAAGGCTTGCTTTTCGCAAAACATACACATAAATACAATATTTTAAAAAACAACGCTGAGCTGGGCATGGTGGTGCACACCTTGAACCCAAGCCCCTGGGAGACAGGCAGGCAGAGCTCTGTGAGTTCAAGGCCAGACTGGTCTATAGCAAATTCCAGGCCAGCCGAATGTCTCAAAACAAAAACAAAAACCCACCAACGTTGAGAGAACTTAAAACTCACGGAATGACTGTATGTAACTAGGTGCTGTGCTCAGTAGGACCACCTGGGACAGGGCGAACAAGCCCCGGATGACCTGGAATAGTCCTAACAGGTCAGGGGTGAAAAGTGAGGGTGTTCCAGCAAAAAGGGAGAAGGGGAGATGGCAAGGACAAGAGGAAAAGTGAAGAAAGGCAGCTTATTAGTTTTGGTCCTGGGAGACGAGGGCTCATGTATCTCAGGCTAGCCTTGAATGTGCCATGTAGCCAAGGATAACCTTGAACTTCTCCCACCTAAGTGCTGGGATGGCTCCTTTATTTCCTCTTCTCTTTTTTCCAGTGCACAGGTTTTTCCTCTCTAGCCCCGAGCCGGCCTCGAACCCGCGGACACCGTCCAGCTCAGTGGGCTGTGCGGGTTAAACCCCCGGCGCCCGCAGGCCGGCCAGTGTCCTAGCGGGCCCGCGCAGCCGCAGTACCGTCCGAGTGCTGCGGGTACAAACGGGTCTCCCTAGCCGCCATGCGACGTGGGCTCGGCCGGATGTGACGCGCACGACGCGGAAGCGCAGCGCGTGTGCGCTGTGCGGCTCTGAAGCCGGCGGGCTTCGCGCGTGCGCACTGGGATCTGTCGGTGGGACTGGGCCCGGCGCACGGTGCTGCGGGACTACCCGAGTTCGGCGTGGGTGGAGCAGGTGCAGGTCAGCGCCCGGAGAGGAAGGGGAGGGGTCGGGAGGGGCCCGGGGAGGTCGTCGCCACCCCGCAGCCGCGCGAGTTTCCGCCCCACGTCCCTCTGAGCTCTTCTTGTCGGAGTCGTTTATTAAAGTCGTAATGCAAGGACCGACGCCGTGCAGGGAAAGTCCACAAAGTGCATCACAGTCGGTGTCTGCAGCGAGAGCGCCTTATGCAGAGAAAAAAAAAAATACCGAGGTTGTCCTCACCACGGGGTTTCCGTCCTTAATCATTAAAAGTGTGATAGGAGGTTTAACAGTTTACCCCCTCCCGTCCTAAATTTTTAGTACAGTTACTGGAAAAAAATCCCCTCCAGAATTTACAAATTTCCAGGGTGTATCTTTAATTTTTTTCCGTGAAACGAAGGGTTTTTATTATTTTTATTTTATGTGTATGTATGTAAATGCACCCGTGTGGTGCGATGCCCGCGGAAGTCAGAAGAGGGCATCAGATTCCCTGAAACTGGACTTAGGGATGGTTGTTAATCACCATGTGGGTGCTGGGAATCGAATTCGGGCCCTCTGCCAGAGCGACCAGTGTCCTTAACCGCTGAGCCATCTCTCCAAGCCCAGAAATTCGGTTTTTGTTTAAAAAAAAACCAAAAAACAAAAAACAGTACTTTATGAAAGACTGATTCTCAAGACCCATTTTGTGTTTTAGAAAACTTCTTTAGAAACTGGATTTAAGAAAACATAGTAAAGGAAGATCCATGTGAGCAACCTGTGTTTTCATCTCAGAATGAAAGCAATCAAAAGTCAATGTGAACCGGTATTAGGGTAAAATGCTTGTTTTCTCGTTTACCACTCATCCCCCAGCTCCCCTTACCCTAGGAGAAACTTGCTCTGCTTGAAAAAGTTCTTAAGATTTTGGATACACCAGAGATGCTATGGGAAGGTTTTGACCTACCTTTCTTTCTTTTTAAGTCTGAGACATCTAATAGACATGGCTTCAAAAAGAGCTCTGGTCATCCTGGCAAAAGGAGCAGAGGAGATGGAGACTGTTATCCCTGTGGATGTCATGAGGCGAGCTGGGGTGCGTTCCGGTGTTGTCTAGCCCTCCGTATTTTAAGATCTGGGAATTTCAGGTCATTTTAAATAAAATGAAATACTTAAAAAAATTTTTTTTTTAATTTATTTATTGTATGTGAGCCTGCATGCATGGCACATGTGTGGAAGCCAGAGGACAACTTGAGGAGTGGGTTTTCTGCTTCCTCCATGTGGATTCATCTCCCATCAGGGCAGGTGCCTTTGCCCAGAGAGCCATCTCACCGTCTTCAGAAATATTTGAAGTACAAAACTACAGTGATACATAATGATCAGTGCTAGCTTATTCACTACTGCATTTTTTTGGTTTTTGAGTTAGGGTCTCGCCCTGTAGATCAGGCTGAGGTGGAGCTTTCCGTATTGCTTGGGATGGTGTAGAATGCTCAGTAGCTGAGCCTTGTGCCTATGTCCCTCCCGTACCTGGCTCACCGCTGACTTTGAAAACTCGTTAGCAGTTTGCCTTATTTTGTTCTGGCTCTTTCTTCCTTTTTATCTTTATTTATATATTTGGGATAGGAGTTGGGGGGCAGGGTCTCACTCTGTAGGTGAGGCTGGCCTGGAACTCGCTATGTAGACCATGCCGGCTGTGAATTCACAAAGATACACCTGTGTCTGCCTCCAGAGTGCTGGATTTTTTTTTCCCCCTTAAGAGACAGAATGTCTTGTTTCTCTGCTGGTCCTAAGCTCCTGGGTTCAGGCAGTTCCGATTTGGCCTACTGAGTAGCTGGGACAATAGGTGTGTGCCAGCCTTGGACCCACTTCTTAAAGAGCAAATGCTTTCCAGCTTGAAATGCACTTGAAGTCCCCTTCATGTGTTCTCAATCCCATGCCTTTCTGTCCTTCCCTAGACAGTTGTCCTCATGGTGATAGGTGTTCCTCCTGTGCATTGGTTCATATCTCCACCCACCTTTCACAAGCCCACGAGAGATTCTAAACAGGCTGCTGAACTTACAGCTCATAGATGAAGAGCAAAACCCAGACCTAGGCAGTCTGTATACACAGTTCTCCATAATGCAACCCCAGTTTATTCATCGAACACTCCTGAGCTGTATGAATATGCCACAACCTCTCTCTTCCAGTTACAGCTTTCCCACAATGTAATAGATTCTTGTGTAGATTTATTTCCACAGATGTGAGGAAGTTTTCTTAACCTCTGCACCTAAAAGCGTGGTTACTAGCCCCAAGGAAGCATCTGTAGTCAGCACTGGTACATTTTACCCCGTTGCTGTCCAGTGTGCTGGTCTGTCGTGTCACCAGCAGTGGAGGAAATTCCCCACGTTTCTCACACCAGCTGTTGATCTCACCAAGTTTTAAAGGTTTTGCAGGTTAAAATGGTGTTTAATCATTCTGACTTGCATTTATTTCTACCCTGGAAAAATACCACGTGGTTTAATGGAACCTTGCAAGCTAAGTTATTAATAGAATGATCCTGTAATTTATCTCCCAAACCTAATACTTGAGAGAAGGGTGTTTTAACCAAGCAGAACTGGAACAGGAGCTATAAACTGTGACTGTCCCACACAGACCAGGAGAGACCTAGTTATTAGATTTATTTGGCTAGTGTGTTAACTAAAAATCAGCTTGGTTTTGTTGTATTATTCCCTGACAAGTTACTTAAAATCAGAGTGGCTGCAAAAATGTATGTGCTGCATTTCTGTTTCAGTGTTCTTGAGTATCTGCTTTTTCTCTAGATTAAAGTCACTGTCGCAGGGTTGGCTGGGAAAGACCCTGTACAGTGTAGCCGTGATGTGGTCATTTGCCCTGATGCCAGTCTTGAAGAGGCAAAAAAGCAGGTTTGTTCTCTGCACATGAACATCTTCCTCCTTAGGACTTATGTATTCATTTCTTGAAATGTTATTTGGCTGTATCTAAGATACAAGCGCAGTTGTGCTTACCTGCTCCAGGGACAGGCTTCCATGTCACTGTTTATGGATTTTCTGCCCTTTCCTTTTGGCATTTTTGAGACAGGGACTCTGTAGCCCCAGCTGGCCTTGAACTCACAGAGATTGGCCTACCTCTTACTCCTGAGTGCTGGGACTAAAGGTGTGTGTCACCATGTTCAGCTGGATTTTCTGCACTTTTTAATATTTGTTTTATAACATGCATATATGTGTGAGTGTGTGTATGCACTTATGGTTGTGTGCACATGTGTGCCCTCCGAGGCCAGAAAAGGATGTCAGATCTGGAGCTGGAGCATCAGGTAGTTGTGAGCCACCTAGTGTGGGTCCTGGGAACCCAACTCTGGTCCTCTAGAGGAAAAACAAGTGCTCCTAACCACTGAGCCATCTCTCCGGCCCCTGTTCTGCATTTCTGGTTACACACAGTTACTGGGGAGGGTTGGAGTTTTTGCTTGTTTGTTTTGTTTTAGAGACAGGGTCTCACATATGAGTGGCTGGCTACAAACTCACTAGGCAGCTGAGGGTGGCCTTGGAGCCCTCATCCTCCTGCCTCTGTTTCCCAAATGCTGGGGTTACAGGCACGTGTCACCATGCTGGGCCTTGATTTACTTATTTTTGATCCCTCCCTGGCTTTATGCATGGGCAGAGCGCCCTCCTTTGTGAGCTGCGCCCAGATGCCCTTTGGAGGTGCTAGGTGACTCCCTGTGTTTAACCCTGTCCCTCTTTCACGTGCAAAGCTGTTTCCAGCTGCCATTTAACACACAGTGGAATGAAATGTCTTTTATTTTTCAAACTCACAGGGACCATATGATGTGGTGGTTCTGCCAGGAGGAAATCTGGGTGCACAGAATTTATCTGAGGTAAAAAAAAAATGTTCATTTACCCCTCAGTAAGGGCACCGGTTTGTGGAGAAAGTCTTTGAGCCTTTAACTTTGTTGAGTTGGTTATTTGGGAGTTTCAGAAATGGTGGGAAGAGTGGAGGGAAGCGAAGATAACTGAATGGCTGGCATCCTCACTGCAGAACGTAGTTCTGAGAGCATTTACTGCAGAAGCAAGCTTCACTTGGGGTGGGTAGAGACGGCTCAGTGACTGTGGTGTAAGACTACAGACTGCAGCAGCATAGCCTGTTTGGGTTAAGCCTAGAAAGTGCTACCTTCTCTGTGGTCGGGGTGAGGGCAGCTGCCGGCCGGGATGCCATCGTGAATTCAAGTTGGTTTCAGAGGCGGTCCCTGCTCTTCATTTTAAACCCTAGGACAGGCGGCAGCCAGGAGAGGCGGCAGCAGCCGGTGGGCTGTGAGTGGGCTTTGAGTGGGCGGGAGCAGGCAGCAGTCGTTCCTGCTGGGGTCATTTCCCTCTACCCCCTGAGGCCGCTGAACCTGGCGCTCCCCTGCTCCGCCTCCTGGGTCACAGAACAGCGTTGTGCCCTGGTGGCCTTGTTTCTTCCTTCTCTTCAATGTGGATGGCCGCTGTTCTCCTGGGGTGAAGCGTACAGACACAGTATGAATCTAGTCATTTGTATTTCTGGTTTAGAGCTCTTTTTGGAGAATAGATCCAGGTAAACTAAGCTGTAAGTGACCCTCCAGAGACTCCTTGTGAGAGGCCGCTCTGTGGCTTAGTGGTAACCTGAGTATTTGGGCCTTGTCTCTCTAGTCTGGTCTGGTGAAGGAGATCCTGAAGGAGCAGGAGAACAGGAAGGGCCTTATCGCTGCCATCTGTGCAGGTGAGTGAGTGGGTGAGGCGGGGAGCGGGGGTGGGGGTGGGGGCGACCACCCTCCACTGGGAACTTCTGCACACAGCTCCCCTTCAGAAGCTGAAGGGCACCCACACTGGGGTGTTTAGATTGGATGGCCTACTTACTGTTTTCTATGCTTGGTTGACCTGGGGGTGGGGGGTGGGTTGGGGTAAGGCCTTTGGAATTCAGTAAACAGCTTGTTCCAGCAGATTTCTGCCAGGAAGTAACCCTGCCGGGAGAGTCAGCAAGAATCTGCTCCACATAAAGGACAGCTCTGCCCTGGCCACCCGCCGGCCCTCCCTCCCTCTCTCTCTCCCCCTCCCCCTCCCTCCCTCCCTCCCTCCAGCTTGCTGAGGCCTCCCCTGAGTGCTGGCGAATACCTGATTATAAAGTTGGGTCTTTGGCGCTTTGTGGTCACCCTACATCCTTGGAATTTTGTATTTTCCTTTCTGACATCAGTCTCTTCCCGTTCTTTAATATCAGGTGGCAGGCAGTCTGTTGTCTGGCCTTTGCGCAACATCACCAGTGTCTTCTGAGGCCACAGAAAACAGATGAGTTAGTGAATGAAGGGGGCGGGGAGTTAGTACCACAGGCTTCTTCACACAGGGGTGGCCAGGGAGCCTGGGGACTCTTTCTGAGCTCTGGTACCAGGTAACCTCCCCAAGGTCAAAGGAGATGCTGCAGGCGGTGTGTGACTGTGTCCGCCTGCCCCTCTCCGGGATATGGAGGCCTTGGGCTGCTCCTCCTGTTATAATTCTTCTCAGTTTGCCCTAGGTGTGGACCCATGGTCCCTGCGCAGGGGAGGCAGATGCAGGAGAAGTGTTGAGGTCAGCCTGAGGTACATGTTGAGACCCTGTCTTTTAAAAATATGTTTAAAAATTCAGTTTGGGGCTGGGAGTGTAGTCAGTGTGGAGCATGTGTCCAGTGTGCATGAAGCTCCAGATGCCATTCCTGGCATCAAAAGCAGCAAAACCATTTTTAATCCTGACACGGTAGGAGATAAACATCCTCCATGTAGAAGCTCAGAGATCCAGGGTCTACACATTTGAGAAACACCTCATCCTAGACCCCGCAGAGCACTGGGGTAGCACCCTGCCTGGCTGTCCTCGACAGGCCCCCAGCCCAATATCTTCTTCCCCTGCCAGGGAACAGGGGTTTCTGTTGGCTGACAGCCCCTTGCAGTCTCTACAGCCTGTATCTTGTCCTCTCTGTGGCAAGAAGCCATTGGCCTGGTGTCTTGCTGATCTAGACCCACCTCCTCCTTAGGGCTTACTTGGGTTTGTTCTGGTGATGCTGCTGAGAGTCCCCCTGTGTCACTGAGCATTACCAGTCTCATCCAGCTCACTGCCTTGTGCTGAGGCAAGCTTGAACACCATGCCAGGAGACGCCCTCCTGAGATGAGTCAGCATTAAAAAGAAACAGAGCCCAAAGTGTGCGGTCACACTGCCTGCCCATGCCACCATGCTGGGGTGATGCTGGGGTGATGAGGGGTAAAGCAGGGGCTCGGGGGGCCCAGACACAGGATCGGAGCAGAGTGGTGGAAGAGAGCTTCACATGGATTACCAGGAGGACAAGAGGGTCTTCGGTGTTGTCAGGAACCAGTACTGTTTTTGGACAGAAGTGTGAACTTAGCCTCTTATGATTTTGAATGACGAGGAAAGGCATCATCTGAAGGGGCTTTCCTGGGAAGGAAGCAAAGGGAGCGTGACTATAGAGGGGCAAGAGGAAGCATGGAGGTGGAGTCAGGTCACCCCGAACCAGAGCCCCCAGGGAGCTGAGCTGTCTAGGTGGTCTCTGCAGGTCTCCACCAGGTGGCGCTCTGGTGGAGGCTTCTGCTCACTGCCCCCATTTGCTCCAAGTGATTCTCGGCAGACCTGGCATTCCTCCGTCAGAGAATCTCAAGTGATAGCAGTAAATCCCTGTTGTCTAATTTTCTAAATGGGGCTTTTGTATGACAGCAGCACGTATGAGCTTGCTGTGATAGCGAGGAAGCCACGCACCCTGTGCCCGACTGTCGTGAGACGAGTGTCACCACCTCCAAGGTCGCAGCCACCAGGCTACCCCGACCCGTGCGGCACTCTTCTCCCCTGAGGTCAGCTGTTGCAGCTTGCTGTCAAGTAGAGCCTGGTGAAGGGTTCTCAGTTCAGATCGCACCAGATGAGAGTCTGAGAGATAGCACATGAATCCATCCAAATAAAAGTGGTTGGTGATTATTCCCATTTATAGACTTTGGAAGTTTGCTCCCTCCGCAGCTGTCTTGTATGTAATTAGCATAGATGTGAGGTGGAGAAGGGTATATGTTTGAGGCTTGGACTTGAGAGGTAAAGCTGGGCTTGGTCTGAATGTGACACCTGGTGTTGGGCAGAAGGCTTAGGTAATTGACACGGTTGTCTCTTTTGTTGCGGTCTTTTGTCTGTGGTCTGTCTGAGTGGCTGTAGGCATCTAACTGCTGGTGGCTAGGAATCATGTAGGAAGCTGGAATAGAGTTCCAGAGTTCACAGACAGCACTGAAGTCAGGTGTTTAGGTATGACCTGAGGGTGTTTGTGCACGTGGCTTAGAGGGAAATGAGCAGTAAAGCTTTGGGTTTTAAGTAACAGTAAGGTCTAAGGTCTTTTTGTGTTGTTTTTTGAGCTGGCATCTTCCTGTAGCCCCAGCTGGCCTGGAACTTGCAATGTAGACCAGACTGGCTTCAATCTCACAGAGATCCACTACCTCTGACTCTTGAGTGCTGTGATTAAAAGTGTGTGCCACCATGCCCAGCTGTCGGTGTTTTGTTTTTCAGGGGTTCTTGTGGTTTCTGTATGATCTTTTTGACTTGGTCTCTGAGGACCGTTACCCATAGTGCACGCCGTATCGCTAAAGCTGACCATTTCCAGTAAATACGCTGCATGCCAGCCCCTGACTGGTCCTCCCCACTTTCCAGCTTTGTCATAAGCAGCAGGTCCTAAGGTGTCACAGACTGACATGTCTTCATGATTCTTCACGTCCGTAGTCTTAAAAAGCATCCAGCATGTTTCCATCTCAGACTTCAGCCCAGCAGTCTGCTTCACGTTGCAGAGCGCTCTGCGTTTCTTCGTAGTAGCTCTGCTCCTTCTGGGTTTGGTGCATAGGGCTGAGTGGCTGTTAAATCTCCGTTTTTCATTTTCAAGTAGAAAAGTACAGTTACAAGCAGCAACAAATTCTAAAGTTGGAGGTACTGATGCCTTGGCTGCTTTGGGCAAGAATAAGACGGGAAGTTAGCCAAGGGTCTCCTCACCTCTGTACTCCAGCACATTGAGTCCCTGTTCCTGGGGGGCTCTTCTGTTTGTTTGATTAAGTGACTGTTGAATTATGGGGGTGGGGGAGGTTGACAGATGTGCTCAGTGAATGGCTTGCCGGGAATACCTTTCTTCTCACATGAAGAAGTGTTTGGTTTCAGTCAGGATTCAGAGGTGTTTGGTCTTGAAGAGTAATTCTGCTTTTGCAGCTTTTAAAACATGGTTCCTGTCTGCGCTCTGACATCTTCATTTCTCTTTCTAGGTCCCACGGCTCTGTTGGCCCATGAAATAGGTTTTGGAAGCAAAGTTACAACACACCCTCTTGCTAAGGACAAAATGATGAACGGAAGTAAGTATACCCTTGTGCCTTCCTGTACAAAGGCCTTCGTAGAAATCGATGTAGCTCTGACCGTGGGTGCTCTGGGGCAGGGACTGGGAAGGGATGCTCTAGCTGTGGCGTGGTGGTCAAGCTTCCTCTGAGGTATTTCTCAGGGACTGACATTCACCCAGACTAGCCCAGAGGAACGTGCCAGTCTCTGTGTGGGGGCACCAGATCTCTGAAAAGATTATGAAATGCCAGTTTAATTAGTGTTTCTACTGAATGCTTTGCCAGCAGCCGGAGGATAAAATTTAAGCCCTGACAGCAATTTCACTAAGTGCCCTTTTACCCGCAGTCCACAGAGAAGTCAGTGATCGGGGAAGGGCTAAGTGGCAGGCCGACTTTCTTGATGACATGTGTCTTTTATAAATTTCAGCCAGGCATTGAATTTTTACTAACTTTATAAAAGCAATTTCTCTTCGTAGTGAAACCTGCAGACAGACTAGAAGGGGTGGAGTGAGGCTGAACGTCCCCTCTCTTCTCCCCTGCCTCTTTGTCAGAGGTGACTTCTGTCTGTCCGGTGACGTGTGTAACTCTAGCACTTTCTCTGGATCTTTTTGTTTAATATGCATACTCAGACACAGTCTTCTAAATAGGGCGTTCTCAACTTGCTTTTGTGTTTTGAGATGGGATCACTATGCTGTCCACATTGGTTTGACTCGGGCCCAGGTGATCCTCAGCCCCCAGTCATGGGGCAAACGGGTGGGTGCCACTGGCGGCACAGCTTGCTGGGCATCTCAGGCGTCCTTTGCGGGTTGGCCTTGTCTCTGATTGTGCTTCAGCTCCTGTTGCTTCATTGGCCCTTGGGATAGGCTGCGATTGCTCTCTGCTTTTTCGCTACGTGAATTGCGCTGTTGAGAACATTCTTGAATGCTTCTGTGAACTTACCAGGAACTCCCTTGCCAGAACAAAACGACACATTTTTCATTGGTGCTTTTTTGAAGAATTTTTTAAATTGAGTTTTTGTGAATTTCATGCAGTAGATTATGATCGTGTTTAGGCCCCTCCCTGTCTGTGCCCCTCTTGGACCCCCCACTGGGTTTCATGTACTCTGTCGTAGCTGCTGAGGCCTGTCAGGTCAAATTTATATCCTCAAATGTCCTTCTGTGTTTGCCACTGGGGCCTGGTCAACCTGCTTAATTTTCTTTTTCTTTTTTTAATTTCTATTTTATGTGTCCGAGCATGCTGCCTGCATGGATGTAAGTGCACACGTGTCGTGCAGCACCTGTGGAGGTCAGAAGAGGGCATCAGGTTCCCCTGGGGCTGGAGTTGTGAGCCACCATGTGGGTGCTGGGAATGGACCCCAGGTCCTCTGCAAGAGGAGCTAGTCCTCTTAACCTCTAAGTGATCTCTCTAGCCCCTGGTTAACTACTGAATGTCACACCCTTGAAGAAAGCTGACTCTCCCTCCCTTGGTGGTTGTCGGTGGCCAGGAGTTCCTCAGTAAGCCTGGGGCTTCTCCCGCTTCTGTGCTGGGATTGTGTCTGATGGGCTTATGTGGGTCTTGTGCACGCTGTCACCATATGAGTACCTGACCAGCTGTCTGGAAAACTGTTTCCTTGTGGTCATCCACCATTTCTGGTTCTTAGAATCTTTCTGCCTCCTCTTCTGCAGTGGTCCCTGAGCCTTGGATGGCAGAGGTTTGATATAGGTGTCCTGTTCAGGGGAAAGTTCTCTGCAGTCTCTTACTCTCTGCACTGACCAGTTATAGTTTTCTGGGTGGTTTTTTGTTTGTTTGTTTTTTTCCCTCAGTTAATACCCTTTTCTGATTTAGGGACTAAATCTGATTTAGGGGCTAATTGATTTTAGCTTAGTAGTAGAGTGTGTGCTTTGTGTGTACAAGAGGAATTTTATTCTTCCGGAGTGGAAGATGGCCCCCCTGCACAGCCCCCACGGTCAGCACCTGCACCAATGTCCTGCTGTGATGTCCTCCCTGCTGCCCAGGGCCGGAGTTCACTGTGGCCTTCATTCCTGCTGTTGGACTGTTTGTTGTATGTCCCTAAAACCTGTCGCTCTATTTCAGTTATTAGAAGGAGATTGTCAGTGAAGCTGTCTTGGGTGTGTTAAATGGCTCTGACTCGTGGGCACTGTATATACAGGGGCTGAGTTTATGTCCAGCTAGTGAGATGGGTCAGGGTAGGAAGTGGAGAGAGCTGAGGCCTGTGCTGCCCAGCTGGCATGCCAGGTGGGGACGGGGTGGGTGAGATGCAAGGAGCCATCTGTGTTGTTGAACTGAGGCCCTTGTGTCTGTTTTCTTTCTTGTAAAATATTTATTTTATGTGTATGAATGTATCGCCTGCATGCGCATAAGTTCATCTGTGTCATGCAAGGTTAGAAGAGGCACTGGATCCCCTAGAACTGGAGTTAGAGATGGTAGCTGCCATGTGGGTGCTGGGATTCCAACCTGGGTCCTTTGCAATATCAACCAGTGCTCTTAACGGCCTCCAACACATCTGTTTTCTTTTCTTGCCTCTGGAGCATGAGACTGAGAGCTCACAGTCCCTGTGTTTAGACAACACACCCCCAGCTTATCTCACAGCAACCTTGTGGTCCTGAGTGCCCAGGTTGGGAAACAGGCTCAGAGGCCAGGTGACCAGTGACTAGAGTAAATCAGTGGCTGACTCTCCCCAGCCCCCTTTCATCTAGTTTTGCCTCCTTTTCTCTCCTCTCCTACCTCCTCTCCTTCTCTCCCCTTCCTCTACCTCCTCCCCTCTCTCCCTACAGTGTAAGGTTCCCGTCTATGTGTGAATTGCCAAGCATGTAAATTGCTAGGCATGAGGTCAGTAAGGCCTGTTGTAAGAGCAGTGTTTGGCATTTGCCCCTAACAAGCATTCTGGGAGGGCTGAGCCACCCCAGCTCAGCTGCTTTTCCCTTGGCAGGTCAGTGTGGAATGTCCCCTCTGATGGTACCAAAAGGGCCGCCCTCCCCGTCTGGGGCAGGGGCAGCACTCCCTAGAACTGTCAGGTTGCTGCCATTCCCACTTTATAGACAAGAACAGTGAGGCCAGAGAGGTCAGACGTCTGCTGAAGGGCGGACCAGGAAGGGACTATTGTGCTCAGGGGTTGGCTACTTTTTCTCAAAGGACCAGGTCATAAGGTTTTGGTCTCTTCAGCTTCCGGTCTTTGTGGCAGCTGCTCTGTGGTGGTGGCTCCGGAGTAGTTATAGACAGTGCTTAATAGTAGGTGTGGCTTTAGACATGCGAGCACAGGCAGCACTCGCCAGCCCCAGGACCCGAGCCTTCCCACTGACTTTTCTCTAAAGAGACTTCCTGGCTTTGGGAATTTTGCTTAAAGTTAAAAATAATAATAATAATGTCTATGCTGTCTGTTACACAGTATTTCAAGTGTTCAAATTTACCTGGACTCCTCCTTCCCATCTACAGTGTTCCCAGACTGCTGGAATGCTGTACTGAGTGGGGCTGCTCTTCACCCAGACCACTAGGTGGGGGCCGTTGACAAGTATCAGCCTGTGGCTTCTGGTTGAGACCTCTAAACCTCTGAGCTGCTTGCCGTGCTTTGCCCTTAGGGCCACTGCCTGGTGAACCATTTATAGCCGCAGTTCCATCTGCCCCGACCTGGCCAGTTCACCTCACAGCTCTGGAAGTCCTGCCCAGCTGGGTTTCAGTTTAGTGTTTAAAATATCTTGACCTGGGCTAGAGAGAGGGCTCAGTGGTAAAGAGCACTCGTTGCTCATCTGGAGGACCTGAGTTCAGTTCCCAGCACTCACGTTGGGCAGTTCACAGTTGCCTGTAACTCCAGCTTCAGGAGATCTGATGCCCTCTTGTGGCCTCTGGGAAATCACACATGCATGGCACACATAGACACATGCACATGAATAAAGGAAAATTAAAAGTAATAAAAACAAATGAAACAGTGTTTTAAAATATCTTGATTTAACTTCGAGAAACTGTGGTTGGATAGTGCAGAACTTTTCCTTCAAATGAGAAGTCTGTGTCTTCTCTGCGGTGCAGGGAAGTTCCTCTGTGTCCCGGCTGGTCCTCCTGGGAGGACTGAGCCCTGTGTGCCTTCTGGGGCCTGGTGTCATGGGTGCTTCAAAGGGCTCTCGAATGACTTGAGTTCCTGAGCACACCTTCCCAAGCTCCTTCTGTATCTGGGTACTGGGGACAGAAGTGTCTTAGACAGGTGCCATGTGTGGTGGCTTCCATCGAGTTGGTGCAGGAAGATGTGGTCAGCAGCCTAGTGTCTGCTCCTTCACAGAAGCCCCTTGGCCACTGTGCTTCCTCACCCTGGCTACCCACCCTCTGAGTCCCCACAGCCAGCTCCTTCCTAAGTTTCTGTATCAAAACTTCCTCCTCTCTCATTGTCTGTCTGCTAGGACCAGACCCTGGGCATCCTGGGCACAGGGTCCCCTGTGGGTACAAAGAGAGTTGGTGGGCTCTCTGCAGGTGGGGTGGGAGCCCTCTGTAAGTAGTGGGGAGGCTGGCCAGGGGGGCTGTTAGGGAACTTTCACTCTCTTACCTCACCTTGCCCAGTTCTCTGACAAGCAGTGGTATAGGCCCTGGCCTTTGAAGAGTGGACAAAAAACAGGAAAGCAGAGTTGACAGACTGCTGGTGCTGGAGAGCAGGAAGAAGTGCTGTGATAGGCAGGAGCCCCAGCTACAGTCCAGCCAGCCCTGTCCCAGCTCTAGGAAGGCTAGCAGACCGCTCCAGGCCGCACAGGGTCAAGCCCTGAGGGCCGGATGCTAGGAGCAGGTCTAGGCCAGGCAAAAGGGAACTGCCTTGGGCTCTGCCCTGCAGGAGAAACCTGGGCTTGGTGGGGGAGCGAGGGTAAGGGAAGCCCCGGGGGCAGGTTGGGGCAGGTAGGGACAGTTAGGAGAGTAGAACGTGGGGAGACCTTGTAGAGGTACCCCACGTTATTTGAGGTAGCTAGTAGCAGGCAGAGGAGAGGGCCTGTGGGGTGCTGGTCCCTGACTGCGTCTCCACCCCGCCTCTCCACCAGCACCCTGACCTGCTGCGTGAGTCCATGTGGCAAAGTAAAGAATTGGATCACCAGTCCCCTCAGAGTTCCTCCAGGCTCGTAGTGGCCTAGAGGGCTCAGGGTGACCAGCTATAACACGAGCCTCATGTTTCATGGACTTACATAAGACAGGGCGACAACAGTGACGGGAAGGGTGTCCAGCCAGCACAGCTCAGCAGCCATGTCTGTTCTTTAGGTCACTACAGCTACTCAGAGAGCCGCGTGGAGAGGGACGGCCTGATCCTCACTAGCCGTGGGCCTGGGACCAGCTTCGAGTTTGCGCTGGCCATTGTGGAAGCGCTCAATGGCAAGGAGGTGGCAGACCAGGTGAAGGGGCCACTTGTTCTCAAAGACTAGAGCCTGAGCGCTGGCCCCTGAGGCAGGCCATTAGAGGCCCGTCCTCTGCACTTGACCGGCCACGGTGTCCAGAAGCCGGTGATCCTCGAGAAGTAACGCAGTGAACAGCCACTTCTGCCTGAAGACTGGGTCTGTACATTTCTGAACCTTGTTTGCAGAATAAAGAGTGTTTAGCAGCTCCTGCCTTTGTGTCTGGTGTCTGTCCTGACACTCATCCACTGAGTTAGAGGCCGATTGGGCATGGGTGCAGCTGCCGGCTCAAGCCGCAGAGCCCCTCCCGCAGCCTGGCAGAAAGCGCAGAGCATCAGAAAGCAGAGCCTCTGCCTTCTCCCAGCCCAGGTTTTCCCGCTGTGAAGTCCTCCATAGGATTACACTTCCCAGAGCTGCCCTGCCCTGTCGCGTCCCTGGAGTCGGCACACGCAGTGTCTCTAAGAATACTCAGCTCCCCCTCAGGAGTGAGACGTACACTGGGATGGCCTCAGAGCCTCTGACCACATGGCCCAGGTAGATGAGCCCATGGATGAGGCTCAGCTTGGCTGTTGTCTCTGCTGGAGTAGCCAGGAAGTAGCAGGTAAAGATGGGGCCCTGGCAGCCGCCTTGCGGCTGTGAAGACAGCACCAGGGAGGACCTCAGGAAGTCCTGTCCTTGTCCAGCTTGGTCAGTTGACTTTAGAAACGAAGACATGTAATTGTACATTTTGACAAACACAATGAAAGATAATACAGAGCACACCAAAGGGAGAGCAGGGAGGCTTTTTACAAGGTAGGGTGGGTGCGGTGGCCTCTGAAGTTGTGACAGTGAAGATACGCAAGAAGTGAGAGCAGGGGGTAGGCCAGGTGCGGGGTGCACATGTGTGCACCTAGTACCCAGGAGGCTGAGGCAGGAGGATCACCACAAGTTCCAGGTCAGTCTTGTTGGCATAGTGGTCTCTAGTGGCCTGTTCTTTTTTGGAGGGTGGGGTGGGTTTGGGGAGGTTTCTTTAGTTGTTTGGTGAGAGGCTTCCTAGCCCCAGCCGGCCTGGAGTGCTGGGATCAGACGCCACCTCCACGCCGGTGTCGTGGTGAGACCCTTTTCACCTGTTTGCCTGTTGAACACTTTGTACCGAGTCCCGGGAATAAGCACTGAGAAGTGGTCTGTCCTTACAGAACCTAGTTATGGGGAAGGGAGAGCTGAGAGCAGAGCCACAGATGTGTCCTGTGGTTAGAATGAAGTTTCCTGCCTGAGAAGGCCTCTCTGATAAGAGATCTTAGGGCAAATCAGAAGAGATTGAGTGTGAAAGAGGCAGATATCTATTAAGAGCCTTCAAAGCAGAAAGTAGGAAGTACAAAGGCCCTGGGGCAGAAGCTTGCTTGGGGTATGGAGGAGAAGGGAGGGGCCTGGGTGAGGAGTAATTGTTAAGTGGAAGTTGGAGAAGCGGCAGAGCTGTGGTGAGCCGAGAAGCTAGCGTAGGAGACACAGTCACTGGCTCTGTGGAAGGCTTGCTGTGTCACACACTGATTGCTGCTGTGGTCAGTCCACAGCTACCCGTGCTGCGTGGGGAAGAAGGAAGGCGAGTCCAGAGGGCGGCGGGGGTCAGTTCTCCAGAGGGATAGGGGAGCTCTCTTCCTGTCCATACCTTGGAGCAGCAAAAAAGGTGACTGGGCAAGCCAACTCTGAAACCGGGCTTTGAGGGAGAGCTGTATCAGCTGCACATCTGGAGTGAAGGCTTCATGCACTGAATGTGGGCTATGGGCCCTAGGAAGCCCCTCCATTAAGCCCTTGGGTCTGGTCAGTCAGGACCTGCTAGTTGGGGTTGATAAGACTCAAGCCATTGGGTGCTCTGCCTTTCCATGCTGGTCCAGCCTGCTTCTCCAGCAGGTGACTGGGGACCCAGAACAGGGGAGAGGGAGATGTTCATATGGGAAGTGGTCAGTTAGTGGGCTGCAGCCTCAGTCTTGGATCTCTTGAAATGACCCTCGACTTGTTCCTTTTTTTCTTTTACGTTTTCTCCTTTTCAGTAAAAGTTCGTTCATATTAGAGATCTTGGAGACCCCAATGGCTCCCAGCCTCTGCTAGGAGAGGTTGCTGTCCAGAAATTCAGACATGGGACTAGAGTATGGCTCCCTCGATGGAAACAAGATGGTGTTTTCAAGAGCCAAGAAGCTCAATGCCTTCAGTCAGCTGCAGGGAGGACTTTTCTTAACTGAGTTCCGGGACTGCCCTGAGGGTCGTGGAAGGCAGTGAGAGTCAGCCGCTCTTCTGTAGATGGGAAGTAGCATCCCAGGAAAGGGCTATCCTCTCCCAGTACTGTGTGCCCAGAACCTAAGGCTAGACCCATTCTTCTGGAGATGGCCTTTGTATACAGTTTCTCCCTACGCAGAATTCTCCTTGCCTCAGCCCTTGAGTACTGGGATTATAGGCTTGCCCTGCCAACCTCCACTTTTCATACTTTGGACAAACAGGAGCATGGTGTATATACCACACAGTTCCTCCCTTCTGGCCTTATTAATACCCAGTTGAGAGACTTTAGATGTATCTCAATTTGTAGAGAGCTTGTCTTGTATGTACAAAGCCCAGGTTCCCTAGCATCACAAAAACCAGGCATAGTGGCACACACCTGTAACCCCAGCATCAGGCCGGAGAGGCAGGAGGATCAGAAGTCACAGTCATCCTTGATGACGTATCAGGTTTGAAGCCTGCCTGAACTACATGAAATCCTGTCTCCAAAAAGGGAAAAAAAGTGTGTGTGTGTGTGTGTGTGCGTGTTTGTAATTCAACAAAAGGAGCCCAGAGCTTCTTTACAAGTATATGGAGACTTAGCTGCCAGCCAGGTCCTGCACCGCAGCTCAGCCAGCAGCCCTACGAGGAGCCACAGGTACCATCTATTGTGAAAGGAAAAGCTTATCTGTCCTCTACCATAACAGCATCATCAAAGCCAAAGCCACCATAAGCAGGAAATGAATTTCAAAAGCCAAAACGTGGTGTGTAGCCAGCTGTGTCATCCTGGGGCTGATTAGGAGACCCATAGTCTAGCATTCGTCCGCTCAGGATCAAGGAGAACATTAACTTCTGAAACTAATTCTGCACTAGCCTCTGGGTGCTTTTGGAAGTCTCATCTTTCCCTTTAGTGATGGGACAGAAGCAGGACCTCGGCCCCTGCTGATCAGAGCTGACTCTCACACCAGTGGCTGGTGGGGTAGCCAAACCTCTTCCCTGGAACACCTGTAGGACCAGAGAGTAAGGTACAGGTCGGGAAGGGTTCTCCCTGTTCACATGTGCGCTGGCCTATCTTTCTTGATCTGGTGTGTTCCTGGTGTTGAGCCCTGAGGCACCCTGAACAGTTTTGAGGCAGAGCTTTAGCACTGGAAAGACGGCAAATGACAGATTCACCATCATGGCCACCATCAGGGCCATTATCACTGCCGCACCTCCTCCATCACCCACACTATCATCATCATCATCTTCACTTCCTGCAGCTTGCAGGACCGGGTTTCAGGCTGCTCCCAAACAAGTCCTGGGCAAGCTGCAGTCACTGAATGACATGCAGTCTCACAGGGTCACCTGCCTACCTGCCGGCCTGCCCGCCTGACAGGTCTTGGCAACTCTACACCGCCTTTTTCTCCTCTTTATTTGACTTTGCAGTTTTGCATGTGACCACTTTTTTTTTTTTTTTTGGTCTTTTTGAGACAGGGTCTCCCTGTAGCCACAGCGGGCCTGGAACTTGCTATGTAGACCAGGCTGGCCTTGAACTCACAGAGATCCACCTGCCTCTGCCTCCCAAATGCTGGGAGTAAAGGTGTTTACTGCCACATCTTTTGTTTTGGCCCATTGTGGAGATGCAGGATGATAGCAGGATGATTGCCATGAATTCCAGGCCAACTTGGGCCTTATAGGGTGAGCCTGGCTCAAGCAAATTAAAAAGTTTCTTTTTCTTTTTTTTTTTTTTAATTCCGCTTGTTTCTGGAGGTAGCTTAAAAATAACATTAGAGGGGCTGGAGATTGGTTAAGAGCACTGGCTGTACTTGCAAAGTCCTGGGTTGGATTCCCGGCACCCACACGGCAGCTAACAACCGTCCATAACTCCAGTTCCAGGGCATCCAGTGCCGTCTTCTGACCTCCACAGGCATTATTAGAAGGGCCAGGGTGCAGCTTTGCCATGCACAGCGCCTTGAGTTCAGTCCATACCAGCATCGCAATTAGTTTAATGAGCTGCACAGATGGTAACATTAGAATGGACGTTCACTCTTCAGAAATAAAAGAACTGGAGAGATGATCCAGCAGTTAAGAGCACTTAGTGCTCTTGCAGAGGACCTGGGTTGAGTTACCCACACCCACATCTGGCTGTTCACAACCACCTGTAACTCTAGTTCCAGGGGCTCCAACACCCTTTTCTGGCTTCTTTGGCACCCATACACACATGGCACACACACATACACTAGACATACATAAAAACAATGCCTTCGGAATCCAGAAGCAGGCATCCCCTGGAACTGGAGTTACAGATGGTTGTCAATCACCGTGTGGGTGCTGGGAATCAAACCCGGGTCCTCCGTCAGAGCAAACAGTGCTCTTAACCGCTGAGCCATCTCTCCAGCTGTGGGTAGATAAATCTTTTTCAAAAAAGAAGGGAAGCTGGGATGCGGGAGGAACACTGCCCCGATGAGTGTGGACTGGCGGTAGACACTCTCCGGATGAGCGTGGACTGGCGGTAGACGCTCTCCGGATGAGCGTGGACTGGGATGAGCGTGGACTGGCGGTAGACGCTCTCCGGATGAGCGTGGACTGGGATGAGCGTGGACTGGCGGCAGACGCTCTGAGACGGCACTGTTAAGAGCGGCCTGGATTTGTTCTCTTGGACATGCATCTTTGCTTGGGAGCTTTTATGTGTAGCCAGAAGAAAGTCTGAAAGATACGCTACCTTGAAAAGTACAGGCTTGGGCTTCTTCCTTTCCAAGCAGAGTGAGATTTCACAGTTTACTGAGGGGACAGTCGTGTTTTGCTTCTAGACCCAGCTGGAATGCAGTGGCCTGAGTGAGTACAGGTCTCGTGTCTGCAGAATGAGGCCTTGGACCAGCAGCCTGCAGCCTCTGCTGTAGTTATGTGTGTGGTCACTTTGTAAATGTTGCTGCATGACCAGCTGTAGAGACCAAGGGACAACCAGAATCTTGTTATGCAAACCTTTTACAGGCAGGGGAGCGTGACCAGTGCTGAGGCTTGGTCTGCCTGCAGCAGTCTACCAGCGCGAGAATGAAGTGTGCACAACTCCCAGACAAAAATGAGGTCACCCTGTTGTCTAGTACTTGGTTATGCTTGCACAGCCTTATCCAGGAACCACAGCCACTCGGCACACTTACGACGGAGACGTTTATCCCCGGCGGCAGATAATACTATGTCATTAATCTGTGAGAGGTCAACTTAGTGCCAACTAGGTTTAAGACCAAGCTGAATTAAAAAACTTTTTAAAAATGTTTGATTATACAAATACATCTATACTTGTTTCTTAGAAAAGGCTCAGAGAAGCCATGAAAGCGTCACAAAGCAAGGCTTGGAATGTCTCCCGCCCTCCCGCCCCCACTTCCCTCTTCTCCAGGAAGTCCCACGTTGGGAGTCCTCCTTCGTCCGTTGTCTTTGGACTTACAAATGGTGTAAATGGTATAAACTTTTACCCACAGGTTTTTGTACATACAGATGTTGCACATTAGAATTCCAAAGGTTATTTTTAAATAAACAAAAAGGAGATATTGTTTTGCAAATTGATTTTTTGAAACTTAGCATGACTTAGAAACATGCCCATGTCAGGTTGACTTTGCCTGCGTAAGAGTAGAGCAGGGTCTCACAGCAAAACTGTATTGTAACTTACTTAACCATTCCTCTGTGAATGGAATTCTATTTTTTCTTGTTGTTGTCTTAAATATGCCTTGGTTGCAGGACACAGAGAAATCAAGCTGGAACTGGCCTAAAAACTTCCTCCCTGCGGGCTAGTTCTCATAGAGCCGGGAGGGCTATACAGGCCACTAGGGAGAAAAGTCATCAGTGGGATTACCCAGCAGTGAACACTGCCAGAGTTCTGACCTACCATGCTGACAGGTCCACTGGTGCAATAGTGGCGTGGCGTTTATGGGGGCAAGCAATAGCTTTCTGATTGGATGTGAGAACCACTCCACAGGAGGGAATTCATTTAAACCAGGTCAAAAGCCAGGGGGGTCATAGGCTATAATGGGGAACCTACTACTGTTGTTTTGCTAAAGGGACCTGCTGTCAAAGTGCAGTGGAAATATGTTTATACCCATAAACTAGCGTTGCTCTCATCCCTGGACAGAGAAGCTTCTTTCTGAAGCAGGCAGCCGTTAATAGAGATGCTGTTCTAGTTGCTTTCCACATGTGATAAACACCATGAAAGCAACTTAGGGGAGGAGAGAGTTTATTTGACTTACAAGTTATAGTCCACAAGCCCAGCAGGAGTTTGACCCAGAAACCATGGAGGAATACAGCTTGCTGGCTTGCTCTCTGCTCCTGCTCCATTACCATACAACCCAGGCCCACCTGCCCAGGGCTACCCACAATGAGCTAGGCCCTCCTCCATCGTTTAGCAATCAAGAAAATGCACATGGACACGTCCACAGGCCCACCTGATGGTAATTCTTCAGTGGACGTTCTCTCTTCCCAGCCAAGTTGATTTGCAACCAAGATTAGCTACCACCAATGAACGCATAATGTGTCAAAGTGTTGAGAAGTGTGTCCGTTGAGTGTTCAGTCCTAAATGGGACATCTATATCAACCCTCCCCAAGGCTTAGGGGACAACGTGGAAGAGGGGGCAAGATCATGCAAGAGCCAGAGGACGGCTAAGAGAGCTATGAAATGCTGTATTCGGAACATGATGTGGCCATTGCACTCGTGAGCTCAGTGCAGCTTCGATCGCTCATTAATTTTGAGATTTCTCCTCCTAATGTAAACATTCAAATCTCTACGTATAATTCTGATTACTGCCAACTGTATACAGGTACTTTTTTTGTGTGTTTTATTTTCTCTTCTGTTTTTCTGGTTATCTCTGCTCTGGTCTAAACATGGTCAGAGAACCTGGTCTGTGGTTCCAACCTTATGGTCAATTTTGGTAAATATTCCATGTGTGATGGGAAGAATGGGTCTGCTCACTTCTGGCCAAACAACGCCGAGTATTCAGAAGAGGAGTGACTGAAACTCCATCTCTGCATGTGAGAACATAAATTGCTGTGACCACTTTGGAAAGCTGTTTGCAGTATCTGAAAACAGCAAATGCAAATGAAACAGAAATACATACACACAACCACCAAAAGAACACATTTGGGAATGCTTACCACCATTAGATCATGGGCCTGCCCCTACAGGATCAGGTCCACAACTCCCCCACTCCCCCCACCTCCCACCCCACAGCCCCATGCACACTGGTCCCAGTCTCCTAAGGAAGTAACTGGAATTGTAAACAAATGTGCTTCTTTATCTCTACAGAAACTGGCTTTGAGCTATCACCAGGCTCCTCATGCCACGGGGGAACCTCATGACAGTAAGGGGTTTCTGGCTCCCTCTTTATCTCTTGCTCTTCTGTGTCTCTCTCTGCCTGGTACAGGCTCCAGCTCCCTCTCTCTCTCCCGCTTTCAGGTACCCCGTCATACTGCCATGCTGGATCTCCTGTGTTCTTTCACGTTAAGCTACCTCTGCAATGCTTTCCCGCCTCACACCCCATCACACTGTCTCTGCTGTGATGCACTGTCTCATAATGCTTGTGGTTGAGTGGCACCATCTCTCCTAATGAAGCCCTTTGTTTGAAAGGTAATTTTGTGTCAGCTCCTTTCCAGAACCAAACCACCATCAGAGAAGCTCACTGCCCAGCAACACTTAAGTGGCTCTAGGAGGAGAAACTTGAAATGATGAAGAAATGTCTCTAGGTTTGTTTGAATGATAGAATGAAGATATGAAAATGATTTCTGCGTGCTAGAATCTCACAGAACAGAATATTGCCCCTACCCCCACAAAAAAAAAAAAAACAGGTGCCAAAGGTGCTCTGAGAGTCCATTTCGTCAAGTCTCTTTGGCATATACTAATTATGCGTAATGTGGTTTCTTTATGACGTTTTCATACACATGCGCGCACACACGTATGTATGCATGTACACATACGTCGATAAATATAAATATTACCATGTTCACTCCCATTACCGTCTCTTGTCCCCCTCCCCCCTCGCCATTCCTATGTAGCTTAACACCAGGCAAAATGAGTCTACAGCATGGCAAACCAGGATGGCGGCTACCTTGTCGCAGAGTGCGGTGGTGGAGGTCAAGAAAGAGGCGGGTCTGGGGTTCTGTAAGGCTCTCTATCCTGGTTGTCCTGTTTTTGACTTGTAACTATTGTCTCTGTGTGATATACTTCAATAAAGTCTCCCAGACAAAGGCATGTGTATCTTAATTGCTGGGTGCAGGTGTTTATTTAGTCATTGACTAGAGCTTGTTAATTCTGCTGCGCAAATTGTCAGTTATTCCTGGACTTATTTCTTGTAGGCTGCTCTATCAGTTACTAAGGGAGGCGTGTTAAATGTAAAGGTGGATTTCTTACTTTCTTCTTATAGGTGTGTACATATTTGCTTTCTTTATCTTTAGGCTGTATTCTGTGCATTCAAGTTTATCATAAATACTTCCTTCTGGTAAATTTCATTCCTTTTTCTTTTCTTTTCCACTGTTGAAGACTGAATCTAGCTAGGCCCTTGTGCACGGGCTATGGTTGAGCCCACCTCCAGCCCCAGAATTCTTTTTTAAAAACAACTTTACTATTTTTATTTTTATGAGTGTCTTGCCTGCGTAAGTACACCTGTGTCATGCAATGCCCTCAGAGGTCAGAAGTGAGTGTCCGATTCCCTTGTAACTGGAGTTATGGACAGCTGTTAGCCACCATGTGGGTGCTGGGAATTGAACCTGGGACCTCTTCAACAGTGGTCTGTACTCTTAATTACTAAGCCATCTCTCCAGCCCTAGAATTCTTTTTTTTTAATCATTATTTTTAGTAAGTTTTTTTTTTTTTAAACTTCAGTGTCTAGTTTGTCTGAGATCTGATGAACTATTCTATCTATCTTTTGGGTTTTATTTTTCAGGCTGTTTTCTCCCGTGCTTTCAATCCTTTGCTGACTTTACATTGTGGACACACTACTTAGGAATAACACTTAGCTGAATACTCTGAAGTCTGGCCTGATGCTGTTTGTATTACGTGGCCCGTCTTTTTGCTTCTCCCTGTTATAAACAAGTGTTGGGCGGTGTAGTTACTATTCCTTTGTAGGTGATTGCCCCTCCCCCCTCACCTGATTCTCTTTTTCTTTTTTTTTTTTTTTTTTTTTTTTGTTTTGAGACAGGATTTCACTATGAGGCCTTGACTAGATTGGAACTCCCTATGTAGACCAGGTTGGCCTTGAACTCACAGAGCTCTGCCTGCCTCTACCTCCCCAGTGCTGGGATTAAAGGCATGTGCCACCATGTACAGCCTAACTGCTTTTTCTTTATCCATAGTTTAAGTGGTCTATATTCTTCCTCCTCTACTCCCCTCCCCGCTCCTGTCTACTCTTAATCTCTTTTTAAAATCTATTGTGATTTATTAGGATTTCTGAAATTGAGCCTTAGTATATCCAACAGTTCTAGAAAGTTCTTATAACTGTCTTTGCAAACACTACTGAGTGATGAGTGATTCCAGCTATCTTTCTTCCTTCCTGAAAACGTCAGCTCACATCTTCTCACTCCTCCACAGCTCTTGACCACTTTTTCGTTCCCATTTCCTTGTCTCTGTCCTGCATCCTGTGTAATTTCTTGAAATCCCTTCTGACATTCATAAAGTTTTTATCTGGGTTCCATCATGGGGCTGCTGCACCCATTGGTATGATTTTAGTAAATATATATAGATGACGTATTGCTGGAGCCCGCCAGCAGAAATCGAACCACACCCGAAGCAGGGGGTGAGGATGAGAAAATGGAGAGGGAGAGGGAGAGAGAGAGAGAGAGAGAGAGAGAAAATAGGACAGACTCAGGAGGACTGTCAGTCACACTGAAGCAGCTTGCCTTTAAGTCCCCCCCTATTTATACTGTGAAATGAGCACAACAATGGGTCAGATGTTCCAAAACAATACTAACACAGGCAAAATAACTTAAGATGTGATTGGCTTCCTTCAAAGATCTTCAGGTGACCTCAGTCTTGGGTGTAAAATAAACTTCTCCTCAGGTGTAAATCATTTGCATAATGAAGACTCCTGCTTCCAAGCAGCACTTCTGTGCACGAGATTGACTTCTGCCTAACCCAAAACTAGGGCATAGTTCAAGGCAGGCAAATGGCTCCGACAATGTATACATGTTAAGATGCTCTCTTCTTTGAAGTCCGCTTGTTCTGAGCACCTTGTCGATGACATCACAGGCTCTTCTGCTCTGGGCCCCACAGCTCCGCAGCTGTAGCAGAGCTGCTTGCTGTCTCTGACTCCTGCTGTCCTCATTTATGGGGAGCTGTCTCCTTGTGTGTTTTCCTTGGTTGGTATTGGTTTCATTTCCTGTATTATTCCTTGAGGGATCCTTGGAGGTCAGACTGAAGTTGAGTTCTACTGAGCGTTTGCACTTGCTTCTGAACATCCCCAGAGGGTCCTGTCATTCCAAGATTGATGTAGGATGATCCTACATCCGTTCTGAGTTCTGCACAGGAGACAGAAAACATTGCATAGTTAAGTAGAGAGGGGTTTACTACAGGGAGTTGGGTGCTTATAAAACTGCTGGAGAAACTGGAGGAATGGGGATCAGGAGTCCTGCCCCGATCTACTAAGTGGACATCCCCGAAGTTTGATTCAGGTACAGGATAAGTCTCAGGAGGCCTCTCGTGCCGTCATGGTGCTATGTAACAGCCCTGCTACTCACAAAGCTGCTGACAGAACCCTGAAATGCTGAGTCTGGTTACTGCCACACTGTCCTTGACACTGGGTCTCCATGACCTTGGTTGGCAGCATGAAGACAGTCTCTTCCTCCAGTCCTGGAACCAGATCTCATGCAGACCTATGTGAGTGGTTCAAATCCACTGTTAGCTGCCAGAAGTCATTTTCGTTTTACAACCTTAACATAACAGGTTCTGGAAATCAGTGCCGAGTCCACCGGTCTTATCTAGCACCAAATCCCGCCAGCTGCGTTTTCACTCTACCCCTGCCTGTCCCATTCCTGTCAGCCTGTCCGTCCGCTTTGGGGCTCCCTTCCTTTCTCCAGCTTTCTGGCTGTGTGTTCTGCTAGGAAAGCTGGGCAGTGACTGAACTTTGCCTGTGACATGAGTTTGGTTCATGAAGCAAAACCAGAATCCATTTAGAACTTGAGATAGAGTTTTGCTCATCTTGTAGAAAGCAGTGTTGACAGGCACTGTGAGCGAGGCAGCCCTCCTGGTAGGCAGTTAGGGTTACAGGCCCAAGGAAACAAAACGTGTCTGAGTCCTGGCAGCATCAGCGGTGTCAGAAGAGGGCAGAGCAGGATCATCAAGGGTCTGAGAAAAATGATTTTTTGGTCTTTTTAGACAGGGTCTCCCTGTAGTCCCAGCTGACCTGGAACTCGCCATGTAGACCAGGCTGGCCTTGAACTCACAGAGATCTGCCTGCCTCTGCCTCCTGACTGCTGGGGATTAAAGGTGTGCACCACCTCACCTGACAGAACATTTATTTTATCTGTTATTTCTGTTCTATGTGTATGAGTGTATTGCTTGCATGGATGAAAGTGCACTTCTGTGATGCGGTACCCGAGGAAGTCGGAAGAGGGCTTCAGATCCCCTGGAACTAGAGTTACATGGTGGCTGTTAGCCGCCATGTTGGTTCTGGGAATTGAACCTGGGTCTTCTTCAAGAGCAGCCGTGCTGAGCCATCTTTCCAGTCCCTCAGACCATTTTTTTATAGTCTTTACACAGGGTCTCATGTAGTCCAAGCTGGCCTCCAACTCACAATATAGTCAAGGATGATCTTGAACTTCTGATCCCCCTGCTTCCACCTCCCAAGAGCTTGATGACATATTTGCACCACCATACCCAACTCCCCTGAGTTTATATTGGTCATATGCAGAGTGGTAAATCACAACAGACCTTTTCCTTTATTACTTAGGGTAGAACCTAGCTCTAGATTTCATGTATTATTATTTTTTATTTTATGTGTACAAGTGCATTGCCTGCATGTATGTAAGTGCACTTGGGTCATGCAATGCCCAAGGAGGTCTGAAGAGGGCATCAGATCCCCTGGAAATGGAGTTATGGACCATTGTTAGCTGCCATGTGGGTGCTGGGACTCGAACCTGGATTCTTTGTGAGAGCAGCCGGTGCTCTTAACCCCTCTCCAGCCCTTCCCCTGGACTTTAGTGTGTGCACAATAGTGTCAGCGATGTCCTGGACTAGCCAAGCCTTTCTTCTCGGAGGACAAGTCTGTTCTTCGTCTCTTTTCCTCACTCCTTCTCTTTCTCCTCGAATTACTCTGGGATCTTAGTTCCATATTGTTCATTTTTAGTCGTGCATAAAAATCACTTATCTCTGAGTTACATGTAGTGGCTGCTGTGCTTGCCATCGCCACTGGACACTGTGTCTTCCTAACCCTTAGATTCTTTGGTTTGTCCTGCTGGACTAAACTTGTGTTAGACAGCTTTTCAGTACTGTAACAGAACCTGAGATAAATCAGCTGAGGGAGAGTGGAGGCCGATTTCAGTTCACAGTTTCAGCTCAGATTGGCTCATTGCTTTTGGGCCCGTGGTGACATGGACTGTTGCCGCAGGGAGTGCAGATAGAAGGCTCTTACCTTATGGCCAGGACAAGGGGGTTAAAAGACTTGGGTCCCAGGACCCTTCGACCATAGGATCTCCCATTATGCTCTACCTCCCAACAGCACCAGCTTCAGAGCAAGCTATTAGCGTAGGGCCTCTGCAGGCATTCTGGGTCCAAACTGAAGTATGTTTAAAATCAAATCTGCGTGTGACAACTATTCCGAGGCCATGTGTGGTGCACAGCTGTAATCCTGCACTGAGGAGACTGAGACAGGGTGATCAGGAGTTCAAGGTCAGTTTGGGCCATATGAGACCCTGTCTCAAAAGACTATAAAAAAGGGGGGGGGGCTGGAGAGATGGCTCAGTGGTTAAGAGCACTGGCTGCTCTTGCGGACGACCGGGGTTCTGTTTCCAGCATCCACATGGCAGCTAACAACTGGCAGTAACTCCAGTTCCATTTCCAGGGGAACCCAACCCTTTCTTGTGATCGCTGCAGGCGTTGTACAACATGGAAGAACTTACATACATACAGGCAACACTTAAACACAAAAATTAAAAAAAAAAAAAAAAAAGGCCCATCAAGATGGCTCAGCAGATGAAGGTGCTCACCACCAAGTCCAATGACCTCAGTTTGGTCGCTGGGACGCACATGGAAGGAGAGCGCTAACTACCAGCTCTGTCCTCTGACCTCCACATGTGTGCTGTGGTATGTGTACGCCCCCCCATACACAAAGTAAATAAAGAAAATGTAATAACGAATAAGAAAGGACTATAAAATGCTTTGAGGCCGGCGAAGTACAAGATTTTAGGTTCAAAAGTTTTTTTCTTACATCTTGATATCGCTGTTTTCTTCTAGCTCCCGAGTTGTGGGAGCTCACTTATGTTCTACTCATTTGTACCTAACTTTTGCTCTGTCTGCTCCCTTTCTCTCACGATAAAAGCTTTTCTCATTGGGGGTGTGAAATTTTGGAAAATGTGCTTATATATGGTCTCATTTTCGTACGTTTTCAGATCAAGGACATTTCCTTCTACAACGTTGTCTTCATTAATCTGGGTACTGGGGATTGAACCTAAGCATTCACTTATGCTAAACAAATGCCCCCCTATCTGATTGATCGATCAATTGTATGTGTGTGCACGTGTGCGCAGTGTATCTGCACAGAGGACAACTTTCAGTCGGTTCTTACCTTCCACCTTGTTGAGGAGGGGTCTCTCTCGTCTCTACCACTGCACAGTGTACTCCTGGCTAGCTGGCCTGTGAGCTTCCAGAAGATTCTCCTGTCTCTGCCTCCCATCTCACCATAGGAGTGCTAAGATTACAGATATGTAACACCATTTCCGGCTTTTTACATGGGTTCTAGGAATCTATTTTAGGTTGTCAGATTTGCTTGGAAAGATCTTTTACCTGTCAAACCATCTCCCTGACCCCCAACCCCTTGTCTGCTATGTTTAATTACTTCCTCTATGCTGCTATCTGCTTCTCTCTTCTCAGACTCTAGCCCTCAGATATATATATATATATATATATTTTTTTTTTTTAAAGCAGGCATGATAGCACATGCCTTTAATCTCAGCACTTGGGAGGCAGAGGCAGGCAAATCTCTGTAAGTTCAAGACCAGCTTGGTCTACATAGTGAGTTCTAGGCTAGCTGGGGCTACAGGAAGACTCTGTTTCACAAAGACCCCCCCCAAAAAAACAATATAATGTATTATTTTTACTTTATGTGTATGAGTGTATTGCCTGCGTGTATGAAGTATACTCATATCACGCAATGCCTGTGGAGGCCAGAAGAGGGCGTCTGAGTCCCTGGAACTGGAGCTATGGGCTCTAGTTGTAGCCACATGGGTACTGGAAATCGAACCCTGGTCCTCTTCAAGAGTAGCCAGTGCTCTTAATTGCTGAGCCATCTCTCCAGCCCATTTTGTGCTTTTCTTGACATTAATTTTCCTTAAATTCTTGGTGACTTTTAATTTTGTACACACGCCTGTGCTGAAAATTCCTATCACCTGCCTGTGGGGCAGAGTTCTAATTTCCCGAGTCTGTTAGCCATGCCAGGAGAAGCACCGTGATCTGGTCAGGGTGTGTGATACGGGGAGGTGGCCAAGGACACACGCTGTCTAACACAAAGGTTGGAGAGGGGTGGAGCTGGCTGGCTGCTATTATGGAAGCGCCCCTAGTAGTCACCCTGACTGCTGTCCGGGTCCTTCCTGTTATTTCCACAAACACAAGGCTTTCTTGGGGGTCGGAGCTTCCTTCATAGAGACGTCTGTAGACCCTCAGCCGGGCCTTTCTTTTAGGTGTATGTGTCCATCAGCCCAAACCCATCTGCTTTGTGTCTTTCATGGATGCTGAAACTTTCTGGCATGCCCATGGCATCCGACACTGCTGGACTTCAGGTTTATTCTTGCTTTCAGATTTCAGATGCTTAATAGAAGGACAGGGCCCTGGTGCTAGGCTCTGGATGGAATCTCTGTTCCTGGCTAGGAACTCTCAAAGGCTGCTCTAAACCACCTTGAAAATACAGTTAGTACCTTGTTTGGTTGAGGTTTTTGCTTATAGGAAAGAGACCTGCTGATGTTAGGATTTATGAGCGCAGAAGGAATTGAAAATACATCCTCAAAATTAGACCATCAAATTTTAGTGAAGGCCTTTTCTGCTAAAGCTAGACCCAGGGGCGAGGGGATAAGCAGTCCTAGAAAATACGAATGGGTTTCTCAGCTACGACTCATTCCGGTGTGCGCTGGTGCGTACAGAACACGGCAAAGCTTTATGTGCAACTGAGGGTGTGGCGTTTATGTGTGATTCAGAAAGAATAATATGAGTTTGTGGAGATGGACACGGCATCGGGGTGGGGACAAAGTAAGGAGGCATTTATGCGTGCTGGGTGGGTGGAAGGACGTCCTTTTACCTACACCAGGGAGTGCAGGGAAAGCTCTGTAACCACAAAAGCGGCTTTTGTAATTTCTGAAGACACCAAATCTTTAATTATACAATGTAAGGAAAAAAAATTTACATGAATAGCCAGATGTGGTGACTCATACCTGTAATCCCAGCACTCTGGAGTCTAAGAGAGGGAGATCACCACTGAGTTCGAAGCCAGCCTAGGTTACAGAGTAAGTTTGGATTAGTCTGGGCTAGAGTGTGAACCCTATCTCAAAATGACAATAAAAATCACGTGAAGTTTCCGATAGGCCAATAGTCCAGGTTTCAGAGAAAAAGTAGTTAAATGAACATTTCAGTTCATAAAATTAGTTTTTTTTTATTGTGTGTGTGTGTGCACACATACTCTTATGGAGGTCAGAGGACAACTTTACAGTCAATTTTCTCTGGGGATTGAACTCAGGTAGGTCATCAAGGCTTACCCCTTGTCGCCGGCCCTCTTTTTGAGCTCCTGATAGTTTCATCTGCTAAGCGACAGATGGCAATCCATTGTGGAAGTCTAGTGGGTTCTTACAAAAGGAATAGTCAAACAGATTCAACCTCAATCAAACATATTCAACCTCAACTAACTTTGAAAGGAGAAAAAAAAAGGGACTTCCAAAATAAAAACAAAAATGAAAACAGATCTCTGGCTGCTGTCCTCACAGTCCTCCTAAACAGCTGATGTTCCTGACAGCATCAACTGATAGTGTTTCTGCGGCCCCCAGCGGAGCTTACGTCCACACACCACTGACTGGCACTGGCCGAGAGCGATGTGGGTGCTAGCAATGGGGCCTCTTGCTCGGTGGCGTTTTTCTAATTTCTCCCCTCTCTCTTTTCTCCCTCTGTGTCCTCATGAGTGAGACCCCAGTCCCCGTGCTTTCTTTAAATAGGTCTCTTCCCTCTAAGACTGATCCTGGGGTCAACACACATTAATCTGGAGAGCCCAGCATAGTGCTTGGCAAACAGCAAGTTCCTGACAACTGGGAGCTGTTCACACTGGGAGACATCTGCAAGCAAGTCAAATGGGCCAGAGCTCTGCCACATGAGCCTCCCCCCAAGACAATGCTACATTGTGCAGAGGGAAACACACCACCCTCAGTCTCTTGCTGGGCCAGGTCAGTTTCTGCCGGTACTTGGGGGCAAATAGGAAGAAGTGAGGGCTTGAAACTTCTACAGGAAGGTTTGGAGAAGGGCTGATGAAATTGGAATGCGGGTCTGGACCTCACCCTGCTGGGCTCCAGAGACTGCTGCGCTGGCCTGCAAGGAGAGGCAAACTGCACTCTCTTCCCTGGTTCTGGCTCAGGCCTGCGCAGGCCACCTGGGCTCCTGCAAACAGCAAACGTGTAATTAGAGGCTCCTGGGCTGGGCTGAGGTGGCGCACAGGCAAGTCTGGTCCTGTGCCCGCCGCCGTGGGTGCTCCACAGCCTCCGCAGCCCGGAGCTGCAGGGCCAGGCTCCATTACTCAGCCGGCTGCGGGAGCTGTCAGCTGGCGGCCGCTCAGCCAAGAACGCCGATCCACGAGGGAGGAGAGACACTGTGTACAAGGACACTGGTTCATCCAAGAACATGAGGCCAGCCAGGAATTCAGAATAACAAAATACAGCTTCCTGTGTGCTGTGCCCGAGGCGGTGCCATGGCTCGGCCAGAGGAAGGCTTGGCGCAGGCCGGAATGACACGACTCATTCCGCCTTACACAAGTGGGGAGTGGACAAGTCATGCTGTCCCAGGGGAAGGCACTGGCTAACCCTCTCGACTCTGAAGAAATCCATGGGAGGCGTGTGATTAGATGTTTACTGACGTGGATCCTCGGTGATGGCCAAGGAATGAGGGTGCTGCCTGGGTCTCTGCAGAGAATGCGCGCACATTCCTAACACTGTTCCTGGGTGACTTCTCCACTTAGCAGGACAGGCATGGGGAGATCTGCGTATCCCCACGGATGTGAACTTGCTAGAGGCTTTCTTTGGGGTTCCTGGTAGGTGTCTGGACTCATAGGGTGAGAGATGACGGCATGTTAGAGGCATGCTAAGCCACCAGCCTGACAGCAGCTAAGACAGGTGCCAACGAGCACTCACAGCACATTCCTTCCTGTCCATTCCAGCCCCCTGCCCCCCCACTAAACCCCACCTGCTGCCTTGGGGCAGTGCACTCAGGAACTTTCAGAGACCCAGGGCCGCTGGGATGGCAGCTCAGGTACAGAAAAACACACACAAGTATGTTTGTGGCTCTGAATTCCGAGCAGATAACAAGAGTGGAGGGGAGCTTGTTTCAACGTGCTCGGAGTAGCAGATTCCTATCGACTTAGGTAGAAGCATCTGGAAGTTCGATCCACGCAGGTGAACAGCAAGCTCACACCTCACAACAATAAAGGTGTTAGGTGCGCCTGAATCATGTTTGTGTAGTTCAGGAAGAGGCTAGGCCAACCCTGTGTGGACAAATGGGAACCTTCTCCTCCGCACCCGCAAACCCTCAAAACTTCTGTTAAAAGGAGTGAATCACACAGGTGGAGAGCAAGGGGCCAGAACATTCTGTCAAATGACCTACCTTGCAAAGAAAACAAGTCCTCAAGCGCATTTTCAGTTTGAACAGAACTTACTTTCTTAAGGACAATACCTCAAAGTTTTAGGACTGGATTAAAAGTGAACTTTTGCCTCTTGGCTTGTCTCCCCACTGAGGTGTGGTGCTGGGGCTGTGGTTCTCTCGGGGCCTGAGGAAAGCCTTTAGTCTACTCTAGAGTGAAGACGAGTCTGCAACTGGCAAGCTTCCCCTTTACCTCAAGCAGGGAACACCGTGTTATCTTTACAAACTGCTTCTTAAAGGTTTCGTTAGCTCGTTATAAAATGCCTACGGGTGAGGACTTCAGGAGGAGGATGCAGAGATGGCTCAGCAGTTAAGAGCACTGGCTGTTCTTGTGGAAGACCTAGGTTCAAATTCCCAAATCAATTTCTACATTAGTTTTAGAAAGTAGGACCAAGTTTCATTTTGATGGTAACTTTTCCTAAATAAAACATGATAAGAATATTATGTAGATGCGTTTCCCAGTTTTGTTAAGTATATGTAATTATATCATGGGGAATGTCTTATATTTAAAATCTTATGAGTACATAATTATTTCAAAATAAAAAGTTAATTTAAAAAACCCTATATATGAAACATATGTGTGAGGGAGCTGTGCAAAGAGCTTATGAGCTCTTCCTTGAGTTTGGAACTCTTAAAGATGGTTCTTCCTTTACACAATGTAGTTGAGACATCACCAGAAGCTGGGCATGGTGGCACGGGTCTATAACTCCAGCATTTGGAGAGCTGAGGCCAGCCTAGGTTATATAGCAAGACCCTATCTCAAACCAATGAACCACTGTGAACGCATGATTTTGGAATTTAATGGACTGGCAACCCCCTACCCTGAAGTACTGGAACTGACAAGATCTGTTAACTGTGCTCTCAGCTGACTTACACTCTGAGCCCGTACACTCTGGCTTCCATGTCCTTTCACGATCCCTTAGGTGTGCATGATGCTGGGAAGTGTCTTGACAGTTTTGCACATACTGATGAGAGCTGTGAAGTTCAGGGAGGCCGTGTGACTTCATACAGAGAGAGACGCAGAGACTAGAACTACGTTTTCTAACTTTGGGCCAGTACTATTAGCAAGATGGTATCGGCCTTCAAAACCCCAACAGTGCAAGAACGCACAGTATGCAGATGATTTCTCCCGGAGAACACTGGAGCAACAGCCACGGGGCAGAAGGGTCAGGGTTCACCTAGGCCATAAGAACCAAGAAGTCAACTTGGAGTTGGTGGGCAAAAGGCTTCTTTAGTGTTCCAGCAGTGTGCCATCAGCATGGTGGCTGGGCACATTTCTTTGGCAAGGAAAAACTGTGAAAAGAATATTCCTGGAAACTCTAAGAAAAACATGAAAATGGAAGTTGGAAGTAAGGAAAGCAAGGATGGGGAGATGAGAGGAAATCTGAGCAGAGTCCTGTGCCCAGACATCCAACCTAGGTGTGTGTGGCACCCGTGCCAGGCGGGGCTCGGCACTGCGCCCAGGCAACAGAGGTGGACCCAGGGTCCCTGCTTCTAAGAGCTACGGCCCCCTTCAGAAGGATGACACATGGCCCACCTCCATGGTCTGGAGCCTGCCCTTGGTCATTCCCGGCAGCTTTCAAAGCTGGCATCTCTCCAGCTCCCCTGCAGTCGTTCTGGTGTGGTCCCGGACCTGCAGTCCGAGTCCCTGTTACATCTCCCTTCTCTTCAGTGTTCTCCACACAACAGCCACTGTCATCTTTCCTAAAACAAATCACACTGTGTTCTTCGCCCACTTAGGATCTTTCGAGTTGCGCCCACTGCCCGTTTCCATCACCCAGCCTACTCCTGGCTGGTGGCCGTCTTCTTCTGGAAAATGCCCTTCATTTTCCTGCTTCTGGGTCTCAGACTATAGCTTCCTCTGCTAACACACCTCCCAACGCACGGCTCACCTTCGACTATTTGCAGTGTAATTTCCAGAGGCAGGATGTCCTTTAGGCACATGTCAGCCCAGATGTTGGTTTCCTTTTTCACACTTCTAAGCTACACTGGTCTCAATCCCATAAGGCGAGAGGAGGCTCTCTTTCCCAGACCCAACAAGTACCTGCCGCAAAACAAATAAATGCAGAGCTCGCTCCCCAAGCCCACATCTTTGTCTGGAAAACGCCAGAAATGACATGAAGGGCCACCAAGCTCTGATTACCCTGACACCATCTCTGCAAGACCTGGACAGTGAAGATTCTTTTGAATCTTCATACAGAGAGAGGTAGAGACTAGAACTATGTTTTCTAACTTTGGGCCAGTACTATTAGCAAGATGGTCTCGGCATGTGTAAGGGAAAACCTTACACAGAATAATCCAGGCTCGGCCCTAAAACTCAGAACAAGCCAGATCAGAAACACAGAACGACACTGGCTTCTTCCACTGTTTTCCTTTGCAGGGACGACAAAGACCACCTCCCCGACCCCCATGATTGCTTTGATAGTGACATCAGAATCAAGTTCACTTAACTGTTACAGGTAAAAGAAAACCTCTTGATCACACCACTTTTTCCCTTTTCTTTTAGATAGGAATTCATACGGTTCAGACTGGCCTCAAATGCCATAAGTAACTGAGAATGACTTTGAACTCCTGATCCTCCTGCCTCTGCCTCCCAGGTGCTGGATTTACAGTTATGTGCCACTGTGCGCAGGTATCAAACCTAGGGTTTTGTGCATGTTAGACAAACACTTTGCCAGCTAAGCCACATCCTCAACTCTATCCACTTTTATAACGCCCGAATTATCATTAGAAAACCACAATAAGTTTTAACATGTATTAAATTTCCAAGAATCTCCCTTGTGCTGGAAAGTAATAGGATTGCTGATTGCTTGAGACATTTTCTAAGACTTTAGGCAAGAAACATTATTAACGGTATCATAAATAAGTAATATAACTTTATTAAAATGAAAAGACAATATTCAAAATAATGCAACAAAATGAATAAATCCTTTGTCCAATACTGTACACATAATGCAGAAATCAGTGCATTTTTCTAAAGCATGTTTTAACCTTCATTTAGTTCATACTAAAATACAATAAGCTTTAAATAGCTCAAATAATGTCCTTCAGCAGTTTAAACTGAACAGCTTAACTGTTAAAGAACATTGCAGGAATGTCCCTCTGTGAGCGAGCACCTCCTCCTTCGTGCTTATCGATACTAGATAAGCGCATCAGAGGATGTAAAAAAAAATAAACACAAGCTAGGCCTTTCACTGACTCTCCAGGCAGTGAAGCAGCCAGCCGGGAGAGTCTTCAAACAGAAAGATGCTGAAGTGACCTCTGGCATTAAGACGTTCTGTGCTATTGGTCAGAAGTGTTTCACTTAAAAAAGCAAACAATCCCGAGGAAATACTGAATAGGAACCAGCAACACAAGGCCAGCTTGTGTTGTACTTGTTTATTAAATGTCTAAAAAAAACAAAACCAAAACAAAAACCATACCACACATCCCCACACAGCAACTCTCAATCACATAGCTAATGGCTTCATCAGTCTGTAAAACTCACATGCCAAATATGGCCGGCTATCGGGACTCCGCTGGGTCCTGCTAACTACCGTCTTGAAAGCCTCTGTACCAGGGCCATTTCAGCAGATGGGAGAAAGTATAAATTGCAAATTCATCAACTCTTATTGTCAATTTTTAAGAGATGAGACATGCACAAGGGATAACATGGTCCAGAACCACTAACTGCTACCTTCCCCTCCACAAGACATACCCCGAAGCTGGGAGTACCAGCCTTGGGGTGACTAAGAGGATGGCACAGGCCTGGTGATAACTTACACATGCTCTGCTCTGTGTGGAGAAGACTGCTTGCAAAATAAATGAAACTACGTAGCGGGCCTACATGCCAGAAGTCTTTAAGTGCACTACAAGCACATTTTAATGATTTTAATATAAACAACACTGTTTTCTTCCACTTGCTCAACTTTCAGACTATGAGGGGTCACCCTCCTGGCTCGAGTTTTTATGATTCTGAATATATGTTGCTCTAAGATAGTGACTAATGGGCATCCTGCAGCTACGGTCTACAGTCACACCAGTCTATACACAGGTGCACAGGGCAGTTGTATCTAAGTTTTCCCACCCTTCCCTCCCCACCGTCACATCTTTAAATTATAGACCTTTTCTCCCGTGCTAACAAAGAGGAAACAAGGGATTCTCAGCCTAACAGCACCTCATGACTGCTCTAAACTTTTCTCATTAAGATAGAGTTCACCAACTGCATTCTGTAGTCTGCCATATTGTTCTGTGACCCTCAATCGGACAGGAAATGGAGATCCATCTGTTCCCATGGAACTCTTGCTGAACCAAGACCCCCACACCTAGGGAGAGACCACATAGGATAAGTGTTTGCGCTTCATGTGGCCACTCAGATCCATTTTCACCCTGGAGTCCAGCTTTTCTGTGGCAGAGGCCACGCTACAGGCAGCAGGTAATGGCTGAGTCTGGGTGCTTGGGTGTGTCTCCTCTGCTTCCCTAAAAAACTTTTCATATCTGTCCAGGTATGGCGGTCTCTCGGGCAGCAGGTAATAATGCGTGGAGCTAACCTTCTTCCCGTTCTCAATGATGGGCAGGATGCAAGGCACTTTGCTGGCAGACCCTTCGCTGCTCTGTCTTTGCAGGGCTTTGCTGCTGACATACTTGGGGTCAGGGGCAAAGCTCTGTGTTGGGGGCATGACCCCATTGAGGTAAGACGGAAGGCTTTTAGGACTTGGGGTGCGGGAGTTACTCCGTGACAAAGGTTCTCTTGGGGGGACTTTGGGAGGCCTATCTTCATCACTGTATGTGCTGGAGGTCACTTCTGCTGACCACCTTCTGTAGTCTGGCTTAGCGGGCCTAGGAGGTATGGGAACTCTTGGGGGGACCTCAGGCTTGTCTTCATCCGAGCTGGGAGAAGCTCTGTGTGTGTAGCTGGATATCCGGATGGCTGGCTTGTTGAAGGAACCAGCTGGTCCTGAGTGAGACCTCCTTAATCTGCGGTGGTTTTGAGGTGGAGGAGGATTTGGATCTGGGACACCTCCATTCTGGTCAGATGAGCAGCTGAGATCTGCTACAGAAACAGTTGGGGTGTCAAAATATGCATAATTGATCTGTCCGCACCCACGGAAGCTTCGCCTGCCAGGAACATCATATTTGAAACCAGAAAGTGCACAGTCTTCTAGAAGGAAGTCCGTGTCTGAGCTGGTTAGGAATTCTACCTCAGAGTCTGCCTCATCCAGAGAGAGGTCTTCGGAGATGGGCAGCGGTGGGAGTGGCCGAGAACCCCGATCACAGAGAGCTGCGCAGGGGAACAGGGAAGGGCAGGTTTTTATGGGTGTGAGTGGAGGGGTGGGAGTGCAGACCCCACTCATCGAGAGTCTCTTAAAACCACACACAACTTGATCCTCTTCACACGGTCTCAAGCTTTCACTTGGGGGGATAATAAGAGGAGGCAAGCTTGACTTTGGAGACGGACTGCATTCTGCAAAGAGGTGGCCGTTCACTGGAGCAGGCTGTGAATTGCGTCCTGGAATGAACAAGAGATGCTCATCAAAGGCGACACCACTTTCCAAGTCCGCCTCCCCATGGGACAGCCCAGCACCCCAGCTCCAGTTCTCCGCCCGAGTCAGGGAAACACTTGACTGCTGCAACCTTGAGGAAAGCCGTGCAGCCACCACAGGTGCAATTACAGCCAGAGATGGAAGCACACGTGATCTGGTTCAAAGAACAAACTACCTCTGCCATCTCCTTGGACATGTGCACTCATCCACCCACACATCCCAGGCAAGTTTTGTGACATGTGCAAAATTCACAGAAGATGAGCAGCATATAATTTACATGAGTACCATACCACGCCAGTCTTGCCATTTGGGACATGCAACAGTACAAGGCATGCTGGGCATGAGTGAGAGAAGAGGAGGTGAAGTCCTTGCCAGCACAACAGAATACTGAGTGAATGGACTCGCTTGCAAAGTGCTCACCTGATAAGCAGCCCTTGACAAAAATCTAGGGAATGGAATGTTCACATGAAACGAACCACATAGTTTTCTAAGTGTGGTGAGCATTCAAACTACTTTCATCTATTGCTTTTAAATGTGTATTCAGTATTTGCAATACACAAGAGAGATACTACTGTCTACGCTTTTCAAGGATAAGCACTCATCATTCCTCAGAGAGAATTCTTGATTTTAAAAATCACACTACCACAAATGGTTCTCTTTATGGATCACCGATGCAGGGTACAGGCAGTAGAAGACAAACAGATCATCTCCAGAAACGGCTACCGCTAGGGTCAGACAGCTGTTGGGTATCGCTCAGGTTCCCTCCTGTAGAAAGTACTGCTGGAGGGCAAGGCAGAACCGATCAGCCTGCCCACAGGCTGTCAGCATACGTACCAATAGCTGTGAGGTGCTCCTGGGCAGGGGCGTTCAGACTGTAGGCCATGGGTATTGGGTCAATGTTTAAAAAGTTACTGGAAGCAAAGGAGAAGTCTCAGTCACAAGCACAATTCCATTCTGCCGCTGTAGCACCACCCTGTCTACAAAGCACGACGGCTCCACGTTCCCTACTCACTTTTCAAACTCCCTGCGACTGCCCCAGCAGGTCTTCATAGTCCCCAAGGCCTGGCCATTATGTAGAAATCCAGTTTTTAATGGGACTCTAATCTCCTGAGCAGCGACGCCTGCTGCCGACATTGTGCCTTGTTCTGGGATGTCTCCAAATCGGTGAAGTCCAGGAGCTGCAAGTCAAGCGGTAGCTCTCACTCCCTGGGGCCAAGAAGGGAGAGAGTAAGTCACACAACCCAGACAGAGCGAATCATAGCGTAGCAGGCTAGGAAGAAAGTCCGGGTGGAGAGAACCTTGGTTGCAGACTGTTTGCTAATTCTTACTTCTCAAGAAGGTACTTAAAATAATTTCTGTCAAAATTCACCCAAAAGTTTTTTCACAGAATGAGAAAGAATGCACCGCCAGAAAAGCCGAACTCTTGCTACAGAGCTTAACAGTTGCACAACAAATCACATTCACTTTCCAAAGCATACAAAGCTCCCTCCAGCCCACTAAACTGACCTGTGCCATGATGTGCTGGGTAGGGGGCACAAGTGAAACCTGTCCATTTTTCCCAAGCTAAAAAGGTAATTTCAAGTCAGGAATACTGGCTCATGCCTGTGATCCCAACATTTAGGAAGCTAAGGCAGGATGACGGTGGGTTCAAGGACAGCCTGGGCTACATACATATCTGCCTTATTCCACCCCCCTCCCCAATTCAACCCAACAGTAACTTCACAAAGTGCTGTGTTTTGCCCCACAGAACCAGCCCACACTTAAGCTATTCTGCAGTAGTGGCAGCTGACTGCCCCACATCTAGAATTTGGATTCTGTATTTCAGAGTTGGTCACAGAAGACATACTGTCCAGTTATTACAAACTTAAGAAAGACATATGTGAAGATATTAATATCTATTATCCTGTAAAAATCAAGTTCTGCAAGACTACTAGCTTTCCTGCCGGCTTGGCTAGCTCCCCCTCCTTTCAGAGACACATTCCTGACATTCTCCTTCGTGAAATGCCCAGAAACCCATGTCTTCCTCCCCTGTAAAAGCATGGATTACAAATTCCAAATACATTTTTCTTAAGCTGGTAGCTCCTCAACTTTAGAAGTCCCCCTTTTATCAGACGTTACAGATCTAGAGCCCACATTCTAATTTTACTTCTTTTTATGATTCAGTTCATCACGGGTACTAAGCACAACCTCTGCCATCTTCAGACATGTATGTATACTTAGAGTAAGCCTGGCCTTTCCCCCTTGGACAGCAGGATGTTGTCAAACATCTAGAACAAAGACCTCCTCCCCTGTGAGATCTCCACACTCATATTCTACCACTCTGTCACTAAGGAGCTGCATACCTAGCAAGTGCTGGTGTTAAGCTTAGGACTGACCAGGACAAGTCTGCGAGCTTGAGGGATTACACAGATGGCTTCCTTTTTGTTATTATTTTTAAAAAATGTGTTCAGCAACTGAAAATCTATTATTTACAAATTTCAGGCCAATTTCTATGATTCCAGATACTAGTGGTTATGTCCCAACAACCTTTTAATCACAGAATTAGAATTTTAATCACTAGAATGTCTGCAGGTACTCAATAAGTGAATGTTACCAACCAAATATACGCAAGGCATAGAGGGTTTTTAAGCCAAAGATCTAAAAAAAAACACTCCGCAAGGGTTTACTCTACAAGCCAGCCAGCAGTGATTCTATGATAAGTTTACAGAGTTATTTCAAAGAGTCAAACACTGTTTTTCTTTAAACCAGTCTCAATCTGTCATTTAAGAATCTCCTTATTGGGAGGTCTTCTGAGTGCTGGTTTTTAGATTACAAAAATGAAGCAAATGTGCTACTGACCATCAAGTAAAGCTTTAATAATTTAGATGACCCAGACTCTCCCTATTCGCAGCTGGCCAATGGTTCATGATGCGTTCTCTAAGCATTCCTGCAGGCACTGAGAAGATTGCAGGGAAAGGGTCTGTGATAATATGAAAATGAAAGGCAAGATGGGAGGAAGAATATGGTGTTTAAGTAGTTTGAAAGCACACGTTTGAAGATTGTTCATCCAATTACAGGAAAATGCTGCGGGGGATTCTGGAAGCCCAACCCCCACCTGTCGGCAGGCCAACAAGTACTACTAGTAATTACTGTGTCAGCCTCCCAATGCCATCTACATCTTAGCTTTCAACAGAATGATTGTGTAACTATCGGCTGCTCAAGTTGCCTTGGAATCCTAAACTTACACTTCAATGGTCACTTAAAATTATTTATACATTCTAGAAAAAAGTTATTTTTTATTCATTGTTTCCATCACCTACTTGTTAGCTTTCTTAAGAAAAAAAATTTTTTTTAGTATAAAAAGAATTGTGTTCACTAAGCCAGCTCACTTCTGACCACAATAGTGTCTTTGTGTATTCATAGAAGGTGACCTGCCTCTAAATTTCAATGGGGAATTGTGAATGGGCTGTGTTATGAAACTGTCCGAACTTCCTACTTGCTTGCATGGCAGAAGCAAGGTCTCCTCATCTTTTGGAAAGTAACTTCAGGCTGTAAAACCCCAAAGAGCATGTGCCATAGGCTTAGACACACACTAAGAAAAAAGGTCTTCAGATTTTAAATTAAGGTTATAAAACAACCTGAAACTATTCCATCTTTCTAAAAACATAGTACTCAGACTGTATACTGGGGGTGGGGGTGGGGGTCAATGGAAGAGAAATCAGTTGGGCTCAGATTAAGCTAATAAAGCAACACGTTTTGTTCAAGTGAAATCTGAAGAATGTGTCAAACTCGATCTGGTGCATTATGACTATACAGCTAGTTTGACTTCACAATTCCCCATGTGGATATACTAGTATTTAAAAGTACAAGACTGCATTCTGCTATGAAATGCGAAGACCAGAAAGTAATGTTGATCCAGGTAGTCTGGTGTAGACCACAACCCTGAGCATGACAACCACTTAAGACAATCCTGAGCTGACCTTTAGCTTTTTTAATGGGTCAGAAATGAAGTTAAAATACCAATTGCAGAAGTGAACCACCCTTTTATGTTAACAGCACTTTTTTTTTTTTTTTTAAAGGGGGAGAACAGTCTTAAAATCTTCCTCATTTCTATGGCTTCAACTCCGCAGACAGTTCCTATAGGGAACTGCTGCCTGGTGTCTATTGTCTAGTGATGATCTTTCCACGTGGAAAGGCCTCTGGCATCTCACAAGCTACTGGCCCAATTTTTCCTTTCACTTAATTCAATACCCCCTCACAACACGCCCCCCCCACCCCCACCCCAAGCACTACACAGAGCCCGAGTCAAGGTGGATATACAGTTTCAACAGTCCTCCTCAAGCCTCCCTTCTTCCCCTTCACTGGCTCCAACTGGCCTCTAGTCTGAAATACCTAAAGCATACTACACACCAGGCTAGCTTACTCCTTAACTGCCACCCACAAAGAACCTGAAAGTCTGAATAAAACCTCCTTGTCCAGTACAGAAGACCTTACTCAACCTGCCCTTTCAGCTCCGCTTTTCTAAGCTTTAAGGCCAGTTCTCACATTATGCGCCCTTTAAACAAGCCCCTCACCAGAGCTCTGCCTGATCCAAGCTATTATGCGCAGGGCCCAGGTTCCCACCCTACCCTCCAATCTTCCAGGACTGGTGTCCGACATCCCATCCGGCAAATCGCTGCACATTTACTTCTAATAAATTCTAAGTGGAGACTGAGAAACTGACCACCTCATGTTTTAAAATCCAGTCACAGGAAAGCTTCTCTGGGCTGAAGAGAAGGGCTAAGGGAAAGAGCAAAGATTTGTTAAGGAATCAACTTAAAAGGCACTGGTGTGATGAGACTGCCCAACAGTAATGTTACAAATTCAGGACTTCCTGTGTTCACTCCCAATCTGAACTGGACAGTGAGTAGTGAGTAAAAACTTCAAGCATCAATAATTATTTCTGTTACTGTATACTTGACACCTCCTCCTCTGGAATTAGAATGCATCTACTGTGTTCTTGTTGCTAACTTTAAGGTTACTTCCTTTAAAAAAAAAAGTCACCCTATACCACAGGCACACTACAGTTTTCTGTATATTTCTTTATAAGTAATTTCATATGCTTTCAGGATATTCTCTTTGAAACTTCTTACACAGATACATGCACAACACACACATACACACACGCAGGCACATACACGTGCATGCACACCTAGGCTACCTACCTTAAGGCAGTAACCTATATATGCTTACTTTGTCACCAGATCTCATTAGTACAGCTCAGGAGCAATCCAGGAGAGGAGGGGCACATTTTTGTCACACAACTCATCTAGTTCTGCCCAGTGCTTCCTTATTTAAGACTGTGATGTAATTTCCGTCTTTCAATCTGGTTCTAGAACCTGATTTCTGTTTATTCAGGGTGATAAATGGTCTTTTCAGCCACGTTTAACAATTACCTACCTACCTACTTCCAGAACCAGGGAACATAAAAAGTAACCATATAGCCAAAATTTATCCCAAGAAACCGATTAGAAACATGACATATTTTGTGACTTTTGACCCTTCCCAAATGATACCAGTTTATGTTCATTTTTAAAAAGTCTGATCCCCTTTGAGAAAACAGGAAACTTTTTATTGTAGTTAACGTCTAAAACACCAGTAACCAGGCTACGGGACAACATTCAGCTTGGCTGTTTTATGGACTTCTATTAATCTGAAATTATTTGGTCTGCACCTGAATATTCTGTATTATGACAGTTACATGGTAGGGTCTAAAGCCAAAGGCTGTGTCCTATTTTTATTCAGTGTTTTATGAATTATAAATATAGTACCATGTGCCTCCCCTGGTTCTGGAAGTAGCTGTGTTCAAAGTAGCTGGAGAAGGCCATTTACCTCCCTGACTCAAGCAGGCTATGTTACCTATACTTACTGGAAGCAAAAGGACTATCTATAGATTTTTTTTTTTTTCAAGAGTGAAGGCCTCAATTCAGTTTTTCAGATTTCATTCTAAAAAGCTATGACTTGGGGATATGAAAAGGAAGGATGCAAGTTACTCTGTTGTTACCGCAGAAAAGAGAAATGGCCCTTAAATTAAGCGCATGAATGACTTTTAAAATAAAATGCAATTATAGTACTCATGCATAAAATCAAGCAAAATTTGATAGTTGCAAACACTGGAGTGCCGTTCAAGATGATAATAGCTATGAAAAGTTCTGGGGGTCTGCGGGATCTGCAAACTCACTCCCGAGGCTTTTCACTGTGCCCGGCACGTATTGGCCCATGCGGAGGAGGTGAAAACAGAGGCAACAAGGAAAAAAATTCTTCAATTGGCAAAATCAAAATTAAATGATAGAAGTTTTTCAGTAATTCAGGAAACTCCTAGCTAAATATTTTTAAAAAATAGCAGGCTAACAAATCCCCATTTGTTCACCTCCCATAATCAATAGCCTTTTGATTCCGTCAGTCCCTCAGGATTTGAGTGTGGTAAGCAGCAGCAATGTGTCTTCCTGTCACTGGTACTTTTCCTACAGAGCACAGAAACCAATAGCAATTCACACTATCGACCCAGGACAGGGCTCACACACACAGGATGGAAACATTCCTTTCTGACACACACACAATACATTCTACCTGTGAAAGACCTGTGGATTATGTTGTAATCTTAATGACAATGAACACAATGGGTCTAATGATGGGAAGTGAGTCTTTAAAACTTCAAGTTTATTTAACGAGCATTTAAGCCACCCAATGGGCAACTCCAGCTTGTTTCTACTAATAGTCAGGCATTAATAACTAACATGCATAGAACACTCCATGTCGGTAAGTATCCTCAGTGTTTGAGCCTTGCAACAACCCTTCGAGGTGAGTTCGTTACCATCACTACTCTCATTTACAGATGAGAAGCTTCAGGAACTTGCTCCAGGTCACAGCTGCTGAGCCACAGTGAGGCCAAGGCTTCCACAGAGCCTGGCTTCAAAGTTCAGGCTCTTGATTGCACTGCTTCTCCTCTAGTCCCCCAGGCCTTTCCCGGTGAGGGGTAAGAATGATCTAGGGTATAGTTGGTAACTCTGTGGGTAAGGTTGATACATTTCTAGAGGGATCCTGTTTGGTAATAGTTTTTTCTGAGGGTGACCTGTAGCCTATGGAAGTTCCTGTTTCACATCCTCAAACTTCCCCATTAAAAGTCATCAATTATACATTAGACTTAGGTATCTAAAATGGGTGGGTCAAGGTATAAATTAACCATGACTACGTCTAATAATTCTTTTGACACTATGTCTGCCAATACCCTTGATGCCCCACCACAATGTAATCCGCTACAACACACTATCTGATATGGCACAGGTCTGTCTTTACTTGTACAAGGGTTATGGCACAGACCTGATAGACCTCTTAATACGCTCTCAAAGCACAGCCCAGTGACAGCGCTATAACAGGCACTATCAGGAAATCTGCAATTTACTAACGGAATTCTTTCTACATGTGAAGCACACTACAGATTAAAAAATCTCCATCTGCTAATGACAAACTAGTAAACTGAAACAGCCTGCTCTGAGCAAAAAGGCTACCTGGGGTGTCCGGTCCTGGAGCCAGCCTGCACCTTCCCCACCGCGTTCGCGACCTCTCCTGGTCACGTCTGGCTCCAAGCTGCTAGCAGCCCTGTTTCTTCTAACATTCTTGCTCACTGACTCAAAGGATGGTTAAGTGAGACACTTAAGGCCTCGATGCTAGCCAGCTGCCAAGGCAGGAACTGGAACTCAACTTGGCGTGCAGCTCCGATTCTTAGAGGGCAGACATGACTGCTTTTCATAAATGTGCATAGAATGCTTACTCTGAACTACACACTATGCGAGAGGAAAAGAGTGCTGTGCGGTAAATCTCCCAACGTAATGCAGGAGGCAGACAGTAAAGAAGCAAGTCAATGATTTCAGATCATGATGACTTTCAAGGAAACGCAGGCCACAGTGAGAGGGTACACAGGTGGGGGGGGGAGGCCTCATAAGACAGGTGACTTTTTAAACTGAATTCTAAAGGACAGAAAAGAGGTGGTCATGCAAAGAGGTAGGAAACGAGCCTTCCATATGAAATTAACAGTAGTTTCCAAAGAGTTTCCCATCATCTACGGGTCGTGAATAAGAAGAGCATTTGAACACTAACTTCAAATCCTAACCATCCTTCTGTTTCCAAACTGAAAAACAACTCTAATTCCACATTTTAAAGACACATTTGCCAAGGCCCAGAAAATGAATGTCTCTGCAACGCTGCCCAATTTTACGGTATAAAGAAAAGAGCTAAAGTATCAATGAGGACCACAAATCTCACCTTTTGAAGTCTGAATCCCACACTGACCTTTTCTCCTACCATCCATCCTGTTAAGCTTAATTTACATTTAAGACTCCGACGCTCACCAGTTTTATCCACGTTTAAAAAGCATGCATTTAAACTGTAAATAACGCCAGAATACCAGGACTAGATTGTGTTTATCTAGTGAGCTGGTTATTCATTAGCTGTTATAAAGGACAGCCAAACCACCTGTGAAGGGTGCTGCATCCGTCCTGTGAGGAGGAACCAGTTCCCATTTACTAGGTGAGGAGTGGAGTTGCCTCTCTAGCAGAGGGAGAGAGGATGCCATTCAAATCCCAGGAATCACCCTGGGCTCCACCTTCCCCTCCTCTGCTCACCTTTCTAAAGCAATCTCATGGTATGTTGACAATCAGGTCAGTTGCAAGTATGTTAGATTGTACCTGTAATTTAGGCAACTTGCTTTTCAAAGCTACCATTAGTATGGGCAGAAAGGCAGCATTATCTAGTTCAACTCCTGAGAAGGAGAAGCAGCAGTGAAGGGTCCATATCACACAAAACAAAAGTACGACACAATGAAGTCACACAAAAGGCGCACTAGTATCTACTGTGATCTAAAATAGGGAAAACAATTCGTGGAAAACCAGTAATTTTACCTGTCAAAAAAGGGTAATTCAGGCATTTCATAACAGGCATTAAAAAAGAACAGATTTGCTCTCCAGACTTTATCAGTTACTGGTCCAATCCTGCTCAGCCTTAAAATGTAAAATATGCTTTCATGCATTTATTTATCAATATCAACTCTGTGCAAGGCTGCATAAGATAAAACCTGTACTAGGCAGAATTCTTGCCCTTAAGGAGTTTGCCATCCAATGTATCTGCCAAGAAACAGATGTACAGTTCAAGATTCTTACCACCCACTAACGGGTGTCCATCAGAACTCACAGGTGAGGAAGTGAAGGGGCTGGGAAGTGTCTGAAGTCCCTGTTAAAACTCAAGTGTTTCTCTCCAAACCTAATATCCAGAAAGAGATGGACTGATGACATACTAGCAGTCAGTCAGGGAGTGTGTTTGGTCTTTACAAAATCAGGCTTTCTGCTGGTAATATACAATCTTTGGTTTCTCATTAAGTAAAATATCTCTTAAAACTCTTGAACTATATAAATGTTTTCCAAGCCTTTTTAAAAAATAAACGCAAGACTAGATTCAGTGAACTCAGATGCTCCAGTCTCACAAAGTATTCACTGCACCCTTGCAGACCACAAAAGCATAACACTTTGTAGAGTCTTTTTTTTTCCAGGAGGGGAAAAAAAGCAATTTCTACTTCACCTTTCTTCACCCCTGACAGTTGCCTGGAAACCAGTCCTGCCCTACCTGTGTTGCAGGTGAACCTCAAGTCACATCTCTTTTAAAGCTGCAGCCTCTATTCTGACTACACTTAAGTTTATGACTAACAATCTACTCACGTCTTTATCAGGTAGGAGACTGGTTTCTTTCAGGCAATGACGAAATCCTAATAAAGACCTAGCCAAGCACCAATACAGCACCGATCGGGGTTAGTGTGAACAAAGATACTATATAGGACAAGAAATTCCCGGCAAGCCTTCGCGTTAGAGCAGGTCACTTTGCGGTTCTAGTCCTCAGGAAGGAGTACTTAAGCCATTTAAGCAAAGAATCGGGGTGCTGGGGGAGAACAGGACCCGGAACTCGGACGAATTAAACAATATATTTATGTATTTAAATACATATATGGAACGGCTTTCGTCGCTGAGATTAGAGGCACCCGAACTGGACCTGCTACCAAGCCCGCAGCACCTTCAGGGCAGCACCCGCGGGCGCACGGCGCTACCGGGGAAGATGGAGGAGGGGGCCGCGCGCATCCCCGGCCCGGTGGGAGGACCGGGGGGAGACGCGCCCCACGCGCAGGGCCCCGACGGGCGACCCCAGGCGGCGGGAAGCGCCCCGCGGCCCCCGCCCCTCCCTCCGCCCGCGATCCCGACCGCCCCGTCCCCGCCCCCGCGGCTCCCGGGCGCGCCAGGCCCCTTACCCCGGGGACACGGCGGCCCCTCGGCGCCCTCCCGCGCATGTCCGTCCCGGCGGGCTCAGCGCCGCGGGCTCGGCGGCCCCGACATGGCGCGGCGGCCCCGCTCCTTGCTGCTGGCTGCTGGCTGCTGGCTGCTGGCTGTTCGGTCCCTGCCGGCGTCCTCGCCCTCCTCGACTGCCCCGCCCGTGCCCGCTCCCCGCCTCGCACTCCGCCGCCGGCGCCCGGCCGCGCCGCCGGTATATGTAGGCCGAGCGACAGCGTGACGTCGACGCTCTAGGTCCCGCCCCTCGCACGCAGCCAATCCAGGCCGAGAGCCGCTTAAAGGGGCACGCGGAGAGAGCGACGTCGGAGGGCGGCGCGGCCGTCGGGGGAGGCATCTGTGAGCCCGAGGGGGCGTCTCTGACCCGGCCTCCCCTGTGTGGCCTGCCGGGTCCTCGAGGGCGGGGGGGAGGAGGAGGGGATGGGGGAGGGGGAGATGCGCTACGGCCTTCGTGGGGCACGTGGGCCCTGGACAGACGGAGAGGGGGCGCTGGCCGAGGGGGGCGGGGGCGGGGGATGGGGAGGAGGGAGGGGAGGAGAGGGAATGGAGAGGGAACTGGAGGTGGGGAGAAGGGGAGGAGAGGAAGGAGGGAGGGGAGGGAGGAGGGACAACAGTCTGGGGTGGCGGGGGACAGTCAGGACCCCTGAGGGATGGTGGGGGACATTGGGGTGGTAATGGTACAGGGATGATGAGGGAAGATGGGAGTAGGGATGAGGGAGGACAGCGAAGGACTGTATGCGACGTTAAGGGACAGTGAGGGATGGCATGGGACAGAGGGACTCTGAAGGAAGGTAGGAGTGGGGATGAGGGAGGACATCAGGGGACTGAAAGAGACAGCCAGGTACAGAGGTCGGCGGTGAGGAATGAGGGAGCCCAGAGTGGGAGACGATGAAGAGCACAGGCCAGAGGGACGGTGAAGGGCAGTTGGAGTCTGCGAACAGAACAACAGCGTAGACCATGAGGGATGGTGGAGACAGGCCGCCTGGGGACAGCAAGAGGTGGTATGGGCCTGAGGACAGGGAGCACAGTGAGGCCCAAGAGTGCCTGGCTGGAGACAATGACCCTGGACCACTGCAGGACAGTGGGGCCTCGGAGGAGCGGCAGGCCATGTTGGATGGGCATGCAGGAGATACCCGGAGCCAAGCACCCCTAGGGCTAGGGTAAAGTGAGGTTGAACCTGGGTGCCTCCCTCAGGCACCCCCTCCCCCACTGCTTTACCTGTGAAATTCGCGCTGGCGTCCACCTCTCTTGGCTCCTGGGCGGCCGCTGATGCCCAAGGACAGTCTTCCATCAAGGCTGCGGGGGAGGTTTCTGGGGGCGCAGGTGATGCAACTTAGGCTTACAGTTTAACCGTAAAATAAACAGTACTAATGACAACCCATAAGGGCTAAAGAAAAAAGAGCAAACAAGACAGAAGCCCTCTAGTCTTAACTAGAGCAAACTCTCCTGAGTAGAGCTCCAACGGAGTAGAGGCCAGAGACCTGCGGCTGACCTCTGTGGTCTGCGCAAGCCCTTCTTGCTCCTCAGCAGTAATGCTTGGTAGTCCTAAGCTTAGCGCCACCTAATTGGGCCAGTTTAACATATGGAATGAGATTCTGGCCTTATATCTGGTTAACCATTAACTCTGCCCCATGAAGTGATTTGTCTCTTCTCCAGTATCCACTTAACAATCTTTTAATTTAACTCAAAGGTCTAATTTTAAATTCAAGGCCTTAAGCATCAAATTAAAATAGAAAAATCTGCGGTATTCCTGTGCCCTTTCTGGTAGGCAAGCTAAGCAAATGTTAGATGATTCCTTTCAGCCTGCAGAGGCTGGTGGGTCACTTCATGCTCTAGCCATTATGCAGCGTTCAGTTGTCCCATGTTTTGATTATTATTATTAGTCTTTTGGACATTAATCACAAGTGAGTGATGAGTTTTCTTCTTTCTTTTTGAGATAGGGTCTCATATAGCACTGGCTGGCCTGGAACTTGCTATGTAGATCAGGCTAGCCTTGAACTCATAGAAATCCAACTGCCTCTGCCTCTCAAGTACTGGAATTATAATTAAAATCACCGCGCCTGACTTCAATAGCTGATTTTCTTGTCAAATTAACTAGGTATTTATTAACTTATGTTTTGATGTTTTTGGAGACACAGTTTTACTCTGTAACCCAGGCTCACCTGGAACTCAGCAGTGTTTCTGCCTCAGTTTCCAAAGTGTTGAAATTTTAGAGGCATCACCCACACATCCAGCTTAACTAGGTTTTGAGATTCACAGAAAATTTGGCCACATCCTGTCACCTTTTATGCTCACAGCTTACCCATATATTATTAGTGGTTTTTTTTAAAATCTTCCTGAGAAGATCTTTTCAAACCACACAGTACAGCATTTACTGAATTGGGACTTTGCTGGGGTCTAGTTTCATCCAAAAGGAACCTTAGTTCCTCTATTTCAGTCACCACAATGCAGTTGTAATTTGTGCTTTAGCCTTGCTGGCTTGCTTTTATTTTCCCCTGTTCATAAAACATTGATAATCACCCGGGCAACCATTGAACACACCCCTTCTGTGGAGAAGGAGGATCCACAGGATACTCACTCAGGTCTTGTGAGCTGGAGGATGTATTCATGTTTGGGTAAATTATCAAAAAATCACAGTCGCATGAGTAATATGTGATTGATCTGCTTTTTCTCTTTGGATCTACTTTAAACTTACAAAACAAACATTTGGCTCACTTGTTTGGGGAGTAAGGGGCACTTATAGCTGCTACTTTGAATTTAGCTTACAGTTATTTATATAATGAAGCTTTCTCGACTGTGGAGGCATTAGGTGAGAAAATTTAGCCCTACCCGTCTTTTATTGAATAGCCAAATTAATGGTATTTTATAACAGCATTGATATGTCAAAGATATTGTAGAACATTTTGGGAAGAGTTGTAAATGCTGAGCCACAAGAAGCAATTCTGCCATCTTAATATTGATCAAGACTCATTCATTGACCTTTAACAGATTCGATCTCTGGACTAGAGAGTTAGAGAAAATAGTCTCCTTTTCCCAAGCCTAACTTGTTTTAAATAATCTTTGGTCAGAATTCTTTAAAAAAATTAAAAAGAAATTTCTCACAATTTATTTAGCTTTGAGGCCATTTCCCAAGGAATTTTGATTAGCTGATTATTTTGGAAAAACAAAACTTAAACGTAACATTTAAAACATTAGTCTTACATCAGACTGACCCAGATCATCATTTACACCTGCTCTTTCTCCAGCATAGGAGAAATGTACAGAAGCTGTCTCTGGACAGCTTGAAGCTCTGGCTCAGAAGCCTAAGGATCACAGGTATTTTCTTCTGTCCTGTTAAACCCCACTAGTCATGTGTGAGCATAATGGGATGAACAGGGGTCCTATCAAATGTATGCTTATATTTTGGTTTGAAATCCTCTAAGAGTGCACACATTTCCACATTATTCTTGATAATAGGTGTTTTGTGTACTTTGTTTATAAGGATGTATCTTAGTGAAACATTTTTTTTACATTACCATATTCTAGAATCTTTAGTTTGGTCTGTACATGAAATATATTAGAAACTTATTTACTAGTCTGTAGCTAATGTGCAATAAAATACATGAACGATGTAAGATTTACATTTCTTAGAAGTCATTTGTTTGGTGTGCTGCACTGTGTTTTGGAAATAACCATGCATAGGTATATATACACACACACACACACCCCACATATCTCTATATATCTATATATCTATCTATATATATAGCCAACAAACTCTGTAGAGTACTTTAAAGTTTGCATGCTGATAAGAACCTGAGATTCAGGCTGGCCAGATGGCTCAGTGGATAAAGCTGCTTGTCACCAAGCCTAATGATCTTAGTTCAATCTCTGGGACCCACATGGTAGAAGGAGAGAACCAACTCCCACAAGTTGTCCTCTGACCTCTATACACAGGTGTTCTTTCTCTCTCTCTTTCTCCTTCTCTCTCCTTCCCTCCCTCCCTTTCTTTCCTCCTCTCTTTCTTTCTCTCAAACACACACACACACATACACACACGCATGCATGCACTCACACAGACAGTATATATGGCCTGTGAGAAGACTAAGTGTGCTACTTACAATTTATTAGTCTGTTGTCTGAGTGTTTTTAGGGAGAGGGCTTAACTTTTTTTTTCTTTTTTTTTAGACAGGGGCTCACTATGCAGCCCTGGCTGACCTGGAACTCCATATGTTTTAAACCAGGCTGTCCTTAAACTCACACACTCACAGAGATCTACTTGCCTCTGCCTCCAATGAGTTGGGATTAAAGGTGTGTGCTACCACACCCAGTCTTAACTACTTTTTCTTAGTACAAAGACAACCCATTTATATTACATGCTTATTTTTAATTGAGGGATCTTTTATGTCCCTAAGGTTTCCGTAATAAGTATCTAATACCATTGGTGGGTATTGATTTCTATTTTAGCCCATCTCTAGAACTTACAGTTTTTAGCTTTCTATGAGTTAATTTATTTAGAAATGTAATCTAAATGTCTTTAAGATCTTTTTAAAATTTCTTTTCAGTCTTAATCCAACTTAATAATCTTTAAATTTTCACATTCAGTACATGCTGTATTTCCTATCAGCTGGCCAGTAGGGTGTGCTCTAGTCCCTTGCCAAATTAATTAATTAAAATATTAATGTACACTTCATTAAGAGATTTCAGAAACTTAATTACTTCGTCATCACCACCAGCACAGGTAATATGTGCTTCTGTAGGTACAAGCCACGTGTGCACACATAGTCTCACTGGAAATTAGTTATTTTAGTACATAAGGAAAGCCTCATCAGGATGCTTACTTCTTTGAATCCTAAAATAATTTTCTTCTGTTGTGAGTAAAGGAGAATAAAGAAATCAGTAGAGCGACCAAAAACGATGGGATGTGCTTGTAATCCCAGCATTTTGGAGGCTGGGGCAGAAGGTTTTCAGGTTCAAAGAGCCGGGGCTACATAATAAGCATTTGTCTCCAAAAAGTAAATAAAAGTAGCAGTGGAGGAAATGGGCTCTGAAATCGAAATGTTTGTGTTTGAACCCTCATTTAACACTCAGTAGCAAACTACCTGTAGGACTGGGCAAGTTATTTAACCTCTGCATGTGGAGTAACCTGGGGATAAGGGGTTCTTGCTCCATAGAGCTATTAGACAAATTCACACGTGAAGGCACTTAGAGTGCTGCCAGGGCCAATTAGGGTTCAATAAATACTACCAGTTATATTATTCTTATTCTCATTGGTATTATATATTCTCTAAGAGATGTTTGAATGTCTTTCATTGTAAAACTCCTGAATTCTACATTGTAATTGATACCTGATATAATTTGTCCAAGAATCAATTTCATTAAATCCAAAGAGTAGAAGTGATTCATAAAATACCTTACTTGACTCTGTAGTATCGCCTCTTTTGAGGCTATACATCCTTACAAAGAAAAGGCTATGTAATAGTGAAGTGTCAGGCACCAGCCATTCCTGGGAGATAACTAAGGGCAGAGAAGATCTTCTCTGTGATTCTGAAGACAGGCTACAGTCTGGAAGTCTGTGGGCATTTACTCCTAAGCTGGAATTCAGAAACCTCCGCAGGCATGTTTCCCTTAAAAGTACAGTAGATTTTTGTCTGTACTTAAGCATAAAACCCCTGCAAAACTTTCTGACATGAATGACTTTGCAAATTTCTCTGGCATGCAAGAACAGTGGATGTACTCAGTGATTAGATATTAATCTGAATATATATTTATATGTGTAAGAGCTGTAAGTTAGGGTGTTTTTTGTTGTTGTTTGTTTTTGGTCTTTTTGAGACAGGATCTCCTTGTAGGCCAAACTGGCCTTGATCTCACAGACATCCATCTGCTTGCCTCAGCCTCCTGGGAGCTGGGACTAACTCCTGGCTTGTAAGTTAGGTTTTGAAGTTAATGAGCTGATCTGTCTTGCTCTTAGTGCTGTCATCCAGCGGCCGCTCCACCGAACTGTTTTCTTTGAGAAGTCAGAGAGCCCACCTCTGCTCTGCTCATTCTAATGAGGATATGGAGTGAGTCTCCTTTTCAGCTCTGAGAGGGAAGAAGAGCTGCTTCAACTGCAGTGATCACTGGGTCCTCCCAGAACAAGCAGGTGGAGGAGTGTTCAGGAAAAGGGCTGTGAATGTTGGGAATTTGTTGCGTGTGTGGCACATGGCAAGTCTTGGGTGCCAGAGCAGAACACCCTCAGCTGGGAGCGTTGGAGAGTTTAGTCTCAGTAAGGAGAATCCCAAAACACTTATTCACTCAAGTAATATCTAGCGGGCTGCCCCACCACCTGCCAGCTACTCTTCCAGCAGGACACTGGTGCTGGTGTACACTGGGAGACAAAGTGGCTGTACTCTTTCTCCTTGTGAAACGGAAGACAGCAGGTAACTGGTATTAAGTCATGGTTATCGTGTGCTGTCAGAAGGTGCTGAGCGAGAGGATAGTGGTGGCAGGAGACTGAGAGCACAGGGATGGCCTCCCAGGGCAAACATCAGGCATAGTGAATCCCCTGAATGAAATAGGAGCAGAGATGGTCCCAATGAAGAGCCTGCAGAAAGCACATTTTGGGTACAGGAATTACCCAAAATGAGAGGCAGCTTGGTGTCTTGGAGTAACTAGAGGGCTCAGCCTGAAAACAGGAGGCCACTGCAGGTGTCTGAGTGTGAACTGGCAGCTGAGAGATGGCGGTGATAGCTGAGAAGGAGCAAAATAAGAGGACTCTGAAACTCAGACTCTGGGCTTCTGTTTCGATCGACAGGCGGTAGGCCTTTGTGGTGGCTTGTACATGAGGCGCAGAGGAAAGGAAAGTCAAAGATCAGCGCAGATTTCAGACTGAGTGGGTGAATGATGGTGCTTTTTAATGATGGAAGGGGACACAAAGTAGTGGGGGATCAGTGCGTAGAGGGAGGTGTGACTGGCAGACATGAGGGTCTGGAGCTTAGGTGAGGACTTGACCGTGACAGAGATGAGCCGATGTCATCTTATTCACAGCTTTTCCAAATGACTGACTTCATCAGTGCAACATAGTGTATGGGTGGACACTGGCAAACTGGGTACACTCCTGGATATTGAGGCCTGGATTCTGGCAACAGAGGTCAGCTCAGTGGAGGTTCATCTCCTGTGGTCCTTGGCCATTTAGTGGAACAGGAATGGAACTGGTAGTCTCATTCTGGAAAATCCAGGTTTGATACTCATGGTCTTCCCCAACAAAACCTTTGTTATTTAGAGCATTGTGAAAACTACTAGGTGCAAGGTGAAGACATCCCTAAACTCTGGACTCGGGCTTTGGGTTTAATACTATGTTTATGAGATAGAATATGAATTTTAGAAAATTGATTTGAGTAGGATCGCTAGTTGAGTTCAATTTTTCCATCTGTTTGTGACCATTTCTTCTGAGTTGTTTCTGATCTCAGTCTGGTTGTGAGATTAAAGCCCCTCCCCACTATCCTTTTCTCAAAATAAGGAAAGGGAATATCTGATATGTTAACATGTTAAGATTGCAGAGTGTCTGTTTTGTTTTCTAAAAACCCACGCTTGACTGTTAAGACAGAGGAGCCTTCCTATGTTGAGTTTCTTCTGTGGGAAAGCAGGTATAATTAGGTCTTAGAGAATTGTAAATAGTGAAAGCTGTCTGGGAAAATACATGACAAAAACTTAGTTTCACTGCCTTAGAAATACAGGAAGACTTGACTCTGTTAACAACTTCTATCCTGATAGATCAAGAGGCACCTCAGGATACCTAAACTAACCATTACTCATTCATCACATACATTCTGAGTAAGGTTATACTTTTTAAAATTCAAAGAAATTTTCAATCCTTTGTGCTTTTGGTTGCTTGCACTTTTTTCTTTAACACTTTTACACATCTCTGCCCTGCTCCATCAATGAGTGTATAGGACCCCCCCAAGCATGTTATTTCCTTATTTCCCCTTGGCCTGCAGCACTGTCCTAGCCACAGACATAAAGTGTAGAGCACGAGATGTGAGTGACTACAAATGGCCTGACTGACAGAAAATCGGAAAACTTGTCGGAGAAAGGCCCTAAGTTCTATCACCTTAAAAAGTTTGGGAATCAGGTAGATTCCTTGGAGCACTCTAAAGTACGAAAATGAAGAATTGAGTTCAATTTTTCCATCTGTTTGTGAGCATTTCTTCTGAGTTGTTGAGTTTACACATGAAGAAAGTTTTAGATCCCAGCCTTCCATCAGCAATATTCAGCGTGGTGAAAACTGGCCCATTAGTAGGACAACTGCGCAAGTGAAAAATGGAACGCCTATTCATGTACTCATGAAGATTTTATAAATAGCAATAATGCATTTATTCTGGGATTAGGAATAATAACTAATAATAGCAAACACTTTCATAGCATTTACTTAGAACTGGGCATGATATAAAGCTTTATATAAACTAACTTCAAACACTATTATTATACCCAGTGTAAAAGGAAGGCGATTGCAAGCCACGTGGTTGAGGTTGCGTGGCTAGTTATCAGGATTAATTTATTTTTAAACACTGCAGATTCTTCCCTTTGTGTGTGTGTGTGTGTGTGTGTGTGTGGTAAGTAGAATGCAAAATTAAATATGGAACAACTATCCTCACATTGTCAGGAATTTTTTATTTGCTAGTGACAGAAACCCAACTTAGAAATAACAAAGGGCAATCAGTGGATCTGCAGAAGTCTTCAGGTGAAACTTGGGCCCTGCTCTGTCTGGGTCTTCATGCAAGGCTGGTTAGGCCTGGACTTTCCTCTGATACTCTGCTTGTCCTCCTTTGGGCTCACTTGATTTTAAGGTGCTTCTAGAATGACTGACAGCAGACTCTAGTGCCCTCCAGCTAAAATACCAGAGAGCTAATTTTATGGATTGAATTAAACCTTGAACCTGACTCTCACTACCCTAAACTGCAGACCTGGGAAATTCAGAGCTTCAACTGATCAGATCTGGCTGGGGAAGGCAGTGTGCTGATTGGCCAGGCCTGAGCAGGAGCCCACTTTTGAGACTACCAGTAGAAACCATTGTATCTGAAGGGAAGGCTAGGTAGAATGAAACTGTCAGGCATCTCTAACCTTTTGACACTGCAGCACAGTGCTGTCATCCCCAATGTTCACACTCAGAGCTGTGCAGTCAAGCTACCAAGAATGAAAACAAACAAAACACCACCCCCTATGAAAAAAAAAACCCACAAAAAAGTGTTTTAAATAAGTTTAGGATTTTGTGCTGGGCTGCATTCACAGCTATCCTTGGCCACCTGTGGCCCTGGGGCAGCAGGCAGGACACACCTGGCAGGCAGAAGGGGAAATAGAGTACTTAGGAGTCCACTGCGGCTGGTTTCTTATCGCTAGCTTTCTGTGACATCAGTGGCATGAAACTTCACCTCTTTTTGATGTCTCCTCTCCATCCTCTAGTCTTTTCTTCTGTATCTAGATGCTGACATCTTTGAACGTCTTGATTTGTTCATTAGTGACCTTGTTCAGTCCGGAAAGAATCCACTTGTCCCAGGTTTCCAGTTCTTATACCACAGAGGCCCCTGGGTGTTTGTTGTGGGCTGGCCTTCTGGAGAAGCAGTCTTAGAGATGGAGATCATAATGAAGACATGTGTTAGCATCTGAGGAAGGTGAGGAAGAATAACCAGGAAGAGGGAAAAGGTGAGTAGTAACAACCCTCAACAAGGCCTTCTTGAACAGGACAGGCGTCTCAGAGCTGTTCCGTTCCCTCTTGGGCAAGGTCCTTTATTCCTTTAACTCCCATTGGTCGGTCCCTGAACACAGAGTGCTCTTGGCAGGAAGACTACTCTTGGACAAGTCAGTTTTCCTTGGCTGAGGCAACACGAGTGAAAATTGACAGCCGACAGTTGAGAGCCACTTTTCTGGGGGCAGCCACCCTCCAAGCTTGGGGGATAAGGAGACCAGAAGCTGGCTCATCATGGTGGTGTCCTGCTGTTCCCATTCTGCTGGGAATTTTATTGTTGAGTTTACTTAGATATTTTGAAATTACATTACCGGATGCATATGAGTTAAAATGCGTGAGGTCATCTGGGACCGGGAACCCAGCTTAGCGGTAGAGTGCCCATCTGTTGCACACGAAGCGCTGGGTTTGAGCCTTCACATTATAGCAGCAGGAGTAGTAGTATTAACAAAAGAATTATTAAATCTTCTGCCAAGTCCAACAGCTTAATGTACAGTAGCCTCCGCTTCCAGTAATAGCTTTTATTTTGACGTCTGTTTTGTTTGGTATTTTCACAGCCATAATGAGCCATAATGTATTTTTTCCTAAAACTTTTTTATGCTGTTTGTATTTCTTTAAATTGTTGGTCCATATTATGGAAAGCACAGAGATGAATTAAAAGAGCATTTGCTGATAATTTGAGTTTGTTTCCACTGTCTTGTGTTTTTATTCATCTTGATTTTAGAGTTGTTTTTTTCTTCTTGATTTTTTTTTCTCGTCCCATGTCCCCAGTTTAGAAATTATACCCTCTGTTTCTCTTTTTGTGTGTGTGGCTATCTTGAAATTGTGAAATGCTTGATAGAATCTGAAGGTAGCATCTTTGCTGTCCTGAAAAAAGGGGAACATTTTAAGAACATACCTGTATGACTCCCTAGGTTCAACCTCTAGTACTGAAAAAGAAGGCACATGCACACAGAGAGAAAGAGAGAGAGAGAGAGAAAGAGAGAGAGAGAGAGAGAGAGAGAGAGAGAGGAGAGAAAACTCCATTGACATTCACAGCATTTTGTGGACTTGCGATGTGGTTCGGTGGTCGAGTGCTTGCCTAGCATGTGTAAGACCCTGAGTTCAATTCCCAGCATGGAAAAAGAACATGTTGAGTCATGTAACAACCCCAGATTTTCATATTCTAGAGTCACCTCATTTTCTTGTCTAGGTTCAGACTTCTTGTTAGCCCTACTAAGTGACCCTTATTATTGGTTATAGCCAATATCTACTTAGATTTAACTGTCTTTTTGGCCACTTTTCTTTCTTGCCTCTAAGGTGATACTTTAGGGCTAGCTTTTAGCTTCTAACAGCATGCTTACTTTGAGAATTCCCGTGGAGATATGCTGCTGAAACTCTTCCTACTTTCTTTTTGGAAATGGTGTTTTTTCCGTGCTTATTTTTTCCTTAACAGCATTTTATTCCATTTATGTGTGTGGTATGTGTGTATGTATGTGTGTGTGTCTATGTGTGGTGTGTGTACGTGTGCATATGTGTGCATGCTTGCTACAGGGCATACTTCCTGTGGAAGTCAGAAGATAACTTGCACAAGTTCATTCTTTCCTTCTATCTTGCAGGTCCCAGAGATCAAGCTCAGGTCACGGGTCTTGGCAGTCTTACACCACATTCTTGAAAGGCAGCTTTATATGTATGTAACTCTAAGTTGACAGATTTTTCCCTTAGAACTTTAAAAACATTGTCCCACTGACATCGTCGTCTTCTCCTCCTCCTCCTTCTTTTTCTTTTTTCTTTTTTGAGGCAGAATCTTCCTGTATTATTATTATTGCTATTAGTTTGTTCTTTTCGAGACAGAATTTCCTATTATTAGTATTATTTATTATTTGGTTCTTTTTCACAGAATCTCCTATTATTATTTGATTCTTTTTGAGACAGGGTCTCCCTATAGCCCCAGATGGCCTGGCTTACTATGTAGACCAGGCTGGCCTTGATCTCATAGAGATCCACCTGCCTCTGCCTGCTGAGTGCTGGGATTAAAGACTTGCTGGGCGCACCTGGCTCCCACTGCCTTCTAACTGTTCTTGTAAGTGCTGAATCTTTTCTCCCTGTGCATTGCACCTTACCTACGGCGGGTCTCTGTAGCTTGATTTTGTTCTGAGGTCCTCGTGCTTTATCAGTCATTACTTTCGTTGCCTCTGCTTCCTCATCCTCATTTTTTCCTTCCTCTGAATTTGATTGACGAGTATCAGACCCTCTTACTCGGTTGGTTTTTTTTTTAATCTCCTTAACTCTTGTATATTTTACTTCCTTTTTCTGCTGCGCTTATGTGTAATTTCTTCACATTTCCCAGTTTGCTGTCCTCTTCAACTATCCACTACTGTAACTGAGTGTATAATGTCAATTATATGCCTGAAATTTTTAGACATTTTAGTTATGGTATTGGGTTCTACATAAAATACAGTTGATCAACTCACAGCAATGCTGACTGCATGGACAAGTCCCACGTAAGCTCAAGGCAGACAATTCCCTGCATAGATGTAGGGAAATGGGTAAGAAGCCCCAGCTCTATCTGAGGAACTCCTGGCAACTGATGACTGCTGGGAAGGGGAGATTCAGTCTTGTTTAAGGGTGAGACTTAGTAGGTTGACCAGGCTTCAGTGGCTGAACTCACACTGATGTATATTTAGGGACACAAACCTGTGTCCTAAATATCTCTGTGGCCTTGAGATATGTGTGTTTGTGTGTGTGTATGTGTGTGTGTGTGTGTGTGTGTGTGTGTGTATTAGAGTACAGGAATTTGCTGGGGGGTGTGTAGAGCAGGGCACAGATATGGGAGTTATATCGTATGAAATATGCAGACTTCGTGCTCTCATCTTCAAGCAGGCACAGGAAGCAGAGAGAGCCGGACTGGGGGTGGTCAAGCTATACACCTTGAAAACTCGCCCCCAGTGACCTGCTTCTCAGCAAGGTCACACCTCCTAAAACAGTGTCATCCAAACCCTTGGATGCCTATGGGGACACCTCTTGAAACCACCACACAGGTGGTGCGGCCCTGACCGTCGAGGGTGGACTTGTGGTAGGGAGTTCTCTGGGAAACTCTTCTCCCCGCCACATTTAAGACACGAACAAGCAGGTGTCCCCTCATCTCCGTCAGAGAAAACCTTCTAACTTGTCTGTTGGAGACGCTGCCTTTCAGGTCCCAGCTCACATAAAATGTTTCACAGGGCACCCTGTCCTATCTCCCTGATCTCCCAGACTTAACAAACTAAAACTCAAGTTCAGGTATTCGTAGTTTCAGACTCTAAAGACCAACTGTTTTAGGCATTGTGAGCTGTATGGCCCCTGATGTACCTATTCACCACTGCCATCATAGCAGGAACAGAGCCAGACAGCATGTAAACATGAGGGTATCACAATGAAACTATTTGTTCAAGTGGGTTTTTGAGCCGGATATGACCCATCTGCCATCATTGGCTGACTGTGCTCAGCCATCAGGTCGGCAGATACCCTCTGGGAAGATGGCTCCTTGTTTTTTCCCCCTGTGGAGTCTTCTTCCCTTGTTGGGTCTCTGGGGCTTTCATTCACCAACTTTGTCAGCCTAGCCATGCAATTGCAAAGATACTTGAAAGTATCTTGCTTACCCCTCGGTGGTATCACTAGGATGACCTTTCTGGAGTCTCATCCCCTCATCGCTGATAGCAGAGGTCAAGTTCATCTTATTTTGTCAGGTTCTCAAACTTCTCAGATGTTTCATAGTCTGATTTACCTGAAATGGGACGTCTAAACCTCCCCAAGGGCACTTCAGCTTTTTTAGTTTTATTCTTCTGTTTTGTTTTGAGTCGAGGCCTCAGCTCGTGGAGGCTGGGCCTGGAGCTCCTGATCCTCCTGCCTCCACGAGGGCTGAGATGACGGGCGTGCCCTGCCACACCCAGCTTACTCCCTGGCGTTCTGTTCCCCCACCTGCCCAGTGACGTCTAGGTTTCCTACCTTTCAGCTGATCCTGTCTATTTGTACTTCGCTGAAGGAGCCATTTGTTTTCTCCCCATCCCTTTTTCAAATCCCTGTGCTGTCTGTACACAGCTCTTTCTAGTATTTCCCGTGGCAGCAGTCACAAATGAATAGGCCATGTACTAGGACAAAAAACAAATCTCGACAAATACAATAACTCCATGTATCCCATCTGACCATTAATGTTCTCAATATGTCAAAGTTATTTAAAAGTTGCTTAAATTTTGTAAGTTCACTAAGGTCCTATAACATTCCTGTCTTGAGTTTTAGACTTCCCCTCTCTCAGAGCAGCTTGCAGAATATTTTGACTATAGCTGGTACTTAAGTATTTGCAGACGGAATGAACACATAGGCTTTGGGGCCTAAGTTGTCACTATGCAGCCCTGGCTGACTTGGAACTTGATATGTAGACCAGTTGGCCTTGAACTCCCAGAGATCCACCTTCTTCTGCCTCCTGCATGCTGGGATCTATGCACCACCACACCAAGCAACGCAAAGCTCTTTTTAAGTTGAGAAAGCTCAGCATTCTTTTGTAAGCTATGCTGTATTCCACCCTGGAGCTTCGCCATTTCCCTGGGCTGATCAACCACCTGGTACCTCCAGAGCCTTCCTTCAGATGCAGATGTGTTTCTGTCCTTCAACGTTTGAAGAATCTCTTTATGGTGTCAGGTGGGTAACACTAGCATGCAAGCCCAACTCAAAGCTGACTGTGATAAATGGTATGTGCATACTAGCTTTCTCTGTGTCAGTGAGCGCTGTTCCATAGTCAGAGATTCATGACTTTTTAGTAATCCATCATATGACTGTAGCATGATCCACACATGACTGATTTCGGTTGTTAGACTTCATTTTTTTGGATTTATTTATTTTTATGTTATGTGTATGAGTGTTTTGCCTTCAAGGATCTAAGTGCACCATGTGCATATAATGCCTCTAGAGGCCAGAGGCACTGGATCCCCTGGACCTATAGTAATAGATGGTTGTTAACCAGCATGTGGGTGCTAGGAACCCAACCTGGGTCCTCTGCAAAAACAGTCAGTGCTTTTAACCACTGAGCTGTCTCTCAGCCTTGATACTTTCATCTTGATTCAACTGGACTTATGAGGTTTTTGGTGAGGACCACAGAGAAAGAGAGTCATTTTCATCCCATCTGTCAAGGGTTATGCTAGTCACATGATTTATTACTGTTTTTGTTTGTGGTGTTTTTTTTTTTTTTTTCTTTTAGACAGTGCCTCACCTTGTAGCTCAGGCTGGCTGGGAACTAAGACCAGGCTGGCCTCAAGCTCACAGAGATCTTCCTGCCTCTGCCTCCCAAGTGCTGGGATTAAAGATGTGTGCCCCTACAATGACCTGCAGTTCAAGAATGTGAGTACATATGTTCCAGGAATCCTCTATGTCATGTTAATTTATGTTTGTTTGTTTTGAGACAAAGTCTTTCTAAATAGCCCAGGTTGGCCTCGGACTCCTGCATGCTAAAATCATAGGTACATGTCGTCATTCCAAGTTTATGTAAGATTAATTTCATACAGTGTGCTTTTGGTGATGTTAGGAGCTATAAATTGATGTTAGAACAGGAAGCCTTAAGATCTGTTCTTTAAACTATTTTAGCATAGGGCTGGGAATGTAGCTTGGTTAGTTGAGTGCTTGCCTAGCATGCACAGTCTCCTGGGTTTGATTCCCCAACATCACATACAACTGGGTGTATCACCAGTGTGAAAGCTTAGCAGATGAATTGCTGCCAAACTCTGACAACACACGTTCAATCTCCAGGTCCCACGTAGTGAAAGAAGAGAAAGATTCCTGAAAGTTGTCCTCTGACTTCCACATATATACATGTGTACATGTGTGAATTTGTAAGTGCACACACACACAATAAATAGTAAAGTAAATCTAATAAACAAAATTTTTAAAACTGTGTGTGGTGATACATGTGTGTAATCCAAACACCAGGGAAGTAGAAAGCAAGAAGATCAGAAATTCAAGACCAGCCTCATCTATAGAGTGAGTTCAGGGCTAGCCTGGGCTCTGAGAAGCCCTGTCTCAAGAAATAAATTTAGCATATTATTTGAACTTCAAGCATTTATATGTATCTATAGGGAGATTAGAACATCTGTGTATATCTATATGTGAGATGCAACTTCTAATTACTTTAGAATTATTTAGCAAAGAAATGCATTTCATCTAGAAGTCCTTTAATTGCCTGATGAAGCTGATTCTTGTCTTCATTCACTGAATTAACAAACCCTTTGAATGTCTGACCAGTTAAATTTCCCACATCCTGCATTTGATCTTTTCTAGGAACCAATAGGAAAGTTTAGCAAAGTGAATCCAAATGATTTATTTGTACAGAAAGAAAGAATTTCCTCTTAGTCGTACATCCGACACCCACACGATACCTCACCAGCCGTGCTGGGAAGGAGCATTTTCAGGCGAAATTTGATGCCCAATTAGTATGTTTTAATTTAGTCTGTGGATTTTCCATCTGGCCCTCGTGTGTATCCCGGAGGGTGGACTGGAGGAGCGTTAAAATGTTGGCTTGTAGAGTGGTAATAGGCATACAGAGCCTCTCAGAGAGGCAGTGTTGTATAGTGTTGTATGGATTCTCCAGGGTTCCCCCTTTTCTGATTACTTCCAGGATGACTGGGACAGAGAAGTCATATGATATTTTTTTTACAGATTATACACTTTAATATAAATTGTTTAAAATAAGGATTTCTCAAAACATGTGACAGAGTGGAGTGTGTTCTGCCCAGACAGATTGGAAATTTACCCACAAGTTGGTATCTGGAAGATGGGTGAGTCCTAAGACGTAAGGTGCAGAGTTGAATTTAAATAAGCATGTTCTGTATAACCAACAAGCATCCTTCTAAAACGTCTCTTTTTTTATGGCTAAAGAGGCATATAGGGGAGATGGAGATCTTTTCAACTTCTGAAACTTGCCTGTGGTAGGTACATCACTCACTAATACTAAAATTAATATTCAACCCAAGCACCACAGAAAACGAAGAGAAAATCTCTCCTTCCTCTAAAGCTGTTATTCCTACTGTACTGAAAAACAGAGGGAATTTGAGATGTAAAGGATCCTGAAGAAGAACCTGTTTTCTGTGTTACGGGATGTTAGTGAGTACGTGCAAGTACAGTTTGTGCTTCCAAATGATAACTTTTTTTGACCTTCTTTTGTTTCTTTCCCTCCCTTCTCCCTCCCCTCCCCTCCCCTGTCCCCTCGTCCTCTCCCCCCTCCCCTCCTCTCTCCCTCTTATCTGCAGCAAGGTCTTGCTGAGGTGGTGACTTCTGGTCTTGCCCGCTGGCCCTCCTTCCCAGCTGCCCCCTCATATATAATCATTCCGCTGTGAGAAACACCATACTCACTGACCTCTTAATGCTCCCCATCCTGCCACGGTTTGGACCTGAAGTGCCCTTCAGAGGCCCATGTGTTGAAGATTGGGTCCCTGGTCTACGCTGCTGTTGAGAAGTGGAGGAACACTGAAGAGATGAGACTAGTGCAAAAGTTAGGTCATGGGGGATGGGAGAGGGCGTGTCCCTGAAGGGGACACAGGACCTTGGCCCCTTCCTCTCTCTCTGTGCTTCCCAGCTGCCATGAGCAGACCTCCCTCAGCATGCGTTCCCACTGTGATATGCTGTGCCACCACAGGCCCAAAGCCTCAGGAGCTTGTAGTCTTGGGCTGAAATCGGAACCATGAATCAAAATAAACCTTTTCGCCTTTTAAGTTGATTGTCCAAGTTATCTTGTCATAATGTAGGAAAGCTAACACACTATACTTGGACAACAAGTTGGCGTTCATTAGAGTTTCTGTTTTTTCATGAAGGTATATTTGTATGATCTCAGATATCTGTGGAATGCTAAATCTGAATAGGAAGGTCTAAATAGGTTCCTTCCACAGTTCTTGACTATGTTTCAGATGATTAGGAATCTATTATTTTTACAAGAGAGAGGTGATTGTGTTCCTATAAAGTGTTTAAACCTTGGCCTTTGCTAGCACATGATTCTGATTGTGTTTAATCATCACTCTGAAGGTATAATTGAACAAGCCTTAGGCACAAAAATTTATGACTCAAGCATTCAGTCCTTCCAGGAATCAAACCAAGTTTCTCCATATGTCCATAGACACTGAACCTCAGGATGTCTGTGAACATTTTACCATGTTCCACTGTACCCTTGAGTTGATTTCCCAGCCATGGAAAATGCCCATGAGAAAAAATTGCACAATCGCTAACTGTTAGTCACTTTATACTTCCTGCATTTCCCACTTAATTTCCCTGGTAGCTGGCAGTGATGTCTAGGATTTGAGTTGCTGAGGGGTATTCGGGAAAACCCACAGAAATGCCTGAGATGAGGTTTGGCTGGCCATGAGTCTTGGTGACCTAACAAGGTTATAACTAGAGATTTCATCAAACAGAGGAGGCAGGAAATCCCTAACACTGCCAAACACCCACGGAACTCACTGGAATCCAAGGACCATCATTTGTTAAAAATGGATTCTCCACAGTTTTTAACTTGATGAAAATGCTGGAATAAACTTTGGACTTGAGTTTTAGAGATTTCTTTCTTTCTTTCTTAAAACTGGCATCCTAAGGGTCTTATCAAAAGAAAGGAAAGAGAACGAAGAGAAGAGGAAAGAAGGAATGAAGAGACAGTTGAGTGAAGTCTGGGCAAGGCGCTTACAGCATCACTGCCTGCTGCAGCAGGGTAGGCTTGTGCCCTGGGAAGGAAGCTGAAGTCTGACCAATTGAGCAAGTCAACCGTAGCCATCAGTGGGAGGGCCCGTTTCCCCTCTGTGCCTTTCTCACACTCAAGAACCCGATGGACAGAGTGTCTAATACATACGAAAATTATATACGTGTTCATTATAACTATACACCATGTGCACCTTGAGCGAGGCGGTCTTTATCACTATTAAAATGGCCTGACATGCTGAATCTGATCCCATGCTAGAGATGGGATATTTAATAGGCTGTAAGGTTTAATTACTTCACGGCACTTTTATCTTTTGTTCATGTTTTGTTTTTATTGTGGTTTTGATCTAAGAATGTGACGAAATTCTGTTCCAGAATTTGATGACCTTGAACTGGAGAGACATGGATACTGAAAGGAAGTCAATTGTCCTGATGTCTATTTGTCCCCATTTATTCCAGGTAACTCTGTCACCCATATTCCTCATCCTGCTCTAGTTTCTTTGTCACTCCTTGATACTTACCTTTATCATTTTGATAAGTCCTGAGGACACTAGCTAGTCTACACCCACGTGTTGCTTGACGGGTCACAGTTGTTAGGAGTTTCATCATTGCACACTAGGCCAAGTCCAGATGGTGCAGCACATCCCTGTATGTGGCCTCTCAAAGCAAGAGGGGACACTGCAGACTTACATACCAGGCCAGTGCCAGCCATGCACAACATACTGCTTTACAGTAAAAATTAAAGATAGGTGTACACTCTAAGATAACGCTAGAAGTGTAATGCAGAAGTAAGCCCGTCACATGGTGGCTTATCATCATGTACGGTTGGTGCCATGTGCATAATTATATGTACTGTGCTTTTATGTGATGGTGGCCCAGTAGGTTTGCTTACAGCAGTGTCATAACACACATGAGCAATGCGTTGTGCTGTGACGTGAGGAGGCTGCGATGTCACCAGACAACAGGAATATTTCAGCTCCATCATGATTTTATAGAGCTACCATTGCATATGTGGTCAGTGGTTGCCCGAAGCATCATTATGTGAGGCCTGACTCTGCACGTCTGTTTGCTGTTTTCATCATTTAAGGCAATTTTGATTGTATTAATTGGCACATGAATTGAAGGCTATGTTTTTATTGCTTGATGTTCTACCGTGTGGTGATTTTATCTGCAAATGTTTCTTGCGTTAGCTTCTTATATTTGACTGGAGGCCATGGTGATCAGCTCTGCAGGCATCCTAGAATGCAGACCGGGTCCTTACTTCAAAAGTTAGCATCTGTTGGTGTTTATGCAGTTCTCTGAGACAGCAGATGATTGGGTTTTAATGTATAGCCAAGTCAGGACTGTTTGCACACAGTGTTATAATAGAGCTCCAAAGCATGTCTTCAGCCCCAAATACTCTGCGAAGCCCAGACTTTGGATGTCTGGTGAACATCTGCATTTACTTCCAAACTGGGTAACTCAAAACTATGGAAATTTCTTCTTTCTCAGTTCTGGTGGCCAGAAGTTATGTTCCCTCCGAGATTTTGGTCCTGTCCTTCCTGACCTTTCGTGGCATCTGGCTGTGTCTTGGCATTCCTTGACCTGAAGCTGCATCACACCAGCCTCCACCTCTGTCTTCACAGGGTCTTTTTGTCAAGTTGCCCATCATTGGATTAAGGGCCACCATGCTTCAGCATGACCTCATCTTAGCTAGTTACAGCTGCAATGATTCCATTTCCAAATAAGGCCCCATTCTGAGACACGGGGATTAGAACATGAACAGATCTTTTTGTGACACACAATTCAGCTCATAACAGCATTTCAAACTAATACGTCAAAGCAGAAGTTGTAATCCCCACTGTATCAACCAACTTCTCCCTTAGTGTTTCCCATTTCATCTTGTGGTGGCCCCATTCACAGGCCTGCTCAGGCCAAACACCATCATAAGTCAGCTCTGACCTCTCTCCTTGGCTCACCCCACAGCCCACCCATCAGGATGCCCAGCTGGCCCCTTTCAGAGTGTCTTTCCACTTTCAAGGTGTGAAGAGGATGCTTTCTGTTACCTCCACTCTGACCATCAAGCCATGCCCATCTCTAATGTGGAACCTTCTAGGTGGCTTCCTTCTTCCTACGTAGGACAGGAATGCTGCCAGAGAACATTGGGAGGATGCTGTTCCCATCTAAGTGTTGTTCCTGGCATCTGTGGCCATCAGACCTCAACACATCACATCTCACAGTCTGACCCCTGCCTTGCTAGAGCTCTCTTCACTTGCTATGGATGCTCCTGACTTCCTCTTGTGGGTGTGTGCGTGTGTGCGTGTACGTGTGTGCGTAGCTTTATTGTGTAATCCACATACCACAAACTCTATTTTAAATGCACAACTCCACGACTTTTAGTAAATTTTCACTGAGCACATATCGCCACAGTCCAGCTGTAGAACATTACCGTCACCTGAGACAGCCCCATCCCACAGGCAGTACATAAAAACTTTTAGACTGCTTTGTGAGGATATCTTCTGATGGGCTTTTGTTTGCTGTGAGCCAGGGTCTCACTATCTAGTCTGGTCTCAAACCTGTGATTCTCTTGCCTTAACTGGGATCATAGGCATGTACCACCTCACCTGGCTCCAACTGATCTTTGAAAACATGCTTTCCTGTTTGCTGTGTCTCTGCCTCAGCCAGCCATCTGCCCCCATGTCTTCTCGAAGCTTGTTGCAGCGTTCAGTTCTCTACTCAAACCTGACTCTTCAGAGAAGACTCTTCTGACTGTCCTGTTAAAATAGAAACTCTGGGTGATGTGGGGTGTTCTCTGCTCGTTGCTCACTTCTCTGACTCTGATGTAAGATCCGTGCAAGCAGGTGCTTTTTATCTTGCATCGACCATTGTGTTCTCAGAGCCTGGGGTACAGCTCAGTACAAGAGTGCTGAATTAAAAGACTGAAGAGCACTGTGGTGCCTTCTGTTGCCCCCTCGCTTAATTGCCAGACCCTGTTTTCTTGTAATTCATAGCGTTTCTTTAAGCGTTATTTTTGCTCGTATGCCAGGTTTTCAATATTTTATCTTTGGGTTTATTTCGGCTGCATAAACTTTGACCTTGCTTCCCAGGACAGTGAGTTAGATTCGTTCCTTTCTTCTCCCACTTATCCAGCAACCATTTCAACATTCTTTGTTGAAATTCTTGGCGTGTTTTATAGCTTTTATAGCTTTCTGGCTGCTTATGGGCACTGACTTTGCCCCTCACCGAATTGATCTCATCTCTCTGAAGTAATACATGCTTTACGCTGCCCATTTTATTTAGTGATTAGGATCAGAGACATCATGGGTCTTTATTGATTATAAATGTTGCCAGGTCTGAAAATATTTTCCAGTAGCCTTTGAAAAGAAGTGTCAGCCTGGTTGGTGGTTCAGGTGGAACTTTTGGACTTTGGCTTATCTCCGAGATCAAAGTTATTTCTACTTTTCATTTGTATGTGTTTTCTTTGAAGTTTTGGTTTGAAAGTTTTAGGAAATGTATATTATATGTGCCCATATATACACGTTTATATAGATTTATATTTATACAGAGATGTTTTATTTTGAAGCGCACCTCTCAGTATCTCCTGTGTATTAATTGGACAGGCAGTTGGATGTGCTGTGTGTGATGTGTAGCTGATCCTTGTGCCCATTCTGCTATTTCAACGTCTTCTGCAATATGATTTCAGCAGTATTTACAAGGTTAACAGGTCCCCCACTCCCCAGGCACCGTCTTTAATGTTACATATTTCCTGTCACACCCAGAGTAATCTGATGTAGCCCTTACTTTTTCCTGTACTGCACTTGTTGGGCCTGGAGGGTGCTAGGCGAGTACTTTGACCACATTACTCTCCCACCTCTTTTTGAGATATTTTGCCAGGTTACCCAGCTTGTGCTTGAATGCCCTCCATAACCTAGACAGCCTTGAATTTGTGATCCTCCTGCCTCAGCGTCCCAAATAGCAGGGATTATAGGCATGCACCACCAACCAGGCCTGGCTTTGCTGTAACTCATTTGGTGATGGCTCATGAATCTAGAGAAGATAGTGGAGGTTTTACTGGAATAAGATCACCTGTCTTGTTCTCGTGCTTGGGGCATATGTATTCATCCCGCAGGCATTTATTAAAAATCCACTTTGTTTCAGGTACTTTTCTAAGTGGCAGAGCTAAGTCCATGAGCAAACAGAGTTCCGGCTCTCAGAGCACTTACATTCCAGAAGCCACACTGAGTCTTTTATAAGTGATGAAGGGAAAATGTACAATAAAGGTAAGTGATGGTCTGGGATGGGGGGCAGTTTCAGATAGGACAGTCACCCATAAGGCCATGATGAGCAGAGACCCAAATCAGAGTGAGCCAGGAGAAGGTAGAAGAGTGTTGAAGCGTGTGTAAGGGGCCTGGGGAAGAGGGTGCTTAACTTGTTCCCAAGCAACAGGCGAGAGAGGGCAGGGCTATCTCAAGCCACATTCCCTTGCTTGCTTGTTTTGTGCTGGTCACCTGGCTTACCACAGTCCTTCAGCACCCCTGTCTCGCCACTTTATGCCCCTCCTTTTTGCTGCCATGTATGCTAGCAGCGTCACCAGCTGCTAGAGTGACTTGTCATTCGTGTATGGTGGTTAAATGCCACCTCCCCTCATGACGCTGTCATGGGGCCTCACGGTGCCTATCTCAGCAGTAAACTGTATTGCTTCTCTAGTGACTTGCCCCCCAACCCCAGCCAGCACCTAGGCCCCTTGGGCTGTGTGCCTCCCGTGTACTCTAGGGCCTAACACAGCATGTGTGTTTGGAACTGAATGGACAGAGACCTTCTGTCAGCCCGTGAGTTCCTCTGAGTAGTTTCATTCTGTTGGTAAAATCGTCCTTTACTGAAGAGAGAGGAAAGGGTGGGGTGGGGGCAAAGTGGACATAGCCAAATATGTCCTTACCTCTCTGCTCTTCTTGGTCTCCCATGCTTGCTAGCAAAAATAGAGTTGGTATTCCCAGGAGTTCCCATTTGCCGTTTCTCTTTCCCATGACCTTAACCCTGTCCCCAGGGCTCTGTTACTCCTGCTACCACAACCCTGTCCCCAGGGCTCTGTTACTCCTGCTACCACGAGGGTCAGGTTCTGACCCAACATATTTTCCCAGTGCTTCTTGATGTTTCTTCCATAGATTCTGTTCACAGTGTTAACTGGATGGGCAGATGACCATTTCTGGTCTGTGTTTAAGCAAGAAGAGTGATGGTGACTGTCCACAGCTACCAATTATTTCAATAAACCTTTATTCTGTGGTCTACTCACTAATTCTGAATGTATTTATCAGGTGCGTTCACTGTAATATAGACTCTGGGTTAGGATGGGGTCCTGGGCACAGCTAAGCAGGACACACAGAATGCTCCTTACTTTCTCCAAGCTCTCATTCTATAGGGAGGCATCTTCACAGTTAAATATATAACAAGGGGATATAGTTCAATAATAGATGTCTTGCCTAATATAGGACATGGATCAATCACTAGCACCGCCACCACCAAAAACCTCCCCCCAAAGCAAAGAAAAACCCACATTAGAAATTATTGAGTTATTTCATGTAAGCAACAGGCAAAGGAGAGGTCAGGACACTTTAAAGGTGAGCGTACCGCAGTAGCATCTGAGCTGGTCTTGGGACGTCAAGAGAAACTTCTTTGCTAGCTGTCTACCCAATAGCAATTCTTCCCCTTTTTGTGACTAACAGAACCCAGAATTTGTTTGGATCTACAATTTATCCAGCTTCAAAGAGTCCACACCTGTAATCCTAGCACCAGGAAGCGGAGGCAGGAGGACTGCTGTGGGTTGGAGGCCATCCTAGGCTACGTAGTGAGTTCTGGGCCAAAGTCTCTGTCTCAAAACAAAGCAAAACAAAAATGACCCCATTTTTTTTTAATCTCCCTTGCAACTAGGAGTGCTCATCTGGTGTCCTCTAACCAATTGGCCAGTGGAAATGACTCAGTAATGGGGAATCCTCATACACAAATACCACCTCTTGGCCCTATCTGTTTCTGATGCTTTCTTTCCAAGATGTGATCAGGTAGTAACCACAGGACCGAAGTCAGGTGCTAAAAGTGTTCTGCCAAAAGATAAAGAAAGTGCCCACGGCAGTGATAGTACCAGGAAGTTCTGCAGCATCCACTGACTTCCACCCCCTGCTCCCCAGGGGGAGATAACAGTTTTCCCTCACTCGATGATGAGGCTTGGATGACTTCCTAGCCATGAGATTGGAAGCAGATCCCCAGGATACAGTTTCCTTCAAGAGGGAACATTGAGCAAAGGAGATGGAGGAGAGGACTTCCCGCATGCTACTCAGAAGCAGAAAGTCAAGGACTTATAAGATCCGAATTCAGGAATGTTGGGCTAGACTATCAGGCATGTAGTGCACACCCTTAATCCCAGTGCTTGGGAGGCAGAGGCAGGCAGATCTCTGTGAGATTGAGGCCAGCCTGGTCTACATAGTGAATTTCTAGGCCTAGTGTTGGACTAGGACTTCTGAAACACCTCTACCCTTGGCCTTGGTGTTGACCCTGAAGGAGGAGGTCTGACAAAGGGGGCAGTGGTGACAAGCATCACCGCAGTTGATTCATGCAGTATACCAGCCACTGTTATAAGGGATTTATGAGCGTCAGGTCATTCAGGTCTCCTAACCATCCTTCAAGAACAGTGCTGCTGTTGGTCCCAAACTTAAGCAAAGAGTGGGGATAGTCACTTGCCTAAGATTGTGGCTAGAGAGCTGAGTCAGTTAGCACACGTCAGCAGAGCTGAGCCAGACCTCGGTATCACTCTAGTGTCTTTGTCTGGGATGAGGGGGATTTCTGAGTTGTGTCACAAACATGGAGTGCTGACTGCTCTGCAGAAGAGAACACTTCTGAATCCTGTTCTTCGACTGTGATGTGACAAGAAGGAGTGACAGAGGACACTTGGATGTAGGACCTCTTCTTTTCATTGTTTTCAGGATCTCTGTCTATTGAACTATTTTCCCCTCAATTATGAGATGCAGAAGGTCTATCCTACTTTTGATTGCCTGGATCTTGAGATGCTCCTACTTTGCTTGAGTGCTGGAAGTACGGTACCTGCTTGCCTTATCTTTTTATTCCTGCTCCAGTACAGCCTGGTTATACCAAGTTAGGATGGAAATAATGACCCCCGCCCAGAGTTGGAGAGATGGCTCAGCAGTTAAGAGTACTGGCTGCTCTTGCAGAGGACCTGGGTTCGATTCCCAGCACCCACGTGGCAGCTCACAGTGGTCCATACTCCAGTTCTAGGGGATCTGACACCCTCCTCTGACTCATACACATGCAGGCAATTCACTCACGTACATAAAATAAAACCAAATAAAATATAAAAAAATATAATAACCCCACTGTGTAGTGTGCACAGGGCTGGTTCTCCTTCTGAGCTCTTGCTGTGTTTCTGCTCTACTACTTTTAAGGGTGTCCTTCTAACAGCTGAGATGCCACCCTGAAGGACTAGCTCAGGATCAACTCAGAGAACAGGCTACAGGATACCAGGTTTCAATACTTACTTTATTTCAGTGCTGAGGATGGAACCAGTGCTAAGCATACATTCTGTCACTGGACACAGTCCTGGACTTACTAGTTCAGAACCCCCTGGCTGTTAGGAACCAGCAAAGAGTGAGTACAGAAATTGGGAATAAAGTGCTGAACTGTTACTCAGTGATAGAGGTGAGAAGGTTGAGACAGTCTTCAGCACTATAAAGAAAATAAAATGGGCCAGCAAGATGGCTCACTGGGTAAAGGTATTGGCCATCAAACCTGATGACCTGAGTTCTATCCCCAGAGCCCACATGGTGAAAGGAGAAAGCCAACTCCCAGAAGTTTTTTTTTTGTTTTTTAGGTAGGGTCTCACTATATAGTGACCTGGATCTTCTGTGCAGACCATCTCAGGTTGGCCTTGATCTCGCAGAGATCTATCTGCCTTCCTCTGCCTCCCCAATGCTGGGATTGAAGGCATGTGCCACCATGCCCGGCCTAAAAGTTGTTCTATGACCTCCACATGTGTATTGTGGCTTACATACATGCCCATGTACACTAACACACAACAAATACATGTAGAAGGAAAACAGAACGATAACTGGGAGGAAGCATCTAGAGGTCGGAGAACAGTTTCTCGTTCCCTCAGGATCCTGTGTGTCATCAGCGAATTCCTCTTGCTGACGAGTACAGACCCCAGGGTCTCCTGGGATGAGCTGTACGTATCGTGGGCAAGAATAGTAGAACTTGTTGGTGTCTGATGCACTGGAGAGAAATCAAACAGAACAAGCTGGACAGTACCCTCCGGGAATCCCAGCACTCCGGAGATGTAGAGGCGGGAAGATCATGAGTTTGAGGCCAGCCTGGACTATATAGCAAGACTCTGTCTCAAAACAAAAATAACAAACAACAACAATAAAAAAGAGATGCTGGGCGTGGTAGCACATGCCTTTCATTCCAACACTCAAGGGGCAGAGGCAGGCAGAGCTCTGTGAGATTGAGGCCAGCCTGGTCTAGCAAGTTCCAGGCCAGCTGAGATTACAGGGAGACCCTATCTCAAGACATCACCAAAAAAGGCAAGCTGGGGTGGGGGTGGGAGATAGAGGAACCAAATTGAAAACAAAAGGGACCTTTTGCTGCAGAGGCTGCAGATGGTCTGAGAAGAAGCTCGACTTCTGTCCGTATCAGCCTGTGAGTCACCTACCATGTGTGCATTGCAATCTGCCCCACTTACCTTATGCTCATAAGGTTTCTTTAAGCTTTATTCTGGTCCCCTCACCTGAGGAAATCTCTTCTCTTCATTTGTGTGGAAGGACCTGGGACCAGGGACTCAGGGGATTCTATTTTTGGTCTTGATTCGAATGTAGGGATGAAGTTGGGTAAAAAGGGAGTCAGCTTTGCTCACACTGGGCTGGTCCTAAAAGTGTGTGTGTGTGTGTGTGTGTGTGTGTGTGTATGGGTGGGGGCGGGGGTCTTCAGAGACAGAAAACCAAGGGGGGAATTGCAGGCAATCTACTGTGAGTCGACTGGGGCCTTAGGGCAGGCGTTGTGCTTCTACAGGTATTATTTAATTTAATCCTTACACCATCTCTGAAAGTAGGTATAATTATCACCATTTTACAGAGGAAGAAAATGAGTCGTCAGATTGAGCAACTGGCCCAGGGTCACTGGAGGTGGGCCTGTCTGATTTCAAAGCTTGTGTTCTTTCGCTTGTAATTACTTAGAAACAGCATTTATGGCTGTTTATGAGTCTTTCTGGGACCTCTGTCGTTTTCTAAAACAGCTTTCTTCTTCTAAAGAAGCTTTCTTCTTCCCAGCAAGCTGTCCCTTTAGACATGACTGTTGTGACTGCAGAGGATGGGGCAAGAGCCTCGCTCCGGCCAGGCTGTCCAGCAAATTGCAATTCCAGCTTTACCTTGGGATCTCCAGGGAGAAGACAGACAAAGCCTTCTTCTTTGGATCTAAGTGGACTGCGATTCAGACTATTCGAGTGCAAGTGGTTGTTGCCAGCTTTGGGGGAGGTCCACGTCCTGTCTTGGAGACACTGGGTTAATACATGACCCTCTGGCATCTCGTCAGCCCTGCTTCCAGTACAGGCTTTTCACAAGCTGCTTTCAGGATAATTATTTCTTGGTGGTTTTGATAGTTTTCAAAGTTTTTATGGCCTAAATATAAATTTATTAATCAATCTTTGGAAATAATTTTAATAACTTGCTATCCTGAGTTAGACTGAACTGCAGTTTAGACAAATCAAAGGTCTACTAGCCAGTGAATTACCGGACCTAGCTGTTAAATGATCCTCCACAATGGATATTTATCATTTTCATTATGGAAAACTGAATGGCTACTTAAAGGATGGAAGATGGCTAAGAAAGTCATTCCTAGTTGTCGTTTTTAATATGTAAAACATGACTGAATTTCTACTTCAAGGAGAAAGCAAGGTAATGTTTAGAGAGGTAAATAGAGACTTTTATGATGCTTGAATTGTTCCTTTTTTTTGGTCTTTTTGAGACAGGGTCTTCCTGTAGCCTCAGCTGTCCTAGAACTCACTATGTAGACCAGACTGGCCTTGACCTCACAGAGATTTGCCTGCCTCTGCTCCCCTAGTTCTGGGACTAAAGATGTGTACCATCACACCCAGCTCAAAAAAACGTTTTTAAAATTAAAATAATGTTAAAAAATAGATTACATTGTTACCCGCATTGAATTTGAGTTCTTTAATTCTTTATAAATTCAAAGCCAAGCTGGTATCTTAGCTTGTGTTCACGTCTGTAGCCCCAGCTGAGGACTACATGAATTCAAGGTTTTTCTGGGTTGCATAGCAAGATGCTGTCTCAAAAGGTTAATGACTGAGGATGAAGCTCGGTGGTAGAGCATTCAACTAGCATGCCCAAGGCTCTGGGTTCAATTCCCAACAAGGGAAATAAACTTCAGAGCTATCTTCTGTATGGAAAGGAATTCTCTATTTTGTTTACTTTGATTAGTAAATTAAAGGTGACCCAGATGTTGTCAGCTGGAGGAGGAAGGTCAGCAAGGAATAAACTGCCCCTCTAAGTGGGCTGTGGGAGAGACATTTTCCCTGAAACACACTTCAGTGTAACTAAGTCCCTTTCCCTGAAACAGTTGTCTCTGACTTCACCAGCGCTGAATCCTCACAGCCAATTGCTGATCAAGGCCTTGAGTGCAAGCCACCAGGCTTAATCTGTCCCTTCCTCGGCTTCCCACCTGCCCTGTAGCTACTCTGCCTGCGGACTGGTCTTCTTAATCCCAGATTTCCCTTTCTCTAATCTACCTTTTGCAATGCTGCCCACGGTGGCTCTTTGGCAAACAGTACTTTACCACGTCACCCTGCCGCTTTAAATCATTCCGGTGTCATTTTTGATGGGGTAAAGGGGCGGGGAAAAACTGTAGCCCCAAGATAAAGACCAGATATAACCCAGAGCCCTGGCCTCTTGCTTCTCTTCTTCAGCACAGGTATGCTCACCTCTTCGACAGGCAGGCACGCCTGGGTCTGTCCTTCCCTCACACTGGGCTCTTGGCCCAGCTGGCTCTTCTGCAGTCTGCCTTTCCACTGCAGGGACATTTACCACCATCGCCTCCCTAGGGAGCCTTTCTTGACGCAGTTTCCCTCCCAGATTGTGTTGGGCCAGATCCAACACGTCATATATTAATTAGCCTGCTCTGTATCTCTTGTTGCATTTTAATAACAATGCGGCAAGGTGAGGGGAGGGCTTGTGATGCTCCATTCCTTGATGGGATTAACCAGGAAATGATATTTTGGGTTGCCTAAATCTTGGGCATCTTTCACTATTTTCTTTAAGTCAATCAATCACAGTAAAATGATCAAATCAAAGGAAGTGATTCAATCTCTGGATACTAATTGCTACCTTAGAATTCAATATTCAAAATTTTTGTGTGTAATAATTTTGGGGGCCTCTTTTTGATACAGCTGGCCTGGAACTCACTATGTAGACCAGGTTGGCCTTGAACTCAGAGATCCACCTGCCTCTGCCTCCCAAGTGCTGGAATTAAAGGCATACACCAACACCCCTGGCCATGTAATTTTTTTAAAATTTATTTTGCGACAAGGTCTCCCTGTAGCCCCAGCTGGTCTGAAACTCACTAGGTAGTTCAGGCTGTCCTCAGACTCAGAGATCTGCCTACCTGTTCCTCCAGAGTGCTATGTAATAAATTTTAATTGCATGTAGCACATATGATTTAGAATCACACGGTTTACATATGAAGTTCCAGGCTAGTCAGGGTTACATAATGAGACTCTGTCCCAACAAACAAACAAACAAACAAACGAACAAACAGAAGGAGGAGGAGGAGGAGGATCACAAGACCTCAAATTCACAAAACCTTGAGCTCCAGAACCTAAAGATCAACTTTTAAAAGGGGTCATAGGCTAGAGGGACAGCTCAGTGGGCAAAATGGTTGTTGTGCCAGCATGAAGTCCTGAGTTCAGATTCTCAGCATCTATGAAAAGCCAGACATGTGGTGCCTCTCTATAATCCCGTGCAGGGGGCCGTGGAGACAGGAAGATTCTAGGAGCTGGCCGGCCAGCCAGTCTTGCCAGCTGGCAAATTCCAGGTTCAGTGAGAGACTGTGTCTCAAAAAATAATGGAGAGCAACTGAGGGAGACGCTTCTACCCTTGCATGCAGGGGCAGATACATCTGCATGCACACACACATCCTGGACACACACACCAGAAAGAACAACAGGGCTACCCAAAGTTGGTATCACAGAACCTCAGTCTGAAACTTAGTATTCTCATCTACTGGGCGAACAGGAGTGTGTAGTTTTGGCAGCAGTACAGGACCTTAGGGATTTAAGGAACACCTGATACCCTGTGTGAGCCAAGTCGGAGTTTCATGATGATGGAGTGAACGATAGAGCTTTTAATTCTGCTCCATTTTTTTTTTTTTTTAACTAAAAAGATAGATCAGAAGCTTTAGGCCCCTTTGCAGCGGCAGGTAGCTGTTTGCTGCATCCCAAGTCCAGTCTTCCGGGCATGACTGGGCATGAATAAAGGGATATTATGCATGCTTATCTACTAAGTAGTTAGACATGAGCATTTTCCGCTGAAGGTAGACTCTGAGAAGACCTGCAGGAAGGAAGGGGTTAAGCCTGGTGCAGGGCGCCAAGGACTCCGGGCCAGGGCTCATTAGAAATCTGGTAATTCAGGTTGGACTGGACTTTGGGAATGGCTGCGCCTTTGTTCAGGAGCAAAAGCACTTTAGGTCTGGCTGCACTCTGAAAGGTGACCGGTGAAAAATGGGTTGCAGGCCTCCGAGCAGACTTTACAAATCCCGGACCCCAGCACCCCAGTTCCCCGAAAGCCTACTGTCTTGTGTAATTATAGCCACGGTAACCAAAGAGGCCTGCTCCAAACTGGACCCACACATCCTGCAGGATGCTTGGATGCGCAGGGCCCGCTGTCTGCTCATCTTGGCACATTTGTCCGTTTTTTCAGTCATGTATTCTTTTCAGCTTTCCTGTGAGATTAACGCTGAACCAGACAGACAGATGTGAAAGGTGCTGGGTTCACTGTCATGGTTCCCCGAGCTTTCTGCAGTGATCAACATCTGTGTGTGAGTTCCTCTTTGTGGCAACTTTTCCTTAAAAGTTGTTACCTGTGACTAATTGGTTAAACAAAAACAATACCTATTCATTCTTCCTCTTCAGGAGTACATTTTGGTCCAGGCCAGACAAGAAGGAGTGGACAGCACGGTTCTTTCTCATCCCTTTTTACTCTTCCAAATCAGAAACACAAGGCCCTGGTCATGTTCTCACTCTGCAGTGTGCTCAGAGTAGGCTGTGACTGAGTTGACTGGAGTTTCACACCCAGCAGGAACCTCCCTTTCACTCACTGGTATATTGTTCTGCACACATTCTCTAGACCTGCTCATGGGTGTGTGTGAGGGTCCCCTCCCTCTGCCGGTTTGGTGGTTGAGCCTCAGAAATCAATCAACAATTGAGTGGAGGGGTGACAAATTTCACTAGGTTCCTAAGCATAGGAGTTTTGCAGGACGCACTTGTGCACACACACAGGCTCAAACAAGCTCAAGTTTCTTAGAACTAAACAAAGGGGGGCTTGGCTTCTGGGGGAAGAGGAGATCAGGTGTGGCAGGCTCTGGAGGAGGTTTCCTTGTGGTGCATGAAGCTCCATGGTGACAGTCACCTGGGTCCTGTTTGTCTGGGTGTAGATAGCGTGCCCTTCTCTTCTTCCTGTGAAAAGTTCTTTTCCTTTTTCTCAGTGTGGGGGACAGTAGATGGACCGGACTCCACCTGTGACCGTGTCTGTTTGATTCATATAGATTGGTATAATTTTTTTAAACAGAAATACAGCTTTCAGTCATTCCTTGCAGCTTCTCTTGAAAATAGACTTGAAATCTGACAAGGAAATGTGTTTTGATGTTTTGATCTGCAGCCTACATATAAAGCAGGAGAGGAAGAACATAGATAAGAGAAGGAGCTGGTCAGGAAGGATGGAAGGAGTCATGAGGTTGATGAACAGGGACTATAAATTAGAGGAAGAATGTGTGGTTTCATGGAAAGGGGCAGATAGCAGTCTGAAGATGCACCTGTAGGCTTAGTGCTCTCTTCAGTTGGGCAGAATTTCAGGTTACTCTCTTGAGTCTGCTCTGCTTGTAAAGTGGCCAGCCCCCTCTCTCATCTTTCTGTTGTGGTTGGATGACTTAATCATGGAAGTTTGAGGAAGAGAGCACCCAAGTAAATACGAGGCTTATGTGCAAACACTGCACGGTGCATCCCCTGCTGTCCCAATCCAAACCTCCACAGACACTGGGCCCTGGCCTCTCCTCCCTGGACCAGGCCTGGCCTGCCTTCAGTTCGCTTCTCACAGAATGAGGGCGTGCGGTAGCTCAGCAGTGTGATGTGTGCTCAGCGTGTGCCAGACCTGGCTTCCAGCCCCAACACACAAGCCACACAGAACCAATCGCGTCCTCCCTGTTTATAGCCCTTCAGTGACTTCTCCCATGAATCAAATCTGAGGCCCTCTGTGGCCTGCGCTGCTGCCCCTGCCTCTGGAAGCTTGCCTCACTTCCTTCAGCCTTCCATGCTGTGGTCCAGATATACTGAGCTTCCCTCAGCTGGGAAACCAGCGTCTGGTCTTCGAACCCAGTTCTCATTTCTTTGCCTGGCCCACTCCACAGTCACTGGAGTCTCATTTCAATGTCATCTTCAGAGTGGTCTCTCCTGATCCCTAGACCAGACTAGGTATCCTTGGGGTGTTTCCTGAACATCTTCTTTCCGGACACCTATAGCCTTGAATGCCCCCTTAACATTAGTTAGACTGTAAGCTGCTGTGTACTATAGAACATATGTGCCTGCACAGTGGGCCTCACATGGAAGAGGCCTGTGGCTTGGAAGAGGTGTTGCTGCCCAGCCACAGGTATAACACCCATATCATGCTACCAATTCACCTAGTTACAGATCCCACTCTGTCCCAGGCTCTGCACTAGAGGATGAGGACACAGCCTCGAATGCCTGCCCTTATTTCTCATTCCAACAGGGAGAGACTGGTAATAAATTAAGTAAGATATGTAGCGTGCTCTACAGGGGGGCAATTGTCTTTACAAATGGAGTGAAGACCAGCAGTTGTTGTCCCCAAAGGAATGGTTATTAAAGTTATACTTTCTTACAGACATACATTTGGCCACTTGTGCCAGAATTCCTTTCTTCTCAGAGAAGAGTATGGCTCAGAATCCAGTTGGGCTGGAGAGCCGGGAATAGCTTAGAGGAGATGCTTAGATGCGCCAAGTCCTAGATTGTTTTGGTGTTCAGCACCAAAAGAAAACAAACAACAGAATTCATCTGAAACCAATTAAGCTGTCCACATGTGATGTTTGCTTCATTATATAAGAAAAGCTTTTTCAAGAAAAAGAAAGTAAAGGCGACTGGAGAGTTGGCTCAGCAGTTCACAGCACTGACTGCTCTCACAGAAGATTTGATTCCCAGCACCCACAGGGCGGCTAACAACATTCCTTAGCTCCAGTTAATGGTTATTGAACTTAGGGCTTCACATATGGCTGGCAAGCCCACTATACCTCCGAGCCTTATCCCCAGTCCCCAAACATTACTCTTAACTAAGCACTGATTGATAAACTAGGTTGTTAGATGCATACCCACATATAAAGACTGGTCTACTGATGGTGGCGGGTTGTGGCTAGACTCCATCCAGGTGGTTTTCCAAAAGAGCTGTTTGTTCCGGATAGAGCCGCTTACAGCTCTGAAATGAAGAGAGGGTGAGTGTCAGCTGGCAATCTGTTGGGTTTCTAGAATCCTTCACTGTTGAGTAGCATTTGGAACATATTTCAGCCATAACAAATGGATGATGTGACGTTAGGAAATGGCCCTTGTAACTGGGGAAAACGGAGCCACCGCACTGAAAGCTGCTGCATGTGCAGGATTCAGAAGGCCAGAGAAACACATCCGAGTGATGCTTTGTTGCTTGTCCAATTGTATATTATGTCCAGCCTTGTGTTATGAAACAGCCAGTGCCGAGTGCTTAGCGTGTGTGTGTGTGTGTGTGTGCGCGCGCGCGTGTGTGTTGGGGTGTTAAGTAAGGTTGGAGGGAGGGCAGGCTGGGGGATGAGCTGGCCGGTGCCGGCCAGAGGGGAGTTCGCTTCCCAGCTGTTCTGATGATGTCCTGTCTTTGTTAGTGTTGCTCCCACGGTCCAAGAGCAAACGCGGGTCAAGAGCAAACGCGGGTCTGCTCGCCTACGGTGCGGTCAGGAGCAGCGCTCCTCTCCTGGGTGACTCCCAGTTCTCCTGTAGCCATGACAGACACCCTGAGGCCTCAGCATCTCAGTGTCACTGTCACTGGGATGGGATAGCGAAGACGAGGCTTGGACACAGGTGCTGGCTTCTTTTAAATCCTACTTCTAAATTGATCCTAAAAATAAATAAATAAATAAATCCTGGAAGACAGCAGTTAATCTTGGATTCAAGTTTGGGATTCTTGCAGCCTAAGGAAACTGAACTTGTCCCTGTTTAAAATTCCACTACATCCCGCCATTGGTGTCCTGAGGAGATGGGGTGCCAAAATCCACATATGCTCAGATCTCTTGGTCAAAGCGGTGTGGTGTTTACATAGAACATGTGCATAGCTGTTATACTGTATTGTTTTGGGGGTGGTGACAAGAGGAAAAGTCTGCATTTTGAATATAGATGTGACAGCCCTGCCTCTCTGTCTGAGGCTGTTTGACGCAGGGCCTGTGGATCCTGAGGCCTGATTGTGTACTCTGATTGTGTACTCTGATTGTGTACTCTGATTGTGTACTCTGGAATGTGGTAAACTTGATAAAGAGCCAATTCTTTGAAGAAGGAAGACTCTGGTTAATTTGAGGCCTAGGCATAATTTGCCACTCTTTCTTACTAAGGATGAGCTGTCTGTATGGAAACTGGTTCCACAAATACAACAACCTCTACCTCCCTCCTCCTGCCTTGGTCAAACCTGAGGTCCACTCAGAGGTTCCCCTAGACATAGGGGGAAAGTACTGTTCTTGCCCTCAGAACACTTTCAAACTGGTTATGGTTAAGGAGACTCAGAAACCCATAGAGGATCATGAGGAAGATACAATTGTAAGAAAGTAGAAATTCCTTTTTGCCTCAGCTATAATACTAGTCTGTGTCTTTCAGGCTAGAGTTACACATACACACATGTATTTTAAACCAGTGCTGCTGGTCAGAAAATCCTTGAAAGTGGCCTCAGTTTGATTTTCGTCTTCCTATCTCCCACTTAGTCTTAGTGCATTCGGGCCTCGGGGGACAGAGCGGACACATACTGCATGACAGTGAGCACGTGTTGACATCACTGACTGGGGAAAGCTTTGTTGAGAAGGCAGGACTTGGGCTCCACTTTCAGGTTCAGAGGGGGGCAGCTGGCTGGTGAAATACCACCCACATATGAGTCATTTGTTCTGGGCCTTGAGGAAGAATTTGAAAAGTCACAACAGAGTGAGGAAGTATGCCAAGTTGGTAGGGATAAGGAGAACAGAGCAGGGTGTGAGTTTGACAAAATGTGGGGTCAGAGAGGAGGCCAGCCAGGCTGTGGACAAGACATTGTTTTGGAAAACAAGCGCAATATTAGGGCGGCTAGACATCCGAGGGGCGACTTGCCAAGGGCCTGGCGCTGGGTTGCGTGTCCACTTTAGTTCACACTGAGGACACCACCGTCTTCCTCATCTGCCTTAGCACAGCATGTCTATTCTTGGTGGTGCCGAAGGCCAAGGGGGAGATTGCTAAAATGATTTCATAATCAGGAGTGCGTGAGCTTTATTATGTTGTTCTGGAATTGGTTTGTTTTCAGGAAAGCTGTTGACTGTATTCTGAAAAATGATTTGAAAGTTGGAATGAGAAAAGGAAGTTCTTCCTTTGGGGAAGGACCCTGGATGACTTTACAGAGTGCTGTGTGTGCATACTGTGGGTTATTTTAAACACATACCTAGTTTGGGATAACAGCTGGATACAGGGAAAGCCTGAGGAATGGCAGGTTGGGGGTAAAGACATTTCTCTGTGGACAGTGCTGCGGGATGTGTAGGAAGAACGCAGTTAACATTTAAAGTCAGGATGAGAAGCCAGGAGAAGGCGGACCCGAAGGTGGATTTAGCAGACAAAGATGGTGGTCAGAAGTGGGTGGCAGGGTCGGGCGTCCACTGGGCCTCAGTGATCAGCACTCGAGTCTCCACCACCCTCAGAAGCCGGAAGTGCTCTTTCTGAGCGTTTCTGTTTGGCATGCTGGGATGGAGGGGCTGTATCCGTAATTTCAGTCAGATCCTTGCAGGTAGATAGAGTTGAGAAACCGGTGTGTAGGTTGGGAAGATGAGAGAGCAGAGTGGGACCACAGGTTGAGGATGTGGGACACCGTAATCCAGAGTTAGCAGAGAAGGCCCATGGAAAAGGCCCAAAGAGAAGGAGGCTGGAAACCTTCGACAAAGTGAGGGGCGCACAGAGGTTGCCGGAGTCCCTGTCAGCAGGCTACATGGAAGCATAAGGTTAGGTAGGGTGCCAAGTGCTCAGTGATGAACAGTGGGCCTCAGGAGCAGAGACAACTAGTCCAGCCCACCCCTTGCGGGAGGTAGTGTCTGACAAGAGTGAATGCTTCCTGATCTGCTTAGAAGGCTCGAGTCGCGTACTCATACACGTGAGCATGGGCGAAGCAGGCTTTCCTCTCATGGATCTGGGGTCTCATGGGAGCGAGAGAGAGAGACACTGATCAGATAATGGCACACTTGGAAGAGAGGAAGTGAGATCCGCAAGGTTAATATGCTGCCTTGGGGGGGGTGTCTAAGCAGGACCCTGGAGGATGTGACCTCTGAGCTCAGACCTGAAGGACGAATAGGAGCGTTGTAGCTAAGGCTGGGACAGAAGAGCAGACCATTCTAGGAAGATTGAAAGGGACCGTGTTGGATGCCCCAGTTAGGTCTTTAAATCACAGAGTTTGGGTCTATAACAGTCAGGCAATGCTGATGTGTGGATGGTGCAATGCAGCCTTTGAAGCCTTTTGAAAGAGTCCAGAAGAGAAAATCATGGTGTAGGCTGGGGTCCTGGCAAAGCTGAAGAGGAGCAGATGGATTTCAGGCCCAGGTGGGAGCTAAGGCCAGCACAGAAAACGGAAGAACACAAAGATTTAGGGGGTTGGGAAAGGTCAAGTTTTTTTGCTCATGTGCTGAATCCTTATGCTTATTTGTTGGCAAAGTTAAGAGCAGTGGTGGGAATGAGCCGGAAGAAATATAGACCAGGAGGAAACGTATGGGCCCTAGAATCAGAAATGCCCTGCCTTAAGAAGAATAAGCTTTGTTTATCTTTATTATCGCACATGTACAAATGTATTGCTTGCATGTAGGTAGGTGTACCTGTGTTGTGCAGCGCGAATGGAGGTCAGGAGAGGGCCTCAGATCCCTGGAATAGGAGTTATGGACGGTTGTTAGCCGTCTTGTGGGTGCTAGGAACTGAACCCAGGTCCTCTGCAAGAGCAGTCAGTGCTGTTAACTGCTGAGCCATCTTTTCAGCCCCCAGTGGGGGCTGGAGGAAGAGGGGAAAGCTATGAGTTGGTTCACAGAGGGACAGGGCTGCTGTTCAGAACACGAGAGAGGACGAACCCCACTTGAGCATGTGTCGCACATGAAGTATTTGCATATGTGCAAACATTGCCTCTCCTCACAGCAAAGTCCCTGTTTCAAGTCTGTAGTCAGAAACAGAATTGGGAAGTTAAATTTCCAAATGTCAAAGAAGACATTGTAAATATTAGGAAGTAATCTTTTTTCTTAAGTTCACAGACTTGTTTATTAGAACAACCCTGGAATTTCCTTACACAAATCTGTATTTTTAAATGTCCAATTTGCATTTCACACTAAACTGATTCAGTTTAGTCATAAGAATAGTAATAATCTTTAAAAATTACACACTGTTCTTTTCACTTCAATAAGAATGTCACGTAAGAAATAGTGTCAGATCTACCTCATTCAAGTGTGCTTTTTTTTTAAAGCTTCACTTGATTTTTAATTCTGTGTGCATATATGTGTATGTCTGTGTGTGAGTATGAACATGTAAATGTAGGTGCCTTCGGAGCCCAGAGGCAGCAGATTCCCTGGAGCTGGAGTTACAGGTGGTTGTGAGGTACCTGGTGGGTGCTGGGAACCAAGCTGGAGTCCTCTGCAAGAGCAGTACAAGTTCTTAGTCACAGAGCCATCTCTCTGACTCCTAAGTATGCTTATTTCTGAAATTCAGAAACATAGTCACCCCATCTTAAGAAAAATTACTCTTAGCAATTAATGTTCCTCCCTTACTCTTCCTATTACAACATAATTATGAATGCCTGTTAAAGTACTCTCTAGCACTTTGTTATTGTTTAAAACATCAGATTCCTATTGCAGAATCTCTAGGGAACCTATGTATTTGCCATGGTTAGTATCTTTTCCAAGCTACGCGAGCACAATCACTTTCTTTATGGTTATCATAAAGATAGTGGTGTGCGAGGGGGTATGTTGCTCTGTCGAGTGAGAGATGGAAAGAGCCTTGCTGGCTGGAGCAGAGGCTCTGTTTGGCCAATTTTGAGATACATGCAGCTGGAATAATTTTCAATTCGACCCTTGGCAAAACTTCAGTGTGCATGGGGGAGAAAAAGCTGTGGAGGAGGCTCAGAAGTCTGTACTGAGCTGTGTTAACCCAGTCTCTTAGGATTCCCAGAAAGTGGTTGCTCTGTGGTACATATCCTGTTGGGGGTGGTGCGCGCTCTGAAGAGACTAGTATTAAGTGAGTTTATTCCTGCGCTTGCAGGACACAGGACCCAGTGCATAGAAAGTTTACAGTGAATGTTATTTTAAAAAATTGTTATGGGTTGGGGAGATGTCTGTTAGTAAAGTGCTTGTTACGTAAGCACGGAGACCTAAGTTTGATCCCATAGAACCTGTGTGAAAAAGCTGAGCATGCTAGTGCAACCCTGTAATCCCAGCCCTGGGGAGGCAAAGGCAGGAAGATCCAGCGAGCTTCGCTGGCCAGTGTAGCTGAATCCCTGAACTCCAATTTCAGTGAGAGACCCTATCTCCAAAAATAAGGTGGAGAGCAACTGAGGAAGATGGGTAATGCTGACCTCTGGCCTCCACACATGCACTCAGACACAGACACACACACAGACACAGACATCAGACAGAGGCAGACACAGACACACTCACAGATATAGACTCACACAGATATAGACAAACAGACACAGATACATAGACAGACACAGATACAGACACACAGACATCAGACACACACAGACAGACACAGGCATAGACACAGATAAACACACAGACACACACAGATACAGACACACACACAAAGATACACATGCAGGCACACACATATAGACACAGACACAGATACAGATACACAGACACACACACACACACACACATACAGACACAGACAAAGACACATATACACATAGAGAGACATTGATTATTCTTTAGACTGAGTAACTTCTCAGGATCAACTGGAAATACTAAGTGTCCCTTCCCTACAAAACATTCAAGAGCCTGCTGACAGCTGAACTGGCTTGGAGAAATTCTTAGTGTTTCCAAGCCTCTTGGTTACAAACCAAAATTCTATCTGGACTCTCATGGTTTATCAGAACTAGACGGAGATAGACAAGTTTGACACTCTGCAAGTTAAAAGAAGTTTCATCCTTGTGAAGATATTTTTAAATTCTCCTCCGGCTTTAAAACTGATTTCTCCATCACAAAGCTTTCAGTAGCTCATAAGCCCCCTGGAGAACCGGATAAGTTTAGCAGCTGATGAAGCCTCAGCCTTCTGGGCTGGTCCCTCTCTGGGTTCCCTGGAGGACTAGGTTTGGAATTTTCCCTGAATGTATATCTTCCGAGAGCAGAACTGGACTGTAGGCATTTCCTGTTCCACACTGGGAACCAGAAGCTTTCTGAATCATCTCATAGGACATTTCTCATCTGTGACTCTTTGGAGCATGAAGTCCATGTTTTTCCTTCTCCCTCCTCTGATCCTCAGTCTCCGAGGGCCATGTGTGTATTTCATTACAGCGCCACAGCTTCCCGTGCTCAGTGATAAATATGTGGGTTACAATGTGTACGTTCACCCAGAACACCAAAGGTTACCAGTGCAGATGTGCTTGTTACATCATTTTACAGTGGGGCTGATTCACAAGATCAGTTTATTTAGCAATTAAGTAATATTAAATAAGGCGACTGTACCAACTCACACCAGCCCTGGCTTAGCTGACTCCACAGCTTCCTCCCTCTTTTAATCAGTGTCTGATAAGAGCGAGCCGTGCTCACAGGCACAGCCTGGCCTGAGATGTGGCGTGGACCTTTCATTAGGGCCACCATCTCTACTATGAGGCATCACATGGAGTATTCTCTCCTGAGTGAACCTGGCGAGAGCCTCTTTCCTTGGCTTATGAGGCTTTGCAGCTCTTCCCTGGTTGCTGTTTCCTTGCTCTGTCCTCACTCAGATTCAGAGGTTCCCCTTCCCACCCCCAGAACCTGCTCTTCCCTGGTGGAGTCCTGTAGATCAGCAAACGTGATTTTATTGCACACCAATCGAATTGCTGATCACACAAGCTTCTTAAGTTCAGGTAGGAATTCGTCAACTGCCTCTGGGACTGAAGTTCAGTTTAGCTTAATTGGATGTTTTCAGTGTGTGGTTTTTGAAACTTGTGAGTACACAGGGACGTGTTGAGGGCTACACAGTAAGTACTGATTTGTTCATCTTGCAAAGTCTACCACTGGCATGTGTGTGTGTGTGTGTGTGTGTGTGTGTGTGTGTGTGTGTGACAGGGTCTCCTAGAGCTCAGAACTTGCTATGTAGCTTAGACTGTCTTAAACTCCCGATCCTCCTGCCTCAGCCTCTCAAGTGCTAGGACTGCAGATGTACATGAGCACCCTCAGCTTAGTTGTTGCTTTAATACAGTTACTTATCACATTATCCATTTACCCACCCATCAATCCATCTTCACTTCATCTTTTGACGTTTTGTCATTAAATAATAGCGCAGAGAATCCCTAAAGATCTTCCATTCAGCTTCTCTCTGTGTTAAAAATCTTACAAAACCAAAATATATACAATGTTCAAAACCAAAAAAGTAATACTAACACAGCATCATTCACTGACGTGCAAATCTTACTGGAATTTCATCAGTTTTTCCATGGATACCCTTGATTTCAGTGCGGATCCCACATGACATGGGGCTGTCACACCTCCTTGGCCTTCCTCTGTCACTCTCCATCTTATATTTTGAGACAGGATCTCTCACTGAATCTGCAGCTCACCAGCCCAGCTAGACTAGCTGGCCACTGAGCCACAGGGATCCTCTTGTCTGTGTTCCCCCGACCACACCCTCCTCAGGTGAACCGATCTGGAAACCCTCACAGACACACCCGGAGGCAAATCCCTAGGTGATTCCAAATCCAGTCCAGTGGATAATGATTAGCCATCGCTCCCCTGCTGAGATAACTTCCCTGCACTGGGCCCCACCTCTTAAAGGCTTCACCATGTCCCCATAACTCTACACTGGACACCGAGCCTGCAATGCATGCGCCCCTGGGGACATTTCAGATAGAGTCTAGCAAGGGGAGCTACCATTCTGTGTCTGTACAGTTCTGCAGAGCTGTGTTTGCACATGTGCACCCACCCTTTAGTTGGGTGCTGAGGATCCCAGCTGTCTCCCCACCTCTGCATGCTTTTGTCTTCAGGTACATTCTGTAGCTCAAATCCCGTTTCCAGGTTACCTAGATTTGGACTGGGGAGAAGGCTAGAAAGGTAAGAGAACTTTCTACACAAGTGTGAGAACCTGAGTTCAAATCCCCAGAACCCACATAAAAAGCCAGGCAAGGTCACACCAACTCCGTTAACCCCAACACGGTGGGGCTGGAGACAGGAGGGTCACTGGGGCTCAGAAGCTGCCAGCCGAGCTCCGGGTTCAGTGAGAGACCCTGTCTCAAGGGAATAAGGTGGAGAGCAGAGCGGCACCCAATGCCCTCCTCTGGTATCCACACATGCTTACACACACACATGCACATACTCCACACCCACATCCACATACATGCAAACACATAATAAATAAGTAAATGAAATGAAACTGTTACCTAGGCTAGGTCTTTCCCTCCCAACCCTCTTCAGGGGAGTTAGGTTGTTCGTTTGTGAGACCACTAGACTCGCTTGCTTAGTTAGTGCTGCATGTTGCTTTTCTTCTACATCTGGGTGGATTTTAAACACTTCCCTTTGGAGAGGGAAGCTATGTGAAATGGTGTCATAACTGTGAAGTCACAGCTGCGCACAAATGTCTACATGGACATCACAGCAGTGATTCCCCTTGCTAGACTCTATCTGAAATGTCCCCAGGGGCACATGTATTGCAGGCTCGGTGTCCAGTGTGGAGTTATGGGGACATGGTGAAGCCTTTAAGAGGTGGGGCCCAGTGCAGGGAAGTTATCTCAGCCGGGGAGCGATGGCTAATCATTGTCCACTGGACTGGGTTTGGAATCACCTAGGGATTTGCCTCCGGGTGTGTCTGTGAGGGTTTCCAGAGCGGTTCACCTGAGGAGGAAAATACTTGCACCATCCCATAGGCTGGGGTTCTGGACTGATCGAAAAGGAGAAAGGATGCAGGCTCTTGGCCCTGGGTTTTCACCTCATGCTTCAGATTCCTCAGGTGTCACAGTGGCCAGGGTGTGGCTATTTCAAATTACTTAAAATAATTCATCTTTGCTGCAGTCCTCTGTTCACAGGCCACTCTCTGCATTCAGAGAGGCTCATCCTCAAGCGTTGCTAGACTCTCTGGATGGACGGGTAACTGTCCTGAGGGACAAACAGTTCATCCAACCAAATCTTTCCTTCACATTCAAGGTTCACTAAGAGGACCAAGTATGGTGACACACACGTGTGATCCCAACAGGAGGAGGAGGAGGCAGGAGGACCAAGGGCCCGAGATCAACCTGGGCTACCTGACACCCTAGCTGAAATAAAATAAAATAGGGGCCAAGGATGTACCCAGCTCAGCTGGTAGAGTACTGAGCTAGCATGCATGAAGCCCTGAGTTCAGTTCCCACACAAACCAGGCATGGTGACACATGCCTGTAATTCCAGAACTTGCGAGGTAGAGGCAAGAAGATCAGGTGTTCAAAGTTATCCTCAGTTATGTAGGAAGTTTGAGGTCAGAAGATTGTCTCAAAAATAGAACAATAAGATAAAATAAAAGAACCCTTTGAGCTGGAGTTCTGTACTGCAGATCGCCACTGTTGCCTTGTTTGTTGCCTTCAAACCTGTGAATGACGCAGTGAAGGTGAACCTGGTGGTGTTCTGGGAGGAAGGTGCCGTGGCTTTTGTAAGCTAGCTTAGGGTTGGAGAGAACGCAAAGGCAGGAAAGAGCCAGCTGTTTCCCATCAGCTTGCTGACAACTCTCACCTCTGGGGGCAGCTGTTGAGGTGTGGGTGGGAGCAGAGACAGGAAGACAGCCTGCAGCTGCCATCTCCGTCCCACTCTGATTTCATAGAGGGCGGCACATGACCCTGGCATCCTTGGGAAACCATGGTTGCCTTTACCTCTTACATATGCCCAGAGACAAAGGGGCTAAGGCGAGCGTTTGCGGCACACCGTGGGGGGTATTGGCTGGATGCTAGGTGCTGGGTCAGGGCCCGTGGCCTTACACATGCTGGGCAAGCTTCCTACCACTGAACTGCTCTCAGCCCTTTTTAAAGTCATATTGAGGAACCTGTAAGAAATTTTTGGTAGTTCGTTAATCTGTAAACTTGCAAATGCCTTTAAGGAAAGAAAGAAAGAAGAAAGAAAACATGAGCGGGAATGGAAATGAATTTGTTCCAAGATGCTTTAAAGTAACATATTATCATGAGGAATCTCGTTTTGAATGACTCAGAGTACAGTAAATCTCAAAATATCCGCGGCTCTGCCTGCCGTGGCTCACTAAACAGGAAAATGACTTCAGCACTGTGGTCTTTTCCTCCAGAGCCACACCAGGCAGCCCTTTGTACTTTTCTGAAAACATCTTAATTCTTCCCCAAGTGCCATGTTTCTTGGACTTATTCACCGGAAATTAATAGTACTCTGAATTTTAAAGTCATTCAAACCACAAGCGACTTTGCAACAACCCTCAGCAGTAAAGAGCGCCCAAGCAGTTTACGATCACATTAGTCACCGCTGCACACAGCCCTCTCCCCCTGCCCCACCCCAAAGATGTGTGTTTCTGTTTCCCTGTGTCCACTGGGCTTGTGCTGGTACTGACAGCGAGCAAGATAAGTAAGTAAAATATCCTGGGCAGTGTCAAGGACTAGGGTAAAACCTAGATAGCAACAGGAACTCAAACATGCGGGGGTGGAGCCCACAGGAAGATGAGAATAATGAATGAGGGGGTCGAGGAGAGGACGGTGTCCTTGAAAAGGTGACTTTTAAGTCAGGACTTTGATAGAATGAGTCATTTGAACATCTGGGGAAATACTTCCCAGTAATAAGGAAGAGCAATGTGCAAAGGGCCTGAGGCACAGTATGCCTGAGGGCCACAGAAGGTAAGGAAAGGAGAGAGAATAGGAATGGGGGGGTGGGGCGGGGAGAATACACTGTGGAAGACCTCTCAATAATGGTCTGGCTTTTTCATTTAATTCCGCTGGTGCTGGGTATGGAGCTCAGGGTCTTGCAAATGCTGAGCACACACACTGCCCCAGAGTCATATCCCCAGCCCCAGTTCTGGCTTTCACTTGGAGTAACACAGAGCCATGGCAGGGTCTTCTGTGTCTTAGCACCAAATACAGACAGTGAGAGGCTCGTTTGACAGACACTGCAGCAGAGGTTCTGCACAGGAAAAAGCCATCTGGAGATTCACAGAGAGCTTGGTCCTCCCCAGACAAGTGGAGAGAAAGACGCTTAACTGCTCAGATCACTGGGCAGCTGAGGACTCAAGGGTGATGCTGTTTTTAGAAGACGGTGTGTTCTGCCCCAGTGCTAGTTTCCTGTGTCCTTCTGAGTCTGCTGGGAAAGATAAGAGAGCCTGGTCATCCACATCTAGCACTAGACTAAATTAGACCCCATTTCAGGTTCCTTCTGTTTGCTCTTGACCTTGTAGTGTCCTAGTGCTGACTACTTAGTCTTTCTGATTACATAGTTTCCTCCTAGAGAGGATAATTGTTCATTACATTATGGAACTATAAGGTCATGGTAACAACCCAATGGCCATCCAGGGTTCTGAGTGTCTTTGAAAGGGGCATGACATGAACTGGAGCAGTGACATTAGTGTTACTATCATAAGAAACACATGGTACATTAAAACCCAAAACAGTTCAGGGACAGGAAAACTGTGGGCGACAGGGAGGAGATGGGTGCGGAGTCGGAATGGGACGTGTGTCAAGGAGGACGACATTTAAGGTCAGCATGTTTTGAGGTGTGTGAGCAGGGATTTGGGAGGGGGTGGCTCATTTGGGTGAGACAAGGAGCGCTGGAACAGGCCACTTACTGGATCACAGCTGGCCCTCAGTATGTGGTCACCTTCCTGCCAATTAATATTCAGCACTACGGCCCACTTGTGTACACATTTTAAATGTTTTGTCCTTTAGGTCCCTGTACACTAAGCCAGCACTCTACTACTGAGCTGATCCTCAGCCTATATTTTGTACTTTTGAGCAGCACATTCAAAAGTGACACCTGTCTGTGATCCCAGCTACTCAGGTGGCTGAAGCAGAAGGATCACAAGTTCAAGACCTGCCTAGGCTGTACAGTGAATTCAAAGCCCGGAATGGATAATTCAGCAAGACTTTGTCTCAAAGTGGAAAAAAAAATGGGGTCTGGAGAGATGACTCAGTGGTAAAGAGCACTGGCCACTTTTGCAGAGGACCCAGGTTCAATTCCCAGCACACACAAAGCAGCTAACAACCATCTGTAACTCCAGTTCCAGGGGAATCTGACGCCTTCTTCTGACTCTGTGGGCAATGCACAATGCAGGTGCACTTATACACAGGCAGGCATAACACTCATATACATAAAATAATAAAATATTTTTTCACAATTCAAGGGGGCTCACTTAAGGTATATAGCTCAGTAGTAGAACATTTGCTTAATATGCATGAGTCCCCAGGTTCAGTCCTTAGTACTGCAATAGTAATAGTAGTAATAATAATAATAATAATAATAACTTAAAGATTTTGGACCCAGAAGCCTGAGTGGTGTTGAATGCAGACTCATCGCTGCCCAAGATGCAAATAATAAGTGAAGATTGAAGGCTCAGCTCAACAGCGTTTCTATCGTTCCTTCTTAGGCTCAGCGGAAGAGGAGTGTGAAGTATGTGAGAGTCAGGTAGGGAAAGGCTGTGAAATGCCAGCCTCTAGACTCGACACAGCCATTGCAGTCAGGAATTTACACTGTGGTTACTTGCACAAGGCCTGCACAAGACTGGTCCTGTCAACCATCAGTCATGGAATGGGGAAGGACTCACTGGGTCCTACCCCTTATTGCTGAGCTACTGGCCATCGGTAGATCTGGGAGAGCAGGAGTCACTGTCTTCGGCTGTGCACCTGCTGCCATGTCCAGCGGGCTGTACCAGATAACTCCAATCCTTATATTCCACAGACAGTCCCAGTTAAACTCAGTGGGTCATAAAACAGAATGAAGAGACGTGTGTAGGGAGGAGGGTGGGGAGACCAGAGTAATAGGAAGACGGGAGAGGGCGGAGGTGAGTGGTCAGAGCGCCTTATGTACAGGTGTGGAATCACCAAAGAACAAATTTGCTTTTAAAATAATAAAGTTATTTAAAAATTACAAAGGGGGAGGGGATGTAGCCTAGAGGGAGAGTGCTTTCCTAGTGTGTATGGGACTGTAGGTTCAGTTCTCAGCAACACACACCTAAGGCTCACCTCTGGCACATATTTCATGTGCGATTGGAAGTATAATTAAGTATATGGTATTTATTTTCCTCATTCCGTACCAATCTGTCAGATATTACTCTGAACTGTCATATCAGTGGCACTACTTTGGATGAATAACGAAGTGAACTGTGGTGGGTTCTCCCGGAAGACACAAGATGGTTAGTGTGGAATGATTGTATGTCCTTGACCATGGGAAGGGCACCAAGCACACCTGTCAATTGGGGTCAAGATGTCTGTTGTGCTCACAGAGTCTTTTCATGACTTTATTCATCCGGCAGATATTTTTTGATACTGTACTGTGGTTGAGTGTTTCAGGGAATAAACAGATGAGTAAGACACAGTCGCTGTCGCCAGGGAGTTTCTAATTTCCTAGGGAAATGACTATGAAATCCGGCAGTCCACGGCATGTGTCATGCACAGTGATGGAAGTGTGGTGGGGTCTGGGATGGGGACACCCTAGCTGGGAGGGTCTGTGCCTGGTGGAGGTGCTGGCATGCGAGCAGGGCTAGCAGGACATCCAGCCAGGGGGATAGACAAGGCATTCCAGAGAGGCCATGTCTGCACTGTACCTTGGAAGCCAGTAGGACTTTATCAGTTCCTGGGGGGACACAGGAGGACATTCTAGGCCAGGAGCCAGCCCTAGAATCCACATAGGGGTATCACAGAAGGGCCATCTGGAAGACCAGTACAGTAGAGGATTCGGGGGAAGGTGATTTCTGTGGCTTTGACTCTGTCGAGCCATGGAGTCCTCAAGTGGTGGAAGAGTCCCGGAGACTTCTGAGCTGAACTTGGCATTTGCAAATGGCTTTGTATGGCCTCAGATCTAACAGGTGTACAGGCTGAGCTGACGAGCCACTGAAACCTGGAACAAAGGGCACTGCACAGCACAAGCTAGAGATGAGAGTGGACAGAGGGGAGTGTAAGAACCGGGTATGGTGGTGGCCTGATTCAGCACGGACGAGGCTGAGGCCAGAGGAATCTGAATCCGATGCTGATCTGGACTCCGTAGACCCTATCTGAAAGACACACACACACACACACACACACACACACACACACAACACCCATTTGATAGAATGCTTGCCTACTATGCATGAAGCCCTGGGTTCCATACCTAGCACAGCATAAACCAGGTATACTAATGCCTGCCTAGAAGCCCAGTACTCAGGAAGTAGAGGCAGGAGGATCAGAAGTCCTAGGTCATCCTCAGCTACATAGTGAGTCTGAGGCCAACCTGGGCTACATGGAACCTCTCAAATAACTAAATTAAAGTTAAAGGGAGAAGTGCAAACAAGAGTGACTTTATTGATTTATTTATTTGATTGCATATGACCATATGTGTGTCATGTGTGTGGCATGCATGTGTGTGTAGGCATCGGTGCATTGGCCTGTCTGTGGAAGCCTAAAGTTGCCATCAGGTATCTTCCTTGATTGCTGTCCACTTTATTTATTGAGGCTGGGGGTCTCTGGCTGAACCTGGAACTTGCCAATTCTGGCTAGTCTAGCTAGCTGGCTTGCCCTAGGGATCCCTTGTCTGGACCTCCTGAGTGTTGGGATCACAGGGTGACTGCCTGGCTCTTATGTGGGTTCTGGACATCTGAACTCCAGATCTCATATTGCACAGCAAGTGCTTTACCCACTGACCCATCTTTCCATCCCCTCAAGGGTGACATTTTAAAGAAAACAAAAATGAATGCAACTTGGGGATCTCGAGCTATGACAAGCAAGGTAAGCATCGGGTTGCTGATGGAAAGGAAGAGGAGGTGTCTGGGTGGAATTGAGTTGGCATGAGCCTGGAAAATGGAGCCCTGGATAGTGTGTTCAGAGATGCCACCTCAGCATGGGGAGTCATTATCAACGCTTACCACCAGCGCAGTGACCAGCTGGCTGCTGTCAGGACAAGACTTTGACCTCTAGGTGTGTGCCTGGAGTTGCCCAGAGCCCGGAGTCCTCTAATCTCTGTGAACGTGATCTGCTCTCTGGCTGCTGCTGTTTGGATTTATTTCTCCTGGTGCCCATGTCAGCGTGGCAGGGGACATTAGCAAAGCTGGGCTGGAGAATAAAGGTCATGTATCTACGTGCTCACTTCCAAATGAGCTATAATTATATTCCCTCCTCAGGTCCGTGACTCACCTCGGCCCTTTATTAACTCCACCCAGTGAGCGCTCTGCCTCCTGCACTCAAAAGTGAAGTCACTTCACCCATTTCATCTTTTAAGCCTTGGCATAGCTTTAAAGGTGATTTCGGTCTTGAAAAGAATCCAAATGTTTGGATACCAAAGTCTTAGAAGAAACTTCAAATCGCATAGGGAGACACACCCCTTCCCAAACGTCAACATCTGTCTCTAGGCAACAGTCCTGCACATCACCAGCAGGGGCGAGTGGAGGGGCAGAGGGTCCACAGACAGCCAGGGGCTTCCCCACACTGAGCAACAGGCAGAGATCTCCGCAGCTGCTGCGGCTTCTCCTTTCGCAGCGCTGGGGATTGAATCCAGGACCCTGTGCATGCTAGGCAGGGACTGAGATTTTGGTTTCTTAATCTAAGTTGATTTAAACTCTTGCTTAGAGGGTAGAAATAAAACAAATATGAGTGAAACATCCTGCTTTGAGCTCACAGGAAAAGGCTGTAAATCAGAAGAGGCCAAGTGCTGGCCCTGCGGTCACCACGTCACCTTTTCCACGAGGGAACCAGCTGAAGTCAAGAAGGCAGGAAAACACGAATCCCTTAAAGTTCCTTCTTGTAAACACCGGCCTCAGCAAGTGCTGTCAGAGCATTAGCCGTGGCTGAGACACTGTTTTAAGAAGCACTGTTTCTGGAGATTTACACCCATAGCTTCTAAGGTACCCGGGAGCTCTGGCAGTGGAGTGCCTGCAGCCATCTGCCCATGTAGGATGCGGCGTCACAGAGACAGTCTTTCAAACTGGCACCCTGGCACCCTGGTGACAATGCTGAGCATGGTCCCCCCTCCAAATAATTGTGATTAATTGTGATTGCTTTTGAGCGTAAATACTAAGATGTAGCTCTCCTCCTGTTCCTCATCATGGCGGATCGCTCCAGGTGCATCTGCCTCCATGTCTGCGTAGACGACCGGAGACAGACTGAGCCACTGTGTTGGACACTCACAGGCTAGACACCTGTATGTTCCAAAGCTTAGTACACCATCAAGTCCTTGGGCATCTGGAGAGATGAAAAGATGGCTGTTCACTGCACAGTCCGCGTGGCCAGGGTAGAAGACATCCTGGAGCTAGGTCTGAAGGTGCTGGAGTCTGAGCACAACCCAAGTATTGATATCTACGGTCTGGACGTCTGTGCGGTGCTGGCTAGGCCAGATTTTAGCCTCGTAGGCGAGCATCGCACACCCAGAGGCCATGCCTTGGTTCCAGCAGGAGAGTGCTGGATCTTCCTTCCTGGCAAATAAATTCTAGCCAAAAACCCAGTAAAATATTTTCACATTAACGTAAATAAAGCAAATCCCAGAGATACAAAATAATAGGTCCTGTCAGTTCTAGAGTCCGTGGTCCATGCCATGCTATAAGAGTCACGTGGTCCAGAAATAAAGCAAATCCCAGAGATACAAAATAATAGGTCCTGTCAGTTCTAGCGTCCGTGGTCCATGCCATGCTGTAAGAGTCACGTGGTCCAGATACCATGTTTTCATGTGACTTGACATATCAATGATTTTGGCTATCCTATGAAGTAGGTACCCTCATTTTTTTAATATTTAGAACATTTGGGGTTTTATTTTGATTTTTAAAAGCCATACTTTATCTTATGGATAGCAATACAGTTTACATATTAAATAATGCTAGAATAGAATGATTTGATATAGTTTTAGACAGAATAAAAAAGAAAAACTTTTCAGGTTACAAAGTATTTTCCCCCAAGACAAGAGGAACACTTATTTACTGCTGATTACTACAGCCATTATGGAAATCAGTTTGGAAGTTCCACAAAACATTAAAAATAGAACTACCATGTGACCCAGCTGTTCCTCTCCAGGGTGTGTGGTCCAGTCCCTATCCTACCACAGAGACATGTCATTAACATATCTGTGCTTGTTGTAGTCCATTTACAATAGACGGGAAATGAAACCGGCCTGGATGTTCATCCAGAGATCAGTGGATGATGAAACTGTGGTCCATATATAGAATGGGATGTTATTCAGCCCTAAAGAAAAATGAAATTGTGAAATTTGCAGGAAAATGAATGGGCCAAAAGTCGAATATTAAGCAAGGTGACTCGAACTAAGAAAAATCCTCTAACAAATGTTCTCCCTCCTAGGAAGGCCCCAGCCTATAATGTGTACAGATAAAGATTCAATGTAGGTAGATATAGTCTAAAACTTAGAAAGAAGACCAAGGGAGAGTAATGTTAGGCGACAAGGAAGGATGGAATGTAGGCAAATGAATACATGAGTCATGAAAGGGGATAGAAAGTTCTTTTTTTTTTTCTAGTTTCAATCCTGATATAGATTTTTCTTTTTTGGTAATGGATATGTGAATCCAGCTTTCTAGGTATCGAAGAAGAAAAAACATTTCTGCATTCCAAAAGAATCCAGTGTGTTATTCTTCTGAGGATTGTTATTCCTTGTGAGAGTTGGATTTTTTTAATTCCACTGACCAGTAATGCAATAGGAATTAGACATGACTAGTCGCAGAAGACATTTGTCACACTGACCCACTCAGAACACCATCCCTTTTTACAGATGAGGAAACTGTTTAGAGGCTGAAGAGCTTCCCCCATCCTCATCCTAACAAGTGGTAGAATAGAGGATTGCAACCCCAGGCCTTAAACGATAGGGAACTCCCCACTAATCCTCTTGTCCCAGGGTGTCTTTAGGTCTGTATCCTGAAGGTAAGACAGTTAAGAGTCTCTGGACACATAGGCTCTGGAGCTGAGGGCTTCAGGGTTTTACAGTCCTTTTTTCCCACCACATTGACACTATCACAGGTAGGAAAATCTTAGGAGATGTCCAAGGAAAGTAATAAAACCCATAATATTTACATGATACAGATAATTTTTTATGGTTTATTTAGATTTCAATTACCCAAGTATTAATAAAAACTGCCTCCAAACTTTTCTAGAGCTATCATTATACAGACTTAAAAATAATTTCCAGCATGCCAGTTTTTGGTTTAATCTACTTTTGCTGTCTTTAAGCTTTCCAGTTAAAAATTATGTTTTATCTTTGATAGTGTTGTCCTGGTTCTTGGACCTGGACATCGGCCTGAGGCTGGTCTGAAGTTAATGATTGAAATCTCCTGGTGGAAATCATTTTCCATTGCTTAGGAGCATTCTGGGTCATTATTTTTCATCCGTGGAGCATTCTTAGGATATAGTCTGATGTCCAGAAAAGGCCCACCTGATGGTTTCATATAATGAATCACTGTGAAGGGCTGTGTATATGTGGATCTAAGCCTCTCTTGGTAATTGTACCTGTTTATTTTTATTTATTCTTTAAAGATGTATTTATTTTTAATTATGTATGTATGTGTGCATGTGAGTATGTGCATGTACATGCAGGTGACCGAGGAAGCCAGAGGCATGGGATCCCCTGAAGCTAGACTTCCATGTGGTTGAGAGCTGTCTGATGTGGGTGTTGGGAACCAAACTTGAGTCCTCTGCAAGAACAGTATGTGCTGCTAACCTCTGTGCTGTTTGTCTCTCCAACCTGTTTATTTGCAGCTCTAAAGATGCTCTACCACTGAGCCGTATCCCCAGGCCTCTTTCAATTATTTTTATTTTGAGACAGGTCTCAGTAAGTGGCCCAGGCTGACCTTGAATTCATAATCTCCCTGCCTCAGCCTCCTGAGTAGCTCACACCATCAAGTCCAGCTTTTATTGCCAGTTTTGATGGTCAAGGCCACTTGTCTTTTACCAGGTTGTTATTTAACCACAGAGTGTGTTTTCAAATATCCTGAAACATGAAATTCTACTAAAAGAAATCTCTGTGTTTTCATCCCCCTGCCTGTTAAAGCATGTTTCTTGCTGCATAATTCTTTTTTTTTAAATCATCCATATTCTTATGATTCATTCAAAGGAAAGTTAGAGCCCAGTCTGGCTTTTGAACAAATATTTATAACTGGCCTATTTTAATATCTCTGTTAGGTTATCCAAGGCCGGTGAATGAGGAGATGTTCATGAACAGCTAAGGCCTCAGCTGTTGATTCCTAAAAGACAACTCAGAGTTTTTGAGATCCGAAGTGTTTCTGCAGTGATTCACAACCAGCTTTTGTGATTTGAAGGCAGTTTATGAGTCATGTGGTTTATGAATCTTGTCATTTCCTTAGAAAAGGGCTCCTTTCCTTATGGCTCTCAAAGTTTAGTTTGGCTACCCGAAAGCTGCTGCTTCAATTCTGTTCGCCCCATGCTGCTTGCAGGAGGAGGATGCTCTCTGCCAACTTGCTGTCGGTGTAAGAGGACCTGGGACTAGTGGCTTCAGTGCTATGAGGCATCACTGTCCCAGACTTTGAATTCACAGTGGAGTGTGTTAGTTGTGTTGAAAGCAGTCCTCCAATATACCAATTCTACTTCCCAAGTGCTAAATATGAACTCTATTTCCAGTTACCTCAGGGTGTGAACTCCTGCTGCCCATGGGAGTCTAGGCAGCAAGGCTCTGTGGGTAAGGCAGAAGGGCAACTTTACCTGGAATTCTTTAAAGTAAGACAAAACAACAACCCTTGGCTATTTAAGGAATAAGCTTAGCAGACTTACATTGGCAAAGCCTTTGAGAAGAGAAGAGAGTCTTCTTTCAGAGCCAGACAGATCATTTACAGTGTTTCTGGATTCCTTTTTTGATCAGGAAATTAGATCAACATCCTTGTAGGGAAAAGTTCATTTGGGTCACAGGTGGGGCTCTTTCGTTAAAGTGTCGACTTCTTCATCCATATTAGGTAACAGGAACTGCCTGAAAGGCATTTATTTTTCATTCTGTGTCATTCAACCATAAATGACTCAGTTCTGATATTATTTACCAAGCTCCGGCTGAACTCATAGGAGAGGCAGCTGTAAGGCACTTGTAATGCACGTCTTAATATAGTCTCTGCAGGGCATGTGGGGAGAGCAGGGGGCTCCTCGCCCTTAAGAGCATGTTGATTTCGTAACTGACTCACATCCTACAGCCAAATGCTTCATTTTTCAAATAATGTGGACGTAATGAAAGCAATTTTACCACCATCTGTTAAAGCTTGTCACAGTTAATGGGGATTTCAAGAAATTGCCCTTGAAGTCACATGGGTTACAGAAACTAATTAGTGCCAGCAGCGAACACACAGCATCCACACTTAATCCTTGGTCTGACTTTCTGAATGTCAAGAGACCTCATCATTGGTTCTTTTAAGTATGCTTTATTTCTTGGAGCAGTTTCAAGCTCACGGCAACGTTGAATGGGAAGAGCAGGGTTCCCCAACACCCCAGCCACCTCCCAAACGCAGCTTCCCCCACTGTCGATATCTGGTACCACAGTGGTACCTTGGTCACAATTGGTGGACTTAAATGGACAGACACGTCATTGTCACTCAAAGTCCATAGTTTACCGAAGGGTTCACTTTTGCTGTTGGATGTTCTACACATGTTGACTAATGTGAGAAGGTACAGACCCACCATTATGGCATCATGCCAAAACAGTTTCACTACCCTAAAGCCCTAACCCACCCCGAGATGGGAGGAAGAGGGTGTTTCAATTTAATTATGTAAATATGAACTAAATTCCAGAAACAGAAAAACCCTAAGTGTTTATCTTAAATTGATGGCTTGCAAAAATCATTAGTGTTTTACTTAAACTATAAATAGTAAAACAATCAACATTAATATTAAGACTCAATGAATTCTGAAATTTACCTGCACTGTTATCATGAGAAAAATTTGTTGGTTGAGTAAATAAAATAGTGTTAAGACTCAGAGGAACTTTTAGCCAGTGGACAGAAGGGATTTCTACCAATGCTCTGCTATGTGTAACTTAACTTACATTAAACAAAACAACAAGGAGAGAAGGATCTCCAAGAAGCAGGAAAAGAAACAAATCATCCCAAACAACTCAAAGAAAACACAATGCAAACCAGAAAATATTGTTAACTGAAAGAAAGTTAAAACACAATGTATCAAAATATGTGACACAAGGCTAAAGAAATTCTCAGAGGAAAGTTTATACCAGCATCAAATAAATATATTAGAAAAAGGAAACTTCGGAAATTAGTGAATCTACTTCAAAAGACTGAAAAAACAAATTAGACCAAACATGACATAAAAGTGAGATTTAAAGAAGTAGAACATGTAAAACCATGGAGAAAAATGAGTAGTGATAATAGGTAGGTGTTTGAAAAGGTGAGTAAATTTGACCTTCTCACCTCTCACCGGCCAGGCTGAGCAGGAAACAAAGAGCAGAAAAGTACAAACTACCAATATCAAAATGCAAGAACTTCACCACTGATCCTATAAACACTGAATGGGTTTTCGTGAGATACTCTGAATAAATGACTGGCAATAAATCCTAAACCTAAATAAAACGCATTAATTCTTTTTATTCAAATTATTGAAGTAGAATTCAGAAGAAATAGAATTTTGGGGTATGTGCATTCATGTGTGCACACGCGCACTTGTGTGTGTTCAGGAGTGTGCATGCTCCTTCCACCTTTTGAGACAGGGTGGGTCTCTGCTGTTTTTCTGCCGTGTGCACCAGGCTACTTGCTCTGGGAGCCTCTGAGGCTTCTGTCTCCGCTTTGCATGCCCTGTCTAAGAAATGAGATGACAAAAGCCAGCGGTAAGGTCTCACTTTTGCATGGGTTCTTGAAATTCTAATTCACATCCTCACACGTGCGTGGCAGACACTTTTACTCACTAAGTCACATCCCCAGCCCCAAATAGAAAATCTTAGTAGCCTAAAAGTTAGTAAAGAAATTAAATCTGGGGGCTAGAGAGATGGCTCAGCAGTTAAGAGCAGTGACTGCTCTTGTAGAGGACCTGGGTTCAGTTCCCAGCACCCACATAGTGACTAAAAGCTCTAACTCCATCTTCAGGGGGTCCAACTTCTCTTTCTGGTCTCTGTGGGCATTGTACACATGGGTGGGCTTGCATATATGCGGGGAAGATACTTATCCACATAAAATAAAAATAAATGAATCAAAAATCTTTTTAATTGTAGTTAAAATTTTTTAATAAGGAGCTGGGTATGGTGGCACATGCTCTAATAATCCCAGCACTTGGGAGCCAGTTGGAGGTCAGCCTGCTCTATATAACAAGTTCCAGGCCAGCTGAGGCTACAGGGAGGCTCTGTCTCAAGAAAACCCAAATTTAATAAAGCGCTGGAGAGATGACTCAGTGGTTAAAAGCATGCATGTTGTTCTTGCAGAATACGTGAGTTCAGTTCCCAGCGTCCACATCAGGTTCTCACAGCTGCTTGTAACTCCAGTTTCTGGGGATCTGACACTTTCTTCTGACCTTTTTGGGTAATTGCACTCGTGTGTACATACACATGATTAAAAGTAAAAGAAATCTTTAAAACTTTCTAATAAGGGAGTGAGGGAGAGTCCTTACCTAGCACATACAAAGACCAAGTTCCTGTCCCTAGCATTCTCTGCCGCTCCAAGAAAAACGTTCTGACAAACACCAGGTTCAGAATGCTCTGCTGCAGGGTGCTGGGTGAATGTTCCCGCTAACACTCATGTTGAGCTTTAACTGCCCTTGTGACTTGATTGGAAGGTGAGACTATTAGGAGGCATGTGTGTCATGTGGACTCTGCCTTCCTGCACAGACTAACGCTGTCACCGCAGGAGTGACCCCTCTCTGCCTCTCTCACCCTGCTGTGCTGTGGTGTAAAGAGAGGGCCCTTGGCTGTGCTGGGGTCCGGGTCTTAGACTCCTCAGCCTCCAAAGCTGCACTCCAGTCCATTTCTATTCATTCTAAGTCATTCTGTCTATGGTGATCTGTGACAACAACCCAAAAATGTCCAAAGACAGAGAATTCTAGCAAACATTCAGGGAAGAAATGACACCAAGCCTGCATGGTCTTTGAGTTTTCAGAAAATAGATTTTCAACTCATTTCATGAGGCCTGTGTTAGTTACCCTGATGTCTAAACCAGGGGATAAAAAGCTGTAATAAAATGATAGACTACGATCATATTGTAGAGTCTTTTTTTAACTTTGAAAAAAATTAATGTGTGTGAGTGTTATGTCTGCATATATGTAAGTGCATCTGTGTCATGCAGTCCCTGCAGAGGCCAGAAGAGAGCGTTGAATCCCCTGGAACTGGTGTTATGGACAGTTGTTAGCTTCCAAGTGGGTGCCAGGATTCGAACCCAGGTTCTCTGCAAGAGCATCCAGTGTTCTTAACCTCTGAACCATCTCTCTAGTCCCATAAATGCAGAATCTTTACCATGTTAGCAGACCAAATCTCAGTGTGTTTAGAGATTAACACCTTTATAGGTGGGGGTTATTGTAGAATCCAAGGTTGGTTTAATTTTCAAAATTAATTAATAGAGATGGATGTGATGAGTCCAACACTTGGAAGGCAGGGACCAGAAGATCATGATGCCAAGGGCAGCCAGGCCCATGGTGAGAGCCTGTCTCTAAAAACAAAAAAGAAGCAAGTGGAAAAATTAATGTAACTCATAGAATCAAGAAGAAAAATGACCTATCTGGCAGTCTCTAAGATGGCCTCCCATTTGAGTCCTCCAGAAGGCTCATGGGACTCAGCATGTAGTTGAACTCACAATTAGAATTTATTACAGTGAAAGGATAAATATAAAAATCAGTAAAATGAAAATCTGCATAGGGTGAGACCAAGTGTGAACTTCCAAATCCCCTGTGTTTAGTCCCCCTTCCCCCCAGGACCAGCCTGTGACACGTGAGAAATTTTGCCTACTAGGAAAGCTAATAAAAACTCTGTGTGGTGGGCTGGCCAACCTCGGAGCACGATATACATTTCTGGACTCCCAGAGGGAAAGCAGGTGTTTGGTGCAGACCGAATTGTTTGTACAAGCAGTTTAGCTACCATGACCCACTCTTACTGGTTCTGGGAGTGGTGGGGACGCTTCTGAGATCTAAGACACAGGGGCCTGCTGAAGGTCAATGCTGCAGATGAAATTTCAGGAGACCAGCTTCATCCTCAGCCTCAAACCAGTGGTGCTAAGGCTTCTGCAAAAATCCCCAGCCGTGTAGACATCTGCCTCCCCCAAACAAAAACTGAAAATACTTAATATTCATTTATAAACTCTCAGCAAACTTGTGACTGAAGGAAGCTACCTTGACTTGAGAAGGGGCATTTATTTACACACACACAGATACACATGAACTATAATCAGCTATATCCTTAAGGGTGGAATGTTGAATGCTTTTGCCTGAGAATGGGAAGGAGACAAGGTACCCCACCTCCGTCCTGCTCACCATTGTAGGGGAGGTCCATTAACAAAACAAGAAAAAAATATGTTTAGTTAACTTTTTTTTTCTGTTGTGACAAAATACCTGATAGAACATATGTGTGTATGTGTGTGTACATGTGTGTGTGTCCATGTATACCTACAGGTGCATGTATGTATGTGTGCACCTGAATATGAAGGACAGAAGTCAATTCTGGGTACCGTTCCTCGTGAGCCATCTATATTGCTTGCTTGCTTTCCTTTTTTTCTTTTAAGACAAGGTCTCCCTGTAGCCCCAGCTGGAATAACTTGCTATATGTAGACCAGGTTGACCTTGAACTCACAGAGATCTGCTTGCCTTTACCTCCCAAGTGCTGGGATTAAAGGTGTGTGCCACACACCTAGTTTCACATTGCTTTTTAAAGCAAGGTCTCTCCTTGGGACCTGGGGTTACTGATGAGGCTCAGCTGGTTTTGTCTTCGCCTCTCCACTGCTGGGATTATAGGTACATGCTGCAAAGCCTAGCTTTTAACCAAGGATTCTGTGAATCAAACCCAGGGCCTAACTCTTACATGGCAAACGCCTTACTCACTAAGCCACTAAAAGGCAATTGAGGAAGACACTTGACTCGAGGTTGAACTGGCCTCTGCATGCATGTACACACACACACACACACACAGGGTAGGAAGCCTTCCACTTGAACCATTGCCATCTTGTAGAGGGAACATTTTCTCATTCACCCAGAGTTTAAAATTGGCTTCAGAATAAGGAAGTCTACGGGCTGGGAAGAAAGCATGTTGGGTCTGAGAATTCCTGTTAACAGAGAAGAAGAAACAGAAGTCCTTTCATTGGGGACAAGAGAAAGTCCAAGCAGACTAGACTAGATTAAGACCTGCCTGGGGCCCTTACGTAAATAGTGAGTCCTACTTTCTGGACCCAGTTTGTCTCCTTTTTCAGACACACCTTGGTATGCCTGAAGTGAGAGTTTGAGCTGCAGTGAAAACGGGCGTCCCAAATCACCTTCCATTGTTACTGGCAGACAGATCTGATAGCAGTGAGTCATTACGACCTGTATTGACCATACAGAGACACAAAGACAGCTGCTTCAGGAGTTGTTGAAAGTCAGTGAGGACCCATGGTTCAAGACACTTGTCTTGGTTATTGAATAAAAGACCCTCATAGAAAGCAATACGGCCTCAGTTACCTGAAATGGGGGTGGGACCAGTGACAAGGCTACATGAGCGACTAGGCAATGAGCGTCATGTGGCTGAGGACAGGGAACATCCATTTGAGGACATATAATGTAAACTGTATTTAGGAGGAAGATGCAGTCTGAGCTGATTATAACCTTGGAAGGAGAGCCATTGGACCATAGCAACCAAGCTAAGCAGAATGCCGGGACCAGTAGGAGCGGCTGGAGACTAACTGCACTGATGTGTCTTCCATGAATCTGTGGGGAGTGAATGAACAAATCTGACCAATCCTTTGTCCTTCTGGCCCTCAGGACAAGCACCAGAGTGATCTATTTAAAACAAAAACCTTGGGGCTGGAGAGAGGGCTCCACAGTTAAGAGCACTGGTTGTTCTTGCAGAAGACCTGGGTTTGACTCCCATCACTCACATGGCAGCTAGCAACCTTCCATAACTCCAGCTCCAGGGGATCCGATGCCCTCTTCTGACCTCCTCAGGCACTGCATGCATGTGGCGCATTTATAGACATGAAGGCAAAGCACTCATACACATAAAAATAAAAAGTAATAAATACAAATAATTTAAAGTTAAGATTATCGTTTTAAAGACTTACTTATTTTACATGTATGAGTGTTTACCTGCATGAATATATGCTCACCACATGCATGCAGTGCCCATGGAGGCAGGGAGAGGGCATCAGATTCACTGGGATTCAGTTACAGACCGTGGTAAGCCACGATATGGGTGCTCGGAACTGAACCCCAGCCCTCAGTAAGAGCAGCAAGTGTTCTTAACCACTGAGCCATCTCTCCGGGCCGTTAGATTATCTTTTTGACACAGTTCAATATTGTTGAGAAAATGAACTCTTTGTTACTGTGCATGCAGCAACATGGGATAGGGCTTGAAAATGTTTTTTATCCAGAAGGAAGATCATGGCCTGCATCCTGACCTGAACAGGTCTCTATACGTCACATCCTGAGTCAGCCCTCCGTGGCTTGGGTGTTTGGCTTTGACCATCACTAGAGAAGCAGTGCAGCAGGCTCCCCGCCTCCCAGCTCCTGATAATTACCCAAGGTGAAGTGTAGCTTAAAGTAAGACATTTAATGATGACTACAAGATACAATAGTACTTTAGCTATATTATATGTAACAAATGTAGCCATAACGCACGCATCCATAATGAACACAGGAGAATTGAAAGCAAGACTGTAATTAGGAGTATCGTATTTGTAATTAAATATTTGAGGTCATGCCATGTGCCAAGCACAGTGCAGGATGCCGGGCACAAAGGAGTAAGCCCTATAATAAAAATGACTTAATACCGAGTAATGCTACGGACATGGAGAAATTAGCACCTTCCTACATTGCTGGGGGTTTGTAAAATGGTACCACTGCAGTTAAAGGAGGCGCTACCCCATGACCCAGCCAGTTTACGACGAGGAGTTACACAGGGAAACTGAAAGCGTAGATCCATAAGAGACTTCTTCAGAAGTAGACCATTTGTAGTGTTATTCATAGCCCCCTCCCCCAAATATGGCCACAACACAGTTGTCCAGCTGATGGACCACTAAGTGAAACGTGGCACAGCCAGACAATGGAATGTAACTTGCCAAGAGAAAGGAATAAAGTTCAGTGCTGAGCAAGTTATATTATGGTCTGGATATTTGTCTTCTCCCCAAATGAAGCTTGATCCCAGTGCACAGTGTGATGAAGAGGGATCTTTATGAGGTCATCAGGCACGAGGGTGGAGCTCTCGGGAGCAAAATTGGTGACCTTATGAATTAGACCCCACAGACCAGGTGAGGTGGCACATGCCTATAATCCCAGCACTTAGGACGCTGAGGCAGAAGGAGTGGATCAAGTTCCAGGTCAGGCAGGGCTACAGACTGCGACTCTGTCTCCAAACACACGAAACAAATAGCAGAGACCCCTCAAACTTCCCTTTCCTGTTCTGCCACGCGAAAACCCAAAGAGTGACACTGAGGCCACGGCACTGTGGTCTTGGACTTCCAGGTCCACAAGTATGAGAAATTTCCAAGCCGAAAATGATGGCGCATGCCCGTAATCTCAGCACACGGGAGATAGTGGCAGGAAAATCAGGAGCTCAGCGGCAGCTAGTTTGGCAGCTAGTTTGAGGCCAGCCCGAGTTACAAGACACTGTGCCTCAATAAACAAAGACATACAGCTCTGTTGTTTACAAACCACCCAGTCTAAGATATTTGTCGTCCAAGCTTGAGCAGACTAAGATGCTCTGCCCACATACATGGAAGGATCTTGAAGACACACATCCAGTGAAAGGAGCCGATCGCAAAGGACCATCTATCATGTGACTCCTCTGGTGGAAATATCCAGAAAAAGGAAGTGCACATAGGAAGTGGTCTCATGGTTTCCAGGGCGTGAGTGGGCTGAGGGGAGAAGGGGCGACTTTTCAGGGTGAATGCCCTAAGATTGCTTGTAGTGCTGGCTGCGGAACTCTATACCACAGCCTTTGGGTTGTGCTCTTTCAACGTGATGTATGAATTATATCTCAACACAACCCCACAAACTGTACAACATAGGAATTATATATTAAAATTATATATGAAAAAATTAAAAATAAATGGGAATTATGGCTTCATGATGAAGCAATTGCTTAGCAGATGCAAAATCCTGGGCTTGATCCCAATGTGGCCAAAAATAAAATAAATTTAGAAATACTGCTCTAAGAAAGTATGTGATGACCGGGGCTGTAGCTCAGTCGGTAGAGTGCTTGCTTAGCATGCATGAAGTCCCGAGTTCCACCCCATATACATTGGGAGTGTGGGCACACACCCCCAATCCGGCACTCAAGAGATAGAGGCACATGGTCTCCATTTTGTGGGGCTCTTTTTAAGGCCCTGGAACCTTCAGGAGGTACAGCCTGGATTGAAAGATAGGTCCCTAGACTGAGCCTTTTGTTTTGTTTTGCGACAAGGGTCTCATGTATCCCAGGCTAGCCTGAAACCTCTTAGGTAGCCAAGGATGACTGGGAACTTGATCCTCCGGCCTCCATCTCCGGACACAGCTGACAGTGCAGATTTGCGTCACTATGCCCAACCCGGGACTTTGTGCGCGTTAGGCAGGTGTCCTCCCATCCTTAGCCCTGGGAGTAGGAGAGGTCCTAGGAAAGCTACACCTCCTTATTTCTAGGTCCCCACCACCGTGTGTGGAATCCCTGCCACATGCTCCGTGCCAGGGTCAAAATCAACCTCTCCTCTCTTTTAATCCTTTCTGTCGGGTGTTTTGGTCACAGCACTGAGGAACAGCAACAGATACAGGAGGAGACAGACAGCTTGTTGGAACAGACAAAAAGGAAAGAGCGGGCACGGAAAAGCTGAATTGGGACACAAAGTAGAGGCCTAATAGAGCTGAAAGTAATAAAGGTATATTACAGCCATCTCTAGGACCACAAATGGATAAATTCCTGGAGCAGTACACCTTATCACCACTGACGCAGGAAGAGACAGTGAGCCTAACTGGCTCTAAGCCCATTAAAGAAATTTGACACTGGAGATAAAATCTCTGCCCCAGGAGCAGTCAAGCCAGATGATTCTCCAGACCAGTTTTACCAAGTGTTGAAGGAAGAAAGGACCCTGGTCTTGCATAAGCTTCCAAGAGGGAGGGACGAAGGGGAACATTCCTAAACTAACTTAACGAACCAGGAATTAGTTTTATAACCACGATCCGAAAACCTAGCAAGCATGGTACAGTTTCACCCATGAGCATGCCGTAACAAAACCACTAGCAAACGGAGTCAAAGAATGTATGTACCAGATTAGGAGCCGTTCAAAGACATCAAGTTTGGTCACTCCAAGTCCATGTAATGTAGATGCTAGGCTGCTTAGAAAGACAAAGAGAAAAAAACGATAGTGTTGGGGGGAAAAAAGAAAGAAAGAAAACTATGTAGACATGTGTCTGATTGCTTCTTCCAGAAGATTCTAAGAGGGCAGGGAGTTCAGGGTAAGGGTTATAGTTCAGTGGAAGAGCCTGCTGCTTAACACACGCAAAGCCCTGGTTTGATTCAAGTACACAAAAAACAAAGTTAAACCAAGAAAAAAGAAACATTGAAATACAGCATTAGAATAATAAAGTATTTTAGACAAATTGTGTGTACAAAACCAAAATAGAAGGACTAGCTGACCAGAGTGACACACTTTAATTCCAGCATCTGGGAGGTGGAGGCAGGAAGATCAAGAGTTCAAGGGCAGCCTTAAGTACATAGCAAATTCAAGTCTTGTCCAGGCTACATGAGACCCTGTCTCAAAAAGAAAAAAAAGAAAGGACTAATTTTGATAATGTCACACCAACCATTGGAGAAACATAGGTAATCAATAAAAACATTAACATACGCAGTAGTGCTTAAGAATAAACACAATAAAAATGATCAATACCTACGTGGAGAACATTATGCATTTGCTTGTCATATATTAAAAGACATAGCAAATGGGAAGTTCTATCATGTTTTGAAGACATAAAATCTCATGTCTTTCCCCACTGATTCCCACATTTATAGTCCATGTAAACACTCTGAAAAAAGTCCCAAGTGGTCCTTTAATCTATATGGTGAGTTCCAAGCCAGTCAGGGCTACACAGTGAGACCCCACCTAAAACACAAAGAAAGAAACAAAGTATAGAGTATTCACTTCTAATTGCACACATTTAGAACTAGTCCTTGACTAGGAAGGCTGGTTCTGCAAGCTGGGTTCTGGCTCAAGCCCTCTCAAACCTGAAATCAAGGTTCCTGTCTGGAGGCTCTAGAGAGAAATCCACTTCCAAACTCATGTTTTTAAAATTACATTCTTGAGTGGGTGGGGGCACACACAAGGCAAGGTCAGAGGACAACTTGTGGGAGGGGGTTCTCTCCTTCCACCACGTGGGTCCCAGGGATTGAACTCAGGTCATCAGGCTTGGCATCAAGTGCCTTCTACCCACTGAGCCATCTCTACAGCTCATTCCTACTGGCAAAAGTAAGTTCCTCATGGTGTAGAACAAAGCACTTTCTTCCTGGTTGTGGCTGGAGGCTGTTCAGCATCTGGAAGCTGCCTCTACCCCTGTCACACAGCACAGTCAAGCCAGGCATGGAGCCTGAAGGATCTTTACATTTGGGATGTCACAGTGTTCACGGAGTTCAGAGACCAGAGATTTGTCTGTTTTCTTTGTGCTCCTTCAGTCTGGTTTGCCTACAATTTAGTTTCTGAATAAAAGTCTTGCAGAATTCTGGTTTCTCCTAAAACATTAGAAGGTACTGCAACTGAGGTTCCTTGGCACTGCCTGGAGGTGGTGGGACTCCTTCCCCACAGCTGTGTTCTCCTCTGCTGTCCTGACACTAGGTACCTCAAGCCATGGGACCACCAAGTGTTGAAAGCTTCTGAATTTGAAACCCAGAGTCTAGAAAGTTCCTATTCCAGAGAACACTTTCACATGATTCTCCTTTAAGAAAAAGGTACAGTGACACACACACACACACACACACACACAGAGAGAGAGAGAATATGCATTTGACTTTTATTACAGCCTTTTGTTTGTGTTATCTTTAATTATTGTGGTTAATCTCTTCCTCTGCTCAGTTTAGAAATTAAACAGACTTTTTGTTTATGTAATGCTAGGTTCATTTTCCTAAAATTTAGGAACACTAAGGGACTGGGAAAAAGTGCTTTGTCTTACAAGCCTGAGAACTGAGTTTGCTAGAACCTGCATATAAAAGATAAATGTAGTAGCATCTGCCTCTGATCCCAGCAGTGGGATGTGGGCTGATCCCGGGCTCACTGGCCAACCAGCTTGGTTTAACTGGTGAGCTCCAGACCAGTGAGAGACCCTTTATCAAAAGCTAAGGTGAACAGTAGCTGAGAAATAATATCTGAGGTTAACCTCTGACCTTTACATGCATAAGCATGCACATACAAAGAGAGAGAGACAGAACACCAGAAACCACGTTTTTGCCTTTTCTAACACAGACCCGTAAGTCTCAAAATACCTGTGGCCATCCTTTTCCCTAACAGTCCATTGAACAGCCCCTCTCCAAGCAGGCTGACAAAGCCACGACACCGAATTATCTGAGTCTCTTATCAAAGGCCGTAGCCTCTCTCATGGTACATGAGTCTGTGACAAATTAGGGAGTTTAAGCACTTGAGACATTCTCTGCTTACGTGCACTATCCATCTCTAAGCTCTCAGTCACCTGAAGTCAACCAGACTTTGAGAATATTAACAGGAACTTCCAGAAGTAAATAATTCCTAAGTTTTAAATCGCTTGGTTTCTGAACGGTGTGCTGACAGCTCGCCCCGTCCTGTCCAGCCTGTGAAGCATCCTTTGTCAGCGTACCTGTGCCGTATTTGTTGTTCTCCCACTAGTCCCTGAGAAGCCATCTTGGCTATCAGGTTAACCAGCATGGTATTGTGGTACGTACATTCAAGTAACTCCTACTTCACTTAATAATGACCCCCAAATACAAGAGTACTGGTGTGGCAATTGGGATAAGCCAGAGAAGTCCCATGAAAGCCTTCCTTTAAGGGATGAGGGAGGCACAGGGCTGGAGAGATGGCTCAGTGGTTAAGAGCACTGACTGCTCTTCCAGAAGACCCAGGTTCAGTTCCCAACGCCCACATGGTGGCTAACAACTCCATTTCCAGGGAATCCAGTATCTTCTTCTGGCCTCCATGTTTATTGCATGTGCATAGTGTACTTACATCCATGCAAGAAAACACTCATACACATTAAAAAAAAAGGATAGAGGTATAGAAAGAGGCGTATATATTTTGAAAGAGAGACAATGTGTACTTAACTTGTGTTACAGCATATTATAATTGTTCTGGCTTTCATAATTGTTGTGGTTAATATCTTACTGCACCAAATTTATAAACTTAGTCATAGATAAGTACATACGGAAAAAACTATTGTATATATAAGGTTGAACATTTCATGGTCACTGGTATCTACCAGGAATCTTGGAATGTATCTCCAAGAATGTGGGGGGACTGCTGTATAGCATTCTGCCCTGGGCTGGGTGGGAGCTCAGTGGTTATACTGCTTGCTGTGCAAGTGTAAGGAACAGAGTTTGGATCCCCAGAACCCAGAGAAACTAGCCATATTCAATTGAGAGACCCTATCTCAAGGAGCGTGATAGAGAGGAAGACTTTGAATATCAACCTTGGGTCTCTATATACATGTGTACACACATGCTCCCACATGCATGCCAAAACACAAACACACACCACACACTCATAGACTTGAAGGAAAGGAAAGATACAAAGCCTTGAATCCCGCTGTTCCTATCCAGTTCTCATTTTAAGGACATGGAGTTTGTTTGTTTTTTTTCTCCATTTAGAACTTCAGGCTTATGGTCAGAAGTATTTCTCAGTCCTACAGAGTTTTTCTGAGATCTGCCTATGTTATGACTGTAGCAAAACAGCCACTGCAATCTGATGACTTACATCCCTCTTTTGTGTCCTCTTTGCCCCAGAGTTTTAGGGTGTGAAATTCCTTTGTTAATAGCCTTGAAAACATAATGTCAAAATGTCCCGCTATCAAGAAAGTACACCCAGCCATAAAAATAGGGCCTCCTCTGTGGTTGTTTCAGTGTTGACTCAAAAACAGAAATCCTAATTCCTCAGAGAACTGGCTGTGTTGAAATATTTACAGAAGGTCAGGGGTCTCTTCTTCCTTCCAGAGACATGAAGCCGTGGGCAGTAGTTGAAGGCAGGCTGGCCTTTCAAGCTTTGTTTATTCTGGAAAAAAGTCTGGAAAATGCCTCCTATGGTTCCCTGGAGTCCTGGAGGTGGGCCTTGCAGTCATGACAAATGAAAACAAACCAGTCCTTTGCTGTGTTTAGCCAGATTTTATATATATGTACACACACACACACACACACACACACACACGTCTTAGAGTTTTCAGACAGATCTGAGGGACTAGAAACAAACTTGAAAAGGTAAAGAAGCCAGGGTAGAGTGCAAGACCAGAGGGAAAAAAAATATTGAACCCAACTTTTTACAACTGATTGAGATAGTGGAAATTTTATAAACATGAAGTCCATGGAAACCCAGCGGTTTGAGGTGGATGGGAGATTTGTTTTCAAGTCCCAGTTGGGTCATGAAGTAAATCCCTAAGGACAGGGTTAGCTGCTCCCTTCCTGGCACGTCCCTGGCTCTTTAAACTCACACCCAGGAGGCTATGATTTGCTTGTTGCTGTTTGCACTTGCCACCCGTTGGGGCCTGGCAGACGGAAATACTCCTGGCAGTTGGATGAATAAACCTTTATTACATCCCCAAGGCCTGCTGCGATCGGCAGATGGATGGATGGGTGCTCACAACCAGCGCCTGCCTCAGGAAAGTCTCTTAGACATTACAGCCCAGGACTAAGGTGCATTTGTTGGCCTCCCTCTTGGCAGACAGTTCCTCTGATAAATCGCCCTCCTCCACTCTTCACCTTTCCTGAAGATTAGTTCTAAGACTTCACATATAAGGGTCTAGGTGACCAGAACACACCAGCTGAAGCCTTTCCTCGGGATCTTTCCAGCACAGGATTGAGGAGATGCATGGCTCAGTGGGTAAGAGGACTTACTGTGAGAGTGTGGGGACTGAGTTTGAATCCCAGCACCCGTGTAAAAAGCCAGGTGTGGTCACATGCACATCTGTAATGTCAGCACTATGGGAGAAAAGAAGATCCAAGCAGGGCCTCCAGTGGCCTCCTCGGCCTCCCCACAACAGGCACCCACATCCACGTGTGCTCATAAACCACATACACACACACACACCTTCACTCTTAAACACACATAAAAAGATCTTTCCAGTGGGGTCTGAGTCAGGAGAAGCCCACGTTGCTCCTTACTCTTGTTAGGAAGGGGACTGGAGAGCTGGAAGTAGTGTGTTCCCACAGTGTGAACATGGGACCCAGTGGAGGCCTTTGAGAAGCCTCTGATCCTTGACCCTTGGCTGAGGCCATTGCTTTGTCTCAGCAGGTGAAAGTGAGGGAGTTATCGCCCAATGAAAGCTTCAGGGCCTGTGTGCTCCTGGGACACTGACCAACTTCCCTGCAATAAACTCAGCTGGGGCACCCATAGCTTTCCCTCCATTAATCATAATGTAGCGGGTGTTTAAAGTCACAACATTGGGGCAGGAGAGATGACCCAGTGGTTAAGAGCACTGGCTGCTCTCGCAGAGGACTCGGATTTGATTCCCAGCACCAACATGGCAGCTAACAACAGTCCGTGATTCCAGTTCCGGGCGCTCCGACGCCCTCTTCTGACCTCCAGTGGCATTGAATGACACGGGTTCACTTGCATACATGCAGGCAGTACACTCATACACATAAAATAAAATAAAATAAAATAAACCACAGTATAAAAAGAAAACACAATCTATACATCACCTGGAAAGTGAAAGACTCATTTGACACCAAGAAGGGTCAAACTTTGTTAGTATGGATGATTTGAACTCTGAAATTAGCACACCCTTAGACTCTGAATAGACCTGTCCCGTTTAGCTTTGCATTTACATCATTTACTTGGTTATTTACCTAGCCCAGTTCTTTCCCCAATACAAAATTCATTCTTGTTTGTGTGTTTGTTTGAGACAGAATCTCACTATGGAGCCCTGATTGGCCCGGAACTCCCTTTGTAGAACAGGTTGGCCTCACAGAGATCCATCTGCCTTCGCCTCCTGAATGCTGGGACTAAAGGTGTGCATCACCATGCCCTGCCTCAAAATCTTTTCTTAAAAGTGTAATGAGGGGTTGTTGAGATGGCTCAGCAGGTAAAAGTGCTTCTCAAGACTGAAGATGTGAATTCATTCCCTGGGCCCCACATGGTGGAAGGAAAGAACTGACTCCTGCGAGTTGTCCTCTGACCTCCACACACATACATGAAATAAATATGATAGAAATGTAATCGTATTATACCCAGGAGGGCTAGTGTTTCTTGCGTATATATCATGTGCCTGGTGCTATTGGTTTATATTAGCGCTTTTTCTAACCAAAACCTTTGAAATGCATATAATTTCCTCTCATTTTCTTACCTCTTCCCCTTTTGATTATGGGACTGAACCCAGGAACTAAGCTATATTCTTGCCCCCAACACCTAGTTTGCAGATATGGAAGATGAGATTTAGAAAAGTTATAGATAACTTCTTCTAGGTAAATGCTTAGTAAGTGGCACAGATAGAACTTGAACCCAAGCATTCCAAGTTCAAGAACTGAGCTTCTTGTCTTAATTTTATTTGAGATAGAGTCCTGCCCAGGCTGGCCTCAAACTTGCAATCCTCTTGCCTCAGGAAGAGCCTGAGTGCTGGGATTATGGTCATGTCCACTGTGTCTGGCTGAGGATTGGGCTTTTTTTTTTTTTACATATTTTATTTATTATATTTATTTACGTGTATGAGAGTGTGTTTCCTGAATGTGTGTAAGCACACCTGTGTCGTGCAATGCCCGCAGAGGTCAGAAGTGTCAAATTCCCATGGAACTGGAGTTATGGACGGTTGTTAGCTGCCATGTGGGTGCTGGGTTCTCTGCAAGAACAGCCAGTGCTCTTAACCGCTGAGCCACCTCTCCAGCTCCAGGACTGGGCTTTTAATATGGAAATATTTTAAAGTACTAAAAATGACTGACTCCTTTAATTATGAAAAAGTCTTATTTATAACAGAATTCCACATTTTTTGATTTGTTTTTAAAAGTAAGTTCTGCTACTGCGGGGAGTCAGGACTTGCTACTAAGAATATGTTTGACTATTTTGACGGAAGGAACAAGGAAAGAATTAATACAGAGGGCTGTTTTCTCTGGAATCCTCTTATCTTTTCAAAGACAGATCCTCCAACAGCAGGACAGTTTAGATCCCTGGCTGGAGTGTCCGACCTGGGAAGAGTGTCCTTATCTCAGGAGAGACTAGAGGTCAGGCCCCTCCCAGACAAGCCTGCTACAACCTATCATATCACCCATCTATTCTCCTAAGGGCCTGTTCATCTTCTCTGAAAGTCATGCACTGTGCTCGAAGTGGCCTGTGTTTCCTGCCCTTATCCCTATTAAGATGAGATAAACCTTCTCAGATCTCACCGCTTTGGGGGTGTCTTTGCTTTTCTCTTCCTGCTACGCCCCCCTTGTACACAACATTAAAACATCAGTACATTTGCATGATCATACTCCTGTCCACCCACCTGTTGTCAGTTTAGCTCACAAATTTAAAACCAAACCTGCCAACAAAAAGTCTTCCCTCCCCTCCGGTGCATTTCAAGGCAGTCATTCCATGGCTCGAACTCACATTTTTGGTAAGACTGGTCACTTCTAGAATCTGTACACAACATTCCAGGAATGGTCTCTAACCAGAATGAACTTGTGGATGGAGAAGCCAGGTTGTTGCCGAGTCTTGGAGAATGGATGTGAAGTGGGCAATAAGCCCGGAGAATCCCTCTGGCTCTTTTCACAAATCTTTGTAGCTCCTTTTCAATTTTGTGCTGCTTGGGATGGAACCCAGGGCCTTGTGTGTACTAGACGCATGCTACGTCACAGAGCTGCACCCAAATCCCCTACCTTGCACTTGGTTAACAGGGAACCTCCTGGCCCAGCTTTCTATCTGGACCACGGATAGCGTTAGATAAATCAAGCTGAAAAATGGTGGAAAAGCCTCAAAAGACAGCTGTGGTCAAATACCTAACTAGGTTTTATTTGTGGTTCATGAATCAGGACAGCCTTAACTACAAGTTGAAAGCTCTCACTGCACAGATGGTGGAGCAAGAACAGTGGGGTTTGTAAGGTAGGAACAAGGGAACAGCAGTAAAAAAGACAAAGCAAACCCCCCAATTCCCATAGACTAAACATGAAGAAGTTTGAATGTGGTGCTGGGGGTCGAACTTCGGGCTTTACTCATTCTGTCAACTGAACTACATCCCCATCCTATTACATGAGGAAGTTTTTCCACAAGGGTTAAAGCAGAAGGAATTTCTTTATCACAATGATGCAGGTAGATGGACTCCTTCATATACTAAAAAATTGATGGCTTCTTTAAGGCTTCTGTTGAAGAGGTGACGGTTGGCATTAGTGATTCCATTTTGGTCTGGTCCGGTTGACTGCGGTGGGGAGCAGGACAGTATAAAGCAGTGTCCTCCCAGAATTTTTGTTTAACAATGTTCAACCCCTCCTGCTCACCAGCTGCACCCGGAGGCACACAGAAAGTAGGAGAAGGTTGACCAAGGCTCATTCATTCTTCTGTAACTGGTTCACCCAATAGCTGCAGAATTTGGTTGCAACCCAAAGGCTGTGATCTGGAGACTTTGGCTAAGTGCTAATTTCCTACCTGTTATCATTTCCTTCTTGAGTAACTAGCAAAACAACTGTTCTTTAGTCCTGACCAGAGGGGAGAGGGGAACGAAAATCCTTGACCCCTGTTTCCTGTTGGATTGTGAAACAAAAAGGTAAATATTTAAGGCAATGTGGCCCCACTCAGAACAATCGGCCCCATTGTGACATGGCTGGTGACTTCTTTTTTTTTCTTTCTTTCTTTTTTTTTTTCTTATACAAAGTCTTTCCGGTGGAGAAACTGAACAAAAGAAAAGGCCACCCCTGCCAGTAGCTGCCACTAGACTGGAGGCAGACACATCATCTGGGACTTGCTTTGGGGAATAGCTCAGACATTTTCAAAGTCAAGGCTGGAGTGTCCTTGCATTACCCAGAATCATTTTCTTTTTTAAAAATGTATTTTATGTATTGCTGTTTTTAATTTTTTTAAGCGTGTGAGTGTATTGCCTGCATGTATGTAAGTGCACCCATGACATGCAATGCCCGAAGAAGTCAGAAGAGCGTGCTAGATTCTCCTGGAACTGGAGATACGAATAGTTGTTAGCTGCTGTGTGGGTGCTGGGAACTGAACCTGGGTCCTCTAGAAGAGCAGCCAGTGCTCTTAACCACTGAGCCATCTCTCCAGTCCGAGAATAATTTTCTTTAAAGGAAATCATTGTTAAAACTTTAGAAGCCCAGAATCATTTATAGTCTGAGAAAGGATGAGGACTTGCATAACTCCATCTCAGTCATGATATGCATGCGTGTGTGTGCATGCTCAGAACTTCACAAGTGGGCATGCTCCCCAACCCTTTGCTTGGCAACCTTGACAGTGAGCTGTCTACTTTTCTCTGCTTTTTAAAAAAATAGGGTCTCATGTGGCCTAAGCTGGCCTTGAGCTTACTATATAGCCAAGAATAACCTTGAACTCCCTCCTGATAGACAGCTGGGGTTATGGCTGTGTTCTACCACACCTGGTTAATGTGGTGCTGGGGATCGAGACCTGGGCTTCTTGTATACTAGTCAAATACTTTATTGACTAGCCACTTCCCCAGCCCAGTTTTCTCCCCAATTAGGTCTCTTTCCTGCAGATCCTTCAGAAAACAATGTCATGCTGATCCATGGCAGTTGAGTCACTCCGTAACTGTTCTGCAGAGACTCGAGACAGGGCAGCAAAACCACGGAGAATTCCAAGTGTGCCACTAGAATCTAGGACAGGCCATCCGGGCACTGTGTCTCGGGTCTCAGTCTATGAATGATCAGTGTTGATGTCCCCAGGACTATGGGAAAAGATATCTTTGGAGCCAGTGTGAGCAACTCTTTCATCCATGCAACCAGTGTTTACTCAGGAGCAGCACACACCTGGAATTACGTTCAGCTTGGGGAACAGAGTCAGGTCCAGTCTCTAATCAGAAATTCATTAGGTAAACAGGTACATAGTGAGTGATAGGTCAAGTGGAGGGTTGTGTGAAACTCCCAGCAGGACTTCCAGCCTAGACTTGGGGATCAGAAAATGTGGAATGAGTCACCCAGGTCAGGGCATTGCCCTCTGACTGCCTGTCTTTTCTCTAAGCTAGCCCCCCGCCCCTGGTCCTGAAAAGCCCCTAATATGGTGCCTTATTGATTTAAATTTTTATAATTTTTATTATGTTTTTACTTACTGCCATAAACCAACAAGAAAGTTTCAAGTTGGGTTCCAAAACCATTCTGATGCATATAAGACTTGGGTAGCTTGGGCTGAGGTTAAGCTCAGGGGTACAGCACTTGCCTAGCATGTGTACAGCTTCAGGGCCAACCTTTAGTACTGTCAGAGGATTCATAAAAGGCAGGGAGGTGTCCTTGAAGTTGCATTGACAATTCTTGGGATGGAAAGATGGCTCAAAGGGCAAGGGCGCTTGCTGCACAGGCACAAGTTCCTAAACTCAACTCCCTAGAACCCATGGAAAAGCCAGAATGATGGTGTGTACCTGTAACCCCAGCACTGTGTGGGGAAGAGACAGGAAGGCTGCTAGGGTTTGCTGGCTGCATGCCTAGCTCCAGGGTCAATGTGAGACCCTGTCCCAAGGGAAAAAGGTGGTGCGTGATCAGGTAGGGTACCCAGTGTCCATCCTTCCGCTCAAACAAGCTCATATATACATTGGCATACATCACACACACACACACAGAGTTGGGTAGCCAACCCAATGGTCCTTTAGGCCTGAATACTGCCTACTACTCTTACACATAAACTGGCAATCATCAGCATCAGGAAGCTAATAGCAACTCGGCTACCCTTGAGTCCTGAGACCTCCCTCAAGTGTTGCCAATAATGTCCTTTACACCTGGTCACAAAATGCATTGGAATCACCGGGTCTCATTCTGCTGTCTTCCTCTGACCTTTGCGACCTGGCCACTTTTGAAGATAGTGGGGTGGTTGCTTTGTAGGGTGCACCTCTATTTTTGACATTTGGAATTTCTTTGTGGCTAGAGTGGAGCCATCTGTCACAGGAATGTCTCGGAAATGGGGCTGTGATACTGTCTTGTTTTGAGACACGTGCTGTGGGGCTTCAATTTGCCACAGTGGGGACTGTAAGGTCTGGGTTCGAGAGACACAGCAGACAAAAGGACCAGAGTACTGGGAGTTAACAGGACCTGGTTTATTAAGATATGACCAGCTGGGACTAGCTTCTCTGAACTTGGGAGTGGAAAAATGCTAGCCCCTCACCTTGGGGGCTCGGGCTCTGGGGACTGGGCTGGCGTGCCTGGCTCCGGATCGGGATGGAGAAGCTCCCTCAGGGAGAGTGTGAGAGGCTAACTCCCCAGGACAACGGGATAAGCCATTAGCCTCTGCCTAGCTGGTCAGTAGGCCTTTTTAATGGGAGGGGGTTCCCAAGACATCTGATTGATGTTTGAGGTAAACTTTTGGCCAGGAAGGAATCTGTTTTTACAGCTGTTTGTGATTTCTGGGCTGGGAATCTTACAGGGACCACCTGTTAGGTGGCACTTTAGAGCCTTCAGCTGCAAAGCTGCTCTCCATTGATACATGTCCCACAGGAGATCCTGGAACACGTGTTCTCCTTACCAGACTGGAAATATATTCAGCATGGACTTATGCACTCTGTCCTGCCGAGAGGTAATTATCCGGTTCTGTCTATAGTCTGGGCTCAGCTCTATATTCCGACTCCTATGTCAGATGCGTCCTGATCACCCTTGGAATATCTCCATTTGGTGGACCCAGGAGATGTTCTTACTGTGTCCTCCCCATGTCTGGGCCTGGAACAAGCTTTTCCCTCCTGAGAGCAGCCAGCAGGCATTGGCATCTGAGGTCTGGGGAGCCACAGTGCTTGCTACAAAGCCACATTAGAAAGCACAATGTGGGTGTCTGTGTGTTTGAGTGAGATACTTGAGTTCAGCCCAGCACTGAAGCATCCTTCTCTTCCTACACCTGCGTTTCCTTTCCCTGAAGTGAGAACCCGCCTCCCATTATTTCAAGGCTGCACCTTTATTTGATTACTTCCACCCCCATCCAGGACAGCCTCCTCACCGGGCTGACTCTGACATCCTGCCTAGAGGCCCTCCTGACCCAGTGAGGACTCTGACCCCACACCAAAGGCCCTTTGCAAATGGCCCCATGTCACAGACTTGGGCTAAGTTCCTGAGCTGGGCCACCCCTCACCATGATGAACTCTGACACCTACCCTGGTCCTTTCCTCTCAAGGACCCCGGTCCCCAACTCCTTACTCTAAGCTCCAGCCCCACAAGGGAACTTCTTGCCTCCCTCGCTCAGGCCCTGGCAGCCGGCACAGACAGAAGTGGAAGTTAAGAAGAGTGGAAGGAAAAGAGACAGAGGGCGGAGGAAGGAGCGGCCGGCGAGCCGTCCACAGGAAGGGCCATCTGGGTCTTTCTTCCGCTTCCACTTCGGTTTCTACTTTTGAAATACTGTATTATGTAAGACTGTATCAGAGTTCTCGTTTCCACAGACAGGTGCTCCCCCTCACCTCTCCCAGGCCCTCTCCTTCCCTCTGCTGCTCCATCTCCCGCCATTAGGACCCAATAGCCACGCATCCTGCTTTCCAGCTCAGAGTCAGCTCCAGGGTGTGCAGGTCCAGACAGACCTGTCTGTCAGCCTCATTGAGAATCACTTATGGGTAAAGAATGGGGAATTTTAACCTTTCCCCAGAGGGCCACAAAGACCTCAGGCACAGGACGTGGAGACAGCCCACGTCCAGTGTCATTCTGGGCAATCATGAGATCCCATCTCTGAAAGGATCGACACAGAACAACAGAGCCTTTTAAGGTTGTGTCCACTCTAGAAAATGGTCATGGGCCTTATCATTTATCTTGATCCAGATGTTTTTATCCTTTAAATACACACGGATACACATATTTCAATTCAAAATGGCTAATTAAGAATGTCAGATTCAAATGCAACTAAGTTAGTGTCAGGGATAACAAGACTTCAAAGTTAATGACAACATTCCAAAAGGAAGCTTGAACTGGTATCACTGGCTGCATTTCAGCTGATGTTTTAGCATCACGTCGACCCAGTTGTTCAGTGCTTTTCTCTTGGGGGGAGTTGGGTCACCTTTGTTTTACACGGGTTTTTGCCTCCACTTCCAACCTCCACCAGGTTAGGAAGCAGTCTGAGGCCTTTATCAGACACAGCTGCCTGCCGTTGGAGTGCCCAGCCTCAAGACCTATGAGTTGAATAAACTTTTCTTTTTAAATTGCCCAGTCTCGGGTATTCGGTTACAGCAGCAGAAAATGAATTAAGACCCAGGACATCTTGGCATTGGGCTTTCTGTCAGAACCAGGAAGGACCAGCGCTAGCGTTTCTGCACTGTTGATGTGCCTGGGGATGGAAGCCAGAGCCTCTGCTCCGTGAGTGAGCTAAAGCCTGAGGTTTTTAACTGCCATAGCTGGTCTCAAGGATCTTTTTTAAAGTGTGCGTGTGGGTGCGTGTGCACGCACACACACATGCGGAGGTCAGAGGATAACCTTGGGTGCTCATCCTCGCCTTTCACCTTGTTTTGAGTCAGGATCGCTTGTTGTTTCTGGCCACGCTGAGTACTCCAAGCTAGCTCTCGCCTCCCATCTTGCTGCTCCAGGTATCTGAACTCAGGTCACCAGGCCTCCTCAACAAGCACTTTCACCTGCCTAATCATCTTCCTGCACCCGCCAAGGATCTTAAAACTACTGTAGGTGCCTTGTTCTCATGGGTGTGAATAGCTAATCCACAGGTTTCCACTGTGTATTTTGTGTCCATGAAGGAAAAACTTTGCTTCTACCCCTCGTGTTAGTACACGTGGGCCTGCAAATTAAACTAGAAAAAGCTCTATTATCAGGAAAGGATGCCCTTTTCATAGACATCTACATGCATGGGAGTTTACAGGAAAAAACGAAAATCTGTGAAGACCAGGCTGGCCTCGAACTCAGAGATCTGCCTGCCTCTGCCTCTCAAGTGCTGGGGTTAAGGATGTGCACCACCTCACCCAGCGTATATATATGATTTTAATGAAGGAGAGAGACAGTCCCAAGGAGATGTGTAAGGAAACTAATGGAAAATAAGGCTTATTTTTGCAGCTGTCTAGTGGTGATTCTGTTCCTGGGGATGAGTGCTCCCCTGGGCTGAGGAGATGGCTCAGTGAGTAAAGGGCTTGCCACGCGAGTATGAGAACCTGAGTTTGAATCCCAGGAACCCAGGTAAAGCGCGTTCTGTGGTGCACATCTGCGACCCCGGTGCTCCTCTGCTGAGCTGGTGGGTGGACACAGGACAGTCCCGAGGAATGAAAGGCCCTGCTCGCCTGGCTATGCAGAGGGCCTGTCTTAAACACGGTGAAAGGCTAATGCCGACAGTTGTCCTCTAACCTCTTTGAACACTTGCTGCCCTGCAATTATAAGTCTGTCCCCCTCCTCCGCCTTAGACCCCTCCCTATGCCGTCTGATTCTGATTTTCTTTCTCTCAAAGTAGCTTTTTCTTCTTTGAAAACATCCCAGGGTCTGTAAGATGGCTTATCAAGTAAAGGCGCTCGCTGCCAAGCCTGAAGACCTGAGTTTGATCCCTGGGACCCACATGGTAGGAGAGAACCAATTTCCACAGGTTGTCCTCCGACCTCCACCCACTCCCAGTGGGGTGTGTGCGCCCATATACGTAACACACACCCAGTATAAAGAAAACAAATGAAAAACTGCAGTAAGAAATTTAAAAATATTTAAAGACATTTCATAGCCCATTTTCTTTTTGATTAAAAATTGCTGGAGCCCGCCAGCAGAAATCAGACTGTACCCGAAGCGGGGAGTGAGGATGAGAAAATGTAGAGATAGAGAGAGAGAGAGAGAGAGAAAAAATAGGGCAGACTCAGGAGGACTGTCAGTCACACTGAAGCAGCTTGCCTTTAGTAAGTCTCCCCTATTTATACTGTGAGGTGAGCAAAACAATACTGACACAGGCAAAATAACTTAGGATATGATTGGCTTCCTTCAAAGATCTTCATGTGACCTCAGTCTTAGGTACAAAATAGACTTCTCCTCAGGTGTAAATCATTTGCATAATGAAGACTCCTGCTTCCAATCAGCACTTCTGTGCACGAGATTGACTTCTGCCTAACCCAAAACTAGGGCATAGTTCAAGGCAGGCAAATGGCTCCCGACAAAAAATAAATCAGGGACAGGCAGGAGAGCTAGAGAGATGGCCCAGTGGTTAAGAGCACTGGCCACTCTTGTAGAGGACCAGGGTTCAATTCCCATCCCCCACATGGCAGCTAACACCTGTCTGTAACTCCAGTTCCTGGGGAATCAGACACCCTCTTCTGACCTCCATGGGCATTGTGCAACTCGGGTGCGCTTACCTGTATGTAGGCAGTACACTCACACACATAAAATAAAAATAACAAATAAAATATTTTTTAAAAAGAACCTTTTAAAGAATCTAGGAAGGAAACAAAAGAGAATGGGAGGATGGGCAAAGAGAAGAAGGAAGGAAAGAAAGAAGGAGGGGAGGGGAAGGGAGGGAGGGGAGGGGAAGGGAGAAAGGGGAGGAAGGGAGGAAGGGAGGGAAGGGAGGGAAGGGGAAGGGAGGGAGGGAGGGGAAGGGAGGGAGGAGAATACAAGGAAGGAGTTAAATTCAAAAGTTCTAAGAACCATAGCTTCCTACTGAGGGCCTAAAATAACCAAAGGTGAGCTTGGCTAGAATGAAATAAACCCCTTTCCAAGAAGTTCAGCCTTGAAGAGGAACATTGTAAACAAAGCTCTGGGCCCTTGCCCTGTCCTCCACCTCCGTTTTGGTTGGCTCCAGGCCAGCACCTACTCTCAACTCTGACCAAAAGCATGCCCAGGATAATGAAGACCTTTAAAGGTTTTTTTTTCCCTAAAACATCTTATATCTCAATTCATTGCTAAAATTTCAATTTACATGTCAAAAAACATGCACTGGAGTCTGAAACCATGTCATCTGAACATCTTTGAGAACATTCAAAGGCTTGGATGAATCTCTGAGTTCTGAGGCCACAGACTTTCTTTCAGCCTTGTTTATAAGAGCAAGACCAGCTCACGCATGTCATAGCATATTACTCACAGTCAAAAGTAATAGTAAGATTTAATTGGTTTCTTTTTTCTTTGTGATGTGAGTAGGGTTAATCAACCTTGGGTTTTCCTCCTCCTCTTCACCCACATCCTCAAGAAGCTGAAGAACTCTCCAGTTATGCAACTTGGGGTGGTGACGGCAGGGGATGGGCAGGAGAGGAAGGGAGGGGATGCTCTTCAGGGTCCGTTTCATTTTCTTAGCTCTCCCTCAACTTTTTAAAAATCATGAATATTTACAAACAAAGTGCTAAGGATAGAACTCAGAGGTAGAGTGCTTGCCTAGCATACATGAGGCTGTGGGTTCAAATCCCAGCACCCCTCCAAAAATTGTTTGTTTCTTTCAAATGTATCAGACACAGAACAAATAAAAGAAGCTTATCAAACAGCTTTTGTAATCCTCACTATTATCAATACTGTGACTATTCTCCACACACCAACATAGTTTTTACGAATGTAAAAGCAGGTCTAAAGAGATGACTGTGTGATTAATAGCACTGGTTGTGCAGAGGACCTGGGTTTGATTCCTAGCACCCATATGGCGGTTAACAACCATCCATAACTCCAGCTCGGGGATCCAGGGCCCTCTTCTGGCTTCCGTGGGCATGGACCACACGGGTGTGCTTACACACATGCAGGCAATTCATTTATACACATAAAATAAATTTTAAAAAAGAAGAATTTAAAAACAAATCAGGTATGGTGGCACAGGCCTTTAATCCCACCACTCGGTGAAATCAAACCCAGCAAGGACTGTATAGCAAGTTTTCAGCTGGAGCTACAGGAAGACCCTGTCTCATAAACAACAAAACTCCAAGCCAAAAACACAAACAAACAAGCAAATAAAAAAAGCCCAAAGAATTTAAAAGCAAAATTTAAATGTTATGTAAATTTACCCAGAAAGACTTCAGTATGCATCTATAGTGAATGGCCACTGGGTTCCTCATCCTCCTCCCCCCAATTTCTTACCATTATTTATCTAAAACGATGAGCAAAGTCTTTAACAGCAGCTTTGTTGGTTGCTGGCCACAGGCAAGCTCCTGCAGACCGGCTTAGGGTTAGCAGAGCTGGTCAGTAGAAAGACAAGGTGGATGGGGTCAGAGGAGGTGGGAAGAGACTGGAACCCACGGACAGCTAGCTGTGTGCCGCTCTGCTGTGGTGGCTGCTTCGCTCGATCTCTCAGATCTGGTGACATTTCCCCCTGGGCCACCCTAAGACGGAAGTATTAGAGAAAAAGACTTGGGGAAATGGAGCACAAGCCACTGCTATAATTTAACACCCAGCATGTTTCTGACATTGCCCAGTTTTCTTTGATGAGTTTGTGTGTATGTGTACATATATCTGTGTGTATTCACATGTGTTCATTTGCGTGTGGGTATATATGTGTCTTCAGGTACACATACCTGTGAGTGTATGTAGGTCTCTCTCTCTCATACACACACACAGATTAACTAACTTTGGGAGTCTTTCCTGATGCACCATCCACCTTGAGTTTTGAGACATTGACTCAGGGCTCCCCAAGTTCACTGGGCTAACTAGCCAGTGAGCCCCAGGGATCAGCCTGTCTTGTCTTCCCCAGGGTTGGGATCGCAGAAGGGTACTGCCTCACAGAGCTTTATCACAGGTGCTAAGGATCAAACTTGGGTCCTCACGTATATGACAGGTGCTAAGCAGACTAAGCCATGTCTCCATGGTTCCATGACAAGTTTTAATAGCTGATTTGTTCAAATTGGAGACCAAACAGGATTCATGAGTTGTCTTGGACAGTTAACGGCTCCCACAGTCTCACAACTGCTCTTTCCCTGACCGTGTTGCTGAGGAACTGGGGTGCTCACCTTGCGGGAACTCTCCATTCTGACTTTGGCCGGTTTTCTCCTCCTGGTATACACAGAGGCTTGGTAGGCTTAGGGGGCTGATGCTTCATTTTTAATTGGGCAAACAGACCTGAGTGTCCTCAGCTTCCCAGCTTTCTTTGGGTCCCTGTGTAATCTCTATAACTTAGACTGCTGTGGCTGGGAGAGAGGCCAGGAAGAAGCCATGTTTGGTCTACCTGGCCTGCAACTCCTCTTTCTTAATCCCTGAGCATGAAAGGTTCCCATGTAGGGAATAAAATTCCATGGCTAATTCCATCAATAGAATTTCTGCAGGCATCCTCAGCCTCAAGCCAGAGCTATTCTGTCTCCACCGCAGTAGCCCATGTGGCTGTGCCTGCCTTCAGCTTGCTGAACTTCCTGTGCAAGGTGGTGCCAGTCTCCCTGTGACGCTGAATAAACATTTCAGCTGGGTTAGTGTCTAGCAGGTGAAACTCTTTACTGAGCCCAGGATATGGAAGCTGATAGAAAGTAAGGTCCCCTTTCCTCTAGGGCAGAAGCAGACGAAGAAACTAGTAACCAACTTCCCATGGGTTTCCTAAGGGCCCACGCAACACTGTCAGTGAGTTCTGCTATACCCTTGAACTTTTGTTTTGTTTCATTATTTGAGACAGGGTCTCCCTGAAGCAACAGTTGACCTGGAACTTGCTATGTAGACCAGGCTGGCCTCAAACTCACAGAGATCCATCTGCCTCTGCTTCGAGAATACTGGGATTTATTAAAGGCATGTGCCACCACACCTAACTATACCCTTGAATTTTATAACCTGGACTTATTGTCACAATTTCAGAAGAGCTAGCTCCAGCAACCCATGGCTTTGGATCAAGAAAATGTTTATTACCTCTGCTGTTCCTTGACCCAAACTCAGCTTCAATGAGGCTGTGCTCTCCCCAGCCGGGGGAAACCAGAATGAGGATCTAGGTCCCTGGAACTCAATACTTACAGATGCCCAGTCCCCTGCGTGTGTTAGCTTTCCTCTTTGAAACTGATAACCCTTTCATCTAAGACACCCAGTGCCAAATTTGACACAAGGACCACAAGATGATTATATCCTTTCCAGATCTTCACTGAAAAGAAAGTAATTGAGATGTTTTTGAAAAGAATTTGTGGATGGGCAAGAATTCATCCCATAGTCAGAGAGCCACAAAACTTGATTCAGAAACTCGGGTTCACAGTCCTGCCTGTTTTAACAGGACACGTGTCTGAGATAAAACAGTTCTTCTCAGGAAGCAGATCACAGCAGATGGGGACGAGGGCCTCTTGTGCATGCTAGGCTATCAGAGTCCTATGTAAGAGAAAAGGGTCCATTGGAGGGTCTCGGGATGCATGAGACAGATGTGAGTTGGGAGCACTGAATTTCAAAAGTGCCGGAAATCACGTGTCTATGAAAGGCTGGTGGCTAAGCCTCCCACACTCTCCACAAGAAGAGGGTGTGTGGATTTGAGATTTCCAAAGGGGAAGAACTATTCCATAGAAGGAAATCCAGATGCTGTTATATGGGAGATGGATAAATGGAGCCTGGTGCATCTCACAGAGCAGAGAGCTTGAACGCATTATTCCTTCTCTTTACAGTCAGATTTAAGAGCTGCTTCCGCTTATTATGAAGACACTTCATGTCTGGGCTTTAAAATAAAAGCAAAACCATCAGGTGGGGCTGGAGAGATGGCTCGGCGGTTAAGAGTACTTGCTGCTCTTCCAGAGGACCAGGGTTCAGTTCCCAGTACCCACATGACTGCTCATAACGCCTATAGGTCTATTCTAGGAAATTCAATACCCTTTTCCGGCCTCCTTGGGACCAAGCATGTACACGGAGATGTATATACATACACGCAGGCACTTACACATGCACATAAAATAAATCGTAAGAGAAAACCTATTGGGTGGAGCGATAGCTCAGTACTTGCCAAAACCCATGTTGAAAAAGCTCCAAGCCTGGGGAGGCTGAGACAGATGGCTCCTGAGACTCACTGGTGAGCCAGCCAAGCCTCTTTGGCCAGAATAGGCCAATCAGAGACCTATCTTAACAAACGATGTGGGAGGCCACCTGAGGAATTTAAAGGTTGTCCTCTGGTCTCCATATGCACATGCACACATATACATGTGCATTCACGCACACATACACGAACACACATACACAGACACCCACCCTCCAGATCTAAAACTTGACATAAAAGGACTCATACTCTAAAACCCAGTTTAATAAATAGTCAGGAAAAGGAATCAAGGAAGTTATCGGACTGCGGATTTGTGTTGAATTTCTCCACTTAGTTTAAGCATTCCAAGAGCAGAGTCGCTGTCCTGGAAAGGGCACATAGCAGAGAGCACCGGGATGAGGAAACAGGGCCATTTGTGTTCTGCAGCACAGAGCTGTGTGTTTCCACAGCTGTCCGCTCAGCAGCTCTCTGGGGAGCACAGGCTTAGCTCATCTTGGCCCTGAACCACATGACTGAGTCTCTCTGGTCTGGAAGAGCTGACTGCAGCTAGAGATGGGGGATGAGGCATCCAACTGTCAAAGATGGCCCTTCAGTTTGGGCATCGGAGGTAGTCCCAGAAAGATCTGGGAGCAGATGAAGCTTGTCACAGTGGAATAGACAACACACATCACGGATGGCTCGAAAGAGCACTATTGTTTATCGGTTTGTCTGGGGACACAGGGTCTTGCCGTGGAGTCTGGGCTGGCCTCAAACTCTCAATCTTCCAACCTCAACTTCCTGCTCAGTTCTCGTCATCTATTTTTAAAATAAAATAGTTACAGGTCTTTCAAGATGGCTCAGCAGCGCAGTGCTCTGCAGGCCTGACAGTCTGAGCTTCATCCCTGACCCCCACGTACAGGTGGAAGGAGAGAACCACTCCATAAATTTGTCTCCTGACCTCCACACATACATTGTGCCACACATGCACCTGAATCCACACATCATACAGACACAATAATAACAAATAAAATTTAAAATGAACAAATAAACACATCTATCAGTTATTAGATTTCTTTTGACTTCCAAAGCCCTCGTGACCCAGTCCCTCTGTGGGTCCACAGCATACTGCACAATAAACAGTTTAAAATAATTTTCATCTTATGTGTGTGCATATGTGTGTATGTAGGTATACCTGTGGTGGTAGGGGGGAGGCAGGGTGTGTTCATGTATACATAGAGGCCAAAGGACAACTTCAGGTGGTATTCCTCAGGCACCATCCACTTTCTAAAAATTTATTTTTATTCTATGTCTGTGCGTATTTTGCCTGCGCGTGTGAGAACACTCCTGTCATACAATGCCCATAGAGCCGAAAGAGGGCATTGGATCCCCTGGAACTGGAGTTATAGGAGTTGTTAGCCATCATGTGGGTGCTGGGAATTGAGCCCTGGTCCTCAGTAAAATCAGCCAGTGCTCTTAACTGCTGAGCCATCATTTCTCCTGGCCTGACCATGCATATTTTTTAGAGACAAGATCTCTCACTGGCTTGGAGTTCACCAAGTAGGCCAGGTTTACAGACATGCTCCACCATGCCTAGCTTTTGGGTTCTGGGTGACCAAACTCAGGTCCTTGCGCTTATAATACAGCATTGTGACACAGAGTCTAAGCCTGAGGGACCCTGATCAAAACAGAAGCTGAGGGGATAGGATAATAAAATTCCTACAGATTGGCTGTTTTGCATAATTTTTCCCTGATTCCTTTTTATTTTCACCAGTCCAAATTTAAGTTTTTTCAGTAGTAAAGATAATATGCTTAGGAGATGCAGGCAGGCGACTCTGAAGCTGGAAACCATCCTGGGATACTGAGTGAGTTTTAGGCCAGCCTGGGCTACATAAGACTGTGTCTCCAATAAATAAATAAGTAAATAAATAAATAAATAGACAAAAAATATGATGGATGATAATGTCTAATTTTGCTTGTCATTTTTCAGGGACAAAGATCGCCTTCACCATGACATGTTATGTCAAACAGGTGAAGGAAGACCTTTTCTCTTGTCGTTTGAGAGCAAAGCGTGGCTTTAAGTGTAGTTGGTGCTCTGTATCTAAAATTCTGCATATGTGAATTCAACTACCCTCAGTTGGAAAATGGTCAAGAAAACATTTTTTTTTTCCTGGTTGAGGGAAAGGTTGAGACAGGGTCTCATATAGCACAGGCTAGTCTCATTGTATAGCCAAGGTTGATCCTCCTGCTGCCACCTCCCAAGTGCTGAGATTAGAGGTGTGTGCCACCATGCCTGGCTCAGGAAAACAGTTTTTTCCTGTGTTGAACAGGACAGACTTCTTTCTTATCATTATCCCCTAAATTACAACACAAAGATGAATTTATGGCATTTACACTGTGTGAGAAAATTTAAGGTGTAAGGAGATGTATGTTATATTCAGATGCCATCGTTTTACATAAGGGACTGGAACATCTGTGGGTTTTGATATCCATGATGCGGGAAGGCCTGGAACCAGTTCCTCTCAATTATCTAGGGACAACATTATACATAAAATCCTGTTATTGGGGCTGGCAAGATGGCTCAGTGAGTAAAGCTGCTTGTCACCAAGCCTGACCACCTGAGTCTGGTCCCCAGAGCCAGACTGATGGAGAAATCTGACAAGTTGTCCTCTGACTTCTGTACATGTGCCATACAGGAGGAGGCATGCACCTCCTCCAAGAAAATAGTTTTTTTTTTTAACTCTGTTAATTTTTTAAACTCTGATATAGCTCAGAGATCCAGTGCACATCTGGCATGTGTCAGGAACTGGATTCCATCCCAGAACCAACCAAACAAAAAACCTCGGTTTAGAAATAAAAAAGTTATTTAGTTATTTTGTATATGCATGTACTGCCTGCATATATGCAAATTTACCCATACGGTACAATGCCCTCAGAGGTCAAAAGAAGGCATCAGATCCTCCTGTGTGCTGGAGAGCTTTAGTTGTCAGCTTGACACATCTGGTAGTGAGAGCCTCAATTGGGGAATTGTCTACATTGGACTGGCATGTGGCCATGTCTGTGGGACATTTTCTTTGTTATTGAGTGATGTGGGAGGGCTCAGCCCACTGTGGGTGGTGCCAACCCTGGGCAGGTTGTTGTGTATTGTATAAGAAAGCAGGCTGAGCATGGGCCAGGGGAGCAGCCAGTAAGCAGTGTTCCTCCATGGCCTGTGCTCCAGCGCCTGCCTCCAGGTTCCAGCCCTGTGGGAACCTTGGAAATGGGTCACTGGGCTGGTGTCCCGAGTTGATGAACTGTGTCCTGGGAGATATAAAACCAATCAACCCTTTCATTCTCAAGTTGGTATTGGCCAGAGAGTTTTGTCACAGTGATTAAAGGCAAGCTAGAACACTCTGGAACTGGAGCTACAGATGACTGTTAGCCGCCATGTGGGTGCTGGGAATCAAACCCAGGTCTTCTGCAAGAGCAACCAGTGTTCTTAACCGCTGAGCCATCTTTCCAGCCCCAAACCTTGGTGTTTAGAAAAATAACATGCAAAATTCTGAACAGTTCATTGAACCAAGTTTTTATTTATTTTTATATTTGTTTGTGTACGTGTGTGAGTGTGGTGTAGGTGTATAGCATGTGTGTAGGTGTGTGCGATGATGTGGGGTGTCCTGCGCTATCACCCCCCAGGCTCTCTTGAGACAGGGTCTCTGACTGAGCTGGGAGCTAGGCTGGCAGCCAGCCTGCCCGAGTAACCCTCCTGTTTCTACTCTCCGTAGTGTTGGGGTTAGAGGTGTGCAAGTAGCTGCCACTGTTGTTTTTATATTCAAATTTAAGGTCCCTATGACTGCACAGCAAGTGCTCTCCAGGTGCTGGAGAGCCACCTCTCCAGTTATTTATTTATTTGATGCCAGAATGCACATTTAACTTTGAATTTACACTCTTCATAATCCATATCATTTTAAAACTTGTTGACCAATCATACTTTTCCTAACAGAATTAATTTTAAAATCAAGCAGCATGTCTCTCTTTAAAAGTTGAATTGGGGCTGGAGAGATGGCTCAGCACTGGCTGCTCCTGCAGACAACCTGGGTTTGAATCCCAGCACCCACATGGCCCCTAACAACTATCTGAAACTCCAGTTCCAGAGGATCTGACGTTCTCTTCTGACCTCCAGAGGCATTGCATGACACGGGTGCACTTACACGCATGCAGGCCACACACTTGTACACATAAAAATAAAAGTAATAAATAAAATAGTTTTTTCAAGTGACCAAGTTGAGGTAAATGTTTGCATATGAATTGGGGTGTTAGAGTCTTAGTCAACCAGTCATGACCTTCACTTCACATGCTTTTCCCAAACCCAGAATCCTACTTTAGCTACCTCTCACCAACCTAATTCAACACTGTCTCAGAACATCTAGCTTCCTGTGTGATCTGTGGACAAACATTGGCTCTTTCCCCACTCCCCGGAAGAAAACTGTCTTAAACCACGGACTTGGGAAATCTGGAGCTGCTACTAATGCCATTTTTGTGGCCAACGAAGACCCCAAAGAATGTATGAGACAAATGTGGAGGAGCCCAAAGAAAAGAAGACCAAGTTGAGTCACCAGCCCAGGACCACTACTGGGACGTGGGAGGCCGGAAATGGCTGGCAGTCTGTTTAGAGGTGAAGTCTCCATTTTCTCAAAGCTTTTGACAAGAGCTGGCACCCGCCTTCTGGAACACTTCTGAGAGCTGGTGCCTCGTTCCTTTGCCTCCTCTGCAGCCATTCTGAATGGTTTGGGCCCCACCCAAAGTTACATACAGCCCACCAGAACCTGGCCTTCCCAGAGCAGGAGGGGAGCGGGCATGGCCGGTCCCGTCGTGCTTCCTGAGCTCCACCCGCTGCAGCTGTCTTGTGGTAGGTTAGTCCTGAGACCAGGAGACCTTGCCACGCCTGCGCTTGTGTGGCAGTACTGTTGCTTGCCCACTTGGTGACATATTAGTAACATCTTGCTGCTGTGATTGAACATCTGGCTCTAGTTTCTGATGTTTTGGTCTGTGGTTGCATGGCACTAGTGGACTTGGGCAGAAGATCGTCGTGGTGGGAGCTTGTGGTCAGCAGAGGAGCTTCTCCCCTAATGGCCGACAGGAAGTAGAGACACAGGAAGGAACCAGAAGCAGAAACACTCCCCCCTGTGTCTTACATCTCCCAGTTAGCCCTCATCCCCTATGGTTACCACAGTCTCCCAAAAGAGTACCACCAACTGGGGATGAAAAATAGGACATTGAGCCTGTGGAGGACCTTTTGTAGTCAAACGATTGTGGCAGCCATTCTCTCCTTTGGCCTAATTACCACAAACCCAGTTTTGTCCAGCATGACACCATAGGAAGACGGACTCCTTTCTCAAGGCCTTTCGGCTAGCCGAGGCTGGGTGGCATGGCACTGAGCTCTGTAGATCCTCCTGGGATTTCTGGAAATTCTTTTGTACTTGTGCTTATAACACTTTTCTTCTCCTCTTAGTCTTCATCTTCCTGTTTGGAATTATGAACACAAGGCTGGAGCAGGATAGCCATCTTCTCACCAGGAGGTGGGAAAAAAGTCCCATGCTGAGGGTATTGGAGCAGAAAGATGAATCCTGCCTAGACTGGCATGCCTGGGAGACCAGACCTGTGCCTGACCTGTGCCTGGAGACAGACTATGAGTGGGGGGTCTTCAGAGAGTGAGTGGTTTAAAAACTCAGAGCAAGTACACACACTTACATGTGCTATCCTACCTTAAAAATATCTGATGACAAAGCTTTTAAAAATGTGTCAAGCTATAGGTTTTATGTGTCTGCACAATATCGAAACCAACCAAATATTTTAGTACACTTTTCTGCATTCCAGTACAAAATGGTTAATCATGAATTATGAGTCAAGGTATCACTGTGCTTGGAATTAGCATTTGGGGCATTAGTTTTCACTGCAGAGGGGCGGAGAGATAAGGATTCTGAGTGAGGCTCATCAACACCTATAATCCCAGCACTAGGAAGACAGAGGCAGGGGGATCCTGAGTTACAGTCAGCCTAGGCTGGACAGGGAGACCCTCTCTCAAAAAATAAACAAACATACACAAATAAAGGATGAAACCAACAAAATCAAAATCAAGGGCAGGTGAGATGGCTCAGGCAGAAAAGGCACTTGTCAGGCAAGCTTGACAACCTGAGTGTGATTCCCAGATCCTGTGTAAGCCTACAAAGAGAGAACTGAGTCCACAAAATTGTCCTTTGACCACAAGTGATCCATGGCACATGTGTCCCCACCTTACGTGACATGCAGGTGCATGCATGTAGTATGTGATACACAATAATTGTATTAGTTACTTTTCTGTTGCTGTGATAAACCCTGTGACCAAGGCAACCCACGGAAGAGTTTGTTTTGGTTTACGGGTCCAGAAGGGTGAGGCCATCATGGCGGGGAGGCCTGGCGGAAGCAGGGGGCACCTGAGCTCTCACTCCTTAGATGCAAACAGAGCAGAGAGAGTGAACTCTCAAAGCCCCCCAATGACATACTTCCTCTAGCAAGGCTAGATCTCCTGAAGACGCCACGACCTCCCCCCACAGCACCCCAATTTGGAGCAAAGTGTTCAGATACTTGAACCTATGGGAGACATGTCTCATTCAAGCTACCACAATCATGAATTAATAATAATAAAAACAAAACAGAAACCAAGTAACCCTTAACACAGCCCGGGAGTTCTTCCTTTGGTAAAGTAAATCTGAATTTGGGTTTGTTTCATTAGGATTGATTTCTTTTTTTCAAGAAAAAAAACAAAACCCTCTTATTCCAGTTTGTTGGAAAGATGTTTTGGGCCTGAGCCCAGATCAGAGCAATTCTACACCATCTGCACATCTTGTATAGGGCTGGAAACCACACTGAGCCAAATAATTATGAAGTGGCTTCATAAGATAAAGTTTAAAGCAGTCTTTCATGGTGGCCGTGATGGATGATGGCTTCCTCTTTTCTAAGCAGCAGTTGTACAGGCCATGCAGAAGGCAAACTTAACAGGTAGCTATTTTGTCAAGACACAGAGAACTCTGAATTCCATGGTGGCGAGTTCTTTGACCTCATCACCAACACACGGAACCTTCAATCTTCTTGTGTTTGCAGATTCAGAAATATATTCTTTCCATAGTCCTTCTGTGACTTGTCAGAGAAGAATGCTTCTAGAACCTTCGGGGCCTGGCAGCTTGGCTCTCTATTTGAGAGCAGAAGGAAATGTACAGGGGTTCACATTGCACGAGAGAGCACGCATGTGCAGCCAGCAGGTGGTGACGCTCTTAAGAGGTAGTTTGTTTCATCTTTTCAATTGTGTGTGTGTGTATCTGCGTGTGTGTGTGTCTGTGTGTGTGTGTCTGTGTGTGTCTGTGCGTGTCTATGTGTGTGTATCTAAGTCCGCATGTATCTGTGTGTATGTATGTCTTTGTGTCTTTGTGTGGTGTATATCTATGTTTGTGTGTGCAGGTGTGTATGTTCATATGTGTTAAAGGATGCCAGAGGAGGCTGTCAAGTTCTGTTCCATGACTTTCTACCTTATTCCCTTGAGACAAGGTTTATCACTGAACCTAGAGCTAGGCTAGGACCAGCAAACCCCAGCGGCCCTCCCGTCTCTGCCCCCAACAGCTGCCCATGCCTGGTTTACACTTGGGTTCTGGGGATCCAAACTCAGATCCTCATGCTTACACACAAGTGCTGTTACTGAGCCGTCTCCCCAGCCCAGGGTTCGTACTTATCAAGTCTTCAGAACTTGGACTATTCCACTACATCCTGGCTCCCTCTGCAGCCTGAGTCCCAGGACCTCTGATCTATTTTTCCTTCAGGTCCAGGCTGGTCTCTGGCCTCAGCACCCCGCCCCCTGGGAGGGTAGCCTGCGTCCATCGCACTGTTGGCAGAGTTCTCATCCTCTCGGACTTAGCCCTTCTGCTCTGCTGTTTGTTTTTGTTGTTCTGAAATGGGATCTTGTTCTGTTGCCCAGGCTTGCCTGGAATTCCCGAGCTCCAGGAGTCCTTCTCCCTCAGCCTCCCAGGTGCACACCACCATTCCTGGCTGGTCCTACAGGACTTGCTGTGGCAAAGTGGCCCTTCCTCTGCTTCCTGCACTCTGCACGTCAGCCCTGGGGTCACTGTCAAAGGAATTCTTGGTCCAGGGATGCTCAGGCTGGAGAGAAGCACACAGAAGGGCTAGAGATGTACCCCAGTGGTCGAGCCTTTGCTTAGCATGCACAAGACCCCAGTTCTGGGGAAAGGGCACCCAGAAAACAAAGATGACCCCACATTCATTCAAGGACACGGAATCCACATGTATGTTAGGGACTGAGTCCCCCTGCCGACACATTCATGGTTGGAACCATAATCTCCAGTACATTTGGTGATAAAGACAGCACACAAGGTTGTATGGATGGGGCCCTCATCCAACAGGACCAGTGTTCTTAGAAGCAGAGGAAGAAGCCTGGGGTTGGACACAAACAGAGAAATCCATGTGAGAACAGGGTGAGGGAATGGCCAAAGATTCCTCACAAGAGAGCAACTCTGTGAGCACTTCGACCCTAAATCTCCAGCCCCTTGAGCAGGGTGACGATAAAGACCACAGTCTGCCAGGCATGGTGGCCCACATCTCAGCTTCGTAGGCTGTGGCAGGTGGATTGCCACTAGTTTGAGGTCAGCCAGGGCTACAAGAGGCCCTGTGATGTTAGTGTTAATTATCAGCCTGACCGAATTTAGAATCACCTGGGTGGGGGTGTCTAGTGTGCCCGGGGGTATTATCCTCATTATGTTAATTGAGGTGGGAAGACATGCCCACTGTGGGTGGCTCCACTCCCTACGGGATCCTGGACTGTACAGGAAGAATGGACACTGAGTGGCAGAGTCTGTGCTGGACAGCTTTAGTGTCAACTTGACACATCTGGCAGTGAGAGCCTCAATTGGGGAATTGTCTACATTGAACTGGCATGTGGCCGTGTCTGTGGGGCATTTTCTTGGTTGTTGAGTGATGTGGGAGGGCCCCACCCACTGTGGGTGGTGCCACTCCTGTGTAGGTTGTTGTGTATTGTAAAAGAAAGCAGGCTGAGCACAGGACAGGGGACCAAGCCAGTAAGCAGCGTTCCTCCATGGCCTGTGCTTCAGCTCCTGCCTCCAGGTTCCCGCCCTGAGCTCCTACCTTGGGTTCTCTCAGTGATGAACTGCGACCAGGGAGATGTGAGCCAAATAAACCATTTCTTCCCCAAGTTGGTATTGTTCAGAGTGTTTTGTCACAGCGATGGAAGGCAAACTAGAACAGTATCCAAATATTGTTCTGTTTCCTGGGATGCAGTACAACCAGCTGATTCAGGCTGCTCCTGCCTTGACTCCCACTACAATGGACTAAACCTGGAGCTGAGCCAGAATACACACTTTCTCACTTGAGTTGCTTTTATCAGGGTATTTGATTGTAGCCACAGGAAAAGAAACCAAGACAGACAGACCCCATCTTAAAACAACCATAAAATAAGACCGTAGCGTGTGGTCAGCCCAGGCAGATATGAGAAATAAGGTCAGATCAGGAGGAGAGCATGCACTGCTCCAAATCCTTTCACGCCTTTATAGCTTGTAGGACTTTAGCTTCACCAGGGGCTTAAAGACAAGGGTCACAGGCTAGGAAAGTCGCCAAGTGGGTGAAGTATTTGCCCAGAGTGCACAAAACCCTAGGCTCAGTTCCCCGGGGTATGGTGGCATATACCTGTAAGTCCCAGCACTTGGGAGGTAGAGGAGGCAGAATCAGAAGCTCAAGGTCATCTTTGAAGCCAGCCTGGGCTCCATGAGACCCTCACTAAGGGTGCAGTGTGTGTGGATGAGTGGGAGACTCGAGTTAATCCACAGATGGTTGGCTTTGGCTTCGTTTCTTTACCCTGGTCCTTGTGTCTAAATGGAAAGTGGAGAAACACGTTGGGGCGGCATGCAGGCGGGCATGCTCTGAGGCAACTGGCACAGAACTGTGAGTGTCTGTTTGGCTTGAGGCAGGAAGAGCCAGGCAGGTTATTAACATGGAAGCGCCTCTGATTAGCACCTTCCAGGCCCAACACCCACCTGCATGTGATGAGGTCAGGGCCTCACTTTAACTCTTGGGGGATTGCAGTGTGGCTAATAGCGTGTCTACTTTAGGGATGGTAAAACTGGGGCTTGCAGAGGTTGGATGTCTTGGTCGAAATCACCGAGCTGCATGCTGGAATAAGGACGCCCCGACTGAATGGGGACAATCAGGCTGGTTCCTGAGTGTGCTGTTGCATCAGGTGTACTTTAGGAAATTACTATAATAAACTGAATTAGATAGTACAGAGGCTCCATAGAGACAGTGTCTGGGATGTGTGCCTCCACCCATGCCAATGTGTGCAGATCTAAGTCTGCAAATAAGGCCATCTGCCCCTGGATTCTCCCGATGCATGCATATCCCTGCTTCGGAACAATGGAATCGCTATAGAAACAAACCCACCACTCTCTCCAGGTCATTTCTTTTCCACTATTTCACCCCCTCCCTTCCTCCCTTCCTCTCTCCCTTCTTTCCTAGTTCTGTTTCTTTGAGACTGGGTGTCTGTGCAGCTCAGGCTGGCCTCAAACTTGCAATCGTCCAGTCTCAGCCTCCTGAGTGCAGGCACTACAGACATGAACCGTCATACTTAGCTCTGGATCATTCCTCAAAAGTTTGAGAAGTAGGCTAGAGAGATGGCTCAACAGCTAAATGCACTTGCTGCTCTTCTGGAGGAGCCGAGTTCAGGAGACTCACAACCACCTGTAAGTCCAGCTCCAGGGATTCCGACCCCTCCTCTGGCCTCCTCAGGCACTGGAACACACTAGGCATAAATACAATCACACACATACACATAGAAAAACGTAAGAAGGAGTCTTTTTAAAATCTTAATTTTTATTTTGTGATTGAGTATATTGCCTGAATGTATGTAAGTATACCAGAGGAGCTGAGAAGAGGGCATCGGATGCCCCTGGGACCAGAATTACTGACAGTTGTTAGCTACCATGTAGGGGCTGGGAATCGAACCTAGGTCCTCTGTGAGAGCAGTCAGTGCTCTTCACTACTGATCCACCTCTCCCGCCCCAAGAATAATTCTTAAGAAGTTGGAAGGATCTGTTGGGAAAGGCCATTTAGTGTGGTCATGCTCACCCTGGTGTTTGAGTGAGCAGGAAATCCCTGACTTCCCATTTCTACCTGGAAATCCCCCTCGAAACAAGTAGCATGGGAGACGGATGCAGACTCGGTCCTGGAGGAAACGGGACTGATTCTCCACCTGAAGTGAGCCAGGCGCAGAAGAGGAGAGCGGGTGTGGTAGAGCAGGAGGCAAACTGCTCACCTTGGAGGACTCAGGAATGGCAGGGTTTTGATAAGGAGCAGTTGTGCTGAGCGCTCATGGCTCTCCTTTAAGGTAGATATGGGGCAGAGGCTTGCCCCAGCAGCACAGAATCAATCCCTCCCCACACCCAGGCTCTCAGAATGCTGCAGTTCTGGCCTCCCACTCCACTACGCATCTCCTCAGACTGACACGCTGAGGGAGAAGGGACCGTCCCCCGCTCCACTCCTCTCTGCTCTCTGGGCTCTGCTGGCCTCTGAGAACCAGTGTTTCCAGCAGCCCTCACCCACTGGGACAGGCTGCCATTTTCTGGAAATGCTGAGTGGGTGAGCCTAATTCTAGGGTGCAGTGGGAGGGGTCCTCTGGGCCGGTACATGAAGTCACCCTCCCCACATAGCCTCTGCAGTCAAAGCCAAGGCCACATCTCCAAACATCAGCTCCCAGGTAGCTCTGCATTATGATATGACAAACCATGTGGTCTGTCGGAGTGAGGGAGGAGCCCAGGAAACCCAGAACAAGGCAGACAGGAAATGCCAGGAGAGCTTGGGTGGCAGCAGGGGGAATGTTAAGTTAGAAGCAGGGAAGGACAGTCTGAGAACAAAGAGACAATGGAAGCCCATGATTCCAGTAAGTCTGTCCTAGCACACATACACACACCCCAGACAGCTAGTTTAATCCTGAGGCGTGAGAGACTCAGTACAGGTACGAGAAACACTAAGTCAATCCAAATAGACGGCAACAACCAACTTTAAGACCAAAAAGTCATAAAAGAAAAACGTAATCATAGAATATTGATCTCATTGGTGCCTAATATTTGCATTGTGTTTTAATATAGAATATTTATATTGTGTTCTAATAATATGAATATTAAATGCTGATTTAACCAAAAGAAAGACTGTAACACTGTCAGGAAGATGGATCAGGGGCAAGAGCTCACAGTCCCAGTACTATTGGAGGAAGGCAGTAAATGGAGTCAAATGGATCAATCAAGGCAACGAGGTCCAGTCGTAAACAGCCCCTCGGGATCCAGGAACATCTATGGACTTAGAGATGCGCAAGCTCCTTATGCAAAATGGTGTCAAATCTGCATAGATGCAGACACCCTGAATATATCCTTCTGTCATGCCTGGATGAGTCACAGTACTTAACATAAAGCCAGTTCTGTGTAAATAGCTGTTTGCTGTGGGCTAGGAAGAGGGTTCAGTGGTTAAGGCACTTGCTGTACCATCTCAAGGACTGCAGTTAGGATCCCTAGAACCTACGGAAATGCTAGACGGGCATGGCGGCCTGCCATGGCTAGCAAGACAGGCCATATCATGGAGCTCTGGGCTCAGCCGAGAGACCCTCCCTCAGTGAAAAAGGCAGAAGAGAGCTCTACCTGTGTGTATACACACTTGTCCCTGCACCCCTCTTGTATGTCCACAGACATGCAAACATGCATATACACATATGCACACCACACACACATGAAAATGGAAAAAAAAATAGTTGTATTGTTTAGCAAACAACGACAAGAAAATGGTCTGCACATGTTTAGTGTAGTGTGGAGTTTTTTGTTTGTTTGTTTTACTTTATTTTTTTCAGAAAATTCCTATCCACATTTGTTAGGATCTGTGGATGTGGAACCCTTGGATACGGAAGGATAGCTTACAGTCACCAATATGGAAGTAATTTATCCGGCTATTGCGTTAAGAGTTGATGATACCCAGGGGACTCGAGTGAGGAACAGGCAAGGGATGATTCTGCTGTTGTTTCTATCTTGTAAATAAGCCTTTAACCCCATCTGACCAAGCAATTTTAAAAACCTACATTTTTTACCTTGACAAATGTAAACATTAAAAATCACTGGCCTTGGGGGCTGGAGAGACGGCTCAGTCGGTGGTTAAGAGCAGTTCTTGTTGAGGACCAAATGGCAGCTCACAACCGTCTGTAACTCCAGTTCCCAGGGAGTCGATACCCTCTTCTGGCCTGCACATGGCGCACATATATACATGCAAACAAGGCACTCATACATATAAAATAAAAATAAGTCAATTTTCAAAAAAATATCTTGGCTTGTGTCGTTCAGTTCCCAGCAGGTTTAACCCGGTCTATGGCTCATGAAGATTTTCTGTCTTTTCATATCTCTGGCAGAGAACCAAGCTCTTCACACTCTAAGTGCATAACTAGCACATGAAACTAATGGTGAAAGCAATGAGCTACATACTAGGACTTCAGTGTCATTAATAGCAGACTACAATCCTGCTAGTGTGTGTGTGTGTGTGTGTGTGTGTGTGTGTGTGTATGTAAGTGCAAACACACATCTGCCACAGTCCATATGCGGAAGTGGGTTTTCAGGAGCTGGTTTTGGCCTTTCTTCTAGCTCCGAGGCACACACGGTTTCTGTTTGCGTCACCTCCCTGCGTACGCCATGCTAGCTGGCCTGCAAGCTTTCAGATGAGGTGATTCTGTCTCAGTCTCTTCTGTCTCACCCCAGGAGTGTTGCGATTACAGATGTGCACCACAGTATCTGGCTTGTTTTGTGGGTTGCAGGGATCTGAACTCAAGCCATCAGGTTTGTGTGGTAAGCACTTGCACTGAGCCCCAGCCCTGTGCTCTAGCTTCTAATAAGAGGAATTTGGGCTTGGTCCCAGGCAGGATGAAAGGGAGTATTTTGTCTGGCCTGTGTAAGTTCAGTGCATCTTGAGGCAAACCCTGCTGCTTTCTTTCTGGACACAGTGCTTGATGTACATCGTTTTCAAGGAGCAATGTGGGTTTCCTCACACTCTCAACACACAGTAGAGAGCGGACATATTGTCAGTTCTCAGGCAGAGCTGTGGCAAACTGGATTGTTACTGGCTGGTTTCTTTATAGATTAGTACTTTATAATGCGAGCAATCTGTTAATCATATTTCTGGACTAACTTCTAGTCCCATGTTTTTCAAAGAGGATTTTGAGGTAGCACAGCATAAAGTAATAATAACAATAACTAAAATAGTGGATTCTTTCATAATTGCCCAAACTTAGAGGCAGCCAAGACAGTCTTGGTGAGCGAGCAGATGAAAAACCCTCAGTGCGTCTAGACAATGGAGCATCATTCAATGGGGAGAAGAAATGGACTATGAGACTGGGGAGATTGCTTTGTCAGTGGAAAAGCACTTGCCTCACAAGCACAAGGACATGAGTTTGAGCCCTAGAATCCACATTAAAAAAAAAGGCTGAGTGTGGTGACCTATGCTTGCAATCCCAGCTCTGGGGAGGCAGAGACTGGCAGGTCCCTTGGGCTCTCTGAGTAGACAGTCTAGCCTATTTGGTGAGCAAGTTCCAGGCCAATGAGGGAACACAAGTGGGGGCTGGAGAGATGGCTCAGCAGTTAAGAGCACTGGCTGCTTTTGCAGAGGACCTGGGTTCAATTCCCAGCGCCTACATGGCAACTAACAACTGTCTGCAACTCCACTTCCAGGGGGAATCCAGTGCCTTCTTCTGACCTCCGTGGGCATTGCATGACATGGGTACACTTTTACATACATGCAGGTAATACACTCATACACACACAATAAAAATAATAATAAAAATAGTTTTAAAAAACAAAGGTGGATGGCACCTAAGGAATGACGGACATCTAAGATTGACCCCTGGCCTCTATATACACATACATATACATACACTTGCATATATGTGAACATGTATACACACATACATACCAGGGAGAGAGAAACTCATGCAACAAAGAGACATGGAGAACCTTAAACCTGTAGATCTGAGAAGTTTGTCATGTGTGATCCTAACTCTAAGACATTCTAGAATAGGCAGACTGTAGAGAATGCAAAAAGATCCAAGGTTGCCAAGGACCGGGAGTGACGGGGCCGGGAGGCATAAAAGGGGAGCACGGGGAGTTTTAGGGCATGAAACCGGCTCTGTATGATACTCCAAAGGAAGGTGATGTCGTTACACAACTGTCAAACCTGTAGAAAGTGTGCCACAAAGGAACCCTAACGAGAACAGTAGGCTTTAGTTAAGAACAGCACACCAGTTCTGGCTCACATTGTCACTAGAAGGAGAGATTTCTACCCGGAAGAAGGGTCTAGGGAAACGGTTACTTCCTATAGAATCTTTCCCTAAACCTGAAGCTACCCAGCTACATGAATGGATTTGCTTTAAAAAGTCAGTACCACCAGTGAAACCATTAAAGTTAGGGTAGATTTGTAAAAATGCTCTGCAGGACACTGAATCCTCCAGCAAGCAGGCCAGAGGAGGGAGGGAGCAGGTCGGAGGAGAGTGGACGGAGCAGACTGCAGGATTCCTGGCTAGCTGGCCAGTGACCTTCAGGGATCTGCTTGTCTCTACTTCCCCAGCTCTGGGACAACATGTATATGCACTGGCCAGGACAGTCAGTCCAGCTGAATCAGCGAGCTTCAAGTTCAGCGAGAAACCTCGTCTCAAAAATAAGGTAGAGAAAGACCAAGGAGGACATCGAACATCAATGTCTGGCCTCCACATGCGCATACATGCGCATGTGCACACATATATACATACATAAATATGTACACGCACACACAGTACACACACACAGACACACACGAAGTTGACTTGGGGCTGAGCCCGATGTGTTCTCCATGCCCCACTTGATCAGCTTTGACAAGGGGTCTGTCTTGCAAACTCCGTGCATAAGTTACAATCCTATTTGGGTTTTAGATTGAATCCTTTTGTCCCATTTTGTACATCATCGAAAGAAGTCAAGATCCCATGCACATTTGGACTGCAGGAAGTCCCATGCTTCACAGATGAGGAAGGAAGCCAGTGCTCACTGGCACACAGATAGTTAACACCAGTGCTGGACTTCCGCATATCAGTGAAGAGACATGCCCGCCCCTGCCACTCACATAAATTACAAATTACAGCTCTGGGTCAGGCCAAATTCTAGGGCATTCATTTATCATTCTGTCTCAGAGGGAGGAGGCCATGTGACTGTTCTCAAGCAGGCAGCCTGATTGCTTCTACTCAAGCAACCTACCTACTTCTTGACAAGACACCTGCTATTTGGGTTTGAAGGGTTTCACTCAGTCATGCAGAAAGCCCTGTTTCCCGCAGTGCTGTCTGACCTAGGAGCAGAAAACCCGGGCAGGCTTGGAGGTCTGATCCATTGTCCGCCCAACACTCTCCAACCCCAATCCCGAACGGCCGCAGCTTTTTCGACTGCAGTGCTGGCACAGCTTTGTAACGTTTCTTGTCCTGACAGCTGAGCCTTTGCAGTGGTCAGAAGAGGCAGAGGGGCCATGGGAGCTGGCCATAGCTGTTAGCACATTACTGGTGTCTCAGACTCCGCTCTTTGCCCTCTGCAGTCTGTGTTGCTATTCCTGGGGGTGGTGTTTATTTTGACTAGTTGAGGACACTGACTGGGACCCTTTTGGCCTGATGCTTGTTTGAAGCATTTCTTGCTAAGGGATGGGAAAGAAAAAGCTGCTTAAGTTGTGCTAAGAGCTGACGGACCTGCTGTTGGAGAGGTAATCCTCCGGTCTCTGACTTTGCCATTGAATCGTCCCCACCATCAGCCCCACGCTATTTTGCTGTGCGGGGATGGCACCCAGGACCTTGCCCATGCTAGCCAGCGGGCTCTGCCACTGAACCACTTGCCCAGCCTCACTCTGCTGCCCTCTTTCACGGAAGCCGGCATGCTCCAACGCTGAGACCCCATTCTGACCAGTAGTTCTAGAGTAAATGAACGTCTGGACTTTCTTCATCCATTGAGGACAAAGAACTTGTTCATAAGCATCTCCCAGGCTGAGGTCTGAGCTGCCAGGGATGATAGATGAGCCTTTGCCCAGCCCCCACCCACTGCAGTTCCCGGAGTATTCACGTGATGCCCACAGCAGGGACTCAGTGAGGGGCCGTTAGCATTGGAGTCATTTTCTCATCTTAGGACTGACAGCCCAGGGGGAAGCGCACATGCAAGTGTCATCTTGTGAAAGCTGAATTCACACTCAATATTGTTCTGTAATGAGAAACGTAAATTTCATTTTAATCTACAAGTGTAATGGATGCTTTTGTGCTTTGAGCTCTAACAGATTTCTAAGTATTCCTCTTTTCAATAATGGAGCACATGTGTCAAGAGAAGGGGGAACTGTTTGCAGGAGGAAGGGAACCAGCTGGAGGGGGCAGGATGCCCAGGGGAGGGCAGGGATGGAGGGAGACAAATTAGAACATAGTATAAAGACACATGTGCATGAAAATATCATCATGAAACCTGTTCCTTTGTATGCTAACTTTAAACAATAAAAAAGGACATCTCTTCATGTGAAGACAGATGTTTTATGCTACATCTTGGAAAAGAATATATTTCTTTAGGAAGCAAGATACAGGCTATTTGCACAGTCAGAAAAAAATTTAAATGATATATGTATTGAAAAACAGAAATGTTGCTGAAATAATAGTGAAAGAATAAATAATATCTTTAAAGGGGAAACCATGAAAACAGAGAAGGTCACCAATCACACAGCACTGGATTCTCTACCCTTGTTCCTTCTCTGCAGTAAGCGGAGAGTTGGCAGCCCAGGTACTGGCTGAGGGAACAAATAGCGTCCTCACCGGTCCTTAGGCAGCCCGCCCATCCTTGCCTGTGGAATTCACTATATTCGAGGACAGTGCAAAGTTTTGAACATAGTGTGGATTCTAGAATGAATTTTACAAACAACCAAATCAAGAGTCGTTTCTCGTGTGTTCTCTCCTGCAGCTGATCTGCTCCTTCTGCCAAGGTTTTCTGGTTCCTGGAAGCCCTGGAGGAACCCAGGAGAGCTGGAGGTACAAGGCCAGTTCCTCCAGCTGGGAGGAACAATCGGTTTCAGTCTCAATCTCTCTGGGACTGCGGTTGAGTGGGGGAGGGGTGGGAGCAGAGACTGGAGCACCAGGCAGGCTCTGGTTGAGCTTTGGAAGAGCCTGCTCCTCAGCCAGCCCTCCTGCCTGTGTCCCGGTCAGTCCGCCCGGTCTGCATGTCCTGCCCCAATCCCTTCACCCAGGCCTTCTGACTAGTGCGGTAGTGAGCTTTATGCAGATTTACTTTGTTTCAACACAATGAACTGCACTGTAAGGGAAACTGGGGCTCAGCCAGCAAAGCGCAAGCAGGAGGATGTGAGTTCAATCCCTAGAACCCACGTAAAAACACCAGGCATGGTAGGGCCACTTGTCATCCCAGCCTGGGGAGGTAGAGACAGGACTCACTGGCTCATCAGCCTAGCCTCCTATATAAATTTCAGGCCAGTGAGACCATGTCTCAAAAACAAAGATGGATGGTGCCTGATTTCATAACAAGCAAGATTGTCCTCTGGCTTACATTGACCAGAGCCTGGGGTTCTGTGCTTGCACCAAGATCCTCTGTGTGAGACACAGCTACAGCAGCCCAAGACTGTTCCATCCTTGCTATTGTTGGGGTGGGAAACCAAGCTTTAAGGGGCTCACCCCAAATCATACAAACCCAGTCCTGCATTGATCACACACACTGCTTCTCAAAGTGCTACAGTCTGGGTCTCAAATGTCCCTCAAAGGCTCATGTGCTGAAGGCTTGGTCCTCAGATGGTGGTGCGTAGGGAGGTGGGGCCCTTAGGAGGTGGAGCCTAGTGGGAGGAAGTGAGGATATTGGGGAAGAGGAAGACTGATACCTCAGCCCCTCCTCTTTCCTCTTTAAACTTCCTGGCCACTGTGAGGTGACTATTTTCATGTAACCACACACTTCTGCCATGACGCTCACCAAAGCAATGGGGTCAACCAGATGTAAACTGAAAACTCCGGGAGTCAGAATAAACCTTTGCCCGTGTTAAGATGATCATCTTAGGTATTTTGTTACAGCAACGGAAAGTCAACACATAAAGGCCCACTGGACCAGAGGAAGGCTGCGTCTTGCAAGGCACCCATTGCCACTTTTAGCCTCTCCTGACCCACATCTCCTGGATCTGGAGAGTGGCAACCCCACAGAGAAATTCCAGAGTGATGCTTCCAGAAATAATTTGTTCAGGGAAACCTTACAAAGATCCACACCCTCATGGTTGGCAGGTGTCAGACAGGTCCCGACACATGAGAGGCAAATTCAAACGACTGAGGACCTCCGATTTGTCCTCAGTGAGGACAGAGAACAGAGGAGTTGGCAATTGCAGCAGGCCTTGAGGGATTCTAGGCCACTCCCACAAGGCCACAGGGATGGAAGGCCATTCTTAGGACTTGATGGGACAGGTGTTTTAGTAGAGACCAGAAAGGACAGTGGATCATGACCAGGTGTTCCTGTTTCCGTCTGAAACATCACAATGCTACATAAACCTTTCCAGGGTCTCGTTCCCAAGATATGGGAAGAAGGGAGAGAAAAGAGGGGGCAGGACCTCAAATTAGCCAGAGTCCTGACTGCACAGAGGAAATGGAATTTAAACCCAGTGTCCAAGTGATGCTTATTCCCTGATGTTTTCTGTTTAGCTGGTAGAAGCACCTGACTGTAAAGGAAGTTCATGGCTATTTGCGGTATCACTTAAGACTGTTCAGAGAGATCAGAACAATAGGTTAATAGATGACTATTTATTTATTATGTACTTATTTATTTAGACAGAGTCTCACTGTGTAGCTCTGACTGGTCTAGAATTCGATATACAGATCAGGCAGATCTCAGATTCGCAGAGATCCACCTGCTTCTGCCAAGAGTGATGGGATTAAACGTGTGTGCACTATGTCCTGCCCAATAGATTACTTTTACTAAGAGATCTATGTTGAAGAATTTGTTCAATTAAAGTTGAGGGGCTGGAGAATCTGAAATTAATCAGCAGGCAGACCAGGTGGCTGTAAATTCAGATAGAAGTTGCTGCTGCTGTTTTGGTTTTCACTACGGTTGTTTGAATCTGTAGGGCTCTGGTGTAACAGAATCCCACAGATGGTACAGTTTGTAAACAGCAATGTGTTTTGGACACAGAACTTACAGTTCTGGAGCTCAGAAGTCCAAGCACGGTCAAGGTCAATGAAGATTCCTCTTGTGTCTGATAAGCGTTGCTTCTTCAGTCCTTCTTCTGACTTCTGAGGGAACATAATCATTTATACAATATCAGTGTGTAAAATATATATATATAACTTGTACAGTTCTAGCTGCATACAGTGATGCATGCCTGTAATTCCAATGCTTGGTAGGGAGCAGGAGGCAGGAGGATTGTGTTTGAGGCCAGTCTGGGTTCCATAATGAGATTCTGTCTCAAACAAAACAAAACAAAACAAAACAAAGCAAAAAACTGTTTACAGTTTCAACCGTCTGACGGAATTAGGTGTTCACTCTTGTGTGGTGTGTGTCCCCAGAACTTTCCATCCTCCCAGCTGAAACTGCACCCAGTAAACATGTCTCCCACTCCTCCCTCTCCAGCTGTGGCAGCTCTGACTGGAGGTAGAATTTCTCCCCCAGGGGCCTCAGTCTTTGTTCTCAGGCCTCCAGATCATCAGCTGAGGCAACCTCAAAACATCTGGCCCTCTGCTTGGTGACTGCCCCCCACCTCGTCCTCCTGGCCTTCTGTCTTGTCTACTTTCTCCCACTCCTGCTCCATCTTTCCCTTGTCTCTCAAGTATGGATGGGCACTCACTTGCTACCTTTGGCCCCTGACGCCTGTGGTCTCTCAGCCTGGGCACATCAGGCCTTTACTAGGCCTGCAAGCTGACCGCTTTTCAGTCTGTCTCCTCAGTCCTGGTCTCTGCTCTTCTGAGCTCCTGCCACCTGGTGACCGGGCTCCCCACTGGGATGCCCTTCAGGGGCTAGGAGCTGTTCTGGAGTGGACACACTCTTGAGATCACCTTCATCCCACTCACAAGCCTACCCTGCTCCTGGCTTCCAGAACTGAGCCATCAGTGGCCTCGTCCCTCATCTACACATGATAGGCAGTGTGGCTTCCCTGTTCTTCAAACCACAAACAGCCAGTCATTGATCCTGCCAGACACAGCAGTGTAGCGCCGAGGTTCCAGATCTCATTGCCCCCTGCCCCAAGAGGATCTTTCTGCCTCTGCCTTCTTGCAAGTTTTTCTGGTGGTATTTCTCTTAGCCCTTGAGGGCTCCTCGCCATTCCTTGGAGGACCAAGTCTGAGTCCTCAGCACCACTCATAAGACTATGCCAATCTTCCCCTTTGGGGAACAACAACAAAAATAACTCAAACCTACCAAACATTTAAAAATGGAGTTATAATTTCATATTATTTCATATAATTCACACTTTAAAAAAGTGTATGTGGTATATGTGTCTGTTCATGTTTGTATGTATGCATGTGTGCATGCATATGGAGGACACATACGAGTATCTTATTTACCTCCACCTTATTTTTAAGGCAGGATTTCTCTCTGATCCCAGAGCTCACCAATTAGTTACACTGGTTGGCCAGTGAGTTCCAGAGGTCCCCAGTGCTAGGATTACAGATGTGCTCCACCACTTCTGGCTTTTATATAGGTATTGGGGATCCAAACGCAGGTTCTCATGCTTATGTGGGAGAGACTTTACCCTCTGAGTCATCTCTCCAGCTCCTAAATTACACATTTATACAGCATAATTCTGTTATTGTAGTCCCAGAGCTGTGAAGCCATCATTACAGGCAATTCCAGAACATTTTCATCACCCCCAAAAGAAGCTGTGCCCATTAGTAATTACTTTTTGCTTTCCTGAAACCCTCTAGGCCAGGACACTACTCACCTGTGTATCTATAGCCTACTTAGGACAATGCTCATCCAAGTGGGGTCTTGGAAAGTCTATCCTTGAATAGTTTCTTCTACTCAGTGAAGTGTTTCCAGGATTTAGTCACACTGCAGCATGCATCAGAACTTCAGTCCTGTCTACATTTTATTTATCTGTTCATCGCCTGACTATTACAAGTCACGCTGCTCTGAACATTTATGCACAGGTTTTGTGTGGACATATATTTTGCATTCTCCTGGCTGTACATACTCCTGAGAGTGGAACTGGTTCAGATGTTTAACTTTGTGAGTTGCTGCCAGACTGCTTCCCACAACAGCCACACTCTTTTTCCTTTCCACCAGTGATGGACAAGTGTTCCCATTTCCCCATATCCTCCCCAGCACTTGTTATTATCTGTCCTTTTTTATGATAGCCATCCTATTGGGCGTGCCTTAGCTTGTTTTTGTTTTTATATGGTCTTTGAGCTATGACTTTTACATTTTTAAAGGGTTATAAAACACATGTGAACACACAAGAACACACGTCAGACTTGATATGTGGCCCACAAAGCCTAAAATAGTGACTCTCTTCACGTCTGCCCAGCCTATGCTCCTCCATCCAGACAGAAAACCACTTTCAACTCTGCCTCCTCCACTTTACTGCCAGGACTGAAATCTTTCTTTCTACCCAGCCACGGTGAAATTTCATCTCGGTTCCCTTCACATCCTGGGAAGCATTTGCATGTGTTTTACAAATGCTTCTTCCATATAGGATTCCTATCTTTCCTTGGACAAACGCTCATATATCCCAGGCTGATCTGAACTTGCTATATAGCCAGGGATGACCTTGAACTTCTGACCTTCCTGCCTCTACCTCCTGAGAGCTGGGGATTACAGGCTTATGTCACACTTGGTTTATGCCATGCTGGAGATCAAACCCAGAGCCTCGTGCATGCTAGGCAAGCACCCTACTAAATGATCCCCAAGCCCCAGCCCTTCACTTGTCAGAATCTGACATGTTACACACTGCTATGTGTTTCTGTCTATGGGCTCTCTCTGAGACCTTGGGGTCAAAAACAGACAAATACAATGCTGAACCCAGAGTTTGTGGAACTGATGGAGGCACAGGAAAAGATAAACTTTTTCCTTCTTCTTTTTTAAGTTTTTGTTTGTTTGTTTTTGAGACTCGGTATAGCCTTGAACTCACTACATACCCAATGCTGGCCTGATTCTCCTGCTTCCAACTTCAGAGTGCTAGGATTCCAGATACACACCACCACGCGTGTCTTCAAGAATACCAGCCCTCACGAAGCTTAAACTATAACCAGAGAAACATGGTGAGCTACAGAGGCAACTTGGTATTCAAACAGTTCTTACTAGTGCTTCCTGTACAAAGCACAGTGACAGGCACAAGCCAGAAAGCAGGTTTTGTGCACTTGAGGACTGAGCTGGCTCTGGTTCCACCCCATGGCTGGCCTGGCAGGCTCTTCCCTTCCTCCTGCCTGGCAAACACTCTGGTTAGCCGCATTTGAGGACTGTTGCTCCAACCCTGAGGCAGTACCACATGAGATGGCCTGGATTGTGTAACTCTCTGCAGGATCACCTTGGAGGCTGGAGGAGGCACCTGACTTGCTTTGATTGATAAATATGAGTGGGAAATGCAGGACTCTCTTCAGGCTGAAACTCCAAGGGCCAGTGTACTTCCTCCGGGTCCTGTCCCCACGCCACAGAGGGTGCAGAGAACACAGCAGCTTGATCTCCCTCCACCTGCTGAGGCTGCCAACCACAACCTTCTGGATCATGTTGGACAGGCCAAGGTGGAGCACTGACCTGACTTAGCCTATCCTGTGGGAGTTCATTGAGGGGAATACCTGGGCCCGTGCTCTAGGAGGTGGGGCTGGCCCAGTTCCCACAGGATGGGCGAGGGTGTCAGGAGAGAGAGAGCGCGAGCGTATTGCCCTGTAGGAAACAGCAGCTGAGATGCCCCTTTCAAAGACCACATCCCCATCTGTTTCTCTCAGGGCTAAAACTGTCTTGAGAGTGGGCATTTTTTCAGTGTATTTCCCCAAGAAGAGCCACGAGTGTTTTATTTTGGTTCTCGGGTGAACTCGAAGTGTTCGCTCAGCCTGAGCTTTCACATGGCTCAGCACCAAAGCGGTCCTGCTCTTTTCAAACCGTGCAGTCACCCAACTGTGGTGCACTGCTCCATTTTCAGCACCTTCCAGGAGAACTTCCAGGGCCCCCGGAAGTGACTCACCGGAACATCCGGGGATGACACGACGCTGTCTTTGTGCATGAAAACCAGGTGCTCCCTTATGGAGCCGGACAAGGATTCTCAGCCGAGGTCCGCAAAGCGCCCCTGCCTCTTTCAGCACAGGCCTCGCGGTTACCCTCATCCGAAGAGTGACAGAGGGAGCGCTAGTCGGGGCTCGGGAAGATAACGCAACCCAACCGGCCTCACTGCTCCCCCGTTCAGGGACCCAGATGAGGAGGAACACACATCCCAATCAGGGTCCCCGGAGGCTGTCCAACCAGATGCCATTGATCTGGGGCGGCCTTCCAGTGACAGGGAGGGGGGGTGGAACAATGACTGTGCTTACCCACAGGTGGCTAAGTCACATTCTTCTGGGCCAAGAAGCCCAGGTGCAGATGTTTTCCTGCGGGGAGTGGAGTGGTGTTGGGGTTTATGGGCTGCGAACTCCTATCAGAGGGCGATAAGAAGCCCTGGGCCATTGGCTCCCTGGTGATTGAAGAAATATTTCATAAGCCCAGAGTGTGAAACACCTAAGGATGAATCATCCACAGGGGCCAAGTTCCTCACCAGAAAACGTTTCTATTGTCCCCACACCCCACCACCACATACACACACAGAGTTTAAACCCTGGACTCAGGGCCCCTGAGGAAGAAGTGGAATTATCAGACAGATAAAGCAAGGACCATCCCCTCTCCAGTGACTCAGAAAGTGAAATCTGGCTGGAAATAAAGAAAAAAGCAGACACAAGAGACTTACGGTAGTCACTGTCAAAGGAAGAGGTTCCGGCTCCAGGGGTCATCAGGGGCTGTTGTCAGCAGCCAGTGCCTGCGTCACTCAGGTTCCCATGCGTGAGAACCCTGGGCACTTGGGTGCCACCTGGCTGAGCCAACTCCTTCTACCCACCGCCTCCTCTGCAGCTGCAGTCACCTGCTCCTTTCGGAAGAGCACTCCCAGGACTGACTCCCCTGCTCTGGTGGGCTGGCACCTTCTCAGGGAGCGATGCTGAGGTGTAGCTGTGCAGTTAGGCCGCACAGCGAGCATCCAAGGGTGTTCCGATACTTTGGGGGTGTTTTATAAATAATACTTTACAACTGTGCATCGCCCATCGCTCTAGCACCCAGTTCCTCCAGACTCTCATTCTCCCCTGCATTCCTGCCCCACCTGGAGGTGGTGAGGAGGCTCAGGGAGGGCTAACAGAATGCCTGTTAGCTTTTCTTTTTGAGGCCCAGTCTTCATTGTAATGGCCAAATGTTTTCAAAGCACTGAAAAGAAAACTGTCTGCTGGGATTTAATCTAACCAGGGGGCCTGACTCAATGCTCACAATTTTATGGGTAAAAATGAGTCACACACACACACAGGTATCAAGGTCACAAGGGGCTTCGCGGCTTTGTCCTTTTCTGCCCCAAGGAGCACTGGCTTCCTCTGAGAGTTCCCCATGCTGCCGGCTTTCCGTGCCTGGAAGGCTCCCCCTCAGAGCTGCACCATCTTGTAAGCTCTTCCCTGCCCTGGTACCACCAGGACCCAGGCTAACACACTGTGCTAGAAACGAGGTGACCAAGTGTACCATAAACAGTTAACATGGAGCAAGCAGTTTGGGGTAGCAGTTGATATTTGCTTATGTTAAGATGGATGAGAGAGAGAGAGACAGAGGAGAAAGGGAGGAAGAGAAGGGAAAGAGGCGAGGGGAGACTTTCTGGCATTCCTCCCAAGCTTTTCACCCACAAACCGGTTTAGGCCAGTGAGACAGGATGTTCTGCAGAACAAAGATCATGTGATCACCCCGTGTGAACAAACAGATGGTGTATCATTAACAAGCTGCACTTCCCCGTATCCAGGGTGTCAGTGACCCTGGCGATTTAATTAAAAACATTTTAAAAAGTGACAAAGGCCAAAGTTTCATCCTGTTTAGACTCAGCCTTATGGGGAACGTGGAGGGGTTGCCACCTCCCGTAGCCAGGTCTATGATCTGGGTTCAAGGAGAGACCCTGCCTTGATATACAAGGTAGAGAGTGATGAGGAAGACATTCAATGTTGATTTCTGGCCTCTACATGCAAACACCACCACACATGCATGCGCGCGCGCACAAAAACACACGCACACACACAGAATCCAGGCATGCTAAATGAGAAGCAGCTTTCCAGGCAGAAGGACAGCTTGTGCAAAGAGCTGAGGTCGAGGTGAAATGGTGTGTCAAGAGCAAGACCATAAAGTTTCCTTTGAAGATCTGTGGTCATGGAGGAATCAACCACAGGAGATGCGGCAGTAAGGACCGAGGCACAGACACAACCTACCCTCTGTCAGAGAGCAACTCCCAGCCCTACATCATTCACCTTCGTATCTAAAGCTATCACAAAACACCTAGGGGTTGAATGTTTCACACTTGATGACAATTTGCTTTAATGAAAGTTTTCAGTTAACCAAAAAACTGAAAGTTCTAATTGAATTAGATTTTTTAAAAATATTTTTAAATTTATTATTTTATGTGTATGAGTGTATTGCCTGCATGTATGTAAGTGAACCTGTGTCATGCAATGCCTTCGGAGGTCAGAGTGGGCATTGGATACCCTGGAACTGGAGTTAGCGGCCATGTGGGTGCTGGGAATTGAACCCCGGTCCTCTGAGAAAGCAGCCAGTGCTCTTAACTGCTGAGCCATCTCTCCAGTTCCTAACTGAATTAGATTTTAAGACTTCCACTCTTCCTAAATATTTTACTGCAAATCACAACATTCAATAATTCCACAGTTGCATTTAGTAGTTCTACAATGTTTAATAACTCAACAACATTCAGTAATTCTACATGCATTCTAAACTAGTAGTATTGTTTTAATTGAATCATGCACCTCTTCATCCTGACCAGCACATACACATGGAGTCCCATATACATTAACTTGTCAATTAAGTTTACACAATAATAACCTGAGAAAGAATTGCATCTGAATTTTACATGTTCTGTTTATAGTCATAGAGTCCAGCCAGAGCACTTTTTTTTTTTTTTGAGGATCTCATTATATAGCCCAGGTTGACCCTAACTTTACAATCCTCTTGCCTCAACCTTCAGAGTGCTGGGATTATAGGATGCACCACCATGGCTGGCAAGTTCAGGTCTTTGAATGATGCCAAAAAATGGTATGTTTTTCCTGTTCCTTCATGCTGAAGAAAACTGCCATCAAGAAACCGCCAGGACGAAACAAGAATGATGTGAGACAGGCTGGAATCACGTGACTCATCCACTGTGAATCTGCCAGAGGTAGATGGAGTATTCTGTCTAGAATTTCTTATTGCCTACCATCTGTCCAGAAGCATTGTATGCACCTTTTACAAAATATGTCTTCCAGGAATTCTTCTAAAACGTTCCCATTCCAAAAGGATTACTGCTTCAATATCTTTAAGAATACAGCAAACCAAGTGTGGTGGCAAATGCCTTTAATCCCAGCACTCAGAAAGCAGAAGAAGGTGGATCTCTGAGACTGAGGTCAAGATGGTTTACATAGCAAGTCCAGGCCAGTTGGAGCTACAGGGAGACGAAAGAAAGAAAAAGAAAGAAAGAAAGAAAGAAAGAAAGAAAGGAAGGAAGGAAGGAAGGAAGGAAGGAAGGAAGGAAGGAAGGAAGGAAGGGGAAAAAAGAAAAAGAATACATTGTTTAACTGGGGCTGGAGAGATGGCTCAGCAGTTAAGAGCATTTTCTGCTCTTGCAAAGGACCAGAGTTTTTCCCAGGACTGACACTGGGAAGCTTGAAACCGTCTCAAGGGGATCTGACACCCTCTTCTGGCTCCACAGATATCTCCAAGCATGTGTACATACACACCTAGACACAGACACATATATGTAAACAGACTTTTTCTAATGTTTAAAAAGAATATGTTACTTGAAACCCACAATATATTGAATATAAGTATATCCCACTGACGTGAACCCTACAGTAACTGGCATCAATACATGATATATGCTATTACAGAAACAATGATCTGAACGAGTCTTTGGAGCTAGCCTTCAAACCAAGAATGAGTTCATCATCTATAAATCCCCTATGCATCGGGTCCATCTCATTGTCATCAGCTCCCCAGCTCCAGGTAAAAGTGATCTTAATTTTGGTGTTTATCATGTCATTGGTTTTTTTTTTTCTCCAAAAGTTCTCTGTGTGTGTACACGTGTTTGGGTGCACTCACCTGTGCATGTGGGTGTGGCGTCCAGAGGTCCACTCTAAGTATTTTCCTCTATGACTCTCCATCTTGCATCCTTTTAAAATACTTTACTTATTAGTGTACGAGTGTATTGTCTGCATGTGTGAAAGTACACTGGTGTCATGCAATGCCCAAGGAGGTCAGAGGGCGTGGGATTACCCTGGAACTGGAGTTGGGGACAGTTAGTAGCTGCCATACAGGTGCTAGGAATCCACTCCAGGTCCTCTTCTAGAACAGCCGGTGCTCCTAACCCCCAAGCCTCTCCAGCTTACATTTTTAGACAAAGTCTACTACTGAACCTAGAGCCCCCAAGATTCAGCTGCCTCCGCCTCCCCAGTGCTGGGGTCACAGGCGTGCACTGCCATGCTCAGCTTTTCTATGGGTTCTGGAGATCTGAACTCAGATCCTCATGCTTGTACAGCACTACTTTAATCACTGAGCTGTACCCTCAGTCCTCCAAATGTCCCTTTTTATGTGAGATACAAGTAATATACAAAGAAATACAAGGATTTTAAACACATAGCTCAGTGTATTTTGATTTTGTTTTGTTTTGACACAGTCTCATTATGTAGCCCAGGCTGGCCTCGAACTCATGGAGCTTCACCTGTCTCCACCTCTGAGAGCTGGGATTGAAAGCATGTGCCACCGTGCCCCTAGCAACACAGCTTAATGTATTTTGAAATGTTAGCACCCAAAGAACCACTCCCTAGTTCAGGAAATGTGTTCCGATCTCCTCACCCTTGCCAGAGGCAACCATGATTCTGTTTTCTTTGTTTTAGAATTTCATATAAATGAAATAACACAATGTTTCTCCTCCCTTCCTCTCCCATCTCACCTCTGGTGTAGCAGCAAATGAAGCCCAGCACTTAGTAGATGCTTAGGACATGCCCAGTACATGAATGGAGTCTCACCCCTCACCACACAGCCCACCCATTCTTTGGTCCTGGCTTTATTTCCATTCATGTTTCTGAGAGCCTTCCATAGTACTGAAAGCAAGGGTAGTTATTTCTTTTTATCCTGGGATGAGCAGACTATTTTGCTTTTTGTTTATGGGTTTGCAGATAGCTTCTAGTGTGTAGCCATTAGAAGCAGCATTATAGTGAATATTCTTTTTATTTTATTTTTTTTTACTTCATGTGTATGAATGTATGGCTTGCATGTAAGTAGATGCACACATGTCATGCAATGCCTTCAGAGGTCAGAAGAGGGCATTAGAGCCCCTGAAACTGGACTTACCGATGGTTGTTAGCTGCCATGTGGTGCTGAGGTACTGGGAATCGAACCTGGGTCCTCTGCAAGAGCAGCCAGTGCTCTTAACTGCTGAACCATCTCTCCAGTCAAATAGTGAATATTCTTTTATGAACAATTTTTTATTTGCTTTGAGACATGGTCTCTCTGTAGTCCCCAACTGTCCTGGAACTTGCTGTGTAGACCAGGCAGGCCTCAATCTCACAGAGAGATCCACCTGCCTCTGCCTCCCTAGTACTGGGATTAAAGGCTACCACACTTGGCAATGGATATTTTTTTAAATAACAGAGTTCTATGTGCAAGGTGGACGTTGAATTGTCATTTTTGATTGTTTTGGAATGGCACCATGCTGTAAGTAATCTTCTGAAGACATCTCACAAATATATTGCTTATAGGACAATATAAGTTAGAATACACACTGGTGGGGGGTTTTCATTCGTTGCTTTTGGGGGTGGGGACTTGCACCTGTCAGAGGTCAGAGGACAACTTGCCGGAGTCCGTTCTTGTCTTCCACCACATGGCTCCCAGGGGAATCAAACTCAGGTTGTCAGGCTCGCAGCAGAAGTACCTTTCTCTAGTTGTTGAGGTCCCTGTGGGACCAGGGGCCTCAGGTTTGTCAATGCTTCTTTACATCTACAGAGAGTCACAGGTGACCTCTTGTGCACTCTCTGGTTGCAGCGGATGACTGGGGTATTAGCTAAACTCAATATGAAGGGCAGTGTCTTCAGACCACCAAGTCTGCCCACGACTTCTGACACCAGTCCGAAGTTCAGGGATCTCCAGGGACACCCCCACTCAGACTGCGGGACAGTACATTTCAGGGTCGGACTCCCTGGGGCTCACTGGAAGGACTCAGTGAATGTAAGACTTCTGTACTAACTACTACAGGCCACTTAGGGCAAAGGGATGCAGACCATTCAGTGGGTAGAAGAAAACACAGAGCAAAATCTGGAGCTGGGGGCGTTCCAGACACAAGCCTGTCCCTTAGGGAGGCCTTCCTGGCACAGTGGTGACAGCTAGAAAGCACCCAAGCCTTGGGGCACAGAGCTTTGACAGCCTTCATTTTACAGGCAAGAGAGAGGGGGTTACTGCTCACATGATGCCCTGAATCTCCATAATGTACACACTCTCACTCGCCGTCAAGGCCTGGCTGATTTGGATTAACACAGAGCTTCTGCCCTCTGATCACTCAGCTGGCTTTTCTGGCATGGTTAATCCCCATCCTGAGTCATCTCTTTGGCGTGAACTCTCCAATATGGTCCAAAGGGCCCACCATGTGTCATTCCATTAAGGAATCATTGAGGGTGGCCTGAAACATCCACCTGAAATGAATAACAGAGCTGATCCTATTACTTGGGAAATTTCAAGGATTTAGAGGTACCTCGCAGGAGTTGAGACAAAAGCCAGGCCTTTCTGAACAAATTAATTCTTCACTGCACAAAGACGCATAGTACCCCCCTATTCGTTGGTGTCTTCTGTCCTGCCTTACTGTGGGTTGTCTCCCAAAGATTCATGTCAGTGTGGTGGTGCTGTTGTGGTTCCTTGAAGAAGGGGAGGTCTTTCTCCTACTGGAAGACCTACAGGTCTTTGAGGGGGTTGCCCTGGAAGGGAGTTTGTCCTCTGATAGAGCAGCCTGCTGCAAGAGGGATCTGGATCCCTGACACACTTTCTGGTTTCCACATAGGATCTCTCATTCTCTATAAGGTCCTTGCCAGGGCTGAGTGATGCCGTCACTGTGCACTTGAACTTCAAGATCTGTGAACCAGATCAGCCTCTTTTCTTTGTAAAGCGCCTCGAGTATCTCAGCATAGTCATTTCCAATGGGCTAATACACGTACTAGTCTATTCTTTGTTAACTTCTTTCTTTCCCATTCTTGGATTTTTTATACTATCCTAACTTTTCAAGTTGAAATTATCTTATTAACCTTCAGCCTTTATTCTTTGAAAATATATGTATTTAAGACTGTACATTTGGCTCTGAGTGCAGCTTTCCCCGTAATATGATCTATAAGCCCCATATAATCTATCTGTAGTTTTTAATTATTCTAATGACTTCTCAGTTTTCATTATAATTTTTTTGAGCAATGAGTTATTTGGAATTCTGTTCTTAAACTCCAATATATATGTTTCTTAAGCTACACTACATTGTTGTTATCGATGTCTACTCAAGTACATATGTACCTTTAAAGCAGGTCATGATGGCACATGCCTTTAATCCCAGCACTTGGGAAGCAGAGGCAAGTGTAGCTTTGTGAGATCTAGGCCAGCCTGGTCTATATGGAGGGTTCCAGGCCTGCTGGGGCTATATAGGGAGACCCTGTCTCAAATCAAAAACAAACTTACTACGATGCACATTATAACCTCGTATTTGATTAGTTTCTATAACTGTTCCATGCGTACGTAAGCAAAATAGGTATTCTTTAATGTTTGTAATCAAGGTCTGACCCATATCCCTTAGAGCAAGATAGATTTCTTTTTCTTTTTCAGACAGGGTCTCCCTGTAGCCATAGCAGACCAGGAACACTATGTAGACCAGGCTGGCCTTGAACTCACAGAGATCTGCCTGCCTCTGCCTCCCAAGTACTAGGATCAAAGGCATGCGCCACCAAGCCTGGCTAGATCAAAATTCTTAATCAAATTGTCTGAACACATTTATTGGTCATGTTTTGCTATGTGACCTATCAATTATTGAGATATATCAGTATCTTTGTCAACATCTCTGTATTTCTATGAAGTATTTATTTACATGGTACTAGACATTTAAAATCCTTGTATCTTCCTGGTGGACTGACAATTTTTATCATTAAATTGTAATCTTTTCTGAGAGAGGAAAAGAGCAGAGAGCTAGTCTTCTGATTAATTCTGATATACCTTTCTCTACCCGTCTCAATGTTTCCATGACCTTCTGCGTTAAGGGTCTCGTGGGTTCAATCCATTTATACTTGGGACAGTTACGAGTACTGTGATTTTAATGTTCCGCCTTCTTAAAGAGGGGACATTGTGGAGAGTGAATGCCAAGGCAAACATCTCTGCCAGCCACCCAAGTACAAAGTTGGCTTTTCCTCAGGAGCGCTTCTGTGAGCATTGTGCATCTTGGGAATATGTCATTTTTCTGGCTAGGCCTAAGGATGAAATCCAATCTTTGGGAAATTAACAAAGTCACATAATCCAAACTGGGAAACTCCCCTGGGCCTCCTCACGGTGCTGGGAAGGAAGCAACGGCCTCTGTGCTCAGCTTTGCACACACAGCCACTTTCTAGCTGTGTGATTTGGGCGTTTTGCCTTAATCTCCCAGACCCTGCTTCTGCATCTGGAAATTGAGAGTGACCAGGTACCTCTGAGGTTTGGGGGTGAGGTGGTTTGAGACGATCTCAGCATGCAGCCCTGATGGTCTGGAGCTCACTTTGTGGACCAAGCTGGCCTAAACTCACAGACATCTACATGCCTCTGCCTTCTGAGTGCTGGGATTAAAGGCCTGGGTCACCACCACCCTCCACCCGAGATCTTTACTAGATAAACAGAAGTACCTGGCACACAGTAGGGCCTCAATAAGTATCTGAATCTGTTTTTCCTCCCTCCTCCTACCATAGCGGTGGCCTTGACAAGGTCAAGAACTGTTTTGTAAATATTCTAAGATGTGGTCATTCCCTGGCGGAATCACTTTGTGTACTGAATTGCTTGATTTATTGCAACCAAAAGAAAGATTTATGTTGTTCTGACAACAAACCTTGCGATACAATGCACTGCAATGTGCGCCCCTTTCCAGCAGGCTGTCCCAGGGGGCTGTGCTGTCCATCAGTGTTGGCATGGAGTTCCTGCATTCTTCAGGGCCCGCGCTTTCTGAAGCCTTCTGTTTGCCTGTTTGTTTTAGGGCACTCAGAGTGCGACTCGGGTCATATGATTAGCACCTCAGGAATTCACAGAGGTTGGAACATAGATCTGGACTTGTGCCTGTGTGAGGGGCAGGGAAGAAAGCACAAGAAAGCTGAAACCTTCCTAGTCGGCCTCTTGTGCAGAGGAAGAACTTCGAGGTGCTCTTTCGGTCCAGTTGCATGCTGGTAATGCAGGCTGTCATGGGTAATCTGTCCTTGACATCAGCCTCATCTGCTGATTTCTCTAGGTGTTATCATCTGACAGTCCAGACTCAGATGAGCACAGATGTTACAGGTCAATGATTCCTTTGGTCACTTGGCCAGAAGGCATTTGAGTGGCTCTTGGTGCCCGGCTTGTTGTGCTGTAGTGTATAGTGTTCACACTGTCCAGCAGTTGGTAATCTGTTATGGAATTTCCAAAGGAAAGATGAAGTAGAAATGGGAAACTCCATGTACAACACAGAAAACTGGGCAGACCACAAATAGGAGTTTCTCTCGAGTTTCACGGTTGCCTAAGTTGGAAACAGGGTGACCCAGGAAAGGTTGATCAGTGGGGCAGATGAGGAGAGAATTAAGGTGGTCAGAGCTGCATCCAGGGACACCTGCTCCTGAGTGTGGTGGGATCTCGGGCTATCGCTCTAGCTACCTGTGGCTCTGCATCCTGAACCATGAGCAGAGCGTGGTGCCGCCTTCTGCCACCGGGGTAGCTGTCCGGACGATATGGTTTGAAAGTGAAATGTCCCCCACAGGCTCATGTTTGAACACTTAACCTGGCCGTCAGCCAGCGGCGCTATTTTGGAAGGTTGAGAACCTTTTTGGATAAGATACCTAGCTGGAAGACATGGGGCTCTAGAGGCCAGGCCAGGAGGCTACAGCAAGCCTCCGATCTGTCCTGAGGTCCACTTCCTGATCACATCAGACCATATGAAGTGCTCACAGCAACCACAGGCTTCCCAGTCAACTTGCAAGGTGACAAGCTTCAAAGGTGGGAGAGAAGTTGATCCCAAGCACTTGGTCGTGCTCTCCCAACGCCCCATAATCTGTTTTCTCCAGGGGAATGGTAGACAGTTTTTAGAAATTCTACTTTGGTTGGTCTTTTCAGACAAGTTCTCTCTATGTAGCCGAGGCTGGCCTCAAATTCCCAATTCTCTTGCCTCAACCTCCCAAATGTTGGGATTACAGGCATGCACCACACACGAGAACTGTGTCTTCTATAAAGAACGCCATATGGCAGAGCTTCGGAGAGACTGCTGCGTCTGGTTCTCTGGGCTTGCGCTGTGATATCTTGGTAGATTATATTGGTCTGGCAACAAGGCAGTTAGGAGCCTGACTTGATCTACTGACCCCAGAAGTGTTTGAGCTTTTATTTGATCTTTTGGCAGACAAAGTGTTTGACATTCATAAGCATAACCAAGATCAAAGGCATCTGAAGCAATGTGTGCCTCTTCAGCCATCAAGGGTTGAGCTAAAAATGTGGAAAATGATTCTCTCTGTACAAGAGGCCAGATTCTTCTTCCCCCTCTCTACCTATCAAACAAATGAAAAACCACGTGACTTCTCAGAGCAGCTGGTGCTGCGTGCTGCCCGTGTGACTGGTGATCCCAATGTGCCCAGGAAAAGCATCGACTGGGGAAGATGGGGTGGCCAAGTTTTCTGGCCAAATGCTAGAGTCAGAGAAAAAAACTTGGACTAACCCTATGCAGTCAAGAGTGTAGACCGTGGGGGGACTGGAGAGATGACTCAGCATTTAAGAGCACCGGCTGCTCTTGCAGAAGACCCAGGTTCAATTCTCAATACCCACACGACCCCCCAGTTCCAGGGGGACCCTATACTTTCTTCTGACTCCATAGGCATTGCATTTTAGTATCTGCATCTCTTTATTTTTGTGTGTTTGACAATTTACATAATTAAAACATTCAGCAAGGTTCAGTAGCACAAGCCTATAAATTCATGAGGCTGAGGCAAAAGGTTCAAGGGGAAGATCAACCAGAACGAGGCATGGGGCTCCAGAGCTGGCTCAGCGGGCAAAACACACACGCCTGGGGTTCCTGCGTTCCTGCAGTGAGACAGGAGGCGGAGACAGGAGAGTTCCTGGAAGACTGGGAGACCACCAACCCTGGTGTATATAACACTGAACAAGAGACCCTGTCTCAAACACGGTGGAAGGCCTAGGACCGCCCAGAGGGGAATTAACTCAGGGATTTGTTATGGTAGCCGAAAGCTGACTAACCCAGCACCCAAGGTTGGTTTGTTTGATTGGTTGGTTTTGTGTTATTTTTTTGTGTGTTTTGAGCAGGGTCTCCTGTAGTCCCAGCTGACCTAGAACTTACTATGTATACTAGGCCTCCCTTGATCTCACAGAGATCATGCCTGTCTTGTCTGTTTCCTTTTTGTGATTTATTATTACTTATGTGTATACCCTCAGAGGCCGGAAGATGGAGTCAGATTTCCTAGAATTAAAGCTGCAGGCAGTTGTGAACTGCCCAACGTCGTTGCTGGGAACCAAACTTGGGTCCTCTGGAAGAACAGCAAGTGCTCTTAACCACTGAGCCGTCTCTCCAGCTTCATGGGTGTGTTTTAAAGCAATGTGTGGGGGTGGGGAGTGGACTCCACAGCTTATTATCTTAGCTGAAGCTGTTAAGTTGGTCTCTATCTTCTGTGAGACAACAAAATTAGCCTCAGACTGTGGATATAGCTCAGGATAGAATGCTTGCCTGCCACCCCCCGGGATTCAATCCCTAACATCACCAAAACATTAAAAGAAAGGGGGATGGAGAAGCTCAGTCTTCGTAACCGAAACACCACGGGTCTGAAACTGCTGTCAGAATTGCCTGTTGGTGACCTGGACCGACCTTTGTCAGAATCAGATTGTTGCTGGCTCAGTTTAAATATCTGTAGCAAAACTGCACTTTACATCAGGTTTTATTCATGGGCTCACCTTCAAATCTGTTTGATGCAAGGTTTCGGTTCTTAAAAAAAAAAAAAGCTGGATCAGGGTTTTTAGCTCACTGGTAGAGCCCTCATCTAGCATGCACAGGGCCCTGAGAAATTAAAATAATGTGCATGTGACTATGGAATGCAACATGCCACAAACATCATTCCTTTGCAACTTAGAACTCATGCATGTTTCTCCCCCAGCCTGGTGAGATGGCTCAGCAGGTAAAGGTACTTTCTGCAAAAACTGAGTTTGATCCCCAAACATGCATGCACAAACACATACATACACAAGTTGGTTTTTTTTTTTTTTTTTTTTTAATTTAAAAAGGGGTCTCTTTCCATTGGAAGGCTATCTACAGACAAACTATTCTCTCCCTAACAAAAATGTCCTCATTTTTCTGGCAATTGCTTGGAAACCCTAGCCAATCACAAATGAGTTATCTGTAGCCTAATGATTCCAAAAGCAAAATTAGAAACATCTCTTCCTATATGTCGATGGAAAGTAGCCTGGGAAGCCTGGCTGCATTTTAATGTGTCTGCTGCAGTGTGGGGCGGGCGCAGGGCACTCAAAGGTTTTAAAGACATTCCCGGAGCAGAGAAGCCGTTTGTCCTGTTGCCGGGATGGTGCACACATGCATAAACTCTGCATGCTGCTGAAGAGAGCAGGAGGCTCACACATGGAAGTCTGATATGGTCCTGCGCTTTAAGACAGCTCTTATGACAGCACTTCAACTAAACATGCTTCCCAAAGACTGTTCTATGCCTCCGTGCACATAGATAGATGTTTAATAGCTCTGTTGTTGTGCTAGATAATCCCCTCAGTTGAAGCACAGCATTCAATGCCTTATTCACAGAGCTGTGCAAGCAGCCCAGCAATTGATTTGAGAGCATTGTATCCCTCTAAAAAGCAGCCTTGCACCCTTTCTCAGTTGCTCCCTTCTCCCTCCCCTGGTCCTAGGCCACCATCCATCCATCTCGAAGGGTTTGCTTGCTCTGGAATTAATGGAATTAGATAACGTGTGGTCATTTGTATCTGGCTTCCTTTACCAAACACGATGTTTTTGAAACATCATCGCATAAATCAGTTCCTCTCTATTCCTCCTCTTCCTCATTCTCCTCATCTTCCTCTTCCTCTTCCACTTTCTCCCTGCACTCTTTCCTTCTTTTGAGACACACGTAGCTCTTTCTTTTGACCTCAAACTCGTGACCTTGCCTCAGCCTGCGTAGGCTGCACTGCACCAGTGGCCACCTAGTCTGGCTCCTTACTTCTTCAGGGAAAACAATACCGTTATACCAACGTATAATGCCGCGCTTAGCCGCTCACCACCTGGTGAACACCAGGGTTGCTTCTGCTCTGTGGCTGTGCTCAGTGCTGTCTCTATGGCATTCATGTACGAGTTTTGATGTGGACAGATGTCCCTCAGGATGTATGTATACATACGATTACAATCTTTGCACACTGCTAACAGTAGCAAGCCTGAATTTTCACAGAATCCAGCACTGTGAGACAGTAACTAGACACAGTTTTACAAAAAACTATTTTCCAAAGACATTTTTTATGCCCGGTGCACATAGGTTTTGTTTGGTCTTTTTGAGACAGGGTCTCCCTGGAGCCCCAGCTGACCTGAAACTCGATATGTAGACCAGGCTGGCCTCGACCTCACAGAGATCCATCTGCCTCTACCTCCTGAGTGCTAGGACTAAAGGCATGCGCCACCATGCCCAGAATTCATAGATTTTTAACAGCTTTATTGTCACACCATATGACTCATCTGTTTAAAGCACAAATATGTTGTCTATCCGTTGAGGGGGAAGTGGAAACTCAGTGCTTAACCTTTGGAAAAACCGTCAAACTCTGTCCCAAAATGGCCGCATCATTCTACCTACGCACGAGCAAGGCATGAGGGAGGCTGTTTCTCTACAGCCTCACCAAATCCATCATCTTCTTATTGTGTCATCCTAGGTGATACAGAGTTACACACAGATTTTTAAGAAGAAAAGAGATAATTGCATAACCCACAGTTTCTCTCTTTAAAGATAACAGGTGAGATCATTCAATGTGCATTATTTATTAACCTTTCATGATAACTGTTACTCTGCAGCAACCAATCTATACAAATTTGGCTCCATAATTTTTTTTTTTAGCAAGGTCTCTTTATGTTGCCCGGCTAGCCTGGGACTCACTGGGTAGATCAGGCTGACCTTGAACTCACAGACAGCTGCCTGCCTCAGCCTCTCAAGTGCTGGCATTAAAGGCGTTCGCCACCACACCTGGCCATAGTGTTTTGTTGTTGTTTTGAGACAGGCTCCTACTATGTAGCTCTGGCTGGCTTGGAACTAGCTATATAGACCAGGCTGTACTCAAACTCATGGAAATCTACTTGCTTCTGCTTCCTGAGTGCTGGGATTAAAGACACACATAACCATGCTGGTTCTGGTGGTAAATTTAACTATCTGCAAAGTGTTCTAGTGAAGAGAAATCTGGCGATCTGTGTAAGGACCTTCATGTCAAATGTGTAAGTGCCTGCAGCTTTTACTGTTAAACCCAGCACGGCAGTGGCCAGTCTTGGCTGTTGGGTGTATCTTTGTACATTTGTCCCTTTGTTTCTGTTATATATTAAATGCTGAATCTCTTCTTTGCTTTTGGGCTAAGATAAGGTATTAAAATATCAAACTTTCTAAGAACTTTGATAGATATATTACCAAATGTCCTCTCAGAAAGATTCTCTCAACACTGATCCTTTAGATCAGTGTCCAGAATGGTTGTAAACTATTCTAGACAGGAGCTGGAGAGATGGCTCAGTAGGTAAAGTGTTTGCCCCCAAAGCATGAGGCTCTGAATTCAGATCCCCAGGATCTGTGCAAAACAGCTGGGTGCCCTTGGGTGTGTCTGTAACCCCAGCACTGGGTGGCAGAGTAGGAGGATCTCAGGTGTGTGCTGGCAAGCCAGTGTAGTCCAGTAGGTTCAGTAAGAGACCCTGTCTCAAAAAAATGAGGTGGGGAGCATTAGAAGACACTCTCTGTCAGCCTCTGGCCTCCACATGCCTATGCACAGGCAAGTGTACCCTCTTACACACACACACACACACACTTCTAAATATAGTAGGCTAAGACAAGTTTAGGACTGGTAGTCTAGCTCAGTGGTAGAGCTTTTGCCTGGTATGCAAGGCCCTACACTGATCCAAAGCAAAAAAAGGAAAAGGAAGGGAGGCGGAAGGGAGGAAAAGAAATTGCAGAGAATAGAGACTGCAAAGAACTTTCCCCTGAACGGGACACCTGTATCAAACCTCTGCCATCCAAGGCTCAGAGACCATTGCAGAAGAAGGGACAGAAAGACTGTAAGAGCCAGAGCATGTGGATGACCACAAGGAAACAGTTTACCAGACAACTGGGCAGTCAGTCTCATGAACTCACAGCAACAGTGACTGCAGCATGCACAAGACCCACGTAAGCTCAAGCCAGGGAAAGAAGCCCCGATCTTAGCTGAGGAACTACTGGCAACTGATAACTACTGGGAGAAGGGGAGTCCGTTAGTCTTCTTCAAGTGTATGAAGGTCAACCACGTTCCAGTGGATGGACACACACAGAAGGACATTTAGGCTACAAACTTGGCCCGATAGGGTTGGGTTTTTTGTTGCTGTTATTGTTGTTTTTGTCTTTTTGAGACGGGTCTCTCTGTAGCCCCAGCTGATCTGGGACTCACTACGTAGACCAGGCTGGCCTCAATCTCACAGAGATCCACCTGCCTCTGCCTGGGTCTACCTGGGTGCTGGGACTAAAGGTGTGCTCCACCATGCCTGGCACAGTAGGCCTTACAGAATATTACAGAATACATGAAAACGAGTGGGGATATATTAGAGGGTGCTGATGGGGAAGAGATCTAAATATGATAACAATATATTGTGTGAAACTCCCAAAAATTCAATAAAAATTTAAAAGAAAAAAATCTCATTTTAATTCAAATGTCTTTGACTACTAATGTGGTGAAGTGTTTTTAGAGCTTACCAGACATTTTACAAAAACTCCCTTGCTGGGAGCATTGCCCAGTGGTAGAGCACTTTGTCAAGCATGAGGGAGGTCCTGGGTTCCACCTCAGCACTTCCCAAAGAATTACCTAGCTATGGTCTTGCTTTACTGTCCTTTAAAAATTATTTATTTATTTTTGTCTGTGGTGTACATGTGTGTACATGTTGGCATGTGTGTGTGTGTGCATGTGGAGGCCAGGGGAGGACACTGGCTGTCTCACTTGATCACTCTCTGCCTTATTTCCTTGAGACAGTCTCTCAATGAAGTTGGAGCTCACAGTTTTGGGGGCTAGGCTGGCTAGACAGCAAGTCCCAGTGATCCTCCTGCCTCCCGCCAAACCCAAGTGCTGGGGTTACTGGCACATATGGCCATGCCCAGCTTTCACACGGGTGCTGGGGATCTGAACTCAGATCTTCATGCTTGAGCAGTAAGCTTTACCCTCCACCTCCCAGGCACCTCTCCAGTCTGTCTCTCTTTCTGGATTTGTTCTTGCTAGTGGTTGGTTTTTAAGACCTGTTTGTGTAAATCAATCTATAATTCTAATGTTTTCAGAAAATATACTTATCAGCCTTTTAATCTTGTTTGTAGAATTTTCACATTTAGAAATATAAATACTTGGATACTTAAATATTGATGTTTCATTTTATTTTTAATACAATTCTTTTGTTGTGTGCATGGGTATGTGTGGGCACATGTATGTCATGGTATACCTGTGAAGGTCAGTTGATAATTTGGGGGAATCTGTTCTCTCCTTCCACCATGGTCCAGAGATCAAACTCAGATCACCAGGCTTGTACTGCAAGCATTTTTTACCCTGAGACATCTCACCAGTCAATTTTATCTTATAATTTGAAAGGAGATCTCAATCCATAGCCTCGGCTAGCCTGGAACTCGTGTTTACTATGTAGTCCAGGCTGGCCCTGCGCTCACAGCGATCCTCCTTGAGCTATTACGCCCAGTTCAAATGTTGACATTTTTAAGTCTAGAATCGAAAGTTCTTCCTCATACTTAGAACAAGACAATATTTACCTATGTTCTCACCAAAGAGCTTATTATTTTTTTAAATGTTAACTCTTTTGACTATTTAAATTTTAATTTTTTGAGACATAGCATCAAGATCTAGGGTTTGTTGTTGCTGTTTTGGGTTTTGTCTGTTTTTTGGTTTTTGGTTTTTTTTTCCTTTCTTTCCTCCACACCGTGAACCGGTCCTCTTGAAGGCGTGTGTTAGTCTTTCTGAGTAGATGTGGCACACTGTGAGTCAGTCTCTAAACTCACTGTTCTCTGTTACTTGTTATTTTAGTGAACATAGTTTAAAAGACAATTTTAAAACATTTAGGACAGGGGCTGGAGAGGTGGCTCAGTGGTTAAGAGCACTGGCTGCTTTTGCAGAGAACCCCAGTCTGATTCCCAGCACAAACATGGCGGTTAACAACAGTCCCCAACTCCCCCAAAACTAGGGGAAGCTCTAGTTCCAAGGGATCCTCTGCGGGTCCTGTGTGACAAGGGTGCGTTTACATGCAGGCAATCAAAATACTCCTACACTAAAATAAAAATAAATAAGTAAATAGAAGTTTAAAACTTTTAGCACAATTCTTCACTACTAACCCTCCACCAAAATATTTTGATTATTCTTTATGACCAGGGACCCCGCCCCAGTGGCATTAAATCCTCGAGTAGCTTTGGGCTTCTGAGAGCTTTTTCCTCTCCTAATCATGTTTGCTTCCGTACTTAGGGTTACCAGATTAACTTTTTAAAAATACATGAAACGGAGTCAAATGTGAGTTTTAGATAAGTTAGGCATAACTTTTCTGTTTGTTTGGGGGTGCTGGGGTCCTGCTCACGCCTTGTGAAAGCCATGTCTGTGCTGAGTCACTGAGCTACACCCAGGCGCTGAGTACGGTTTTTAATCTCTGCCCTCCTGCAGCCTGTCCCGCCCCTTCCTGCGCTGGGATGAGGGAACATCGGGCTCAGGCTCAGACTAGAATGCAGTACACGTCAGTACTTCATTTGAAAGGCACTTGTGTGGGTCTGGCCATTTATTTAGAGCCAGTCAAAAGCAGAGGAGGGGGCAGTATTTTCTGTTATCTTCATGTGCCCTTAAATATTTCTTTCTCAGGGCAGAGAAACCATGGGTGAGAAAGGACAGGCGAGAAATGGCAGCCATTTCTTTAGTTCCCTAAAACTAGAGGGCCTCATCCTGTTTTTACACGGGCCTCTGCAGTACCGGGTCCCCAGCCAACTCCCGTGGCAGCCCTCGTCTTAGGAGACCATCTTGCTTTTCCTTCCAGGAGTCTCTCTGGGACTTGGAGATTCTGAATAGCCTTGAACTGTCGGGACTTTGTTTGTTGTTTTGGGTTTTGTTTTGTTTTTACAGAAAAAAAGAATTCATGTACTGGATTTAATCCAAGCCACCCTACTTACCTGTGTTCTCAGAGATCATACAGGGAAATTTGGGTTTCCATCGAAGCCCATGTGGAAAAATGCTTGACCCAGGAATTGTGCAGGTTTTTCCTCACCTGGTGGTGTTGAGTCTGTGAAAGGTGGTGACGCTGGGCTCAGTGACCTCTGGTGAATCTCCATCATGGTTTGAAGAGCTTCTATGTCACTTTCTTCACTTCTACATCTGCGGATAGCACATGGATAGCCCAGTGTCAAGTATCAAAGGACAGTCAAGTTAACAGAAAAATACAACACACAGCCCGCAGCTCAGAGCAGGGGGTCTGCGACAGTGCTGGAGGTGGTGGCCGTGCCGTGTCAGGAGGAAGGCGAGAACCTGTGTAGAGAATTGGGATGAACTGTTTCCCACCTCGCCAGAGAAACAGACAAGAGGAAGGTGGACAAAATCCTAACAGGAAGTATTTATCAGAGCCAAAAACTAGTAATAAAAACCCATGCTCACAGTATTACAAGCTGAGAGGATATTAATGTTTGAGTACCCGTCCCCCATGATAGAGAGGCATCTTGTGTGGCCTCTCACAGAGCTTTGAAGTTCAAAACTTCAAAGAAATCAAGTACACAGGTCGAAACCACCATGAAACCTGCACAGAAACCAGCATCTCAAAGGGCAAGTTCAACAGCACCGAGCTGAGTATTTGCCTGAACAAACTTGGCTTAGGCACACTGCCGTGTTTGGTGTCACCTCTCCAAAGGGCGACTTTGGCACTTCTGAGGCATGACATCACTCTCTCCTGTACGTACTAAAGTAATGAAATATGGGGAGAGAATTCGAGAACTCAGACGGGCTGGGAATTGCTTCACTACAGCAACCTTCCTCCAGTGCATGGCCTCAGGACGCTTATTCCCTGAGCCTCTGCCTCTTCTGCACAGCACCTCGGCCACTAGACTTGTTTTGAAGCTACTTGAAAATTGGCTCAAGTGCTGTTTGTTGCACCGTCAGAGCTGTGTGTCCTGGGCTATGAGAGCAGAACAGTACCGGGACCAGGGATTGTGACGAGGAGCTGAGTTTTTCACTATCTATGGAAATAAATACAGTCTAAAAGCAATTCTTGTCTTTCTATGAAAGGGAGGTGGCCATGCAGAATCACCCAGAACCCCTTTCTGCTGTCTGAGAATCATCACAATGGCTGCTGACCACAGAGCTGCCCAGGAGCCAAAGGTCCGCTTCATATCCTTATATCCTTGCTAGTATCAGTGTAAGGTGAATGCCAGAATTTCTCCGCATGTGACTCAATAGTCAGAAATAAGGAAAACCCAATAAATTAATTATGTGTCTATTAAAATATGCAGTGTTTCCAACCAAGAAGAGTAGAAACTGAAGGCTGAGACAGAATTACCACATGCTTCCAAAGACTGTTAATGAATGTGGAAGAGAAGATAATGCTTGCAGGGAAAAAAAAGTCAGAAAGAAGGCCAGGTGCAGCTAACTGCTCAGGAGGTGGAGGTAGGATGATCCTTTGAGCCTAGTTCAGAGCCAGCCTAGACAACATAGCAAGACCCCATTTCTACACACACACACACACACACACACACTCACGCACGCAAGCACACATACACATGGAATGTTCACACAGTATAGACAACAAATTGGAATACACGCTGAGAAATGAGATAGGAACATGTCAGAGGAGGAATCAGGCTAGCCATCACCGTCATGAATGAGCTGCCGTTGTGCTTCCGTCAGCTGGGGTGACATGTGGCCAGGCAGGATGCTGCTATGACAATCCACTGATAAGCTTAGAAGCAGAAGAAAGGCAGGTAGGAAGAACAGGTCAAATGGGGAAGGAGCTGGACCCTGTGACAAAGCAGACCACGCAAGGAAGGAGGGGAAGCCAGTGAGGACACCTTTGTAGAGAGTCCCACGCCTCCTGAGAAGGGGAAGGCCCAGGGCCAAAGAGGGGTGGCTGGGAAGGAGGGGAGGTCAATTTGGATCGCTGGACTGTGATTAGCGGTGGGAGGGCAGAGTAATTCTAACTGCAGATTTGGTTGTCTCGAGTGACCAAGCTGGATTGGAGTTGAGAATTACCAGACTGGAAGTAAAAGTTAGAAGAACAGTGAATGTATTCAGAGGCGCTTGAGAAGACACAGCACACCCCTCCCTCCCTGCTCCACCCTCTCTCCCTCCGTCCCTCCCCTCGGTCTCCCCTTTCCATCTCTCATTCTCTGTATTTCCATTAATGTGCCTGCTCCCTTTGATATTATCATTATTATTATTATTATTTGTCTTGAGATAAAGTCTCCCTCTGTAGCTCTGGTTGGCCTGGAACGTATTATGTAGACCAATTTGACCTCACACATGTGGCTCTTCCCCTGCCTCTGCCTGTCACAAGCTGGGGTTACAGATGTGCGCCATCACGCCCCACTTCCTCTTTATTTTATTTTTAACCCCCCCACCTCTTCCCCCCTGTCACGGTGAGACACTCTGATGCATTCCATGGTTTTGCTTGGTTCTTATAAGATCTTAATATCTGTGTGTTGTTGAGTGTGTTCTACTTATGATTTTTACTTTTCTGTGTATGAGTGTATGGCCTGCATACACTCACGTATGTGAGTGCACCCATGTCACGCAACGCCTGCAAAGCTGAGAAGAGGCAGTCAGATTCCCTGGAACTGGAGTTACAGTTATTAACCACCTGGTGATGCTCTGCAACATTTAGAGCTAGATGGAGCACTTTCCCATTCTTCATAATGGACAAGCTGAGGAGGCGGAGACACAGATCTGTGCACACGGCCCCCAGTAGAACAAGCTCTAGACAGGAGGAAGTGGAAATTCTTTAGCTAATTCCACATGGAACATAATTAGTAGCAGTGCTCTGTGTGTGTGTGCTTGTCCGTGTCACTGAGGGAAAGGGAAGACTTTCTGGATTGATCCATAGGGTTATTAGTACAAGTTCATCATTATCATCACCACCATCATCACAATCAACATCACCATCATCACCACCACTTTCTACATTGTCATCCCCATCATTACCACCAATATCATTACTATCATCATCACCATCATCATCACCATTAAGATCATTGTCACTATCATCACCATCACCATTGACATGATTACCACCTTCTTCACCATCACCATTACTTCTATCACTGTCACCATTATCATCATGATCACCATCATCACAACTATTATCACCACCATTACCATCATCACCATTACCATCATCACCATAACTATCATCACCATTATCATTGTCACCATCACTGTCACCATTACCATCATCACCATTATCATCATCATTACCATCATCATCACCATTATCATTGTCACCATCACTGTCACCATTACCATCATCACCATAACTATCATCACCATTATCATTGTCACCATCACTGTCACCATTATCATCATCACCATTATCATTGTCACCATCACTGTCACCATTACCATCATCACCATAACTATCATCACCATTATCATTGTCACCATCACTGTCACCATTACCATCATCACCATTATCATCATCACCACCATCATTACCATCATCACCATTATCACCATCACTGCCACCATTACTGTCATTACCATCATCATCAGCACCATCATCACCATCACCATCATTATCACCATCACTGTCACCATTACCATCATCACCATCACCATCATCACTATCATCATTATCACCATCACTGTCACCATTACCATCATCACCATCATCATCATCACCATCATCATCACTTTCACCATTACCATCATTATCACCATCATCATCACCATCACCATTATCATCATTATCACCATTACCATCATTATCACCATCACTGTCACTATTACCATCATCACCAACCCCATCTCCCATGAACAAAGTGCCTGCTCTGCAAGGCTGTCTGTGACACACTTTGCACTGTCATGTTTTGATCCCAAGTGTGCAAGGCTGATTGGCAGAGGAAACAATAAGACTGAGGAGATTCGGGCCTCATAGGTAGTGAGGGTAGAAGTGAGGGTACACCAGGATCTGGGAAGGCAGAAGGCAGAGCTGGTGGGAGAGTAAATGATGGCCTCCCCTAGAACCGGGAGAAGAGCGGGCAGAAACAGCACTTCACTGACCTAAGTGGACCTGACCTTCCCTGCTCATGATCAGAGGAGCAGGACTGAGGGTAAAGTTCCTTGGCCCTGGGCTGCCGAGCTGGGTTTGGAAGCATCGCATGCCACATGCACCCGGAAGCGTCACTCGGGATTTCCATGCTCACTGCGACCTGAAGATGGGATACTATCATGGACTTGCTTGAGATGGGCATCACAAACTTGAACAAAACAAGGTCCAGGGAAGCATGCAGGAGCAGCCCAGGTCCTTGATTTGAGCGTGTCGTTCGCCCTGGCAGGCACTGGTCTCCTCCCTCTGCCTCCATCCCCACGCAGCCCCCTGCTGTCCTCCTTCCCCAGCAGTGGTTTTGGAAGGTCTGGGTTCCAGTAGGTCCAAAGCTTTTCTAGGGGCTGGAGAGATGGAGAGATGGCTCAGCGGTTAAGAGCACTGACTGCTCTTGCAGAGGATCTGGGTTCAATTCTCAGCACCCACATGGTAGCTAACAACTGTCTGTAACCCAAGTTCCAGGGGATCTGACACCGTCTTCTGAGCTCCTCATGCATTGCACGGCATAGGTGCACTTACACGTACGCAGGTGATACACGCATAGAAATTAAATAAAATAATAAAATATATTAAAACTAAAAAATAAAAAGCTTTTCCAGGTCAGGCCCCTGGAGGGAGATCACAGTTGTGTCCCTACCTCTCATCTCTGTCTTTTTCTGAGGTTTCGGTTACCTCTGCTCAACTTCAGTCCAAAAATATTAAATGGAAACTTCTAGAAGTCAACTATTCTTTCATTAAATTGCGCTTGCCTTGCTCCGCCCCACCTGGGCCACCGCCCTTCCTGTGTCTGCTTTAGCCCTGAACACCTTGCCCCACCTCAGTCGCTGTCAGTCGTAGGAGCTCAAATCAACTGTCAGGGCGTGACAGTGCGTGTGTTCACCTGACTCTCACTTTGTCTACGTCATTGTGACTCCGAAGCTCCAGGGGAGTGACCCTGGCAATTCAGATGTACCATAAAATGCTTCATTTAAGTGAAAAAGTGAAAGTTTCCTACTAAGAAAGGAAAGAAGACCCACCTGCTGGTGTTGCTGAGACGGTAAAAGCAGGTCAGCTCCAGTGACCCTGAAAGGGGAAAAAGAGACTGGTGCTGGTTGTTGTTTCTTTTTTTCATTTTGTTATTTTTATTTTATGTGTATGAGTGTTTTGCCTGCATGTGTGTAAGCGCACCTGTGTTGTACAATGCCCACAGAGGTCAGAAGAGGGCGTGAGGGCATCAGATTCCCCTGGAACTGTAGTTACAGGCAGTTGTTAGCCACCATATAGGTTCTGGGATTTGAACCCAGATCTTCTGCAAGAGCTGTCAGTGCTCTTAACCGCTGAGCCACCAGTGATGGTTTTGCTGTTTTTCCTCATACCACAAAAGTTATAGCCACAGTGTGAGAATAAGAGCTTAGATAAGATGGAAAAATCACCAAATGCGTAGGAAGAAATGCATATAGGGTTAGGAGACAACTCAGTGTGTAAGAACACTGGCACCCATGTAGAAAGATGATCATAGCTTCATGTGACTGCAACCCCAACATTAGTGAATTGAGCTTTTAGATCCCAAGAGCTTGCCAGCCTAGCCAAGCATGCTTCCAGTTCATTGAGAGATCCCATCTTAAAGAGCACGAGGCAGAGAGCAATAGAGGAAGACACCCACAGTCCCCCTCTAGCCTCTGCGTGTGTGCATACATTGTGCCCCCACACACTTACACATGCATACACATGCACACACACATTGTGGGGATGTAGGGTTTGGAATCATCTGCAGTTCCAGGCATCCTTTCGGAGTTTTGGAATGCATCCCCTCAGGTGAAGAGGGGATTGCTGTAATTGGATTGCCCCCCATGTCCGTCCAAGGTGGCAGAGGGTGACTTAGCAGAATGCTTCTGTGCTCCTGGCAACAAGAGCTTGGGGCAGACACACTAGAGTTAGAGAGAACATGGCTGCACCCAGCATCCTGTGTGGGTGCATGGCCCAGGAAGGGCGGGGGCTGCAAACACCTCATAGTGCTTGACCACGAGAGGGGCATCTGAGGGTTCTCCTGAGCCAAGTCCTTCAGATCCACAGCCACAGCCATGATGGGTCCCAGAAGCCCAGGAAGCAGCGGTCCCCACTGCCCATGCCCCAAAGGTAACCACTTCCTCTGCTCCAGACACTGGAACGACCACCTCACCTGGTCACCTTTGATTCATAAGCATAAGCTGACAGTTCTAGAACCTGGGCTCTCTAGAAGAGTCCCTGCTGCCCAGTCCTGAACTGGCTGACACAATAACCTGCACTTTAATTGATTTACACTTCAGGTGTTTAAGTTGCATTAAGCAAGAGTCATCAGAGAGGGAAGCTATCACATCTTTACAAAGACGCATGCATTCCACCTGTGTCATGGTGCACGTGCCAGCTTCAAAAAGGGATGCCAGGGAAGGCAGGAAAGGGACTCACAGGTCGTGATTTTATACTTGACGCCGGGAAGGCTCTGTAAACAGGAGCCTGACGCGTGCAGCCGCCCCACCAGCCCACTCCCTGACTGCACAGTGATTACAGGCTGGACAGCACGTATTAAGGGTGATGAGGTCATGGCTCCAGGGCCCTTGTGACTGTCACCTTTGTACAAGTGGAGTGACTTTCTCCCGGGCTTAATAGGCAAATAACGTGTCAGACAGAAGAGAAGAAGTCACGTTGCAATGGGAGCGGAGAAGAACCGACAACTTTTGTCTTTTCCAAATTTGGCTAAGAGGCCCTTTGACTCAGTCTGCCCTTTGGTCTGCACCGAGGGCCGTGGGAACCGGTGTTAGAGAGCAGCTGCTGCAGGAGACTGTCCCTCCTCAACCCAATTCCATCCTGATTTATTTACATTCTACATCTTCTCTATTTTTTTGACATTTGCCTCCTGGCAGAGTAGAGCCTCTGTGGAGGAGTTTCGAGGAGGTGGATTTTGGCGGACACAATGAAGAATTTTCTTCATTCCCAAAATGGAACAGCCTGACTCAGAAGACAGTGTGTCTCCAGCCTAATGAGTCCTTCCAGGCTCTCTTCAGAGGAGCTGTGACATTTCAAAGATGGTTTTCCATCTTTGAGAGCCTACTAGGTGCTAGGCCAGTTCTGAGCTTGTTTGTTTCACATAAACAAACTTACCATTTCTTTATTCATTTTATTTGCGTATGTGTGTGCACGTGCATGTGGAAGCCAGAGGTCGACCTCGTGTCATCTCTCAGGACCTATCAGCCTTGTTCTTTGAGATCGGGTCTCTTACCTGGTGCTCATCAATTAGCCTAGGTAGGCTGGCCAGTGAGCACTAGATACTTACTTGCTTACCTCCACCTCCTCAGAACTAGGATTATAATTGTACATCTCTATACCTGACTTTATGTGTATGCACATATGTGTTCAAGTGGGCACATATGTAGGCCACTGGATGTCATGTGTCCCGCTCTATCAATCTCCACTTTCTTCCTTTGAGACAGGGTCTCTCACTGAACCTGGAATAGACTAGTGGCCAGCCAGTCCCAGCCATCCCCTTGTCTCCATCGCCTATAGCACTGTGCTTACAGATGTGTGCACAGCCACATCCAGTTTTATACATGGGTGGGCCCTTTTTTTTTTTTGAGATAGGGTCTTACTATGTAGCCTCGTATGTAGCCCAGCTGGTCTGGAACTTCTTATGTAGACCAAGCTGGCCTCAAACTCACAGAGATTCACCGTCTCTGCTTCCTGAACTGGGATTAAAGGAGTGTGCCACTACATAGGGCTTCTTTATTGACTCTTCAAACAATACTATGAGACAGCCACTGTGATTGTTTGCTTTCTTTTACAAATGAAGAAACTGAGGCACAAAAGTCTTATTAACCTGTCCAAGTTGGCATGGTTGACATGTGAGGACGAGTCCCAGCAGTGTAAATGCCCGACTTGTTCTTAAAATACAAAATGTTCCAAAATCTGAGGTTTCCTGAGCATCAACAAGGCGCATAAATGGAAAGTCCCACACTCATCCTCGTGTGACAGGCTGCAGTCAAAGCGGACAAAGTGATTTAAAATATTGCATTAAAATTGCTTCAGACCCAGCAAGATGGCTCAGCAAGTAAACACACTTGTCACCAAGCCTGATGACCTGAGTACAATTCCTGGAATCTACCTCATAAAAGGAAAGGAAAAACTCCTGCAAGTTGTCCTCTGACCTCCACCTGTGCCATGGCACACAAATAAATAAATAAATGTAATACCATTTTTTAAAAACTTACTTCAATCCTGGCATGGTGGCACATGCCTTTAATCCCAGCCCTGGGAGGCAGAGGCAGGTAGCTCTCTGTAAGATTGAAGCCAGTCTGGTCTACACAGGTTTCAGGCCAGCTGGGGCTATATGAAGACCCTGTCTCAAAAAGATCAAAAAAAAAAAAAAAAAAAGAAAGAAAGAAGCCTTTACTTCAGGCTGTGTATGTGGGTAAGGTCTATAGAAAACAAAAATCAGTTTCATATTTAGATCTGAATCTCATTATAAATATGTTAATATTCCAAAGTCAGAAAACTATCCAAACTGTGAAACAGTCCTGGTGCCCAGCTTCTGGGTAAAGGATCCTTCACATGCACTGTGATGTATCTGGTCAACACACATCAAGGTCACAGGAAGGGACAGTGACCAACTATTCTGAGATAAAATAGGTTTAAAAGGCTCGTGACTCAGCATGCAAAGGTCTGTTGGAGGCGGAGAAGGGCTAGACCCAGAGTCAAGACAACATAAGTCAATGTGTACAGAGGTCATCTGAGGCTCCAGAATGCCTGGTACATCATCCAGTGCATCTGATCCTCTTGGCACCACCTCCCAAGAGTCTCATCTTGTCTTGTTTTTTTTGTGATGATGGGGATGGAACCAAGAACTTTGTACATACTAGGCAAGCACTCTGACAACCTAGCTCTGTGTAGTAGTGTCTACCAAAAATAGTCTGAAGAAAATTTGAGAATTGACTATACTATATAGCAAACACTATATAGACTACACCATGTGGTCTATACCATATAAACTACACCATGTGGCCTATACCATACAGACTATTCCATTGTGGCCTATACCATGTAGCTTATACCACATAGACTATACCATATACATTGTACTATATAGACTGTACTATATACATTATACTATATAACCTATATCATGGACTGTACCATTCAGGCTGTGCTATATAGACTGTACTATATAACTTACATCACATGGACGGTACCATATAGCCTACACCATGTAGCCTAACTTGGCTCTACATCTAGGATTAGGCAAGTGACTCTAGGAGGCAAAGGGAAACCTGGCTACATCTGTTTTGAACTATGTTGGTCCTTTAGAGTAGGGTCTGAGTCAGAAAACTGTAGTACCATTTGCCCCAGGACATGGTCATAAAATGAGAAACTTCTAGAACATCCCCCAAACTACTTCCAGAGCTATGAAATATTCTGATTCATTAGCAAGCAAAGGAAGAAAATGTGTATGTAATAAAATCAAATACTTTGTGTGGTGGGCTAAAAGGAACAGAACATCTGGCCAATGGGTTAGCCCTGCCCCTTGGAAAGTTCCATCTGGGCCATCTCCTCGAGCTTCATCCCACGAAGGCTGCAGATAGGACTCATGCGAATGCCCTCAGCGTAGATTCTAATCAGGTGAGCTGGTCTGAAGGCTGGAACTTTACACATCTCAGCTCCCTGGGGCCAGCAATCTCACTGATAATGGAACAATTAGCTAAGAATAGAGTGTTTCTCAAACCTTATCCCTGGATGTGTTAACATGGCAATAGTTCTATAAAATGGGTTGAAATAATTTTTATGATTCTACTCGGGAAAACTGATGAGAGTTTTCATTCCTTTTTAGAGCTATGCCACCATGAGAGGGAAGAGACTGGACTTGGCTGTGTCTCTCCCGGTGTAGCAAGCCCTGCGATGCTGACCAAACACAGCTGCAAACAAAAGAGAAGTTCTTACTCTGCAACAGATACTACCCATGAGGCACTGCTTCTACTGTAATATTAAAGAAGAGGGCCCAAGAGGGTAAAGTTGAAGTTTCTTCATTCCGTCTTCCCCCTGAGGTCCCTTGGATCTGTAGCCAAACATTCAGCGTAAAGGAGTAAATCCAGCCAGCTTTCAGTACCCAAAGTGTCCTCATTTGCAGATTCAACCATCCACAGATGAAAAATATTTGGAAAAAAATTGTACTGGCCATGCAGAGGCGTTTTCTGGTCCTTATTCCCCAGACAGTCCAATGTAACAGCCAACTGTACAGCATTACATCGCATTGAGTGCTATGGTCCCAAGGGGACAGGGCAGGTTCTGGACAAGTAGTTCCTGTTACTTAAGGGAGTGGGGCACCTGAGGATTTCGGTGTCCACATGAGTCCTGTTACAGACAAGGATCTGAGTCTATAGGGTGTACCAGCTACAGCAATCCAGGGGCACCTGTTGAAATATCCAGGCTCTTGTCTGAGGGAAATGAATTGGACCAGGGATACATGGCTAGAAATAGAACTAGAGACTGCTTATTAAGACAGATAGGACACGGGGGCTAAAGAGCCGGCTCAGTGGCTCAGAGCACTCACTACTCTCGTAGAAAACTCAAGTTGGTTCCCAGCACAGACCTGGTGACTCACAACTGCCTGTAACTTCAGCTCCAGGGAATCCAATGTCCTTTTCTGGCCTCTGTGGACACCCTCACACACATCCACGTAAATAAACATTTTTAAAATCTTTTTTAAAAGGAAGAGAGGAAGCGAGGGAGGAAGAGAGGGAAGGAGAGTAAAAGGAAGGATGGGCGTGTGCTAGCAAGCTGAGGGGAACGCGTACCTAATGTCACTGTCTTGGGAAACAGCTGGGACCAGAAGTTATCAGGGGTTTGGTAGCCCTTTATTTGTTCAATTTTTTGACAGGGTCCTATACAACCCAAGCTAGTCTGGAACTTGCTATATAGCTGAAGATGACCTTGAACTTCAGGTCCTCCTGCCTCCACTCCTGAGTACCGGCCTTGTAGGTCTGTGCCATCACACCTAGGTCATGCAGTACTGAGCACGGAGCCCAGGGCCTCATACATGCAGCAAACACTCTACCCACTGAGCCACACCTCCCTGCCCTGTGACACTTTTTTTATTACTTATATTTTTATTTGCCATGTATGAGTGCTTTGCCTGCATGTATGTAAGTACACCTGTGCTGAGCCACACCTGAGGAGGTCAGAAGGAGGCATTGGATCCTGTGGAACCGGAGTTAGGGACATTTTTCAAGGCCATTGCTGAATTTCCTCGTCAATCTATTCCTCTCTTTTTCATTCCCCACAACGGCCTAATCCTTTTCCCAGCCAGCCTGACAGTCTGAGGCAGACTTTTTGAAAGCTTAGCTTTTGATACCTCTTCTGCAAAGATAGTTTTGTTCCAAGGAGCCTAAAGAGTTAGCCCAGTAAATCACACTGCCATTGAACAAAGTGGAACATGGTCATGCTGAAAAGTCCTTCACCAAGTGGAGGGACATCCAGTAGCAATGCTGACAACCTTAAATTCATTAAAATGCTTTGCCAAGGACACAAAGTGTTAAGTGAAGGAGATAGCTGTTACGATACAGACCCTTCACAGGAAACATTGTATCTTCCCAGTGTGTGCAAACTGTATTATCCTCAAATTCAAATGTACTGACTCAGGGCTGGGGAGATGGCTCAGGGGGTTTAAGAGTGCCTGCTGTATCAGCATGAGGACCTGAATTCAAAGCTGAGTTTCACATCACCGGGTCAGGCAGACATAGGGGGATCACTCCATGATGTATTCCTCTGGTCTCCACATACTCACAAGTACATGTACATACACACATTTACATGCACACACACATATTCAGATACACACACAAACCCTAAAATGTACTAACTCAACTAACAAGGCAATAATACTGTTTCTTAGGATTTAGGACCAATTTTAGGGAAAACAAAAAATAAACAAGAAAATTTGAATACAAGTCCCTTCTTATGCATGGAAGATGGTCTCAATGTGGAGTGAGGTCTTGGGACATTGTATGTGGGTCATATCTCCCGGTGCTATGGGGTTGGTTTGAAAGAGCCCAGGAAAGGATTTTCTAATGTAGAATATGATGCTCAGTTAAGTCTCATAATTCCAATTCATCCCCCAATAATTAAAGAGACAAAACACTATGGCACAGCCACAAGAGAGAACTTCGGTACTTTCTATATTCTATTCTTATTTTTTTTTTGATTGATTGATTCTTATTTTCTGTGTGTGAGTGTTATGCCTGCATGTATTAAGTGCACCTGTGTCAGCTGTGGAGGAGATAAGTGGGTGTCAGATTCCTTGGAACTGGAGTTACAGACAGTTGTTAGCTGCCATGTGGGTGCTAGGATTCAAACCTGGGTTCTCTGCAAGAACAGTCAGCACTCTTAACCACTGAGCCATCTCTCCAGCCCCAGTTGTTCTAGTCTTGGTCTATGTTGTCCAGTGGCAGAAAGAATAGTTACTAACCTTTACTTTCATCCACCAAGCCTAGACTCTGACATTCTGTGAACTTCCTGTGGGTTTGATCCCTGATATTTCAAAGACTATTGGAAAAAAAGAAAATGGCATTTAAAACAATAGGGATGAATAGAGATCCTGCTGGTGATGAACTTCAATAGAGAGTGCTCCCTGGGACACAGGATGTCCTGGGTGCCATTCTCTCCTACAGGGAGAAGGGGTCCCTTTCGCTGTGGTCTCCAATAGCCATTAATTCTAAAAAAAAAAAAAAAAGAAACAATTGGCTGCCAAATGAAAAAACTACCCTAAACCAGTCTTAAGAAACCAGAAGATGCTGTGCCATCTACAGCACCAGCTTGCACAAGTTGGAACAGGCCTTACAGTGTGCCAGGGGTCATAGACATTTTCAGAATTCAAAGAAACCTTGAAAAATCATGTCGTCCCATCTCTTTTCCAGGGAAGGAAGTTAAAAGGTGTGGAGCAGGGGACAGCTGGCTTCTGGCTGTGGTGGCCAGCCCACAAGACTTACTTCTCCAGCCGACCCGGCTCCGGAGGACATGGAGGCTTGTCCGCTGCTCTGGCAAGCTAGAATTCATAATAAAGAATCCTGCTACATCAGCCCTGCTCTCCAGCCAAGGTGAGAGGTCACACAGGGAGGGATGGAGAGCCCAGGCAGAGCCAACTCCATTCCCCGAGCCCCAGGGGCAGCAAGAAAGATCAGACTCCTTGTCCCAAAGTGAGATAAAGGCCTCCAGGGGCTCTTGAACTTTCACAGTCTTTCCTATTTGCTTTTAGTGGGGTGCTCCTGAGACAAAGGGGACTATCTCAGACCTCTCTGGCAGTACAGACATCCTAAGTGCCCCAGAGCCCTGTCCTGTGACTCTGAGCGTGTGGTACATGTGCCCAACTCTGACTGCGCTTTAGCCCCACCTTCCAAACTGGCTTTCAAACCAGAACCAGGGAGAAAAGTTATTAAGAAACCAAAGTTTAAAACAATCACATCTTAAACTCCGGGAGTAGGTCCCTCGGGGGGCCAGGCTCTGTGTGTCCACACTGGTGATGCAGGAGGGGAGCAGGCCAGAGGTGTGCAGTCACTCAGGCCTCGGTGACACCTCAGCAGTGACAGAGATACGGATACACGGAGAAGGCAGGCCAGAGTGTCCCTGTAGGCTTTGGCTACGGCCTCCTCTGAGGTGGGGGGCACACTCTATCACAACTCCTCTGTGCTCTCCCCTCCCCTCCCCTCTTCTCCTCTTTTCTCTCTCTCTCTCTCTCTCTCCTGATACTAGGTATTAAACCCAGGACTACTTTGTACACAGTAGGCCAGCACTCTACCACTGAGTCACAACCTAGCCCTTGATCCAGTTTCTGTGTGTGTATGTGTATGTGTGTGTGTGTGTGTGTGTGTGTGTGTGTGTGTGAAAGAGACAGACAGACAGATAGACATGTATGGAGGAGAGAAGAACCTCAGGCATCATTCCTCAGGAGTCATCCACCTTCTTTTTTGAAACAAGAGTCTTCTACTAGGACCTAAGCTCACCATTTAGGGCAGGCGATACCCTCCTGTCTGCTCCCCGGCGCTGGGATTACTAGCACTCACCACCACGCCTGGCTTCTTTATACGGGTTCTAGTGATTGAATTCAATTCCTCAAGATTGTGTGGTAAGCACTTCACTGGCTGAGCCATCTCAGCATCAGTATGTGTTTTGCCTGTACATCACATGTATGTAATGCCCAAGGAAGCCAGAAGAGGGTGTCAGATCCCCTGGAGCTGGAGTTAGGGTGCTCTGCAGGATCAGGCAGTGCTCTTAACCACTGAGCCATCATTTCTCCTGCCCCATGATCCGAGCACAGGCACAGGATGGGCAGGGAGCTCATCCCCTTTTCCTCGGCAGCTTCCATGCAGGAGATACAAGTTCTGCCACTCGAGGTAACACGGATGCTCCCAGGTCTGTGGCTCTCACTGTGATTCTCTCAGTGATTCTGTGCTTTGTAGCTCGCTTTTGATGCTGTTGATGGATTTAATCCTTAGAGACACCATACACAAGACTCAAGCTGTGCGAGGATGAAGCTCTCATACAAAGGTAGCACATGGTACCAACTGTCCCCAAGACAGGGACCTCAGCATTTGGCATCATGGCACTGAAGTTTATTTGCAAGCACGAGCACGCCACCAAAATATGGAGTTCTTTTGTTGTGGACAGTTCTGTAGGAAGTGCTGTCACTTTGTCCCATCTTTAGATGCAGAGACTGAGGCTGGTGGTGCTCCTGAGAGGGTGACACCAGGAAATGGGCAGCTGGAGCCAGTCCAGGCCTGGCTAGCTTGCCCTGAGCCCCAGGCACTCCACATGCAGGAGCTCGGTGCCCTCATCCCCAGATCTGTGGTGTAGGGAACGCGGCTCTTTATCAGGGCGGTTACCACATCGACACACAGCACTGAGTCACAGAGTAGAGATGGCTTTCACGATAGCAAGTTGGCAGATGTGGAGATACAGTCCCGGGACTTGGCGCTGTGGCGCCTGCCTGCCTCCTTCCGGGCTGCTCAGCGCTGGCTAATTTGGAGAGTGTCAGAGTCTCTCTAGGTTCTCCTGATGGCACTCCCTGGCCTTTTATGAATGAAAGCTTCTTATTAGCACTTGGGAAATCGGAATTTTCTTTTTTCCGGATGAGTAAAAGCATGTTTGGAAACAAGAGTGTGGAAACCAAGCTGGGAGTGTCCACAGCCCAGGAGTACTTTGGGCTAGGAATGGTCACCACTTCCAGACAGCAGCAGGGACCCTCTGTATCATCCACGAGGAGGAGCCTGAGAAGAGGCCTCAACAGCGCCCTGGGCCAAGCTCACGGCTCATTAGCCCTGTGGCGGAGTGCCCAGAAGGTGGGTGGAAAGGAACAGGTGGCTCCTCGCTAGAACATCGTTAAACCCCTGCTGAGCTGCTTGATTTCAGATTGCCAAATTCTTGCCCTTGAACTAATTTTTTCAGGTCTTCCCACGTGGTGGGTGAGGGAGGCCACGACTTAGAAAGAATGGGCAGGTGAGAACAGAGCCGAAAGGCCTCTGACAAGGAGAGGATCGGACGTAGATAGGGTTGCCAGATTTAAGGACAGGGCGTCCCCCTTGTGTGAAGCAGATAATGGGAGCCGAGGCCAAGGTCACTGTCTGGCCAGCAACACCCTCATTTCCTCCCAGGAACAATTTCTGCCAACATCTGGACAGCTGAGAATTCACAGGCACACCCAAGGACCTGAGCCTATACCAATCTTGGAGAAAAACAGGCCAGTCTGACATAGGCAGGGAACATGGTTTTAGAGACTGGCATTCAAAGAACTTTCCATCCGCCGGCCCTTGTCAGCAGCCCTGCTGAAAGTCAAGGGTACTCTGAGTCACTCGCCTCCTCTCCAGCCTTGGTGTATTTCTGGGAATGTGAGGCACATTTGAGAGACGTGACATTCCTGAGCTCGAGCTCGTAGCAGTAATAAGTCAACCACCCACTTCCTCTCTAGTCATCCTCATCGGTGTTAGGAACAGGACTAAACAAATTCACTTGAAACTCACACGCCTTTAGGAAAGAAAGATGGGTTGTGCCCCAGTCATCTTGACAAGGCAGAGTACGTCACCCTGCCCCAGAGGGGGCAGTGGACTGCTGCAGCTGCTGTCCCTTGCTTTTCCAGAGATAGGAAAGACGTCTCTCAGACATGTGACGTTCAAGACACGCCTGTTTCATAACACGCGCTCACTGGGTATCTAGGAACACATCTGTTCTGGCGGCGGCAACTGCTGGTTTTGAAATTTGAAGTCACAGGAAAGGTAATGGGTGCCTTCAAACCTTTGGCCTGTGGGTAAACGTTTGTACATCTGAATCAAAGAAAAACGTTATTTATTAACATGACCCCGAACAACATGTACTGAGAGCTCGCAGAGGAAAGCTGGGGGCTGTGGACGAGGCAGAGGCGAGTGGAAGGGCATTGCTCTCACAAGGGACCCACGTCATGGTGGAGATGGGACCTGCGGTGGACAGTGGAGGGAAGGCGTCTACTCAGAGCTGAATGTCAGGGGATACAGGAGGACAAGGCCAGGAGTGATGTCTCAGCCTGGCTGGGACCTAGAGAAGGTCTACACACGTGTGAGCACCTTTCAAAGAGGGGAGCTGAAAAGCAGAGATCAGAGATGACTGAAGCAGAGCTTGGGGAAGGCTGGAGGGGAAGGTGGACTGCAGGTCCAGATGAACAAGTAGCCTAGCATTGCAGCTTCACAGGGGCCTCTGGCGCCCTGGTAGAACAACTCCAGGCATTTGAGTCCTGGGCAGAGAGTGACACTCTGAACTTTAGCTTGGAAAAGGCTTAAGATGGGGAAGAGTCTGGAGACCTTGTCTCTGCTGCGGGCGGGCTAGACCAGTGTGAGAGGGATGGAAATGACAATGTCATCGCCCCCCAAGCTGCCCTCTGGAGAGCACCTTGTGACTCCCAGGGACTGAGCTCTTGCCAGAATTATCTCATTTTGCCATCCGAATCTCAGTTCTAAGTGGCAGGTCTGCTATCACCCATCTTACAGATGAAGAAACTGAGGCTTGGAGAAAGGAGGTAGCTGCTCACAGTGGAACAGTGTGTAAGCAGCAGGGCCAGGATTTAAACAGAGGTCTGTCTGGCTCCATCACATCCCCATGTTTAACATATAGATAACTAAGGAAGTGGAGAGAGGTGATCTGCTGACTTCTAACTAGGTGCTTCAGAGGACAGGTGACATGACAGGGGTAGGCAGGTGAAGAAAGAGGCACCTGTAACCAAGTTGGGTGGACCGGTTGAAGATCTGACACCAGCTAGACACTACTGGAGGTGTTATTAGTGTGTAATTAGAGCTACAGGCCCAAGGTTCATGTCAAAGATGGATTGAAAGTGCTGACTTGGTAGAAAGGTTTATAGAAATCACAGGAGTATGACTTAAAAGTTGATAAGTTCCCAGGCACTCTTGTGACAACCTGTGACGTGATCCTACCATCATCTTCAGCTTGTAGATAAGAAAACAGGAGCCTAAAGCTCTAACCTAAGGTCACAGACCCAGAAAGGAGGGAATCTGGAGCTCAGGCCCAATGTCACTCAGAGATGTATCTGGGTAGATCATCGTGGGATGAATTCTAACCAGTTATAGAAGCTGGAATCACAGATTCGGCCTCTTGCTTTTGTTCGTTGGCCTGTGTCTAAGTCTCTGTCATCAGTACATGGTGTTCTATAATAGGACGAAAGTTTCAGCACAAAAAAAAGCTGCCATAAAACTGGAAGATGTTTTGGAAGACAATTTACCAAACTCCAGCGAAAGCTGGAAATTTGAGGGGCTGGAGAGATGGCTCAGCAGTTACAAGCACTGACTGCTCTTGCATAAGAACCAGGTTCAGTTACCAGCAGCACCCATATGGCAGCTAACAACTGTCCATAACTACAGTTCCAGGGGATCCAACACCTTCTTCTGACCTTGGCAGCTATTGCATGACACGGGTGCACTTACATACGTGCAGGCATTATGCTCATACACATAAAATTAAAATAATAAATAAAATTGTTTTAAACCAGGAATGGTGGCTGTAGCCCCAGCACGGGCTCACGAGCTAGTCACTCTAGTTAAACTGGTGACACCAAGTTCAGTGAAAGACCCTGCTCTCGCGAGTCTGGTGGAAAACGATGGAAGACATTCAGTGTTGACCTCTGGGCTTCACATACAGATCTACACATACATGCACTCCCACATATATGTACACAAACACGCACGCACACACAAAGATGCACTCATATGAATATGTCCATGAAACTGTTCTGCTTTTCTCAGAAGGAACAGCGCAGATGTTCACGAATCATACTGTGACCCACATCCCTTGCAAGAAGCCAGCCAGCAGGTTCCTTCAGCAAGAGTGTAGTAAAGGGAAATCCACCAGAACGTCTTGCACCTGCCTTTCTTTTTAATTACCTGCATTTTTCTAGGTCTTTCTTCCCACGATAAAGGGTTAGTTGGGAAAAAATAGTAACTTAAAAATTTTTTAAACCCAAAGGAAAGAGACAAATGCCAAGGTAAGAAACTGTGAAGCAGGGGCTCAAGAGCCGGCTCAGCAATTAAGAGCACTGGCTGTTCTTGCAGAAAGCCCAGGTTCGGTTCTCAGTCGCCTGTGAGCCACATGGCAGCTAAAAACCATCCTAACTCGAGGGCATCTGTTGCCCTTTTCTGACCTGCAAGGACATTATATGACATGGGTGCACTCAGACACATGTGGGCAATACTAATACACATTAAATAAAAAGAATAATTTTTTTAATTTCAAAAATAATGGGAAGCAGGCTGCAGGTGCAGCTTGGTGACGCAGCACTGGCCTGGCATGCACAGGACTCCAGTCTCCAGCCTCAACACTGCAGGGCAAACCAAGGGTAAAGACCAGTGTCAGGACTGGTGGGAGATTTCTGCAAGTATTCCAGAAAGTTAGCTTTAATGGCTGCCTCTAAAAGACCCAGAAGGATAAAGACCCAGATGAGCAAAGGAAGCCGTCCCCGAGGACCTTAATCACCTTACAGTGTTTATTTGTTGTGGTTTTTCTCCAGCTGCCCCTCTCCACCCAGGTCCACATTTCCCTTTGCGTCTTCCTGACTGTTACCATCACCTAATGTGGTGGTCTGAATGAGAAGGTCCCCATAGGCTCCAAGTATTTGGACACCTGGTCCCCAGTTTGTGGCACTGTTCGGGGAAGGTCACAGAAGCTTTAGGAGGTGAGCCCATGCCAGAGGAAGCACGTCACTTCCAGTTTGTCTCACTCCACTTCCTGTGCCCGCTGGAAGATGTGAGCGCTCAGCTTTCGGCTCTGGCCACCTCTGCCGCCATGCCTCCTGCCATGATGGACTCTCTCTCTGGAACCATAGCCGTATAAACTCTTCCTTCTGTAAGTTGCCTAGGCCATGGTGTTTTATCACCCACACGACAAATAGAGGCGCTGCCAGCAGCTATGTCGTGCAAGCTGTTCTTGAACTTGTGATCCTCCGTCTTCCCCACAACCTCCTGAGTTCTGGGATTACAGGCAGGTGCCACCACATACCCAGCACCCAGCACCTCCCTCCCCTCCAACCCCTTATCAGACAGGCAGACCTTAGCTCACTCACCTCGAGCCCCATATTACTTGGTTACATCACCATCCACCCAAACTGAGTCTCACTCTGGATTCCGTCTTCCCTCTCCCAAAGCACATGCAAATATCCCTTTGACTCAGTCTTCCCCTCCAACCTCCAGCCACAGCCTTAGTCACCTTAGCCAGCATCTCTCCTGTCTTATCTAGACACCCCCTCCCTTGCTGGGGTTCTCCACATCTCCCATTGGGCCATGTGATTCACACTATCCCCTGCAGAATAAAGTCTGGCTTCTTTATAATCCCATTATAATACCACAAGCAATGAAGTAATAAGTACCCACATATGCACATGTACAAACTTGCTCTTTTTTTTTTTTTCAAATTATTGTCAAATTATTTCTTTGGGAGAAATTCCCAGGGTTGGAATTTCCCAGGAGTGAAAGATATGGGCTATCTCGGTGACTTGACACTCCCACAGGTCTGAAAATGAGCACTGGGTGCCTCCTTGCTTTCCATTCATAACAAAGCTGAGACAAGGTCTTACTATGTAGTCCTGGCTGGTCTAGAACCTTCTATGTAGACTAGGCTGGTCTTGAACTCATAGAGATCTGCCTGCCTCTGCACCACCACACCCAATGGAAAACCTCCTTTTAATTGGATGTTAAGGTTTGAATGTGAAATGTCTGCCATAGCATGGAGACAAGTCACTTAAGTAACCTAGGCACTGAAGTTCAGCAGCTCTTGGCAAACTTTGAATTTCCTGTTTCACTAATAGAAAAATGCTACGCCTGGTGGAGGCAGGACCATTGTCCATAAAGCCCTGAGGATAAGTACCTCAACAGTGATAAGAGCCAGCCATGGATTTCATCCACAAAGCTGAGATGAAGTTCTGCCTTGAAGGAGCTGGAAGAGTAGTGTACCCTGGGCAGAAGTCCTGGGCTCCCATTCTGCCTAGAGGAGGTGATGAGCAAGTCTGATTACCATAGGCCCGGAACAGATAGAAGCAGGTTCAGCCAGGCCTGTGGCCTCTACCACTCCCTACTGTGTCCTCCTGGCCAAAGGCTCCAGCAGAGTGACCATTCAAATGTCATCTACTCATGTCTCCACCATTTCCACAACTTTACAAAACCCACCTTCCACACAGCATGTGGGAAAATAGCACACTGGTCTAAATACAATTGCACCCATGCCCCACTGACAGCTAGAGCCCTGCTCAAGGAAAGCATAGTGCACCATCATCGCCTTAGAAGAGGCCCGGCCCATGTTCTGGGTGGTCCCAGGCTACCTGGCCCCCTACCTCTCTCCTCACCCACTGCCCTGGCCACACTGGCTGCTGATGGGATGTTCAGATGCTTCATGCTTGCCCCTACCCTGGGCCAGTCCCTCTGTTGGGTAAAGGCTTCCCTTCTCCAGTTTCTTTCTCGTCTCGCTAACATCTCTGGAACAGTTCTTCCCTAGTCCCTCAAGCTGCTATGGAGCGCAGGCTGACCTTGAACTTGATCTTCCGTCTTCCCCCCAACCTCCCCAGTTCTACAGGCAGGAGCCACTGCACACCCAGGCTCCATGTTCCTGGTTTGTTTTCTTCCTCTCCTCACCTCTTTCTGAATAATCTCCTCTGACTTGCCTCGGGATGCATGTTCCTGAGAGTGTGACACCAAGCAGGCTGAAATGACTGCCCAGGGTCAGACCTGGAGAATGGAGGTCACACTCTGCAGCGAGGGCAAAGGGGGCGGGGGGGGGGCAGGTGGCCCCAAGAGAAGAGGCTCCGGCTGAGGGGGTCACAGGAAGCTATTGCCTGATAAGGAGCTGGAGGGCTGGCAGTCTACTGGGTGGGATGCACTGAATCCCACCCACAGTCACTCCCAAGACTCCGCCCACCAAGGTCCACGCTCCGCCCACCATGGCCCGAGCTCCCTCCCTCTTGTCCCTTCCAAGGTTCACACCCTCAGCGGTTCAAGAACTCCATTCCTTTCCTGTGAGCCAGAGGCTTCTTACGCTCATCTGAGCTCTTCACATGCACCCAAAGTTTTCAGGGGATCCCTTGAACAATGGCACCTTCCCACGGCGTTCATCCCCGAGGAATCAAACCGGCCTTTATGTTTAAGCACCGCTGGCTTGCGGGGAGCATTGCCCCGCACCCCCACAGGACGCACAGGAGGGCGAGGACTCTTCCTCTCCCACAAGGCATTTGGATTTTGACAAACCCTCCTCGCCTACTCCGCTTGCAAAGTCAGAGATGCACGGGGAGGGGGTGGGAGGTGAGTGGGCGCAGAATTCAGGGAGGGTGACCAAACCAAGTGGTCTAGATACAATTTTACTGCAGTTTTTTAATAGTGCAGACAACTCACGACAAACAAACTATCAGAAATTAACATTAAGCCTAGCAGAAGGAGGCAGAAAAAGCGAATCAAGAGCCACGCTCCCACTAAGCCCCACCCTGCAGGTCACGTGGCAAAGGCCATGGCTCACAGTAGGTGTTCTGTTACTGAGGGACTTCAGCTTAGAAAACTGGTTTGTTGGGGCTGGAGAGATGACCCCAGCTCTTGCAGAAGACCAGGGTTCAATTCCCAGCACCCATATGGTGGCTAACAACCGTCCATAACTTCAGTTCCAGGAGAATCCAACACCACTTTCTGACCTCTACAGGCATTGTACAACCCCAGAGCATTTACATACATACAGGCAATACACTCATACACATAAATTTAAAATAATAAATAAATAATAAAATATTTTTAAAAATGAAAATAATTTTTTAAAATAGGTCTGTCTTTAGAGGATGATTTGGACATCAGTCTTGCTGACCTTTGCCCAAGGAAAGGGATCTCCTAGTTCTGACACTGGGACAGGATCTGTGGCTGAGGCCTTGGTCCTTAGGTAGAGCCTTAGGTTGGGGTGTCAAGCTATAAAGAATTAGAAGGTTAGGCAGACATGAGCCTGCTGTCTCTACGTCCACCAGACCTGTGTGCCATTTCCTGTGCCCCCTGGACACTCCTTCCCCAGCCTCCTGTTGCTCTGTGTTCCCTGAAACCATGATCAGGAAAGACACTTGGATTTACAGGAAATGGAACTTTGAAATCCTAGCCTGAGACCATACTTACCCACCTCCTGACGGCTGACGCCTCTGTGTCAGAGCAGTGACATCAGTTAGACTCGCCAGAAAAGATGACTTAGCTTTGATTCACCCCGAAGGCCAGCTGTACATTCTCTTTAAAGCCTCTCAAGGGACTCAGTATGGTGATACAGAACACCTGGCCTCACGGGCACAGCATGCGCAACAGAGAAGTTTCACAGGTGACACTTAGCTACCCCAAAGGTGCACCGTCTGTTTCTTCCTGATGTCTAATGGGCATGTTCACCAAAGAGCCACTTCAGAATGCGAAGGACCTAAAGTCCCACAGAAAGAAACGAGTTTCCATAGCTGGCCCACTGAGCCTTCCTCAGGTTATTCTCTGCAACATTCTGAAATTGCCAGAGGCTGTGGAGGAAGGTGTGAATTCACAGGGCCAGAACAGTTCTGGCAAAAACTCTGCGTTTGAACAGGAGCATTTGGTTTAACCTTGGCCATGTCTCTGACCTCCTTCTCAGGCCAGGCAGGATGTTGAAGGGTTACCTTTGGCGTTCTCAGATTCGAGTTGCAACTCCACACTTAAGACACCCCTTTTGGGTTCTTTTACTCCTGCGTGGAGCCTCAGGAGCGCTCAGGATGTTTTCCTGAGTCAAAGTATCTTGAATTGATTTCATGTATATTCTCAGACACCCAAGACTTGACTGAAGTCACGGTTCATTAAGTTCTCTACTGTAAAATCCCATTTGCCAATGGCCAAGTTTAAAAAAAAAGGAAACAGAACATAATACTTGCTCTAGTTTGTTTGTCTGTTGCTGTAATAAAACACTGCCGAAAACCAACTTGAAGAGAAAATGGTTTGTCATCTTACACTTTCAAAGCGCAGTCCATCTTTGAAGGAAGCCAAACGGGAACCTGGAGGCAGGAACTGAAACAGAGACTGCGGAGGAACGCAGCTTACGGGCTTGCCTCCCTCTGGCTTACTCAGCTATCTTTCTTAGACAGTCCAGTTCCACCTGCCCAGGGATGGCTCGGCCCACAGTGCACTGGGCCCTCCCACATCAATCAAGACATGGCCAAGGGTCAATTGATAGAGAAAATTCCTTAACTGAGGTTTCCTCTTTCCAGGTGGCTCTAGTTGTATCAACTTGACAAAAAAAAAAACAGAGCACAATACTCTTCTGTTTCACGCTGTGGTTACTTTTTCCAGAAACTAGGTCAGTGGGTGGGAGGGGGTGGATTACAAACCTACAGAAAGGCACAGATTTTGCAGCCTCAGGGGACGGACTGGCTGAGCCCCTCCTTGGCAGAATGAGGGCGGGTACCACCTACGGTAGATGGACAAACACGGAGTCAGGAGAATGTGTAAGGATGAGACACCATTCAAAGAAATTTGAGGCAGGAAGACAGCCAGCTTAAACCTGCCAACCTTGGGACCAGGAGAACTGCCCAGGTAGCTGCCACCGCCTCTGTGACACAGCCACACATCTGCATTCATTCCTCTTCCTTCATTTCTACCCCAGAGGTGAACAGAGGCTGCTCCACACTGCTGGACCCTTGCTGAAGGCCACCCTGTTTTTCTGGGTTCTGGGTCATTACCTAACAGGTTCCTATCCTTTAGTAGGTTAAAAGACTTACTGAATTGTTCTAAAAGCTTGGGAGAGCAGGAGAGATAGCTACTGGGTCTGCGAGGTTTCCTGTGATTTGGGCCTCCTTTCCTTAGGAGGAGGAGAAAGTTTCCTTTTTCTCTTTTTCTTTTTTCTTTTTTTTTTGATACTTCAAGGGCTGGGGTATGTTCACAGTGTGGTTCTGGAAAGCACTGGGATTTGCACCAGGAGTTTCCAGCCCCAGGTGACTGTCAGTCTCAGCTGACACCAGAATTGATGATGTGTCTGGTGTAAAGGGAGGGTTCAGGAGCAGAAGTGCTAAAGGAAGCTGAGGAGGATCCAGGCCCATACCCAGAGCCTGAGACACAGGCAGAGCAGAGACCTGAGAGCTAAAAGAGGGGAGTGTCAATGTCAGGGTGCTCCTCCAGTCACAAGAATTCTAGGAGAGAGCTTTTTAGGAAACTAGAAGTAAGATATTCTTCCTCTTCAATGATTCACCAGCTTCTAAAATAATGACAGTTGTATAATTTGTTTAGTTTAGAAACCATAATTTGTTTCAAGTTTGAAGTACATAATGATTTACATAATTCATGTAAAAAGGTTTCAATGAGCAAAAAAAATAGCAGAAGAAAATAATTTCGGCTTCGTAAGGGGAAAGTGTGATTGCGATTATAGAAGCTCTCTCCTCAAATGTATAATCCAATGTTGATTTAAACAATCCTTTTGTTACCTCAGTTTTTAAGAGTCAGAGCCTAGATGGGCCCTGGAATCCGTAACAAGCTGGGCTTGGCCAGCCAGACTCAACAGGCTAATGAAAGAGACTAATGAAACAGTGAATAGCCAAGAGGGGAGATTCATTCAGTGTTACCATATTGGGAGGAAGAGCAAAGAGATCCAGTGACCCTCTAAGTCCATCTGAGGGTGTTGACATGAGGCTCAGGTTTAAAGAGAAGGCAAGAGGTATGCCGCTTGGTAGTTCTGGTCAGAGTATAGTCCTGCCCGTCACCTCTCTTGGCTCCAGTCTCTCCAGCAAGGTGAGCTGGCAGGCAGTATTTCGAGGTCCCACTACAACTCCCTCTGTCTACACACACAGGAGGGCCTTGGAACTGCCTGAGTCTGAGGCTGTGCAGCACTGGCTGAGAGGTTGGGTAGACTCTTGGAGGAGATGCCTTTCAGTCTTGAAACTTACTACTGTTGTAGTGTGTGTCCAGACAAAGAGGAAATAGAATTGGCTTTACGTGTACGCCAGCATTTTAATGAAAATGTAAGTAAGGAAACCCAGTCACTAGACACGTGTTTTGGGAGCTTACACAGTATATGCACTGGGCACCAGCTCATAGGGACAGCCACAGATAAAATTGCCTGGACCAACAGAGTTGGAAATGGAGACCTTTAGTTCCTTGTGAGGTTTCAGTTTTTGTTACTGTGACAAATATCTGAAAAAACCAACTTTTTTTTTTTTTTAACATTTATTATGTGTTGAGATCAGAGGAAAACCTGCAGTCAATTTTCTTTTTCCACCATGTAGGTTCTGGGGAATCGAACTCAGATAGTCAGGGTTGGTAGCAAGCATCTTTACCTGCTGAATCATCTCACTGGCCCAGATAACCAACTTCTAAAAGAAAGGATTTACTTTGGCTTATGGTTCTCGAAGTTTCAGTCCATAGTCAGTGGCACTGTGGTGAGACCACGGATCACGGCATCAGTTTGTGCCCAGGAAGCAAAAGAGAAGAAGAGGATAGATCTGGGGCTCCACTGACTCCCTCAAGGGCATGTTCTGATAACCTAGAGATTTCCCAATAGATCTTGCCCCTTAAAGGTCTCACCAGCCGCCAATAGCACCACACTGCGGTCCAAGCCCTTGCTGCATGGATCTTTGAGAATATTTAAGATCTAAACCATGATCCTTCCTGTGAAATTATCTCCATAATCTCTTCTGGGCCACTGGAGCACAAGGGACCAGTGTTGATGGAGAAATGAACCCATTCAACTTCCATCAAAGACAGAACACCCGATCTCCAGGCCTTGGAGATTGTTAGAAGGTGAAATAGGTGCCTCCCTGCTCCATTTCCTGAAGGAAAACTTCCCCTTTTAGCCAAAGAACTTCCTGGTACATCTGGCAGAACCTAGGATGAGGAATGGGAAAGCTGGACACCCAGGAATCCATGGACTCGTGTGTGCCAAAGGAAGCCAAAAGAAAACTGAAAGCATCTGTGCAATTAGTGGCACCTGTTGTTTATCTTGCTCCTGCTCCTTATCTGCGCCTCTGTCCCCCCACCCCCTTTTACAGGAAATGATTTATTCCTCCTTAACCCTTGCTGTTTCTCCGGGGGTTCATAGAGCATTCTATGTGCAAACCCCAGCTCAGTACTAGTCAGTGGGGGTGCTAGACAGATGCACCCCACCGCAAAGTTGGACAGTGTTGATTCTCTGCGTGTGAAGGACAGGAAGCAAGATCATGCTGGGGAAGGAAGGGGAAGCTTCTAGAATGGAAGATAAAGCCGGGTGAAGAGTGGAGTGAGCTGGCAGGAAGGAGGGGCAGGCTGGTGAGGCTGAGAGCTCAAGGGCAGCCTCTTCTGGGCACCACCTTTGAAATGGATCTGTCCCAGTCATTTGCACTGTTATAAATTCTATTGCCCCCACACTTAAAGATCAAATTCCAAGGAGGAGGAGGGTCCAGGAGGCTGAGCTGGTGCCACACCCTTTGGGAAGGTGGGGTATCCTGGTGGGCACCTTACAGTGGGGGCGAGTCACCTCTCCAAGGACCGCTCATTCTGGTCCAGGGGGAGGAAGCCATGTCACAGCTGTGGAGAACAGATGGTGGCTATCCCTCTGCAGAGTGGGAGAAGGGTGGGAGGTGCTGACTTGGCCAGAAAGGGGGACTCTGTCCAGCAGAATACAAGACAAACTCACAGCGTTGAGTGGGGAGGAGGCCTGGGTAGCCTGAAGGCCAGAGGTGGGAGGATGGAGAACCAGCCACTGTGCGCGTGCTGTGCGGCAGTCCCCCATGCGTTCGGGAGCAGGCTGGACATTAGGCAGTTTGCTGGAGGGGCACTTTGTATGCTCTGTGGGCTGTGGCTGAGGATGGAGCCTCAGAAGGTCTAAGTCAGGGCTGGGGAGGCTAAGAAGCACGGGACAATTTCAAGAAGGGGAACGCTGGCATCTGCAGGGCACACAAAGTGGGCATCTGAGAATTCTTTCAGCAGAAGGAAGGGCAAGACACCAGAGAGTCAAGTCCAAAAACCAGTGTCCTTTAACTAGGGAGGGACCCAAGGTACGAGGCACCTAAGGAGCCACTGCACTGCAGATAAACAATGAGGTCCAAAGGGTGAAGAGGCGACAACGGGCCCAGAGGGATGGCAGGTTCATCACCATGCCATCATTTCTGGTAACCGTATATGTCCGGTATCCAGGAAGGCAAGTTCCTCAGCCTTATTATTCATCCCATATTACCTCTGGATAGTCAGAACCAGCTTGTGCTCTTCCATCTTCTGAACTGAAACTAAGCCTTGTGCATCTCTCCAGTAGCCCCTTGTGCTTTTGACTGATGGTGTGTGGACGTTCTATAACATGGGATGTACTGGTATTTTTATGAGATACTGAATATTCCTATCGATGAGGATAGATCACAGGCAGCTTTTTTCCCCTTTGAGGCAGGGTCTTGCTATGTAGCCCAGGCTGGCCTTGAACTTGTGATTCCCCTGCCTCCACTCCCTAAGTACTTAGAATTCGAGGTAGACACTATGCCCACCTTAAACAAATACATTTTACTTTTATGAATAATGTGGGCTGAGGTTGTAGCTTCATAGCAGACCACTTGCCAGGCATATACAAGACCTTGGGTTTGGCCGACAATTGTTAGGGCTGGAGGAGGACAGGTGACCTGGAGAGTGATGGCTGAAGGAAAAATGTTTTTCTTTCAAGAATAAAAAAAAATTGTTTATGGGGCTGGAGAGATGGCTACTCCTGCAGAGGACCCAGGTTTGAATCCCAGCACCCACATGGCAGCTAACATCCATCCATAACTCCAGTTCTAGGGGATCTGATGCCCTCTTCCGACCTCCAGCATTGCACCACACAGGTGTACCTACCTACATGCAGGCAATAGGCTCATACACATAAAATAAAAATAACAAATAGAATATTTTTAAAAAATAAAATAAGAAAAAAACACTTTTTATAAGGCTGGCATGATGGCATACACCTTTTGATCCCAGCACTAGGAAGACAGAGGCAAGTAGATCTCTATAAGTTCGAGGCCAGCCTGGTGGTGTGATAAGTTGTCAGAACTGTATGGAATCTGCTTCGGGCCACAGATTCCTTCTCTGGCTGGCAGAGCTCCAGCCTTTTCCTTCTCCCAGCATACCTGGGACAATTCTAATTCTCAGGGTACATTGTTTCAATAGTCTGACAGCCAAAGAAAGAGGCACAAGACTCTGTTTAAAGTATCTCCATTCCAGCCTGGACTGTTGCGATGGTAGCTCTGATTGCTCTACATGCAAGAGTTTATTTCCAACTATGAGAGTCACTTGGGACTGGATATCAATTTTATGGCCCTTTCCCGGGTGTCATAACAGGAAGGCAGCAGAGGAAGAGCTCAGTTAGAAATCTAGAAGCCCGCCACTTCCACCCTCCTGCCCACAGACCTGCTGATGGGGAGTCAACAAATTATTACATTATTCAATAATAATAAAACCCGATACGGCCACAATAAAGGTTAATGATTAGATGCCTTCCTACAGGCTGGTCACAGGAGTCTAGACTGAGAACACAAAAAGAAATTGTTTCCTCTTAGATTTCATGCGAATAAGCCTTTAACATTATTTCATTCAACCTGAAGCCATTAGCTCCATGCCTGCTCCTGTGTTGTCACCCAAACAGCCCCTGCTTAGGAGTATCCTATCCATCCATCCTCTCAAAGCAGGCCTAGGCTGTGAACCATGTTTGGAAACATTAGCAACAACTTTGAGTTTCAATGTAGCGTAGTCTCATTGGAACCAGGGGCTCACATGTGATGCTGCCTCCTGGAGCTGATCTGAAGAGGAAAGAAGAGTTGGACGAGGACTAGCAAGAATGATTAGGAAGAAGTGTTGGGTCCCAGAGCCCCCTCAGAAGAGGCCACGTTTGAGTTAAGAGGGGACAGAGAGGTCAATCAGATGGGCCAGGGCCTGAAGCAAAGAGACAGGATCCAACCACCTGCAGAAGTTAACCGAGAGTTCTTCGAGAGCGGCTAACCTCCCATGGACGCCACCACAATATTCATGTATCAACTGGCACACTGTGAATGCTAATCAATTGTTTCCCTTCCCTAAGTGTATCATGAGCATTTGTATACAACAGATGCTTTTTTTGGCTTTGTGTGTGTGTGTTACATATGCATGTACATGTTTGGGTGTGTGTATATGTGTGTGGAAGTCACGGGTTAATGTCGGAGGGGGTCTTCCTCAATCACCACGCTCCACTTTATTTTATTTTACTTACATTTATTTACTTTACACGGGGGCTGGATTGCCACAGTGTACATGTGGAAGACAATCTGGGGGGTCAGCTCCCTCCTTCCACTGTGTGGGTCCCAATGATCCAACCCAGGTTCTCGGGCTCAGCATCAAATGCCTTTAACTACTGAGTCATCTCACAGGCCTGTCCATCTTACTCTTTTTGAGACAAGGTCTCTCATCAGCCTGGAGCTCACAGATTAGGCTAGACTAGCTGACCAGTGAGATCCAGGGACCCTTCTGCCTCCGTTTCTCAGGACTTGGGTTGTAGACACATGCTGTTGTGTCTGACTTTCATGAGCTCAGGCATGAGTTCAGATCCTCCTGCTTGAGTAGCAAGGACCTTGCTGACTGGGCCAGCTCCCACATTAGATAAGACTTGAAGATGGGGCCATGAGTGTGTTTTGACATTTGACATTGTCCAAGTCATACCTTGGAAAAGAGTGTGGCGCCTGTGTCCACACCAGTCATCTCCAAAGTTCCAGGGACCTTCCCAAGTTGGGGTGTGAGCCTCTAATATAGAGAGAGATGAAGAGTCAGACTGTGGACACCCATCTAGGTCCAGACACCCATGTGAATGGGTGAAGTTCTTGAATTTCCTAGTGCAAATCAGCCAACTTTTCCTAAAGGATAGAATGAGGGCCTGCTCCCCAGTTTCTCTCCTGCACAGTCATGGGGTGGAGATCTCAGTTACCAGAGCTTTACCATTTTCCATTTATACAAAGGCCCAGCATTTTTATTTTGCATCAACTGGAACTCTAGCCAGCCCTGGGTCACATGGTAAATACCCAGCTAACAGATCTCTGTGGCTACAATGTAAGCCCATAGTTGTAGGGTAGAGGTGGTCAGAGATGGAGCATAAAGAACAGACATGGTAGTGTGCCAATAAAACTTTATTGACAAACAGTCTGTAGGATAGTGTTGATCTGTAAGCCAATCTTTGCTGGCTTCTGAGGTACTGCCTCAGTTTCTCCAATGGTCAAATGGAGAGAATGGCATTTAGACAGCATTGTGTTCAGTTTCCTATATTACTTTGAAGGATTATTTTTGAAACTGTGGTTAGAATAGAGATAAACACAAATATAACCCTTTTGAACCATTTCTGAGTATGTAGTTCAGTGTGTTATGTTGTTAGATAACTCTGACCACCATCCACCCACAGAACTTCTTTCATCTTGCAAATCTGAAACTCCATCTTGATCCCCAAGAACATACCCTTCTGGCCCCTCAGTCCCTGAAAGTCTCTCTGCTGCTCTGTCTGGAATCTGAGTGCTCTGGCTACACCATCAGTGGGCTCACATACAATCCCAGATGCAGCAGTGCCAGGAGACGGGGCTGATGAGAGACAGGCAGGCCATGGGGCCTCTGCGCTCCCTCAGAGACTGATGCCAGATAGTACAGGAGTGTTGTCACTGGGCAGCGTGGGAGTGGGGCTGTGTCACAGAACGCAGCGCTCTGAGCAAAAGAGCTACCATTTTCATCCGGTCAGCTGTGCCTACTTCGAGACCATCCTGCTTGGGTCTGTGGATTGTTGATGTTCCCTCAGAAAGAGAGGCCCGGGGAAGGGTATGCCTCACCTGAGATTCCTGCCACCTGGTCTGCTCCAGCCTGCACTGCCCAGCTCTCAGGATGGAAGGTGCTAGATAGACCATATAGGCTGGGAAAGGAAAGGAACTGTATGTTGCGATGGGGAAGCCGACATCCATGCCTGAGCAGAGGCTGCCTTGGGGTCCCCCACACACCTGTCAGCAGCCCCTCACCCATGCTCTGTAAGTAAGCTCAATAAATTCATTAGTTCCTTAAGGTGAATGTTGGTGGGATCGTATGTGATTTGTTTGGGGCCTCTAGGAGGGGTGGGTGCTGTTTGATCTCTCTAGGAGATGTACTGCTGCTAAGGTGGTAAACAAAGTCTGGCTCCTTTTCTCTCTTTACCCTCCTGGCTCTTTTGCCTTGAGATGACACAGCAAGTAAGCTTTCCCCAGGTTCCTGCCCACAGGGGACTTCCTGGCTTCTAGAATAAGAGGCTAATAAAGCACCGCTCGCCATAAATTCCCATCAGGTAATTTATAATACAGACCATCCATTAGGGAATATATGTGAGTAAGTGCCCTGGGGCCTGAGTTTCTGACGCAGCAGGACAACCAATTGCAGCTTCAAGGATGTTTTGCCAGAAAGCAGCATCAGACTGTCAGGAGTGTTCCCTCACTGCCTGCCCAGGACTGTCAGCAACCAGAACACAGTCGTCATTTCCTTAGTCCCTCTTTCAAACTCCTTGCTTACCAGGTATCACCATCACGAAGGCCCCATCCTCATGACTCCATCTGACCCTAGTCACTTCCAAAGCCCTTATCCCCGAATCCCATCACACTGGGAGGTAAGGGAGGCAATGCACAATGTTTGGAAGGACACAGCTCAGTCTGCCCATTGCACATCCCTATCACATTTGGTTTAACCATTTGCCTCTCAGTGGACAGGCAGGTTACATCCACTGTGTGGCTATTTTGAGCAGCGCTTGCTATGCGCACAGGTCTACAGCACTTCTTTGGGCAGACCTGCTTTCAATTCTTTGGGATCTACAGCCAGAAGTGGGGTTGCTGCGTCATCTGGTGATTTGATTGATTGATGACTGATTGATTTAGCAGTGTTACGGATTGAACCTAGGGCCTCAGGGATGTTTGGCAAGTCCTCAATCACTCATCTACACCCCTGACCCTTACTTTAATTCTTGGAGGAGTACACGGCAACTCTGCAGCCACAGCAGCACTCCCACCAGCAGAGCGCCAACCGCTCCAGCTTCTTGTCAACCCTTGTTATTTTCAATTTGGTAATAGCTACCTCAGTGAATAGGACATGATCGCTCACTGTGGTCTGATCTCTATCTCCCTGATTTCCAGTCACAGTGAGCATCTTTTTATGTGCTTTTGGTCACTCACCTGTCTTAGGAGAAGTGTTGTGAGGAATTTTCTGTATATCTTAGCTGCAAATCCTTTATCAGATACGTGGATTTCAAATGTCTTCTCTAATTGCTGGAGCAACCCTCCCACACTGTTGATGACGTCTCTTCAAACCCAACATTTTTCCATTTTGATGAACTCCATTTCTGTCTACTTTTTCTTTTGTTGCCCAGGCTTTTGGTGTTATTGCCAAGAAAGTCCAGCCAAATCTTTTATCATAAAGTTTCCACTGATGTTTTCTAAGTTTTTTTCTGGTCAGGTCTCTGATCCACTTTGAGTGCATATGGTCAGGTCAGGGTCCAGCTACCTATTTCATGTGGATATCCAGCTTCTCAGCACTGTTTGTCAGAAGGGCTGTGATTTCCCCACCGAGTAGTCTTGACACACTTGTCATAAATCATTTAACAGCGCATGTAAGGGCATGCTTCTGGGTCTGTCTGTTCTGTTCCTTTGGCCTGTACATCTGTACATAGTACCTAATAACTGTCCATTGGATTCCAGGGGATCCAATGTCCTCTTCTGACCTCTGTGGCCATTGCATGACACGGGTGCACTTACATACATGCAGGCAATACAACACTCATACACATAAAATAAAAATAGTAATAATATGTTTTTTAAGTCAAGAGGTAGAGGCCCTTCAACCTGATTCCTCTTTCTGAGATAGCTTGTGGCTGTTCAAGATTCCTTGAGATTCGGTATGAACTGTAGGGATGGATTTTCTATTTCTGAAAATATCATTGGCATTTTGGTAAAGAACAAATTGAGTTTGTTCATGCCTCTGTTGCTTGATTACTTTCTTTCTTTTGGGGGACTTGGGGGTACAGGATCTCACTAAGTAGACCCAGCTAGCCTCGAACTTGCTATGTAGACCAAGCTGGCCTCGAATTCACAGAGATCTGCCTGCCTCTGCCTCCCCAGTGCTGGGAGTCAAGGTGTGCACCACTATGCCCAGCAACTATTGCTTTCTTAAGTTTGCCAAATCCACAGATTGAAATATTATTTGGGGGCTGGGGAGAAGGCTCAGCCATTAAGAGCATATATCATTCTTGCAGAGGATCTGGGTTCAGTTCCCAGCACCCATGTGGAGTGGCTCACAGTGACCTGTCACTCCAGCTCCAGGGGATCTAACACCCTCTTCTGGCCTCATGTGCACATACACAGAGAAACATACATAATTAGAAATAAGGAAAAGAAATCTTGAAAAAGAAATATCATCTCGTATTTTGTTGTTATATTTTAACTTCCATTTTCTTTATCCCCAGCAAGTTTCCTTGGTCACGTGTAGCTCTCCTTTCTGAACGTGGTACCTGTGCCCTTAACCTACTCATTAACTGGAGAATGTTCGGTTGTCTGATTGGTTGGTTGGTTTTTTCATTCATTTTATTTTCTGATTCTGTTGTGGTTTGTTGTTTGTTTTTGTAAAACAGGTCTCTTTGTATAACCCAGGCTAGCCTCAGACTTGCAGCAATCTTCCTGTCTCGGCCTCCTGAGTGCTAGGATTATAAGATTAAGCCACCATGCCCAGCTTCACTGGAATACTAATATTTCCTATAAAGAGCCTGACATGGTGGCTCACGCCTATAATCTCAGCATTCATGAGATAGAGGAAGGAAAATTGCCGTGAATTCATGGCCAGCCTGGGAGACCCTGATTCAAAAACAGAAATCACATATAAAAATGCTATCCAAAGATCAACACCATGGGGCTGGGGAGATGGTTCAGTGGTTAAGAGCACTGGCTGCTCTTGCAGAGGACCTAGGTTCTGTTCCCAGCACACACATGGTGGCTAACGACCATCTGTAACTCCAGTTCCAGGGGATTCAGTGCCCTCTTCTGACCTCTATGAGCATTGAATGCACAAGTATGATTACATACATGCATGCAAAACACTCATTCACATAAAAAGAAATTTTAAAAATAGATAAATAGGCTGTGCATGGTGATGCAAGCTTTAATCCCAGCACTAGGCAGAAGCAGGCAGATCTCTGTAAGTTCAAGGCCAGCCTGGTCTTCATAATGAGTTCCAGGCCAGTTGAGACCACAGTGAGACCCTGTCTCAAAGAAACCAAAAAATTAATTAATTAAAATAAAAAGAAACGAGACTAGTTGAAGGTTGAGTCCTGCAGGCTCCTATAGTCTCAAATAGGAAATACACTTTTCCTCGGGGAGAGGGCCCGGCATGCCCACATGGAGATATCTGGGAAAGTTCGCTCTGGCTTCATTTCAAACCATAGAACAGAGCAGTGTGGACGTGAACATCACAGGAGGCCATTTTAGTAGTTCAGGAGGGAAGTGGAGGGCTTGTTAGGAAAGGTGGAGGCGGTGACCACAGAATGATTTGACACTGGTTCCAAGGGGTTCAGGAGGAGCAGCCTCTGACACCGGACAAGGGATGGGCAGTGGGGGGATAGCCAGGGTGTCACCCCGGATCCCCGATGTGCAAGGCTAGAGAAGGCGCCCACTAACCAGAAAGAAAGCGTGAGAGAGTCCACTCTTGGGGAAGACCTTGAGTTTTTTCTTGTCCTGTCAATGCCCAGATGCACATGTGACACTTCCCAGCTCTAAAAGGCAGAGAAGCAACAAGACCCATGTCTAGTGAGTACGCAGATCTGAGGGGTGGTTTTTCGTTTCGCATTGGTTTGGTTTGAGACAAGAGTCCATATAGCTCAGGCTGGCCTGAAACTCATAATGGCCTGGAACTTCTGATCCTCTTGCCTCCACCTCCAGCGTAAAGGGGTTCCAGTCATGTGCCACCAGTTTATGAAGTGCTGGGGACTGAACCCAGGCCGTTGTGTGCAGACAAGCACTCTACTAACTGAGCTACCTCCCCAGCCCTAGATCTGGCATCCCTCAGAAGAACCTGAGTGATTCATTCCTGGGCTGCCATCTCCTTAAAAAAATCTCCATTTCTGGTATTGCTACAAGCAGTTTCTCATGGGACGTTGCCACTATAACCTGAAAACTGTCATTAACTGCTGAATCACTTTTTAAACAATCACGAACACAACAATATATGTTGTTCCCAGCACAGCTTTAAGCCACAAAAATTAATTACCTCACCTAGGAAAGCAGCCCCGTGTTTTGCATGCAAAGGTCAACGTTCACACTGAGAAATGGCTTAGCATTCTCAAACACCAGCTCCAGGCATAAACATTTATCACGTGGAGGACAGGAACTCATTGTACATGGTTTGTTTACCTTATCAGGCAGTTACCTGGGGCAAAGAGTCCACTGTCTGCTTCCTGTCCCAATTTCTCTTGCCCAAGACCTTGGGCAATTGTTTATTTGACAGAGTGTCCTGTTCCAAGTTCTTTCTTCTGGGAACAGAAGCTCAGGATCCTAAACAAATATATCTATCACCTAGTGTCTGCGTACCTGATTTCTGGAGAGAGATGCTAGGTGTTTGCTAGAAAGATCCAACAACAATTATGAAAGAGAAAGTCCCTGCAGTCCCAAGAACACAGAGCATGTTCTTAATCACCCATTAATCCTGTGTTGGTTTGTTTCAGATGCTGTCCGTGATCTTTATGGGATGTTTTGTCAAGCTTTTGATAGTGGAACTAAAATAATCATATCGGAGATAGAGGGGAGGGGCAGCCGTGATCACCAATAAGTATCTGAAACAAAAACACAGCCTCCTGCCGGGGCACTCTTCAGTGCGGATGTTAGCTCAACTCGTCAGGTGGCTCTAACCAGCTTCCTGATTTTGACCACACTGAACTTCTTTTCCCCACAAAGTCTCACACTCACTAGCTCTCGTGATTATTACACAAGAATGCTCACCTGGGCTGGGCACCAGACATTCCGCTCAGCATTTTCTACTGCCCCTAAAGTGGTCCCAGGAATGGGTGTCTGAACCTTGGGTACAGAAACCTCAGATTGTTAAACTACCTGGGTCGGGAGGGCTCTGTCAACAAATCAGTTTTCAAGTGTGATTTGCATGTTCTCCAATACCATCATCACATATCTCATGTAGATTTACCAGATTTAATTTTTAATTTTATTTTTTGAGACAGGATCTCATGTATCCCAGGCTGGCCCTAAACTCCCTATGCAGTGGAAGATGACCTTGAACTTGCCAGAATCGATTTTAACACTCTCATTTTAGAGCATACTTACAGCATACCAGTGTCACGCTCTAATTTGAATTTGATTTTGCATAGGTTTAATTGGATTTGGTTTGACCTTCAGTCTGACCCGATGTTTCCCTTTCTAAGCTCTGAACTGCCCACTGTCCTTTGCCCACTGTTTCTCCTGGACTTTCAGTGTCGAGTTTACTGTAAGCATTAAGAGCTTCAGCACTTCTTTTGTTGTGTAAAGTCATCAACTCAGGACTGCTCTTGCAGAGGACACAAGTTCAGGTCCCAGCACTCACAAGGCCGCTCACAACCAGCTGTATCTCCAGTTCCAGGGGATCCAATGCCCTCTTCTGGCCTCTGGAGAAACTGCATGTACATGGCACACACACACACACACACACACACACACACACACACACACATATATATATATATATACATATATATCAAACACTCATACACATAAAATAAAAATAAATAAATCTTGAAAAAGAAAATCACCAAGTCTCCTTTGGTCCTGGCCCTTTGTTGTTTAAAATTAGTTTGAAATGTGTCTTCCAAACTCATGTGATAATCTTTCCTCTAGTTTTCTAAAATTTGGTAAGCAAATTCATATTAGTATTAATATCCTGTGACCCCCCCCCCACACACACATGAGGGCAGTACGTGTCCCTACTGGTTCCCAGCACTTACATATGCCTGGGGCAAGCAGGTGTTTGATAAATATTTGCCTACTGAATAGGAAATCTCACAGAAACCCCCCAGTTTCAGCCATCCTCTTCTGAGCTGTAACAAAGAAAATCCCAGCCTTTTATTCTGCCCCCAACACATCATTCATTTCCATGGTTATTTCATTTTTTAAAGTTTCTCACTACATTTTTAATTTAATATATTTAATTTACTACATATTTAATTTAATTTATGTGGAAGTCAGAGGACGATCTGCAGGAGTCAATTCTCTTCTTCTGCCATGTAGGTCCTGGGGTCTACTCAGGTCTGGGCTTGGTGTAAGCACCTTTAACCAGCTGAGCCACCTCCCCAGTCCATGATTACTTTAATGGTCATTCCCTACGGGATTTTCTTTATATACATGATAGCTAAAAATGCATATGATACCCGGTAATCCTAACACTTAGGAGGCTGAGACAGGAGGATTGTGAGTCAAAGCCAGCATAAGCCAGCATGTTCAATAGTGAGATCATGTCTCAAAAAAAAAATAAAAAATGCAGAGCCAGGGTAGAGGTGCATGCTTTTAATCCCAGGACTCAGGAGGCAGAGGAAGCAGGTGGATCACTGTGGGATTAAGGCCAGCCTGGTCTACATAGTGAGTTCCAAACCAGCTGGGGATGAAGGGAGACCCTGTCCCAAACACACAAATAAACAAACAAACAAAAATGCCTTTGACAGGCCAGGGCTATAACTCAATGGTAGAGCCTTTGCTTAGCAAATCCCCGGGTTCTGTTCAAAGCACCACACACACTCTCAAAAGCACTTGATATCCTCAGTTGTACATAGCTTGAGAAATATTTATAGCTTTGCTTCCAAATTTCTTTTTGCTGTCTGAGCCTTTGGGCCAATGTCATCACTGGACTGGTCTCTACCTACCCTAAAAGGGATGTAATGGAGTTTGTTTTCCTGCTAGAATTCAAATTCATACTTCCCTGGATTATTACCTTACAGCTATACACCCCAGAATGCTTCAACATTTATCACTACTGACTCTGTGCGAGCTATTCTGTGAGGCACCAGCCTCAAAGATAGTTAGGTATTATTCTCCCTTAGGAAGTGGATTCACCTGGGACGGAAATCCCCTTAATCATCAACGGCGTGAGTCCGTTCATAGGATACGGAAAAGCCACCAAGCTGCAAAGCCCAGCCAGGAAGGGCTGGCATCAGAAGTCCTGCCCTGCTTTCCTGACACACCACCATTTTGGGTAGGGCCCATGCTCACTGCAATAGTCCCGCCCTTTCCCAACAAGCTTGGAATTATTCCCCTGGGATTCCATTAGAAATTAAAGGCTCAGAGCCTTCAGTCTAGCCTCCCCCGTCAGCAGTTATGCTGTTAAAAGTGAATCATTTCCCTCCTTTGGCCCTGGTTTTCTCATTTGGAAAATGAAGAGATTATAGCCAGCATTTCACAAGGTCCTTCCGGCTATCAAACCCAGGCTGGAAGTTTCCACGCAGCCATGGCTCCACCTGTGTGGAGCGTGGACTCTGCACCGTTCTCCAGCAACCTGGGTCATTTCCTTGGTCCACCTTTCCTCGTTGGGTGTTGTGTGCGTCATGTGACATGGTGGCTTTGAACGTGGCAGAATGTGAAGCGCCAGGTGGAAGTGGACGCCATCTTGCCATTTCATATCATCTAGTTTCCTGCCACTGACGAAACTCTGAACAAACGCTCAGCTTTGCACCACATCAACAGTGACAAGTTCTGCACTAGCTCAAGCTTTCCACTCCAGACCATGGCATCCATGGCCTCTGTTTGTCTGAGTAGCTGAACCTGATAAAGTGCTCCCCCCAGACGGCTGAGCCATCTTTCCATTCCCCAGAAAGAAATGTTTTAAGCAGAGTATACGGTGGCACATGCCCATAAGTCCAGCATTCAGGAGGTGGAAGTTGGAAGGTTGAGAGTTCAAGACCAGCCTTGGCTATAACAGTTTCAGACCAGATTGGGCTATGAGATATTTTTCTTTTAAATAGGGTGGGGGATGGTTAAGGAGATGGTTCAGTGGTTTAAGTGCACAGGCTGCTTTTCCTGAGGACCTGAGTTTGGTTCCCAGCACCCACATGGAAACTAATAACCGTCTATAAATTCAGTTCAAGGGATCTGATGTCCTCTTCTGGCTCCCATAAACATCGAATAACATGTGTGCACTTACATACATGCAGATGAAAAACTCATGCATTAAAAAAAAGCATTTAAAGAACAGAGAGGGCTGGAGAGAGGGCTCAGTGCTAAGAACATGTGCTGTTCTTGCAGAGGACCTGAGTTTGGGTCCCAGCACCCATATTAGACAACTCACAACTGCCTGTAATGTTTCAGGGAATCTGACACCCTCTCTGGACTCCAGAGGCACCTGCCCTCATGCGCAGGTAGAAACACACAGACACATAAAAGTAAAATTAAAATAATTTTTTTTAAGTTTTGACTATTGAAACTGATATCAGTGCAACAAATGGTAAAATGTCTGAATTTACAAACTAAAATAAATAAATCTGCTGAACAGAAGAGAAAGATATTATAATAACATGAAATTGGGGCTGGAGAGATGCTGAGAGTTAAGAGCACTTGCTGCTCTTCTAGAGGACCCAAGTTCAGTTGCCAGCACCCACATCAGGCAGTTCACAACCACCTGTAACTCCAGCTCCAGGGGATCTGAGGCCTTTTCAAGCATGTGCAGGTGCCCACATATACATTCACATACACACATACACATAATTAAATAATAAAATTAATCATTAAAAACATGATTTAACAACTTGAAAAACTTACTCATTTCAAGACTGCAACTATCAGATTGTTTAAGAAATCAGGAGGTACATTTGTTATTGAATCAGAATTTTTTTTAAATTTTAAGTTAGATCCATTTACAGAATCCTGAAACTTGGTCAATGAGGTTTATAAAGACTGTGGATTCAGGATGGAACAGAGATGAATAAAGTAAAGCCAGCTAAATATGAACCCTCAATAAGTATTTTCTCATCTGAATCGATGCAGCCTATCTTCAATTTTCAAATCTCAGGAAGTGTAAAAACAGGTAGAAATGTCATTATGTAACCTGCTTCTTCAGTAGAAATTAAAAGCTGACTCCGACTGGTGACGTAACTGGTGATGAATAAAAACAGTCTTTCAGCCTTTTAACCGATATTATTGTAGTTAAGAGAAAATCTCTGGTAATGGAGAGTTTTGTTTAATGGTAGGATCAGAACCAAAAAGGTTTATTTCAAAGTATTATTTCATGAATATGACTAATTAAACATTCTCATGCTGGACATCCTGGGGCACGCCTTTAATATCAGGCAGGAGGATCTCTGTGAGTTCAAGGCCAGCGTGGTCTACATAGTGAGTCCCAGGACAGCTGGGGCTACAAAGAGACTCTGTCTCAGACTTTTCTCTAGTTACAGAGATTCTAAATAAGCTAATACATTTTTTTTCCTGAAAATAATTTAGTTACTTTTATTTATTTTCAAGATGGGGGAAGGCACATGTGTGTGGACGTCAGAAGATGACTCATAGGAGTTGGTTCTCTCCTTCCACTGTGTGCATCCTGAGGACTGAACTCACATCACCAGACTTGGCAGCAAGTGCCTCTTATCCACTGAGCCATCTTATCAGACCATCACCTAAATAACTTTTAAAGAAAAAGTCCTTGCAAGAATTTGATGTTTAAAAAGCAGTTTTTAGAACTGGGAACAGTGGTGTACACATGTATTCCCAAGCACTCATGTGCCAGACTCAGGAGGATCACTATAAGTCTGAGGCCAGCCTGACCTGCACAATGAGTTCCAGGCCAGCCAGAGATGCATTAGGGGAGATGCTGTCTCAACAAAACAGATAACCATCAGGGCCAGTGAGATGGCTCAGCAAGTGAAGGTGCTTGCCCCTAAGCCCGGGGACCTGAGCCCCATCCCTGGAACTGACATGGTGGCAGGAAACCCAGGGCTCATGCATGCTAAACACTCTCCCAACCAAGCTACATCCCCAGCCTGTTCAATAGATTTTAAAATATTTTATTTATTTTTATTTTATATGAATATCTGTTGCCTACATGTGTGTAAGTGCAGTATCATGCAGTGCCCACAGAGGTCAGAAGAGGGAGTTGGATCCCCTGGAACTAGAGTTATGGATGGTTGTTAGTCACCATGTGGGTGCTGGGAACTGAACCTGGGTCTTTTGCAAGAGCAGCCAGTGTCCTTAACGGTTGAGTCACCTCTCCAGCCCCTCAACAGATTTGAAAGCAAATTTACAGGGTCCTCTTTTGACATCCAGCTTCATTGTAGGCTTTTCCCGTGTTCTGTAGCAGGTATTATCGTGGCTTGCGATTCAGTGGCATTAAGCAGGCTCTCCATGCAGTCACCCCTGCCTGCCAAGAGCTTTTCTTCTTTAGGGAAAACAGTCTCTAATTGCCTGGGCTAATCAGATAAAAGCCATTAGTTTTCTTTCTGACCTTTCTAAACTTTTTCCCAACATGTAAAAGAAACCCCAAATGAGAATTAGGGTGTGCTGCCCAGCCAATGGGGGGCCGTGTGTTCCTTCCAGTCAGAATAGGGGATTGTCTGCTTTGTTCTTAAAAAGTAGGCGACTTGTCCCTCTTTTAAGAAATATTACCACTGCTTCGAATTTACATGCATTAGATGCTCTCTGTTTTCTTCAGAAACTTTGTTTCAGAAGCCAGACTCTCAGCCTTTGAAGGAGACTATAGCCTACCAGTACAAACCTATATAAAGAGACTGATAAAGAAACTAACCAATTTGCCGAGTTCCACTGCAATTTCTAAAAAGATTGTAACTCCCCCTTCCAGACTGTCCTAGTTACATTTTGTTGCTGTGATAAAACGCCAAAGGAAAAGGTTTGTTTCATCTTATAAGACACAGTTCATCACTGAGGGAAGTCAGGACTAGAATTCAAGCAGGAACCTGGAGGCAGGAACTGAAGCAGAGACCACGGAGGAACACTGCTCACGGGCTCACTCAGCTTCCTTTCTTCAACAGCCCAGCCCCACCTGCTCAGGGGTGGCACTTCCCTCCATCAAGAAATGCCCTGGAGACACAGCCACAGGCCAGTCCAGTCCCATGGAGGAAGTTCCTCAATTGAGGTTCCCTCCTCCCCAGTTACTCTAGCTTGTGACAAGTTGACAGAAACCAGCCAGCACACCACAATGCCCCTGATGTAAAATCAGGATCCAAGCCTGACAGTTGACCCATGTTCCTTGGATGATGATGGAGGACATTTTCTGGCATTCATCTTTCTCTAGGGCAGGGAGCAGCTGCTGTGATGACCATACCATGGTTTTCTGGATGGAGCCCTGTGTGAAACCGCGATTCTATTCTCCTCTGAGAACATTATTTGTTTTGTGTGATGGGAACAGAATGAAATGTTTGACTTATGATCATTCATTAAAAACTTGATCATTTCAGGGATTGGAGAGATGGCTCAGCATTTAAGAGTACTGGCTGCCCTTGCAAAGTACCCACATGGAGGCTAACAACCATCCATAATTGCAGTTCCAATGTCCTCTTCCGACCTCCACAAACATTACATGATACTGGTGCACTTACATACATGCACACGATACACTCATATACATATGATAAAAATAATAAATAAAATATATGTTTTAAAAACTTGATTATTTCAAGGGCGACATCTTCTTAAAGTCATGGGTTAAAAAATTAGACCTCGAGGATTGGGGAGATGGCTCAGTTGGTGAAGTGCTTACTGGGAGGACTTGATGTTAATTCCTTGAAAACGTGGGGCATGATAGCATGTTTTTATAATCCCAGTTCTGGAGAAGGCAGGCAGATCCCTAAAGCTCATTAGCCAGACAGCCGAGCCTAACTGGTCAGTCCCAGGCCAGTGAGAGACCTGTCTCAGAAACTAAGGTGGACCTGCAGAATGAAACCCAAGGTTATCTTCTGCCCTCTTCAGGCATAGGCACATCCAGGTGCACACACACACACACACACACACACACACACACACAGGGTGATCATTTCAAAGAGGAATATCTTAAATTTACAGATTAAAAGTTAGAGACTAAGCCTTGCAGTATATGAAGAGGCTAATGTTCCCAAAGCCAACCTCAAAACCCAGACAGCACGTCCAGAGTGACAGAAAGGGCTCCTCTGGTCTGGTCCCCTCTGCATCCTGATGAAACCAATGTCCCAGAGAAGTGGGGCAAGAATAAATCTGGTTCTTCACTGCTCCCTGGCCGGCCGTGGCTTCCGTGTAGAGCGCCTCTTTCAATGGCGCGGTGGGAAGGCGCTGCAGAGAGCTGTGTGAGCGAGACTCCCCGGCTCCATGGAGACGGTGGCCCATAAAAGTGTCTTCTCCCATTTTCAAGGCAAATGGATGTCATTGCCACCAGGAAACAGAAACGCTGGGAACCTGGAAATGTTGTCCAGACAGTCATTCTTCTGAGTTTGCAAGTTCATTTCCCTTGTTCACCAAAGTCAGCAGGCAAAGCTCCAGGCATCGTCTCGAAAGGCCACTGAGCATGGGGCAGACATATTTTACACCCATGGCTATAAAGTTGTTAAGCTGATTATTCTCGCTGTCCACAATGTGTTTTCCTGCCTTTCGGTTCCCATAAGCCTATGTGGCAATTTGGCCTTGTGTCCTGTGTTTCAAAGGGCTTCTGATCTGAACTCATTGATGACCAGGTGAAGCGTGAACTGAAGTGACTGACATCTTCCCAGTGCAAAGTGTGGTCTGAGAGGATGGATATGCTAATTATCCTCATTTGATCTTTGTACTTGGTGCTTGTGTATAGAAATGTCACTAGGCAGATAATAAATATGAACAATTGCATGTGTTAATTTAAAAAGTTTTCCCCAGAGTTGGGCCAGCAAGATCTCCCCCCTCCTCTGGCCTGTCCCCCACTCCTTCGCTCCTTTCTTTCCACATGTGCTTTGGTGCTGCTTCTTGGAAAAGCCTAACTTGGGTGCTGCAATGGCTCTCTAAGAGTTGTTAAGGCACTGGGGTCACAAAGTGAAGAAAAGGCAGCCGTTCTTAGGAGGCAGGAACTGCCCAGCTCTCGTGAAGACATCCACGCTTGACGCTCTTCCCTGAGTGGCAGAACAAGTAGGTCTGGGGTCCTGATGCACAGAGGGGCTAGAGGTTTCTTTCCATGACACACATCTCCTCTGTTTCCATCCTGTGTCCTCTACCGGAACCTCTACTGATAGGTTCATTCTGGGGACAGGAAACTGCAGCCACCCTGAGCTGAGCTATCTACCAGGTTTTTAACATCTTAGCCCTTGAATGAACAGGTCTTCCCATCACTTAAAGGGACTTTTAACTTTGGCTGAAATGGCTGATCCTATTGGGGGAAATACTACAAAATTTTATTATCTGAGTTTTGTTATTTTGATTTTGACAATATAAGTCATTATAATTCACAGTGTTCCATCCTGTTTTGTTTTGTTTTATTTTTTATAAACACTTTGGATATCCAAGGGCCCTTCTTCCTGGAGGGCCCAGTGGACAAGTGACCATTTTGACATAGTAAAATCATTGCCTTTGGGTATATGATTGCTGAATCATGTGGTTATTCTATTTGAATTTTTTTTTTTTTTGGAAATTCCATATTAGTTATGCTAATTTACATTCCCAGCAGACACCATTTTAATTAAGACTGGCTGGACTCTTTTCATACAGACTAGCTCACAGTGACTAGACAAGGTGGGAATGTGTCTCTTGTGTATTCATAAAAGCCCACAGACACATCCAGGAGCTGTGTCGATCGGCATTCCATCACAGTGACAAAATACGTGTGACAGTCAAAGGAGGGGTGGTTCTTTTGGTTCACGGCTTCAGGCTTCAAACCTACAGTTGGTTGGTTCTACTGCTTGGGAGCCGGTGGCCGGGTGGCTCATCCTGGTGGGAGCGTGGCAGAGGAGGGTGTGCACATCATGGCACCCAAGAAGCAAGAAAGATACAGGAAGAGGTCCAGGTACCAATCCTTTCCAATGGGAAAGACGTGGAGAGACGGCTCAAGTTATGAGCACAGGCTGCTCTTACAGAAGACCCAGGCTTGGTTCCCAGCACCACATCACACGGCTCACAACTGCCTCTGATTCCTGATCCAACACCCTGGCTTCCTTGAGCACTGCACTTAGGTGCATGTCCCCACACAGAGGCATAGAATCACCACACACATAATTAAAATAAATTAGGGCTCGAGAGATGGCTCCATGGTCAAGAGCACTGGCGATTCTTCCAAAAGACCTGAGTTCAGTTCCCAGCACCCAAATGGCAGTTCATAATTTGTAATTCCGGTTCCCGGGGACCGGACACCTTTTGCCCTCGTGAGCAGTGCCCACATGGCTGCACTTACGTACATGCAAGCAAAACGCTCATGCATATAAAATAAAAATAAACAAAATCTGGAGGCTGAAGAGATGACTCATCGGTTAAGAGCCCGGGCTGCTCTTACAGAGGGCCGAGGTTCAGTTCCTAACACCCACATGGCAGCTGACAACTGCGCCATAACTCCAGTTCCAGGTGATCTGGCACTGTCTTCTGGTCTCAATGGCAATGCACTCAAGCAGCATACTTATATACATGTAGGCATACTTGTAAAATTAAAACAAATTTTAAAACTTAAAAACAAATCTTTTAAAATGTTTTTAAAGAAAAAAAAAATCTTTAAGAAAATTATTTTCTGACTGGACCTCAGTAGATGAACCCACACTGAGGAACATTTGGGGACACTAACTTGACACAATAGACCTTAGCATGGATGAAAGAATGTACAGATTACAGTTGGGGGGCACTGTGTACAGTACAGATTACAGTGGAGAAGGATGTCAGCTGGGAAGGAGGTATAAAGATGATTAAAACTGACTGAGATATTCTGTATGAAATACACAATGATTCAATTTAAAAAATTCTTAAAGAAAAAGAAATTGGGGGGGTGAGCCAGAGAGATGACTCATCGGTTAAGAGCACTGGCTGTTCTTGCAGAGGATCTGGGTTCGATTCCAGGCACCAACGTGGCAGCTGAAAACTGTCCATAACTCCAGTGCCAGGGGAATCCGATCTTCTGACCACCACGGGCACCGCATGATGCGTGCACTTATAAACAAGCAGCCAATACACTCATACACATAAGAAGCATAGAACATCAACCTCAGGCCTCCACAAAACACCGCCACACACATGTGTACCAGCGCACAGGCCAACACTCATGCACACAAGCACACCACGAACATACACAGGAAGGAAGGGCGGCATGGAGGGACAGAGGGACAGAGGGACAGAGGGACAGATGGACAGAGGGATGGAGGCGGGTGAGGAAGAAAAGTCAAGGGCCAGCAGCTCCTTTTAAAGGTATATTCTGAGAGCTGCCCACACAGTTCATCAGACCTGCAGGCCAGAGCTGATGAGGGACTGAGAGGCTGGCCTTATAATCAGCCCAGGAGGGCTCATTTCCAAAAGAAAGAAGGGGCACATCGGAAAGAGAACCAACAGCAGTGCCCACCACAGATAGCTCTGCCAAGAGAGGAGTCAAGCCAGGATGTCACCGGTGAGGTGTGGGGTCAAAGGAAGCCACAGAGAGAGACACAACAGGAAGAGGACGCGACAGAGGGCGGTCTCAAGGCTCTGTGGGTTGTTGCCCAGATGGAGAACTTTGCCTTGGGTAGGAGGAAGGCAGGAGAGGGGAGAGAGGAAATACAAGGTCTGCAGCAGGTCTCCAGCAGTGGGCGGAGCCTGCAGGGCGCTATTTCCTGCGCAAAATCAGAAACCGAGTCTCCTGCTATGGTTGAGCAGGAAGGAGGTGAGTTGAAGTTTCAGAAAGAGAGACGGGCTTGAAACAGACCTTGCTGGCAGGGCTGATGGAGGAAGCCTGGTGAGACCCTGACACGGCGGAAGCCGGTGCTGTGGCCGATGGTGGCTCCCATTATGGAGGCTGCAAACCGTCAGCCAGCATGCAAAGCATGTCCAGGTGCCCACTATTTGGGTTTGGTTTTGAGACAGGGTCTCGTGGGTTTGGTTTTGAGACAGGGTCTCGTGTATCCCAGACTAGCCTCAAGCTCGCTATGCAACCAAGGAAGACTGAACGTCTGATTTTCCTGCTTTAGCCTCCTGAGTGGGATGATTACACACCTAGTCCAATGTGGTGCTAGGAATCAAATCCAGGGTCTTGGGCAATGGGGGAAAAGCCAGAGCTCCGTCCCCAGCCACCTCATACAGGTTTTGAGAAATCTGACAGAGGTCATTCAAAGTTCCCATGAGGAGAGAGAAGAGGACACTTTCATCCAAATCTCAGGAGCATTGTGGCCCGTTCCCACAGCACAGGACAGAAGAAAACACTTGTGTTGCCAGTGATCGTTCTGGGGGAGACGATGGGGAAGCATCAGTTTTCCATAAAGTCACACTTACTTTTTTTTATTACTTGACTTCATTAAATGATTAAATCACATGCATTAAAAAAAAAGTGTTACTGATCAATGTGGGGCCAAAACAGAGATGTCTTGTTATGTTCGGAAAGATGTCACAAGAGCAGAAGCCAGCTTGCCTGTGGAGGAGGGAAAGGCTGGTCCCCTGCTGTGGTGGCTCAGGAAAGACACTGTCACCAGGCCTGGGTCATTGGTAATTAGGGAGCATCATGGGGAAGAGTTTTATGGTCTGTAATAGTTTTCTGTAAATGAAAATTGCTTCTCCTTACTGAGCAATTTTGTTTTATCTGAGTTAATCCAGGAAAGTCTTATTCATATTAACTATGACACACACCAGTCTGTGAGTAAGTGTCACCCGGAGCCTTAAAGAGGCGCACTGTTGTCCTCTGAGCCCTGAGACAGCCACCCCCATGGCAGGGCGTTTTGAGGTTGTGTGTGCTGTCATGCCATCTCTGGATGAAGGTCATGGGGCGGTGATGGTAGGCGGGTGGAGAAGCTCACATTGGCCTCTCATCAGAGTTGATGAAGCTCCATGTCAAGAGCCACTGAAAGGCAGCTCCCTCTCTGCTTCCCTTTGAGAAGCTTCATTCATTTGGATGGTGGTTATCAGGACACCAAAGACTATCTCCCCTCAGTTAGGTACCAATGATGTCTTCAGCAAATTAATGCAAAGTTCCGTGACAGAAAAGAAAAGCTTTCTTTATGTGCTTTCACATACACTCTGAAGTCCAGGCATATTCATAGATTAAGCCTATATTCAGTAGCATGAGTGCCTTTCCCTGAAAGGTTCAGAACAACCAGACATCACTTTTGAAACAGCAAAACAGAAATCAAGCAAGGTAACGTGCTAGGGGTGGAGCCCAGGGCCCTGTGCATGCCACGTGTTCTAAATGCCTTTCGTTGCTGTGATAGAACACTCTGACCCATAGCCACGCAGGGACGGAAAGAGTTTATTTCATCCTACACTTTCAGGTCACAGAACTGAAGCAGAAACCATGGAGGAAAGCTGCTCACTGGAATGTTCTCTGGCTGGCTCAGCTAGAAGGTTGGTTGGTTGGTTGGTTGAGACAGGATCTCACTATGTAGCTCTGACTAGCCTGAAACTGGCTATGTAGACCAGACTGGCCTCAAATTCACAGACAGCTGCTTCTGCCTCCCAGGTGGGGAGATTTAAAGTTAATCTCATCGCCATTCTCAGCTCAGCTAGAGTTGTTACACAGCCCAGACCCATCTGCCTAGGGATGGTGCTCCCACCATGGCATGGGCCTCCTACAGTAATTATCAGTCAGGTTAGTCTCTTACGTGACCACAGATGACCACAGGCCAATCTGATCTCGGAATTCCTTGATGAGGTTCCCTCTTCCCAGGGAACTCTAGGTCAAGTCACAATAACAAATAAATAAGCAGGACACTAGGTATTGTAGTTAGAGTCTCTGCTGCTGTGGTAAAACACTGACCAAAAGCAACTTGGGGAGGACGTGGTTTGATTTTATTTACATGTCCATGTCACAGTTCATCAACAGTACAGGAATGCAGGCCACAACGTGGAGGCAGGAACTGAAGAGCCCACGGAAGAACTCTGCTTACTGCTCCATTCCTTCTGGTTTGCTCAGCTACCTCTCTGTTTTCTTTTTTAGTTTTATGTGTACGAATGTAATGCCTGCATGTAATAAGTGTACCTGTGTCATGCAATGCCCTCTGGTCAGAAGAAGGCATCAGATCCCTGGAACTGGAGTTACAGATGATTGTTAGCCACCATGTGGGTGCTAGGAATGGAGCCTGGGTCCTCTGCAAGAGCAGCCAGTGCTCTTAACTGCTATGCCATCTCTCCGGCCCCTAGATGCATTTCTTATGCAGCCCAGGCTCACCTAACCAGGTGTCATACCACCCACCATGAGTGGGGCCCTCCTACATCATCAGCAATCAAAAATGCCTCATAGGGTTGGAGAGATGGCTCAGCGATTAAGAGCACTGACCGCTCTTGCAGAAGAACCGGTTTCAGTTCCCAGCACCCCCATGGCAGCTAACAACCATCCTTAACTCCAGTTCCATGGGATTCAACACCCTGAAAATGCCCCACAGACATGCCCACACTCTAATCTGCAGGAGACAATTACTCAATTGAGGTTCCTCCTTCTCAGGTGACTCCAGTTTGTGTTAAGTTAATAAAAACCAGCACATACAGGCAAGCTCTCTGCTGATGAGTGATTATCTCTAGACCCTCACTGGTAAATACCAGGCAAGAGTCCTACTACTAAGTAACACCACTACCCCCACCACCCCAACCACCACCCCCAACCACCATCATCACTACCATCATCATCATCACCACCACCACCACCCCGCCCCTCACTGGAAGATTATAGGCAAGCACTCTCCCCAGAGCCAGGCCACCAGCCCTGTCACTGAAACTTAAGCAGATCAAATAAGGATTTTCTATACCAGTGGCATCTGGTGTCTGGAGAATTTTTCACATGCAGCTTATCCTCAGTTCTGTTCTCTTATGTTCTCAGCCAGGCCGTGTGCTGATAACACTGGCACCTTGCATGTATAGTGATGTAAATGTCCAGTACAGTATCATCTCTGCCTTTTCTGTGTGGATAAAACAACCAGAGGAAAAGCAGTGCCATTGACGGATACAATGACACCCACTGCCACCTCGGGCCTTCGTTTCTTGAGGACAGTTAGGCAGATTGCCTCGAGTCCCTGGGGACAGAATGGAAAATGTGTGTCAGCAGGCTCTGAACCAAGCCATTTGCTGGGCATCATGTCACTGGCTATATTAGCTGTGCAAATGACTCATAGATACCATAGAGATGGGGCTAGAGAGATGACGCAGAGGTTAAGAGCACAGGCTACTCTTACGGAGGATCTAGGTTCAATTCTCAGCAACTCACAACCACCTATAACTCTAGCTCCACAGAACTCAAGGCCTTCTTCTGGCCTCCACAGGCACTGCACATACATGATGTACATGCAATCACTCACATATACACATAAAGTAAAAGTAAATAGATGTCGGGGGAGCGGACAAAATACCATAGAAGTACATGTAGATTAACTTTAACGTAAAGAGTAAGAATTAGAACAATTATACCCTTAAAATAAACTTGCAGAGGGGCTGGAGAGAAGGTTCAGCGATTAAGAGCACTGGCTGCTCTTGCAGAGGACCTGGGTTCAGTTCCCAGCACCCACATGGCAGCTAACAACCATTCATAATTCCAATTTCAGGGGATCTGACGCCCTCTTCTGACCTCCTTGAGCATTGCATGACACAGGTGCAGTTACATACATGCAGGCCATACGTTCAAACACATAAAACAAAATAATAAATAAAAAAATTTTTTAAAGTAAACATACAGAATCAGAGTCAATTTTAAACATCTGTCTAGATGATACATTTCTGTGGGTTCAAAGGATAACATTTATTGAAAGGGAAGAGGTGTACCTCAAGAAACCATGGTAACAGCTCATATGGGTCAAGATCAATTTACTGTCAAGACAGACTTCTAGAGCTGGATGTAGAGAACAAACTTGTAATCTCAGCACTTTGGAGTTCAAGGTGCAACCTGAGCTATACAGTGAGACCTTGTCTCAGAATCACCAGCACACTCGGAGAGATGGGTTAGCAGTAAAAGAATCTGCCACATACATGCAGGCAAAACACTCACACTTAAGAATAATTTTTTAAATCTTTAAAAAATAATATACAGTTCATTTATAACATTAATTTTCATAGTTCATCGGTCAGTATACTAAATTTTTCTACTCTTCCAATTACAAGTTCGGTTCCCATCTTCCACACGGCAAATAATAGCTGTCCGTAACTCCAGTTCCAGGGGAACCAATGCCATCTCCTGGCCTCCAAGTTTGTTGCATACACATGGTACACTTATATGCATGTAGGCACCACACTCATACATAGAAGATAAAAATGATAAATATGTAAGTAAATAAAAAGTGTATCTGATAAGAATCTATGCTACAAAATGTACTATAATAACAATGGAAAGGCCAAGGGTATGGTTTAGTTGGTAGAACAGTTGCCTAGCACGCACGAAGCCCTGGTTTTGATACCTAGCACCGAATGAATCTATCCTTGTGGCATAGGGGCTTATAACCCCACCACTCGGGAGGTGGAGCCAAGAGGATCAGAAGTTCAAGGTCATCCTGGGCCATACAGCAAGTTAAAGACCAGTCTGGGAAACTAGAGACCCTGTTTCAAAAAAGAGACAGCTTTAAAAAAGATTACAGTGTACAGATATAATCCAAATACATTATATAAATGTATGAAATTTTCAAAAACATAAAAAAATGTTAAAAAAAATCTCTTCAGAATTCAAATTTGCTTTTACGTTTGATAAATGATAAAATTATATGTCTACAAAAGAACTGTTGTAAAATAAATATATTTATGACTTATTTTTTAAAGACTACAATCATAGCAATATATGAGATAAAAATTTAAATAGAATCTATTGTTTTGTCTCTAATGTCTTTTTATTGATTTGTTTTTATTTTATGTGTATGAGTGTTTGCCTGCATGTACTTAAGGGCATGATATGTGTGCGTTGCCATCAGAGGCTAGAAGAGGACTAGAGTTACATACAGATCACGATTAGCCAGATGGGAAGCAAAGGGAAGCAAACCCAGGTCCTCTAGAAGACCAGTAAATGCTCTTAACCATTGAGCCATCTCTCCAGTCCCAAAGATCTGACAATAGGGACTTTAAAAAAAAAAAAAAAAAAAAAAAAGACAGGATCTCACTATGTAGTCCTAGCTAGTCCAGAAGTCTCTGTGTAGACCAGGCTAGATTTGAACTTCTAGAGGTCCGCCTACCTCTGCCTCCCAAGTGCTGGACCTAAAAGCATGCAGCACCATGCAGCACCATGCCCTGCCTACATTTAATGTATTATTCTGAGCTTCTAGAAGGCAGGAAATAGGAAATGTTCAACTCCTTTATTTCTTTATTTGTGTATTTATTTATTGAAACAGTCTCGCTTTGTAGCCCAGGCTTGCCATAAAATTCTCAGTCCTCCTGCCTCAGCTTCTCCCGTGCCAGGATTACCGGTCTGCATCATCATTCTCAGCATGGCTCTCTGGTTTTAAACATTCTTCTGGAGATACTTGCTATCTGCCCTCTCCTGAGCCTCGGTCTGTCTCCAGGTCTCACCCAGCTGAGGCCGTTCCCTTGTGTGACCTGCTCCCATCCACCCACACAGGGCTGTCAATTTTGCCAGTTGACGGCTGGCTAGGTTCACTGGAAGGGCCTCTGTAGTTGGAATTTTATAAACTGTGGTGTTCATAGCTTCCGACCCACCATGTATCCCCCCACCCACCTCCACAGGTCAGGTGGGAGTGAGTAGTTTATAAGTTTCTCCCTCTCGCAACTGGAAAATTGGCAGTCAAGTGTGTTAGAAGTGAGTCGGAAAGTCTGGGTCCGGCTGGCAGAGCTGCCCTCTGGAGGGTTAGGAATGTTTACGAGTTTGTTTATAAAACTAGGAGGCAAGAGCTGTGTTCACATGGCTCCAGGCTGGGACTCCGGCCATAAGAAGAGGGGCAGTTTTATCAAGACAGCACTTGCAGGCCCCTTTTGACCTTCTAACCTCCCAGCCAGGGGGAGAGCATTCCGAGACGGATTCATTTCACATTCAGAGAGAAAGCAGAGCTGGGGAAGACCACTCTAGTTCCACCACGGGCTGCTTCGTTCACACCACCACACTTCTCAAACCAAGCGCCCAGAGTTACCCTTTCCTGAAAATTCCAAATTCCAAAATTCCAAAATGCTGAGAGATGGCTCAGCAGTTAAGAGCACTAGCTGCTCTTGTAGAGGACCCACATGGTGGCCAACACCTGTCCATAACTCCAGTTCCAGAGGATGTGGTGCCCGCTTCTGGCCTCCATAGGCATTGCATGCATGGGTGCACTTAAATACAAGTAGGCAGAACACTCATACCTAAAAATAAATAGGTAAATAAATAATTTAAAATCCAAAATTCAGCATCTCCAGGGAGTGTAGAGACAGCTGTTAGAACAGGTAGGATGGGTCTGACCGACTGAGGTCGCAGAACCCTGAAGATGCCGGTGAAGGCTAGCACCGACTGAGGAAAGCCAGCTTCTTAGAGTAGAAACTGACTTCTGGGAACTTGGCAAAACCAAAGCATTGAATCATGTCAAGGCCAGCTCACGGATTCAGTCTGTGTAAAGTGAGTCCTGTTCTGAGCCTCAGGGACACCAGAGCACAGGACCCACACAAGAAGACGGATGGGGATGGTTGGATGAGTGAACTATTTCGGCAAGATCCCAAGGAGAGGCCAGGCAGAGGTCCCCCGGAGGGAACCGGAAGGCAAAGCCCAGCTTCCCTTAGTTCATGGAGGAGCAGTTCTTGGACTCTGAGGGAGAAGGACTCCAGTGGTGTGTGGTGAGGTCATTATCAGTATGTCACCTTTCACCAATAGGTCAGAAGGCTACAGAAACCCTTTCTGAGAAAGAAATAGAGATTCCCGAGTGGCCAAGCATCACTGCAGATGGGAACCCCTTCCAAACTGAGTTCAAAGTCACAGGCATGGACCCTGAACAGGGAGCATGGATGCCAGGTGCCATAAAGAGAGGCAGCCATGATCCCTCCCTCCACCCTGGAAGGCCCCAGTTCTCAAAACTTCCAACTCATAGCATTAGGTCTCAGGCTTGTTTCCTGGAAGGGCAAGGTGGAGGCTTGCATCCCAGTCACCCTAGAACTGCTTTGCATGCTGCACACAAGAGGCCTGGAAGAGAATGACCGCCTCATGCCTGGCCTGCAACTCCTGCCCTGCCCAGAACAGAGCCCTGTCCAACCGCAGGAAGCCATCGTCCTACTGCAGGGAAAAGCTGGACGGCAAGTTCCTGTCCTTTGAGCGTTTAACTTATCACGGCAAAACTTGGTTCCCAAGCCTCAGATTCCTCTGGCCTTGAGGTTGTAAGGAAACATAAACGTGAACATCAGTACTCCCAGAGCAGAAGCCACGGAGGAGGGGTCGTGTTCAAGGCAAGCCGCTCCTTGTGGCTGCCTGGTGTCTGTAGTCATTTTTCCTCTGTGCGTGGCCTCTGATGGAACCCACCTGGAGGGCTGGGGATGTGGCTCACCTGGAAAATGAAGGCAGCCTACAGAAAGGCATTTGGGGAAGGGAAGGAGGAGCGGCTGGGACCCTGAGGAATGGAGGAAGGAATGTGGAGGGACTGGGGAGGTGTGGAGGAGGGGCACCTCCTGCCTGCACTATGTGGGCAGAGGATGTGCCTTAACCCTTTGATGTCCTAGGTCTCAAGTTCCCAGGAGCCACCATTCTCCTGGAATCCACCTAGGGAGTTAGCTATTTACCTCTCCCTGTAGCAACAGGGGCCCCAGATTCAACTCAGAGGACCCACCTGGCTGTCTCTGGATTTAGCATTTCTTTCCCAGCTTCCAGGGTGCCCAGAGAGCCTGTCACCGGCTCACAAACATATTCCCTGTGAGGTGTCTGCTGGTATCTGTAAAACTGCTGGGAATGTGGTCTGATTAGCCCCTAGCTCGAGCCTAACAGAACACAGATCCGAGTGGTGGGCAGGAAGAATGAACCTCAGGTCAGCGTGGACTCCTTCCACGTCAGGCCCATCACTGAAAGAGAAAACTAGCCAGGTGGCTCCTGAGCAGAGATGAGGGCCGCCCATTGTGTTAAATGAAGTAAAACAAAATGTCTTTAAGAAAGAGAACAGTGTGGGCTGTCCGGACTATGGTGACATTCCGCCCAGGGGGGCAGACTTTTCCTCAGAGAAAGGACTGTGGAGCTCTTGAGGAAGGCTTCCACGAAAAAAAAAAAAACAGTTTCTATTCAAGTTGAGTAATGAGGTTCTGTCTGTCGACGACCTGTGAGTTGGGACCCGGGGAAGCTCAGTGAGGGGGATGAATGCATCGGAGACGTGGATTCACTGAGGGACATCGAGGTGGGAGGGCAGAGTGAAGATTTGTGGCCATGGGAGGGTCCCCAGCTTACCCTGGTTGGTTAAATTTAAAGGCAGACTGAGTCCTCTGCATTCAAACTCTGATTACTGGCACAAAGCTGCTGTGTGTAACCGAGGCAGGAACTGTGGATTCCACTCCATTTAAGATCTGAAAGAGCCTCAGTGGGGCCCAGGGAATTAGGAGCCCGGAAAGAAGGCTTTACACCATGCAAAACAGGAGTCACCCAAAGTCACCCAGAAACCCCTCAGTCCTGCGCCGTGTGCATTGCTGAGGGAGGCCCTTCCCAGACAGAAAATATTAGACAGATACTTTCAAGACCCTTCCAGAAAACCAGGGCTCGGTGATAAATGACAATTCTGCATGCTTCACACATCCCCAGTACTGTGCCGGATGTTTTATTTGAAAATGCTCTCTTCGTTACTGTTTAAGTCAGTTTTGTCACTGTCAGGTGGCTATACCGAAAAGGTGCCCAGAAAACCCTGAACTTAAAAAGCAGGCCCGGGGAGATGCTTAGTGGGAAAAGAGCTTCTGTACAAGTAAAAAGATCTGAGTTTAGCTTGCCAGAACCGGTTATGACAGCATGTGCCTGTAACCCTAGCTCTGGGGACATGGGGATCCCCAGAGCTCACTGGCCAGCCAGCCAGGTCTGTTGATGAGTTTCAGGTTCAGTGAGAGACCCTGTCTCAACAAATAAGTAGGAAAGCAATGTAGGACGACACCTGATGTCCACCTCTGAGCTGCTTACCCACACTCATGTGCCCACACACATGGAAAGCCAACATGAGGCCAGGCATGGTGGCACAAGCTTGTAATTCCAGCTCTGAGAAAGCTGAGGCAGGAGAATCCCTACAAGTTTGAGGCCAGCCTGGTCTACATAGGGAGGTCCTGTCTCCAAAAAATTAATAGACAAAGGCCAGTGTCACCTGTCCCACCCTGTACTGCACTCCAAGGATAAGCAGTGCTTCAGTTCAGGGAGCACCTTCCCACTGTGTTAACAGAGTGGGGAGGGGCAGAGCCTCGGCCCTGGCGGCCCTAACAAGCCTGGCTAGATCACTTGTCCTCAACAGGTCACTTTAAGAGACAAAGAAACAGTGCAAAAAGGAGGAGATTTATTCAGTATGGTCACAGTGGGAAAAGAAACAGAGAGGTCCAGAGAGACCCCCTCCCGCCCCATCCCAAACTCATCCTCACAGTCCTGACAGGAGGCTGAGCTGTAAACAGAAGACAAGGGGTGCACACAGCTAAGCAGTCCTGGTCAAGGTGTGGCCCTGCCCATCAGTTTCAGCTGTCTTTCCTGCAGTGTGATCTGGCAAGTCAGAACTGTGTGGAATTTCTTTCTCCGAGATCAGCTCCCCCTCTGGCTGGTACCAACCAGGCCATTTCCTTCCCGAGCCTGAGTGTCCTCTGGAGATTCCAGTTTCATGGGTCCATTGTTTCAATAGTGCGATAGCCAAAGTGAGGGTTACAACTGTCTGTTTGGACTGTTCATTCCATGTCGCCCTAGCACGGACAGACTTCACATACAGTCCTCTTTCCCTCTAAGCTCCCGGACTGAAATAAAGCTGAAGCCTTTTTCTCCTTGTGTTGTGTTTGGCCTGCTCTATAGAACAGTAACCTAAACCAGAAAGCGTTCCTTCAGAAAGCCACAATGTCAAATGGCACACGCTGGAGTCCTGTTAGAAGGGACGCAGGCCTGCACCTTCAGGTCCCACAGCCTGAGCCAGGCCACGCCCCTTCCACTCCTGGGGACAGAGTTGAGAAGCTGTTGCTGCTGTGACTAGACAGTTCTCGGTTTACGGTGCCTGGCTCCTCGCCTTCGTGCTCTTTGCCACGTAACTAAATCATGTGATATGAACCCCACCCCGAGTCCTAAAGGGAGAGCCTGCTTTTGTTCTGGCGCTTGGTCTTAGACTCCTCGGGTAGACAGCTTGGGAATCTGGTTCAGAGATGAAGGGTGCTCTCTGAAGCAGCTCCTTTGCCCCTCACTCTCATGGCAGCGCTCTCTCTCTCTCTCTCTCTTTCTCTCTTTCTCCCTGTCCCCATCTTTCCCCATGGCAGCCTTTCTCTCTCTCCCTCTCTCTCCTCCCCTATTCCTTTCTCCCTCTCTCTGTCTCACTTTTTCTTATTAATTTTTATTTTATGTGTATGAGTGTTTTGCCTACATGTATGCAAGTGTACCTGTGTCATGCAATACCCACAGAGGCCAAAAGAGGGCAGATTTCCTTGAACTGGAGTTACTGATGGTTGTTCGCCATCACGTGTGTCATGGAAACAGAACTCACGTCCTCTGCAAGAGCAGCCAGTGCTCTTAACTGCTGGGCCATCTCTCCAGCTCCTCGTTCTCTCTCTTAATTACACTCTTCTCCAGGCTTTTGTTTGTTTTCTGAGACAGGGTCTCACTATGTAGCCCTTATGGGCCTGGAACTCACTAGGTAGACCAGGCTGGCTTTGAACTCACAGAGAGCTGCCTGCTTCTCCCTCTGCCCCGCAAGTGCTAGGATTAAAGGTTTGCCTACCATGCCTGGCCGGAGCTGGGCAGAGCACTGGTCCCCAAGCCCTGGCGGTGAAAGGGGTGGGGCCTTTCCCATGTGATTAAGTTTTCTGCTATATATATAGGTAGAAGCCTCTCTCTCGCCCCGAAGCCCTGTAAGGGAGGGCTGAGCCTCATCCTGGGAGCTGGGCTGTGAACCTCTAACCACTTCACAGACTTCCCTAGGGGCCAGGGTTCCACGTCCCCGAAGTTGACAGATCTCATGCTGCCAAGCTCGGGAAGCCAGAGGGCGCCAGCGTGGCACACTCTCCGCAGTGTGATGGGTACCGGGAAGTCAAATGTGCCCCTCCCCACACCCTCAGAGCCCTCCTTCCTTCCCTGAATTCCCTCGTCTGCCCCTGCAGTCCAGGAGTCGGGGACAGCCTGGCGCAAGCCTGTGCTGGGGAGTGCTCACCAACCTCCCCTTCGAGACCTGTAAGACGGGACCCCTCACAACCGACAAACACTCTGTCCTGGGGACCTGAAATCTGCTCAGATCCCCCACCACGTAACTGGCCGCTCACGTCGTTTATAGTGATGCGGAAACCAGTAGCCAAAATCAGGGGAAGAGGGGCGTTTGATTTTACGGGCTGGCACCCAGATCAACCTGTAAAAGTGTCAGCCTCCCACTCAAGTTTAGGGGGAACCTTTATACTCATGTGGCAGGAGGTGCAAAAGGCAAACACAGCAGGTACTTGGTAATTAAACAAGGCCGAAAAGGTTACAGGAATGCGGTAGTTTTGGAAAACAAACACTTAAGTCCTGGTTAACCACAGTGCAAGTGGGGTTCCTGTTTACCGCCCCCGGTCCTATATTTTATGGGGGGGGGGGGGCTTCCTGCTCCAGAGTTTTTGCAAGAGCTTTTAGCAACCATTTGATGTGTTTAATTCCACTGTAACAGCTCTTCCAGTGAACCTCTTACCTAAAAGGACACTCCCCCTCAGTGTCCCCACTGAACCCCACCCAAACCTTTCAGTGATGAGTTATAGATGATTGATAGATAGACTGATTGATTTTATTATTTTTATCTTATGTGTATGAATGCATTGTGTGCATGTATGTAAGTGCACCCATGTTGTGCAGTACCCACAGAGGTCAGAAGAAGGTGTCGGATCCTCTGGAACTGGCCTTATGGACAGTTGTTAGCTGCCATGTGGGTGCTGGATCTTCTGCAAGAGCAGCCGATGCTCTTAACTGCTCCAGCCCCATCAGTGATGAGTTTTTAAAATATATTTTTATTTATTCATTTTTACTTTAGGAGTATTTTACCTGCATATATGTAAATACACCTGTGTGTGCAATGTGGACAGAGGCCAGAAGAGGACATTGGATCCCCCTGGAACTGGAGCTGACAGTTGCTAGCCACTGTGTGTGCTGAGAATGCAGCCAGGCAATCTAAAAGGGCAGCCAGGGCTCTTAACCATCGGGCCATCTCTCTAGACCCCTCAGTGATGAGTTCTTCTTAAAGCTACTGATGCCTTCCTGCGAGAACAGATTCATCCCTGACGCTGTGGGTCACTGTAAAGTACGGCTGCGCCTCAAATTCTGTCTCTCCTCACCTGTAGCTTCTCCTTCAGACTTCTTCCCTGTTACAAACAGCTCATCAGATTCTGGACTTGACAGCCCCAGAACCATGGGCCAGACTAACCTTGTGTTCTTTGTAGCTCATTCCCTCTCAGGGATTCTGTTATAGAAATTACAACAACAACAACAAAAAAGATTATGAAAGGGCTGGCTGGAGAGATGGCTCAGTTCCAGGAGATCCAACACCCTCCTCTGGCCTCTGTGGGCATGACATATATGTGCTATACTTACATGCAGGCAAAACCCTCAAACACATAAAATAAAAATTAATTTAAAACAATTTTTTAAGACTATGACAGTGAGAAGCAGGGACCCAAGGTGTCTCCTAGTCTCAGCCAAAACCTAAGTACATATGAGAAAATCAAGTTCAAGCTCAAGGTCTCCATTGGAAAGTAAGTGAGGAGGACTGAGAAAGCAGGGTTGCAAATCTGACCCTATTAGTGAGCGAGTCATAATACTGACTGAGAACCAGATCGCTGCTGAGGACGGCAGAGCTGTTTAGGGACAGAGGACAAGGGAAGCACGGACCGGGGTAAACCAGGTGTGAATTAAGTGCTGGGCTTCACAGCACAGACAAGTTCAGAGGACACAGGGAAGGGTTATAGAGACCCTCTAAGAACAGATAAGATGTGCACTCGTCACCAGGTAAGGGTGCAGGGGGTTGGAGGGTTTGTAGCCTCACCCCACTTCCGATCTGCTCTCTGTTCCTGGTACGCTGACGAAGCCTGATCCGTCAGCTTCCTGCTCCAGCAGCTTGCTGCCTTGCCTCCCACACCAATCTGGACTCCAGCTAGCCCTCTGGAGCGCTAAATTCTTCCTTCTGTAAGTTGTCTTGGTCATGGCGGGGTTTTGTTTGTTTTGTTTTTCTGAGACAGGGTCACCCTGAAACCCCAGGTGGTCGGAGACTCCCGGCCTCAGTCTCACAGAGATCTACCTGCCTCTGCCTCCTGAGCACTGGGCTTAAAGGTGGGCGTGGTCATGATGTGTTATCACAGCCACACAAAAGTTACTAATATATCTACTGTTAGATTTAGGAACCGAGCAGGAGGGCCTAAGGGAACACAGAGACGGGTCACTGAGGATAAGGGGTTTATCAGGAGAGTTATTATTATTATGCCGTGGACAGACAGAAAAGCAACCGCAGGCCAGGATTGTTGGAGGGAGAGATCGCAGCTCAGAGATTGCAGACAAGGGAGCCTCTTCTTAGGTTTTTTAAAAAATACTCTATTTATTATTTGTATCAATGTATGGCCTGCATCTAAGTAAGTGCACCCATGTCGTACAATGCCCAAGGAGGTCAGAAGACGGGGTTAGATCCCTGGAACTGGAGTTACAGATGGTCATTAACTGTCATGTGGGTGCTGAAAATCAAACCTGGGTCCTCTGCAAAAGCAGCCAGCGCTCTCTAACCACTGAGCCACCTCTCCAGCCCCATCTTCTTAGTGCAGGATGGAGGAGTCCTTGAGAGCAGGAAACTGAAGCCAGACTCTCCGATTCCCAGGTAGCAGGTGGGAAGGGCGTGAGAGCAGGATGTGTGGCCACTAGTACTTCCTTCCACGTTAACTTGCTTCCCAGGTGAGACATCCTGACACAGATGTCTGTTAGCCTAGCCAGGGACTCACAGACAGTGTCCCAGAGGGTGCCCGTGGATATCGGGAGAGGAACTGCTGTATGAGGTGGCTTGATGTTTACACCTACAGTGTGGGACTTTCCCACAGGACGTTCCCAAGCAGATGCTCAGGAAGTCAACTGCACAGAGGGTGAGAGGGTTAACGTGTCAATTCGACAGAATCTAGAATCACACAAATTTCCGGGCAAGCCTCTGACCTCTGAACGATTATCTAGATCAGGTTAATTAAGGGAGGAAGACTCATCTTCATGGTGGGCAGTGCCATTCCTGGGGATGAGGTCCTGAATCAGATAAAGAAGGGCCAGGGAGGCGGCTCTGTGGGTGAAGCACAAAGACAGCAGTTTGGACCCCCGGAACCCACATAAACGGTAAATGCTGGGTGGGTACACTATTCCACCTGTAATTCTAACTGTATCAGTGAGCTCTGGGTTTGATTGATCCTGCCTCAGTGAATAAGATCGAAAATCAAAGGAAGAGGATTCCAAACTTCAACCTCAGGCCTCCATATGCATGTGTAGACACATGCAAACACGCATAATAAACAAACACATATGCACACTATATACACGTGTTGAAGGAAAGCCAGCCTGACAAGTGACTGGAGAAATGAACTGACTACTCCCCAGCCTGCCTCCCCACTCCAGGAGGGCAATACATCTATCTCGGAACACACACCCCTAGCAAAGACATCTGGCTTCTCAGCTTTCTTGCAGATCTGGATCCTCACCAACCACCTCATAGAAGATACCCAGTTCCCCTATCAGAACTTCCCACCTCTCCTTCCTGATCCCAGGAAGGAGCAGGACGCCACCCAAAAAGGCACACCCACCTTCTGGGACTCTAGAAAGGCATGACCCCCTTTCTGGGACTTTCTGGGTCCACCCATAAAACCTCAGAGCTCACCCAACACCCATTCCCCGGGGAAGGCTGCGTGCCTCTCGCAGTAATGAAGCTCTCTGCATCTGCTGAGGTCCAATCCTGTTTCTACATCCTTATCCCATCACCTTCTCATCCCTAATTTGAACACATATGAAAAGGAGACAGTAAGCTGGGCACCAGAACCCTCCTCTGCTTCCTGACTGCGATGCAGTGGGACAGCTGACCCAAGCTCCTACCAGCATGGATCCTCTGCCATGATGCGGCACCCTTGAGCTGTGAACCGAAAGAAAGCCCCCCTCCCTGGGCCAAGGTATTTTATCACAGTGATGAGAAAGGTACTCATACAGCAGGATGGGTCTGCACATACCATCTTCTTTGGTGATTAGCTAAGTAGGGAGCAAGGGTTTGGTTGTGAGGTGTGATACACCAGGGGTGCCTGCTAGGTGTCTAAGTGGAGAAGTCACACAGACAGATATGCAAGTCCTACTAGAGTCTATGGGCTGGAGAAGGAAGTGTGAAGGTTGTTGTAAAGATGGTAATGAAGTAGAACTTAGCAGGTCCAGGGACCCCGCTCAGTATGTTCTGTCCCAACTCCAGCGATGAGCAGGGGGAAGAATCAGAACATCTGTTCTCTCAAACAAAAAGCATCTATGCTAAAAGTCCACAGCTGGAACTCTGACTGAGCCTCACACCTGAGTTGCCAACTCGCCATTTCCTCGCTTGTGACTCTCAATCACAATGTTTAACTCAAGGAGACAAACATATTGTACATCCGGATTTGTGAGATGCATCTGAAGTCACCCTCAGAGGAAGTGTCTAACTTCAAATGCTTAAATTAGAAAAGGGTGGGGCTGGAAGCCCAGCAACCAGAGTGTTACTCTCAAGGTACTGACAGACAGCAAGTTCAGTTCCAAAAAGGCAGAGAGGAGAAGATATCACCAAGATAAGGAGAAATTCATGAGATGAGAACTAAAGGCCCCAATGGAGGCATGGCCCAGTGACCCCAGCACTCAGGAGGTGGAGACAGGAGGATCAGAAGTTCAAGGGCAGCCTGGGCTAGCCATGGCTATGTGAGACCCTTTGATGCTTGATTTTTTTTGCCAACTAAATCTGGAATCAACTAAGTGATAAGGCACTGCGCACCCCTGTGAGAGATTTTCTCCATCTGGTTATTGGTAAGGGGAAGGTGCCGCCCACATTTAGGGGTGCCTATGGGTGGCACCTTCTGGTGGAAGCCGAGACAGAAGGAGCCCGGAAGGAAGCTTTGCTGCAGAATTCCTTCACTGGTGTCAGAACCAGCTTCTTCCAGCTTCCAAAGTGGGTGAAGACGAGCAGCTCTGCAGGAATCCCCTGGGCCTTCAGCACCACACTGGCACGCTGAGGCATTCAGCCTCGAGGACTGAGCACGAGCTAGGCCTCTCCAGTATAACTACCAGGCTACACACATGCACACACACCCTCAACACACATACGCACACATACGCACACATACATGCATGTTCTGTTTCCCTCAAGAGCAACCCTAACTAATGCAGGGTACCTTTGAAAAAACAAAACAAAAAGGTCTAGTTGAACTGGGATCTAGCTCAGTGGTAAGGGCTTGCCTTGCATGCGCAAGGTCCTGGGTTCATTCCCAGTAATGTCCCCAGAAAAAGAAAGAGAAGACCAGACCAGACCAGGCCAGACTGTATGCCTTGAGAGGTGTACTTGAGAGGTGGAGGCTGAGAGTGGAAAGCTCAAAGTTATTCTGAGCTTCACAGACCCTACATTTAAAAAAAAAAATGGGGGGGGGCATGCTGGAGAGATGGCTCAGCGGTTAAGAGCACTGGCTGCTCTTGTAGAGGATCTGTTCAGTTCCCAGCACCCACATGGCAGCTAACAACCTTCCATAACTCCAGTTCCAAGGTCTCCAAAGCCACCCTCTGATGTCCACAGACACGGCACCTACGTGGTGATCCTACTACACATGCAGGCAAAACACTCATACACATAAAATAAAAATAAATTAATTAAAAACTAAAGTAATATTATAAATAAGTTTGTGCCAAAAGGAATTTTGAAATTAAGATGAAACGGACAATTTTCTTGGAAAATATCTAGCAACTTATCACAAAAGAGAACAGAAAATCTGAATAGCCTGGAATTAAGTTTTACAGTTCTAAACTTTTTTTTTTTTTTTACAAACAAAACTTCAGTTGGTCCAATGATGAGTTCTGATCATCCAGCAGGAGACAAGGCTAATCTTCCTCCCTTCCTCTCTCTTTCTCTCTTTGTTTCTTTCTTTCTTATCTTTACAGTTCTAAGGATTGAACCCAGGGCCTCACACATGCTAAGCAGGCGTTCTGCCATGAGCTACAATTTCTGCCCCTGGTTTTACTTTTTATTTTGAGATACAGTCTCATAATAAATTACCCAAGCCGGCCTTGAACTTGAGATCCTCCTGCTTAAGCCTACTGAATTATAATGCCAATATTATTAAAACTCTTCCTGGCATAGAAGGGGAGGGAAGCACTCTGATTTCTTTTATGGACCCAGCATGACTATGAAACCAAAGCCTGATAGGATCTTTTAAAAGGAAAATTACAGAAGTTGGAAGTACATTGATGGTAGAGCATTAAACTAACGTGTGTGAGGCCCTGGGTTAGAGCCCCAGTTCAGATGAAAGAAAGAATGAATGGAAGGAAGGAAGGAAGGAAGGAAGGAAGGAAGGGAGGGAGGGAGGAAGGGAGGGAAATTAGAGGCCAATATCTGCAAAATGTTATTAAATAATAAGAAAGTAGATCATAAGGTAATTACGTTTTTCTAGAATGCATGTCAGCTAACGTTTAAGAAATTAGACCCTACAATTGAACTATCAGCAGAGAAAATAAAAATCACAGGAGCAGGAGCATGTCAATGAATTTCTTTTAAAGCCTTCCTTCGATGAGAAAATTTCTCTTTTAAGATGTATTTCTTGGTGTGTGTTTGAGTGTTTGCCTGCATGTATGTATGTATGTGGACCACATGGGTGCAAGGTCTGCAGAGGCCAACATGAGGCATCAGATTCCCTGGAACCGGAGTCATAGGCAGCTGTTAGCTGTCATGATGTGGGTGCTGGGAACTGAACCTGGGTTCTCTTGAAGAGCAACCGGTGCCTCTAACCGATGAGTCATCTCTCCAGCCCCAGGAAAGATTTCTTTTTTCCCCTTTTCTTTTTTAAAATTTAAATTTTGGGGCTGGAGAGATGGCTCTGTGGTTAAGGAGCACTGGATGCTCTTGCAGAGAACCAGGGTGCAAGTCCCAGAATCCACATGGTGGCTAACAACTGTCTGTAACTCCAGTTCTAGGGATCCAGTGCTCTGTTCTGACCTCCAAGGGCATTGTACAAGATGTAGGGCACTTACACAAATGTAGGCAATACACTCATATAAATAAATAAATAAATAAAATATTTTAAAAGAACATTAAATTTTAAATTTAATTTAATTTTCTAAGACAGGGTCTCACTATGCTATTTTAGTTGGTCTAGAACTTGCTATGTGGACCAGGCTGGCCTCAAACTCACAGAAATCAACCTGCCTCTACCTCCCAAGTGCTGGCATTAAAGGCATGTGCAGACATACCTGGCTCCAGGAGAGATTTTCCAACCAGCATGAAGTAACATTCCATAAAGAGATTGTTCAATTGACTGGATTTCATTATAAACAACTTTGAAAAGGACTCAGATCAGATATGCACAGGTGCTTATGTAGCCATAAGAACAGTTGATGCCCAATAGAAAGATGGACAGAAGCTTGGCCAGGCATATTGCAAAGGAGATCTCGGGATGACAGCAAACATGTGGAGAGGTGCTAAAGAAGTTTAAATCAGGACACCTATATCTGTCTACCAAATGGCTAAGGAAAAGACAAGAAACACCAAATGGTGGTAAACGGTGCAGCCACGGAGACCACAGAGCACACTCCAACATGCAGATGCCTGTGGGAACGCCCCCTGGTGCCTACCAAAGACTTGTGTGGCAAAGACCTGTCTGCAGTGTCTGGGGAGCCTACAGAACAGGTAAGGATCTGAGCAAGTCTCTGGAGGCTTGATGATGTCATGGAACATATACCGTATCGAAAATAAACTCCCTGCTGTGTGCATCAAAGACATAGATAACCTTCAAAATCAAAGCAGGCAACACAGCTGGGCATAGTGGTTCATACCTAGAATCCCAGCACACGGGAGGCTGGTGCAGGGAGGAGCTCCAGCCTGGGCTACAGTGTGAGTTCCGGGATATCCTATGCCACAGAGTATGAGACCTTGTCCCAAAAATTAGAAATAAAAAATAAAGCTGGTCAGTAGCTCTGTACAGTGCTTGCCTAGCATGCACAAAGGTCAGGTCTGGGGCTGGACAGATGGCTCAAGATGGCTTGCAGAAGACTGGGGTTCAAATCCCAGCATCCACATGGTGGCTAATAACCCTCCATAATTTCAGTTCCAGCAGATCCAACGCCCTGTCTTCCATGGGCACTGTACAGCACATGCAGGCAAAACACATAGAAATAAATGAAATGTTTAAAAAAGAAAGATCAACACAGTGTCCGGCATAGATCTGTCATAAATGAGAACGTAGGGGCTAGAGATGGCTCAGTGGTTAAGTGTGTACACTGCTCTTGTAGAGGAACTAAGTTTGGTTCTTAGCACCCAGGTGGGTCAGCTTAACCACCACCTGTAACTCCAGCTCCAGGGGATCAAACTCCCTCTTCTGGACGCAAAGGACACCTGCATTTCCACATGCACATGCTGTCACACACACCCACAATTTAAAAATAAATCTGTTGCTGGGTGTGTCATCACAGTACTCGGGGAACATAATCGGGCAGATCTCTGTGAGTTCAAGGCCAGTCTGGTCTATGTAGCGAGCTCCAGGACAGCCAGGGGCTACCTAGTGAGACCGTGACAGTAAATAAAGATAATGTGGTCTGAAAAAATCCCAAGCGATTCCGTGCCTTGCAGAAAAAACTGTCCATAAAATAAAGAGGAAAATAAACAAACAAGAATCCAGTCTTAGAATCAGGTGTGCGAGGTCGGGAACCGCCCTCCCACCCAGGGCAGCGCAGCCGCACAGGTGGGGCTCTGGCGCCACCTGGTGGACGCCAGCAGCTGCTGCGCCTATCTTTTCAGCCGCCCAGTCCGCCCCCTCCTCTGGGACCCTCTTGCTCTGCAGGGGATGGTGCGTCACCGTGGCGGTTTTCTTTCTCTTGTCTTTTCAGAATGCAGCCGTGGGGGGCAAGAGCAGCTCCTACGACCTCCAGGTGTTGGGGGCTGGAGCTCCTGGCGACGTGGAGGTCCCTGTGAGCTCCGCAGGCTGCAGGAATTTGGCCAACCTGGCTAGCCTGGGCTCGTGCAGTGGCATCGGTAGGGAACCGAGGCGGGGGCGGGGGGCCGCTCTTCCAACCCCCATCAAGCCACCGTCCTTCCCACACCGAGGCTGAGGGGACCCATCAAGGCACCACTGTCCCAACATCACTCACTGGACCCTGTTCTATTGCTGAATTCAATCCTGGTCTTTCTCCTGTCTACATCCCCCCAAAGCAAGCGGGGAGGGGAGGGGTGGAGGAGGGGTGACGCTCATCTGCCCTTGGAAGGGTTGAAAAAAGGAAGGTTCCAGATTTTGAAGCTTAAGGACGGGCAAAAGAATTTCGAAAATGGCTTTGTTTCTCAACAATGCCCAGATTTTAAGCCCTTTCTCTCCCTGCAAAATCCTGCTGTAAGTATCAGAGACGGGCTGCGAACTTCTGTTAGCTGCTTGCACTGCCCTCCCCATCTGTTTCCCCAAGCACGTGAGAACTACAGAAGCCACCTCCGCCCCACTCCCAACCCCGCCTGGGGTACTCCACGCTATAGAAAGCAATCATCCCATCCATGTTATTTACTCATAGACACTAGTAATGGTCAGTTTTGAGTTAACCCACCAGCCCAGATGCCCCTGGAAGCATACAGGGTTGATACCAGCACACGAACTGTTCATTTTTTTCAAAAAGTGCCTGAGCCCAGACATCCACAGAACCAGGAACAAGTGCAAAGGTCAGAGAGGCACAAACATCCCAAGACTCAAATATATGGCTGACCAGAGGGGCGGGACCTCTGAATGATTGACTGCCTTTGTCCCCGCTCTCCCTATATAATCTGCTGACTGGAGATGGGATGGAGGGCTGGTTTTAGGGTGTAGACCTGCTGATTTTTTTCATAATCACTGGCTCCCTAGATAAGGTACAATTTAAAGATTCATTTCCTACCTGGTTCAGTTCACTGGTTAGAGAGACGGAGATGGTGCACTGGCCAGGTACTCAGGAAGCAGCCAACTTGTGGGACACTCTTCCCAGGGAGACATTGGAGAAATGTCTATTCACTCCGGATAGAGAACCAACACAGACCAAAGTAAGGGCCCCACAAAAGCCCAACTTGGTGAGCCAGTGGGCTTTATTTGGGGTCACTCACAGGAGCAGAATTGACTCAAAGACAGCTGGAGCACCGCATCCCATCCAGTGAGGGTGACAGTTCATGAAGTAGGAGCTTCATCCTGGAGCCTCTCAACCCCCAGACAGCTCGCCACTTTGCAGAGTCAGTTGCAGTCTCTTCAGGGCAGCTGGGCGGGTCTGAGAGGCTCTCCCATCCATCTTTATGGCTTATATAAACTTGGGGGTTGGAGGGACGTGAATCTGGCCAGTTTCAGGGATTTCCTGAATTTCCCTGTAGAATGGAATGTTTCACTTCCCCTTAGGACATTCAGTGTCTTAAGGAGCTTCTCTCCCCTTGGGAGGTTTTATCTAGGAGGAAATCCTTACACTACACAACCCCACAGAGGTTGGAAATAGATTGCAGGCAGCTGCTAGGGAAAGGGGCGGGGCAGTTCCTAGCCGGGTCCAGCTGGAGCAGCCACCTGACTGAGTACTGCAGATGGGGAGGCCCCGGCAGGTGCAGTGAGTGTGTGGTGGGGGTGGGGCTGGGGAGTACTGGGTTTCTGTCAAGCTTCCACCTGAGCTTTTTTTTTTAATTAAAAAATTTATTTTATGTACATATGAGTGTTTGGCCTGCATGTATGTAAATGTACCCCATGTTGTGCAATGTGTGAGCAGAGGTGAGAAGGAGGGCGGGGGTCTCATCTATCTGGAACTGGACTTACAGATGGTTATTAGCTGTCATGTGAATGCTGGGAACCAAATCTGGGTCCTCCTCAAGAGCAACCAGTGCTCTTAACTGCCGAGCCATCTCTTCAGCCCCCTTAAAAAATATTTTTTTGAGACATGGTCTCCCTATGTATCCCGGGCTGACCTTATGCAATCCCCCTGCCAGTCCCCCAGGTATAGGGATTAGGTGTGTGCCACTATGCCTCGCTTTGGAAGCTTATTTGTTTTGAGAGTCTCGTGTAGCCCAGGCTGGCCTGAAGTTCACTATGTAGAGAAGGTTGACTTTGAACTCTTAATCTTGCCTCTACTTGCCAAATGCTGGGATTATAGGCATCACCATCAAGGCGTGTTTATGCAGTGCTGGGATCCAGTCCAGGACCTTGTACATACTAGGTGAGCACTGTCCCAAATGAACTACACCGGTGGGCAGCCTGGAAACTCATTTTTAAAGGACTTTCCCAGGCAGTCGGGGCCGCCCTGAAGTCAGGTTGTTTTTCCTCACTGGTGGGCTGTGGGTGGGGCCAGGCCTTCCGGGAACCTGTGAACCTCCCTCACCCACATTCATCTCCAGGGAGGGAGATGTGCCTGTAATAATACAGAATGTAAAAATGCTCCTGTCCCCTGTCGCCTCCACCCTCACTTATCTCCTCCCATCCAGCCATGCTGTGACCTCCTGTCTGCCACGACCACCCACACCACCACGGCCACCTTGTCCAGTTTCCATTCAGAGCTTTATGATCTTTGCAAAACAAAAATATAGCTTGTGTCACCAGCCCCCTAGGGGGACCCTTTCTGAACTTCTCCTGGCTCTTAGAAAATGGCAACAGGACATGTGGCTCTGTGGTAGAGTGCTCAGCTAGTGTGCAGGAGACCCTAGAGTCCAAACCCAGCACCACACACACACACACACACACACGCAAAGAATTGCATTACTTAAGCCAGTGTGACACATGCACCTGTAGAGTTCAAGGCCCGCTGGGCCATGTAACAGGACCCTAGGGAGAAAGGGAAGGAGGGAGGATGGAGGGAGAGAAGAAAAGAGGGAAGGAGAGAAGGATAGAGGGAGGGAGGAAGGAAGGAAGGGAGGGAGGGAGGAAGGGAGGGAGGGAGGGAGGGAGGAAGGAAGGAAGAAGGGAGGGAGGGAGGAAGGAGGGAAGGAAGGAGGGAAGGAAGGAAGGAAGGAAGGAAGGAAGGAAGGAGGGAAGGAAGGAAGGAAGGGAGACAATGACAAGAGGTCTGAGTCCAGCTGCCACTGCAGCCCCCGGTCTCAGCCGCCTGGGCCTCTCTGTGCAGCCCCTGACTTCTCAGCTCTGAGCTCAGCAGACCCTCTCCTGCTCACAGGTCTGCCACCTGACCTCCCTCCTCAGCCTTTAGTGTACCTCCTTAAGGAACTCTCACTGTAATCCCCACTCTAGATCCAGTGTGATCACAGCTAGCTTCACCCCCAGGCTGCGTAGTTACCTGGGTTGTCTTTGTGTCATTTCCTAGCCCCACGGCCGGCCTTTGCACTGACTCTTCTTCCCTGTGCCTGGTGTGATTCTCCCCAGAAGTCAGTAAGGCTGGCTCTTAACCTCCATGTCTTTCCTGAGATGTCACCTTCTCAGCCAGGACTCCACCAACCCCCCTTGAAGCTTACAGCATTGCTCCCTCCCCGAGCCCCACACTTGCTCACTGCTTTCTGTGGAGAGTTGATGTGGTTAGTATTGTCAGCTTCCCAGATCTAGACTCGCCTGGCTGACAAACTGCTGGGCATTTCTGTGAGGGAGTTTCTCGAGTGAGTTCACTGGGGAGGGAAGATCCACACTGAATGTGAACAGCAATATTCAGTGGGCTGGAGTCCAAGACTGCAAAAAAAAGTAAAGAGTGGGGGCTAGAGAGATGGCTCAGTGGTTAAGAGCACATACTGCTGTTGCAAAGGACCTGAGTTCCATTCCCAGCACCCACATCAGGTGGCTCACAACTGCCTGGAACTCTAGCTCCACAGAATTCAGCGCTTCTGGTCTCCACCAGCACTGGCCCCTGCATGTACACAATACACATACATATAATTAAAAATGACATAGATCTTTGTTTGTTTTAAGGAGAAAGTGAGCTGAGCACCAGCATTCCTCTCTCTCTGTGTCCTGACCACTTCCTCACACGCCTGCCGCCTTGCCTTCCTCGAGAACTGGAAGCCACACGCCTTCACTAAGGTAGTCTCTTATATTTTGAGAACACTGATACAGTCTCTCTCTCTCTCTCTCTCTCTCTCTCTCTCTCTCTCTCTCTGTCTCTGGTCTCACTATGTAGCCCACGCTGGCCTGGAACTTGCTATGTAGACCACATTCGCTTCAAACTCACAGAGATCCACCTGCCTCTGCCTCCCAAGTGCTAGAGTGGAAGTTCTCTTTCTCTTTTTTTAAAAAACTATTTTATTGTCTTTATTTTATGTACATGACTATACAACCTGCATTTATGTAAGTGCTCTCATGAAGTGCCTGCAGAGGACAGAAGAGGGTGTCCCTAGAGTTATGGACAGTTGTCAGCTGCCATGTGATTGCTGGGATTAGAACACGGGTCTTCTGTAAGAACAGTCAGTGCTCTAACCGATGAGCCATCTCTCTGGTCCATCATTTTACATTTTTTCAACTTTAAATTTTTATTTGCTTTGTATGCACCACTGTGCACTTGAGCCGGTCAGAGGACTACTTTGGGGAGCGTGCCTTCCCTCCCACCCTTATGTGGGTTTCAGGGGTTGAACTTAATCTCCAGCATGGTGCTTTTGCCTGCTGCATTATGCCTCCAGCTTCTAGTTACCATTTCTCCTGCTTAATGTGTATCTTTGCCTCTAAAATATCAGTCCAAGAGGACAAGAACTTCTTTCTCTTGCTCCCTTCTGTATATCAGGGGGCTCGAATGAAGCCTGAATCCTGTTATCCCTTGACTACCTGATGGATTTGTGGCCTGAATAAATATGTTACATTATTTCTGGAATAAAGTACAGTGGAGCGTGAAATTTAGGGAATACGTTTATCAATATATGAGCACAATTGTTTCCCTACAACTGAAGATGTGAAATATAAAATAATCGTGCATTTATTTTAAAATCATGGGGGGAAATGTTCTTGTAATACATTTATGACCATGGAAAATAAACCTGTTCATGTTTTACTAAGGAAGGGCCCCACGGAAGTCATAGCGCCTCTTTGGGGGCTCTGCCTATAGATCTTGGCTAGCTCCGGAGACCTGCCGGCCGGCGCTTGGCCACTGGCCGCTTTAAGGATGCTCTGCGGGGCCGCAGGCGGTGAGATGCAGCCATGACGTCACGGCCCCGCCCCGCGGGGTGATGCTGCAGCTGCCGGGCTGGGGGCGCCAGGCCGGGACCGAGCGGCACCGAGGAGAGCCGGGAGTCCGCAAGAGGGATGCCTCGGCTCTGGACGCACAGGTACCCGCGTTTCCTTCCGCGCCCTCGCCGGGACTTTGCGCCCCGGAGCATTGCGGCTTAGGCCCCGGGGTGATAGAGTGTCACACCGAGGCCGGGGCTGGAGGCCGGGGCTGGAGGCTGGCATGGAGACCTTTGTTGTTCTTGGGTGCGTGAAGCTGGCAGTGGAGTCCCCTGGGTGCAGGACCCACAGACCTAGAGGGAGTGGCAGTTCGGTCACAGGCTTATCTCACTGGGCTGAATTTGCCTCAGGCATCTGCTATGTTTATTGAGCCCCAGGCCTGGCCACCTGGGCAGGTGTCATCCGCTTCCGGTTCACCTCCTCCCTGAGGCAGGTGAGCCTTTGGGCTGGCCCCCGGGCCATTGTCAAACATCTCCCAGGATGTCCGGGTTGCTGGTGAGCGGCACCCTGTCATCTTACTGCTGACCTGAGACACGTAGCCGAGGGTGACATGCTAAGGTTGTCACAAGCAGCTCCCTTCATTCCCCTGGACAATAAACAACCTCGTACATGATGTTTGGAGTATGACGTTTGTTTTCCGTTCTTAGGAAGTAGAGTCAGGCGCTGATGAAACCCAAGTTCAGGGTGCCCCCAGCCAGGGCTTCGGGGCAAAGGTAGCTGTGATGTGTGGGAGCCCAAGTACGGAAGATGAGTGCGAACTGGGCCCGGATTCAGTCACTGCTGTGCTGGCCATATCCTCCTGAGACACAGCTCTCCAAGCGCCGGGGAAGAGGCTTGAACTGTCAACTTTGAGAATCCGTAGGAAGCTAAAGGGAAGTGGTCCCCAGCTACCCCATGATTTTTTTTTTTTTTTTAACAGAGAAAAGGATAGAGAAAGAGGAAGTGGGATTGGCTCCAAGTAAGAGCCAGTTTTAATTTTGTGTATGTGTGTAGTGCGCCTGTGTCATGAAATGCCCTCAGAGGTCAGAAGAGGGTGTCAGATGGCCTGTTACTGGAGCTAAGGGCGGTTGTTACCCACCATGTGAGTGCTGGGAGACAAGCCCAGATCCTCCGTAAGAGCATTCAGTGCTCTTAACTGCTGAGCCCTCTCTCCAACCCCAAGTATGGGTTTAAAGACAGCCTTGCCATGCATCCGTGACCGGCCACGAACTCAGGATCCCCCTGCTTCAGCCTCCTGTGTGCTGGGATTATAGGCATGGACCACCAGGCCCAGCCTAAATTTTACTTCCATCCTTCCACCACTGAGCTAAACCTCCAACCCCTTGTTTTATGTGGTAACAGGGTTTTATGCAGTTGCCTAGGGTGGCCTTGAGCCTGCTGTCCTCCTGCCTCAGCTTCCCAAGTGCTGGTGTATATCACCACATCCAGCTTAGTTTTCATTCATTTTTATAAAAGATTTATTTTTTTCTTTATGTATATTTGTGTGTCTGTGTATGTCTGGGTGCCACATGTGTGCAGGTGCCCGAGGAGGCAAGAAGAGAGTGACAGATCCCATGGAGCTGGAGTCACGGTTGGTTGTGAGCTGTCTGACATGGGTGCTGGGTAGGAAGGAAACTGTTCCTGTGGAAGAGCAGCGAGTGCTCTTAGCCACTGAGCCCTCTCTCCCGCCCTTCCTTCATTTTGTAGTGACATTAGAAAGTCTATTTTTATCATTTTACAAAAGACTATTTTTACTTTCATCTGTGAGTGTTTTCCTTGCATATATGTAAATGCTCCATGTGTGTGCCTAGTATCTGAAGAAACCAGAAGAGGGTGGGGTGTTGATCCCCTGAAACTGGAGTTAAGGATGGGTGTTAGCTGCTACATGGACACTGGGAATGGAACCAGGTCCCCTGCAAGAGCAGCCAGTGCTCTTAACTGCTGAGCCATCTCTCCAAACCCCTCAGTTTTATTACATTTTATTTAGCGTGTGTGCATTTGCACATGTGCATGACAACCTGTGTTCAATCACCAGGGCCCCACACAGCGTGGGGGAAGAACTGACTCCTGCCAGTTGTCCTCCAACTTCCATACATGTCCAAGGAGGCATGCACACAGGCACCTGTCTACACGCACAATAAATAAGTGTACTAAAAAAAATTGACCTGACTCTCCAATGCTGAGACCCTGAATGAAAATTTTCTATCAAGTGCAGGTTACTTCTGGTTTGTGTGCTGAACGGATTAGCTTCAGGCTGGGCTTTAAAGCTGAGGACCATGGAACATGATGCTAGACTTTTATTGCCTGTGAAGAGGTGTCCCATCATTAGCAGGATCAAGAAGGTTCTCCTTTCCAACAACATCCTTCTGCCACGTTGCTGTCCAATGTGAGGGTTTGTCCAGAGTGAACCCTTAGTTCTTCCAAGTCAAAGGCACAGTTTCTAGTGCATGCACACTTAAGTACACTTTATTCTGGATGAAGACTGGTAGGAAAGAGAGGGTGAGGTGCTCTGTCCCTGAACAGGGGAGAGCCTGAGAATGGGGGTGTGTTGTGGCCAACAGGGAGAGTTGGCCTAGGCTCCCAGCACACCTGCACCAAATGTCCGGCCTCAGCTCCAAGGGGACAGATGCTCTCACCGTGCAGGCTCACACTGTTGCTGCTACTTCCGTCCTTTGAATGAATGAAGCTCTCACAGTTGCTAACGGCTACCTGTGTCTGGAAGGAGGGCTGACCACGTGACAGTTCTCACTGCGTGTGCAGAACCCCCGAGCCTGTTCCACCAAGGAAGAACACAAACAAGCTTCACTTTTTAAAAGTTTAATCTTATTTATTTTTATTGTATATGTTTGAGTGTTTAACTGTCCATAACATACATGCAATGCCCATGGAGGTCAGAAGAGGGCATCATATCCTCTGGAATTGTAGTTACGGTCAGTTAGTTGTGAGCTGCCATGTGGGTGTTGGGAACTGAACCTGGGTCCTCTACAAAAGCAGCCAGTGCTTTTGACCGCTGAACCATCTCTCTAGCACCCAAAACTTTACTTAAAAATTTTTTTTAAATTACATTTATTTATTTACTGCCAGGCTATGCAGGTACAGGCCAGAGGACAACTTTTGGGAGCTGGTTTTCGCCTTCTACCACGTGGGTTCTGGGGACTGAACTCAGGTCATCAGGCTTGATGGCAGGCACTGTTACCCACTGAACCATCTTGCCAGCCCTTAAAACTTTAATCTTGTTCTAATCTTCATAATTCTTCTATTCTAAGTGAAATATGACTTATCTGCACAGTTCTTAGGTTTGTCTGTTCTTCCTTGACAGCAGAGCCTGACATTTTTCTAAGGTCATCAAGTGAGTCATTTTTAGAATTAGCAGTAGAGTGAGTGGGCTTCTCCCTGTTACCTCTGCATAAAATCCACCTCTTAGCAAGGCTCTGAGGCCCTTCATCCTCAGCTAACACCCGGCAGGTGGCTTTATCTCTCAGCCCACACCCACTGTGGCCAAGTTGATTCTTTTTATTTTATTTATTTGTTTGATGTGTATGAATGTATTGCCTGTGTGCGTGTAAGTGCACCAATGTCATGCAGTGTCCACGGAGGTCAGAAGAGGGCATCATAGCTGCTGGAACTGGAGCTAGGATAGTTGTTAGCTGTCCTGTGGATGATAGGAATTGAACCTGGGTCCTCTGCAAGAGCAAGCAGTGCTCTTAACCACTGAGCCGTCTCTCCAGCCCTGATTCTTTCGTTTTATAGGAAGATTTCCACTGCTTAGAACACCTGTATTTCACTTTTTCACCTAACTTGACGGCAAGAACTATGTCATTATTCTATCTGTGGTCTCAGTGTCTGGATCCTCAGTCATCAGTCTCATGAAGGGTGAATGGATGCTTGGAAGGGTGGACAGGTAGGTGGGTAGTTGAGGGAATGAGAGAGTGAAAGGGTAGAAAGGCAGGTATATGAAAAGTGGATGGGACAGATGGATGGACAAGGGAATGGAAGGATGGATGGCAGATGGGCGATAGGTGGGGTAGATAGATAAATGATGCACAGATAAATGGAGGGTGACTAGAGAGTGGGTGGTGGCTGTATAAATGGTGGATGGGTAGATGGAGGATGGGTAGGTGGCTGTATAAATGGTGGATGGAGAGAGGGTGAGTGGATGGCTGGATAGTGGATGGATGATGGATGATGGATGGAGAGATGGATAATGGCTGGATGGCTGGATGATGGATGACGGATGGCGGATGATGGATGGAGGGATGGTGATACATGGATGGAGGTAGATGGATAAAATGAGGGTGAGTGGATGAGTGGATGGATGGATGGATGATGGATGGTAAATGAATGGGTGAATGATGGAGGATGGATAGATAGTGGATAGCTGGGATGTAGATGGTGGATTGATGGGTGGATGGACAGAGAGTAGGTGGGTGGGTGTTATGAGTCCTGATGGAGTCAAAAATACAGGCTTGAAACCAAGGCTTCACACTACTTTTGAAGGAAAGCCCGAGATATTTATCTTGGTAGGTAACCCAGGCTAGAAAAACTATCCAAGTTTGGGGCCTGGGTCTCAGGAAGGACTTCAAAGGTGATGTGTCAGTGACTATTCTATGGGGCAAATGGGCTAGCCTGTGCCCAGGAGACCCAGCAGAACCCTTTCGATTTGTCCCCTCCGTCCTCAGTAGCTACCTTCATCCTGTGCTAAGGGAAAATGGACATTGATTAAAACATGAGTCAAAAGCCAGGTGTGGTGGTATCTGGCCTTAATCCTAGCAATTGGGAGGCACAGGCCGGCAGATCTCTGTGAGTTCAAGTCCAATGTAGTGTACATAGCGAGTTCCAGGCCAGCTGGGGCTACAGGGAGACCTGCCTTAAACAAACACGAGTCAACAAACATTAGAATCAATTCCTCTAATATTCATAATCTAGATTTGTTTAAAATGGCGAGGCAGGGGCAGGGGCTGGGGGTAGGGTCAGAGCAGGACAAGGAGGGAAGCCTGTGGAAGCTTTCACACTGCCGATTCCCTGCTGAGGCTCTGGGCGAAGTGAAGTTTGCCCCTAAATGAACACACTGAGGACAGGAAATCTGTCTCTCACCCCACACTGGCTTTCCTTGTCCGTTCATTCATTCACTCTGCTGCAGTCCTGGAGATAAAACCCAAGGCCTAGAACAGACAAGGCAAGCACTCTACCACCCAGCGACATACCCAGACTTAGTTCTTCAAAGAGAGCAATTCAAACACCATAAAGGTCTCAGCTTTCCTGACCTGACTGAAAATTCACCTGTGTAATCGCTTCAGAAAGGAAAGAGCCCTTGTCCAACCCACCCCTCTGCTTCCAGTGGAGCATGTGGCTCCTCTGGCTCCTGTGGAGGGGTCAATGAAACACAAGGAACAAGTGAACCACCCTCACTCCAAGAAGGACGTGTGTCGCTCACCGCACTCAGCCCCCAAGGGGTTCTCATCCGGTGCCTGCTCTTTCCTGATCTCGCGTCCTGTCTGACTTTCAAGGCAGAACAAGATCTGCTGTGACTCCCATAGGAGGGTATTTGGTGTGACTGTCCAGACCCAGACTGTCTGAGGGTGTCCCTGGAGTGCTGAGGATGAGGACTGGGTCCTTGCTCCAAGCTTGGAGGGAACATCTACTTTGATCTGTACACACGAGAAGGGTCCTGATCCATGTCCCCAAGCACTAGGCTTTGCTTGGGACAGAATGGGGAGAGGGGTTGGTGGGCAGGCAGGGTGGACTCTCAGCTTTCCTCAAGTGGAAGGGCAGGAGGGCAGGGGACAAGGTCCCACACGAGGTCGAGGCTCCACACAAGGCCTCCATGAAGTAACTGTTATCCTCCTATGGGCTTCCTTCTCAGTGACACCCACCAGCCCTGCCTACAATGATCCCCCCGACGAGCAGCACCCCTCCAGGAGAGGCCCTCTTCCCCAGCGTGGCTCCTCAGGACCTCTGGAGGTCTCCCATCTCCAGGTACTCGGGGTCTATGACACGACACATCAGCCACCGGGCCAACAACTTCAAACGCCACCCTAAGAGGAGGAAGTGCATCCGGCCCTCTCCACCCCCGCCCCCCAACACCCCCTGTCCCATTGAGCTGGTGGACTTTGGGGACCTGCACCCACAGAGGTCCTTCCGGGAGCTGCTCTTTAACGGCTGCATCCTGTTTGGCATTGAGTTCAGCTATGCCATGGAGACTGCGTACGTGACCCCAGTGCTCCTGCAGATGGGCTTGCCCGACCAGCTCTACAGCCTGGTATGGTTCATCAGCCCGATCCTCGGTGAGCCCCAGTGATGGACAGCCTCCAGAAATCTCCGGAAGCTTCCAGAAGCCTCTGCCGAAGCAGCTTGAGGGACCTGAGGGGCCGAGGGAGGAGGAAGAGCTAAGTTCCGCTCCTTAGTGTGGGGCTGTGGGAAAGCACAGGTCCAGTCAGTCATGTCCTGTATTTTAAGTTCTTTTATCTATACTGGACAATAAGACTGGAACTTAGCATAACCTGGAATTATGCCATCTCACACCAAGTGCCAAAGCTGATGTAACCAGGGGTAGCAGGCTGGGATTTCGGGAGTCCCAAGCAAGGTCATGAATGTTTGGTGTCGAGTAAGCAGGTCTGGGGCTGGCTTGTCCTTTCATCTCTTTGCAGCCTGCTTTAACCTTTTTTGTGCCTTGGATTGTCTGTAAGCACACGGTGCCTTGGGAGTATGACAAGGCTGCTTCAGCGTCCCTGTGTGCCCTGGGGATGCTGGCAGTGACACTGGTCTGCTCTGTTTCAGGATTCTTGCTGCAGCCTCTGTTGGGTGCCTGGAGTGACCGATGTACCTCAAGGTTTGGAAGGAGACGCCCTTTCATTCTTGTCCTGGCGATAGGTCTGTTGTCTGGCATGGAAATAAAATGGAAAGAAAGAAAGAAAAGAAAGAAAGAAAGAAAGAAAGAAAGAAAGAAAGAAGAAAGGAAGAAAGAAAGGAAGAAAGAAAGAGAGAGAAAGAGAGAGAGAGGGAAGGAAGGAAGGAAGGAAGGAAGGAAGGAAGGAAGGAAGGAAGGAAGGAAGGAAGGAAGGAAGGAGAAAGAGACGGGGAGAGAAAAGGCTGCAGTTTTTATAGAAACTTAAAAACTCAATTGAAAGCACTTCCTCAGGCAATCCCACCTGAACTAACTCTAAGAATAAACTACTTTAATCTTTTCTTTTAAAAATAAATCAGTTTAGGAGCTGGAGAGATGACCAGCGGTTAAGAGCACTGACTGCTCTTGCAGAGGACCTGGGTTACATGGCAGCTAACAATTGTTTGTAACTCCAGTTTGGGGACTCTGATGCCCTCTTCTGATCTTTGTGGGCAGTGCACACATGTGGTATACTTGCTTATCTACAGGCAAAACACTCAGACACATAAATAAGGGGCTGGAGAGATGACTTCAGCGGTAAAGAGCCCTGGCTTCTCTTGCAGAGAACCAGGTTCAAATCTCAGCACCCACATGGCAGCTCACAACTGTCTGTAACTCCAGTTTCAGGAGATCTAGTGTCCTCTTCTGACCTCTGTGGGCAGTGCATGACACGGGTACACTTACATACATGTAGGCAATCATTCATACACATAAAAATAAATTCATTTTTTAAATGAGCTAGGGGCTAGAGAGATGGCTTAGCATTAAGAGCACTGACTTCTTTTGCTGCTGAGGACAGAGCTGGTCCTCTGGGTGACTTGCTTTCTGTTTCCAGGGGCGTTGCTGGGCCTCTCCCTCTTGCTAAATGGACGGGATATGGGCATGGCCCTGGCAGACACAGCCACCAACCACAAGTGGGGCATCCTCCTGACCGTGTGTGGGGTGGTGCTGATGGATTTCAGTGCCGACTCAGCAGATAACCCCAGCCACGCCTACATGATGGATGTGTGCGGCCCAGTGGATCAGGATCGAGGCCTCAACATCCACGCCCTCCTGGCAGGTGAGTATCCCTTCCCCAGACATGGCTGCAGAGCCATGGGGTTCAAATGTGTGTGCTTGAGAGGGCCCTTCCCCTAGATTTAAAAATAAGTTGATAAAGTTCAAAAATATAACTAAGCATTGAAGTGATTGAAAATATCTCTGGTAATAATACAATTGTATTATCTAGGGAATAAAAATAAAGACAATCTGTATATGTTTGATACAGGATTTTTCCCCTTGATTTTTTTTATTTGTTTGTTTGTTTTTTGAGACAGGGTCTCACTACATAGCCCAGACTGGCCTTGAATACACAGATCCACCTGCCTCTACTTCCAGAGTGCTGGGATGAAAGTCACGTGCCACCATACCCGGCTCTTTGATTTTTGTGTGTGTGTATAGTTTTTTTATATTGTGTTTATTATTTTAATTTTATGTGTATGAGTGTATTGCTTGCATGTAAATAAGTGCACCCATGTTGTGCAGTGCCCTCAGAGGTCGGAAGAGGGTGTCAGATCTCCTGGAACTGGAGTTGTTAGCTGCCATGTGGTGCTGGGAATTGAATGCAGGTCCTCTGCAGGAGCAACCAGTGCTCTTAAGGACTGCACCATCTCTCCAGCCCTATTTATTTTTATTTTATGTGTAGGAGTGTTTTGCCTGCATGTATGTAAGTGCACCACATGTGTGCAGTGCCCACAGAGGCCAGAAGAGGGCGACAGTTGTTGGCCACCATACAGGTGCTGGGAACCAAACTGCTGAGCCATCTCGCCAGCCCCTCCCTAAATATGTTGAATCTCAGAACCCTGTTCTTGTAGGTACGAGTGCCAATTGGACACCCTGAAGTATAGATAAGTATATGTAATATAAATACGTATACTTAGTTGATTCTCAGTATTTGTAGCAGTTTTGTTTCTCAATGCAAACACTGTCTTCTAATATGGAGTCCTTGCTCTGAGGAGAAAATCGGGATCGGGTTCTTGCAAGCTTCTGGTTACAACACCTTCATCACACTGGTCCTGTCTAACATTGTTTACTTGATCTGTTTAAAGACACTCTTTTTAATGTACACTGTTTTTTTTGATATTTTATTTCTTTTTATCTTATGTGTATGAGTGTATTACCTGCACGTACGTAAGTGTACCCGTGTCATGCAATGCCTGCAGAGGTCAGAAGAGGGCATCTGATCATCCCCTGGAACTGGAATTACAGACAGTTGTTAGCTACCATTGTGGATGCTGGGAACTGAACCCCGGTCTTCTGCAAGAGCAGCCAGTGTCCTTAACCACTGAGTCATCTCTCCAGCCCCTAATGTACGGTTTTGTTGCTAACACTGGCCTCCTGGCCCACAGCACTATAGCTTATGCCTGAATAAATCTCATTTGACACCCATTTCCCCCCGTGGGTACCTTCTCAGCCTTGAATGTGAGATCATTAGGCAGCAATTGAACACTAGGCTGGGAGCATTTTAAACAGTGAAAATGCAGCAGAACACAGAGAAGCAGAAAATTGTGGGAACGAGCAGGCCAGGCCAGAGATCTGACGCCACCCTGTTCAGCCTTAGCCGTGACCTATGCCTGGGGCAAGTCAGATCTTTAGCACAAATTCTTTTTCTTTTAAGATTTTAACTTATTTTAATTTTATGTGTATGAATGTTTTGTCTGTATGTATATAAGTGCATTACATGCATGACTGTGGCCTGAGAAAGTCAAAAGAGGGCACAGGATCCCCTGGAACTGGAATTACAGATGGGTGTCAAGTGCCATATGGATGCTGGAATCTGAACTCAGAGCAGCCAGTACCCTTAACCGCTGAGCCATTTCTCCAGCCACCGCACATATTCTGGAATGATTACAAAGCGCCATGAGCACTAGTTTGGGATTATTACAAACTATTGTGAGTAGGTGAGTTTGCAAATTTAGAATGTGCAAATGAAAACTAGAGAGACAGAGAGAGAGAGAGAGAGAGAGAGAGAGAGAGAGAGAGGGGGGGGGGAGAATATGTGTGTGTTCACATACAGGTATGTCTGTGTTGTGTTTGATGATCTCCCTACTAAAGTCAGGAACAAGATAAGAATGCTCTGACCCCAAAGAGCCATCACCCTGAGATAGTAATGGAGGGCAGGAGGCAGCCTGGTACACTCCACACCGGCTCCTGTGAAGGCTTCCCATCACCTGCAAAGTGCGTGAGAACTCAGCAGGGTCTCAGTTGTCAACATTCTGGAGAAACTTGCTTAGCGCGCTCCAGGCCCTGGGTGTTGAGAAATACAGGGGGAAATCAAAGATACTGTTTTTCTGAGTGTGGCGGTGTGTACCTGTAAGCCTGGTACTCGGGAGGATTCAGAAGCAGGAGAATCACAGCAAATTTAGTACAACCTGGTCTATGGAGTGGATTCCAGGCCAGCAGAGCATCACAGCATGATTCTGTCTCAAAACGACGAGGGTCTGGGAGAATGGCTCAGTGCCCCCAATGACCCAGGGCTCACATGGTGGAAAGAAAAACCAACTCCTGCAGGTTGTCCTCTGAAATCTACACACATGCCGTGGCATACATACACACACACACACACACACACACGCACACGCACATGCACACCTCATACATCCTAAAACAAATGAAAATGTAATAACTTTTTAAAAACTAAACAACAAAAATTGAGAACCCCCCCAACTTTCTTAAACACGTTATTAAAAAACAATATATAAGAAACAAATTCCAAGTTAAAAAAGTAGTTTAGGCTAGAAGAAGTTTAACTAGAAGACTGAGGCAGGAGGATTATGAGTTCCAGGCCAGCCTGGGCAACATCAAGAAAAATGTTTAAAGAAGAGAGAAAAAACAAGACTGGAGAGATTGCCTCAGTGGTTAAGAGCACTGTCTGCTCTTGCAGAGGACCTGGGTTCAGTTCCCAGCACCCACATAGAAGCTAACAACCATTTGTAACTCCACTTCCAGGGGATCCGACTCCGTCTTCTGACCTCTGTGGCCATTGCATGACACGGATGCACTTACACACATGGAGGGAATACTCATACATATAATACAAATAAGATATTTTTTTAAAAGAAGAAATGAAGCAATTGGGCTTGAGCCATAGCTCAGAGGTAAAGCACATTCTGGCCTGCATAAGGGCCCCAGACTTGATTCCCAGAGTCACAAAAAGAGTAAGTAAAAAAGCATTTGAGGATTAGGGGTGTAGCTCAGCGGAAGAGCACCCCACTGACATGCAGAAGGCAATGCTCATTAGTCAGGAACCCGGAGTGCACATACCTTTACTGCCAGCAGAGGCAAGCAGGTATCGCTGTGAGATCGAGCCCAGTGGGGTCTACATAGTGACTCCAGGCCAGCTGGGGCTACAGGGCAGACCCTGTCTCAAAAAAAAACAAAAACCAACACATCAACAACACCTTAATTTGGGACTAGAGGGTTGGCTTGGCAGTTAAGAGCACCCACATGGTGGTTAACAACTGTCTGTAACTCCACTTCCAGAGAATCTGCCACCCTCTTCTGACCTCCATGGGCATTGCATGACATAGGTGCACTTACATACACGCAGGTATAACACATATAAAATAAAAACAAATAATTTTTGGTCTTTTTGAGAAAAATAATTTTTTTCATTAAAAAAGTAAATATTTTTTAAGTTTTTTTAAACTCCTAAAAATTAATTAAAATTAAATAAAACAGTGATTAACATTTAAATTTACTTATTTGCTTTTAATAATAATGTCTGCAGAGGCCAGAAGAAGGCATCAGATCTCCTGGAACTGGAGTTAAAGATGGTTGTTAGTCACCATGTGGGTGCTGGGAACCAAACCCCAGTTCTCTGCAAGAGCAGCCAGTGCTCTTAACTGCTGAGTCGTCTTTCCAGCCCCTGACATTATATTTAACCAAAAGACTTGGAAGATATTTGCAAGATTCCTTGGAGGAGGCTGGGTTGTGGGCAGCTAAGTGGTGAGCGGGCTCGGCTTGGTGATGGAAAGTGTGCTGCGCCCTGGCCAAACTGCCTGGCCTCTTCAGACCTTAGCCTAGACATCTAGCAAACACTGTCATTGGGCTGTCTACTTGACAAGTCATGTTGGCTGGGGGTGAGGGTGTTGACAGCAGGGAGAGTGAGGGTATGTTTGACAGACAGGCTGGGCTGTCCTGATTGGCAGGGCCAGGAGAGGGACTTGGCTTTCTCTGGCTGTCTTCTGGATTGCTCCCACCCGTGAGAAAGCACCCTGGAGTCTCTTTTAAAATTTAATTAATGAACCTGGGAGATGGATCAGCAGATAAAGACGATGGTTGCCGAAGCCTGACAACCTGAGTTCAATCCCTGGAACCCACATGGTAGGAGAGAACAGATTCCAGGAATGGTTCTCTGACCACTACACACATGCTGGGGTATGCACCGTGCCCTTCTCTCTCTCTCTCTATGTCTCTCTCTCTCTCTCCCTCCCTCTTTGTCTCTCTCTCTCCATACACACACACAGAGTAATAATAAACTAATATAAAAATGAAAATTAATCAATAGCATCCATCTGAAACCTGCTCTCATTAAATGGCTACAAACCTGGGATGCAGGTGTGGAAGGAATAAACTTCAGCAGCCAGATAGTGCTGCTGGGAGAGGCGCTGGCCTGAGTCCCACGCCCAGACCCCACATGGTAGAAGGGGAGCATTGACTCCAGCAAGTCGTCCTCTGACCTCCACATCAATTCCCATGCTGGGACATCCTGAGAACTGCCCATCAGGTAGAGGAGAGACAGGACTGGCCTGGATCATTGCTAGGGGTGATTTCCTCATTCCGAGTAACCATGCACGAGGTGATATCAAGAGACATACACACATGCACACACTGGCTTGCGTCCTAAAGATGAGGTCTTCGTGTATTAATGCTGCACCACAGTCAGGAGGACTCGGAGAGGTGTGGCTGAGTGCAAACAGCGCCGTTCACATTTCTAACAAGCTTTGTATCCAGTAGAAGGTCAGGTTGGCAGGTGGTCCTTAGGCTCCCTGTTCCTGGTAGGTCAGGGACTCCTGGGGAGGGGGGTTCCTGCCCCAAGACCCCACTTTGGGGCTGAGTTTGGGTTTTTGTTGTTGTTTTGAGACAGGGTCTCTGTAGCCTCAGCTGGCCTGGAACTAACTATGTAGAGCAGACTGACTATATCTAACAGAGATCTGCTTGCTTCTGCTTTCCAAGGGCTGGAATTTCTGACGTGTGCCCCCACACCCAGTGACACCCCACTTTGTGCTGAACCCGACTGCTTTAATGTCCTTCTAAGAAACGGTACCACCTTTCCAGGGGTCTCTCCTAGCCTGCCTGGGTGTGAGGGAGCACTGAATTCCTGTCTCTCTCCCTAGGTCTTGGAGGAGGGTTCGGCTACGTGGTCGGGGGAATCCACTGGGACAAAACAAGCTTTGGGAGGGCCCTAGGTGGCCAGCTCCGCGTCATTTACATCTTCACCGCAGTCACCCTGAGTGTCACCACTGTGCTCACGCTGGTTAGTATCCCGGAGAGGCCTCTGCGGCCCCTGAGTGAGAAGAGGACAGCTATGAAGAGCCCCAGCCTCCCACTGCCTCCCTCCCCACCTGTTCTGTTGGAAGAAGGGGCCAGCGACATCCTCCCCTCCACTATGGCCACCAGCTTGTATGCCAGCTTCTCCAGTCCCATCTCACCGCCCAGCCCCCTCACCCCAAAGTACGGCAGCTTCATCAGCAGAGACAGCTCTCTCACAGGCATCAATGAGTTTGCATCGTCCTTTGGCACCTCCAACATAGACAGCGTGCTCATTGACTGCTTTACCGGAGGCCATGACAACTACCTGGCCCTTCCTAGCAGCGTCCCTAGGCAGCCCCTAAGTGTCAGCTTCCCTCGGGCCCCTGACGGCTTCTACTGCCAGGAGAGAGGGCTGCTGGAGAGGAGAGAGGGGGCCCTGACCTTGGGCTCTGATGGAGATGTGCTGAGGGTGGGCTCCCTGGATACCTCCAAGCCTCGGACCTCAGGGATCCTGAAGAGGCCCCAGACCTTGGCTCTTCCAGATGTTGCCGGAGGAAGTGGTCCCGAAACCAGCAGGAGAAGGAATGTGACCTTCAGCCAACAGGTAAAAGCAAATGTCTAGAGGGAGGTGAGGACTCTATAGTCTATGTGGTTGACTCTGGTCAAGAGGGTGAAGGAAATCCTAAGCCATCATGGCAGTGTTCCAAGTTCTCTGATCTGCACTGTCCAGCCTCTGGATGTGTAAATCTGGAGTGCCTGAGTCGCTAGGAGGGAGGGCATGGTCAGGGTAGGTGTCCCTCAGGGACTGTGTATTACAGGGACACACTGTTGTTTGTTCCAAAGACATTCAGACCAGAACTGCCTGTCTAGGGAGTTACACCAGAGCTGTGTGCATACCACTGGTTTCTAGTACTTTCCTTCAACAGCCAACCCACTTGCCCATGTGGGCCACGTGGCAACGGCTCTGAGTCTTAAAGGAAGATGGTAACAGCCTGTCAGCCTGCAGCGTCTCTGGGACCTCCCGTGCTGACTGAGAGGCAGCAGAAACTCTGGATGCTCAAGGGTATCTGTGTCTTCTTCAAAGTCACAGAATCTTCTGAAGGCTGTTTGAGGTGTCTTTCGTATGTCAGATTGGCCACAAGGACAGCGGGTTCCATTTGAGGACAGTTTAAGAGTCCATGACCTTGGGCTAGGAAGATGGTTCCAAAGTGCTTGCTCTGCAAACATGAGGATCTGAGTTTGATCCCCAGAACCCATGTAAAAATGTGGGGTGTGGGTGACACAGGCTTATAATCCCAGCACTGGGGTGGTAGAGACAAGAAGACCCCTGGGGTTGCTGGCGAGCCAGCCTCGCCTAATTGCTAAGCTCCCGGCCAGGGAGTTGCCCTGTCTCAAAAAACAAGGTAGATGCTGGGAGTGTTGGCCCACGCCTTTAGTCCCTGCACTCAGGAGGCAGAGGCAGGCAGATCTCTGTGAATTCGAGGCCAGCCTGGTCTACAAAGCAAGTTCCAGGCTAGCTGGGGCTGCAGTGAGACTCTGTCTCAAATAAACAGTCCACATGACCTTGGAGAGGCTCCTTTAGGTCAAAGCAAGGGAGTCCTCTTATTTAAGTAGACATACGGTGTCTGTGTCCCGCCGTCCTGAGGGACTTCATAGGAGGAAACAGAATTAGGAACTGGGGATTTGTTGGCCATAGGCCCCATCACACGAAAATATCTAACCTGCCCAGGTCCCTTTGGGGAACAGTTCAAAAGTCCAGAGAGACTAGAGTGTGACCCAGGGAGACCCTTTGCTCAGGCCACAGACGCCACTTGCCTGGCTGAGCCTGGACCTCTGCCTCCATCAGAGGAAGAGCTCTGCAGTACGTGGCTGTGCCTCCCAGGGAGGAGTGCTGAGGCAGCTGTGTGGAGGGCAACCCAGGAGCTCCCATCTGGGGAACGTGTTCAAAGCGATTGTCAGAGGCAAGGGCTCATCTTCTTTTGGATGGTAGTTGTGAGCTTCTCTAACCCTGTCAAGAGTGGAGTGTCCCATTTCACAGAGCGCAGGTGGCTTCTAGGTGTGGTCCCTCAGTAAGCCAGAGGCTGTCGCAGGCCCTCATTCCTATTTCCTGCCTGCTGGAGCCCGCCGGCAGAAATCGAACCGCACCGGAAGCGGGGAGTGAGGATGAGAAAATGGAGAGAGAGAGAGAGAGAGAGAGAGAGAGAGAGAGAGAGAGAGAGAGAGGGAGAAAATAGGACAGACTCAGGAGAGCTGTCAGTCACACTGAAGCAGCTTGCCTTTATTAAATCCCCCTATTTATACTGTGAGGTGAGCAAAACAATACTAACACAGGCAAAATAACTTAGGACATGATTGGCTTCCTTCAAAGATCTTCATGTGACCTCAGTCTTAGGTGAAAAATAAACTTCTCCTCAGGTGTAAATCATTTGCATAACGAAAACTCCTGCTTCCAACAGCACTTCTGTGCACGAGATTGACTTCTGCCTAACCCCAAACTAGGGCATAGTTCAAGGCAGGCCCATGGCCCCCGACATCTCCCCCTTTTCTATTTTCTAAAGATACCATAACCTTTCTGATTATGGCCAGGAAAACTGTGCCTGTCTTAGGTCATTCTCTCCGAAACACAAGCCTTACCCGTCAATGGTACATGAATGCCCACCATCCACGCCCTGTCATTGGTACATGAATGCCCACCATCCACACCCTGTCTTAGGTCAACTTAGTTCGAGAGAAAGTTGCCCGTCTTTGGCTGCCAGCCTCTCCTGCAAGGGGCAACTCTATAGAGTTCAGAGCTGAACACTGTACACGTCGTCAGCTGTAACATCTCAGAATGTGCCGAGGACATACGTCCTATGGAAGGAGTATGCAAATTTTAAGGAGAAAAACGTAGACCCATGATTATACTATTTCCTGATCTGAGGTCAAAGAAGATCCTGAAGATAAAAAGACTTTTAGCTTATCTAACAAATCAGCAGCAGTTTCTGCTGCATCAAAGTCAAATAACTATTTTTTACAGTTAACATAAATCTAAGGATATATGTTCATTATACCAAAACCTTGCAACATTTATAACCCTCAAACCACACATAACATTTGCAGAAATCATAATAAATGAAAATTACTAAGATACCATAACTTGCATTCACCCATGGAAAGAATTGAAATGCAATTAATCAAATTACATTAAAACACAGAAAACATTGAAACTAGTACCACTATAAGCAATGTTTAAACTGTCAATCAAAAGTACATATAGGGTTGACTTAGGCAAGCTATCACACGTTCTTAACTTTGTCCGTGGTTGTTGCCTGTTTCCCCATATAAGTCTGCGGGAAACTGTCATCTGATCACCAAAGTCCTGTACTTAGTTCTTCTTCTCGTTCATCAGCATTCCCTGCAGTAGAATTCTGATTCGCTCTTGTTCTTCTCATATAGTGATGTCTTGATAGGCGAGTATCATTCTCCATCGCTGCAATCTCTCTTTCTTCCCATATGGCTGGATGCAGCATAGTTGGATTTATTAAGTAAGTCCAATAAGTCCATCAGGAACTGATTCCACAGCAACAGCAACGTCACTCTTTCCTCGTTCCGTCCCTGCAAACCGGACCAGCCTCTCTGGCAGCCACATGGCATTCTCAGCGTTGTGTGGAAAAACACAAACATGCCATCTTCCCTATATTAATACCGGGTCTGGGCCATTCCATTTCCCATCAATCGGATCCTTCCATTTCACTTGTGCATAGGTATCTAAAGTCTTAGGATGCTACAACCTATCTGCAGCAGAAAGACCAAAAGCATCCACATTTAAAAAATTCAAAACAAAAAGAACATGATGCAAAGAGTTCTGTGGAGATCTGGGATATAACTCCCCCTTCATTTTTTGTAATTGATTTTTTAAAGCTCCATGGGCACATTCAATAATCCCTTGTCCTTGAAGATTGTAAGGTATGCCTGTTTTATGTTTAATGGATAATTGAGCACAGAAACGTCGGAAAGTTTGACTAGTATAGCCTGTGCCATTATCTGTTTTTATTATAGATGGTAAACCTACTACAGCAAAACATTTAATGCAGTGTGCTACAACATGTTTAGTAGCTTCTCCAGTTTGAGCAGTAGCCATAAGAAAACCTGAGTAAGTATCTATGGACACATGAACATATTTTAGTTTTCCAAACTCCGGGATGTGAGTTACATCCATCTGCCACGATTGATTGGGCATTAGTCCACGTGGATTGACTCCACATTGAGGGACAGAATGAAATTCAGGACATAAACGACACTGTTTAACAATTTGCCTAGCAGCCTCCCTGGTAAGGTGAAACTGCTTTCGTAAACTTTGGCTATTTTGATGATGAAGAGTGTGAGATTTTTGTGCTAATTCCAATTGAGATAAACCCACTAAACGCGTGGCTTTATCTGCTAAATTATTCCCCAAAGCCAAAGACCCTGGGAGCCCGGTATGAGCTCTAATATGCCCTACGAAACAGGGTTGAGAATGAGCATGTAAACACCTTTGTATTTGACCAAATAATTCCTGAACCTGAGTGTTAGTTGCCTCAATGTAAGATACAGTTTCAAGTATCTGCAAGGCTTTAATAATATGACTATCAGTATACAAATTAAAAGAAGTAGAGGTCATAAACTGAAATACAGCAGCCACAGCCCAAAGTTCTACTACTTGAGCTGAAGCTGAAGAAGTTTGAAAAACATGGGATCGTCCTTGTAACACATAAGTAGCCCTACCATTAGAGGACCCATCTGTAAATATCACTAAAGCGTCCTTAATAGGATCCTGTTTCACAATTTTTGGAAAAATAAAAGCATGACTATTTGCAAATTGTAATAGCTTGTTTTTCAGATAATGATTATCTATGATGCCAGAATAACAGGCAAAAGCTATGGCCCATGAATCCACATTTTGAAATAACCAATCTATCTGTTGTTTTGTAAATGGAAGTCCTAGTAGGTTCCTTTCCAAAAAACTTACAAGACTCAGCTCTAGCCATTTGAACTAAACACGCTACTAGCCTCATAATAAGGAGTTAACATTCTAGCAGGTGAGACAAGTAAATGCAACCATAGCAAAGGTCCCTCCTGCCATAAAACTGCAGTCGGAGTATGAATAGTAGCCAAAATATATGCTGCTATAATCTATATATTGCATTTGTTGATTTTCAATAGCCCATTCTACCTGAGATAGTGCCTTTCTGGCCTCCTCCGTCAAGCTTCTAGCCAATTTAGGATCTGAATCACCTTTTAAAATGTCGAAAAGAGGCTTCAGTTCTCCTGTAGCAATTTTTAAATGAGGTCTAAGCCGATTAATATCTTCCAGTTATTTTTAAAAATCATTCAACATTTTTAACCCATCTTTCCTAATCTGAATTTTTTTGAGGCAAAATTGTTTTAGGATATAATCTATGACCCAAATATGAATATGGAGATTCGGCTTGTACCTTCTCAGGTGCTACAATTAGCCCTTGCTCTTTCAGAGCCTGCTGTAAATGAGCATAAGCTGTGAGCAAAGTTTCCTCTTGTTTATGAACCTACTGTATGCTATGCAGCTAAAACTTGGGCAAAAACCAAACATTCCTAAATAAACCTTGATTAGACGTATTTTGTTTTATTAGGACATTGCTTCACTTGATGTCCTGATTGTCCATGCCCAAAAGAGCTTCCTGGGAACATATTTTCGAATTAAAGCTTACAGCACTAACTGAGAAGTTTTTAGGTAGAGGTTGCCATTTACCTTCTCCAGGAACTGTAAATTGTATGTGACTTTTTGTTGGTGTGAGAAAATAGAGAATTCCATGAACTAGTTTTGCTATAAACACGTTACACCATAAAATGAATAACCATCTCTGTTAAAATTAGTTTATTCCTCAGTTACTCTCAATAGCACAATGTCCTTACTCTGAGGCTGCTTTGCACAGGGTCAGGTGGCCAGCCTCATCCTATGTCCTTTAACTCAGAGTTTACAAGGGACAGAAGAGCTGCTGAGTTCAGTAACTACCAGTAGAATGAAAACACCTGTCCTATTTCTGTTGCCATCACCTCTGCTGAGTAGCAAAATAGTAGTACAATTAATATCAAGCACTGTTAGGACAGGAACCAGCTGTCTGACTGGGAAAAGATCAGTTGTGCTTGCGTTGTTCAAATAAGAGACGTGGGTGAGAATTGAGCTCACAGCATTATGTATGCTAGGTAAGTATCCTACCACTAAGCTATAGCCTCAGCCCTGCAAACTGTAAACTGAAAAAAGAACTGCCTATTTAGTAGTTGTTTCAGAAAACAAAGCACCCTAGGACTGGTGGAATTTATGTGATTCACCTGGTAATTAAGTAGCAAAAAAACCTGAGGTAATTAACAAAACCTGAGATCATGGTCCCTTGATGTTCTAGGCTCTAGCCTCCTTGACCCTGAGCTGCTGTAGGAGAATACATTTGTAAAGATAGAGATTCAACTACACCCTGTAAATGCCACATTTCTTCTAGATATTCTTTGCTTAGGCAACAAATGGTGAAAAAATCCTCCTCTCTCAGACATCTAGTTGCTTCCTTCTCCCTCTCTTTTTCTTTGGGATCTAATGACTCTTGAATAGTTGCTTAATTTTAGGTTTCGCAAAAGCTAGCTCCTCAAGCAAAGCAGCTTGAGGCTCGATCCTATTTCAATTTTTTTGTTGTTGTTGTTTTTTTCCGAACCTTTTCTATCTTGTATCTAGGATCTGAACTATTCCTAATTAAAGCCCACAAACTAAAGTTATCTACCTGAACCTTACTCGGTCCATAAACATCCTGAAGTTTTTCTTCCTACTTTCTCCCATGTTTTTAAATCTACAGACCCATCTTCAGGGAACCAAGGACAGACTCTTTCTACAAAACTCAAAAATTTACAAAGCTGCTGTTTTACACCAACCCCTCGAGCATAAAGCATATTTTCCAACATATTTACAAAAAGCAAGCGACTATCACCCTGACCTGTTTTACTCCTGAGATTTCTCACCTCACTCTTTTCCTTTATTTTACTTTACTTTTCCTTTTACTTTACATTCTTTAAGTGAGCTCACTCATACTGTGGTTTCCTTCACTTTACCCCCAACCTTTAGGTCCCTAGTCCAGGCACCACTTGTGTTCGGGCGCCACTTGCCAGAGCCCACAGAAATCAGACCATACCCAAAGCGGGGAGTGAGGATGAGAAAATGGAGAGAGAAAGAGAGAACAGGACAGACTCAGGAGGACTGTCAGTCACACTGAAGCAGCTTGCCTTTATTAAGTCCCCCCCTATTTATACTGTGAGGTGAGCAAAACAATACTAACACAGGCAAAATAACTTAGGATATGATTGGCTTCCTTCAAAGATCTTCTTCCTTCAAAGATCTTCAGGTGACCTCAGTCTTAGGTGAAAAATAAACTTCTCATCAGGTGTAAATCATTTGCATAACGAAAACTCCTGCTTCCAACAGCACTTCTGTGCACGAGATTGACTTCTGCCTAACCCAAAACTAGGGCATTGTTCAAGGCAGGCACATGGCCCCCGACACCTGCCAGCACCTGTCCCGTCAGCAGTGGTTGCCTCGTCTTCCCAGTGTGGTGCGGGCATCGGTTCTTTAAAGACACTAAAAATTGTGAGCTGGGGCTGGAGAGATGACTCAGCAGTTAGGAGCACTTGCAGAAGATTGGGGTTTGGGTCCCAGCACTCACAAGGCAGCTCACAACAGCAACTCCAGTTCCAGGGAACCCAACACCCCCTTCTGGCCTCCCCAGGCATTGCATACGTGGATGCACTAAACATACATGCAGGCTAAAAGCTCATACATGCACATAAATAAAATATAAAATAAGAAACTTTTTAAAAATCATGAGCTGTGGGCTGAGGGCACGGCTCATTTAGTCAATCTCCAGCACACGTTTACCTAGTATGGTGATATGTGTGGAACCCCAGCACTTGGGAGGTGAATGAGACCCTGTCTCAAAGAAAAAGAAAAGTTAGTTAAATATAAATACACCCAGGCTCATGTGGGGGCCTGCTGTGATTTCAGCTTCCTAGTGCAGCTGTGGGTGACACGCCTCCTTGGCGTGGCCACTCTGGGAAGCAACATGTGGGCTTCCTACTTCTTTTCCCATGAAGGTGGCCGGGTGTTCAGAGCATCACAGCCCACCGGTCAGAGCAGTGCTCCAAACAGCTCAGTTCCGTGATTAGTTCCCAGGATGAAGCCTGCACTCCAAACCCAGGCAGCGTCCGGGAATGAAGCATCACCCCAGAGGGTTGGCAGCTGTGCCAGTGGCCCACTGTGCCCAAGGAATGCCACCTGAAGCCCAGAGATGAATCAAACCCTGCCTCTTCCATTCTGCAGACAGTGGGATGCCTCAGCCCCACACGCAGTGAGCCCCCTTGAGGGCTGAGGTGATCCCACCAATATGGCCGCCCTGCTCTCTGTGTGACAGAGTCCTTCCTGTGAGAGAGGGTTTTGAACAGGTGTCCCCCATCACCTTGAAACAAGGTTTTCACAGCCTTCTCTCATGGGAAAGAAGGCGAGGGCTGGTTGGAACCATTCTGTAATGTGTCTGTGTCTGTGTGTGCACGTGTATGCACTTGTATGTGGGGGCCAGAGATCACCCTTGGGTGGCAGTCTTCAGGTACCATCTTGGTTTTTGAGGGAGTGGCCTGGAGCTCACCCAGTAGGCACGTCTGGCTGACTAACAAGACCGAGAGATCTGTCTCCGCCTCCCCAATATTGGGATTAAAGGCATGTGCCGTCACATCTGGCTTTTATTTTTTAACTTGAGTTCCAAGGATCGAACTTGTTCCCATACTTACCAGGCAAGCACTTTACTGCCTGAGCGTTGCAGGCCCAGTGGCTCTGATGAGGGTGTCTGTGGCTCCATCGTAGGTGGCAAACATCCTACTGAATGGTGTGAAGTATGACAGTGAGCTGACGGGCTCCAGCGAGCAGTCAGAGCAGCCCCTGTCCCTGCGGCACCTCTGTTCTACCATCTACAACATGCCCAAGGCACTGCGCAACCTGTGTGTCAACCACTTCCTGGGTGAGTTCGCCACGATGCCCTGGTCTGTGTCTGGGAAGCCAGAGTGTGCCTGTGCTGGGTCTCACCCCAGAGTCCTGCATCTCAGGGGCTGCCTCATACATAGGCAAGAGCAAGGGTGGATTGTGGGTCTAGCTGCTCTGCTGGGGGGTCTCCTCAAGATGCCCTGGTCAGGCCCAGTGTTAAAGCTGAGAGGCACCCCACTTCCCCTGGCCTGCCGATCTCACCGAGCCAAATCCTCATTTCTTCCTAAAAGGTCTCAGACAACTCACAATTGAGTACTCAACCCCACTCTCCCAGCATGCCATCTTCTACCATATGTGAATGCACACCAACCTCCCTCCCGCCTGCATACCTGCTGATGCCTTGAGACCCGCAAGGCCTGACAGTTCAGGAATACTGGAAGCCCCACGTGCACTTCATTCATTTGCAGGAAGCTAGGCCTGCCTTACAGAGGGACAGAGTCAGCAGCGACGCCGAGACTCTCTCAACCACTAACGCACCTCTCCAGTCCCTTTTTTTGTTGTTTTGAGACAGGGTCTCACTGTGTACCCCTGGCTGGCCTGGAACTCGCTTTATAGTCCAGGCTGGCCTCAGACTCACAGAGAGCCTCTTGCCTCTGCCTCCCAAGTGCTGGGATTAAAGGTGTGCACCATCACAGCTAGTTCTTTTTACTTTTTTGAGACTGTAGCTCAGGCTTTCCCTAGACCCACTATGTAGACCAGGCTGGCCTCTAACTCGCTAGGTATCTTGAAAGGTTTTAGATTTAGGATGCACAAAGGACACAGAAACAGAGTGGCTCATAGATAGATGATAGATAGATAGATAGAGATAGATAGATGATAGATAGATTGATAGATTAGAAAAGATATTAACACAAGAAACAGACAGACAGCAGCATAGGGAGATGGGGACGGGGAGGCCTCTGGCATGAGATCAGGCCCACATGAGAAAGTAAAATCTTTTCGAGATTTCACTGGAAGGGTAGAGGAAGTAAGTAGAAAAGTTTCCCTTTTGGGGCCACAGTTGGCTGTTGCTTCAGGCAGCTGGTGAATGCTCGGTTAAAGAGTGTTAGGTGATCAATAAACATTTTCCTGGTCAGTCATTATTGGGGTTGGGGGTGTCTATGGGACAGGGAAGACAAGAACCTAGAGAAATAAGTTACTTTAGTTCTGGAAACCAAATTACTGTGGTTCTGGAAATTGTCACCATTCAACCAAAATGGAGGAGCTTTACAGAATGGCGTGGCTGGCCTTGAACTCTAGATTCTCCTGCCTTCACCTTCCAAGGGCTGGGACTGCAGGTGTGCACCACTATGCCTGGCTGTCACGTGTGGCCTTCTGACCAACTAAGAGGTTAGGAGGAGGGACCGCAGGTCACAGCTCCGTCTTCCTTCAGGGTGGCTCTCATTTGAGGGGCTGCTGCTCTTCTACACCGACTTCATGGGTGAGGTGGTATTCCAGGGCGACCCGAAGGCGCCGCGCGCGTCGGAGGCCTATCAGAGGTACAGCAGCGGCGTGACCATGGGCTGCTGGGGCCTGTGCATCTACGCCTTCAGCGCCGCCTTCTACTCAGGTACCCGCCGCCGCCCAGGCCGTTTCTCCAGGGCACCGAGGACCCGTGGGTGGCCGCTGGGGGATGTTGGCGACCTAGAGGCCACGTGTCCACACCTGCAGAAGCCAAGTTCCACTTGATCCGCTGTCTTTTGTTCAAGTCCTCAGGCACTGCTCGGCCTGCCAGTGGCATTGACTCGGACCCAGAACGGACCGCTCAGGGTGCAGAGGCCAGCCCTGTGCCCGCAGGGGTCTAAAGAGGGAGCACCCCAAGAGGGGCATGTTTAGATCGCCTGAGCCATGGGTTCACCAGGCCTAGGGACGAGCCATAGGCCCACACACCACGTGCGGGCAGTATGCAGCTGCCAAACGCCCTCCTTCTCATGAGGCTCTTCCGAGCAGCAGGACCAAAAGGAGGCAGGGAAGGAGGCATGCATCCATCCAGTGGCCACGGAGGGACAGAGGAGCAGGGGGAGCCCACAGGATGGACAGTCTGGAGTCAGCACAGTGCCCTTGTAGGGACCCAGCTGGCACTCTGGTTCCCTCAAAGAATCTTAGGGGTAAAAGGCCAGACAGATATTTCCAGATTTTGAACCTATAAGGCTTTTGTTACAGCCCTCACAGCTCCAAAGCAGTCACAAACAGTACCGAAGAGGATGCACGGCCTTCTCAGCATGGCCCCGAGCCAATGACGTTGCATTTGTACTCTGAGATGTTTTATACTCTTCATGAGTCACCAGACAAGCAAAACTCATTTTATTTGTTTTTAGCCCTTTGAAAACACAAATACAAAAAGCTATTGGGCCAGTGATATGGTTCATCAGATAAAGGTGCTTATAGCCAAGCCTGATGACCAGAGTTCAATCCCTGGAACCCACATGGTACAAGGAGAAAAACAATTCCCATAAACTGTCCCCTGACCTCCACACAGCGTACACAATCGCTCTCATACACAAACTAAGTAAATGTTTTAAAACATACTTATTTTATTTTTTCATTTAAGTACAAAGCCTGGGCTGGAGCGATAAGCTACTTTTGTAGAGGACCTGGGTTTGGTTCCCAGCACCCACATGGTGGCTAACACTTGTCTGTGACTCCAGTTCCAGGGGATCTGACACCCTCTCCTGGAACCTCTACAGGCACTGCATGCATGAGGTGCACCTATATACATACAGGCAAAAACTCATACACCGAAAATAAACATTAATTAATTAACTAATTAATTAAAGTACAAATCCCTCATCCCCTAAGGCTATACAAAACAAGGCAGAGTAAGTTTGGAGTGCAGCTCAGTGGTAGAGTGCTTAAATATCACCCACACAGACCCGGGTTCTATCCCTAATACCGTGCACACATACACCACACACACACACACACACACACACACACACACACAAGGCAGAAAAAAGTTAAGTACAGGGTAAACCCAGGCTGCAGCACGCTGACCGCCTTCTCTGACTCCCCTCACTTCAGTGAGGTCATTGAACCTTAAAATCAGGCTGTTACTTCTTGGGGTGAATAGAGAGACTGTATGAAGGGTTTGTGAGCTGACAGTGTAGCTCAGTGCAATGTGTATGTATGTGCTTAGCATATTTGAAGACCTGAGTTCCAGAGCCTCCCAAATCACTAGCAAGAAGCCCCTGTGTCAGCGCTTTGGATTATGGGAATTCCCCAAAGTTGGGTGTCCCTGTTCTATTTGACCCGTTCTTTGGGTACCTCATGACAATCATGAAGATGCCGGCCAGCCGGGGGTGGACTGTTGCTGCTCCTCTTCCATGTAGCAGTCCTGCAGTCCTGTCAGGCTGTCCTCCCAAGGAGGGCTTTCCAACCAGGCTGCCTGTCACGTCAACTCGCTCTGTGGGACTCCCTTTCCATCTGCGCTGGGGAGGCGGGGCAGGGAAGATGCCCAGGCCCCTATTCAGCCTCTGTCCCCTCCACAGCCATCCTGGAGAAGCTGGAGGAGTGCCTGAGCGTCCGCACCCTCTATTTCATTGCCTACCTCGCCTTTGGCCTGGGCACCGGGTTGGCCACCCTCTCCAGGAACCTGTACGTGGTCCTGTCCCTCTGCATCACCTACGGCATCCTGTTCTCCACGCTCTGCACCCTGCCCTACTCGCTACTCTGCGATTACTACCAGAGTAAGAAGGTGGGTGTGATTGGCACTTGGCTCCTTAGAGAGACCTCACTGGAGAGATATCCCAAGGTCAGGCTATGTGAGCCGAGCCCCAAGGCCTTTGGTTGAAAATGGAGATTAGGGGCTGGAGAGATGGCTCAGAGGGTTGGCACGTGTGACTTGGCACAGCCGTTACAGAGCCTATATTGATGTAAAACTTAACACCTGGCTTAGCACAGGCCTTCTGCATTGATTCTGCTTTTTAAAATCCTGCCTGTCCATGACATTAGTCTTCATCGCCGAGTTCTGGGAGCCTTCCTCTCCTTTCTTCCCCAGTGTTCCTGCTCAGAGTGGGGCGTGGCCTGGAGGCAGCCTCTAAATTAGCAGGGAGTGGACGCTGCCTGAGCTTGCGGCCTGAGCAGGTGCAAGGGCAGGGTGGCGCACTCAGAAGAGCCCCCTCCCTTCAAAGCCGTCACTCTCTGCCTGGGTAATCTCCATTTCTTTCTTTCTTTTCATTTCTTTTTAGTTTTTAGAGACAGGGGTCTCCCTGGATTCCCAGCTGGCCTGGAACTCCCTGAGTAGGATAGGCTGGCCTTGATCTCACAAGATCCACCTGCTGCTGCCTCCTGAGTGCTGGGATTAAAGGTGTATGCCATCAGACCAGGCTTCATTTTCTTTATTTAAGGTTTAGAAAATATATATATTTATGAATACTTTGCTTGTATGTACCTTTGTGGACCACTTTTGTAAAGTGCTCACAGAAGGGAGGTTTCAGATCCCCTGGAACTGGAGTTACAGTTGTGTGTGAGCCACCATGTGGGTTCTGGGAACCACATCCAGCCCCTCTGCAAGAGTAGCCAGTGCTTTTAACCACTGAGCCATCTGTCCAGCCTAATTCTTTATCATTATTATTGGTGCTGTTGCGGGTGGAGGGGAGGTAATGTATGTCATGGTTTGCCCATTGAGGTCAGAGGACAATTTAGTGGAGTTGGTTCATTTTGGGGATAGAACTTAGGTCAGGCTTGCAGTACTAGGTGGAAAGTGCCTTTCTCTGCCAAGCCATCCTACCAGCCCTTAGCAGGATTCTTCCTTCACAACTACACCGACATGTAATTCTCCAAGCAGCCCTCCCTCCCTACCTACCGCCCCCAGCTTAGTCTCATGTAGCTAGGAATAGCCTCAAACTCCTGGTTCTCCGTCCTCGGCTTCTTGAGTACTGGAATCATGGGCACGCATTCCCACACCCAGCTCACCATATAGTTCACACATTTAAAGGGTCAACTCAGCTGAGCTGGAAACAGGAGCTCAAGGTCATCCATCTGCTACATAGTTGAGTTTGAAGCTAGCCTGGGCTACATGAGAACTCATCTCAAAAACACAAAATAAACAGAGACTTTTAGTATACTCACAGAATTGGGCAGACATGGACATAGGGCAGAACAGAAGGAGAGCCCAATTCACCCAGCAGATGCCCTGTGCCACCTGCCTCATCACATAGGTTTCTCACTTGTCACCTCTGGACATAAGTATTATTAACCTTGTAGCTGGTCCCACTGCACGTGTTGGCCCTGAGAAAGAAGCCTCTGTGCCTCTCTCCTTGTTGATTCTGCCAGGTCCCCTCATCCCTGTCCCTGCATGGTGGCCATGACTGCTCTGACTGATGTGACCCTCTTCCGGTCAGTTTGCAGGATCGAGTGCGGATGGCACACGGCGTGGTATGGGAGTGGACATCTCACTGCTCAGCTGCCAATACTTCCTGGCCCAGATCCTGGTCTCCCTGATCCTGGGGCCCCTGACCTCAGCCGTAGGCAGTGCCAATGGTGTGATGTACTTCTCCAGTCTTGTGTCCTTCCTTGGCTGCCTCTACTCCTCCCTGTGTGTCACCTATGAAATTCCTTCAAGTGACACGGCTGATGAGGAGCACCGGCCCCTTCTGTTGAATGTTTGACGTCCCGGAAACTCCACTTTGGACTTGAGAATGGTTTGCAGCAGGCTTGGCCACTGAGAAACCAAAGGCCTTGGTGGACTGGCAGGCTTCCCGGTGGAATGTAAATATGTGGTAAATATTAAATGACAGCAGCAGAGCCTGTGGTTTCTAGCGGCTCTTCTTTCCAAGGGTGTGAGGTCACCTGGACTGAGCTATTCTTGCTGGGGCCCAGGGCTGGGATGATAATGGTGGGGTTTTGCAGAAGGACTGAAAGGGAAGACGCAATGCAGTAATTATCAAGGGTCGTTTTCCACTGAGGGTTCTTTTGCCATCTCCCTGTCCCTAGGGAGACAAGTAACAGTGTTTGGTGATATTTTGTTTTTGTTTTGTTGTTATTGTTTTGGGATTTGGGGGGATTTTTTGAAACCGGGTCTCCCTGTAGTCCCAGCTGGCCTGGAACTTGCTATGTAGACCAGGCTGGCTTTGAACTCACAGAGATCTGTCTGCCTCTGCTTTCCAAGTGCTTTGATGAAAGGCGTGGGCCATCAGGCCCGGCTGGACATATTTTTGGTTGTCACAGCTCAGCTAGATGACACTTGCCATCCAAGGATGTTGCAAGCATCTTTCAGTGCATCGTTGGCTGCGGACAGCAGACTTACCCAGCCCAAGATGCTAGTAGTGCTGAGGGAGGGTGCCTAGGAACTGGAAGACATATTCTACACACTGCATCATGGTTACATAGGTGGTTTTCTTTTGCGGGGGGGGGGGGGAGGGGTCAGGAAGCCTCCTATCTATCCATCCATCATTCATCTACCCATCTCTATCCATCTATCATCCATCCAATCATCTCTCTATCCTTCCATGCTATAGTTTGGATCTTAAATGTCCCCCAGAGACCTGTGTTAAGGGCTCTATCCCAGAGGTCATGGGACCTTTGAGAGGAGTGGCTTAGTGACGGGAGTTGGGGCATACATTTGAGGGGATACTGGCTTTGCTTCTGGCTGTTATAACATGAGCAGCTCTCTCAGCTACACACCATTGATGTACTGTGCTGTCACATGCCCAAATCAACAGCAACCATGGACTAGAACTTAAAATCAAAAGCCAGGGGCTAGAATGTTGGTTCATCAGTTAAGAGCACTGACTGCTCTTGAGCCCAGGAGTTGGGCTCAATGCCCAGCACCCACATGGTAGCTAACAGTCGTCTGAAACTCCAGTTCCAGGGGATCTGACTCCATGGTCTGACCTCCACAGATGCACGTACACACATGCAGGCAATACACTCATACACAGAAAATAAAAATAATAAATATTTAAAAAATATTACAAAAGAAATTACAAACCAAAATAAATCTTTCCTCCTTTTAAATAGAACCTCTCGGGAGATCCACCCTGGAGATTCCAGTCAGTGCTGGCGCCCTGGGGGTGCCGGCCGCGGCAGTTGCTAGGAAAGTGATTGATATAAGGGAATGAGAACCTTCCCCCTACACCATGGCACTAAGGTTCATACTTAGATAGCAGTCAGTGCCACAGAACTGTGAGTGGGCAGGTGTCCAGACCACTCTCCAGTGAGATGCCATTGCGTAGTGCGCTATGAAGAGAGGAAGGGAGGAATCTCAGAGCAAGAATTTGCTTGCCATGTTTGAGGGAGCACACACACCATTATGCCTAGAGAAATGAGACCCTCAGGATTGTGGAGGGGACACGGCTGCTCCACCCCATCCGCCTCTGAGTCTGGCAGCCGGTCCCTCCTCAGCCATTCATTGCACAGATGAGTACGGAGGCCCCTGGGTGCTGGGACTACACGGAGGCCGGTTTGCAGAGAATGAGAACACACGGACTGTGCCCCTGGCCTTCCAACACTTCTCCAGGGTCTGGAGAGAGCCTCTGGCCACCTTCCACCACTGGACATCCCAACTTGCCAAGGCTTTTTCTCAGATGCCCCTGGATGGTTTCTTTCCCTATCCTCCTGGTGCCTAACTAGCCAGGGGGGAGAGTTGAGGAAGGGGCACCGTGGCACCCAATGCACCGGTGTGGTGTGGGGTTGTACGACCCTAGTACTCCAATGTGTGGTCTCTCACTACATCAACAGTAGTAGCAGTCCTGAGCCTACTGCCCAGCCCTGAGGAGAGAACGGGCTTCACTGTGGAGCTTGTCCTCTTGCTCTGAACAGTTGGGGCCAGCTGGGTAGAAGCACCATAGCTGTGACATGCTTTAGTCATCTCTGTATTTAGGCCGTGGTCACCATCCCTTGTCATAACCTCCCCCATTGAATCCACAGGCACCCCTGGCACTTGTCCTTAGTGCCAGTGTCTGCTGTCCAGCTGGATCCAAGGGGGTGGCATCTCTCACTGCCCTGTTCTCTTGGTCGCCTCCTGGCTTCCTTACAGCCTCATGCCCAGTTCCCCTACGGGCTGGGTAGCAGCACATCCAGGCCCACACCACCCACTCCCCTGGATACCCAGTAGCAGAAGGAACCTGATGCTAACCCCTCCCATCCAACCTGTCTTCCAAGCCCATGGCCTCCCATCCTGCCCCAGTGTACTCAATCCAGACACTGACTGAGCTTGTCTATGCTCGAGCACTACCTGCAGGCAAACCCTTCCTCTCCTCTGCTCACCAGCTTCCCACGGTCCCCTCAGACTTGTCTGTATCTCGGCTCTAGCCCCACCTGCCCTCCTGCCCCTTCCTTTGTCTTCAAGTTCTTTGTATCCCTTGTGCCTTAAAAAAATATGTGTGGGGGCTGGAAAGATGGCTTAGCGGTTAAGAGTACTGACTGCTCTTGCAGAGGACCCTGATTCCATTCCCAGCACCCACATAGCAGCTAACAACTGTCCTAACTCCAGTACCAGGGGATCTGACGCTCTCTTCTGACCTCCACTGGCATTGCACGACACGGGTGCGCTTACACGCATGCAGGTAATACATTCATACACACAAAAATATTTTTTAAAAGAAGGTGTGTTTATGTGTACATGAATGCATGTGTGTAGGCCAGAGGCCACTTTTTAGCCCCTTAGGGGCTGTCCACCTTACTTTTTGAGACAATCTCTCCCTGGGACCTGGAACTCGCCCATTTGGCCAAGATGGCTGACCAGTGAGCCTCAACAATCTTATTCTAGTTCCCCAGTGCTGGGGTGAAAGGTATGCACACCCAGCTTTTTACATGGGTGTGGAGCCAACTCTGGTCCGCTTTGCTTGATAAGTACTGTAACAGTGACTGGGCCCCTTCCCCAGGCCTCACACAAAGCAGGTTCCCAGAGCTATTCTGAGCCACAGCTCTAGGGGCCTCCCTGAGCCCAGGCTCGTTTGTTCTAGGCTTCTCCTGGTACCACGGACTCAAGCATCGAGAGAAGACCATTAGGTTCCTAGAGAATGTGTGTTGAATGCTGGCTGTCCTTGGGGCTGGTTTTGCCCAGAATTGCATGAATCTATTAAGAGAGATGGCTGGGAAGGCTCCGGCCAGTGTTAGCTTGTCAAATCCTGGGCCCGCTTCCTGGAACTTTGCATATCAACACAGACACACTGCTTTCTTGTGTGGAAATGACCACCAGTCTCTTTTCTCCTGAAACTCCGCCCTGCGTCTGCTCTGTGCAGGGCAGTGTATGGAGCAGAGTCCAGGACCGACCCTCAGGAAGCTGCTTGCGCCTCCAGCTGCTCCCAGCAGGTGGCAGAGGAACAACCCCTGTCCCAGAACCCCTACCTGCTCCATCCTACACCTAGAGCACAGCTGTGAAATCCTGTGGCATCCAACTCATTCCATCCTGCTGACTATTCGAGGAAGGAAGCATCACTACTCCATTTAGAGACTAGTACCCTGTCCCTGTCCCTCATGGTCATATGTTCATACCTGGCTTTTTGAGGATTTCTAAGTACTTCGGGGGCAAATGGGAAGGCTTCTAAACCCCTGCGAGCTCACCCTTCATGTGGGGTCTGCTTCCTGGTCCCCTCACCGCTCAGGAGCCCTGCGTCTTCACTGAAGATGATGGTTCGAGGTCTTGGCACCCAGCAACTTTCTCTCGCATCTGCCTTGGCCTCCAAGGGAGTGGAGGTGGATTCGGATTCCCTCAAACATTCCAAAGCCCTTGCCCCGCACCCACGCCTGTGAGCAGGCAGGGGGTCTCCGTTGTTTCTGGTTCAAAGCATACCCTGCGAGGCTCACACCACACCACGCTTCAGGTACCCTTTCCCCGGTGCTGACAGAGGAAAGTGCTGGAGGACAGTGGTCCTGGAACTGGCATAACTTCTGGGCACGCAAGCTTCCTTGGAGCAGCAGCTGCTCAAGGAGACTTTCAGGGTGGGTTCCTGGAGGCATAATTCTTAGAACCCACAGCTAAGCACTGCCAGATTAGCAGGAGAATCCCAGCATGAAGCCCCAGGTTCAATTCCCAGCACCGCATTAACTGGTAGCACAGCTACATAGTGAGTCAACAACTACATAGTGAGAAGAGAGGTGGGGGAAGAGGGAGATCTTCCACCTCTCAATGAGCATTCGTGGGGTGTCCCTATGCACACGCCAGGCCCAGGGGACACATCAGAGAATACGGGGAAGAACTCTCCTGTCTACAAGACAAAGCTGTACTTTCCTCAAAGGAACCACTGGGGCCAGGCCTCCCTAGCACAGCCCCACAGGACAGCCACCTGGCTTTGTAATCACTACCACATAGTGGCTAGGACAAAGAGTAGGTTCTGTTCTGCAGTGGATCAGTGGCCAAGCACTTGATGATGGAACAGAAGGGACCAGATGACATCAGATCAGGCATGTACATACCATGGCCTTCAACAGCCCTATGGGTCCTGCTGAACTGAAAGGTCTTACAAGAAGGTCCAGGCAGGCTAGGAAGAACACTCAGTGGGTAAAGTGCTTGTCCTGCGAGTGTGAGGACCAGAGTTCAGATCTCCAGAATCCATGTAAATGTTGGAAGTATGGCCTGCCTGTAATATCAGTATGTGGAAGGAAAAAGCAGAATCCCTGTAAGCAAGCCAGCTAGTGATTAGATAGCTGGTTTAGTGAGAGACCCTTCCTCAATACTTTAGGTAACTGAGGAAGCCACCCAATGTTACTCTTGGGCCCCATGAACATGTGTGGGAAGGCTCATATTCTCCACCCCTCCTTGTTTTCAAATTGAATTCACCTCTGGGGTTCACCAAGGGACAAGTTGCATAAGAGAGATGCACAATAATCACTCTTGGGTAAAGAGCTGCCAGGGCTTCTGACCAGCAAGGAACCCCTAAGGACTTTGGGAATGACATCTCCAATACGGAGGAGTTGAGTCCACTGACACGGTGCAGGAGCCCAGAGAGGTAACACGCCCCAGAAGGAAGCTGCAACTGGACCACAGAAGGGCCACATGCTCCATTCTTGATCCACACTGCAGCACCTGTGGCCTGGCCTGCTCCGGCTACCCCAGAATCCTAGTCTGGCTGCCATACTCTGCAACCTGAACCCATCCAACCGTACAGCCAGCAGCACAGTCCGCTTCCCTGGAACAAGCAAGCCCGGGTCCATGTTTCCACAGAGGTCAGTGCAGGGCAGGTGTTTCCTCTGGTCTGGGGGCTAGCTGGCTCACCCCCGAGGTGTCTAGATGCCAAGATCCATTCTGATTTCAAAACTCTGGGTTCAGGAATACTCCTGGACCTTCCCAGGTCGACCAGGAGACTGAGGGTGGTACTCAAGTCTGGCTTGTGCCCTAAGCCCTGGTTGATGAGTGTTCCTTGTTTTGTGGAAGGGGTCCTGGCCCTTCCTCACTAGCAGTTTGCTTCAGAGGGTATGGATGTTGCAACTCCACCCGAGAGGCACGGTACTGCTGATCTCTTCTGAGATATGACCCAGTGGTATTTCTGACCGGGATGTTTATTAGCACAGCAGCCATGCAATCCGCCCAGCTACACTCCTAAGGTGTGCTGCTCAGTGTCATTCTCTCAGCCAAAGGTGCCACAGAACCACAAATGAGCCTCAGGGTCTCCATGGCCAGGCCGAGGACCCACTTCCAGAACAAGGGTACGGGGGACCACATCCACCCAGTTTTGGTCATCTGCTCTGGATACATGGCAGTGTGGAAAAAATGTCCTGACTAATGTCCAGACCCCTGCTTAGCTGATACACACTTGTGGACATTTATGGAGTAAGAACTCGATGCCTGTACACAACCTGTAAGAACCAGTATCAGAACAAGTAGCTATTCCATCTTCTCAAAAGCTCATCATGTGACAGGAGCCTTCAACAAAGTGATACAAGCACGGTAAACCTAAGCTGATCATCCACCAGGATTCAGCCTCCTCTACCTCCCCTTCAGCATCTCGTGGCAGTCATTCCACTCTGCCATGGAACTGTTATTTCTAGCTTCCCCGAGTCAGAACAGATGGCATTTTCGTCTTCCTGAACCTGGCTTATTCTACTTAGTGTCCTTATGTTCATGAAGGTTGATCCAAATGGCAGGACTCCATTTTTCATGACTAGTTTTTACTACCTATACAGGTAAATGCATACACGTGCACACCTCCTTGTTATAAAAACACATTCATCCACCAATGAGCACTGGAGCAGATTCCACACCGGCTACTGTGAATACTGCAGTGGAGACAGGAGTGCTATGTTCAGCATGGGGCTGCTGGATTACATGTGGCTCCACTTTAGCACACTGAGGACCCTCCAGCTTTCCAAGGCAGCTGGGCTATCCACATTTCCCAGAAAGCATGTGGCAGTTCTTCTGAGGATTTTTTTCTGCATTGTCAACCGTTCAATGGCACTTGGGTCTTACCATTTAGCCACCTTGATGTCTGTATTCAGAGAGGGCAGATGCATTTGGATTCCACACTGACCTCTGTGCCCCCAGCTACTCCAATCCTATCATCTACACAGATACAGGACATCCACTGCCTGGCCTCCTGACTGGCCTCCAAGCCCCTCCCTGTGTCCTGGTCACCCAAGCTGCTGAGCAGGCCTGCTGCTTTGAAGGGCAGAGAACTGCACAAAGGACTATGTGCTGCTCCAGCCCATGTAGCAGTGCTTTTTAGACCCCTTAAGTGGGCAACACAGACTCCTGCTGTCCCCAGACCTTCCTCCCCATCAGGCAGCTCAGCAATAGTATGCTAGAATCTGGGCGCTTGTACCCTACCTCCCAGGTATTTTGAAAATCAGAGCATCATCCCAGAAAGGAAGCTTCAAGGACGGTGCTGAAGCTTCAGATGTTCCTGGCAGCCCGAAACTACAGCAGGAATCTGCCAGGAGTCCTGCCCTGTGGTGGCAATGCCCACACTTGTAGGACACCCAGTGCACCCTCCCTGGGAGGCCTAACCAGTGGCAGGAGGCTGCTCTGCTGGCAGTGGCTCCAGCCTCTCTCCTCAGCAGGTCAGGCACCCATTCCTCACACACCCTGGTGGTGCTGAGGGTTGAGTGGCAGTGGAGGGAGCAGTGTTGTTCCCAAAGAGGAAGAGATTTGAGAAGATGGCCCTTCCTCCTAGACAGCATACAGCCATGCTTCTGGAAATTGCTCTAGGAGGTAAGCAGGGCCTGGCAGCAGCGAACAGCAGACTGCCCACATCCCTAGCCAGTACCCTTACCCACGCTCCGAGAAAGAGACAGTGCGCTGGCCAACACCCAGGGTTGTAGTGTAGCTTTGTTTTATTTATGTCCACAAATATTTCAAAAAAATTACAAAATACTCAATGGAGAGAACACAGAAGTCACGATTTCTGGGTGTCTACTGTTTACACTGTGTTATCTCACGGCAAACTACTCATATATACACTTAGCTCCGAGATCTATAGAAACGCAGCGATCGCTCCGCTGCAGTGAGACGGGAAGCTCAACCTCGACGACACACAAGATACATAGAAGAACACAGAGAGCAAACCCAAACCTCAAACGAAAGGAAGGAAAATGCAAAAGGAAACCAAGCGGTCTGGCTTCAGAGACGCTTCAGAGGGTCTGGGGCCTCCAGAACAAGCCATAGTGGAGGAGGAGGGTCTGAAATGAAGGCCTCAGTGCTTCACTGTGGGATGGGAAGAAACCCAAAACTAACAAGGAAACACTTCCAGACGGATTTCAAGTACAGACTTCAAAATCCTTCACTGTCTCTTTGGAAACGGGTAACAGAGAGGAGGTGACTCAGTCAGAGGGAGAGGAGTGGTGGTGCAGGACAGGAAGGAGCAGCCCTCACAGAAGAGGCCTTCCTCAGAGACCAGGGGCTGAAGAACAGACCACCTGGAGGGCACATCACCACCCCCACAACCAAACAAATGCCTCTGTGCAAGGCAGCCAGAAGTTTGATGACAAAGGGTTAATTTGAACTTGCCTCCTATGATGAACCAAAGTTAAGGTGGAAATGGAATGAGAGAAAAACTTAAAACAACAACAAAAGAAAACAAAGAAACCTTACAAACATCTTCAATAGACAAATTAATCCTAGCTGCCCCTAGCATGGTTCAGGGAGCATCAGGCCCCACTGCAGCTCAAGTCAGAACCCGGAACGGCTTGAATGCCAGGTCAGCTATGAGCCACTTCTCCCCATCAGGCCTGGACACACCTCATCTACTGACTCACAGAGTGACTACCACATACTAGAGCAGAGATGGCCCTCAAGAGTCTGAGTGAGGAAGATGGCAAGACATCTCCCCTGGCCCTTGGCTCTGGAGGGAGCCCACACCATCAGAGGTGGAGATGAAGTGGCCTGCTCTGCCGAAGCCTGCTCTGCTCCCAAAGGGCATGGCCTCCTATCGAGGGAGGTTTTCCAGGGGGTCCTGCTTCAGAAGGATTTCAATGGTTTCCCAGAGGGTCATGGGTCACTAGGCACAGGCCTATCTTGGAAAACAAACTACAAGCCAGATCTAAGTCATGTTAAGCCTGGAGTGCCCCTCTGAAGTAGTCTATGGTGAGGACAGCTTGGCCTGGTGACACACACAGGGGCAGATTTCTAACATTCCTTTGGCAAGCATATGTCCTGGGTCTTTCATGTGCTGGGTTATTTGTATTGAATCATTTTCTACAATGTTTATGAAAATTTCACAGTATTAAAAAAAGGCAATTTATCCAGATTAGACATGTGCACACAGAGAAGTCTAAGGAAATCTATTACCAGACACACATAAACATGCACTCTAATTTAGACCAGAGACAGGACAACGGTGACTCTATGGAACAGAAAGCCAACACCAAACTCCTATGAATAAGGAAGGAGGCTCACTCAAACATGTCTGCCACTGCACATGCAAGGGACAGACAGAAGTGGAATCAACGCAACAAAGTAAAGAGCCTGTGACCCTGCCCCTGCCAACCCTGGACACTCCCCGCTGTGACCAAACCTAGTCCCAAACGCCTGCCCGCTTGCAACCAGTAACGCCCATCTGCTCCCTTTAATTAAAGGGATAATTATATATAACTTTTTATTAAAAAATCAACTCTGTATTCTGTCAATAGCTGGTAGGAATTCACAATTAGTGACATGGCTGGAAAAAATAGATCAGAATAGTCGTTTGTGGAAGGAAAAAAAGACTTCTAAAACTATTTATTTACAGATGTAAAAAGCCATGCTGCAGAACCTTCTCAGATTATGAAGATTTCCTACAATGTATTAAAATAAAAGATTTTTTAAAAATTATAGCTCTTGGATTCCAAACTCATACGCCGCCTCTCTGCAAACCTCGTGGGTTCTGGAGCCCACGTGACTCAGTATCTGCACGCACAGTGAAGGGTGTGAACGGATTCTAGCACCTACTGAGAAATCAAGGAAAAGAGACTAAAGCCAAACCCCAAGACCGCAGGGAAATATTCTGGGTTCAGTCCAGCCCAAGACGCACTAAGTTTCTGGGGGACTGTCATGCAGGGAGACCCAAAACAGTCTCAGGAAATCCTCTCGACAAACAAACACTATTATGCAGATGCGTTTTTAGTTGTGGGGTTTTTAAATATATGGAAGAATCTTTAGACGGTATTCATTTGCTTTTGTAGCTACTACTGAATGTAAAAGTCCTGTTTCTGACCCCGAGAACTGGGGTTTCCACAGCCAGCATTAACAAATAAATAACTTATAGTTGCTTGTCACCTTCTTTCTTCAGTCGACTGGAAAGGAGAAAAAAGAAAAAATAAAACAAGAGAATGGACATCAGGCCAGCCTAGTGGACTGAAGGCGGTACCTCACAGGCCACAGGCAGATGGCTAGAAACTTCATTTGCTTGTAGATCCCACCCCTACCCCAGTGGCCTCTTATACAGCCAAGTCATGCCTGTGTGCCTCACCTACCTCTCTCATCATGATGGTTTGGTAAAGGTCCCCATTAGGGCTAAATGGAGCAGTGGGGGTTGGGGGTGGGACGGGTGCTGGCCATAATGGAGACAGAGGATGGGCAGAAAGTCTAGGCTTGGATACAGCCTCCCCTCCTCTCCCACCTCACCTGTAATAATCTTCCTGACTTGGTAGGTGGCCACCATGCATATGGGGGTGTCCATGTAGCCACTGCTGCTCCATGGCCAGTCTCTGTAGCTCGGCTGACTGGGCATGCATGGCCTGAAGCTGGTGGGCCGCAGACATAGGGGGTGGGATTGCCCCGGGCAGGTCTCGGGGATAGGGGGTGCCTGCCAAGCACAAAACAGGCTCCGCTACAAAACAAGTCAAGGAAGTAACCAGGACCAGGGCAACCACAACAGTGACCAGAAAGGAGGTCAGGAAAGAGCCTGCCGGGCAGTTGTACACCTGATTGAGGAGCTGCAGTGGCCCTCCCCAGGATCTACAGAGAGTGCTTGACCAGAGCCTCTCCTGGCCACCCGCTCCCGGCCTCTGGCTCAGATCTTACTTGCTCCCTTCTTCTCCCCAGGTTTCAGCCTCATGCTGCCCTCTGAAAGCATGGATCAATCTTGGTTCCTGACAGGCTATTTTGTTGTGCTTTATGGCCTCCCCACTTGAAACCCTCCCAGTGCATGAGTCTGCCTGCCTGGTCCCCACATGTGTTCAGTTGGTCAATGGATGACAATGGACTACTGACCAAACTCCCACCCTCCTCCAATAAATCCTTACCAAAAACTGGGTGGCGCAGCATCTCGTGCTCATGGGGAGGCTGTCCAAGCAGAGGGTTGGGGAGGGTACCCGGAGGGTAGGGGAAGCGAGCCAGGTGAGGGCCAGCAGTCAAAGGGTCAACCAGGGGGTGAACTGGGCCTGCTGAACCTAAAAGAAAGGACACAGATCCAGATGTGGCTGGAGCATGGCTCTGGCACTCTCCTCGCTGCATGACCCACAGCTTCCCTCTCACTCAAGAGCCTGGGTCTTGGTCAAGAGGGCGGGAAGCACCCTGGATGCAAATAACCCTGACCTCCCCTTGAGGGGTGCACTTGACAGGAAAAAGCTGTGATGAGCCTACACTAGACCACGCATCTTCCATCACTTCCAAGGCTGGCCTGACCTGAACCTCTTTTGTCCCAGGACTCAGTCTCAGCTCAGCACTGCCTTCTCTCTGCTCTGCTCACTGCTGTCCCCCTGTATCTTCAGGACAGACTCCTAGTCCACTGTCATCTGTCTTGTGCTGCCCTCCTGTCCGCGGTCCCTGGTGAGCCAGTACTGCTCCTCAGGCCTCCTGTGGTCCTCTCCAACTGCTCCTGTTGGCTCAGCCCTTTGGTGGGCCTTTCACAGTGCTCCCCTGCCCTCCAATTTACCTGCCTCCAATCACAGAGTAACTGCACAGCTGCCTCCTCTGGGGCACAGGCAGCTTCCTTTATATCCAGTCTCACCTCTGAGAGTGTGATACTCACTGTGTCTACTTTGCCCCGACCTGCCTTCCCCCAGCTGTCCCTGGAGCTGACCTTTAGAGCGGCACAGGCTGGCCATCAGCTCTAAGCACTCAAAGTTAAAGAGAAACCCTGCTTCCTATTCTGTCACTCTTACCCCAAGTGGGAACAGAGACACCTCTGCCCAGCCTTGCCTCTGTGTTGGGCACATACCTTGGTGAAGGGGGTCCTGCTGGTGAAGGTGGAGGTGGGAGTGGATATGTGAGTGCTGGTGATGGTGCGGAGTCACATTAAACATCTGCAGTCGTGCTAGAGGGTCGCTAGTCAGTGACGCCATGCGCTCGGCATGGATGCGCTCGGCCGCCAGTCTGTCTGGGTAGCTCATCTCAGGCCTCAGCTGGGGGCCTGCCAGGGCCAGTCTCTCCCGCTCCAAGGGGTTCAGACCAGGGTGGAAAGAGGCAAATGGGTGAGGGCCAGCTGTAGGGGGGATGGTGAGGGCACTGTGCCGGGCGAAATGCTCCATGGGGTTGGTGGCTGGGTGCAGGGGGTCCAGCTCTGGGGGCTTCACCTCAAAGCCTGGCTTCATCCTCTCTCGTAACTCCCGCTCCCGGATCTCGCGCTCTCGGATCTCACGTTCTCGGAGCTCCCGCTCCCGGATGGTAGGGTCAACATTGTAGAGGCCAGGCATGTGGTAGGCCAGTAGTGGATCGGTGGGATTAAGGGGCATGTAGAAGGGATGGTTGCGATTGGTGGGTGACATGACATGGGGCCGAGCATACTCGCTCAGTGTCCGGAGGGCAGGCGTGTCGGGCCCAATGTAAGGGGGCACAGCGGCAATTGTAGTTGGAGGTGGCTCAAAGGAGGGCCGCATGTGGCCAGGACCACTGAGTTGAGGGTCACTAAGGCGGCCTTCATGAGCTGAACTAGATGCTTTCTGCTAAAGAGAAGAGTAGGTATGTTGGTGAACACCTCTAGTGTTCCCAACAGAGGTGCACTGGCCTGTACCAGACCCACAGTGACAGGCCAACCTGGTCCCTCCATCCCAACCTGAAGGAAACCTCAGCCACATCTGGGTGCCAGGATGCAGTCCAGACACTGCTATGACACTCATTTGTGCCTACCTGTAACACCTGTGTCTGTGAGCAAGCTGGGCCAATGTACACGTGTGTACAAGGTAGCCCAAGGGTCAGGAAACCTATGGTAAGGCCATGCATGCCACTTCTGGATTTGGTTCTCCTTACCCCTCCTGACCAAGTAGGTACTGGGTGCCCCACAAGAGAGCTTCAGCACAGGACCCCTCACCCCATGCTTTGTTCTATCAGATCATACTCTCCCACCTGACACCCTGGGATTATGGAGGAGAAACAAGTTCACAGGCTTCAGGGAAAGGGCAGACCCATCAATCAAAGGAGACTATGACTGCCAGTCACTGGGTTACACCCTTCAGAAAACTCTGGGAAATGGGTGCCAATGGCACCGTGAGAATGAGCCAGCACCTGGGACAGACCTAGGTGACCACAGCCTAGTTGGGGACACTGCCCTCCCTGCACATCAGGTCCCTCCAGGACTCACAGCAGCTCGCTCTGCCTCCCGTTCACGCTCCCGTTCGCGCTCTCGCTCTTTCTCCTTTTCTTTCTCTCGCTCCCGTTCCTCCCGGGCTTTCTGTTCCGCTTCCCGCTTGGCCTTCTCAATGGCCTCCTCCCTCTTTTTGGCTAATTTGGATCCAGCCAGAGGCATGAAGTACAGGTCAGTCCGCGCGCATGAGTTGTAACCCCGGTCCAGGTGCTTGTAGAACCTAGAAAGGCAGCAGCTCTTGGGGTCTTGTTGAGGCCTCGCCCTTCCTCTCCTCCACCAGATTCTACCCACATCCTACAAACCAGTACCTGGCAGACTGGCTAGCATGGCTGGGGGTGTCCACTACAGTGGGCTCAGGGGACGGACTCCTGGGGGGTGGAGGGGGACTCTCTGGCTCCTCAGCATCATCCAGAGCCTCCTCTTTGATTTGCACAGTAGGGAGTGGGCAGGATGGTGTCCCTGGGACGTTGCTTCCAGAAGAAACAGCAGCAGAGCAGGGTGGCTGGGAGGAGGTGCTGGGTCCTGCTGGTGGGGTAGAGGTGGAGGGACAGGAGGGCGGGGTGATGGGAGGAGGACCTCCAGGTACAAAAGGATGCTGGGGGAATGGAGACTGAGGGGGCACCTGGTGGAGGCTGGTGGGAGGGTGGGAGGCAGTAGGAGGGGGCAGGCTCTGGCTCTGGGTCAGACCAGGAGGCTGAGCTGGGGAAGTGGGCAAGGGTTGGCTCTGTGGCATGAGTTGCAAGGGTGGAGGGTGGGCTGAGGGAGGATGGTGTGTAGACAGGGAGCTGAGGGGCTTCAGAGCTGGTGGGGGTGGCAGGTTGGCATTCATGGAGAAGGGCGAGGGCCCTGAGAGGTGAGGTGGATGCTTGTGGGCCTGCGGTGCTGGAAGCTGGGGGATTGGTGTGGTGGGTGGAGGTTTAATGTGAGGCATAGCCAAAGGAGCAGGAGGCAAGGGCTGTTCCCTTGGGGGCTGTTGGGGCTGCAGTGCTGACTGAGAGGCTGGAAGCTGCAGGGTAGTGTGAGGATGTGCAGCTGCTGAGGAGGTCCCCAGAGAGGCCTGACCCTGGGAAGCCTGGGGAGGAAGGCCAAAGGGCTGTGGGGGACCTGGGTGCTGTAGCAGGGGTCCAGCCTGCAGGCTGTGAGGACCAGGGGGACCCTGACCATGCAGGGAGGACTGGGTGTGAGGCGGTGCAGAGTTCTGGCTAGCTGGCGCAGTCAGGGGCTGTAGAGGAGGATGAGGTGAGGGTAGCCGAGGTGGATGTAGGGTGGGCGCCTGCTGGATGTGAGCATGGGCTGCAGGTGCCACTGTAGCCTGTGGCTGGTTAGGGGGCTGGGAGGCAGTGGGGGAACCCTGCGTAGGGACTGCAGCGGCAGAGGGTGTGGGTCCCGGGGTGGGAAGCTGAGGTGTTCCTGGAGGGGCTGTGGATGGAGTGGAGGCAGCCCCACTGGGAGCTTGCAAGGCTGGGGGCTGGGCCTGCAGCATCTGCTGCTGGGCCGATGAGTCCGAGTCGCTCTCATTGTCCTGAGGGCTGGGGATACTGGGGGACGTGCTGCGATTGTCTTGGTCGATGTCTTTCGGGTCACTGCTGCCCTCATCGTTGACACTGCGACTGTCCGAACTCTCCCCCTCACCTTCAGATGGCGAGTTGGGGCGGCTGATCTCCTAGAGCCAGAGAAGCAAGGGATGGAAGCCCTAGGAAGCAGAGTCGCCCCATACTGCTTGCTCAGGCACACAACCACAACCAAGGTCTGTGCAGAGGTAGCAGCAAGCTCAGTCCCCCTGGACCTGGCACTGAGAGCCACTTCAGCTCTTGCCCCAAACTATCCATGCTCCTTTAGAAGCCTGTAGCCAGCCTGAATTAACAAGACCCAGTTGCCAACCTCACCTGGGTCTTTGTCTTTTTGGAGGTGATCCTATCGGTCTCCTCTGTGTCGGAGGCCACCTTCTCCCTCTGGCGCTTGGTGCTTTTCAGAGGGGATGCAGCTTCCTCCTTCACTTTCTGCAGTGGAAGGCAAAGGAAACAGTAAGTTTGGGGACACTGCTCCCTCATTCTGAGCTCTGTCTCCAGAAGCAAGGAAGTTCTCCAAGGGGCCAATGAACCTTTTCAATCACTTAACCTTTTGCCTTTGGGGCCTTAGTAAACTTGTGGCAGAAGTACTCCACTTTCTCCAGGCCCTAGGCTTCCATCCACAGCTCTTGAGGGGGCAAATGCTCTAAACCAGGGCAAAATCAGCCTAGAGGGCTCCATGAATGAGATGTGGCCATGTTCCAGGGAGCAGAAAACAGCTCCAACAACTGCTCCAATGGGAAGGAGGACCTGGGAGCTCTTTAGTGTCCCGTCCCCCTCACTCTCTCCCATCAGCCCCTGACCTTGGCTGACTTCTTCACTGTCTCTGCTTTGCTGTCGTTGCTGGAAGTGCTGGCAGCACTAGGGGAGTTTCGGCCACTGGAGCGGATGTCTTCATTGATGGGTGAGGCACGACCATCAGGGCTCGCGGGCTGCTTCTTCCGACCACTACGTAGTGTAGACATCTGCCCCTCCAAAACCAAAAGAAGATGAGGATAGACACCCCAGGTCCCACCAATACCTACCTGAGCCCAGTCACAGCAGGAGAATAAACAGGTACATTCACAAACTAAGAGGAGCAATTCTCAAAGCCAGAAATGCATCTTGGGTTGAGAGACTGTCCTGAAAACTAACAGATTTTCTGAGTGGGTGGCAGAGATCCCTTCATTTCTCAGGTAACTGTCCACTCTCCCACCATACCACATCCTACCACACCCGCGGAGCTAATCATAGGACAGGAAGCCACACAGAGATGAGGAGGTTAAACATTTCTGTTTAGCTCCCACAAACTGCCTGGCCCTCAGCATACTTCTGCAAAGCCACAGGGCTCAGCTGAGGCCAGGACACAGGAGGATGGGCATCTATCCACCTGCCAGAAAGACCCTGGAGGAGGTCTATGCTCCTCAGCCTTCTCAACCTGGAAGCCTAAAAGGAGCTCCCATGGTCCCAAACACTGCAACCCAGGTTAAACAAAGCTGCTGCTGCTATTTTCTTCTTTCCCTCCCCTAGACAGGCCTCACTCTGTAGCCAGGCTGGCTTTGAATTTACGGCAATCCTCCTGCTACAGCTTCCCGAGTGCTGGGATTATAGGCATGAGCCACCAAGCCCAGTTAAACAAAGCTTCTTTATTAAGGAGTCTATGCAGCTTCTAAAACTGGATCAAACGCTGGAGAAAACAGCCTGCAAAGTTTAAAATAGAGATATGACATACGGAAGTGAGCAGTCCACATGCCACAGGAAGTTCTGAGGGACTTGGAGAGTTGGCACTGGGCCATAAACCAAGACCAATGAGCTCTCTGTAAAACTAAGCTTGCAATATACTCCATGATCCACAAAGAAGAGAAGAGTACTACCCCTGATTCCACAGGCAAGGCTACTGCCTTTGGGAAGAACATTATCAAGAGTATGTTTCTCTGCCTAAAACCAAGCCTTGTAAGCTACCCTGGTAGACTTGAGGCACCAGCACCAGACCCTAGACTCACCGAGCCCCGACTCCGTCGTGTCCTCATGCTATGCTTCCCACTAAGCCCATCCTCCTCCTCCTTGACAGGCTTGAACATGAACGGTGGGGGGTCTACGGGCTTCTCAATGGGTGGAAGCTCCCCGTACTTCTTGAAGTGGATTCGGCAGTCAGTGCAGAGCAGGATGTTCTCTCGACCTCCGTGGTGCCAGTCTTTAGAGGCTATTCGAGAGGAGGAAACCATCTCTGTCCTATGGGACATCTGGGCAGAGGGACCCTTCTGTGGGCTCCACCTGACTGTGGTGCACCTGAACCTCACAGCATGGGACTGTTCCTCAGACCACGCATGGCTGGTAAGAGGCATTCACTGTCTCCTCCTACTTGGGTATCCCTAAGATAGCAGCAAATTCCCAGGAATCACAGACCCCTCCCTTACTTTTATAACTCCTTCCTACCTAAGCAGGTGGTATAGTTCTTACCACCCAACAGTGGAGCAAAACCAGACAAAAAGGTTCAAGTTTCTTAAGCACAATGTAAATGTCAAATTCACCACTGGCCCTGGCAGGTTTTGTCTGCTGTGCACCAGGAATGAGCGCTGTATTCACCGAGGGCATGACAAGGCCACTTACTGGTGGTGAAGCAGTGACGGCAGGCGTACCCCTTCAGCTCCTGCTCGCTGTCCTCACTGTCAAAGTCATCTTCGCTGGCTGAACTCAGGTCCACTGCATGAGTGAGCAAAGTGGGGCAAGGAGAGAAACCATCATGCTCAGCCAGTGGAGTGGCTCCACTGCTGGGGTGGACAGTGGTCACAAAGGCTCGCTTTGAATTCCTCAGGACTGGTCAACAGAGCAAAGAGCTTGTGTGTGAGGGGCAATACTCAACAGCCTGCTCTGCCAGATTTTTAGGGAATGCTGTCATACTTGAATCCAGTACAGGTACACCAAGATGCCTTTCCTGGTGCATCTGGACAGCCTGAGGGATTCTGTTTCACTTCACCCTGGCCAGTCCTGCTAGATGACTTCTGGCCCTCACCATGCACAACACAGGTGCCCCTAGACAGAAAAGAACTGCAAAGTACTGCTGCTTCATTCTAGTTCTTAGGGACAGAGGACAGGGCTCCCAAGGACACCCTGTCACATTAGGTGTATGTCACACTGGGCCTGGAAGAGGATCTTGGTAAAGCAGGTAAAGAAAGTAAAACCCTAGGCCAAGCTTACATTTGTGTAAAATATAAAACAAGGGAATTTATTAGAAATACTTAAATGTACAAATCATTTTTAAAACTCTCCTTATTGAGTATCTCCCACGACGGTCAGCACTAATATAAACACACCCGTGCATGCATACACGCACATGTATACACACATATATGCACACATGCATACATACACATACCTATGTATACACACGCACACATATACAGATGCATGTACACATACATGTATACACACACGTATGTATATACACACACCTGGCTCTGCAGGCTGAGAAGAGGACAAGAAAAGCTTATTCATGTCAACAGTCACTCACTGCCCTTCGCAGCACGGGGATCCCACTTACAGAATTCACTGGAAGGTGGCCTAGAGGGCGTGTTGACAGGAGTGGATGCAGTTCGAGTCTTAATCCTCCTGAACACGGCCTGCCTTCGGTGCCGGCGGTGAGCACGGGAGCTGGCTGCCTCTGGGGTTTTCTTCCAGTAGTAATAGAAGGTAATCAGCTCCCCCTGAAGAAAAAAGGGCCACCATAAGTGGATATGCACACAGCCTCCCCACCGCACCTTCAGTGGTCCCTGCAGTGCTCCCTAGAGTGAGGCCCAAGGGCTTGTGCCCTGCAGCTCAGCAGAGCATTACCTCGACTTGCTGGGGGCAAACCATGAGCAAGAGACAAAAAGGAGAGAAAATTTTCACCCTTAGGGAGCTCTAGCTAAGAGTGTGTGCTCAGAGTGTGATTTGTGCACATGGAGGAAGTATTCTGAGCACGTGGTACACAGGTATGTGAGGAAATGTTTTGCCAGTTAAAATATCTCAGAAACAATGACCAAAGAACACAGTTGAACTGGTGGGATAGAAGACCAGGAAGAAAAGAGCCCCCACCCCAAGGCAAACTGCCTTTCTTCTACTTTCCGGACTTCCTAAATGGCCACACTTGTACAAGCTAGCAAAGTCCTCAAGGAGGGGGCTTCACAAAGGAAGACAGAGGAACAGACACCTGTCACATGGCAAGCCTTCCTGACAAAGCTATTGTTTATGGTCCAGCAAAAAGGGAACTAAGACATGCCCTTGAAAATACAGAGAATGCAACTTAAGAAACAAAAGGGCACAGTGGCAGCCTTACCCTCTGCCATCACCTGTCTCCCGCACAAATGGGACTTTCAACCAGCCCAGACTGACCAAAACCAACTACTTTGAATTAATTAAAGAAATTAAGTGTACAAAAAAAGGGTTTCCATAAAAGAGAACTGATTTCTTGGGTCTAGAGATGACTCAGAACTTAAAAACTTGTATTGCTCTTGCAAAAAATCTGAATTTAGTTCCTAGCACCCCCATAGAGCAGCTCACAATTGCCAGGACCCCAACTCTAGGAGATCCGACATCTTGGCTTCCTTGGGCACTTGTACTCATGGGCACATAGTCACACTCAGACACATACATCCACATAATTAAAAAAAAAAAAAAAGGACTAACTTCTTGACAAAGTTCTTCGCCCAGGGCTTAAAAGAACATCAACAACAAAATCCCAACAGTGAGCAAGCCTAGGTCATACTGTTCTCACATTAAATCAGCATTGCACAAAGTCACTTACTTGGCAGATCCCCAGAGACCAAAGTTGCCCTGGGGATGAACTCAGACCACAGTACCCCCATGTCTCACCAAGTGCCTGCTGTGCCCTGACAAGGTGCCAAGGTAAAAGAGAAGGCAACGCTGTTTTCCAAGGAGCTAGGTTCTAGCTGGGAAGAGGAAGCACACCAACCAAGTAGCAAAAAAGACTGGGGACCAGTTACATTTGCACCAGCAATCAGCCAAGGTTTCATCCAGGCTCACATCCTTAGGGAGGAACCCTGAACCACAGAAGAACAGTGGGCAGATTTTAGTTAAGGAATAGCTTCTAGAAGGCAGCTGATATATGTGTGCTAAGTACTTCTTAACTGGAAATGGGTTTCTTTCATTCCTTCCCTTTTATTGAAGGAGGAGGGTGCTGAGGATGGGGGACAGAAGCCAGGGCACTGCACAACCTAGGTAAGCCCAATACCACTGAACTATACCTCCATCCTTTTAATCTCAGTACTTGGGAGGCAGAGGCAGGCAGATCTCTGTGAGTTCAAGGCCAACCTGGTCTACATGATGAATTCTAAGCCAGCTGGGGCTGCAGGGAGACCCTGTGTCAAAAAGACCAAAAAAAGAGTACCAGTGTATGTAAGTACACCTGTGCATGCAATGCCTGTGGGAACCAGAAGGGGTCATCAGATCCCCTAGAACTGGGATACCAACAGTTGTCACCTGCCACCTGGGTGCTGGGAACTGAACCCAGATCCTCTCCAAGAACAGTCAGTGCTCTTAAGCACTCAGCCATCTCTATAGGCTGTGTGTGTGTGTGTGTGTATGTGTCCCCGTTCCCATCCCTATGTGTGGAAGCAAGGACAACCTTGGGTGTCATTCATCAAGTCCATGGCTTATTGTCAAGTAGGTTGCTAGCCAGCGAGCCTCAGGGATTTGCCTACCTATTTCTCTCCAGTACTGACTGGGATAACATGTGTCTACCACCACACCTGATTTTTTCACATGGGTTTTGGGGATCAGTTTAGCCTCCCAGGCTTGCTTGGCAAACACATTACTAAGGTATTTCCCTACCTCTCAGTCCTCTTGTTTCTCAAGATTGGGTCCTATCATGTAGCCCAGGTTGAACTCCTGATGCTCCTGCTTCCACTCTGGTGTTCCAGGATTACAGGAGTGGACTGCCACTACTGGATCCTTAATGGAGGTTTATGAAGAACTGGTAGGTCCTTGGAGTTGTGGATCAAACTTTCTGATCATTTAATACTTAACAAAATGCTTACCCCCAACAAGTTATTGCCAACATTTAACAAATGAAGGCTAGGGAGGGGGAGTCAGCCACCAAAGACCAGCACACTCATGCCTGCACATGTATGTGCCCTCTGTACCCAGTTCTATGAGGTACTAACTGAGCAATAAGGGAAAATGAAGAAACTGCCTTGGGGATTTCTGACTATTTCTCTACCACACACTGTGGTACAAATGGCAACCACAGCTGGCCCGGGGGCTGTGGCACCCTTAGCCCTACCCTGTTGCTTCCACCATTTTACTTCTTACCCCCTCTGCCTTTGGAACGCCTTTTCCAATACTAATACTGGGTGTGACAGAGGGACCAAGCTCACAAACTTGCTATAGGATTACAGGATTTCTGCTTATTAGAAACAGACCTGACTTTAGGTCATCCTGTAAGAAAACTGGCACAAGTCAAGGTTGGTCCCAGCACCCTTAAACATTTGATCAAAGCGGTATGTTTCATCAATGCAAGTGGGCAACTGATCCAAATGAGTTGGGTAGAAGAATGAGGAGAAATCCAAAGCAGGTCCTTCTACCTTTTCCTTTAGCCTGAGTCATCATCTTAGGGGCCAAGAAACTACAGAAGCCTGGGATGTAGTAAGACGTCCAATGATGGGGAAAGAAGGAGGCAAGGCCCCACCCAGCTGGGTCTCCGGGCAGCCGGCTGATCTTCTCTGAAGCAGCTGAGTATCACCCAGACATTTCTAAACAGTGCTTATTGCCTCACATTGTTTAACAGTTGATTGCCTCTATTTTGTTTTGTTTGAGACAGGGTCTCCCTGAAGCCACAGCTGGCCTGGAACTCAGAGAGATCTGTCTGCCTCTGCCTCCTGAGTGCAGGGATTAAAAGCATGGCTACAACCTCTACTTTGTAAACACAAATGTTCTGAAAGGGTCTCCAATGGTTTTAAGAGGCAGCATAACAAGAATAAAAAAAGGAGAAGCCAGAGTTCAATGAGAAACTGGCCTAATACCAGACACCAAAGGTCCCAGAGGCCAGCCTACCCCTCCCACTGTTACTCTTGCATTGTTCTCTGCTAGCAGGGAGACCTAAAAGAAAATCCTGATGATGAAGCCAACATCAACTTTCTTTTACATCTAAATACATATTTTTTTATTTATTATTTTTATTTTATGTGTATAAGTATTTTGTCTGCATTTATATAAATGTATCTGTGTTGTGCAATGACCAAAGAGGTTCTACGAGGGTGATGGATTCCTCTAGAACCAGACTTATGGTTGTTAGCTGCTGGGAACTGAACCCAATCAGTGTTTCTAACTGGTGAGCTAACTCTCCAGCCTCCAACATCAACTTTCTGTCAACAAGTAACAACTTTTAAACAAGAAGAAGGAGCCTAGACCAGAATTTACATCTGAGACTAAGGATCTATCTAGGTGACCAGGCAAGAAGGGCTGGTCTGAAATCAACGTTGAGAAAATGAATGAATACAAGTTTAAATGCAAAGGGAGTGGGGACAACTGAAACCTATGCACACACAAAATAGTCAAGCCACTCCATAAAAACCACCTGCCAGTTTCTACCAACTGGCTTGCTTACACACAAGAAATAAAAATATGCTCATACAAGGATTTCTCCATAAGCATTCCTAGACACTTGACTTACTTATTTTATTTTTTGGTCTTTTTAAGACATGGTGTCCCTATAGTCCCAGCTGGCCTAGAACTTGATATATAGACCAGACTAGGATTGATCTCATAGAGACCCACCTACTTGTCACTGCCTCCTGAGTGCTAGGAGTAAAGGTGTGTCCCACCATGCCCTGCTAGAAGCAAGACACGTGTTACAGGAGGAAAGAAAATAGGATTATAGCACGCCCACTTACTGAAATATTACTTGATAATTTAAAAAAAAGGACTGATACCATACAGAGATGAATCTCAGAAATAGCTTACTAAACAAAAGCAGCCAGGCAAACATAATTACCTTCTAAAAAGGGAAATCTATAACCACAAAAAGGCCAATCAGTGGTTGCCTAGGGCCTGTAGGGTGGGACAGGAGTGCATTTGCAAAGAACTCAACAGAGTGAAAAATACTCAAGCAGGGCAACAGACAGGTCTATAAATTGATTGTGGTATTATTCACACAGATGTATACAATTGTCAAAACCTAAATGAACTGTGTACTTAAAGTAGGGGGAGTGTATTTTTCTTGCATACAAAGCATATGTGGCACATATATCAATAAAGTTGATAAAACAATACATATTATATATTATACTGATAAAAATAATAAATCCAGGCCAGATTTTACCAAGAGATTAGACACGGGAGGATTAGAAACATCACACTGCTGCCTGCATGGGTGGCTAGGTCGAGTACAAACAAAAGAACACATTCGGGAAGCTTTGGTCCCACAAATAGGGGGTGAAGCAGTCACAGTCTCACCAGGAACGAAGTTAATTGAACTTTAATCAAACATGCAGAGTGTGCTGCAGAGACCCGCTGCACATAAATTCAGGGAACAAAAGCTGCTGCAGAAATCAATAGCTTACTGAAACATTAACACAGGCAATCATTGATCAAAAAGGCAGCTTCACAAAGGCAGCCTTGCAAATTAGCTCCTGCTTGTGCTTGCAAGCAGACACTGAGGTCTAAATGTTGTAACAGGAATGGCCTGTAACAACTGTTTTGTTTCCAGTCCTCTTACCTCCTCTCACAGCTGACCCATCTGACACCCCCATCTGACACGGGGTGCTGCAGCTGCACACAGGGCGAGGAGCTGAGCCCCAAGTGCTTGAGCCCACTGGCCTGCAAGCATTCTCTCCTTCCAACTCTTTTTCCTTTTCTTTTTTGGAGGGACAGGGTATGAGGGGCTCCTGGGCTTTCTTTACTACTACTATCAGACTTCTTCTGCTCTTATCACTTGACTTCTGAGTCCACTTGGGTTGGGCTGTAGTGTATCAAGCTCACTCTTTTACAAGCCTCAAATGTCAGTGCTTCTTGGGCAAGCTGGGCTCAAGCGATGGGAACCAGAGCTGCTCTTTTCTTAAGTCAGGCTGGATTAAACCTATTTCAGGTAAGCCCTGCTTTCTTGACCTTGGGCAAACATCAAGCTGTCCAGGTGCTGAGCCCTGCTCCAGGGGTGCGTCCTTAGCAGACAAATGAGGTTTCAGGAGAAGGCAGCAGCTGGGTAGTGGCCACTGGCCTGTCTCCTTCGCCCACTGGCATCTGGTCAGCTACAACACTGCAACTATTTCACTATCCTCAGGCACTGCAAAGCGGAGACAAGAGATCTATCTGTGACTTGTTCTGCTCAATTTAAGGCGACTCTTTAAAAGACAGGCATGTTTTTTCTCCTTACAAGCTCTGGGAAGTAAGCATGCATGCAAGAACACAGCTAATGTGCTGGAAGTACCAAAGGCCCATTCTTAAGAAAGACAGCTGTCCCCAGCATGGGGCACAGGGGTCTGTCAAGAGTTCCCTCTTCCCCACCCACACCTGGCACTTCCTCTTTTGCCTTAGCTTGGCACCTACTCCTCAGACAGGACCCCCTTGGGAGGTTGATGGAGGCAGGAAAAGGTGAGTCAATTATGATTATCAGTTATTTAATTATTCTTTCAATTTCATAACACATAAAATGTACTCTGACCATGTCCCCCCTCCATTCTCTCTTAGTTTCTTTTCCTTTCCCTCCCACACAACTCCTTCTTCCCATCAGGCCCCTCCTGTTTTACTTTCATGTGTGTTCGTTCTGTGGCCCACTGCATTTAATGTGAGTTGCTTACATGAGCATGGGTACAGGGGTGGGGTTATTTACTTGAGGTAGGGCAACTTACTAGTGTGAGCCAGTTATTTCTGTTCCATACCAGAGCCTACAGGTATAGGCAATATTGAGTCTAAATTCTTTTGTAATTGTAACATTAGTATAGACTATCACAGAGAGGTCTGGGCACCACAAGGAGAAAGTCAGAGTGGCGCAAAATGAGATGTTGGGACTCCAGCAGAGTCCGGCTTGCCAGCAACCTGCTAGCCATTGTCAGGTCTTTTCTTTTTCTGTGTGTGTGCATGTGTGAGTGAGTGTGTGGCAAGGCACAAGGGACAATATGCAGAGTTCGTTCTCTCTTTCTACCATGTGGGTCCTGGGGATCAAACTCAGGTAGTGTGACTTGGTGGCAGGCACCCTTACCCATTAAGCCATCTCGATGGCTCTCAGGTCTTTTCTTCACAAGCCAAGAACGGACCCTGTCTTTGGAAACAGTGCTATCCACAACCCTTTTAATTTAGTACAGAGCAGGGTTCCATTATTTTTCATTCTCCCATTGTGGTTACATGAGGGATAGCTTTACAGTTCTGTTAAGGACGGCCCAGTAAAGTTAAGGAAGATCCAGTGAGTGTCCTCTTGTCCCCCACCTCTCTATAGTTGAGGGTAGAGGGGCAGTCAGGGCTGGCTGGCCAATCAGCCTGAACAGTTTAGTTAGTTTTTTCTTTTTCATCAAAGTTCCTAAGAACACCCTTTCTGACCAAGCACTGCCCATGAAAAAGGAGCAGGCAGCTGGAGAGATGAGGGGTGAGGAGCAGTTAGGGAAGCTGCTTACGTTCTTCTGGGCTGTTTTACAGGCCAGAGCTAGCTGAGCTGACTAATTCTGTGATGGCAGAATCTAACAGGGGTTAGGGATCCTAAACACGCACCGCCTTTCCTCCCTCCCTCGTCTCTCTCTCTTTCTTTTTATGTGTATGAATGTTTGCCTGCATGTAAGTGCAGTACAAACGTAGGACTGCCTGGACAGTTGTTAGCCACCCCATGTGGGTGCTGGGAAGTGAACCCAGGTCCTCTACAAGAGCATTCAGTGCTCTTAACCACCGAGCCATCTAGTCTCTCTAGACCCCTGAGCACACACCTTTAAAAGCACAATGAAACTATCTTTTTGGGTGTTAAAGTATTTGTAAGTTCTCTGTTTTTGAGGCAGGGCCTCAAACTCCTGGTTTTTTTGCCTCCACCTTCAAATGCTGGGAGTGTGGGTGTGTGCCAACCACAAAAAACTCATGCTGTGCTCACTAAGACAAATCCCAGTCCAACTTGCTAGGCAAGCACTCTGCCAACCGAACTGCATCTCCCCAAATTCTTTTAAGACATTTGATAAATATTTTCACATAGGAATATAGACAAAAGAGGAGCTAAGTAGGAAAATAATCCCTATACAAAGCTTTAAATCTCAGTGCTAATGTGTAATAAGAATCAAAAGAGTTGTAACTAGGCTAACACTGCTGAAATAAACAAATGCCCTACTGGTGGGCAACTGGCTTCCTTGGTGGTCCAGGTGATAACCAGCTTCTTGATGGAATGGAGACTATTAGAGAGTTCCTTCCCACCTTAACAGGTTTTTGAAGCAGAGTCTTGCAGTATAGCCCAGACTGGTTTGAACTCATACTCTTCCTGCCTTGGTGGGATCACTAGTGTGCACCACCACATCTGACCATCTGGGCCTAGAACTTACAGTTACACTGTCTTCTGGCAAAACCCACAAATTCAAGAGGAGTGAAACAAGTCAATAAAATGGCCTGGCACAAGACCCGGTACAACTCATTCCTTCCTTCTACTCAGATAATACATACCGGCTGGATATGACAGATGTTCAGAACATCTGAGGTGAGATGCTGGGCACTGGTTTGAGAACCAGTTTATAGATTTTTCCAGTTGGCAACTGGGTGTCTGCAGTAACTGATAATTAAAGCGCCTTTCTTCTGGGCTTCTTACTTTGTTAACCAACCTAACTGAATCCCCTAATCCCTAAAGGAGTAGACAATGGTCAGCAGCTCTGCTGCTGATTGTTAAATCCCACTTCAGTGCATTTGGAAGGAAGATGATCTGCTTGGAGAACACACTGGAGGGGCGGTGTTCTGGAATCATAGCCTCTTGCACTCAAGTGGCTGGAACTTCTCTGACCTAACACCCGGAGTTGGGATGCAGTTGGGATGCAGCCTGCTTCCAGGCATAGTCTCAGCCCTCCTCAGGGCCTGGCAAAAGGTAAGGGAAGCACTCTTGGGTTTGGCCTGTTAAAGACAAAGCTAGACTGAGATGCCCAGAGAGATGTTCCTGAACCAGGCAACCTGTTTGAAGATGAAAAAACCGAAACACCCCTGTCCCAAATCTCTATTCTGGGCAGTTAGAAAATTCCCTCTCCCCCATACAGTGCAAGGAAATGGAAGCATCCCACGTTAGAATTTGTTTTTCAAACCCAAACAGTAAAAATATATAAGAAAAATCACCAGATGTTCTGTTGCCTAGGTTCATAACTCAGTCACGTGCTGACCTACCTTAGGCCCTATCTCTATATAGCCTTCTCTCAGCTGGCCCTTCTCCTGTGAAGGAGCCCAGTCTTCCCAAAGCCCGGCTGATACCCTTCCACTCTCCAAATGATTGAAAATTCCTCAGAACTCAAGGGACAAAGTCCCAGCTACATACGTGGGACTTCCCTACCCCCTTCGGGCCTTCCCCCATTCCTACATCCCAGCTCCATCTCTTAAAAATTTTAAAAATTGTATCTAGTATAATTTTTGTGATTTTATACAGTACATCTTAATCATATTCAGACCCCCTCCTCTACCTACACTCCCCTATAGTCCACCCACCAGATTTCATGCATTCTGCCATATATGTTATGGCCTATGGAGTCAAGAGTCTATCCAAATGTCCTTCAGTGTGAGTTCATATACTGGGGCCTGTTCAGCCTATCTAGCATTACTTTCTTAAAAAGGATCCCCAGGCAGTGATGGGCTGTCATTAGTTTCTCACTAGACTATCTCTAACACTATGGCTAGACAGCCATAGCCACAACCCCCTTCACTCATTGGACACAGTGGTATGATTACACTCCCACACTTGCCCATTTGTCTCTCTGGGAACATCAGGCCCTCTTTCTGAACCTGTGTATGAGCCTGTCCAACTTCTTCCAGTCGGCCTTCATCTTCTCCCAGTCTGCCTTCATCTTCAAGGGCCTATCACATAGGTGCGAAACATTTTGAATACTGTAAGCCTCAGGACACATGTACGTAGTTAAGTATTTCCTGAGAACCAAAGTCCATTTGACATTAACTCTGAATAAAAAAGCCAACAAACCTTTGCAAGAAAAGTAATTAAAAGTAATTGCTTCCCAATCCCACCATAACTTCAAAAATAAATAACATAGCTCCAAAGAAGCAGAAAAGATAGACTGAATCTCCAAATAAAAGTTCTTTAGTTTGATCATAATAGTGTCACAAAAAGTGACAACTTTGGGGCTGGAGAAATGGCTCAATGGTTAAGAGTTAGTGCTCTTCCATAGCTGGGGGCACAGTAGCACAAGCCTTTAATCCCAGCACTCAGGAGGCAGAGGCAGGTGGATTTCTGTGAGTTCAAGGCCAGACTGGTTAACATAGTGAGTTCCAAGTCAGACAGCTGGGGCTACAGGGAGATCCTGCCATTAAAAAAAAAAAAATTTAGTGCTCTTCCAAAAGAACCAAGTTTGGTTCTCAACACCCATGTGAGGCGGCTCATAACCACCTATAACTCTATTTCTGGGGGGATCCAATATCCCATTCCAGCCTCTGTGGGCAGAGCACACATGGGTACACTGACATAAAGACATGTACTTTCCATAACTTTAATTTTTACACACCCTAATAGATCAATAACTTCATTATCCCTGCTTTCGAAATAAGTTATATGGAATAAGCTCCTGTCTCTCTGAGGGGCAGTCCTGTGTCTGGCCCCACAGTGGAGAGAGCTTGACCACAGTGCTGTGTTGCTTCTGGAGAGTCTGATGATGGTAGTTGAAAAAGCTAAGGGGGCTAGAGAGATGGCTCGGTGGTTAAGAGAACTGGCTGTTCTTGTAAAGGACCCAGGTTGGGTTCCTAGCACATGGTAGGTCACTCCAGTTCCAGGGGATCCAATGCCCTCCTTTGGCCTCTATGGGCATTACACACATATGGTACATTTACATACATGCAGGCAAAAAACCCACACACATAAGACAAAAAGTTTAAACGCTTTTCCTTATTTAAAAAAAAAAAAGGTTAATGCTGCTTTTTTTTTTTCTTCTCCAAACCAGCAGCTCAAATCTGTCATCTCTGACCTCAGAAATTCAAGAAAATAGCACCCTAAGTCTCCTAACCTGGACTTTCCCTCAACAATCGCAGCTGAGACACAATGATCACTGTGCATCCCAGTAACTACAGGCTGTTTGTCGTCCCACCTGAGTCAAGTCTCCTACCCAACACTCATGAACCCAGAACCACACCTGCTCAAGCTGTCTCATAAGCACCAGAATAAAAAATGTATGTGTTATTCGAAGGGCAGAAACAGAATTACACAAAAACGAGGGAAAATTTTGTTTCTACTTCCTATACCAAAAAACACTGGAGCCAAACACCAGAAGCTCACCTGCTGCAAGAAACCCTAACCCTTAGGACTTGCTCCTTGTAGGCCTCAAACCACCAGAGTTTATTTATATGCTATAGGAGAACAGGCTCCGGACTATGTATGTCCCAGAGATGTGCCACTAAGCAGATTTGCTCGCCTCTTAGTCCAAAAGTATTGTTATTTGAGTTTAGTAAAAACAAAATTTCTAAAGACACAAGGACTGTGCCCAAGACAAGACTTATACACACTATGAACTAAAAAGCCTCTTTTCAAATTGCCTTGAGCAAGGGAACCCTATTTTAAAAAGCAGCTTCAAGGGTTATGAAGATGGTCCAGCAGATGCGGGTAGCTGCTTCCAAGGCTGACCACCTGTGTTTGATCCACGGGACCCATATGGTGGAAGTAGAGAACTGGCTCTGGCGAGTTCTGTGTATGCAACAAGCCCTCACCAACAGGACGTGAGAATGTCCTCAAGACGGGTGTTGGGACACACATGACTGTAATCCCTACAACTGAGAGGCAGAGGCTTGAGGATAGGCCCAAGAAGTTCAAGCCCAACTTGGTATACACAATGAGTTCCAGGCCAGTCAGGGTCTCACAGTGAGACCCCATCTCAAAAGACAAACAAAAATAAAAGTAAAAAGTGTTCTGAACCACAGAGGCATCTGAAAGCTGCTGGGGTAGATGCTCCTGAACCTCAGGACCCTCGCTGCCAATCTCTGCCAACAGCTTTGCTGAATCTATGCACTGATAAAATTATAAATACAACATTCCTCAATCTAGCCAAAAATAATAACCTAAGGGGGGTTTTTGGCGGTAGGGGGATAGATTTATAAATGATGCTCTTGAAAACAGATCAAAGCCATCACTGACTGTTGAAAGTACATATTCCCACCGGGTGTGGAGGTCACCAGAACCATGGATGCATTAGGGAGTCCTGATACAGCAATGAGGAGTAGTAACATAGAACCTGAACACAAAGGTGCAGGCAGAGGCCTTAACTTAGGCTTTACTGAGCTGTTTGTCTAAATAAGAACTGTTAGCATTTTAAATATAACGTCAATAAGAATTGTGTTCTCAGTCAACTTCCCAACCCCAAGAACTTATTTGTTGATAGTTTTTGTTCCCTGGCCAATCATTTTATTATTTCCTGAACTCACTGCTGTTTCTATTACCACATCACCTTTATGTGTATGTGTGTATGTGTGTGTGTGTGTGTGTGTTTCTGTAGTGAAACCACAATTCTACCAGCAAAGGGAGAGAGGAAAAAGGAAAGCCATAAAACTGTTAAAACCGCCCTTCTCCAACAACATTTTTCTATTTATCGGCCTTTCATTATATGTGCAATCTTATTATCCTCACACAGCATCAAAGTGACATTCGTTAGGGTCACCCTATAAAATATACATTGCAATGTAACATTTAATGATGAGAGCAGGGCAAAAGATGAAGGATAAGAGAGGGTGGCATGCTGTGGGGCATCTTAAAGGGACCATCAGTTATATCTGTGCATTTCCTGAGGTGATAACTGAATGACAGGTGCTGGAGGGAAATCCATTTTTGAGCTCAGAAAGAATAGTTAGGAGGAAAATGTTTTTGTACTGGAAGCATATAATGACTGCCAGAAAATGAGAGCAGCTATTCCAACACTGCTTCTTCTATTCTATGGTTTTTATGGATGCACAGCAAATTACCACGTACAATCCATTTCTGCAAGTTGAATTTTCAAGTAAAGGACAGACTTCCTCATTACAAAGGAAGGAAGGATAGGGTATTTACTTTTGTCACAGTAACACATTTGTTACATAAAACAAGCAGAAACAAAGATTACTCTTTAAAGCTGAAACATAATCACAGTCTTTCACTCTCCTTAGATGCAAAACATCTCAATTCTTTTGCCTGATTTAAAGATCTTAGGAAAATTTAGATAAACAAGTTTTCTTGTGCTCATGTCACACAGGTGACCAGAGCAGCTATCTCCAAGAGCCTTTTAAACAGAAACTCCAGGGCAAGGGAGAAGGGCTGTAGCCATTTCCATACAAGTGTATGGGTTGAACTGTGCCCATCAAAATCCACATTCAGGACCTAACCCTTACTATTTCAGAATGTGGCCCTATTTTGAGGACAGTCTTTAAAGAGGTAATTTAAGATAAACTGAGGTCATCTGGGTGGGCCCTCGTCCAACCTAGCAGATATCCTTATACCAAGACAGACACATGTACAAAGGAAAGATAGTATAAAACCCTTAGGACAGCCTTTTCCAAGATGGAACCAAAACTTGGACTTCCCAGTCTCTGGAACCATGACAGTACATCTCTACTGTCCAAGTCCCCTGTCTGTGGTGTTTCACTAGGGTAGCTAGGGCAGACTACCATACAAGCCTAAGACAGGGCCTTCTGGTTAGTTCTGAGAGAAAGAGAAGACCTGCTGGCTTATGAAACCATCAAGTCCTCCAGGCTGTGAGTAGGACTAGAGAGGGGACCACCTGCAGGAAAGGAACAGTTTCCTGGGGAGGAGAGCTGTTCACCCTCCCTGCAGACTCTAGGAGCTCTACAAGACAGATGTCATGTGTGCCCACACTGTAGCAGTGACTCAGGAGAACCAGTCCAACCTAGAAGGGACACAGTGAAAAGGAAGAATCCTCCCAGAGTTCCCACAAGCAAGAGTCAACCTCCATCACATCTGAAGAACTCCAGTATAGCACTATTCACGAGCCTGTGACCAGGTCAACTTTTCTGCACGGCTCCTGTGCTGCACATGTTCCAGGGCAAACAGATCTGTGAGGCACTGTCACAGAGGCTCTGTGGTGACTGGGAGTCCCTCAGTTACTCTTATGAACATGTGCACAGTAACAAAAAACAATATGATTTATGGTAGTACTTGTGGATCCCTACTCACAGATTATGATGTGGACTCTGAAGGAGCCTCTCCTCCTGGTCCATGTCTAGCTGGCAATTGGACAAGAAATCCAGAAGGATACTGCTGGTATTCCTACCTGATGCAGTCTGCTATGATGGAGTCCCATAAGAGCACAATGGTGGTCAATTTCTGGGAACTCCACAACATCCCCATCCTGAAAGGAGCCTGGGAGGATGGAATTGACTTTCCGTAGAACTGAAAACTTCTCTGGCCATTTAGTTCATATCTCAAAATTGTCAGCTGGCACCAGGGATGGTGGTACACACCTGTCCCAGCACTTGGGAGATGGAGGCAGGCGGATCTCTCAAGGACAAGACTCTGTTTCAAACAGACAAGGCCACACCAAAGACTCCCCCACCCTGAAACAAACTGTGGTGGGGAAGGCTTGCAGTCTTCCATAATGTACAGTTACAAACTTAAATATGCATGCCTCAGATTTTCCTGAAAAATCTCAACAGCTCTTCTGGGGGAGAGATCACTGTTGTCAAGACGGGCATCAAGCCCACCTTTCCTCTAGAATGTGTGGGGGACAGCATGAAGGTCCTTCTACCCACATGCTATGTGCAGACTGTAAAACATGAAGATGTTCTTGGCTGTCTTTCAGGAAGCAATTTTTCCTTCATGCTGCACGTGGGAGAAGGTTACACTGGACTTAAACAAAGAGCCACACAAAAGGAAAGACATTGATGGATGATCTCTGCATTCTTTGTGCTCAAACCTGAAATCCCAGAGACAACTCTATAAAAAGTATATAAACTTTTCATTAACTTAAAGAGTTTTAAAAGCTTGTGAATCTCCGGTTACTGAAATCCTCAGAAACCCGCCTTTCTGCATTTCTCCTTTATGTCCCCATGAAGCTGAAATTCTGCACTGAAGAGCAGATATTTCCCTTGAAGCAACTGAGTCCCTGGCCAGAGGCCCCATTTTACTAAAGGAACCAAAGTAGGACAATGAACACCACTTTCTCTGGATCTCTCCCCTTTCCAGCTTCGGGCACCTGTCCTGAAAACACCAGATGCTGCTTTGATATCTGCCAGGACTTTGGACCCTTTGTTTCCCACGACATCTGGCTTTTAGAGTTCTTCCTTCACAGAAAGCAACTTTCACAAAAGACACCTGATGGCTTTCCTACATCCTGCTGTTTGGCCCTCCGGCTCCCTAGACACTTTCGCCTTATTGCTGCTAGCCAGCCCTATACCCAAACAGCATCTGGTACAACCCTAGTCATCTTTCTTGACTCTTCCTCAGGGAGAGCTCCTGTCAGCCTCTTCCCATGAGCTTCAACTGTCTCTCAGTGGGATCCTTTGTTTATCGTCATATTGGAATCTGATCTGATTCTTTCTCTTGGAACTAGACTCAAGTTTGTAAATGAACAGAGAATGTTGCCACTCTAGACTTAGAATCTTAAGTAATAACTGGTGGGATATCTGATGCTCAAGGAAGTTGCTCAGTAAACATTCAGTGATGTGAACCAAGCTGCAGCACAGACACATAGGCAAATCAGAATTGTGATGGCTAATCCTGGTTGTCAGCTTGACTAGATCTGGGATTAACTGATCTGAGACAGACCTTCTTGACTAGACCATCTGAAGCTGGAAGCCCCCCTAAATATGGGCATTATCTTCTGTGGCAAACCATATAAAAGGCAGAAGGGAGCTTGCTTTTTGCCCGCCTGCCTTCTCTCTGGCTGGGACATTCTTTGGATTCCAAGTAGACTGGAGACTAGCAGACTTCCAGGAATCCTGTAGGCCTACAGAGCCAGACTGAGACTACTGAGACAATCAGCCTTGTGGTCTGAGCAACTATCAGTTCTCAGCCTCTCCAGTGTGGCACAGTCACTGTTGAACTACTCAGACTCTATCCTGTAAACTATTCTAACAAATCCCTATACACACATGCACACACAGTCATCTTATCAGCTGTTTCCTTAGAGAACCCTGACTAATAAAAGAATACTTCATAAAGAATATGCAAAACAAAAGTAAATCTCTGATATTCATAACAATGACATAATTCAGTTTGGGAGATCAGAAATTTAGGAATCTTTTAGCAAAGCCTTTTAAAACAGAGATGTAGACCTAAGTAGATAAGAATCAAAATTCTTGAGGATTACTAAGTTTCCATGGACTTTATCTCTGCAATAAAGCAAAAGACTTCATCAGTTAGGACTATTCTAAAATATGAAAACCATTTCTCCATTCCAAGGGATGGAACGGTGCGGAATAAGAACAAGGGTGTTTGTACAATATGCACTTGGGAGTCACTAAACAGACACTCTTGCTTTTGTTTTTTAAATAAATCTGTGAGGAACCACACAAGCCCAGGCTTGACACTGGACCAGGGGCTGAGTCTTAATCTGAACCAACAAAACTAGTGTCAGAAGCCAGGTGTAGTGGTACATGCTTATAATCCTAGCACTCAGGAGGTGCAGGCAGGAGTTCAAGTCCAGCCTATAATAATACTTTGTGAGTGCAAGGTCAGTGGGTTACATGAGACCCTAATTCCAAAACCAAAATAACCTTAACCTAGACTCAGTTCTCATGACCCTTGGGCCATAGAGATTAAGTTCATTTCTGCACAGGAACATCTAAGCAAGTCAACCATCTTTCTCTGCCAGGAGCTTAAGAAAACTGAGTAAAAGGAGCACAGCCAGTTGACGGCCAGAAGCACCTGCAGTGATTGACTTCTGCTCACGGCAGCGGCAGTGCCTTCACCACTGGGCTTCAGTGCTCTCAGGTCCACCTCAGGGCCCACACATATCCACATCCACAGAACCTTCAGTTCCCTCCACAGGAATGAAATGAAGGTATTTAAGTTTCGTCTTAGGTGTAGTCTTGGTGAAATGGTGCACGTGCACATGTGCGAAAACAATCACTAATCACTGTCTAGCCTTTCTCAACTGGAACTCTACAGGTGAACCACACAACTCAACATTACTCAGATATTCCTCCTATGGACAGGACACAAGTAGCAGCAATCTAGATGCATAGAAGGAAGAAAGCTACCGCAGCACACACAACAATGCTTCATGCCATCAGGCCAGAGATCTCGGCCAGTGTGGCCAAACAAGATCCCCATCCTAGGCCTGCACTTGTCTGCTGCAAATGTCTGCTTTTCTCATTTGCACCCTTTAACCTACATTCAGCACAGCTTAAAATATTTTCCTGGGCCAGAATTCACTTCTGGAATCCAGTAACACAACATGTAGGCTTTCTCTGTCTACATTCCTTTCTTGGATGGCATTGAGTACTTCTTTATAATCCACCAATACTGTGTATCTAAAGAAAGTTCACTCATCTCTCAGAGGCTCTTTCCTTACCCAAAAGCCAGGTGTACTTCAACATTAGCTGCCCCCTTCAGGAGTATGGTTAGAATTATGCTGGGACACATGATCAATATGTAACAGATATCCTTATTCTGTTTCCAATGTGAAAAGGACCAGAAACTCAGAACTAAGTTTACCTGAAAATTAACTGAACTTTAAAATCATCTTTCAAATAGCATGCAACTAACTTCCTTCCTCTATTGTGCTTCTCCCGAACCACAAATACAACATGTGGCCAAGGAATCGGGATAGTAATGGTGTCTGGGGAAGGTCATAACCAGAAAGCACAGCTCCCAGATCAGCACCCTCTGCCGATCCCACTCAGTACCAGAAGCATGCCCAGCAACTGGTGCTCTGTCCAGCTGAGCTTCCATTCTGACCTCATAAGCAAGATAATGAGGACTTAGCACATTAAAGATTTCAGCAGAAGTCAGGGATGCAGCACAGTGCAGACACCTCACATCTATACCTAGCATGTTCAAGGCAATGGGTTCAATCCATGGCAACATTAAAAAAAAAAAAAAAAAGAAAGAAAAGGAGATAGGTACATTTTTAAAGTTTTAGGAGAAATAAAATAAACAAGAAACATCTCTGCCAACTACTGGTTACTACGGGGTTTATGAGCCATGCCCACACTTCAATGCAGAATTATCTTGAATGCTCAGACCATTGAAAGGTCCACAACATCTTGTTACTGTGTTTCATGACACTATGACTGTATTTTTCAAAAAATACATACTTAGTCTGAAAACTTATGCCTATCTGTAACGACAAACTGCAATGTCAAACTACAGATGTTCTCTTGTGATAATGTGGGACACACACGATAAAAACTGCTGGCTTAGGTCACTAACCAGTAGAAGATCTTTAAGGTTCTTCAGGAATATCAACTAGAAATGATCTGTGTTTCTGACACTGAGCTGAGGAAGGCAATAACTCACTGTGTCCTTCTGCCATGGTCTGCTGAGTGACCCATTGGATGCATGAGCTGGGATGCAGGTGGAGTGCAGTGGCCTGCCCTTGGGCTGCTCCTCAACGAACAGGTACAGATATGCCTAGAAAACTGAGGAGGTGTGGGTGCTAAAGCTCCCACATCAGGTTCGTCAGATGGGAAGGAATCCTCCCCGGGAGCTTCCTTTCTAGAGGCTGCAACCAAGGCAGAGCCCCCAAATTCTTTGGTTTGTATTTTCAAGAAAAACTTCTGTCATGGAGACAACAACATAGGTGACAAAAGTCTTAAAATTTATCCTGTTCTCTCAAAGGATGACTATGATTTTTTTTTTAGGCAGGATCTCCCAGTAGCCACAGCTGGTCTAAAACTCACTATGTAGAGCAGGCTGGCCTTGATCTTACAGAGATTCACCTGTCTCTGCCTTCCAAGAGCTGAGATCAAAGCCCTGTAAAACTACACCTAGCACAACTGCATTTTTTAAAAATAGTTTTTAATATTTTATTTATTACTTTTATGTATAAGAGTGTATGGCCTGCATGTATGTAAGTACACCGTGTCATGCAGTGTCTATGGAGGTCAGAAGAGGGTGTCAGATCTCCTGGAACTGGAGTTACAAACAGTTGTTAGCTGCCATGTGGGTGTTGGAACTCAATTCCCGGTCTTCTGCAAGGGCAGCCAGTGTTCTTAACCGCTGAGTCATCTTTCCAGACCCACGGCTGTGATTTTTTGAGATGAAGACAATAGCGTAAAGTAAAGAAAGATGGAACTACAAGTCAGAGGGACTTTCACAATGCAATTTACCAATGCACTCATACCAAAAAATCATAGCTGGTAAAAGTGATTCTAAACTTTGAATAACAAGAGGACCACTAATCAAAATACTCTTGAAAATGAACAAGGGAGTCCTGCCATAAAGACCAACAATTACTAAAAAGCTAGACAGTGAGGTGCTGCCTGATACAGGGTAGATCCATTTTCTTTCACTCTCTTCCCCTGCCCAGCAAGCCAATCTGAACTCTCATTAACTAGATCTAGCATGTTGACCCTCTACCTGTCCCACTCTGTTCAGAACTCTGAGGAAAAGTTACTATTTTTACTGACTCCCCTCAGAAAGTCAAACACAGGAAAGCCAGAATCCCAAATACCTAAGTTCCAAATTCTCCAAACTAATTCCTTTCTACTCAAGCATTTTAAAAATTATACACAACTTGAATTTTTTGGGGAAAAACTTACATCCCCAAACAAACAGCTACATATCTGAAAACCATCTTATCCAAAAGAATTCCTGATCTTTATCCCTATATCCCAAACTTATCCCCAACCCCCACCACATATAAATTAGTAAACTGATTTCCACCTACCTACAACACATGTCCAACTAGGGGTCTTCCTCAACACCACCGCAACCAGTTCCACACTAGAGCCCACTGCTGGGTCAACCTCACCTCTATTCCTTCCACTTAGTAGCTTCAAGTATAATCCAAACATTTACCACTCACACTAATGTGGAGTCCATCTGCAGGATTGTGGGGAAGCTAAAGAGTTAGGTCAGCAGAACTGGGCAAAGAGCTGCTCCAAGATTGTAGTGAAAATGTTTCACCATTAACTGTACCATAGGGTTTGGAAAATCACAAATCTTGGAGCTGTCTGTCATCAGTTTTAGCCACTCATGAAACAGCACTCTGATCCATGCAAACACAGCAAGAATGAGAGGCTGCAGAGGACATGAGGTGATGGCTCGTATTGTCACAGCCAGAGTTTCCATTTCACACATACAAAAATGACAACATTCTAAACTATGTGATTAGCATATTAAAAATAAAGCTTGTCTTGGTGCCGTGGCCCACACCTTTAATCCCAGCACTCAGGAGCTAGAGGCAAGTGGATCTCTGTGAGTTCAAGGCAAGTCTGCTCTACAAGTAAGCTACAGATCAGCTGGGGCTACAGGGAGACCCTGTTTCAAAACAAAAAGAACACAGTCTGTCTGGGAGTGGCAGTGCATCTTTGCCTTCAGTCTTAACACTTAGAAGGCAGAACTCTAAGTTCAAAGCCAGCCTGGGCTACATGGTTTGATACTACCCAATGATGCTCTACAACAGTGATACAAATATGTAAATATGAGGAGTATATGGTGGCTCATTCATAAGAAGGGACAGAAAGCTGTGCTTAGATAGGACTTCTGTGAGGAGAGGACCCTAAGTTCCCACCACTCCACCTACCAAGGACACTGCTTTGCAGAATTCTACCTACACTTAGTCTTAGGTTCCTTAAGTTTACCAGCTGCTGTAGAAGAATCTAGTCCTAAGCATCCCAGAAGTATAATAAACTAGGAAGGCACAGAATCTAATCTAGTGTGGCCTGTGTGACCAGGGGTCCAAAGTTAGACAATGTAGGCAAAAAAACCATTTCTATTGTGAATGCTAACATAGAGAAAAATGCCCTGAAGAATAGGTTTACTGAGTTGGTTTCTGCAGGAGGTAGACTAGAGTGCAAGGTGATGAATCAGGACTTTTTTTTCCCCCAAGTACAAAGGACTCATACACTACCCAGAGACCAGAAGAGGGTATCGGATCCCCTGAAAGTAGAGTTACAGGCACCATGTAGGTGCTGAGAATAGAACCAAGTCCCCTGTAAGAGTAGCCAGTGAGCCAGCTTTCCAGACCCTCCTTAACCTTTCAATGATTCAAATGTGGGTTATTTTGAGGGGAAGGGGAGAGGCAGGGAGGGGAAACTAGTAATGGAAACCAAGGCCTTACATATATTAGGCAAGTACTGTACCACTGAGTTACATCCACAGCACTTTCTGCCCTCCAGAGAAGCTGGAATTACCAGACCGGCTGGCTCCATCCTCTGCTATCTTCTCTCCTTAGTTCATAAAAAAGCAATGCAGATGCTGGGCCAGGAGATCAAGATCCAGGATTGCTTTCAGGAGGATAAGGAGATGGCTTCTGGAGAGAGGGTGGAGATTTCTCACCCACTGCCTCACTGTAACCTGTTCCCATAAATATGCCTTTGGTACTCCCTGAGCCCAAGGTGGAGATTTGAGGTGAAGAGTCATTTGTCTTCTTCAGGGCCATCCTTAAATAATCACACTTCCTTCCACCTTAGCCTGTGGCAACAACAGGAAACACACCAGAAGCGTCTACCAAGCTCTTCTGCCTAGAGTCCAGCCTAACAGCCAGCAACAGCCTCCTTTCTCCTGTCACAAATTTGCTCAAGTACAGGGCTCAATTCTATACCCATAACGGGGTCAGTTTCTGGCCCTGACAGGGAAAGTTGCTTCAGTAATACAGAATGTTCATGAAATTGACTACTTTCAAACAAATGGATCCAGGCACAGGCAAAGGATCATTTGTTATTAACATCAGGTGAACAACACAGGTAAAAGTAAGACAATAATTCTCAGGGGCTATAGAGATGGCTCAGGGGTTAAGAGCACTGGCTGTTTTTGCAGAAGACTCCAGTTTGGATCCCAGCACCCACACAGTGGCTAACAACTGTACATAACTCCAGTTTTAGGGGATCCAACATACTCTTCTGTTCTTCCCATGCACTGCATGACACGGGCACACTTACATACATGCAGACAATATATGCATACACATAAAGTAAAAATAATAAATGAAGTATTTTATTTAAAAATCCCCAATAATCCTCAACTCAGACACATCAAAAACTAAGTAACTAATGAATCAGAAAATACTGAAATGATTTCAAGTTTAAAGGCACCAAATTAAATCTGGATTGCTAGTGCCTTCATAAATATATATTTGGTCTTTGTTCTCACTTCCTGAAATAGAACTCCGAAAATACTTAGAATTTTCAAAAGGGTATTTTCTTTTTCTATGCTAATTACCTGCAGAGTCTAGGCAGTTTCAAGACTGGAACAGGATGTCAGAAAGATCAAGGTGGGATTACAAAGTGGGATTGGAAGGTTGAGACTTTCAGTCTCTCCCTGAACCTCTAAGCAGAAGAGCAGAGGGTTAAATTGATTACCAATGACCACAAAAATGTAACACTCTCCCTCTCCCTCCCTCTAACCCAATTAAAAACCGACTTAAAAAATTATACCACTCTCTCCAGAAATTTAGGTTCTGAGAGTTTCTGGGCAGCTGGATTAAGACATTGAGGCTTGGTAGAAAAGATGACTCATGTAGGCAGCACACCTGAATTCCCAGGACACAAGTCCATATTCTAGACAATACCTCCCAAGATATTTCTTCACCTGGCTCGTGTGCTTTGAAATACACTGCTAAATATAACCAATGAATGTGATGTACTGTTTACACCCATGTTCTGGGTGCCATCTGAGGTAATTAATCAAACAAATGAAAGGAGTCACAGCAAGCCCAATTTGTGCCCAGAGTTGGAAGTTCAGTGACCTGCACCTGGGTCTGAAGTGGAAGCAGCTGGGGACTGAGCCCTGAGCCTGCAGTATCAGACGCAGTCTCCAGGCAACACAATGTCTGAGACGAGCTGGATCAGAGTGTGTGCTACTTACTGCAAGGCTGTTATTTGCTTGTTGGCAGACAGAAATCCTCACTTTGAGTTACTTCTGTGCTGACTGCGGTGGTGCAGACAGGAAAAAAGATGTGGTCTTTTAAATAAATTGGAGTTCATATCTCAAGAGAAGAAATCAAAACACAAAAAAACTTTAAAAAAAATTGTCAAGTTAGCTTCTTATTACTATGAAAAAATACAAAATGAGAGAAACTAGATGGAAGTGAGGTGGTCTGAAGGAGAATGCCCTGAAGGCTTATGCACTGGGAGGTCTGGTCTTTGGTTGGTGGTGCTGTTTGGGGAGGTCATGAAACCTTGCTGGAAGTACATGCCTGGCTGGCTTTGAGTTTATAGTCTCATCCCACTTCTGGTGTGCTCTCTGCTTCCTGTGTGTGGATAGAACCCCCTGCTCTGGCTGCCTGCCGTCACACTGTCTCCACCATTATGGACTGTAACCCTCTGGAACCATAAACTAAAATAAACTTTCTTCCTTAAGTTGCTTCTCGTCGCTGTATTTTACTTAAAGCAACAGAGTAACACAGAGTGAAGGGTTCCTGGCTCACAGAGGTCTCCATTTGTGTTCTGACAATGTGCAATGACTGGTATGTGTCATTGCAAAACAGAGGACCCTGGCAGGCAGGGCACAGAAGAACAGAGTTGCCTCAGGGCAGCCAGGGAGCAAACAGAATGAGACAAGAAGAAACAGCCTCCAGCCAGAATTGGTGGCACATGCCTTTGATCCCAACACTCAGGGGCAGAAGCAGGCAGATCTCTTGAGATCAAAGCTAGCTTGATCTATATAGTGAAGTTCAAGGCCAGGTGGGGCTACAGGAAGACTCCTAACTAAAAAATAAAAACAAAACTCAAATAAATAATGGAGACATGGTGATCGTGCATTGTATCAAGAAATAAAACTAAAATGTGAACTTGCTCTGTGAGCCACAAGACTGGTGGCAAATGCACCCGAGACTCTCCACACATCATTCACTCATTTTGTGTGCTTTTCTTAGTAGACTCAACACTTTAAGGGTAAAGAAAATATCATATTTATTAATTCACACTAATGGTTAAAACCCCTACATCTACCAAATGTCTTTCACAGAGGAACTAACATGTCTGTTGACTGGCTGAATAAATGAGTAAGCATAAATAAAATAAGAAAGGAAAGCGCGTTCACTCACACACACACACACACACACACACACACACACACACACACACACAATCCAAAAAACTCCTCGGTTTTGGGAAGGCTGTCACTGATGCTAAGCCAATAGATCAGGTACCCCCAAGATTTTCTTAGTCAGATACTGCTGAGCTACTCTTCAGGCCCATGCAATCATTGCTTCCCACCTGATTTTTAGTTCACCCTAGTGAGGGAGATGTGTGTGCCCCAGATCTCACTGGGTTTAAGCGAGTTTAGTGGGAGAGCTAAGCCTTGAAAACTCAATGTTGAGCCGCTTTCTCACCAACTACATTATAAAATCTACTACAGAACAGCCTTCCTGATCATATTTACTGTATTCAGCAAAACCTAAGGTGAAAAAGGAAAAACTCACAATGTCAAAGCTTTGAAGGGGAGCTAACTCAACTTTGTACATGGCCCAGGGGTTTGATCCCCATTAGCACAAAACAATAAACTCTGTCTTGCTAGTTCCATTGAGAGGCACAGCTGGGATATGGTGGAATATGTCTTGATCCTAGCACTTAAAAGGTGAAGGCAGAAGGATCAGGAGTTCATTCAAGATCACCCTCAACTACACAAGTTGGAGTCCAGCTTGGGTCACATGAAACCCTGTCTCACGCTGAATTTATTTATAACCATCCATACTACTACATTATCTATTTATCAAGATTTTTTTTTTTTTTTTAAAGATTGCTCCTTGCTACAAATAGCCCAGACTGGCCTTTATCTTCCTACCTTGGCCTCCTGAGTGCTAAGGTTATATAGGCCCTTGCCTTTCCCTACTCTCCATTTTAAACTTTTAAATTTCTTTGTTTTATATGTATGTGTTTGCCTGCAAGTATGCAAATGTACCATGTGCAAGCAAATCCTATAGAGACCAGAAGATGGAGTGAGAGCCCCTAGAACTAGAGTTACTGATAGTTGTTAGCCACCATCATGTGGGTGCTGAGAACCAAAGCCAGGTTCTAACTGCTGAGCCATCTCTCCAGACCCTTTTATGTTTTTTAAAAGTATTTATGTCCCAAAAGTTTTTTGGGGGACAGGGCAAGGGTCTCACTATGTAGTCCTGGCTAGTCTGGAACTCAGAGATAAACCTGACTCTGTTGGGATTAAAGATGTGTGCCACACACCCAGGGCTTTTTGTTGCTTTAAACAAACAAACAAAAAAAGCCTTCCATATTATTTGTCATACTGGAAGAAATCTTTAATGCTTTCCAATGCCACCGTAGATAACATTTTAAATCTCTTGTGTTTTCTATTTGGTTACCTTAGGTCCACAGAAATATCATTTACTTTCAACCACAGTAATTTTTCTCTGGGTTTTTTTATACAGTTAAACAGATCACAAGTCATAAATTCATCTTTCTTTCCATCCTTTGTATCGCAGACACCGCCCCCCGCCGCCACACACACACACACTTTGCCTAACTATGCTTATTACACAGACCTGGATGCAATGAAATGAGTGTTCTTCTCTAAAGTACTTTTGAGAGTTTTACTTCTAAATGTGAGGCTGGTTTTCTGGGCAGCTACTATTCTTCAGACTAGGGCCTACTATTTCCAGAACACTGTATTTATGCAACTGGAGAATTAACCACATTTTAGTGTACGATATGTAGCAAATTATACTTCTGAGTGTGGTAGTGTGTTTTGTAGTCCCAACACGGGAAGTGACGGCAAGAGGATCAAGAGTTCAAGATTGTGATGGTTTATGCTGACTGTCAACTTAACACATCTAGAACCATCTAGGAGACAAGTTTCTGGGCATGCCTGTGAAAGACTATCTAGATGAAATTAAACAGACTCATTTTAAATAAGGGCAGCACCATCTGGTGGGCTGGAGCCCAGCACTGAACAGAAAGTGGGCCGAGGACCAGCGCTCATCTCTCTGCTTCCTGACTGTTGGAGGCAGTGTGATTACCACCTCAAGTTCCCGACACTGCAACAGCCCAGACAGGAAGGACTGTGAGCCAGACAAACTCCTCCTTGCCCAAGATGCTTTCCTCAGTGGTTGAGAGCATTTGAGGTACAACCATGAGTACCAGGGTTAGGATCCCTGTAACCATGTGACAAGCTGGGCATTCTGTGAATATCCAAGGCCCCCGCTCTTAGCTGGAGACAGAAGGATCACTGGAGCTCACTGGCTTGCAGCCTAGTAGAGAAAATGTGAGCTCCCATTCAAGGGAGAGACTCTGCTGCAAAGCATGAACAATAGGCAGCATTAGGATTCTTTTTTGGTCTTTACACATAGGCATGAGCACTTGTATATACATGTGAGCATATGCCCACATAAATAGAGAGAGACACAAATGAATGAATCTGAAGAGAGTGCAAGTGCCAATAAGATGACTCAGCAGGTAAAGGTACCTTGCCAGCAAGTCTGAAGACCTAAATTTCAATCCCTATGACCCATATGGTGGAGAAAGAACCAACTCCTAAAAGCTATCCTCTGACCTCCACACACGCACCACCACAGCACGTGTATGCGCAACAACACATGTAACAAACACAAAATAAATGTTTAAAAAAAGATCTACTTCATTTTAAATTATCTGTATATGTGTGTGTCTGTGAGTACAATGCCTGTGGATGCCAGAAGCACTGGATCCCCTGGAGCCTCTGGAGTTATAGGAGGTTGTGAGCCACCTAATGTGGGTGCTGGACTTAGGTCCTCTGAAAGAGCAGTACAAGCTAAGCCATCTCTCCAGCCCCACAAAATAAAAAATTTAGATGCAAGAAAAAAAAGAGAATAAATAAAAATGTTAAAAGATGGAGATTAAAAGACCTTCCTTGAATCTGAATGTGCTTCAGTCACTTTGTAGCTAACACCATTCGGTAGGAGTGATGCCGACAGGGGCCAGAGTTCTGGGATTAAAGGTGTGCACCACCACATCTGGCTAAGAGCAGCGGCTGATAGTAAAGACCCAGCACCTACCTGGAAGTGAATTAACTATTAGTTAACTCCAGTTCCAGGGAATCCAGTGTACTCTTCTGGGCTCTGCAGGCACTGCATGCACATGGTACACTTATACATATGCAGGCAAAACATTCACATTTTTTTAAGTAACAACCAAAAAAAAAAAAAAAGTGATGCTGACACCTTTTTGTTTTGTTTCTGCTTTTTGAGGCAGGGTCTCCCTATGTAGCTCTAGCTGGCCTGGAACGTGCTATGTCTCTGGCTGGCTATAAACGCAGAGATCAGCTTGCCTATGCGTCCTTCCAATATGCCTCCTTCCAAGTGCTGCATATGGCTTCCATATCTGGAAACTGTTTAAGTTTTTATTTTTAAGTGTTTGCATGTATGTATGTACAGTATCCATAGAGGTCAATGGAAGGGGTCAATCTCCTGGAATTATAGTCACAGTTATGAGCTATCATGTGGGTGCTGGGAACTGAACCTAGGTTCCCAAGAGCAAGATCAGCAAATGCTCTTCAATGTCTGAGCCATCTCTCCATTCCCCTGCTGTGGAACTCACACTGTCTTAGAACAGGTAATCATCATGCCTCAATATTGGAATTTTGAGTGAACTTATCATATAATAGTAATTCTCTTTTTAAAAAATTTATGTTTTAAAAAGAATAGGTGGTAATGTATTATTGACCAAAAATCAAAGCAGAGAACTGAAGATCTAGATTGGTGGGAGGACACTTACCTAGCACTGCAAACACACAGAAAAGCAAAAATTGTCTGTGCTGAAGTAGTGCGAAAGGTAAAAAGGCAACAAGAGGGCCAGCAAGATAGCTCAACAGGTAAAGGCACAGGCTGGTAACCCTGATAACCTGAGCCCAAGGCCTAGGGCTACCTGGTGGAAGAAGAGAACCAATTCTTGAAAGTTGTCTTCTGACTCCACATGTTCACCTTGGCATGTGCTTACACACATACAAAATGAATATTAAAACAAAAACAAAAACACAACTGTGAGGGTGACAGGTGTCAGCTTACCGTCCGATGGTTCAGGTAGAAAACCTTCCGCTGCATTCATACCCCCAAAATGAAAAAAAGTCTGAAATTATTCTGAATTAAACTGTTTTAAAATTAGAATCATTGGGGCTGGAGCAATGGCTCAGCAATTAAGAGCACTGGTTGTTCTTGCAGAGAACCCATGTTCAACTCCCAGCACCCACATGGCAGCTAACAACTGTCTGTAACTCCATTTCCAGTGGATCAGATGCTCTCTTCTGACCTCCTTGGGCACTGCATGACGCAGGTATACTTTCATACATGAGGCAATACACTCATACAAAAAAATAAAAGTAAATAAAATACATTTTTTTAAAAGTACTATCTTCCAGGTGTGATGAATCTCAGTGAGTTCAAGACCAGCCTGGTAGACACAATGAGTTCCAGGCCAGCCAGGGCTAAAAAGACCCCCTCCCCTCTCAAAAAAGTAGAATTATACATAGCTTAGTCAAATATTTTGAAATGACACTATTACATCTACACAAAGATGTTCATGTGTGTGAAAAAGGAGTGTTGAGAGTCTGACATTTCCTCCCTCATAGTCAAAATGGTCTTTAAAAACCCAAGAGGTTCTGCCTACATATATAAATGTAAATTTTAATTCAGGCAAGAAGCAGAATTCACATAGGTTTTGGGGGAAAGTGGTTAAAAACAACCTATGTTGTAGCTATCTTCCAAAGTCCTGTCAACACTACAAATTAAAAAACAAAAAAAAACAATACCCCACAGTCACATTGGGAAAATTTTATCATCAAAACAGGCCAGAGTCACACTGGCTGGAACAGGAAGTTATGCATACAGAAGGCGAGTTTACCAGTCAGGCACTGCCTGCAGAGTGTGGAGTGGCCAGTCACCCTGAGGAACCCCACTTTGGCCATAGACTCTTTCTGTGCCCACTTTGTTTGATTTGTATTTTTAACATAGACTCCAGGAATGACAAAGCTGTGCTGGTCAGTACAGAGCTGTCTTTTATGTGACCCAACTGTGATAGACCCTCAGGACCTTGCCGGGAAGGAAACAGGGCAACCTTTCTCACAAGAAAGACCTGTGCCACAAATCAAACAGTTTTTATTACAGTGCCCTCTGCTGAGCTTACAAGTCGCATCTCCACAGCACTAAGACAAAGGGATCATATAAACTGTGCTTCATCACTGGGTGCTCTCCAAGGAATCCTACTGTGAATAAGGAATTTTTATGACAGCAAAATCCCACTTTACTTCCATGAAAAGCAAACATTGTCTGAAACCCAAGCAAACACTCACCACAGAGGCTCTGGAGGTAGTGGTGAGGGGACCATCTGTGAGGTCTCCCCAACTTGAGGGGTTCGTGCAGTATTACCAACACTCTCACAGGTGTGTTAGGGAGACTGGTGAAATGTTTTCTGTGAAGGGCTCTCAGGTGCTAGGATGAAAAGAGCTATAAATATGAGGTCAAAGCAGTATTTAAAAAAAACATTCTGAAGCTGCAACCACCTCTTTCTTTTGAAATGGAGAACCCGAGGGAGATCAAAGGACCGCCACTGTTTGCCGCTGTGCTCTGGAAGCCTCCTCCCTTCACTTGGCAGAGTCCCAGCGAGGCTGTCTACCACGACAGAAACTTGACTAACAAAATCTCAAGTTTTACAGAGTATGGAGGCCTGCAACAGTAACCCCAGCACTCAGAGGCAGTATGTCTCAATTTAGAAAGAAACAAAGACAGCGTGTTGTCCAATGGCTTCCCGGAACACCTCGAGCGGAAGCAAAGGGGAACCAACACAGCCTCCATACACAGCTTGTCTCCTTCTGCATCAAAGTACAAAGCAGCCTTGTGAGGAAAAGCACAACCGTGCAGGAACACACTTCGCCTTGCTCTCTCTACCAACCGGCCTGGCACAGAGTCCACTAGGCTGCAGCAACTTGCGCAACAACAAGCATTAGTAACCTTGGCTGGGTCAGCCTCCTCTGCAGAGAGGCCCAGGCAGGGCGAGGGGAGCAAAATTAAGCTTACGAGAAACAAACTTAATCAAAGCTGAGCAATAACAAAGGGCACCAGAAACATTTCTACTGTATCACATCCCACAGGCTGGCCAAGTGCCCAGAATTTTCATTATAACTTTTCAAAGGAAAGGAGAAAAGGAGGAAAAAATATTTCATAAAAGCATTATCAAGGCCCCAACCCAAGATGCCCTGCTGTACAACCAAAATTTGTGAGAGGTCAGCTTTTTGGGTAGTCAAAAACCCAGCATGTGGAACGCAGCAGGCCTTTTATATGGTGGGAGGGGTTCTTAAAACTACTACTGTTTTGCACTGAAGTCTCCAAGCTTCACAGATCATTAAAGGTTTCTGAACCACAGAGAAAGGAGGGCAGAGTTAAGGAAATAAATCAAAAGTTCCTCTGGGATGCACAAATGCCTACTTGGAACATGCTTTCAGTATGAATATCCTCCGCATTAAACAACAGGGAGGACTTTTCAAAATAAAAGCAGAAGAGATTCATTTTGTTATAAGCAATATACTTTCTGGTTTAGAGGTTTCACATGCTATAAAAAGTGATCCCTACTTTGAGTGTGGGGTGGGGCGAGGAGGCTACACTAAGGGTTAGGGGTAGTGAAAGAAAATCAGAGAAAAAAAATTCTGAGAAATGTTGTACTGGGGTGCCTCCAAACAAGTTAAGACACCTTGTACAGTTTCAGGGATGTGATATGATGTGATGGGGAAGCAGGAGGTCCATTCCTTGCCGTTCCTGCCTTGAAATCACTTCCCTACAACCATAGAGAATTCTGTTTTTCTTGCACAACATACAGGTAAAGACCTGGGCACAACTCCTGTCCTCTTGCACCAAGGGCCTCCTATTTCTTAGGGAAGTCCTAGCAATTTCAAACAAGTAGAGCAAGCAGAGTTGGGCAGCCTGAGCACAGCAACCAGCTCAGGAAACTGAAGGATCTATGGCTGAGTGAGCCTGGGTCGCATGAGGCCACCTACTCAGAGTGGACAAGCACATGATAGCACCCAGGCGAGGCAGCGGGGGAGGGGTGAAGCTGCTTAGCCTGGTCAGGAAGCAGGGCTCTCACAGTATGGTTTGGGGCTTGATGGAGGGCAGGGTAAAGACCAAAAATCCAATCTGAAAGACTGACAGCAGGCACCAAGGAAGGGGTCCTACCCTAGGCTGATCTGTGAAGGGCCTATTTGTTTATGAGAGGAAGGCTGGAGAACTCTGGTATGCTGACACCATTGCCAACAGGTGATTTCAAACAAAAGCAGCAGAGAGGAGGAATGTGCTGTTGCACACTCATTCTCTGTGTCTCAGTTTACCAAAACACGGAGGAATGGCTTGAGAGAGGGACTGTGTCAAGATTACCAGCATGGACAAGGTCCAGGGGAGAATCGAGAACCAGAACTGAAAGGATGGTCAGTCTGTGTCTATGCTGAACTATGCTGAATGAAGCCTTTCCTCAGGTCCCCTTGGGGGGGTCAAAATGGTCCCAATGGTCAATGAATAGTTAGTATGAGTAATTTTCTCATTGTGAGAAACAAGAGCTGGGTCAAAAATGGTAAACTCAAGATAAGTTCAGCTCAACAGAGCAAACACAACCTCTGAGTGACTCAGAATACACTAGAGAGTGGTTCAACCATCAAATTACAACTTGTGCCTGCTGGCTACCAGGCCAAGCTAGCAACAGAGGCCACCCCTGCCGTTGCTCCTTCCTGTGGATGTCAGGTTTCAGAGGGAAAAATGAGAAGTAGCAGCAACTCACCTGGAACAGATGTTGTATACGGTACAGAGGTAGAAGCTACAATTCCACAAAGGAAGTTGTGGCAACAGCTACCTCCTGAAGTGCTACAATGGAAGAGTATTAGAGGACTTGGCAGCCCAGGCACAGATGGCCAGCCAATTCCTGCTTTTTAAAAGCAGCCACAGGAAGCCAGGCATGGTGGCACACAAGGTAGTACTTACTCATGAAGTAGAAGCTGAAGGATCACTACAAGTTCAAGGCCAGCCAGAGCTACATTGAGAGACCATGGCTCAAAAACCAAAGAAAATCCCAACCAAGCAAACAGGTTCATGGGCCCGTTCCTTTAGACTTTACTCTTCCTCTTGTCTCCCAAGCACTAGCTTCTCTCCCTTGATATACTTAAGACCAGAAAACCTGATGTGATCCAAGGTACCTCACTAGCACATTTCCAACAGACTTTTGTGGAAAGGAAAACCAGGGACTGATCCTGGGAGGTATGCACCTAAATCAATAATTACCAGAGTAATTATTGCTGCCCAAGGCCTCTCAAATAATCACACACATAAAAAATCACCATTTCTTGTCAAACTCAAAAACTCAACTCCTGCACATGGGAACAAAGAGGCAACAGCAGCAGGCAAAAACACATAAATAAAGCATCCCAAAGAAAGTCTTCATTTAATATTGTTCAGAACTTCAGTGGTATTCCACTCACATAGCAAAAACACAGAATAAAAAATTCCAGAGACTGTTTTTCAAGATAATAAAATAGCATATGATGGTGACTCACTAACAGAAGGAAAAAACAAAACCATAAACGGCCAGGAAGGTTAGAGCTACAGATCAGCCATCAAGGAGCCTCCCCTCCACTCCTACCTCACCTCCAGTACCCACACACCTCCATGTGCACACTAGTATTCTCTAGTGTTCTTTTTGTGTGTGTGTCTTTTTGAGACAGGGTTTCCCTGTAGCCCCAGCTGGCCTGGGACTCACTATACAGACCAGGCTGGTCTTGAACTCAAGAGAGATCCACCTTCCTCTGCCCCCCATGTGCTAAGCTATATTCTAGCATTCTTAAGACATGATTGTTTAGAGCAAGCAGCAATTGGCTACTGGTTTACTCTACTGCTAAACATAATTACTAGATTCTCCACCGTCCCAATGAATCTGCTGAGAAAAATTAACACATGGATTTCAATCTTATGTAACCTAGAACACTAAAGTCATAATAAACAGCACAGAAAGGACCATTGTGGCACAGTGAACTCTAAGTCCTAGTCTTGAGTCACCTGAGTTAAGGATGTGTGTCCCCCTATACAAAGTACAAGGCCTGGATGGGGTGCCTAAGTTTCAGCTGGTCTTAAAAACAGCAGCTGCACATGCAAACCAACACAAAGAGCAGAAGATGAGGCAAACACCTCCTCTGAACACTGTGGGTTTTCAATGACTACATCTGTGCGGTCAGCACACCTCTAACTTCACTCATGCATTTCATTTTTAACAAACACTAAGGCACTATGAGGTTACTAAAGACATCAAAAGGTATTAAAATAAAGTTAAGCTGGGCTTGGTGGTGAATAAATTAAACAAACAAACAAATAAAGGAGTTGTTGGGGGCCTGATCCAGCTGTAAAGTGCCGTTATATAAGCATGAGGACTCAGTTAGAACACCCAGCACCTTCATAAAATAAGCTGGGCATAGCAGTGTCTGTAACTCCAGCCCTTGGGGAAGAGTTTAGGTCATGAAGAGGCAGGGTTTGAAAACATGTAGACCTCTGGAGCTCACTGTACAACCAGATTAACTAATCATCGAGTTCCAGGTTCAACAAGAGATCCTGAGTCAAAATGAAATGTAGAGCAATCTAGGAAGACTCAACACACTGACCTGTAGTCTAAGCACATGTGTGCATAACCAACACACACACACACACACACACACACACACACACACACACACACAGAGGCTGCTGCTCAGGAGACCCTTACATTCTATAACTCACTGTACACAAATGCACATGTGTGTACAAAATGGAAATCCATAAAAGAACAAGAAGTCTTTAGACTAAAAATAAAAATATTAATTTTACTTAAATTTTTAGTTTTACTAAAACAGAATTTCTCTCTGTGTAATAGCAGTTGACTGTGGAGAAGAGGGTATGAGTATGTATGCAGGATTCCATAGTCCAGCATCCTCAGCAAGTTAACAAAATAGGTATCTTCATGAAGCACCAGGCTCAGCTGGCCTTCATGAGACCAAGAGCCCCATGAAGGCCAGAATGCTCCCTCTCCTCCATTCTAGACAGCATAGACCCTGGGGTGCATCAAAAGCTCCCTCTGGACTCTGCCAACTGTGACGGTATAAATATCTCAATGGCCAATCCCAGGAATTATGACCCCACAGTTAAGATGAATTTAAAACATGACCAGAGCAGACAACCACATTCCCAAGGGGAGGGGAGACAGGACACGGGAAACTCACAGGCCAGCTAGCCAGGCTCAGACAGCAGCAAACAAGGGGCTTCACCTCAAAAACAAGGTGCAACTTGAAGGGCCAAGCTTATTCTCTGACTTTCATTCGGTATACCACAGCATTTGTGTACCCTTGTGTACACGAGTACAGGTATACACACACACACACACACTTAAAAACAACAAAAACAAAAACATAACTATCTCAAAAGGTTTCTCCTGCTTGTGTAACACAACAGTTTTCAACTTACATAAGACAAGAGAACTTTTTTACTTTGGGGATTAGGAATGTCTTTCTTACTAATAAGTAGTTGTGAATAAGACCAAGGTTAATGTTTTACCTTCCCAAAATAATTTACTTTACTTTTATTCTAAATTCTGAAGTATTACTCATAGACATAACCTCAAGATTAAATGAAACAATTATTTAAGGATTATAACTTCAAATACACTTTAAAACTTAATTTTAATACTAGTGTTTTAACAGACTAAATGTATTTTCCAAACACCCAGCATGGCCTCTACCTCCCAAGTGCTGAGATTACAGTTGTGCACAACCCATGCCCAGTTAGATGCAGTGCTAATGATTGAAAACAAGGCCTGACGACATGTGAGACTACATCCCTAGCTCTGGAAGCTGGGTTTTCTAGTCAGGATGCATTCACGGATAAAGTTGGAGGCAGGGCATGGTAGTGTACTCTAATTCCAGCACTTGGGAGGCAGAAGCAGGCAGATCTCTGTGAGAGTCTGGTCTACTTAGCAAGTTCTAGGGCAGCTTGGGGCTATAGGGAGAGCTTGTCTCAAAACAAAACAAAAACCAAATAAGCTAAGTGGGTAAAACTTATTGCCTATAACCAAACTTGTAAGTCTTTTTATAATATTAAAGCCCTGTTCACATCTTCTATTTGTTTTGCTAGTTAATAAAATTGTAGATCTTAAAAATCCTAAGTTTTCCCAGGTAAAAATCATCTAGGTAAGCAAGATCCTGATTTCAATTCCCAGAACCGACATGGTAGGAGAGAACTGACTCCTGCAAGCTGTCATCTGGCCTCCATACATGCACCACGGTACCACACATACACACAGATAAAAAAACTGCAAAAAAAAAAGTTTTTGTTAAAGTCTAAAACATTCTTCATTTTGAATGTTTCTACAAATAATGCATTATATAAAATGAAAACCTTCAAGCTATTTCTATTAATTCTCATATGTAGGATCAGGTCAAGGACAGGCCTAAGACACACTGAAAACAGTAAATGTTCAAGGCCTTTGGTTTAAAAAGTCACAGTTTTTTGCTTGTTTTAAAAAGAATCTCACTGTGTAGCTCTGGCTTGCATGGAACTTCCCACACAGACCAGCCTAACCTTGAACTCTGAGACTCCCCTGCATCTACTTCTGAGTGCAGTGATTAAAGGCATGTACCTACCACCACACTCAACAAACTTGAAATTAAAAAAAAAAAAAAAACAAAAAAAAAAACTTTTTCTTTCCAACACTGGCTCTAACTACCATGGAAATTATATAGCTGCTTCAGTTACACAGGGAACCAGTCAGTCTTTCTTAGATTATGTTAAAACGGGGACTGGCAAGATGGCTTAGTGGTTACAAGTACTGGCTGTTCTTGCAGAAGACCTAGATTCGAATCTTAGCACCCACATGGCAACTAACAACTGTCCATAACTCTGGTTCCAGGGGATCTGCTGCCCTCTTCTGACCTCCATGGGCAATGCACAACACAGGTGCACTTACACATTCAGGCAATTCATTCATACACATAAAAATAATAAAAATATTTTTTAAAAAACCAAACAACTGCCAGGCATGGTGGTACATGCCTTTAATCCCAGCACTCTTTAAGTTCCAGGCCAGCTGAAGCTACATTCATCAGGGAGACTCTGTCTCAAAAAGACTAAAAACACCAAAACCAAAACCACAGACCAGGTGACAGGGTGACACACAGCTACAATCTCAGTACTCCAAAGGCAGGGGAGGAAGATCTCTAGTTAAAGGCCATCTTAGAAAAGAAAAAAGGAGAAAAAAAGAAAACAAAGAAAGACCAAGAAATAGAGAGAAACAAACAGAAACAAAGGACAGAAGGAAGAAAAAAGAAAGGAAAGAAAGAAGAAAGAAGGAAAGAAGGAAAGAAGGAAAGAAGGAAAGAAAGAAAGAAAGAAAGAAGAAGAAGAAAGAAAGAAAGAAGAAAGAAAGAAAGAAAGAAAGAAAGAAAGAAAGAAAGAAAGAAAGAAAGAAAACAATCCCGGACTACCACACTGCCAAAATATTACAATTTGAATTCAAAGGCTAGGCATGGGGAAGCACTCCTGTAGGCTGAGGCAGGAAGCAACTTTAGGGCCAGCCTGGCTACATGAAGAGACCTTGTCTAAAACAAAACAGAAGCACATACAGAAAACTGACAGGTTAAGAGCATTGGCTACATTTTAATGGAAATAAACTCTCAGTACCAGAACTGCCACAGGATCACAACATACATACTTTGCTGCAAAAATACAGTGTCTTGAATGGAAAATTCCAGTTAGTACCTATACAAGGTATGTTATCACGAGAAACAGTATGATACATGCATTTCTCTCCTTTTACCCACTTTACTAATCCAAGCACTTTATTTCTTGCTATATCGGGGAGCCAGTGAAACAAAGCACCACTTGAAAATAATGTGGTAGCAAAGAATATGTAAACTCCAGCCTCCTGTAGAACACCTGATTTTAATCCCAGCACTCCAGAGGCAGAGGTAAGGGGAATCACTAAGTTTGAGGCCAGCCTGTCTACACAGTGAGTTCCAGGCCACCCAGGGCTATATGGTGAGACTGTACCTCATAAAACCAAACAGAAACAAAGAATAAAAAACTAAGAAGGATATGTAAGCTTCACATTAGTAAGCAAGCACCATTCTTTCTACTAAAAAGGCCGCTAGAGACCCCAAACAAGAGTCTAGCTTAAATTAACTCACATATTAAAACTGCAAGCCACAAGAGATTGAGAAGGACAAGAATTTTTATGTTAGACAGGAGTTACAACTGTTGCCTTTTCTTTTTTAAGATTTAAATAATTTTTTTTTTTTTTTTTTGCCTGCATGTACATAAGTGCACCGTGTACATACAATGCCTGCAGAGGTCAGAAGAGGGTGTCAGATTCCCCTGGAGCTGCAGTTACAGACAGTTTTTTAGCTGCGTTGTGGGTGCCAGGAGTGGAACTCAGGTCATCTACAAGAGTAGCTCTTAACTGCTGAGCCATCTCTCCAGTCTTCCTCCCCTTCTCCCCCTGCCTTTTTTGGGGGGGGGGGGTTTTGTAGCTCTGATTGGCCTAGAACTCAGAGATCTACCTGCCTCTGCTTCTGCCTCCAGAGTGCTGGGATTAAAGGTGTGCTTCATCATGCTGGGCTCCAGTCCCTAGTTAGAAAATATTTTTATGTATGTGTATCTGTACACTGTGCATGCAGGTGCCCATGGAACCAGTAGAAGGTCCCCTGGAACTGGAGTTAAGGTGATTGTGAACTGACAGACAAGGGTGCTGGAAAGAAACCAAACTGAGAGTCTCTGGAGGAGCAAGAAAGCACTCACAGGTGCTGAGCCATTTCTCTCCAGACCCACAGCTGCATTTCTAAGAATTAAAAAAAAAAAAAGGAGTGGGCAACGTAAAGAAATAAAACTGTATTAAGAAACTGAGGCTAAGGGCGTGGCAGTTAAGAGCACTGGATGCTCCTGTTGAGGACAACTGTCCATATCTCCCCTTCCAGGGGATCCAACACCCTTTTCTGACTTTTGTGGGCAGTGCACGACATGGGTGCACTTACACGCATGTAGGCAATATACTTACACACATAAAGATAAATAAAATATATTAAAAAAAATAAGAAACTGAGGCTGAAGAGATGGCTCAGTTGTTAAAGAGTCCTTGCTGTCTATGTAGAGAACCTGGACTCAGTTCGATCCCTAGTACCCACATCAGGTGGCTCACAGACAACTGTAATTACAGTTGCAGGGCATCCAATGCCCTCTGGCCTCTGCAAGCACCTGTGCACACGTGGTGTACATAAAATAACACAGACACACATACACATAATAAATAAATTCAATGATTGAGAATCATAAGCCCAGATACTTTTCTATATACCTGAAACACAAAAATCAAGCCCCAGGCTAGGTAGGCCTAGTGGCACATACCTTTCTCTAATCCCAGCACGTAAGAGGCAAATTTCTTTGAGTTGGAAGCCAGCCTGGTACACATAAGGAGACCCTGTCTCAAAAACCAAATGATATGGGTTGGAGAAATGGCCAGAGATTAAGAGCACTGGCTGCTCTTGCAAAGAATCCAGGTTCAGTTCCAAGCATCCACACCCCGTGGCTATCAACAATCTTTAACTTAGTTCCGGGGACCTGGTGCCCTCTTCTGACCTCCACAGGAATGAATGCACAGGTGGTACACTTACACACTTGCATGCAAAAGACTTATACACATAAAATAAAAATTAGCTCTAACCCAATCATAAGTCCATACTTTCCTATGTTTCTTATCTAAGGTTATAATCTGAATTAAATAAAACTTCATGCAGAAAGCACATATTACCTCCTGATATTAACCCAGTATAGATGACTCATTCTTAAAGCTGGAAGAACATGCTCATGCAAATGCCAGTCTGCCCCAGAACAGAAACAATTAATATCCAGCAGTTAAGTACATACTCAACAGAATTTTCCTAGAAGACAATTGAGGAAGGTGGCTGATTGTCATGTTATCTATCAAATTAAAATTTTAAATCTCCAAAACTTTATCTCACACAGGAAATTAATAAAAACTAGCTGCCCCTTCCCTGGGCAATACCTTTCATTCAAATAACATGGTTCTCAAAGTGAAGAAAGGTATGTGTCACCACAGTTGAGCTGTCATCTTGTGATTATGTAGAAAAATATGTCAAAAGGTAAAATTATTTTAAAATTTCATGGCTCTATACTATCTATAAGATGTGTTCCCTGCAAGTAATTAAGATTTGGCTCAGTCTGGCCTATTTTTTCCAGGTATTTCAACGAAGGTCAAAGGCTATGTAATTCACTGACTCAACAACAAGGAGGCAGCACTTAAAACACAGCCAGTTCCAGGCCCTGTCTCAAAAAACAAACAACTCCCAAACAACAACAAAACCACCTAGAATCAAAAGGCCTGGTTTGTAGGGCAGCACCTCCAGGTCAGCCTGGAGTGAGACCTAGCTTTTGGCTGGCTGCACCTCTTAGAGGCTTGGAACACTTGGCAGGATTCACACAATGTATTAACACTGAAATCCAATGTAGTTTAATACAAACTGCAGCCTTAGAGAGCAGCAGTAGGCAACCAATGACTATCTCAGATGCTCTGATGATTCTGAGTCCTATTTTACCTATTATACATTTTTAGAAACATACTAAAGAGAGGCAAACAGCTATGGAACAAGGAAGAAAGAGTTATCTCCAGGACTGCAATACTAAAATGATCTGACTTGTAGTTACTCTCTTGGGTACCATGAGGTTAACATGCAATACCCATTCAACTAAACCTCTATAAACAGTTGGTTTTCCGTAATCATAGCACTATTCCCACTTCAGTGGGCAGCAGTTTTCAGAGAAAAGCCAGACTTAACGCCTGTATAATAAACATCAGAACCAAAAGAGCTAGGAAAGCTGAATGGGCCTGGAAGAGACTGAGAAACGGGGTCTCCTCAGGAAGGCTACAAGGGTAAAGAGGGAGATATGTTCTCATCCAGGCATGCTCTCTGTTCTCCCCAGTATTTCAAGTGAGAGGATAGGTGACTGATAAAAACATTCCAGAACAGAACATCCCTGAGCTGAGGGTGAGGAGTGGAACGTAGCTCAGCAGTCAAGTGTCTGTCTAGCATATCAGAGGTCCTGGATTCGACCTGCTGCAGCCTTTTGGTAAGGCTGGACACGTGTCAATGCTCATGCAAAGAACCACCATTTCAGACACAAGAACTGCACAGCACAGTTAAGGCAGACAGTGGTTAGAAAAGATCAAGTTACTGGTCAGGCCAAGGATAGAAAACAGGTCTGCTGGCCCTTGCCCCTAAGCCCAATCAGGCATGCTCTTTTTGGATGCTAATATCCTTCTGAAGTTTCAAGTCATTTGAGAATGCAAAGAAACAAGTTAACAATCTGATAGAGAACTTGGAAAAGTATCTGGATTACAGTGATTTTCTACAACAAAAAGGTCCATGATTATAGGAAGCTCTGAACCACAAACACTGGTGCCTGCACAATTTCTCATCTTCAGCAGCAAAAAAGAAAAATATCCTTCCACGTTGTGCCTTGCTGCACTCACCCCACCCCCAATGATCAGTTTGGCCTTGCTGGTAGCTAAGGAAAATACAGGATGAGAATCTCAACCGATTAGAATACTTACAGACTTACCCCACTACTAAACTCCTCCCACTCAATTAAAAGAGCAGGACCCTGGAATGCTCGGCAACCCTCTGCTGTACACCACTGCAGTACTCCAGTGAATCCAAGAACAGTGCCCACGTGACATGAAGAGGCCAGGCCTTAAACAGGGAGGGAATGTGCCAGAGGAGAAGGTAAGGCTAGGAGAGTAGAGGAAATGTCTCAAGAAAGAGGTACTAGGCACTAAGAAAGTCACCTCAAGGGCTTGGCACTCAGAGGAGAAGGCTGTCAGCTAAGTTAGACACTGCTGAAAGACCGGACAGTCAGGAAGAGCAGATTAGAAGCAATCGACTTTCTAATTAGGAAACAGAGAGACACCGTACCTAGGTTAAAGGTCAGTCAGCCCTGTAGCCACTAAGGAGATAAAATGCTAAATAAAACTGGTGTTTCCAGTAGAAAGACTGAGAACTTTTGTTGTCCAGCATGCAAAAACCACTACCTCCCAAAATGGGGCGAGTGGGACAGGGTGGTGTGGTATGGGATCCCAGTATCTACCTCCTACACAGGTAGGCTTTTGGTTTAATGCTTAATTGTGTTACCATGTTTTTTTTTTTTAAAGACATCAAGATAAAATAGTTGTCAAAAGATTTCTTATATCAAATCCTTTATGCTTTACAGCTTAGCAGATCAGAGTGATAAAAGCTGGGAAAGAGCTATGGAAATGTTCAGCTCTGGCACTGAGAAACAAACTCGAACCTGGGGCTGAAAGGTTCCAATCAGGTGATTACAACTTCAGGACACATCTACTCACTCAGCCAAAAGAAAACGTCTACACTCAAGCACTTGAATCAAGTCATTTTAAGTTTTAAAAGTATGTAACAAAGTTTAAAAAAAAGATTCCCAGAAAACTTAGGCAGAATATTCACTTCACTGTTACATGCCTCTTTAAAGTCTGTTCTGGAAAGGGCAGGAAAGAGAGTGGTTTCACAACGTGCCTAATGCTCCAGCTTTCCTTTTCTCAGTGCTCCCTCTCAGCACCTTCAGAGGCACAATGAATGATTCAATTTTCTTCTAACTGCCACTAACTGGAATCATCAGTTTATACCAGCTGTACTTGGGATCTCAGAACCTTTCTCCCCCTGTAACTCATTATCAGTACCATGTCTTAAGTGTCTAGAAAAACAACTAATTTTTTTTAAAGAGAGAAAAATAAATAAGAAATCAGTGAGTCCCAACAAAAAAACAAAATACCAAACCTAGGGAACCCTACCACCCACTTTTATAATGGATATTCTGCCACTTCCTAAAAATCCAGCCCAAATGTAGGAAGATTAAGTATCAATCACAACCTGTCCCCCGGGTTACCGGACTACTTCCGGTTACCGATAGAAAGCCACAGGCAGGGTGAGGTGGGTGGTCTTCCTCCTTCTTCATCTCCACACCTTTCAGGAGGCAGGCAATCACAGGTAAAAGAGAAAGGCACCCTTTCAGAAGGGTGATCAGGAAGCCACTGGGAAGACTCCTCAGAAAAACCTTCCCACCCTAAGTTTATCAGAACTTTTGTCAGCATTTGTCCCTCAGCTTTTGATATCAAAGGAATTTTGCAAAGCTCCACGTAAGCAACTAAGAAAAACCCTTTTCCACTGAAAAGTACAAACATTTGTGGTTGGAATATTAAAGAGTTAAAAGTTTTCTTCTAAAGCCCAAAACATTAAATAAAGGGGGAAAATTTGCAGCAGAATTCAAAGTGCAGTGAGCCACTACCTCTCAATTCTGTCCTCTGGTCTGGTTAATGAATCTGACAATTACAAATCCAAAGTAGCCATAAAATGACATTTCCTATTTCAGACACGGTATTTAAAATTAGATGTTAACTCTCCAACAGTCCCTTCCCCAGCTAACTCTGTTCCCAAAAGACCTTCCTGTTCCTCCAGTTGCAACACGTTGGGGGTGGGGGGGAGATAAGCAGTGTGTCACTCTACTATCTGAAATCAGCAGCTACAGTGAAGGAAGCAGAGCCAACAGGATTCTGGAGACCAGCCTGAGTCTGGCATAGTGCGAGGTGGAAGGAAACCATTTCATAAGATCGGATGCAGAGAAGCAGTAGGAGCAAGAGTAAAAAAATCAAGTTATGTAAAGTCCGATGGTGCTCACCGTTTCCTTACTGGGAAGCAGCTCCTTTCTAATTCTGAAGAAGTTCTTGCCGTATTGCCTGAGTCCTTTAACGAAGCGTTTCTGTGACAAAAAAAAAAACAAAAACAACAAACACAAATGGGATGTAAAACCCAGCACCAAAACAGGATGTCCGCAAAGCAAAGATAACTGCCGTCAGCAGAGCAACACCCACAGAAGTCTGCCCTGGGGAACCCTGGGCCCGGGCTTTCAGCCGCACAGCTAGGAACGCGGCACGGCAGGCCCCCCAGGCCTCCAGCGGAACCCCAACCAGCGCAGCGCGCTCGGAGGAGGACATCCAGCATTGGAAACTCAGGGTCCCCTCTGACACCACCGCGTCTGTCCACGAAGGTGCAAACAACAAATACACCACTGCTTTGCACCCGAAACGCAGTCAGCCGCCTTCCCGGAGTGGCGGCGGCCGAGCGGGGCAGCGGCAGCCCCGGCCCCTCGTCATCAGAGGGGCCTCCGCGGGGCCGGAGAGGCGGCCCTGGTCCGGAACGCCCCAGCCGGGAGCCCACACCGCAGCCCACCGGAGCGCCGAGCCAGGGGCCTGCCCGGCCACCTAGAAGCCGCTCCACATAAAGACGGCGGCCGGCCAGTCCTCCCCGCAGGTCCCCACCGCTCCCCGCACTTTCCCGGCGTCCCAGGCCCCGCGCCCCACCTCGGGGTTCTGGGCCGACCCAGGGCCACAGGTAAGCGAGGCCGCGCCTGTCACTCGCGGCTCCACAAAGCGCAGGGCGGCGGCGGGCGGCTCGGCGTGTGACCGCGGCGGGGCCGCGCGGCGGGGCGCGGGGGGCGCGGGGCTGGGGCCGCGGCCGCCGGGGGAGGAGGCTGGAGCGCCGCGCGCGGAGCCCGGCGGCCGCGGGCGGCTGCAAAAGGCGGCCTGGATCGGTCGCTCCGGCCCGGCCCCGCCCCCGGCCCGACCCCCGCCAGGCGGACCGGGCCGCGGCCACGGGTTCCGAGGTCCTCCCTCCCAGTTGCAGTGCGCGGGGGCGGCCCCGCACGAAACTTCTCCTACGGCGCAGCGCGGGGCTCGGCCCTTCCCAGGCCCCCGGCCGTACGCCCACCGCGCCTCCACAGCCAGCTCTGGACCCGGTCCCAACCCCCGGGGCCCGCTCCGGCCCGCGGTTGTGGGCGCTCACCGCCAGGCCCAGGCATTAGCCTGCACTTCGCAGGGCGCCAGCCCACACTAAATCACCGCGGAAGCGTCCCGGCCAATAAATCACCTGCCCACCGCGGTGTTAAGAGACCCTCGCCGAAGACCTGGCCTGCGAGACCCATCAGCAACCTCCTAGACTGGTCCTGGAGGCTCTGAGCTTTCTAGTTTCACCCTTTGCTAAGATACGACTCATCACTGTCAATTTTCAATATAGTTCATATAGTTGAGTGGGAAAATCTGTCAAGGCATCAGGAAACAGCACACTCTCCTCTGGGATGAGGAGTGACCTCTGTTACTTGACTTCTGTATCAGTCACATGATCAACAGGCACCCAGAGCTCTGCACACAGCATCTCCAAGGGAGATGGGCAAGAGCTCTGCCCTAGGGAGTTCTAATTTGCCCGGTGCAGCAAACAGTACAGGTGGCTCTTGGGCCTATACAGAAAGCAAGAGGAACAAAGGGTGATGAGTGGAACTAGGAGGAAGCAACCTGCTCAGCTTCCTGATGTCTTTGAGGAAGTAACAAGGAAGAGCCTGAGCCTGCGAGGTGGGCTCCTGCAGGACACCAAGTCAGCCAGAAAGGACGCCTGATATATTCTGGGAACTAGGGGAACAAGGTGTTACAGGAGTGATTGCCTGCAGGAGAGTCTGAGAGGCCAGTGAGGATCAGGTTTCAAGAGCCCTGAGTCGTCAAGGTCCAACCCAAGACCATTTGAGCAACTGAAGCAGGAGTAGTGTCCCTGGCAAACCCAGAGGGCTGCTCTAGTGGCAGCATGCCCAAGTGCAGATAGGAACAGACCAGGGTAAGAGGCTAGTCACATAGCCCAGAGGGGAGACGAAGACCTGAACTATTCATTAAAAAAAAAAAAAGATTTATTTTTATGTGTATGTGTGTGCACATGCTCAAATGAATGCAGATGCCCAAGGAGGCCAGACAGGGGCATCAGATCCCCTGGAACTGGAGTTACAGGTGGTTGTGATTCTTGACATGGGTGCTGGGACAAGAATGTGGGTCCTCTGCAAGAGCAGTATGTACTCTTAACCACTGAGACACCTCCTGATCCTTTCCTGAGAACTGATTGAACATTTAGCATTGGGAAGGACTTAAAAATGTAGCCAGGATCTGTATTAACCTGTGACTCATTTTTAGCATCTAAGAGAACTACACATAGAGCTGTTACACAATGTTCTGAGGCACAGGCACTACCTGTCAAGCAAAACAAGCAGGAAGAGGAATCTCATCTGGGCGTCCTTGGAGCCCAGAGGAGAGATGGAGATGAACTGCTGACCTCTGGGAGTCCAGAACACCTTCACCAAGGCAGGGTGGCATGGCCAGATCTTGCCTAGAGGTGTAGAGAGCTTTGGAGAATGAAGAGGTGAGCTATAGGAGACCCTACACGGAGGTCAAGGGGGCAATCTAGTGTCAAATCAGACAGTGGAATGCCAGACCATGGAACTGAATGTAGGTTTGGTGTTAAGCAACACACAACATGTTCATCAGAAGAGGAGACACAAAAGCAGGCAGCACATAAGAAAGCTCATTCTTTAACAGTGGGCAATTTAGTAGAGGATGGAAAACCTGAGTTCAAATTCTGTTTTTCCATCTATTGTGATGAGCACCCTTCAAATAAGTAGTAATTAAGTACCCACGACATCTTCCCCCAACCTAAGAGGAAATTCTATCATTACTCCCATTTTACAGACAGGGAAGCTGAGGCACAGATAGTTAAGATCAAGGTCACCCAGCTCCTCAGAGGTAAAGCCAGAATCCAAGCCCAGCCCCCCAAATCCATCTTCTTCACTATTGCTACTACTCCCTATAAAATTCAGTCTATGGTGAGAACTGTTTTGTCATAAGACTGTGCAATTACTTTCTAGGTAATTCAACATCAATGCACCAATTCTTCAGTATTCTTCCTAAGGAAAGGGTGCTCCACATCCTCCTTCCTGTCCATCTAGAACAGATCCCAACTCAGGCCTTCCTCGTTCTTTCCTAGTACCTAGCTTGTACCTTCACCATCTAACCTGTTACAAGCCCCTGCCAAAGAATTTTTCAAAGTGACAGATTTCAACCAGGTGTGAAAGCAATTGTACTACTAGGGATGTAGAGGCAGGAAGATTATAAGTTCAAGGGGCATCCTCAGCTACGTAATTAGTTTGAGGCTAGCACAGGTAGACTAATCTGTCCCCCAAACAATAACAAAACTAACAACAAAAACACAGCTTTCCCCAGGAGTCTTAAACTATCTTGTCCCTAGCCCCTGTCTAAGAACAGCACTTTAAACTCTGCAGAAGAATACTCATATTCCTTAGCTCTAAATTAGAGGCCCTCTCTCATCCTGTCCCTGCCTACCTTTCCACCCAAACATCTAATCATGCCAGTCTACATGGTGGATACGTTCAAGATTCATTTCAAACCCAGTGTCAAATTCCTCATACTACAAAATGAAACTCCTGTGACCAGGAGTATGAGACTTTAAACCCTGAGTACACAGATATCCTAACTGATGCCACTTTCTTTCCCTTTGGCACCAGGCAGTTGATATTCACTGTTTTTCTGTTTGTTTAATTTTCCAATCTTTTAAAAATGTTATTTTTTATTTTATGTGTATGAGTGTACTGACTGCAAGTGTATTGAGTGCACCCATGTTGTTCAACGCCTGTAGAGGTCAGAAGAAGGTGTCAGATCCCCTGGAACTGGGGTTATGGACAGCTGCTAGCTGACGGTGCTGGGAATTGAATCCGGGTCGTCTGCAAGAGGACTATGAACCACTGAGCCATCTTTCCAGACTTTTCACCAAGTTTTTTAAACAAATAAAGTCATCCATGAGATGAGATGGAGCTAGGCTGGAGTACGCAGCATGGAAACACAGTAAATGCAGAAGGAGCCCCCAGCCAGGCAAAGTAGAGCCTGCATGAAATCCTAACACTTGGAGGGACACAGGAGTAAGGAGTTCAAGGTCACCCTCCTGTACAGAGTGAGTCTGAGACCAGCCTGGCTACATGAGACTTCACATTAAAAATACAAATAAACAACAAAACCACAGAATCCATTCTGAACTCTGAAGACAGGACTGACTTCCTGGCTTCATAACACCCAAGTTTGATTTTCCTCACACCATGTGACCCAATTCTCTTCTCAGCCTCTAAACATTATAGTGTTCCCAGCATTTGTTTTAGGCTTTCTGTCTGCCCACACTTCTCCCATACATGCTCCTGTTCCCTTAGCTCTAAATCTCTTCTGTGGTGTTCCTAGTACTTCTGAGGCTAAACCTGGTCCAAGACCATTGAGAATACTCACTGAACTGCCTCATAGTCCTCTCACACTAAATACTGCCAGGAACATGAATCTAACATGAAGGTGAACACAGACCTACCACAACTGTCCACGTATACCTGACAACCAAGTTCATAGCATCCTTGATTCCTCTTTAAAAAAAGAAAGAGGAAATAAAAGCTTCCTGTGGCCTGTACTCTTACTTCTCTATGCAAAGCCACAGGCCTCAAAACCAGCAAAACAGCTGCTTCTCCAGAGGCCTTTACCTTGTGGTTTACCAGAAATGTAGAGTAGCCTTTTAAAACTGAAACAAAGCCAACCCACTCAGTCACTGGAGGATGTCAACTTATGAAACTGGCTTGAGGCAGTGGTCCCCATTCCCTCTATGAATCTATCTTTCTTCACATGAAGACCTTGATGTTTTCGAGTAATTTAATAATTAACACTACCAACTTATAAACAGACAGGTACAATAAGCCTTTAAATGCAAGCTCACAGACATGATCTGTTTCCTAACAGTCTTCTAGCAGTGAAGCTGGAAATCAGCATTTAGAGTAATGGAAATTCAAGGCCTGGTATATTATTTCTATGCCCATTAGTGTTTCTATCCCTCACAGTGTATAGATATTAGAGTACCAGGCTGCCAGTGGTGTCAGAAAACACACATTTAAACTGGTGAGTAGCTGGCGAGGCCAACACTGCCAGTGCTAAGCATAGCTTCATACTTCAGGCTTGCCATCCACCAACACCACTTATTTCTCCAGTGCTCTTTATGTCCTTTATGAGATGTGCCTTGGTAACGAACATGAAACAACCTGTTTTCTATTTCTGTATTTCCATAGTCAGGTTAGACTTAAGTAGAAATCTACATTTATCATGACCCAACTTTTATGTCCCAACTCAGTTTATGATTATGCTACAAGTTTGAGACAAACTATTATAGTATTCTATTTATTAACAAGCTGAAGTATCTTGTGGGCATCAAAAGACATCTAACCTAGTAAAAATGTGAATGCAGGGCTAGAGAGATGGCTCAGCAATTAAGAGCACTGACTGTTCTTGTAGAAGCTTGGTTTTGAATCCCAGCCCCTATTGGCAGCTAACAACATCTTTAAAGATACCCTCTTCTGTCCTCCTCAGGTATTGCCCAACATGGGTATACTTAGACACAGGCAGGCATAATACTCATACACATAAAATAAAAATAAGTCAAAAATAAAAATGTGAGTGCCTAAATTCAGCACTATTAAACTTGAGCTTTTATAGAAAATCTGGAAAGCATTCTCTGTCTCTGTCTCTCCCTCAAAGTACATGAGGTTCAAACTCACTGAATGTGGGGTTACAGAAAATTTGGCAATAGTAAAAGGTTTCTGAACACACAACAGCCAGAATTTAATTAAAAACTCAAATGAAGAGTACATGGAGGTGTTTCTGGCAATACTCATTCATGGTACATTGTACAACCTTCACTGCAGCCTTGGTTCTGAACATGTATGTGCACTCTGTACTGGGTATGCTCTCACACCACACCAAGCTAATGCCCTTTTCTGAGATACTTCAGGTCAGATGCTCAGAATCAAGAATATCCTATGTTATGAAGTACAGTGCTTTTACTGTATATACGAAGTTTTCTGCCTTACAGAAACATAATGGCTTAAGGAAAACAAACATGTTTTGAGGTTAAGAGCACTTGCTGCTCTTCCAAAAGACCCAAGTCCTCTTCCTAGCAACCCATCAGGCAGTTTCTAACTGCCTGTTAACTCTAGGTCCACGGGATGTGATGCCCTCTTCTGGCCCCCTTGGGCACCCTCACATGGTGACAGTCATTCACAGAGACATACATAAGAATAAGAGTAATACAACTAAATGCTAAAAAATTGCTGTTTTGAAAGCTGATGAGGAGGCTTGGTAGGTAAGGGGCTGCCGAGCCTCACAACCTGAGCTCCCTGGGATCCACATGGTAGAAGGAGAGAACCGACCACCTTAAGTGGTCTCCTGTCTCTACCCGGATACCTGCAAATTCCACACATACACACTCTCACACCCCAAAAAAAAATGTAAGAAAAAAATGTAAAGATTGCTGTTTTGAGTCTTGGAAGAAATTGTTAAATAAATTTGACTTGGGATTAGAGCAGAATTTCAAACAATTCTGAAAAGGCCCTAAACCTACTTCTGCCATTTTGTACTATGCATTTTTGTGAAGCAGTGTTCTCAACATGAATATAAAATTTGAAATACTGAGTGACTCTGACAAGCACTGAAGACATCGACACTCTGAAGTAGCAGACATTCAGCCAAGATCCCTCTGTCAAAACAAACAAGCACATCCATCTTACTAACATGTAAATTTGCTCTCATTTTTAATCAACAGTAAAACTGTACACCCACCAAGAATTGTTTCAAATAAATTTCTTTATGATGTGTGTATCTCTTTTTATATACCTATCTATCCAGGGTCATGTAAAAACTCCTTGGGCAGAAGGGGTCAGAAAGAGTTCCGGAGGCCCTGACGTGGTCCACTTTTCTGGTTTACAGAAGAAATCTGGACATGGCTGTTCAGTCACAGCCAGTCCTTTAAATGGGAGATACTTAAAACAAAAGTTACTGTGTTGAAACATAGTAACATCATCTCAGAGGTTCCTTATGCTTTTGCTTGGGCCACCCCAGACAAAGCCCAAACCCCATGCCTAACAGACTTCCTACTAGCTACTGGTGCTCTGTGTCTACCCCGGAGGAGCAGCGAGGCCTGGACAAGAAGGCTCACCTTTGGTCCTCCTGATCAGTACACATCATCAGCTCTTCTGTGTCATGATATGGAAAAGGTGAAGCTCAGCCTGATACAGCAATAACAGTGGCTGCACACTACCCTGCAAAGCACCTCGGGCTCTCCATGCAGTGCCTTGCATCTTCATAACAGGTACCTGTGTGGCCAAGCCTCTAAGTGGTCCACTTTACAGATGAGGAGACTAACATGGACCCATATGGAACCAAGTCCCTGACTTGGCATGTCAGAAGTGAATGCAGAAAACAATAGGGATCTCAAGAATGGGGTCCAGGGATTAAGACAAGGTATAGATCAGTGCTGCAATGAGTGGCTGCTGTCTATTTCCAAGATAAAGTCTTTAAAAAAAAAATCTAGGGGCTGGAGTGATGCTCAGAGGTAAAAAGCATTGGATGCTCTTGTAGAAGATAGGGGTTTGGTTCCCAGAATCCACACGGTGGCTAACAACTGTCTGTAGCTCCAGGTCCAGGGGGATCTGACACCTTCTTCTAGCCTTGGTAGCCATTGTACACATGTGGTATACTTACATGCATGCAGGCAAAAACTCATAGTAAAGACTATGTTCTCATAATTTACTCTTGTCTCAATCACCTACAACCCTGTTTACCTTTTACATGTATAAAATTCCTGCCCCCTGTAACTAAAAAAAGTAATCATTATGAACATCAAATTAGACAGCAGACATAAGAGTATTAGGTAAAGGTAAGTGCTGCAGAGGGCCCCTAGACCATGTGCACACTTTCCACATGGAGTCATTTGTGTGCTGAATTTGACCCTGGTCTGCAGCCTCTCCTCTGCTTAACCACGGGCTGAAGGCTTTCAAAATTAACTCCCTCTGGTGGATTTGACTAGTGAATCACAGTGGGAAAAGCACTGTGACATCTACTTGGTCCTCTTAGACAACTGTTTAGAAAACGCTAGGTATTAGAATGAACCCACTGCGAAAATGGCTCTGTGTGCTCTACGGTCTGCTGTTCAGAGCTGTATGTTAGTAACACTGGTTCTCAGGGGACTGAAGAGCAGGCAAGTAAGCAATCTACAACCTCCCACCCCCCATAAAGATACCAAAGTGTGAGACTGTCAGCTCAACAATAAGAAAGCGGTCCATCTCTGAATGTAGAAAGACAGCAGAAAATAAGGAAGTGTCCTAAATGTATCTGAGGGGCTCAGGGTAAGGAAAGAGTCCCAATACCTTTCCAAACAGTTGCATGATGTCTATTCACTCAGCAGTGGCTCTGACTGAAAACCCACAGGGTGAGAACCTACTCTAATTCACAAACAGTCCTGTGGCTATTGATGCCCATCACCCCAAGTCTAGAACACACTGCCTCTGAAGCTTACTGCTATACTGCTCTGAGACAAACCATTTGCTTTTGGATTTAAGGATCTACACACTAAAGAAATGGTGACCTGTGTATATGAAGCACTACTTTGGCAATAAATAGCATCACAATTTGCTTATGAAGAGACCACTGCTGTGGACTTCTGTCGCTACCTCAAATCCACTCTGCAGTCACTAGTGTTGTTCTAAGACAATGAGGAGAAAGGTTAATTAAACTAGCTAGGAGTTTAAGCACAGCAACAGAATAATAATTTAAAATATTACTCTTTTATTAGTGATTATCAAATCTTCCTGTAAATTGGACATGTTCCCCTGGCTGAGACTTGAACTCAGAGAAATATGGGGCCACAGTGTCATGTCCTAAGCCCACAATCTCAAGTTAGGACCTGACAATCTCAGTACTACTGGGATCCTAGACCACATTCTCCTCTAAGTATCCCTACCCCAAGCCTGGAAACTGATCAAAATGTCTCAGTGCTTCTGGGGTTCCCTGGGCACACATGGTTCCAAGTCTCAGTGCAGAGAATGATATGGGGGGGATGTAGAAGCACAGAGGGACACAAACACTCTCCCAATCATAAGTCCCTGGGCACGTTCCACAGCTAATAACCTGAAGCTTAGGTAAATTAAATTCTCTGGCCCAACCCACAATTACTTACCAGGAGGGCCAGGCTGAAGTCTTGGTGTTTGCTTCCTGCTTGGATCTAAAGACCTACAGTCTTCTCACCCATTTATCTCAAGAGCTACCCTTCAATTGCTGAAATTCAGATCTGGGACCACCATTAGGTGAGAACTAAATCCACCTCATAGCTCTAATGGGCCATGCCTGCCACCCTGACCACTTTCAGAACTCCAGGTCGCCTGGGTGCTGCTTACTGATCCGGCCCTCATTACTTTCCCAGTTAAGAATCAGACACAGGATTAGGTCTAGGTGTTTGGGAAATCCTGCCTGCAATTTCTCTGTTAGCCTCTGTGCCCTCCCCAGCCTCTCTCCTTCTCCCTGGGTCTCTTCCAGTATCCTCTCATAAGAAGACCTGCAAGGTCCTGGCTGCTTCAAACTCCTGGTCTGATAGATAGGTATTGGCCTCCATAACTGTGTTTCTACTACCTACTGAACCCTATGGTGAAACCAACTCTGCAGTGCTTCAACCCAATGCCACCCTGGATTTTTGTCACCGCCTCTTCTTCTCTCTGTTCATATTAGCACATTAATACAACTACTATTTACTGAGCATTCACTGCAATGAACATTCTGCGTTAAGAGTGGCACACATCTTTAATCCCTCAGGAGGCAGAGATAGCAGGTCTATCTCTGTGAAACCAAGACCAGCCTGGTCTACACAGGTAAGTTCCAGGCCAGCTGGGGCTACAGAAAGACCATCTCAAAAAGACCCAAAATAAAAGAGTAGAGTACAAGGCACTTTGTGATCAGTCTAAACACTATCTTATACCATGGCATCCCGTTTGCTCCCCTCTCCCTTCTCTAGACAACAATCATGTTATTAGAATCAATAAACACTGTTGTCACTCAAAGTCTATACATTATCCTCTAAACTGTAGATTTCAAGGAAGAGCTGAGTCTTCATGTCTTTTATAAATCCCAGGACAAGCAGAGCATGCACTTGTAATCCCAATATTTAGGGAGATCTCACAATTGAGGTCAGTCTGGGTGACAGAGCAAGTTCCAGGCCAGCGTGGGTTACACTTAGGCAGATTAAGTAAAGACAATAAACATATAAACCCTACAGTGTCTACAAAACAGTCGGACCAAGCAAAACAGTGTCTGCTGGATGGCTGAACAGATGTTGGTTTTGATCCTATAGTTTTGCCCCTAACATGAATACTTGTTAGGTAGGATGGAAACATAACTTTTAGTCAGTGTCAGATTTACATTTATTTTTTTCCAGAAGGTTGTAACCCTTTACAACAGAAGGTTGTAAGCCACACATGCGTGCTGGCAACCAAACCAGGGTCCTCTGCAAGAGCATCCAGTGCTCTTAACCACTGAGCTGTCCCTCTAGCCTCCCATTCCCCCCCTTAAAATTTTTTAAAAATTTATTGAACATCTGATCATTTCTAGAAGAAGTTCTCTCCAGGTTAAAAAGGACAATTGTTTGCTTCTCAGGAAAGAGAGGTACACAAAGGTTCTCTTTCCCCTCTCTGCTCCTCCCTTAGCTTCGCCAAGGGATAGGAGAGTGAGACCCAGGGAAGGTGGGTCTCATTCCTCTCACTTCCTCCACCCCTGGCAAGTTGAGAATGAACAGCTCCTGGCTCAAATCCTTGCTTTCTTTGTCTTGCCAGATCAGATCAGCTGTAGGAACTCAACAGAAAGGGTGACTGAAGTCTCACTGGGGTCTAATGCCAGTGAGCACCAACACCCGCTTCAGGACCCCTGTTGGCTTCCATGGTGATGTGCCTAGATATTTCTACAAAAGCTGCAGCTCTCAACTCCACTCACTTCTCGCCATATCTGTAGAATCAGTAGATTGAGAGAATGTTAGGGAAGGAAGCTTTGGAAGCTTACTGTTGAAGACCATATAGCATTTAACACAAAACAAACCAACAAATCAAAACAAACCAACAAAATCTTCATATTTGTGGCAATATATTTTCTAGAGGCAGCACCCCAATGCTAATTCCACACTACAAGGTGCTCTTACAGGATGGCAACTAAACTCCTTTATTGACAGGAGGGACTGTGTTTCTCCTCTTGAGCCTGGATGGATCTTCTAAATGTCTTGACCAACAGAATGCAACCCAAGTGTTACTAGTTGACTTCTGAGGCTATCAGAAAAGGCAACATAGCTTTTGTCTGGCTCATCCTCCAGAGACATGTTTTTGGAGGCTTGAGCTACCAGATTAAAAACTCCAGAAGGCCAGTGGGATGGTTCAGAGGGTAAATATGCTAGCTCTAAGGCTGATAACTTGAGTTTGATTCCCAGGACTCACATGTAGGCAGAAAGAAGCAATTCCTGCAAGTTGTGCCTGACCTCTACACATAGGCTGTGGTATGAGCATGTCCAAATACACACACACAGAGACAAAAATAAAATAATAAATATAAAAATAATAATAAAAGTTCAGCCACTCTGGTGGAAGAAGAGACCACAATGTTGTCCTTTGACCATCACCCCCTCTTCTTTCCTTTGCCACCCCGCCCCCCCCAAATACTAAACATACTGGCCACTCCAGAGAGAAGGCTAAGTAAATGTCAGATCAACAGGTGCAAAAATTCAGCCAGTTAAATACATCTTGCCAATTATGGCTACACAGCTACAGTCAAATTAAAAATAACCCGGCACTAATAACAGAACCCAAACAACCATTCTCTCCCTGTGATATCATCCAAGAGTCTCTATATAAATGCCCTAGTAAAGTGGTTCATAAACAGGTCGTTAAAAGTTCAGTTTTTATTAACAAAGTCAATCTCAGCACAGAGTAAAGAGGAATAAAAAAAAATGTGGCTTGCCTGTAAGTTTCAAAGGAAAAAAGAAATCTTATTGAGAAAGCCTTTTGCAAAAACTGTAAATGAAAAACAAAGGGTCTGTAGATAAAGGTCTGGGCTCCTTCTCCACCAGGGTAGTAGCACACACCTGTAATCCCAGAACTGGGACAGTGGAGGTAGGAGGATCAGCAGTTGATAATCATCCTCTACTACATAGAAATTTGAGGCCAGCCTGCGCTACATATGAACTCAAGTCTCAAAAGATATGTTTATACGAGTTGGGTGTGGTGGTACACTTGGGAGGCAGAGTCGGAAGGATCTCTGTGAGTCAAGACCAGCCTGTTTTACATAGTGGGTTCCAGGCCAGCTGGGGATGCAGAGAGACCCTGTCTCAAAAAGACCAAAACCAAAAACAAAGCAAAAAACAAACAAAAAAAATTTATGTAATTATTTATGTAAATAGTTTATTAAGCACTCATGTATGATATATAGGATAGTTATATATCAGTGTGATGACAAATGATATTAGATTTAGTTATACATTATATACACATATGTATTTATCAGTGACTGTCGAATAGATATTTAAAGCACTGAAAATTTTCCTTTATAGAGGTAGAATAACTGTTAAAATTATGAGCAATGATATCCCATATTCCTGGAGTAGAATCATACAGACCTGTTGTTTCAAATTAAATAGAACCTCTTGCAGAAAAACTTAACCAAATCTGTAAGTTGTTATGATTATTGGACTTTCCAAATCAGAGAAACTGAAGCCTCCTCCAAAGCACTACAGGTTCTCTTCAGGTCCTGACAGGGAAGAGATACGTGCACTTTGTTTTTCCTTCATGAGGACATGATATAGGCCTGGGCCTAGGCTCTGTTCAACTAAAAAAAAAATATCTCCAGGGGCTGAAGAGACAGCTCCCTAAGATACCTGTTAACAAAGCCTACAGTAAGGTAGAATATTTAGATGGTTAAACATTTTAAATTTTTAAAATTAATTTATTTTTATGTGTATGAGTGTATTGCCTGCATGAAGGTTGGTGCACCGATGTCATGCAATACCCACAGAGGTCATAAGAAGGTGTCAGATTTCCTGGAACTGGAGTTACAGATGGTTATTAGCCTCCGTGTATGTTCTGGGAATCGAAGCCAGGTCCTCTGCAAGAGCAGTCAATGCTCTTAACCACTGCAGCTATCTCTTCAGTCCCACATTAAACATGTTTTAAGGACCACTTTGTGGAAAGCAGTTTTAGCTTCATAGCAAAACTGAGTAGAAGGGAAAGAATTCTTTTATACACTCAGGCCTTTGGATTATCCAGCTAATTTTGAAAAATAAGAAGGGCGATCAGCATTTTTATGTTTGTATTAAGTCAAGAATACAGACAGTTTTTACAAAGGCTGGACTTGGATTCCAGACCCGATTCTATCAAGGCCTCACAGTCGCCTTCGGCAAGCCACTAACATCCCCTGGCCTAGAATGACTTTCTCATCAAGTACAGCATCTTGAGTGTCTCACTTACCTGAGAAAGAACTAGTCTAAAATGTTGAGTTCCATTAACACACACACATACCCCAACATACCATAACAAACTCCTTAAAAAAAAAGTCTCTAATTTTAATTCTTAAAATTCTGTGATAAAACCTTCCAATTGATTTTCTTTCTCTTTTTTTTTCCTGATGTAGCTTCTAAAACTCCTGGTTTAGAAAGAGAAAAGAAAAAAAAAAAAAGGATCAATTTCTAAGGCTTGGGTTTACCATGCTTACAGTTCCACCAATAAATCATCTCCCAATCTAGGCTTGGAAAAGCACTGGCCACGGTTTGATTGCTCTAGTCCCAGGTTGCCAGGCAACCAACACAGGGGGAAGTCTGAAAACCGCTGACAGATAGCCAAGTGGCTGAAACAACAGACTTCTCTCTGTCAAAAATGTGTTTCAGAGCACCTCTTGCCCACCTCTGCTCTCTGCTAAACACAACATGACTGTAAGATCAAAATCAAAAGGCCACTGCAATAAAAACACACCTCCTGCTCAATTACCAATTGTTACAATGCTGTCGGGAGGCCCAGATCACAGAGCGTATGGCAACAGAAACCTGATACTGTAAATGAGATAAAGTCGGCAGCATGTGAGAAACCTGATCTAAATGCAGCTTTGTAGTTTCAAGTTGGGGGAGCTGGTGCACAGAGGCCAGCAGCAAAGGAGGAAAGAGTGAATGTTAAGACCCTACAGAAACAAATCAAACAGCAACTAAGTTGCAGCAGTCAAGACTACTCCATAAAACCAAGAACACCTCAACTGTTAGATGGTCACTGGGAGACACTGAAGGTTTGCTCTCTCCAGTGGACTGCTGGAGTAGCAGGGGCTAGAAGATCAAGGACTCCTGGGAGCCACATACTTCAGGAGTTCCAAAGTGGATTCTCCAATGTTTGACTGTGAAGTGGATTATCAGAGACATTAGTAGGCTAATGCTTGATAAGACCAGTCTGAGATGTGAGAATCTAGGGGGAACATTTTAAACTCCTAAGGCACAGGTCCTAAGCCTGGTATACCATGCCAACAGCTACCACCAGGATCACCTCTATGCAGTGTCCTTTCCTGAAGCCACTTTACTGAACTTGCCATCTTGGATGCTCTGGAAACTATCTGTGGTATTTGGAAGAGGGGCAATTCTTAATCTGTTTTTGTCACAGACCCTTTGGCATTCTGGCCAAGCCTAACGCTTCTAAAAACAGTTTGTGGCTGCCTAAAATAAACCACATGGGACTGCAAAGGAAGCCAGTGATCATGATGCTCCATCATCACAAGTTTTCAAAGGTGTGCTGGAGTGAAGTATGTGCTTTATTAACATTAAGTAGCAGGATCTAGAGAGGGCTTTAGATGGGGGAGGGAGGTCACTCTGTTTTTCCTCTATAAGGGTGAGCTTATAGCATGGGATTCTAGAGGATAAGGGAAGAAGTTTTTCATCTGATCACCAAAGCACTGTCAGCTGGATTCCCTGCTGGTGGCTCCTAGGCCAGCCCTCCCCATAATCACCAGCCCACCTCCTACCATTTCCCCAGGACTCTCCTGGTACCCAAAATTGGGGAGTCAAAGAGCTCTAAGAGAATTCATTTCCAAACCCTCAACTTTGCTAGAATCCCTCAGTTTAAGGCACACATTCTTGAGAGGGTTAGACATTCTCCAACTTTCCTCTTCTCATAAGCAAAGGCAACCTCTCTTGCAAGAGAAAACTACTGCCTAGCACTGTCCCAGGGATAGCATACACACAAAGCAGTGGTACTGCTGCTGGCTGACACTGCTAAACTCTGAGACCAAGTCAGGAAAACCTCCAGAATCAGTTTCTAATTCTTTTCATTCAATAAAATCCGATAGGTAACTGAAAACACTATCTGATAACATTATATTCTTGGCATCATTGTAGAAGGAAATAACTGAGAGACACTAACAAAACTCTAATCCTCATCTGTTTATCTGGGTAAGCAGTTTCCAGGCACTAAGACATACAAATAAGTAACGAATGAGAATGAGAACAATCAGAACCCCGCCTCTAACCCCTAACATGCATCTAAGGAGGAGTGTGGCTTTAAAAATCTGTCTTATTTCCAGTAAGCTGCAAACAGTATGGTTACACCAATATTTACAGTAATTTATGTTGTTCTGATCAACTATGTGCTAACAATGACTACAACAGTGCAATCTGAAAGACTCTTAGTGCTCTATTATCAAAAGAAATAGTATGGACACAAATTTCAATGCATGAATTTTTTGTCACATGTGGTAAAGGAGGAAAGGAAGCACAGATACATCATTTGAATGCTAAAAAAAGGTTTTGTCTTTTATTTTTAAATTTATTTTATGTGTATGAGTGTTTTGTCTCCATGTATGATAGTGCACCGTGAGCATGTAATGTCCGAGGAGGCCAAAGGAAGGCATCGGAGCTCCTGGAATTGGAGTCACTGATGGTTGTTATCCACCAGGTGGGCTCCAGGAACCAAATCCCCTCTGCAAGAGCAGCCAGTGCTATCTCTGAGGCCCTTTTTCTTATACTTTTAAGATAGATGACAATGAGTATAAATCACCAGAGAATTTAAAATTCAATGGATACGGCTAAAAGAGTGATAGAATCATTTTATCTTAAATGTCGATATTTATGTACTCAAAGTGACAGCCTCATGATAAAAAGAAAAAGGAAAATAACCTGTATTTGAGGGCAGCTGGGTTATAGCTAGTGAGTAGAATGCTTGCCTAGCATGCAAGGAAGCCCTGGGTACAATCCCTAGCACAGCATAAACTGAATGTGGCAGCAGAATCTGTAATCCCAGTATTGGCAGCAGGAGGATCAGAGGTTCAATTTCAACTTGGGAGGGAGTATATGGTTTTTGGACAACACTCTTCTAGAAGCTTCACCGGGGATTTTTCCCATGTTGAGATAGGGTCTCCTGCTATGTAGCTCAAGTTGGTCGCAATCTCAGCATCCTCAGCATCATCCCACTGTAGTCTCCAAGTACTGTCTATACATCTCAACTAGATTCATCAGGCTCTGCTTTTTGCCTTAGAAAATCAATTAAGGCTACTGATCAGCCCACATTCTGGAACCAAGACAGATTGTCATCACGTGTCTTCCTCTGGGCCATCTACTTTTCGGAGCTCACAAGGGAGCATCCCACATTCTATCCTTGGTCTCCTTACACTATTAGCTCCTTTGGTTGAAGTGGTCATGTCTGATGCCATCCGGCAGAAGCCTTTACACTGATAGCCATTTAATAAATGCTTCTTCAGGGATGTTTCCTGTTCTCAGTCTCTAGACTTCTCAGAACTGGAAGGGGCCTGATTGACCAATCCTCTCCACCCACTTCTAGAGGAAAGACCAATACTTGTCCAAGGCAGGAGTTCTACCAGAGATCAGAGTTTCTGCTACTTCTGTTTTGTGTCCTATCAGTAAAAATACTCTTTAAAAAAACTAGATGCTGGAGGCTGGAGAGATGGCTCAGCAGTTAAGAGCATTGGTTGTTCTTGCAGAGAACTCTGATTCAATTCTCAACACCCAAATGGAGTCTAGTAACCATCCGTAATTCCGGTTTCAGGGGATCTGACACCCTCTTCTGACCCCTGGAAGCACCATACTGGAGCCTTTAGATACATACAGTGAATACACTCATATGCATTTTTTTAAAACTACATACCTATAGAGGGTGGTTTTCCACAGACAGAGAAGGATTACATTCAACAAACAGAAAGGGAAAAAATGGAGCTGTGGAAACAGTTTCTTCATTTTGAACTAATCACAAACCAAAGAATAACATGGTATCAGGCCTGCAAAGGCTGGGAATCAGAGACTCTCCCCTGGCAACTCATTTCTTTCCCTTGGTAATTTTTGGGACAGCTCTGAGACCCGAGGTACAGCCTTCTCCTGAGCCGCAAGAAGGCAGGCAGGCATGCAGGCAGGCAAGAGATTGGTGAGGCTCATAAAAAAAAAATCCAGTCTGGCTAACAGCACATTTTTTTCCCTTGTGGCTTAATAAAGGATGAAAGAAATGTTCCTTACTAAGTGGAAATGAATCATCCACACATTAAGCTCCTTCGTGTCTTTTTGTTTGTTTTAGGCCCTTCAGTCTGTTTGATAAAACATACTATACCCAGGAAGCATCAAAGAAAATGAAACCCGGGTGACATTCAAAACTCCACCAACTATGCAGAGCACCATTTTGAGTTTAGCCACAACTTTTTTCTGCTCAATTCTTTCTTCTGTCCACAAACACCATAAGATTCGCAGTAAAGGTTTCTCCTTAATCTCTAGAATTCATTAAGAAAAAAGACATCTCTAAGTCATCCTTCTGACATTTAAAAATATTCCATTGTGCCCCTCATGCAGAAAAATGCATGTCTACGTATGAAAAGACAGATGATTTATTTCCATAGCAAAGTTCCTATCTTTCCCTGCAGCCAAATGCAGTCTGTCCTAAACTCTTCAAAGTTTCTGAGTCCTAAAGCCCATGTTGATCTGACAATGAGTAGTTAGCAGGCAACTGAGCTAGGACCCCGAAGATCACCAAATGAAAACACATCAGAGGGTGGGGTGACTCAGTGGATAAAGTGCCTACTGCACAAAGAGGGCCTAAGTTTGGATCCTTAGCAACCACATAAAAAACCAGGCTCTGTGCTATATCTGTAACTCTAGCAATAAGGGGATGGAGACAGCAAATTTCTGGAGCACACTGGCCGGCCACCCTTAGCCCAATGGATGAGCTCTAGGTTCAGAGACAGAGCCTGTCTCAAAAACTATGGAGAGCAACAGAAGACATCCAGTGTCAACTTCCAGCATCCATGCACGTACACCTGCATATGTATATTATACACCACATATCACCTGGTTAACTTTAATTATTGATGGCACGGTCTGTAGACCTAGGGTGTCGATCTCCTGGAACTGGAGTTACAGATGGCTATTAGCTGCCATGTGGGTAACTGAACCCAGGTCCTCTGCAAGGGCAGTCAGTTTCTTAAGCACTGAGCCATCTCAATAGCTCCATAGTTCATGTTCTTTATTTTATCTACCAAAATGATTCTTACTTATGTTGTTTTATTTGTCTTTGTTCCCCCACCAGAATGCAGCCTTCACAAGGAAATAAACGTGACCAGCTATTTCTATGCACAGTGTTTGGACAATGCCTGGTGCATAGCAGAGACCTAACCTCTGCTGAGTGACTAAGAAAACAACAGCAGGATTATGCCCTCGCACCATAAGTCTACACATCTGTCCATACATGAAACCCTGTCTTCTCGTAACTTTCCTCCACCTTCAACCTCCGCATGTCAAGGGTTCAGTTAATCTCAGCTAGGAAGGCCTGTAGGAGAATGTCATCTCTCAATAAGTGCACCATCTCAAAGCAGTACACAGGGCAAGCTGTGCCCCTATCCAGAGGAACTAAATTGACCACCAACTGCAAACATTTCTTTCCTTCTTTCCTTCCTTCATCCGTTCCCCTACCCCCCCTTTCTTTGCCTTTCCCAAACAATTCAGACTACTACTTCTGACCCTGTGTCAAAACACATGACAGCAATCCCAAATGGCTTCTTGTATCACCACATATTTGGGTCACACTGTCCTTTCCAAATGTCCCAGTGCCCCTGTTTCCTGACCTCTGCCTCATCAAAGAGAATCCATACAGCATCCCCTCAGCATCTCCAATTACAGGGCAGTTTCGTTCTGTCAGAGGCACAGTTGTGCCTCAATACCTCAGCAGCTCATCCACTGGACTTGCTCATCGTCCTGCCAGCCACCTGCCAGGTGCTAGGGTGCCTTTCTTTGGTGATTCTGCATATGTACCTGCACACAGCACTCTCAGGAACATGAAAATTTGCCTGTATCCGTTCTGAGGCTTGCTCTGTGTCCTGTTCCTGGTATTCTTTATTTTAGGCAAACCAGCCTGCCAGGAACTACAACAAACACAAAGAATCAATGTCTCTCCTGTTTACTACAAAATTCCATCCTGATTGTGACCTCTGGCCCCTCAACTCCTCTACCATCCCTGTCTTGGCTACCAAGTTACCTATATAGCCTGGGACTCAGGATAGTTATGATCCTGTGACAGTTTTAACAGGGATACTGGGGAGGAGTGGGTCACATGAGGATGACACACAATCTATAGACAGACAAACAAAGAGGCCTTAAAGAACGAAAATTTCTCCAGGAAATCACATGCTGCAGGTGAGTCAGCACGAAGTCTTGGCAGGGGAAGACCAGCTCCCTCCAGGAAGAGATCCCTCAACACTCTGATGACTTAGCTCACAGCTAAGTCTGTGTGTGCATACTTAGTATTTGCTTAATTTTGTCTATAAATTCTAACACAGGAAAGGCAGAAAGAAACAAGGAATTTTTCTTTCTCCAGTTTTGACTAAAACTGTAAATAAAGCATCTCTTTTTACCACTTTCTGCCTCCCAGTTTTTCAGCAGAAGCCTTAGAGAATGCCATCTCCAGGCTCTGGCAACACTCATCAGCTCTCTACTCTGGTCTTCCCACTGAGTTCATGCCGAGGACAGCCCTAGTGCTGGCATTCCCTGCCTTGAAAAGAAGCCCTGGGTGTGGGTGTGGTGGTACTTGTCTACAATCCTAGCACTCCAGAGGTGAAAGCAGAAGGATCAGAAGTTCAAGGTCATTCTTGGCTACAGAGAGGCCACTCTGGACTACACTAGACCCTGCCTAAAAAAATAGTCTTTATTGGGCAGAGGCAGGTGGATCTCTTGAGAGTTAACAGCCAGTCTGGTCTACATAGTGAGTTCCAGGCCAGCTAAGGGCTGCAGAGAGACCCTGTCTCAAAAAGACCAAAAGGAAAACAAACAAACAAACAACAGATTCTTCATTTCCCAATTAAATGAATATAATGTTTAACAACGTTAAATCAAGCCTTTCTCCTGCTTTCTGATACCCCTGTCTTTGGTGTGGGCTATGGAGCCATCTTCTGCCCCTCTCTAGAAGCATTCTCTTAGAGGATCTCTTATCAAGCTACAAGGCTACTCTGGCAATCTCTTCAGATTCCTGCTCTGCCTGTGACTGGCTCTGTGCCCCAGGTCTATTAGCTTCGAGCCCAGTCCCCTCAACTGAACTTCTTCTGTAAACCAATAAGTCTTTCTTTTTAAAGGAGTTCACTTCTAACTGCTACATCCATTTACATCTTCTACAGTCATTTCAAATTTACCAAAAAGTCTCCTACTCTGCTCTCAGGCAAGGACCAGTCTCCTCCCTTGCACCAAAAAACACACCTGAGCATCACCCCCTCTCTCTCCTCCCCATACAGGGTTTCAACAGCCTGAAACTCACTACGTACTAGGCTGCCTCTGCTTCTAGAGTTCAGGGATTAAAGGCATGTGTCATCAGGCTCTGCCATTTCTCCCTCTCTTGTAGCTTGCCCAAGAAGCCATGTGGTGTCTTGAGACAGATGGAGAGCAAATTCTACAGCCGTATGTTCTGTGCCCAGCCTCTCTGTCAATACTGGTGCTAAAAGTCTCATGAATACCCCATAAAGCCTCAGTTTTTGTCCCTCCTCTTGCTTCTTCTATCTCAGCAATCTGTGCACCCCATATCAGATGAATTAACTCTATTACCACCAGGATAAGGCTCAAGTGGAAACTTCCTAACCTGATTTCAGATTGTAAGCCAGATTCAGCTGCAGGTAGGTGTGAACTGACAACTCTGAAACACCTCTCACAAGCACCATGGTCCTTACCCAATCCAGTGGTTTCCAGGGTCATAGCAGCACTTACCAAAGCCACATTGGATTCTGATCTGGCCAGTCTGGAGTGTGTTCTGTACACAAGGACCACTTAAAATCTCACCAGTGATTCTATTGTGTGGTCAAGTTTGAGACAAACAGATTCTTTCCTCTACCTACTCAGACTTATGCTACTGCCAGACCGATCTTAAGGCCGGTCCCAGTCCTATCACATCCCCACTCAAAACCATGTGGGAATTTATTTCTGTGTCCTACTGATTTAAACACAAACTTCTTGGTCAAGCCCCATAAGCTGCATGCCAACTAGGCAGGCTTCACCATCCCCAGCCACTCTTCCACTTAGCTTCGCAGTCTGAGGACTCTGTCAGGAACAGGAAAGGAACACAGAAAAAGTTTCAATTATGTGGCTGTGGCTCATTTACATCCACTGCCCAAATTTGCCAAAGACTCCACAGCAGGATGGAGTCAAGCAATTACACGTTAGCAGTGAGCTACTCAGGCTGAAACCTCAGCAATTTATTTGTTTAAAATCAGGGCTATGTACCCTCTCTTTTGTATAAAGCAATCAATTTATTTATTAATTTTATGTGTATAAGTGCACTGCCTACATGTGTGTGAATGCAATGTACACGGAGGACAGAAGAGGGTGTCAGATACCCTGGAACTAGAGTTACAGACAGTTGTTAGCTGCCATGTGCTGGGAATTGAACCACTGAGCCATCACTCTTAACCACTGAGCCATTTCTCTAGCCCTAAATCTTATTTTTTAAAAATACGTGGATTGAAAAGGAAAAGTCAGGTGAATAGGACTAACAATTATGGGAAAAGAAGGTGTAAGAACAATTAGAATTTTGACAGTGAACCACGGGTAAAGAATGTTTGGAAAGCACTGGCAAAGCCTTGTACAGTGCAGTGTGGGAGGTGCAGTAGAACTCAGCTCAGCATAAGGTGAATAGCTGGTGTACACACACACACATACATGCACACACCCACACTCACACAGGCACATACACCCATACCCCTAATGTTTTAAGGCAAATCTTAAGTTGGTTATCTAGAAGCAGACAAAAAATGTCTCATTTGGGGCCAAGTGTGGTGGCACAAGCTTCAATCCCAGCACTCCGGAAGCAGAGGCAGGAGGAAGGATCTCTGTGAAATGGGAAAAAAGCCTAGTCTATGTAGGGAATTCCAGGCTAGTTGGGGCTACAAGGGAGACTCTGTCTCCAAAGACCAAACAATAAAAAAGTCTCATTTTCAGCTCCAAGCACTAACCATCCCCTTTGTGAAGATATTCATGTACAGAGAAGCAGCTTCTTTCCACAGATATGGCCTATTCAGAAATGCTCCCAGTGCCTATCCAGCAGAGCAATTTGGAGGCATGTGGCTAATGCTTAGGGATTTCTTGAGAAATGGAAGTAACAAGATTATATAACCCTCGGTGTGGCCAAAAAGCAAAATAAATCCAAGTGGACCCTCAGAATGCTGGACAGGAATTTAAAAGAGATGAGGAGGAGGTAAGCTGATGATGAAAACAAGAGTTCTACAAAGCAGACAACACACCAGACTGCTCTAGGGTCATAAATTTGGAAATAACTACAAAGCTGAGAAAGAAGTTGGCGTGTCTCAAAGGGTGATCTGAAAACAATCTTAAATCATATTGCTAAAAGACTAGAAACTTTGATTTCCATGGACTGGACTGAGAAAAGTTCAGAGTCCATCTTAATCTTCCTGCTGATCCAGGACCATGAGCAGCTCTGCCTAAGGAAATCCAGAGTCTAAGTGTTCTTCTAGAAACACAGGGACAGTTACTACAGACAGCGAGTCCAGTGTCTTTCCACAGGCAAGCCCTTTCAGACTGTCAGATGAGTTTAGGGTCTAGATTGCCAAAGTCTATGCCTAAGACTACCTTGTTAAATTTTCTAAAACTCCTCTTTTGAAAAGTGGATAACCAAGCTTGCTTAGCAGTTATCATGACTGATTAAAGGCCCAGAATGGACTCTTTGGGCTGAGCATGCCTGTTTAGAGGGCAGATGATTAGCAAATGTGTGATGCCCCCACAAACTTCTGCCCAGAAGACAGAGCTCAGAGTTGCAGGAGGAGGGTGGAGTGGATCCAATGCAGGCTTTCTATCAAGCATACAGGCCCACAACTGCAAGGTCGCCTTCTCTTTCTCTTCCTATCACTTAGATAAAAAACAAAAACTAGATTCACAGGGAAAGGCCTCTGTTTCATTAGGATCACGAAGGTACCTTCAGTCTGACTGACATCTAGTCTTTTCATAGAGTGTTTCCTCTATGCCCACCCCACCCACATTTGTCATTAATTTTTTAAAAATGTATCTATTACTTGGGTGGAGGGGATTTGGCATACCACAACATGCATGTGGAGGTCAGAGGACAACTTTGTGGATTCTCTCCAGCTACAGGGACTGAACTAGGTCACCAGGCTTGCACAGCCAGAGCCTTTACTTGTTGAACCATCTCAGGAGCCCCTACCTGTTATTCTGACCATAGGGTTTCACTAGGTTGCCCAGACTGGCTTTGAACTTGTGATCCTCTGGCCTCAACTTCCAAGGGGCTGAAATTATAGACATGTATCACCAGGACTAATTTTTTTTTTCCAGGAATCACCAGTCTTCTTCCTGTTATCTTCTATCTGACACTGAACTTCTAGATAGAGAAAGGGGAAAAGAGCAAGACTTGCCCACTTACCTTCCCCACAAAGTTCAGTTGCCTTGGATTTATGGAGTAGGTAGGACTCATGGCCTCAGAGATCAGGGCCTGGGTACACTGAGCAATGGCCACAGAACTGTCCCCCAAGGCATTGAGTCTGCAGACTGGCAGCTTTCCCAGTACTCTTGGGAGCATCACTCCTTAACATCTGATAAAATGATCCAAGATAGGTTGGAGAAATGGCTTGGCAGTTAAGAGTACTGGCTGCTCTTGCAGAGGACCTGGATTTGGTTTCTAGCACCCACACGCTGGCTAACAATCATTAGTAACTCTAGTTCCGGGGGATTTGATGGCCTTTTCTGCTCTCTGCAATTATTGCAGGACATGGGTGCACTTACACATAGGCAGATAATACACTCATACACATAAAGTAAAAATAATTAATAGGATATTTAAAAAATGATACAGGATATTGGTATGTAAACACTTTAAACTGGCTATCGACACACATATTAAATTATTAAATATGGCAACAGTGGGCATTTTAGACTAGGTAGTAAGGTAAAAATTTCAATCATTCTGCTTCTTTCTCATTTAAAAAAAAAAAATACAACTTTCCCTGTCCTCTCTTATCAGTTCTTCATCTCTATTTCCCACTGCTGAAATTAACTATGCACAACAGCCTTTACAAGCGGAGGGAAACACCAAAATGACAGAATAAGGGTGGCACACTGGAGGTTTTGAGAAAACACACGCAGAGGCCTATAAATCATGTATTACAGCAGGCAGTTTCGGGAAACTGGTACACAAGGAAGTTGCTCTGCTTTAGAAAGAGTGTTGGGTTGGTTATACAAGGCAACCTGTCAGTCAGCAAGGTCAGGTTAACCTAGGCTAGAGCTGCCAAGCTCCATCCTCCTTGCCAGGCCCTTTATCATTCAGTTTCTCAGAGCTAATACCTCATCGGTAAGGTTTAGACACTGGCAAAAAAAAAACATAAACGAAATTTTTTTTTAAAAAGGCTTTTTTTTAGGTAGTGCTGGGAATTGAACATAGGCTCTCACATATGCTAAGTAAGTGCTCTACCACTGAGATATATTTCTAGCATCCCCATCCCTTAAAATTTTTTTTAAATTGTAATTTATCTTATGTGCATGAGTGTTTTGCTTACATGTATATAAATGCACCTATGTCATGCAATGCCTGAGGAGATCAGAAGAGGGTGTTGGATCCCCTGGGATTGGAATTATGGACATTTGTTAGCTACCATGTGGGTTCTGGGAACTGAACCTAGGTTCTCTGCAAGAACAGCCAATGCTCTTTACTGCTTAGCCATTTCTCCAGCCCCTTTCTCCTTTAAAAAATGAGAATCTAGAATGTAAAAATAAGACAGCTGGAGTTAGGGGTGCTCTTTCAAACAGAGCTACTAAAGGGAAGTTAACTGGCAAGTGTGCAGCTAATTCTGTGGGAGTTTTGAGAGGGTGCACTGGCCCTGGATTTGCAAAAGGCTCCCTGAATCCTAGCGCAAAGGAGCCTAGTTCTGAGTGAGGAAACAGCCTCTCCTCGGTTTGTTTTCTACTCAACTTAGTCAAATAACTGTTTCTGATTATCTATCAACCTTGGCCCAGGTGCTAGGCTAGGTACTGGGGATTCATAGAGAACTAAACTTAGTCCAGTGTACAGTCACTCAAAAGAACATGTCATTACAGCCTAGTGTGCACCCCACACACTACGAGGAGCCCTGTCACTCTAGCAGGGCATGCCCAATCAGAAGGTACCTCTTATGAATGAGGTGTGGGAAGAAAAAACCAAGAACGTGCTAACAGGAATATTAAATCTGGCTAGTGCCCTCATTACTGCATGTAGCACTAGGCTTCTGGGTTTTAACAACCAATGGACATGGGGCTGGAGAGATGGCTCAGTGTTCAAGAGAACTGGCTGCTCTTGCAGAAGATCTGCAAGCATACGCATGGTGGCTAACAACTGTCTGTTAACTCCAGTTCCAAGGGATCCTATGCCCTCTGTGGGTATTGCATGACACAGGTGCACTTACATACATGCAGGCAACACATTCACACACATAAAATGAAAATTATATGTATAAATTATATCTATATGTATATCTCCATATGTTCAGAATCAATGAACAGGGAAACTGGCCTGTTCTCTTAAATAATAGTATTAGAGAAGGCCTCTTTCCTGAGTTGATTCTCAAAGCCAGCACTGGGTCCAAAGGAGAAAAAAATGTAAAAAACCCTTTCTCTTCCCAATAGGTGATCTAATTTAGAGTAGATCTACAGTTATAAACTATCCAAAGTCTTCATTTTCCTAGTTAAGATTTTCTAGGAAATAAATATCTACGGACATGAATGACTGCTCCTCTCAACGGGTAGCACACTGCCTTTCCTTCCCAGTACTTATGCCTGAATGCCCAGGAAAACAGCTCCTTTCACAAATGTGGGACTCAGAGTAAACACATGTAGCAAACACCATGTATGCTGGTTATAAACCAAATGCTTCAGTCTCCACTCACTGAGCTGTGGTGGGTGTGAGAAGAGGCTAACTCAGACTCCTATACAACAGAAACACATCAGGGAGGTGCTGTGGCAGGAGGATGCGGAGCAGCCCTCAGAACCACCTATTTATTCAGTGACAGGAAAGGAATTCTGAGGTAGAAGCAGGCACAAGCAACCCTGCCCAAGATGCCCACAAACTTCTTTCTGGCCTCATCTCTTTCTCATGCTTTTCTGCTACTCTACGTCCGTCCAGGGGTACTTACAGGCATGATTCTACCTCCAGGGCAGGCAACTTCTAGCAGACTTCCTAGTACAGGCATGGAAGTGAACGTGCTATTACAAACCAGTGGGCATGCCCTACACTACACTTGAAGAGCCTAGGACTAGATAACCTCTAGACACTCTTAACAAAGCACTCTTCCTTGGAAGGGACCTCTCACAAGAATGAGGGAACCTTGGCATTCACTGTTTCTTGAATCCAAAATGTTCTTCCCCTATGTATTTGCAAGGCTGCTCTCAAATGTTTTTTTTTAAAGATTTTATTTATGTATTTCTTTTCAAATATTTTATGTGTATGAGTGTACTGTCTGAATGCATGTGTGTGTACTCGTGTTGCACCATGCCCAAGGAGGTCAAAACAGGGTGCTGGATTCCCTGGAACTGGAGTTACAGACCACCATGGAGTTAGCTGCCATGTGGGCCCTGGAAATGGAATCCCAGTTCTCTGCAAGAGTAGCCAGTGCTCTTTAAGTGCTGAGCCATCTCTTCAGTCCCATGATTTTATTTTATTTTTCATTATATATGGAGGGTATGTGTATGTGTGTATCGCAGGGCCAGAGAATGGGAGTTATGGGAGGTTGTGAGCCGTTTGACAAGGGTAATGGAAGAGTCAGACATACTCTTAACCGCTGAGTCATCACTCTAGCCCATCAAATGTTTTTTAGGTCTTTAATGAAGAGTGACATTTCTGGGTTACTGTAAATAGAGTTCAGTTTGCCACCCTGCATTACATACTGCTCTCTTGCTTTTTCAGCACTGTGATAGCATACCCCACATACCACTCAGTGTTTTAATGTGCCTTGTTCAGTACCATGTCAATCCAGGAGGGTCGGCATGTCTGTCTGTTTTGTTCACTGCTGCACCCTTAGCACTAAACCCCACATGGAAGAGTGTCAGTTTTTTGTAAACACTGTGGAATGAATGAACGAATGGATGGATGGATTTCAACCAGTAATCCCAAATCAGAACCCGTTAAACATGAAAGGGTCATCTATCTTCTGGTCCACACCAGTCAGCAATCAGAGATGGCAGGCTGGGTACTTGGTAAATCAACACCAAGCACAAGGAGCACAGGGCAGGGAGCAGAGTCTGGGTCTCCACATGGACTTGGCAAGCTCTTTCTCCTTTTATAGAACACTGAGTATTATGTTTCCTCATAGCTCAGGACAGTGCTTTAGATGTATAGAAAACACCAGACTTCATCTTATTAAGACCTGTCAGTAAATGTCTTAGAGCAGCAAACAAGTGTTAGGGAAAGAAGAACAAATGCTACCATGAAGGGTTGAAAAATTAGACAAAAGGCTGTACCACAGGAGTGTCCATCACAGGATCTCTGCTGCAGAGACCTTAGAGGACCCATCCTCTTGGGGCAGGCTTCCGCTTTACCTCACCTGCATTCCGGCCAGTAGTTTGCTGTGTCTCACCTGTGAGACAGCAAGGCTCTGATGTCACTGTACATAGAATGTTTCAAGCAGACCCATTAAAATGGTCTCTGTTCTGTTGCTAAGAAACTGAAGGAGAAAAGGGTTTTCCATTCTCCCTCCGTGTATGGGAGAACTAATTCGATCTTTCAAGTCCTCTTCTGTCTTGTTCTCATGTTTTGAACAAAAAGGGAAAGATGACTGAGTGGCTGAACAGTGTATGTGGTTTCCATTTTTTACACGCCCTTGAAAATGAGAAGGAAAATATGGTTTCAACAACCCAATGTTCTAGTATTTATGAATCTTTTCATGCTGAAGATAGCCCCACTGTCCCTCCCTCAGGCAAAAATGAAAAATGCTCCATAGAAAGTATTCTTTGATTTAAAATGATTATCCTAAGTTCCAAGGAATAATCCAGGACATGCTCAGCTACATGGGGCTGCTTCCCCTCCTCAGCTCTGCTCTGCAGAGCTCCAACGCCTAAACACAAACACAAGCACAGACATGCATGTACATACTTACACACAGAGCCCTAGATGATGATACCATGTATTGCTAGTTAAAAAAAAAATCAGGTAAAAATATGTCTAGGAGATAATGAATACTAAAGAACATTACTGGTAGAGCCAGCCAGTAAGCAGCTCTCATCTCTGGCTTCTGTTTTCAGTTTCTGTTGAATTCCTACCTTGGCTTTCCTCAATGATGAACTATGATCCATGAGATGAAATACACCCTTCCCTAGCCTCCAAAACCATACTGGTAATAGAAAACAAAGAAATGATTTTGTTTTAAAAGGAAGAAGAAAAAAATGGACAGAAAAGTGAAAATTTCTTAGAGCACAGTAAAAAGAAAGGGTCTGGAAAGTAATATGTGTATGCGAAAGGCAAGGTCACTGCTGAACTTGTAGATTTAACCAGAGGCAACTTCGACTTGACATGAAACACTGAAATAAGATGTAAAAATATCTCTTCTGTTTGTCCTATTTCGTTTACTCAAAGATGATCACTTTACACTGCCTTTTCTGCACATATAATTGATTTTTTAATTCACTGTCTCATTTCTGAAAGCACTTGACAGTAAATTCCACTCTATCTGCCACACTATTAACGTCTTCAAATAAGTTTGGTTTAAAGGCCGATGGGAGTTAATCACAGAAAGCAGTTCAGTTTTACCAACACTTGAAATATTAGGCAAATGTTACCTGCATCTATGTTTTTTTCTTTCTCTGCAACTGAGTACTGGTTTTTACCTTGGATCACAGTAAGAGCACAAAACTGAGTAACGAGTGATTTCTTATAAATAAAGCCACGAGTCAGCTTTGATATTTATTTTTCCTAACTTACTTTCTGTAGCTAAGAATTTAGCTATTCATTAGAAATAATATCAATTCAAAGCTGGGTGTGGAAGCTCCAACTATAATCCCAGGACTTGGGGGGCCAAGGCAGGAGGATTCTGATTTCTAGATCAGTCTAGGATACACAGTGAGACCCTGTCATTAAAAGAGGTATGTATGTGGGGGTGGGGGGACAGTATGAAGGGGGAGTTAGCACAGAGAAAAACCTAATTTGATTCATTGAAAAATTTTATTAAGTACCTGTTATATGATACACTAAATATATCAGATTTATACTTCAGATCACTAGCAGAGTTTCCAAATGAAGTATATTTTCAGGTTAAAATTTCTTTAGTCAGTTAGGCATGGTGGTGCAAGCCTTTAATCTCAGCACTTGGGAGGCATAGGTAGGTGGATCTCTGAGAGTTTGAGGCCAGCCTGGTCTACAAAGCCAGTTCCTGTCTACATAGTGAGACCCCTCTTCCCCAAATAATCTTTAGTCAGAATTTCAAGACAGGCTTGGTCATGCATGTCTGAAATCCCTACTCAGGAGGCTGGAGCAGAAAGATGACTGAGTTCAAGATCAATCTGAGTTACATGACCAAGTCAAAAGGAAAAAACAAATGAGAAAATCAGTATCATGGCTCTGTTTACGTGCATATAATTCTAGGATATAAGAACATGCATGTATATAAACAAAAATCCAATAACTATAAGAATCAATCAGTACACTGCAGATGGCACATCAGTGATGGTGTTTTAATCCCCTTAAGAATTTTATAATAATTCTGTAAACATATGGACAATTTGCATAAAATGTAAAAAGAATAAAATTAATAATTTATTTTAGATGACCTACAGGATCCCCCATGTTCAACAGCATTCAAATCACCACATAAAATATCAGCAACTCATAAAATTTTGCCAGCCCTAAAATAAATGCCATATACTAAGTCTTTCCCTACACTGCAGATGTGTAAGGTTTTAACAGCAAACACAGGACAGCAGGCTAACTGCAGGTATGAGCTACTTCCTGTCCTGTCACCCCTCTGCTGTCCCCTCTACAACCTTCGGTCACTCTAGGACCTTGACTCCAACTTTGCTGTGAATTAGATTTTCTTTTGATGCTATCCAAACAATGAATAAAACTCACTCTACCTTTGCCTCACTAAGCAGTTCTGTCTTCCAGCATATCCAGATGCTGGTGGGAAGAGTGAACAATGAAAACAATGTTTTCCTCAAGTGTCTACTTGTTTTGTTCCAAAGGGGCAAAGCAAAGGCATCTGAAGACACTGCTGGGGAAGACACTGAGTAAGGGCTGTGTGGGGTCTCTGTATGTCTTTGGCCAGCAGCACTGGCCAAGATTACAAATATTCAGAAAATTAGTTTGCTGTGTCATGTCAATTTTGAAAGAAGAATTTTCATTTATATTTATGATAAATTGAGCTTTCAACTGAAGGAAGGGTTAGATGTTTTAAAATTTATGAACTTATAAATACACCCATATATATGGCATATTCAGTTTATCACCACCATGGATTAACTGTCTGTGCTAAGAATTCAGAGCTTTTTTGCCTCTCTGGTGCTCACCTTAATGCATTACAACACAACTGGTCTAAGTGTCTAATGGGTAGCATACTTCATGATAAAAGCCACAGCTATCCAAGGTGAAATGGAAGCCCCCCACTACAATGTTATAAATGGCAAAATCTTTACCTGAGCAAAACTTGACTTTTTGCTGGAAGACAACTCAATATGAAAATAATTTCAAAAACCAAATGCAGCCAACAGGACAGGAAGCAAAGGGTGAGTGCACAGCTCCAAGGAGCATCCAATCTTACAAGTCAGGCCAAACTCCACAATGAAAACAGGCTCTGAATTTTAACAAGAATTCAATTAGCATCCCACTATTTCCATAATCAACAGCTGAATGCTAATAAAGAACACAGCAGGCAGCAATAGAGTCCCAGTGTAACAAGCAGCAATGGAGTCCTAGTGCAACAAGCAGCACACCACAGCAGCAAGGGCTACCTTCAGCTCACATGCATAAACAAACAAATTAGTAACGACCCAAGCACGGAAGGGTGACTCAATCTGTTCGATTAAGTGCAGTTCAGCATTATATTTAAATGTGCTCTTCTGGTTTGACTGGAACCTAATAATCTAGGACTGCTGCTGTTGCAGTGTTTTAATGTCCCAATTTGTAATTTCTTCCCTCCTTTCGCTCTTCATAAATTCTACCAGTTTGGATGATGTACTGAAAGGGAACAATGCTGCTAGCATAATGTGTGTGAAATTGGTGAACCATCACAGTTTAACTCTCACAGACAGCAACCAGCCATGTACTTGGGCCCATACTGCAGTATATGGAAAGCTTCATGATTTTTCTTACTTCCTGCCAAAAAATGCTTCTCTGATCTGACCCAGTTTGTCTAACCTGAGAGGTGTTATCAGGTCAGCAATCAGGGTGACTCTTGCAACTGATGTACAGAAGCAGAGTTCATTTGCTGTATCTGGTACAGGGTTTGACAGAAACTTGCATAAATTTGGTTTTAGTGGAACAAGATTTAAAGAACAACAGCCCCAACCTAAGTTCAATTAGAAACATCACATCCTGTCTAGATGGACTGCCTATGGGAAGAAGGTTTCCTATGGTGTGACAAGGAAGATGATGAATAAAACTTTGAAAGGCTTTTTTAGTCAGCGTCTCATTATGTAGCCATAGTTGATCTGTAATTCAATGTGGACCAGGCTGGCCTCGAACTCACAGAACTCCACCTGCCTCTGTTTCCTGAGTGCTAGGACTAAAGGAGTATGCCACCATGTCCAGCTTCAAAAGCCAAAATTTTAACTTCAGCTTTGGGACGTATGTAAAGTTATTCTGTTAATTCACAAATATTAACCATTACAAGTTTTACAATGTTTGTATCAGGGTCTCCCCGTAGCCCCAGCTAGCCTGTAACTCACTAAGTAAACCAGGCTGGCCTTGATTTAAACCTGCCTCTGCCTCCCAAGTGCTGGGATTAAAGGTGTATACTACCATGTTCAGCTGAAGATGATCTTAATTACAGTGCAGAATATTTAAAAACAATAACTTTTAAAAAGCAATATTCTGCAGGCCAATAACGAAGATACACTGACCTCACCATTAATAAATCCTCAGCTCTAACAAGTTTATAAGCTAGAAGTACAATCATAAATAAAGACTGAAACGAAGTGTTTGTGGCATTAAAGTCAGCACATGGAGGCAGAGGATCAACTGACAATAAAAAGGAAAACCAGATTGGAGAGATGGAGAGATGACTCAGTGAGTAAGAGAGTGTACTCTTGCAGATTCCAGTTTGGTTTCCAGCACCCAGCCAGGTGGCTCATAAATAACTGTAATTCCAGCTCCAGGGGATCCAATGCTTCTTGCCTCCACAGGTACTCATGTGCACAAATCCACACTCAGATACATAATTAAAAATAAAAAATAATAAAAATTAAATCATTTAAAAATGAAGGGCTAGGCCAGCTGGGGTTACAGGGAGACCCTGTCTCAAAAAAGACAGTAAATAAATAAGTAGGAAAACAGGCCAGACTTGGTGGCAAAGGTCTGACATCCCAGAACTTGGAAAGTAGAAACAGGAAGATCAGGAGTTCAAGGTTATCCTCAGATACATATGGAGTTTAAGAGCCTAGGATACAGAAGACCTTATCAAACAAAACAAAACAAAACCCAAAAACAAACAAAAAAGAAGAAGAGAAGGAAAAACACTGGAGGCACAGATCAGAAGAGGGAACAATGGCTACACGACAGAAAGAAGACTCAGCTGTGAGGTGCAGTTAGGGTCTACACTGAGGGAAAGAAATTGGTTCTCCAGGGAGCAATGACCTGCCAAAGTCAGGATAGGTACAGGGTCACCTTCCTGGCCCAGCTGGGAAATTCTTGTTGTCAGGCACTTATAACCACCGTGTAGAGGTCACTTAGGCACATCAGATAACACATGCTGGAACGAATTAATACACTGAAGGCAATGAAGTCAAAATAACCAGAATGTTCCAAGTATATGAAAAACCATGAGGAAAAAATAAAGAGAGGTAGGACTTATGTATTCATTTTAGCTCTGACACATTTGTGTGGCTTATTCCTCTGAGTCCTTGGGTGATAAAATATCACCACAACAGAAGGGGCTCCATGAAGACAGTGAGTGCTTTGTCATACCAGGCATGCTAAGGTAAGGAGGAGACTGTCTTGTGTCATATACAGCTATTCAAAGATTTCATCTGGATATAACAGAAGCTTCCTACAACCCATCAGTCATTTAATAACTCCCTCTCACTCACGTCCAGGTCTGAGGTTTTAGAAAGCGAAGCTTAACTTTCACAAACAAGGGAACCATCTGATTCCTAGATTCTGCAAGGGCTGGGTGATTGCCAAAATAGTTTTCAAACAAGAAGCAAACACAATTAAAATGAGCCCAAACCAACTTGTGCTTATACAGGTAAGGACCATTATTCCAGACTTGGAATGTTCACCACTCTGGAGTCTTATTTTTCAAAATAAAGCTGGGCTCTTTCTGATGTCCAAGGCCCCTCACCCCCCAACCCTGCTAAAGATTCCTGAGTAGCAGCAGAGGCTGACCTGAGTAAGAGCTGTAGAAACAGGAAATTGGCTTTCTCTTAAGCAGAAGGGAGGGCTTTGTGTTGTGTACTCTAAAAATTCCAGAAGGAATGAAAGGTCATGAGAGAAGGCAGAGGGGAGAGTGAGGGCTGGAAGGAGGGGAGGCGGAGGAATAAGGGGCAATGGGGAGACATCAAGAAGAGGCAAAGACAGGAGAGGGTGAGGAGACCGCCCAAAGAAAGAGTGTCTACAGATGGAAAGGAGAAATGCTTAAGAACCAAAGGTAAGCAAGAAGTGAACAGCCAGCAGGGTCCATGCGTGCACAGGATGCCCTGTGCCAGGAGCCAGGCCAAGAGGGAGGGACACCTGGGACAGTTCAGTTTACATAGTGACTCCATCCTTCCCATCCCTAAGCTATCTTCCTCGACAAAGCCTTTTAGAGAATTGTAATCTTTCCAATCGAAACACAAAAGTAGGCTTCTAGTGAAAGTGTTGGTACAGCTTCTCAGAACAACTGGACTTACTGTTTTATCTTGGCCAGAGCCCAAACATGAAACCTGTGAGAGTCTGTCTTCTGTATGTATGAATCTCACAGCTCCTGCACCCACTCTGAACCACCTGACTCAATGTGCTTGAGAAATAAATTACAACACCTTGGTCACAGGATCACACTTGAATGCTCCCTTCTGCCCTCTCATTGTCCCAGCCACATCCCCCTCCCTGTTTCTCACACACGCATGTTTTCACTAATGGGCCTAGAATTCTCTTCTCCCTGCAGTTCAAACCACCCCCTCTGCACAAAGACCTTCCCCATTCCATTCACATAAGACAGTGCCCCACCCAGTTGTTTCCACTCCTCTTATCCTACGCTGTTTCCCAGCACTGTCCCACCACTTGGTACAGACTGAGTCAGGATGGTTCCTCTCTAAGGCTCTTAAGGAGGAAACCTCATGGCTCAGAGCACAGGACCTGGTACAGGACAGGACCTCCACAAATACTGCTGCATGAATAAAAGTGAGCAGGAAAGCACACACAACCCTAAGCACTCTAGTATGTCCTAGGCTACATGCAGGAAACTTGTCATCAATTCCATGTCTCAGTGCCAGCCTCTCTCTCAGCTTCATCTGACCTCAAGGGCAAATGTCAAATGGTCACATTCATATTGTAAAAGGAAACCTATGAGCCACTCACAGCAACACCTGTTAAAAGTCACAAGATGGGGATGTAGCTTCATGAGATGTGTCTGTGGTGTGGGAAGCACAGGTCTGCAAGTCTATGTTTGTGGGCACACCCCATTTCTTATCTCCTTCCATGGGTCATGGCAACGGAATTAATATATAAAATGCTGTGTGTGTTTAATTCAGTCTGTGGTTCCTGCCTTGGAGTAAGTTTACACAGTGGCTTGAAGGTCTATGAGCCTCAAAATAAACTCAAGGCACTAATGCTATTCTGGGTTATATGTAAGCAGTTCTAACATACTTAGGCCTTAAAATAAGGAGGTATCACATGCTATCTTGCATTAAAAATAAGCCCAAACTAACCTTTTTATTTAAAAAAAATATCTTATTATTTTTATTTTCTTTTATGTGTTTGAGACGACATATATGTAAGCCCACCCATGTTGTGCATTGCCCAAGGGGAACAGAAGAGGGTACTGGATTCCCCCTGGAACTGGTTGTTAGCTACTATGTGGGTCCTGAAATTGAACCCAGGTCCTCTATAAGAGCAGTCAGTGCTCTTAACTGCCGAGCCATCTCTCTAGTCCCCGAAACTAACCTTTTTTAGGAGTAATTATTTCTTCTTTCCATAAAACTTGGGGAAATCTTTTTCATCATCTATCTTAGTGTTACTAAAAATCAAATTTTCCTGTATAGATTTTTGGTTTAATAGCTCTTCTCGTGTGTGTGTGTGTGTGTGTGTGTGTGTGTGTGTGTGTGTGTGTGTGTGTGTGTTTAATATGTACACCTGCTTGTAGAAGTCAGAGAGGATGTCGGATGCACTTGCTCTATTTTATTCCTTTGAGACAGGGTCTGTCACTGAACTTGGAGCTAGCCCAGTGATCCTCCCATCTCTGTTCCCCACAGCTCTGGAGTTATAGGTACACAGGTAGCCATATTCAGGGTGTTTTTGGTTTTGTTTTCTTGCTTTTTTAAAAAAAAAAACATGTGGGTGCTAGGAATTTGAACACAGGTTCTCATGATTGTGTAGGAGTTCTTACCCATTGGTCCATCTCCCCAGCCCAGCTCATTCTTTTTAACTGATAGAAACTATAGGCAGTCTGTCTTCTGAGCCCCTTTCCCAAGGAAACAGGGAGGTCATAAAAAGAAGGGATGCCCCAACGGCCCAGCACACAAAGCACACACAGGTCCATGCTCACCACTTCATCTTCTGTCCAGCATTTCTCGATCAGCTTGGGCACAGGCTTTTTCACCAGGCGCTGCAGGGCTTTGCCAGCATCGTAACTGCTTTCATGTAGCTGAGATGACAATAATCTTAGTTAATGAACTGCACCAAATAGCAGACATAGAGCCAATCAGTAACCGCAATCCTGAACCCACTCCTTCTTGCAGAAAAATCATGAAAGGGCAATACAGACTCGATCTTTAGTGTGTTAGTGAGCTGTCATCCAACCACTGCCCTACACCCATTACAGATGCTCTGGGAGTGTGCTCCAGGGATGATTCAAATGTTCCTCCAAGGTAGAAGTGCTGAAGGCTTTACTCCTGGAGTGATGCTACTAGGAGGTATTAAAACTTTAAGGGGGAGGAGAGTCTAGTGAGACACAAGTCTGTCTTAATGCTTCCTAGTCACCAGCAGTTTCCTTCATCATATACCTCTGGCTACAACATTCACCTCACCACAAACAAAAAGGAAACAGGCCAAGTGACCTGAGACTGTGGACCAAAATCCATCTTTTCTTTTATTGAGATGATTTTGCTCAGGTATATGTTACAATAATAGAACGTGAACTTGCACAGAGAAGGAGGCATATAAAGCACAGAACACTTTTGGCAAGAAGAATAGCTTTAAGAGCAACAAAGCCAACATCTGTGGGACACATGTGCTTGCACAGTGTACAGTATACACTGTGTGCTCACTGCCTGCACTAAGCCTCTAAGAACAACACCCCTTGTTTACTCGTGTACGTTAAGTACCACAGAAAGGTAAGACTCACACCCAGACAGCGGGTTTCATACTCTTGCCCCACTCCCTGTTTTGAGATGAGCTTCACTCTGTATCCCAGGCTGGTCTTGAACTCCTGGTAATCTTCCTACATCAGCTTCCCCAAATGTTTTATCATAGCTGTGAGCCACTGTAGCAAGTTATTCTTTTCCTACTCTTCCAGAAGCATCCTAAGGATATACTGGTTTTTTTTTTTTTGGCCTTTTTTGATTTCTTGTTTTTCAACTGAAATAATTTACTAAAACCATTTAAATATAAAGGCTTTTAAAGGAAGTAATTCTGTAAGATTCTAATTCTTTAAAAATGTTTTGATTTAGTTATTTTTATTTCATGTGTATGTTTTTCTTACATGTATGCAAGTGCACTTGTGCCATGCAATGCCTGCAGAGGTCCAAAGAGGGTGCTGAGTCCCCTGGAACTGGAATTACGGACAAGTTGTTAGCTGCCATGTGGGTGCTGGAAACTGAATCTGGTTCCTCTGTAAGAGCAGCCAGCGCTCTTAACCACTGAGCTATCTCTCCAGCCCTGGAAAGCTAAGTTTAACAGTAGCTCTGCATGTGGAACCTGGACTTCAGCAGACCCTTCTCTTAGTAGAGCTAATCAATCCCACTGTTTCTGGCAGTGCTGAGCACCAAACCTCACCTTCCTTATGAAGGGAGTCCTGTCGAAGTCTCCATGATCCTCCCAGGTGATGAGGAGAGCACCAAACAGGAAGATCCTCATACTCAATCTGTAGCTAGCTACCCCTCTGAGCCTTGTGGAAACACAACCCTGGGCTCTCTGATAGAAGTAGCTTTGCCTGAGACTTGAAGGCCAGTTCCTAACACGCTGATTTCCAGATACACTCGCTAAACTATTAAGTGAAAGAATAAAGACCTTCCTATTGTCCCTAGGCAGATTTTACCAAGGCAAATCCTCATTTAGGTATTTATTATGTTCCAGGCCCTGGAATACAGCGGTACAGGGACCTGCCTTCTTTCATATGCACAAAAAAAATAAAAATAGGGTACATGTTCATATGTGGCCTACTTTAATATATATAACAAGTATTTGCCAAGTTCTCTAATATAATGAAGCTTTTAGATAAGATAACATAGAATGAAATTGAATAGATGGAAAATTTATATGCATACTCAATTTAAAAAGTACATATTTTAGTGATAATTTAAAATCAAGCTGATCAGGTTGAGATTTCTAATAAAAAGCTCAAAGCAAAATTAGTAACATTTATAAGCAGTAACTATAGGGTATGGGATAATGATATGGAAGTTGGAACCTGGAACACAGAACTGGATTGCCTGGATCCAAATTCCAGCATTACTACTTGTAAGTGAGGATACCCAGGAAATAACTTACCCTCTTAGTGACTCTGATTCTTTAAAGATGGGCATCATACCACAAACCTCTGGCTACTTTAAGAGTAGTATTGCAAACATTAACTGTTTCTTTAAAAAATTAAATAAATAAACAAAGGGCTAGGGAGACAACTCAGCCAGCAAGGTGCTTGCTACGCAAGGATAAAGACCTGAGTTTGGGCACTGGAGAGATGGCTTAGTAGTTATGAGCAATGGACCTGGGTTTGGTTCTCAGCACCCACAGAGCAGCTGACAACAGTCTTTAGTTCAGTTCCAGATAATCTGATTCCCTCTTCTGGCCTCCACAGGCATTACACGACATGGGTACACTTACATACATGCAGGTAAAACACACACACACACACAGATAAAAATAAATAAACAACAACAACAACAAAGACCTCAATTTGGATCCTTAGCACCCAAGTAAAATAACTGGTGTGGCATGGGCTTGGAATCCTACACTGGAGAGTGGAGACTAGAGGTCTCTGTGGTTGGCTGGCTGGCTAGTCTTGCAGATGAGTTTCAGGTTCAGTGAGTGAAAGAGTATATTTCAAAAAATTAAGTGGAAAATAATTGAACAAGATACCTGATCTCAACCTTTAGTCTCCACACATGCACCCAACAAACACAATAAAAGGGAGGAACACGTGAAAGGGAAGGAAGGGAGGGAGAAAAGGAAGAGGGGAAGGGAGGGGAGGAGAGGGGATAGGAAGGGAGGGAGGGAGGGAGGGAGGGGAGAAAAAGGAAGCAGACTCAGCTCAGCTTTTTGTTGTTTGTCTGAGACACAGTCTCAGTATGTAGCCCTGACCAGCCTGGAATTCCTATAAAGACCAGGCTAGACTCGAACTCACAGAGATAAGCCTCTGCCTCCTGAGTGTTAGAATCAAAGGCACGTGTCACCTTGCCCAGCTTCACCTCAGTGTTTTGTTTTGTTTTGTTTTTTTTAAATCATTATCTAGGCTGAAAACTGGTTAAGTTATAAACAAAACTACTTATATTTCAAATAACTGCCTATGTATGTTGTAGTTTATGACACTGGTGAAAACACAACAACTTTTTATTTATTTATTTAAATATTATGAATGTTTTGCCTGCATGTATGTATGTAGACACACCACATATGTACAATGCCTATAGAGGTCAGAAGAGGGCATTGGATTCCTTGGAACTGGAGTTATGGATGGTTGTCAGCTGCCATGTGGGTGATCACAGGATTCAAGGTAGGGTGTCAGGCTTCAGTGACCCAAATCAGAGGAAAAGAAGTTTTCATTTGTCATGTGGACACAACATTACTAGCCCTCAGCTTATCACAAAATAGTGGGGAGCACTGTGAAATTTAAAACAGGTATAAACCCCATAATGGTTTCCTCACAGCAGTAATGCTTTTAGGTACATCACTGAGACTCTTCAAAGAGACTGTTAAAAGTCCCTGACCCTCCCTGACTGGCAGTGAGGAAGGACCATGCCACAAGAGAAAAAACACATTTCTGCATAATTGCCTAAGTTAAATCTGCTACTCTTAGTCTGCCCAACAAATCATCCCTAACTTATTACTTTATATAATTTAATATATATAAGTGCTTTTCTGGCAAGCCTCTCAAAAGAATAAATAATACTTAATGACTGCCTACAGTTTAATTAACTCATGATTGAACTTCTCATGGACTGCCATAAACATTAAATTACATCCTTCCTCGAAGCTGCCATGGATAGAAATCTCATTTCAAGCCTTAACTATCCTGCCTAAACAATTCTAAAATTTCAACAAATCTGTATGTTGGATACGGAGGTGAGAGGATCAACCTTAATGCCCGGTTATAAAGTATGTTATTTTATAGAGCAGGGACAAGGTCTTAATTTAAATAAGATTGAAAGTGTGCACATGTCCGAACACCTCGTTTATATTACAGCAGTCATTAACATCTCTGTGTCTCTGACAGTCTCATTAGCATAAACTCTGCGTATTACCACAAGGTTTCAAGTTTCTACTCTGACTTCTCATATGAGCTGCCATTTTCTGTCAGCGTGATGTTGCAAATAAATTTTCCTTTTGGCATGGCTCAGCTGTCAGGCACCTCTGTTCTATAATGAACCCATGAATTACATCTCCCTGCTCTGACATCTCTGGTCTCACACATCAAAATATTGTTCTTCAATTGTAATTTATAACTTAATTTCAATGTCCCTTTTCCTGTGACCTTTTTAGATCAAATGGCAGTGCATCTGGCAGTTCCTGCTATATCAAAGCACCCTTTTGCAATTATAGCCATTATAACAACTATAGGCAAAGCTTCTCTGAGTTAGACTGCTTTCAAGCTGAATATTAAACAATTGTAGTCCATTAAGAACAACATGAGATTTCAGAGTTTCCTATTATGCAAAATATGCTGTTTGTACATGGCAAGAAATTGCCAAAATACCTCAGAAAGGGGAAAAGCAAGATTTGCAATAGATTTTGTAATTCTCTATGTACTTTTTAAAAATTAAAAAAAATTCATTTCTGTGTGTTTTGTGTATGAGTATACACGTGGAGGTCAGGGAACAACTTGCAAGAATACATTCTCTCCTTCTGCCATGAGGATCCTGGGAATTGAACCCATGTAGTCAGGCTTGGCAGCAAGTGCCTGTGGTTGCTGAGCCATCAGTTACTAGCCTGATTCATGAACCTTTAATCAAATATTAACAGAAATTAAGATGACCTTGTCTAAAACCTTTTAAAACCTTTCTCCCAAATCATAATTAGCAGGTATCATTCATTTTTATTCCTAACTCCAAAGTTGCAATATATACTGAGCATAGTACAGGAATTAAACTTATGAGCAAAAACTGTGTAACTGTAAAAGACTGAATGAAGCTATTTTACCAGAACTAGATTTTATCTGTAAGTAGCTGATATTTTTGCTATGCTGTAACTATTGTATATTCTGGTATTTGAGGTGAGATGGCTACTCTTTTATTAATGAGACATGAATTATGTCTCAACAAGCTCAACATTTCAGAATAAATTATTGCTGAATGTAAATTATTACTGAAATTGGTATTTGTTTGAAGGGTCTTATTTCACATTTATATTAATAATTGTCAAAAGAGCCTCTTTTAAAAGCTTATGTAATTTTTTCTTTCACATTATGCATTAAGAGAAAAATTTCCTCTTACTATAATAAAAATTGAAGGAAAAAAACCTACAAACTAGTGTTAGATACATTTAGGAAACAATGGCAGAGGCTAGAGATGGCCCAGCAGTTAAGAGCACAGACTGCTCTTGCAGAGGACCTGAGTTTGATTCCCAGCACTCACAGCAGCAAACAACTGTCCCTAACTATAATTCCAGGGGATCTGATGCTCTCTTCTGACCTCTGTGGGCACTGAATTACATGAATGCACTTAAAACTTGTAGGCAATATACCCATACACATAAAATAAAAATAGTATTTTTTAAAAAACAAACAATGGCAAAATACAGAATTTAATGGTTTAGGTTAAGTTTGAGAGAAAGGTCTTGTTAATTTTCAGAAATAAATAAGAGTCACTGAACTTCCTTCTTGTCATCACTTTTTGGAAATTAAATACTAGGGCCCTGTGTGCCCTTGGCCAGTGCTCCACAACCACACACAGTTCAGTCTCCCTACTCTCCCCATCACTTTCTAAATAATGCCTGCTCCAGAATTATCCTAGCCCTTGCAGCTGCACAGAAGAGTGGCAGAGCAGTGCACGGCGGGACAGTCACTGGGTTAGGTCCTAGATTTCCTCCATGCAAGCATCACTCTTTGTGGCCACTGACTTGTTGCAGGCCACTCTGCTAGTAAGCAACAGTGCAGAAATTCTAACATAAACCCAGGAAGAAGAGTGCGACACAGTCCCAGGCCTACAGGGCTCAACTTGGAGTAGCTATGGACAGGCAATCTGGTGGCAACAATGGGCAGAGGAACCTTCATCTGCAACGACAGCAAGCACATCGTCTACTTGTCCTAACTTGGCTCTTGGAGCAAATGGTGGGTGAAAAGAAGGAGGGAAACCAGCAGAGAAAAGATACACTCAGAACAAGTAACAAAACAAAACAGACGCTACTATAAAAACGTACAAGGCAACTCTACAGAGCGAGCTTTGGAAATGTACAGTTTGTGCATTTCCCGTCCTTAATGAACAGCAACAATCAAAGAAAGCGCACACTTTCTGAGGAGGAAGTAACAATGCACACAGCGTATCTAGGCAACACCAACATTTCCACTAATGCACTAATGCAGCACTGGCAGGTTGTTTGCTCACAACTCCTTGCCATAACATGACTAGAAATTAGTGGGTCACAATCCCTTTCTATGGGGTCACTGAGGGTATACTTAACCCACAGAAGAGGAGCCTCAGCCAGCAAGAAAATCAGAAACTAAACATGAAAGGCTGACTCTTCAACTGAGCCAGGAGAGCTACTCTGAAATGTTACAAACCCTAAGAAATAAATTACCTCACAATTTTACAACCTAACAAGTTTCAAAAATGAACAAACAAAAACAAACTCAGACAGAAAGACTATACCCAGATAAGTTAGCAGACACCTGCAATGCCAGCATTTAGGAGGCAATGACAGGAAGATCAGGAATTTTTGGCTAGCCTTTGCTGCATAGTACCTGATCTTCCTAAAATGCTTAAGTAACTGGGATTCACTGCCCAAAGAACACTTAGGACAAGGCAGATTAACAAAGAGGGCAGGAGAGGGACAGTGATGCAGTTATCAAAGAACTCAGCAAGTAGCCAAGGAGTAGAAACAACAGAGAACCTTCTGGAAAAGATGGAAGCTCAGTGTACCACAGGCTGAGCCTAGTACAAGAAAGGACTGCTGATGCAGGCTAGTTCAAACATCCTGCTCATCAAGCCTGCCCTCCTCATGCCATCAGGCGCAGGCTGGGACTGGGGAAAGACAGGACCTATATATAACTCCGAGGACTAGCAGTGTAGAGGTTAAGGAAGAAACACTGGGCAATCTGGGAGGTCAGAATAAAGCAGCCCACATTTCTTAAAATAATAAATTCTTTTTTGAGTGGGGTCTTGCTACCCAGGCTGGGCCAGCCTCGAACTCCCTGCAAACCTTCGATCTCAGCATACACTGCCGCATTCCAACTCTAATGTTTGGAGACAAGATGGAGAGAAAAAGGCATGCAAAAAGCAAGAGGAATTTCTGGTTGATGAGCAAAGCCTCCAAATAAGAGTTGTTGGACATTTTGGGAGTGCTGCTGGGAATGCTGGTTTCACCTCTACCTGAAACCAAGGTTAAGTCATTTTAGACAAGAGATGGACGAGTGTGTTCATTAACTTGTAGATGATATCACACTTAAGAGAAATATGAATATTTAGCTGAATTAGTTTATTCATAAACATTTAAGCTTTTACTTAGCATATAAGCAGTCAATAAACCAAACTGCTGTTCACAAATGATAATGAGACACCCGACCAAGAGTCTATACCTAATAAAATAAAAACAAAACAACAACAAAACAACAATGATAAACTTAAGGCCCTATGTTTTACTCAAAATTCAGCAGAGGTTTGGCAAGATGGCTCACGGGATACAGATGCCTGCCACTAAGACTGCACAACCTGAGGTTTGATCCCTGGGACTCACACGGAAGGAGAGAACTGATTCCTTCAAGTTTTCCTCTGACCTCCACATGTGTGCTATGGAACACATACACTACTTAATTAATATCAAAATGTGACTTTAAAAATGCTTTTAAAAATTCAGTGGGAAAAATTCAGGGCAGGAAAGAAGTGGACTGACAAAGGCAGATATACCAAAAAAAAAAAAAAAAAAAAAACCAAAGAAAGAAATAATAAAACACAAGAAAAAAGAAATTGCTATGCAGTGAGGCTTGGGGGTAACTGAGGGTCTTGCTTCTTATGCATCAGCTGCAGAATGTTGTATCAGGCAAGGTGCCTCCGGTTTTTAAATTTTAATGTAATTTTTTTATGTGTTGAGTGTTTTGCCTGCATGTATGTAAGTGCACCTGTACATATAATGCCTGCATAAGCCAGAACAGGGCACTGGAATCCCTAGAACTGAAGTTACAGATATTGTTAGCCACCATGTGGGTGCTGGGAAGTGAACCTGGGTCTTCTGTAAGAGTAGCCAGTGCTTTTAACCACTAAGCCATCTCTCCAGGTCCCAAGGTGCCTCTGTCACAACAACATCTACATCTAAGAATGGCTAATACTACAACATGGAAGAAATTAGAAAGCATCATCCTCATTCAAAGCAGCCAGTTCAAATAGCTACATATTCAAGCTCATCTACGTGAAATGCTTGGAATGGAGAAATCCATAGACACAGAATGCCCAAGACTGAAGAAGGAGGGAGATACAGGCAGTGACTGCTAGTCAGTCACTCCTTTATGGGGTGACAAAAATGTTTCAAAATTTGATTGTGGTGACAGCTGTCTGAATCTTGAACACATTAAAAGACATAATACTACACATTTTAAATGGGCGAATTACATAGAATTTGAATTATATATTAATAAACTTGTATCAAAAAGAGAAATAACTAAAGAGCCTGGTATAGTGGTATGTACCTATATAACATTGGGAACAGGAAGCAGGAAAATCAAGGAGTTCAAGGTCATCCTCAAGGCTATACAGTGGGTTCTAGGCCAGCCCGGGCTACACAAAACCCTGTCCCAACTCCCCCACCAATCCTCTAGGCCACCAAAAAAGAAAAAGCTAAAAGAATACTTTTTGTTTGTTTGTTTTGGCCTTTTTGAGACAGGATCTCCCAGTAGCCCCAGCTGGCCTGGAACCCCTTATGTAGACCTTAAACTCACAGAGATCCACCTACCTCTACTCCCAAGTGCTATGATTAAAGGCCGGCACAATCATTCCCGGCCAGCTAAAAGAATACTTGATGGACGCTCATAAAGAAAAACAGAGCTGGGGTCCAGACTGTCACAAGCTGTGCTAGGGGCAAGACCAAGACTCTGGTGTCACAATCATAAAAAAGGAAAGCAAGACAGACATTCTCAGAGGTTTTAACGTATATGACCTTGATTTTCTCATCCACTAGTTCCAGAGAACTAGTCCAAATAAGAAAAGCTACAGACTGCCTAAAAAGGAACAAAATATTAAAGAATCGAAGTTTAAAGCTACCTTCATTCAGTGAGGTCAAGAATAAAACGTGTAACTGACATTAGAACAGCATTACCTAGAACTTTAAATAGAAGTGAGTTTGGACACAAAGGGAGCTAGCTGGCACATTTCTATTTGTTTAGGTTTTATTGACTAGATCTCACACCATAGCGCAGGCTGGCTTTAAACTATGAATCTTTTTGTCTCAGTCTCCCTAGTGCTAGGACCATAGGCATGCACACAATCCAGCTTGCTTCCAGGATAGTAAACGTCTAATCACTTTGGTTTCAAAACCAAAGCTCAAAATGTTTCTAACTGGTCAAAGTGATAAAATAGGCTGAAATTTATATACGATTGTGTTGCAATCAGCTGAGAAGGAACTGGTTCTATCAGAAAATGTCCACTGCAAAGGCTTTGTCTGCATCTTCTGTAATGCAGTAATTAGCAGCACAACCTGCAGTAGACGCTGATACTGTTATTACATAAATAAAACACTAGTTAACAGGACCTGTCAAAATTGATTTATATGAGCTGCTGTTCTGAAATTTATTGATTTCCATAATAAGAAATCATAAAGCCTAACAACTTTTTCCATTACCCCTTTCAACAACAAATCAAAACCCTTAAAACAAAAGAAAACCAAAACCTACCATCCTACCTTAATCCAAGTCAGTGAGCATTATCCATTCAATATTGACTCATGGGGATGAAGACCTACTACAGGAGGAAGGATCTAAGCTGAGCTCCTCCCTGAGCTCAAAGTCAGAAGGACATTGGCCACAGTGCTCCAGAAAACTGTCATGCAGTAGCCTCTTGACGGGTTCCTTCATGGGAACTGAAAAACACTCCATAAGCACTGCAAAGCTAAGCCAGGTTTGCAGAAGTCAATAAAGTCCACATAAAATGAAAAGATAGAAACCAACAAATATTCTATAGACTCATCTTTCACAGCCTGAGAGCACAAGCTGAAAAGGGCTGTACAGTAGGCTGACCTGCATACTCTTGCTATGCTAACTTTATAATACCAAGTTCTAAGTGATTAGCTCTGATAGGGACTTGAGCCTGACTTATTTATTCAATCATTCAACAAACATTTAGCACCTCTCTGTATACCAGGCATTAGGGTAGGACTCAGAAAACAAAGATGATTAATACTTAACAGTTAACAAAGGGTGGTATTTATAGATCAGAGATGAAACACCACTAACCTAAGGAAAGCCTTGAATTCTCTGGAGGGTTATGCGGGTATGCATAAGTAAGCAAGCAAACAAACACCCACTCCCTTGACTATGTAAAAAGCTCAATCCAGATGTCTAACAGCATCCGTATTACATCTCTGCTGGTCTGAGGTACCATCTCTGCTGCAGGATTATAAATTTTACTTATATAAAGTATCTTTTAAATTTTACTTATATATACGTATCTTTAGTGTTGGTGACACATAAAAATGACAATAAATTACTCAGAAAGAGAAGTCAAAAGAAGTTTTTTTTAATTACTAAGTGAGAAGATGCTTGAGGTCAAACAATGAATTCAGGGCCAATTTAACCTAAATAATTCAGCATAACCTAACAGTCTGTTTTGTAAACGTGTAGCCAGCAGAGATGGCTGATCAAACCCACCAGAAGATGAAAAGCCACCCACATTCTTTACAGCATTAAGTTTACCAATTATCTATCAGCTGACTGTACAGGTGAGCCTAACACACAAAGCAATATTATCTGGATCATATAGGGAAATGTTTCCAAACAAGATAACAATGGAACCTAGGAATATTACATCTATAGAGTTCACAATGTAAAGTATTGAAGCTACATGTTGTGACCCATATCTGTAATCCTAGCATTTAGGTGGCTGAGACAAGAGCACTACCATGAGGTCCATGGTCAGTCCAGGCTATCCAGAAAATTCCAGCTAGCCAGGGCTACAGAGTGAGACATGTCTTTAAAACAAACAAACACCAAGAAAAACCTAACATGTGGCTCAAATTTTATATAGCCTGAGAGAATTGCCTGCATTAAATTAAAATGAACTAAATATTCCAAATAAAAGCTAAAATACACAAAAACAGGCAGGTGAAATGCTTTAAAAAACAAAGAAAAAAAGACTGAAATAAGAGGCTGGAAAAAGATATCCCATGCAAACAGAAGAAAGCTGGAGAACCTGTACTAACACCAGACAAAACGGACTTTAAGACAAAGGATATTACTGGCCATAAGGAGCCTGACTCCTCAAAGGTACAAGAGCAACTTCATGGAGAAAGACACAAATACTACAATGTCCATCCACCTAAAAACATACCCTCAAAAAACTGCAGTTAAGAATTAACAGGGGCCAGTGAGATGACTCAGTGAGAAAAGGCAAATGCTATAAAGCCTGACAACCCCCGTTCAATCCACAGGACCCACACAGTAGAAGGAGAGAATAGACTCCGCCAAGTTGTCCTTTGACACCTGCATGTGCATTGTAGCATCCCCTCCCTCCCATAACATGCATGTGTGTGAGCACGGATGCACACATTTTTAATAAATTAATAGAATGAGCTGGGTGCAGTGGCACATGCCTTTAATCCCAGCACTTATGAGGCAGGGGCAGGAGGATATCAGTGAGATCAAGGCCAGCCTCTACATTGTGAGTTTCAGGCCAGCTGAGGCTACAGGGAGGCCCTGTTTCAAAACAAAAAACTAAAAAGGAGACATTTAAAAATATTTAATTATTGAAGACTTTAACTGACAAGTTATGTAAGTACAATGTATGGATTGAATATCCATCACTTGAAAAATTTTTTGTTATTATTACCTACTTTTTGGCTATTTTTTTTTTTTTGAGATAATATCTTACTAGTCTATGCTAGTCCCAAACTCCTGGGCATAAGCTATCTTTCCACACTCACCCTTATGAATTGCTAGAACCATGAGCATATAGCAGTAAGCCCAGCTTCTCAATTAAAATTTTTTTTAAATTTTACATTTATTGATTTATTTGGGGGAAAAGAGATGAGAAGGTCAGAGGACAATCTGTGGGTATTGGTTCACTTTCCACCATGTGAATCCCTGGGACTCAGGTTACTCTGCTTGATAACCAAGCAGGTGTCTTTATTCACTGAGCGAGCTCTTCAGCCCCTGCTTCTCCTTTTTTTTTGTTGTTGTTTTTTTTTTTTTTTTTTTGAGACAGAGTCTCACTATTTATACCTGGATGGCCTCAAACCCATAGAGATCTAGAGCTGAGACTAAAGTCAGGTACCACTATGCCCAACTCAAGTTTAAACAATGTATATATAATATAATCACATAGGGTAAATTCATTACAAGTACACATGAAGCAATTTAATCAATAAAGATCACATGTCAAGCCAAGAAACAAAGTTCAATTTAATTTTAAATAATCCACAGGTCAAAGAAATACCAAAAAAAGTTCTAGAAGATTTAGAATGGCATGATAATCAAAGCAAAAGAAGAAAAAGAAAATCAAAATTTGTGATAAAACCAGTTACCTAACATCCAACTTTAGGAAGCTAGGAAGAAATGTCAAATCAACGCTCGGAAATAAGAGAAAAATAGTAAGATGAAAACCTAGCTATTACAAAAGATCAATAAATACAAATAATCTCTATTTAGCATAATCAAAAGGAAATAAATTCAGGATATAGGAAATAAATTCTGCCATTCAGGAATGACAGAAACCAAGAACTGAAAAGTCTACAGACATTAAAAAGATAATGTCAGAAGAGGCTCAACCTTCTACCAATAAACTTAATAACATACAGGAAAAGAAACAAATGTTAAAATCACAGGTTTACATATTATCAAAACTAATACATAAATATAAAATTTGATTAGGTCTATATTTGTAATTTTTAAAACTATCCTTAAGTAAATTCTCATATTCTACTGAATGTCTAGCAACAACAAAAAATTAATAGTTTACAAACTCATTAAATGCATCACACAAATATAAAGGCTATACCTTAATACCCCTCCTGAACACACATATAAAAGTTCTCCAGGGCCTGGCACGATGATGCAAACTTTAAATCCCAGCCTTCATGAGGTAGAGGCAGGGGCATCACAGTGAGTTTGAGGTCAGCCACGTCTATATCCCCAGGCTAGCCAGGGAAATATAGAATGATCCCCTCTTTAAAAAAAAATTTTTTTTCCCCTAGGGCTGGAGATGGCTTAGTGGCTAAAAGCACTGACCCTGAGGACCTGGGTACAATTTCCAGCACCCACATGAAGGCTATCAACCATCTGTAACTCCAGGGGATCCAAAGCCCTCTTCTGACCTCTGAGGGTACTGCACAGAACAGATGCATTTGCATGTAGATAATACACTCATATACATAAAAATATACACATAATATATATTTTTAAATTCTGTAACAAAATATTGGCAAACTGAATATAATAAAGCATAACGACATCATAAGATCTACAAGATTTACATAATAGCTTTACAAGACTTAGTCATTAAATGAACAGCTGATTTACCATTGAAAGCCAGGATATCTCAGCATATTAATAAAGCAAAGAATAACTACTATATGATGATCTCAGCAGATGCAAAAATTCAACATCCACGATAAACTCAATAAGGGAGCACAGAAGAGAATGTGCTCAATGTGATCAAAACCAAGACTTTACATTGCACTGAATAGTGACAGATGTTCTGAATGCTTGCAAAGATCAAAATGAAGAAAGGTGCTCATTTCCTGGCTTTTATTCACTACTATACCACAAGGGGCGGGGGGGACGACACCACACGAGAACAGAAAAGAAAAACAGATCAGAAAAGGAAACACAAACTGTATCTGCACATTATTAGACTGTGCACAAAGAAAATCCCAAGGAGCCAACTAGAAAGCTACCAGAGCTACTCAGTAAATCACACCTGACACAATCCTTAGAGGTTTAGAGTAAAACTCAGACAATGTGCCAAAAGTAGATATTTAATTAAATATATTACTGGCTTCATTAATCAAAACTCAACTGATTAGCATAATCATGAAAGCAATTTTTTTTTCATAAACTTTTAAAACCAAAATATCAGCAGGAAAAAACTTCCTATGAAAAACTATCTTTAAACATATACACACTCTGGCTGGGCATTTAGTCTCAGCACTTGGGAGGCAGAGACAGGTGGATCTCTCTGAGTTCAAGGCTAGCCAGATCAGCTTGTGTTACAGGGAGACCCTGTCTAAAAAAAAGCACCCCCCCCCAATAAAACCCACATATGTATACATTCTGAAGAGAGAGGAGGCTCACAGCCATTCAGATCCATCCTATTATAGGTCCTGTCTGCAGTACCACACAACTCAAAGTCTTAGCTTCGTCAACTATACACAATCTCAAAGGCCCCTTCTGGCCCTATTATATATTTTTTATGCGTATGTGTGTAAATGTATGTCACATGTATAGGGGCCCTTTGAGAAATGGTGGATTTCCTAGAACTGGAAGAATAGGTGGTTGTCAGTCTTTTGACATGGGTGCTGGAAACCAAATTCAGGTCCTTAGGAAGAACAAGCTTAACTGTTCAGACATCTTACAAGCCTGAGTCTTTACTAATGAATTAAAAATAAAAGCTAACTACTAAACTAGTGAGAAAGTACTTAGGTGCACTAAAAATAGTACTGATTGATTGATTGTGTGCACAGCCCCCTCTCCCCTGCCCCCAGCATGTGGAAGTCAGAGGACAACTTTCCAGTCAGTTCTCTAGTCTACCCTGTAGGCCCCGGAAGCAAAGTCAAGCAAGCAATCAGGCATAGTGATAAACTGCCTTTACCTGCTAAGCCATCTTACTGACCCATAAGTACAATATTTTAGAATGTGAAAAATCACTTATTTGTATTAGCAAAGTCTCAGCAAGATCACTCAACCAACAACATATAAGGGCTATTATACCATTAAGTAGTAGCCCAAATCGCCAGTTAGAGGAGAATAAAAATCAACCATATAATGCAGACAACAAGTACGTTTCTTCAACAGCAAGACGTGTGTTAGGAATTGGGTGGTAAAAGGATCCTTGAGCTGAAAATGAAGATTATTTTCTTTTCTGTAATGAGCTTTGTGGGTTACCAGATTCAACAAGTCATCTTGCCTTTCTAAGCCTTGGAATTTTATCTGTTTTGAGGCTGGGTAGAAGGCTGCAATAGTCCCTTTCAACTGCAGTATCCTTTCAAGACAAAACAACAAAAAAGTGCTTAAATTACCATGAGAAGAACTGCTCCGCCTCATGCCTAATGTCCTATGTAAATATGCATGGCCACTTACAGCTAAAGTGTCAGAGGCTAACCCTAAAATATACACCATTACTTCATGCATTTGAGAACTTATGCAAAAAAATCAGAAAGAGTGGAGATTTTTCATGTAGTAACTTCAAAATACATTCATTTGAATGGTACGTGAATTTGAGTGGTATGTGTTCTTAACCACTGAGCAATCCCTCTAGCCCCTCATTTCAATTTTGATATTTTAAAAGCTTAACTTCAATCATGGTCCCAAAGTAAACTGTAAAAAACAAGTTTATTCAAAATATTTTAGCTTCTCTATCCCCTTAAACACTTTTTTATCCTTTCTTTTTTAGGACAGTATAACAGCATACCACTCTGTAGCCCAGGCTAACTTCAAACTTAAGCAATCCTCCTGCCTAGGCCTCTTTAGGTCTGGGAGTATGAGTGAGAACCTCATGCCTGTCTCTATGAACACTCAAATACGTGATTTTTTAAACAATAGAAAAGATTAAAGGCATGGCTCTGTACTGAAGTCTTGATTGTATAACCTTGGATTATGACTTGATCTCTCTTGATCTTGTTTTCTTATGTTAAAAAAAGGCTACACTGCCATGGCCTGGGGTTGATTCCTACAGGGAAGTCTCTCTTCCTGGTACTGGTGAAATACCTCAGTAGTTCAGGGTGTTTGCTGCCAAGCCTGCTGACCAGAACTTGATTCCTCAAGCCCCTATGGTAGAAGGAGGGAACTAATTCCTAAAAGTTGTCTTATGACTTCCACATGGGTTTGGTGGAAGATGCTCCTCCCCCACAAAATAAATAAATGCATTTTTTAAAGGTGACAATAATAGGATCTTCCTTAGGATCTACTGTGAGGACTATATAAGATCACCTATGCACAGTGCCCAGCTCAGTGAGATCTCAGTATAGACTGAGGGACTCATCTTAGGCTTCCCACAATCCTGGGGTTTTGGAAAGATTAGGAAACATACCTAGAGGTACAATGTCACTAGCCTACAGTCACAGATTCCAATGGTCAAGGCCACAATTCTTTTAAAAATTAATCCTTTATACATGCATGTATGAGCGTGCATACTACGTGTACAGTCCTGTGGATACCAACAGAGTATCAGATTCCCTGGAGCTGGAGTCACAGGCAGTTGTGAACCACCTGATGTGGATGCTAGAAATAGCACTTAGGTCCTCTGCAAGAGCAGCAAGATCTCTAACCACTGAGCAATCTCTCCAGCCCCAAAATTCCTTTTCAGAGCCCAACAACACCACAGTGTTCACCCACCCTGCTCCATGCCCATCTCCTATTCTCCACAGCCCAAGGAGACGTCCAGGGACTTACTGTGTTCAGTGCATTAAGAGTGGTGTCATCTCGAGATGCTGCAACACAGCCATCTTCTGTGGAGCCTCCATCACACATCCCTGCAAATGCTGCCATGCTCCTTTAGGAGAAAGGAAAGAATTTCCTCCATTAACACACAGCAACGTGGTACAAGATCTTAACCCTTGGGTTTCAAAGCACATTTTTCAACCCAAATTCCATTACTACATGCGAAGTACGTCAGAGTTCCCAGTCCTGCCTCTGCTTACAGCCCTTTGCTCCCTCAGAAACAAACAGCTTCTTGGCTTCATTTGTTACTTCCTCTCCTGCAGCATTGGTGCTAAGATTTTGCACATAAGTAACCTATTTGCCAAGATACTCCAGATAATGCTCTTTTAAAAGTCTACATATCCACTGTTACCATGTGTTAATTAAAAACAAACAAACCTCTAGAAAACATGTAAATTCATTTTTCTCATCTATATGTCAACTACCTTTAGGTAAAATTAAGAGTGAAAAATGAAGCTGGGCGTGGTGGTGCACACTTTTAAACCCAGCAGTCAGGAGGCAGAGACTTAGTTCCCTGTGAGTTCCAGGCCAGCCAGGATTACATAGTGAGACCCTGTGTCTTCGAAAAACAAACAAAATCAAAATCACCACCACCACCACCACCACCACCACCACCTCCATGTGAAAAGTAACAGAAGGAAGACCCTCTGTCATTGACCCCCACCGACATGTGTTCATCCCCACAGAGCACAGCACAGAGGAGTGCAGTGGCCAAGCTGGAACTTGGATGCCCCAAACAGTACTGCAAGCTGATGCTGAAAGGCTCAACCAAGTCTCTGCAGACAAAGGAGGCTCTGCCTGCGTTATGACATATGGATGAAGCCAAACTTCCTTTTTGTATCTTTGGCATATGCATGTTCCCAAGTTCTATGGGATAATCACAGATAAACATTCTCATGTAGGGGAAGAAACAGAAATGTCAAGTTTGCAGCAGAGAGAACATGAAACATGAGCTGAGTAATGGAACTATAAGGTTCCATTGCAGGGAGAGGTGTTGGGAATTACATGAATAGGTGAAGATGTGTCTTCTGAAGATCTCTAAACTCTGATGTGAGACAAATACCAAGAAAGAAGACAATCGCAAGCTATTTTTTTTAGGTAAGAAGCATCAGGTAAGAATGTCCCATTTATAAACAAAAAGGGAAAAGGAGAAATATTACTGAACCAATCAATCAAGAGGATCCAATTCAGAAAGCAAGACAGGCAGACTCCCATTACCTTGCTGCCCTCAAGTACATGAGGAGGTCACAGTCACTGACTCCAGGCATCCAGACCAGTTCCTCATGCTGGGTCACAGTGTCACCATCTGGAGAAGGAAATGGTTGCAAATCTGGAAGTTTGGCCTGTAAGACAGGGATGAAGAAGTCACCATCAAGGTAAGTGTTGAAAAGAGCCGTGACAGCAGGCAGTCCTCAGGACTGGATGCAACGGCCACAAAACCTCTTTCCTTAGGCAGTAAGAAGGAAAGAACATAATCGTGAGTTCTGAAACCAGTCTATGCCCCATGTCAGGACCATTTCACCACAGATGTCACAACAGACTGCTGAATCCCTCTGTAGGAGAAGAAAACAGCATCAAAGCCAACCTATACCAACATTATCCAAAGAGGAAAGCACTGGACACCCAAGTAAAATAAGCAAAATCAAAAAATAGCATAAAATAACCAACTACTTCTGGATAAGAAATTAAATGAGCTTTGAGGTTAATGCTACTTTCAAAGGAGTCACTAAAACTATTAATCATGGTTAACATAAAGGTGAACTATTAAAATTAACACTAAAAACATTTGAATTGACATGTGATAGAAACAGCTGTGGCTGAAGGAAGAAAATTGCTTAACAAGGGACAGAAAGGAACTCTCTGAAACAAAAGAAATGGTTTTATTTTTCTATGAACCATGAAAGTAAATAGAATGGCACATGTAAGAACAACTCATCATACAAAGAACAGGCCTCCAAAAAAATAATCAACAACCAAGATTCTAAGCTATCAGGTTAAAATACCTCAGGCATTTTCTCCCCCTCCCTCTGCTGAGGCAAGCAAGGTAAGCAGGAGACTACTGTAACCATCAGAGGCCCAGAAAAGTCAGATATCTGTAAGATAGCCAACACTCATATCTCATTAAAAGATGAACGTGGCATGTTGGTTTGACATCTTAACCTATGCTGAAGTTAAAAGGCTCCAGTTCGTACAGAACTCAGGCATGGTTTAAGTGAATGAAACAGACAAGAGTATAAGCAAGCACTGGGAATGAAACAAGGGGCACAAGCATGAGTTTCAATAGCCTAGTGGCCATATTTAAACAAAACAGCACATATCAATCTGGACTAGCAGGCTGCAAGAGCTTATGAGCCACGTGCATGCATTTTCCCAGGAGGGAAGTGAAGCAAGGAGAGACAAGGCAGGACAGAGCTACCCCAGCCAGGGAATGTCGCCATGTGGAACAGTCAGTGCTTGTGCATCCTCTGCTCTCCCCCTGCCCAGCCCTTAAAACAAGATCTAGAAATGTCACTAAAACCTCCTATTTCCAAATTCCAAAGTTGAACATTCAAGTTTTAAAACAGCAATGTGATAAAACACGCCATCAACAGGCCATGTGTCTTCCAAGCCTGAAAAAGCTCTGCTCTACAGCCCAGTCTAAATGCAAGTGAAACGCTCATATTCCCTAGACAAGGATACTCTTTGGTTATCTGGCTGGCTGGCTGCTTGGTTGGTTTGGTTTGGGGACAGGGCTGCTATGCAGCCCAGACCTCAGATTCACAGTTGTCCTGCCTCTCAGTCTCTCTCAAGTGTTAGAATTACATGTGTGTGACACCATGTCAAGCAAAGGACTGCTCTTCTTACACTCAGTATTGACTTTTATAACTTGTTTTTGAGTGTCACAATTAACTCTGCCTAATTAGTGCAAATTTTGAGAGAAAATTTAACACAGGATGTGGGGCTGGAGAGATGGTTTATTGGGTGACAGCACTGGCTGCTCTTGTGGAGGTCCTGAGTTTGAATCTCAGCACCCACTTGGGGGATAACAACTGTTCCTAACTCCAGTTCCAGAAGATTGGACGCCCTCTTCTGTCCTCCAAGGGCACTGCACAACACAGGTGCACTTATACACATGCAGGCATAACACTCATACACATAAAATAAAAACAGTAAATAAAATATTTTTAAACAATTTAACACAGAATGGAGACTGGTAAGGAAAGGTCTTTGATATTAGTACTGAGCTTTGCTTGCTCAACACCAATTATAGTAGCTAGTACAACAGTTTCACAATGGCTGTTAAATTAATTTAAAGGTACTACTGTTGGAGATCAGAACCAATCTCTCAGGGTGAAAAATGACTGGCAATGCAATTAGGCAGTACATAGAAAAAAGATGGAAATGGCTTTAATGGTAGCAAATGAGGGTCAACCTTGCAACAAGAGGAATGAAAGTTACTGACAGATACCATAGTTTCACTCACCAAGTGATTAGGGAAGGGAAGGAACTTGGAAGTATCCTTGAAATTACAGTATGAATTCCTCTCTCTAGGCCAGCCACCTCCTCTCTGGGGATATACTCAAAGACACACTGGCAAAACTATAAAAATCAATATGCACAGGCTAATCACTGAGGCAGCACTTGTAACAGGGGGAGGACGCAAGGCAGCACAAATAACCACCATGGAGATTGATAGAACAAAGTTTCATTACCCATGAGGTCTATGAAGGGGAAGGAACTCTAAGCCTGACCACAGAGACCAGAACTTATTATGCAAAGCAAACAGAAAGGAAGCAAAAAGAGTGCATGTCGTGCTGCCATTTATCTAAAGGGAGAGGAAATAAAAAATATAGAAAGTACCAACCTCATAAAACCTGAAATAAATGAAAAATTACATATAACAATGTACTGAATTGCTTCTACTCTAGGAACTATTCCAAGTAAAACTGAAACATTAGTTTGCCTACAGAACCCTTGTGGGACATAGTCTAAGGGTAAAACAAAACTTTAATAGTACACTGTTTTGAAGTGGCTGTGAATGAAACTCAGTGGTAAAGTGTGTTCTCCATATGCAAGGCCCCCGGCTGTCACCAGCAAAAGCGTGCACAAAGACACAAGAAAAAAACTTGCACTGTCTGCAGTAGTGTGAGTACTGTTATTCTGGGATTTAAGATAATGTGATAAAAAGAAATAATCGGGTTGGTATCATTAAAATCTGGGGGGAAAAGATACAGATTGAGATGAAAGAACAGGATTAACTTTAAAAAACTTAGTTTTGAATTTAAATTAAAAGTATCAGAATGAGCTGTGTGTGGCAGTGCACATCTATGACAGGCTGAGGCAGGTGAATGTCTCTGAGTTCCAGGCCTCCTTCAAACCTACTTGTCCTGTCTCAACCTCTTGAGTGCTGGAATGATGGGTGTAAGCCACCATGTTGTTCTTATAATTTCCATCTTTACAAAGAAAGGAAAGGAGGGCTGGAGATGATTCAGTGGTTAAAAGTAC